>OX376303.1:11218822-13618822 GCA_947369205.1 Cantharis rufa
ATAGGACTGGTTTTTAATTTATGTATTTGCTTGTTTGGCAAAACGATAATTTTATTTCTTTGTGTTTTTAATTTTTCGTTCAGTCATCTAATATGTTTTATTTTTAGTCACTAACATCAAAGAATCTCAAATAATTTGTTACTTCTTTCTTATTAGTTATTACGAAGACACTAAATTGGATTTACTGATTTATGGCAGTTTCGTTTTTCCATTTCCATTTCATGGGCTAATGTTAAATAAATGGCTTTTAAAAAACGAAATATGAATTTTAATGCACTCACTTATACTTTTAATTTGTAATCCAAAACCTAAATTCTTGTTAAATCTAAAGTTCTGCTTTTGACATCCGATTATACTATACTTCGTCTTTTGCTTGTACCACTGCTCAATTTATTTATCAAAATATAACCTACACGTTTCTTTGATTATGTGCATAAATGTATATTTAATTCTAATATTTCAATTATTTATTTCGTCCTCATTGATTTTCAACTTAAATTTATGTTCATAAAAAATCTCTTTCTTTTCAAATTACCTACTTTAATTTAAAATAAAGTAAATAATAAACAAGCTGAACTTTTTTATTCATTTAAATCTTTTATTACTTTGAATTTAATGTATTTGACATAAAGTAATTAAATTTTTCAACTTCATTTATCAGACTTCTAATAATTTAAAGAACAAATTTTTCCAACTTTGTTCAAACGACGAGGAATTCTTTTTAATAATAAAAATGTATTTCCCCACTTTCACGGTTGGGGGGGTCAGGACGAAAATGCGATTACGTTTTCTCCAATGACTTCCAGTTGTGGCGTTTCGAATATTAAAATTTGAAATTACATATACTTATACACCCAGAACAACAACAGTTCAGTTGTGAGTTGTTTAATGGAGAAATAATATTCAAATCCAACCATAATGTCTTTATGCAAGTGTGTACAGCAAAGTAGCTCACATGAATTACACATTACAACCGGAAAACTTCTAGTTAACAGTTTGAAACTTTTAGCTAAAGGTTTTATTACACACATTTTACATTATCGGAATTGGATCGACAAAGCGTAATAGTATTTATTATTTTATTTAAAAGCCAGTCGTTAAAGCGGAACAACATGAGCATCATTATTTATCAAATATTTATGCTTTTTATGAGCACTTAAAAATTCCGAATACATTTTTTCAACTAATAGTAGGATTTAAAATATAGAACAAAGCAATATTTTGTACACAGACTTCATAAGTTATAATTATTTCAACATTCTGTTCCAAAAGGATCGTCATAATAATAAATTAAGAAGTGATTTTCCAACCAGGTCAAAAACAAAAGGGCCAAAAGTTTTACCACATAGATCCTCGTTTTGGCAAAGCACATGTTCTACTATTTTGTCTATACTTCGTTACACCTAAGACAAACTCCTCAGTCTTCACGTTATCTTCATTACTTGGCTGATCTTTTACCCAAGTTTCAGAGCGAAGGTTTGTGTGCAAAGTCTGTGATTGATTTTATTACACATCAAGAATTTTTGAAAACACATTACGCACCAGAGGCTCTGCAGGATATGAAATACACTTTAGGGCATACAGATTCAATTCATTGTTAAAAGTCAAGTGTATCTGAAGTATTTCAGCAATGTACAGAAGATCAAAGCAATACTTAATAAGCACGTAATATAAACGTTAATTCTACGTTAGGATGTTGTTCAAATTAACCTATTTATTACCAAGTAACCCAATACTCCACTAATTGTATGGAATTAACCTTTATGATCTGCAGATTAATGTGTTTAGCGCAATAGTGATAACAATGACGTGTGTATGTACATATTTGCACAACACCGGTTGGTACGGATAGAGCTCCGTGACAGTGCGCCTGCTGCCTTTCTACAATAGAAAAATTAATTTTAACTGCACTATTATTATTGCCAAGTTTGATTAATATTCTTTACTGTAGATGAAATCAGATTTTGACTACATATTTAGAGTTATCGCAAACTACAAAGCGCGGATATTTAATAAACTTACAAAAAACGTCATGACTACGCTGCTATTTAAATTTAATTAAGAAAAGAATTGATTTTTGTCTAAGAACCCATTATTTAAAAGTTTTTCAAATTTAAATTAAAAATTTGATATCTTTTGTCGCTTTTGAGTTATTGAAAAAATTTATAGTTTTGAATTGTATAGGAGTCTTGTGGTTTTCGCCATTTCTGTTGAATATTTAATGCTTTTAACCCTCTAACTTCTCAGTGCGTATTGCGGTGATCGATAAGTACAGTAGCGGCAGTCATGGAAATTACATTGGGAATTACTCCCAAATTAAAAAAATTGATTTCCATAATATATTTTTAATAATAAAGAATGGAAAACAGAATTTATTTGCTAGGTACTTCAAACCGGGGGGAACACATCAGTGATTGTGTTGAAAAAAGAAAATGTGTTATTGAATTTTAAATCAGAAATCTTAGATTTTAAAATTTTAGAAGTTAGATAATATCTGGTTTGAAACCCAGAAGCTTAACACAATTCCTGGTGTACTGGAGGGTATTCCATACCCCCCAGACCCCCCGGTTTGAAATACCTAGCTTTGTGTGCGTATTGTGTTTATATTGTGTGCGGTTATTGAAAATTCATTGGGAATTGTTATTTTAATTCGGAAGTAATCACCGATGCAATTTCCATTACTGCTACTGTATATTAATTTTAAAAGAGTTTTAAGTTTTTATTTTATAAAACCAACCGCCGAATACAAACCTTCACGTCACTGAAACCAAAGTCTGGAGAGGTATGAAAAACCCCCTAATATGGGACTCCAATTTTTTTTCACAAAAAATATTTTAAAATGTGGTTAAACGGGGAACGGTACGATTCGCCGCGCACGATTCGCCGGGAGTTTTTTATTTTTTATTTTTATCTGTTCAGTAACCCCATCTGTCTATAATCTTTGACAGATTTTTAACCTATAAAAATGAATTAAATAAATTAAACTGTTTTGTAACTGTTTTGTAAAACGATATTCGCGTTTTCATCGAGTTTCACCCGTTTCGAGTTCCACCTTTAACGAGTTCTTT
The DNA here is from genome assembly GCA_947369205.1 of Cantharis rufa. Classification (NCBI taxonomy): domain Eukaryota; kingdom Metazoa; phylum Arthropoda; class Insecta; order Coleoptera; family Cantharidae; genus Cantharis; species Cantharis rufa. The sequence continues at coordinate 11,221,891 of OX376303.1, forward strand.
CGGTCTTCAGGGATATTTTTAAACAGTTTAGTTTTTGTTAAAATGGCTTGAAGCGCCAGGAAGGGAGAGGACCGGAGCGCTGGGTAGCGCAGAGTCGAATTTGACAAATACAACCATTGCAATACACGGATCCACCAAAAAAAATATTTTTTTTTTTAGAGATAAAATTAGAACTATATTAATTGACCTGTGTCCTCATGCAAATACAAAAGGTCAACAAATCGAGTAATTAGATTATTGACATATGGCGCTAGAAGCTCTCGGCGAATCATTACCGGCGAATTGTTACCGGCAAATCGTGCGCAGCGAGTTGTACCCAATCCGGATAAACGTGGTTACAAACGTGGCAGAGACCATGATCAGAAAAATAGCGCCTGAAATTCGAGTAAATACCCCAAATAAAAGGTTTGTAGCCGAATCAGCTGTTGAACATTCTAAAAATACACCAAAACAAAAAAATATTGGGCTAAATATAATTAAATTAAGTAATTGCATTCGGTCTTATAGTAAAATGTATCTCTCTCTTTAATAAAAATATTAAAACTTGAGCTCACCGAATCAGAATTTATTATTGTGATCATAGTGTATCGAATTCTAGAACAGCGAAAAGTTAAGAACGATTATTATCTGAAATCCCACCGCTGCCACCATTGTAGTAACCTGAGTAGAATCACCAGTAGTTTCCACCTCTGGTAGTTCGCACTAAGTCATAGCAAAACAGTTTCAATTTTATTTAAAGTTTAAATTTTGGGCTATTAAGTCAAACAATCGTGTGTGCTATTAAAATTTGCATGATTGACTTGTAATTTTTTCTTTTTTTTTTGTAAAAAAGTTTTTCTTTTGTAATTGCCCATAAGGGTTTGGGGGCAGGGAAGGGGTATCAAAAATCTTACAGACCCTTACGTTGGGGGGGGGGTCTGATCTATTCCTTACGTAAGTTTCTTAATACTCTTTTTAAATTAAATGAAAAATTCAAACATAATTTTTTTTTTAATAGTTTTAAAAGTTAAATTAAAATAATAAGGAATCGACATTTGAAGTTACAGTTTTAGCTTTCGTTAAAATTTTAATTTGAAAATACAATATTGAACAGAGATTGTAATCTCATGGAAATAACGAACTGTACTGTATTGTATGTTGTAATAAAAATTTGTACGACTGCGAAAGCATGAATGCAATTTTTTAAAAGTAACTATCATTTAATTCACTTGAGGTTGGTTCTAAATATAACATTTGGGTTTTTGTATTGGTTCATGTGTTGCACGCAATTAATAGTCATAGAAACATGGTTGGAGAATAATAATAATGAGTAAGTTTAGGTAATTGAAACGATTAAATTTTTAATTAATGTTTGTAAATAAGTGGTTTCAACGATAAATAACAAGACGGTAGGTTTATAATGCCCTCATTTATACTTTTAATGCTTTTAAGCTCGCGATTTACGCGACAGAAATTCTGGAAAAGTGTTGGAAAGTTTAACCGCAATTACTATTAGTAAATCATTTTATCTCTAAATGGTTTTTCTGGTTAATTAATTGAATATGGAAAACAATGCGCTATTTATGAAATAGAATCGACGATAAAAAATTACCTATTGTGCAATAAAATTTTTCCAAGACGAATAAATTAGTTAAGTGAATATGTAACGGTTTAACCTGACGAGTGTTTTATTGTTAATAATGTTTCGGTTTAGCTTGAAGCAGTACTACTATTTTTTTTTTGTTAATGAAGCAAGGAAGTTAAATTATAATACACTGAAATTTATAAAAAATTAATACGTAGTGCCAAAAGCTGGTATTCGTCTCATAAATTTTAGTTTGAAATTCTCAATATTTCGCCTAAGGAAAAACACCTTCGTAACGTAGCGTGTTTTCATTCGGTATATCTCATTAAATTTAATAATAAAGAAATAATAATAAATTTTTACTAAATTATCCACACTCGCAAAGCATCGTTTAAAAATTTTGCAAACTTTTATTCCATTTATTCGTGAAACTGGAAGAACTTGGTGTAAAGTTATCCTTTCTTGGTATGATTAATAAGACTTCTAAGTTTAGCAGCTCTAGGCTAGTTTCAAAAGTTGAGTGAACATACTCGTGTAAGTTCATTTATTTCTGTTACGTTTTAAAGTTACTTGGACTGAACTCAAAATTTTATCAAGTGAAAGATTATTCGAACACGCAATATTTATCTACCACAGCGAGAAAATCTTCCAACGAATAATCTTGTAATTGCGTGTGGCGTTGTGGTATTAAGGTGAAAGTTCAATATTATTTATTTCAAATTCAATGATTTACGCAAAAATGTTATAATCCAATATAGTCACGACGTTATAAAAATAAATTTTAAATTCACTCGAACAAAGAATTATTATTTTAGAAAAAAAAACGTAAACAATTTTGAAGTAAAGGTAGGGTAATATCTCATGTTGATACAATTTTAGAAAAGTTACGGATTCTTAAGCACAACTGAAGGGTGAATCAAAACACAAACATCATATTATTTATTATAATGCATTTTTTATCTAACATTTGAAATAAAATTTCAAATGCTTTTATATTAATGGTATCTACGGTATTTTTAATTTTGAAAATAATTTCATTTCTCTATTAAACATTTTTATTCTAAAAAGTGTTTAGTGTATAGGTAGTTTCTTGAAAAATTTCTTGAATTTCAGACGCTGTATTTATGACTTCTTGATCAAATTAGAAACTAAAATAAAAAAGTTTTTGTTGTTTTATATTTCATAAGAGGTTTTTTTTAATATAAAATTGCACCTGATTTGAGCTCTCTAAGGAGAGACTTTTTGTATTGATTTTTATAACAAGCTCCAAGGAGTTTATAGATTATTGAATCTATTCTCTCAACGAAGACTTTCATTGCATTTGTAATGAATCGCTACCTTTTTGAGTTACAAACATTTTAATTTCATTTTCGCGACTACAAATTCTTTGTTGTTTAATGCCAGTGCTTATAACTAGGAAAACTTTAGAATATTAATGATGTGTATAAAATACCGAATGAAAATTATTTTTTGGATATTTAAAGCAACTGAAAAGGTGTAATTGAGTTATACATTTTTTGAAATTGGTGCAATACGTCTTCTAAGAGGATGTAAACGTGAAACTATGTTAGCTTCAAAGTTAAAGCATTTTCATTCATTTCTTTAATGTTGACTTCCTTCCAGTGCTTTCGAGTTATTTAAAACACATTTTAGCTTTATATAACATATTTTTATTCTTTGCTACCTGTAAAATTTTTTCAAACTCAAACTTAGAATATCTACCATTGGGTAGTCTAACTACACTTTCAGGAGTTTCAAGGACCAACTGTTTTTTAAATAAAATTTTTTTACTTTTGTTAAAGTAAGTGTTGATTCACACTGAACATAAGCATAAGAAATACATAAAACATAAAAAATATAGTTGAATGCAAATAAAAGCTTAATAAAGTATCGAAATATCTAAATTACTCCTTCGATTAAGCTTTTATTTGTATTTCAATTTCTTATGGCTTAAGTTCATTGTGAATCCAGATCAAGTATTCTTAATGCATGGAACAGTTTTTAAATCCTGATTTGCAAAACTCTTAACCATTAGATGAGGTTTCCAAAGCTGATTACTATTTTATCGAAATTCTAAACTTATAAATAAATTACAACTGATGAAATAATATGTCAATACAATATCCGCAATTCAATATTCTAATCAGATACAAAAACGTCAGCAATTGCCAAAACTAACTGAAAATTTAATTCAACTTACAAATTTAACTAACAAACACAAATAAGCTTTCTAATTTTAAGTTAAATAATAATAGAGGAAAATTCATGACCCTATTATAATGTCGTGAAATTATTTATACTAGTAGCTTACAAATTATTTATTCAATAAATACAAAATTTGAAAATTTATATAAATTATAAACGATATCGATATTATAGAAAATTATACACATTTTTAAAGTTTCACAAAATAACACAGTTCTCTATACAAACATTCATAAGGTTACCATTGCATTTTATGGCAAAAGCTATATGAATTTTGTAGGGAAAATTTTTAATTAGAAAATGTTTAATAGATACTTAATAATTCACGTTAAAAGCCCGATACATAGATCGAAGACTTTCTTATGAATTATTAAGCCATTTTGACACATTTGCAGTGGAACTATTAGAGTTTACATATTATAATTCATTGCTCGACAGGTAAACAGCAAGATTATTTCTCAAATTAATATTAATCAGTAAAAGCCAGCTTTGGTTTATTCAGTATTCAACTGATGTCATTGGTTAACATTTACAGCTTTTGAAATTATATCTAATTGACCGCTAGTCTTTCATGAAAATAATTATTTACAATATTTTAAATGTATTTAATAACACAAACTTTTTTTTACCAAATACTTTATTCTGCTGCGGTGTCAACTGTGGTAGTGCTTTATTGTAGTTATTACTGCATGACACGATCTGATATAAAAGGGACGTCTACTTGCAATATTTGAATGAAAGTTTAGTATACAATTAAAAAATTGTTTAAGAAAATATGTAATCAGTTTTTTAAATTTTGTAAACAGACGAGCTTTTGAAACAGAAATTTATCTATAGTACAAGTTATCGTACATATTTTACTTTGAACTTTCACCACATCCAGCAAATACTTAAAAAGTCATGTCGTTTGAATTTTTAACATTACTTTATATTATTTAAAGGAACGAATAATTTATTATTAAAAGTTATAGCTTCATTAGTTCGGTAATTTTCAAACGTACGTTTTGATGAATATAGCAATTGTTAGAACTAGAAAACTTTGCTTCTAGTGTTTACACATAACTTTAAAAGAAAATTTTATATTTACCGATTGTGTATGCACTTTAAATTTTAAAATGCGGGAGTAGGTGCATGTGATGTAGTTGCACATTCTTACTTTAAAATGCACAGCTGAAAAATCTCATATAAAGTTTTTATTACCTCCACAATGCTCGTTTCTTTCTGAATAGGCGATAATCTGAGTTGTACCCTCAAACCAAGGGATATTGCAATCTGCACTTTTATCGTGGAAATTTATTTGAATTACTGTACGCCATTTTCTAACACAAGGTAATATATTACCTCAATACAAAAAGAATTTGACTCGGAACTTGTAAAAAACGGATATAATATGGGATCAAATATTTTAAATTTATTCTAAACGGTTTTTTATTACCCGAATTTTTTCGCTTTTCATTTGGGGGAGACAAATTTCAATTCTAAATTTTATTTGTATCTACATTTACTTACGTAACTTTGTTAGCTGTTTTTATACCGCAGGATCGATTCAGAATGATCGACCTAAAAATGAAGATAGCAATTTCACTATTTCAAAATTATCCACGCAGTCTAAAGAGAATTATAAATAAGCTTTTCTAAGAATACTACCGGAAAATCAGATGTCCTGCGTGTGATATATTCGAAAGAAATTATTCTGTGCATACTTAGTTCAAAGAAACCTATAATTAATTTAATATTTATTGCAGATCATTTAATTTTATAAAATAGTGGTAAAACAACGATTTTAGTTCATGCTAGAAAGCCGGACGTAACAAAAGCAAATTTAATTTTTTTAAATTTAATATCGGATATTGGCTATCATGGTACTGACTTTGTTAATTATTCTTAGCCAGAAATCTTTTTATCTTCTTAACTAAAATTATGTAAAAGTACTGAAAGGATTGAGATCTTACTATTTCTAAATACTTTGCAATAAAGTAAAAGTAGTATTTTACAATATTTATTCGGAGAATATGTAGCACGAAAAGCACAACATTATATTCCAAATAAACTCGCTATTTTTTGGTAATTTTAATCTTACAATTTTTTTAAATTTAATTAATATATTAATATGATTTCTTTCATCCTAATATAATCAGCTTATATTTTACCTTTGTTTACTTTATAATTAACTTTTTTTCTACTGGAAATAACCTTCGAATTGCTAATTTTTTGTTTTTCAACTTCTTAATTTATTAAAACTTTTTTCATTAATTTTATTTTGTATTTTTGTGTATAATAATATGCTTTTCTGAAAGGTAGGTCAACACAGTCTTATTAAAAAACTTGCAAACATTGTTGTTGTTATACTTGTACGTTAATTTTTCAATTACTATTTTTTTAAATTATTATTATTAATAAAAGTTTAGATAAATAATAATCTGAGAAAAAAGAAGCGACACTTTAATCGATTTTATTATTGCGATACCGGATAAATTCTATTAAACTGGAGTATACTCATATTTTGTTCGTTATCAAATACAAAGCTTAAAGCTAATAAATTGAAGTCAATTAAGAAAAAAAAAGCAAACACAAATTGCACTAAATCGTAGTTAGCGTAACTAACCAAATTTAGATAGATAATGGTAAATTGTATGAGCCGAGCAATACGAAATATCATGTTGAGTTCAGGAACTGAAAGACAAAAAGTTTAATTAATAATTTCATGGATCGAACTGCATATCCAGTAAATTAGAGTATATTTTAAAAAGACAAAAAAGAATTAAAAGAAAACGAAAACATTATCGCAAAAATCGCAATCAATTTCGAAAGCTCACAAATAAAACAAAAAATTATTTATTGTTCATGCAATTTGCAATTTCTTTATTACGTAATGGAATTTACTGCATAATTGAAGAGAAGATAATGGGTAAAGCAAAGAATTGAAATTGAATTTTAATTTTAACTAACACTAAAACAACAAAACCTTCGAATTACCTGGAAAATGTTGTGAGCCCAGAAGGCTATCAATTAAAAAATTAATTTCAAAAGTAATTTCAAACTTTCAGTAATGAAATTTACGTTGACGTTTAAAAAATCTCATACCTAGTTTAGTTTTTTTAAATATTCAGGAACTGCTTTGTAACAGTCGCTCAATTCTTTTGTGTTATTGATTCCGCCTTGTTAAGGTGAATGAGCACCGTCTGCTAAAATAAGGTCTCATTTTTTAAGTTTATAAATTTTAGCGCCCGGTGGTCGTTTAACTTTATGGATTGCTATTAAAACAATTCCCTCTGCTCACCTCTCTGATTAGCAAATTTTATACCCAATTTTGCACAGTAATGTGAAAATATTCGTATAGAAATTACTTTAACTGGAAAACCAGCTTACAGAAACTTCGTCTATACAATAAATGCACTGCTTACGTATTAATTTATAGTCTGTATAGCGCACATTTGATAAAAAAACCTGACAATTTATTTCTTAAATAGTCTTTCTAAATACCACTCGGTATCTGTAATTGCGCTTTCTGTAGAATAAATTTCATTCAAGGCAAGTTTTCTTTAGAAATTGACAAGAAAAGCTCAAAGCATTAGCTAATTTTTCAAATTATAGTGTGAACTGAACTTGATTCGGATCAAGAATAATAATCTATTTTTCATTTCCTATTTTTTTTTAAATTTTAACTTTGCAATCAAAAAACAAAATATTTTCTTATCAATTTATTTTTAATTTAAAAAAAGGTCAATTAAGGCGACGCGGCGGTAGATTCAAAATCAGAGCGAGCATTGCTCTCGTGGTCTACTATGGCGGAGTAGCTGTATAACCTGGATATCATAAATACTAATTTGAAATAAAGTTATTTATTGCTATAAAACCAAATGTTCAAGCAAATTATATTTTTCTGAAATGGTTATTACGTACTATAAAATCATAAGGTCATAAGTTTAAGTCTTCATTACCAGCACACACACACATATGAAGACAATCACGTATGCTGTAAATTTTATGCGTAAGATTACTGTTAAACTGGAACTAATTTTTAGCGCAACCGACAATTTAGTAAATTCCAAAAGATTGTTGGTTTCCATTATTCATGTAAGATATTTACGCTGTAAAATTTACAACAAATTATTTATCGAGTGTGACTTATAAATTCAAACTAAGTTCAACTTTGTTAAAACTTTTCATAAAACTTCAGTAAGCCACAGGTATTTGTGCATTACACGTTTTTGTTTTGGAAAAGTGCTTAAGGTTGCTTAAAACGCATTCGAACTAAGCTGAATTGTTAATTAATGAATATGCGCTTGAACTATTTCATTAATGGATTGGAATTATCGAATACGAACAATTTGAAACTGTTATGAATATTCCTTAAAAATTTAAATAAATCTGTCTAGATGATTTGAATAAAAACAAAAAAGTGATATGTAATAGAGCTTTGTCAAAAAAAAATTGTATGATCGCAAAATAGCAGGTTATCCGTAAGGGATTTGGAAAGGTCGGTGAAGCATAATTTAAATTTCGTTATTATTTCAATTTTGTTTACCAATATTGTAATTTCGGAATAACATATTTTCCCGATGGCAAACTTTTTCTCAATTACAAATCATCATCACGGCGCCAGGATGCAGCCTTTTCCATTTCTTGAACTTGTGGAAATTGTTGATGTTTAACTCTTTTTTTTATCGGCTTTTTTAATCTTCATTCTAGGATCTTTTCTGTTCATCTCTTCTTTGGTATCCCCAATAAATCAATTTATGCAGTTTAACATTTGTTCAGATGTTTTCATAATTTTCCTTAATTATGGAAACTCTGTGAAGCTCATGGAATATTAATAGAATGATCATTCGGTAGCTGCTTGACCGTTAGCCATTGGCTTTTTTCAATATCTCAACATCTTTAGAACTGTAGGTAGCCTCTTTCATTAACAATGGAGTTGAACGTTTTATGCCGGCATTCCCAAAGTTTCCAACTACGTTAGCTATATTTATGACGTCTAGATTGGGATTTTTCCATCATCAGACCAAGATCAAATAACATTTCATGTTATTTCTTAGCTAAATATTTTGAAAATACATTTTTGGAGTCAAATTTAAAATAAGTAAAATAAATAAAATTAATAAAATACATTTTTAGTAACAATAACAGTTCTCGGTCTACCGTGAGATAATCCTAAAGATTATCAAAGAAAAAATATTCATATTTCCATGTAATCATGTATAATTAATTAGATATGTATAGATTTAAAATGGCATATTGAAATGGCTGTTATTATTTTTATATTGGAAATTATGATAAAATGAATAGTGTTATTGTTGTTATTAAGTTATCAGTAATAATTATGTTGACTTCGTTCAAGAAATGAAAGCAAAGATTTAGTTATAAGAAAAAGATGATTAATCAAGCTAAAGTTTAAAGTAAATAATTTACTTTGGGTATAAAATTAAATAAGTTTCTTTCGTTGTGATCAATTGTATACCTTGTTTTTGAAGTAAAATGTGGTGTATCGTTTGAACATAATAATATAATATGTAACATTGCTGATGTCAAGCCACGTACGCGTATAACCACGTGTACAAATTCGGGTATTAATTTATTAGGCATTATTATATGATTATTTGAATATTTTTTGATTTTTAAAATTTTATTTAGGTTATTCGAATACGAGCAGTGTGGTGTAAAGCTTAAATCGACAGGCTACAAAGCGGGAAACCGCGGATCAAGGCGTATTCGCGCCGACTATATTGCTGTGATCTAAAGTCCAAGTTAGAGCTTAGGGCTTTCGGGAAAGCAACGGGAAACCACCTCATTAATTAAATTCCTGAGTACATCATCTGAGTTAAATAGCCAGGGTGATAGTTAACATCCGGAACGGATAGTGTTTAGAATTGTAAAATGTATTATTTGTTCTCGACAAGTTTCCGTTTCATTTAAAACTCCCTTTTGTAACGGAGGTAAAAACTCCTTATAAATTGTAACGTTTAAAGTAATCCACATGCAGTCATTCGAATTACACGTATCTATGACAAAAGATTCAGTGATTATTGCGATACTTAAAACCCCAACAGTTACCGGTTAATAAATAAAAGAGGTTTTTCAAAGATGAGTTCTAAGACTAGAATTCAACAGACTAGGCAGTCTGTTGGCAGTAACTAGGCAGTTACTGTCTCGCAAGCAGCTTTGCGAACTTGCAGATCAACGAAGCTAAACATATAGGTACCGCAGAATGGAGTGAAGTGAATCACTTTTGATGGTTTTTTTTTAATTTACAGCTCTGTATTACTAAGACTTTACTTATAATTAAGGATAGGCAATGTGTTTATCCTTCCTTGACCTCGCAATTTAAAAAAGTCTGTAAATTTTGCAATGGATGCGGAGTAATGGCCATCAAAAGTCTGATTCGCTTTAAAACCTCTGCGGGGTGAAATGAATCATATTATTATATTCAGCAGTTGGTATTATCATAAGTTCAATATTAGCTGTCAGGGGAAAACCTAGGTAGCGTAGAATTTAGCTTAGCACGTTGTCTCAAAAATATAATTAAAATCATAAAACACAGTGGGCATAATAATCCTTACGTAAGATAGGGTGGGGAGGCAAATCTTGCATACCATTACGTGGGGGGGTAGTCAAAAATCGTCCTTACGTAATTAATGGGTGGCCCCTTTTAAAAAAGCTGTTCCTGACATCCGCACTGTGTAAAGGAAAACCCCATTCTGCAAAACACGAGCAGTGCCTCTTGCAGTCTGTCCTCTTCTCTTTATTTAAAGGCCAGTTGACTTCCGTATGCTTTCCCAGGTACCTTAATTACTACCATTCTGCAGCTTTGCGAATTGCCATTCCTCCCTTTATCGCTTTAACAGAGTCGTCGAGAAAGTTTTGTGAAAAATTTCTCTTGCCTTCAAAGATACCTTTTTTTTTATAAACGCGCCGGCATCTCTAGAACAAAAATAAAAAATGGTAAATACGTAGGGCTGAGAATTTCTTATAACAAAACCATAATTCGCTTCACCCCACGGTTTTACGAAAAACATCTTGAAAAATTACTGCGCTATGCATATGTAATATTTTGAAAATTTTTGAAAATGATCTTTTATATGAATAATGAAATTTTACATCAATGTAAGCATAACATTCATAAGTGTTTCATTTTCTACTTTTTAAAATTTGCTTCACCCCACCTGATTCACTTCACCCCATTCTACGGTACCTGTAGATGAAGAAAAATAATTCGAATGGTATTCATATTATTCAAATATATAATTTTATTTATTTTTGGGCAAATAAAACTTTTTTATTTAAGTTCTTTTTGCTTAGTTTTCTATCGAATGTATTTCGGTAGTACTCGTATAATAATTTTTCTACGAAAATGCTAAATGATTGTATTTGATAAATTTGGCATTTTGGCATCCAACGTGAAAGATAAAGCAAGTATTAATTTAAATGCAAGTATAAATGCCAAATCTATAAGCTCGACTTTGGATATTTTACAAAATATAAAATGCGCCGGTATAATTTATTAGTTGGATCATATCAATATATACTCAATATACAGACAGGTAATAATATATTGAATTTTATACACCTAATATATCGATACTGGTTGAATTATTCTCATTGGATTATTTTTAAAAATTTTTTGATAGAAATATTTATATTTATCATATTTATTAAATACGCCATTAAAAATCATACTTTTTTGCTCATAATAACAAAATATATCTACTAATTTTCCAGCTAAGCATTAAAATAATTTAAAAATACTTTTTATTTATAAAATATCTCATTATGTATTTTTGATATTCATAAAAGACTGAAAATCGGGTCTGCGGTTTTCTTTAACAAACATTGATTTAATTTTCTCTATTATTAGCACATTTTTGTGTTATTAATTAATTTTTTTATTTTACCATTCTATTTATATTCCAACATAAGGTGGACCCTAAAATTAATTAAATTATCCTTCATTAAGGAGGCACTTAATTGGCACGTGAATATTGTAAAATTTTCATGAGATATTGAGGTTTGCCGTCAAGTCAAATCAGGATTTGGCTTCAGAGGAAATTATTTCAATTGAGTTGTCTTGTTGTTCTTGTATTGATTCACTCTGTATGAATTAGTCCGATATGTTATTCTGTATCGATGTTGAATTAAACTCGTTGTTTTAGTAAAAATTATAAATTTTGTGCTAGAATATTTGTGCAAAATAATTGGCAAGCTAATAAGCAGTTTTGCCGATAATCTTATCGAAGGAATACTGAGGTGAAAATTGATTATACGTTTTATGGGCTCGAATATTGCACCTATGGAACCGTATATTTAAATGACTATAATAAGATTGTCGTGTCTCGAAACCTTTCATTCTTTTATAAATATGTAAATCTGAGTGCGTTTAGCGTGCCTAAATATAGCTATATGTAAACTTAATAGCATCGTGTAGGTGTAGTTTGAACAGTCTTTCCTATTATTTATTGCCGTTGCTTAGGGTCATTCTCTTGATTAATGATTACATCTGAAGGCACATTAGTATTATAAAATTGTAAAGAATTAAGCGTTAATATTCATTACATCGTCATTACGCCCTTATTACGCCCATATTTTACAACTTTCATTTTCAAGTGTTTTCAAACGTGAGAATTACAATATTTATACAAATTAATCTCGTGCTTAAGGAAAAAATCAAACGCTTAATTATAATAATTATTTTTTTAAATAATAATTATCCTCGTACGGAAGCATAATTGGATGTAACCACCTCGGTAGGTAATTAAATGCTTACGAAACTACATTATAACAATAACTGTCTAAAAGTTATCCGAGTTGTATATTAATTCACATTGATATCTTAACTTGACCTCTTACGATTTCGACAGACCTCTATTTACATGCAGATCAACAACACGAATATATTTGCATATCGTTTTCAATGCTGAATAGGTCACAAACTTTAATGGATCATTTATTCAATTAGTGGTGGATAAACTAATTTCATTTGACAACAACCTTGAACTAGAATTAAGTTATTCCAGAAAAACTTTTTCGCACTTTGTAGTAGTTTGTACAACAAACAGGGTCATCACTACAATACCAAAGGAACATTTCATTACAGAAAAGTGGATTATTATTTATTTGTTTGAAGTTTGAAATTGGTTTCGTGAATGCAGTAAATTGGTAACTTGGTGTATAAAACGTATTCCAAACCTTTTTGCGTCTATAAATATTTTATGCGAATCCTATCCATTTGCCTAATTTTACCTTAACCGAGTTTCCTACACGAACTTTACTTAAATTAGAAAACTTCGATTTTCTATTTAAATTTCCAAACATATTAATTATTTTTTTAACAAGTTAATTCACTTGTCAAATTGCTTTCCGTAATTATTTTGTAAACTGTAATTTATTCTTTGTTTTTAAATCGATATTGAACCTTTCGACCCTGATGAATTACCATTGTAATTTATGTTGATTGACATTATAAAGTCAAATTATACGAGGACGTTTCGAATTCAACCACTAAACCCATTCACCACCACTTTCTCCAGTTTTTCCTTAATATGCTATAAGCAGTTTAGGCTAAATAATTTATTGCGTCGTAAATCATATTTTAATATGATATAATAGTAGTTTACGAGATAAGTTGTGAAAAGAAATGTTTACTGAACGAGTAGACAAGACAAGTGATGTCGTTGTTGAATTGTTTATCAGAGTACTTCGGTGAAAAAAAAACATTTTTTATTTTAAGGACAATTAAAAAAGGTCAAATTTAAAATTGTTTTTGCAATTGCATAATTTTAATATTTTATAATCGAACGAGGGATCCAAAATGTTGAATGAATATATTTTATAAGATATTCATCTAGGTACATACAATGTATACAGTTTTGTTCAATATTACTAACACAACTCATTAATAATAAATTAAGCTGTGCCTATTGTTGTATTGAATAATTCGTGTTTTATGTGATTTATTTCTAGAACTTTACAAACATTTAAATCATTTCTAAGTGTGCGTGTAGGTATTTCGAAAAATGTTAATTTGCTCATAGAACACTGGGTAAAATTGAAAACTAAAATATGGAAATTTCCAAATTTTTTTTACTAAATAACTGTATGTCTAATCTATCCTCTAAGTTCTAATCCGCCCCTGACTGTTTGTTTTATATTTTTAATATAATGAATATCCATTATTAAAAAAAGGCTCTTTATCGTAACATCCTATCCAATAAGAATTTAAGAGAAATTTCTTGAATTAAATATAAGCAGGTGAGCAACAAAAAATAATTAATTAGCATTGATTAGAAGTAAAGATAATGAAAGATAAAATAAATATTTCTTTTGTAATTAAACATTGAATTAAGATTTTGTAGAACTACCTTTACTTCGATATAATTAAGGTGGCTTCTTTACAATTTATTATCAGTTCGACAATAGCAGAAGTCGATACGGAAAGAGTTTCTATTTTATTTAAAAGAAAATTTTATCAAGAGAGAACAAAGAAGTGAAAAGCAACTTTTCTTTTAATTTGTGTTGTGACTCTTGCCGCACATTACTACGCTTTCTTGCTTGTGGAAAGAAATTTAAGGTGAATGCGATTGGCCAAAATTGCATAAGTTTTAATGAGGTAGTAGTTTGTAAACGGAAACTTAGCTCGTTGAGCTTTCTACAACCAACAACCAAGGTTTAGTTGGGTTACTCTTGCCGTGGGTACTATCGTTAGTTGCATATTCTATGTTTTCGAGCTAAATTACTAACTTTCTTTGGTTCGTCTGTTGATAAACGAAATTATTGGTTGGAGCGCATTATAATCAACAATACAAAGCAAAACTTTGCATGTTCTTGCATTATGTATATTTTATTTGGATAATAAGGGCTACCTCCGACAACAATCGATTTGGATTTTTAATAATTAAATTTATGGTATTATACCTACGCACTAAAGACTCTTATTGTTAAGCTCATTAATTACTCGTTTTACATAAGTTATACCAATTCAAAGTACGAAGGAAATTTTAGGGATCTGTGATAGCGTAGAATGTAGATAATAACTACCACCCAAAGTTAGCATGACCAAAGGCCGTTAACAGAGAAATATACCACATCAAGGGAAACAATTAATCCTACCTGGAAGGCTTTTCAATTCTAATGTGTAGTTCGGCTTAAGCATACTCGACCATGTTAACATTGAATACAATTACAATAAAAAAAGTATTTACTCGGCAAATATGGACACGTACAAATTATTTAAATTGTTTTATGTAATCGAATCACCCAACAAATATATTTGTAAATACTAATACAAACAAAGAAAATTTATGTAAATAAAATTACAACGGTATAAATTTTGGTTTGATCAACCTCCTATTAAGCGAATGTTGACTCAAGTTATTTTTGATTTTCTAAACAAAACATGATTTTTTTACACCTTACAGGTATAAGCCGCAATGTCCGCTTGTACTTGATGCTTTCTGAATAGACAACGGATCCGGCAAATTTGAGCTTTACAGACAAATTATACATTTTCTTTTTTTGTGTTTATTTGAAAATACACATCAGGTGCTTTGTTTATTTTTAGTAGAAAAACTTGCCTTGTACGTGAAGCCTTAACCCGTTTAACATTAATTGGAATCTCGTTAATCTATTCACGACTGCAATCAATGAGGTTTGCTCCTATCCACAAAGTACTTAATTACAAAATGTTTATAATAAGTCTGCGATCTATGAATTTTTAGAATGAACAGAAAAACTAAGGATTTTATTTTATAAAACAAATAGATGATTAATTTTCTCTGATATTCATTTCACTAGTGATTATAATTTTAATTAAATCGAGCATCATTAAAGCTAAAAATAAAAAACAAAAGTACAAATTTTCAATTTGCGACTTTTCAAGCTGCGGATTACATAGAGATGTTGGTGAACTTTTTTTTTATCGTAATATATTTTTTAATTTATAGTCGGAGATTCAAAAGTGTAACTAAGATTGTAGAAAGTTTAACATTTATCCTAAGAAAGTTTCTTATTTAAAAATCTTAATGATTAAAATTGTCTTTGTTTACTGATTGAAAATATGCGGAAATGTTGAAATGAAATAATAAATTTGAAAAAAATCGTTATTTTGTTGTTGTTTGTTTTTGTTGTTTTACTTTCTAAGTGAAACTATGCAGAGACCTTACATTTTACGACTGTTGCGAGGGATGCAAAAAAGGGGGAAATCGGTGGGAAAATTTGGTGTAGAAGTGAAGGGAAATCTGAGGAAGTCTAAGGAAATCTTAGGAAACCCAAGAAAATCTTGAGAAATTGAGAAATCTTAGAACCTTTAATTATTATTTCTTCAACTTTTTCAAAAAAAATCATAAGTTCTTTGTTGGTTGTTCTGCACAACCAAATTTGTCAAGATTGACTATTTTCAAGATAATTTTGCAAAGTTTTACAAAAGAATATTACATAATTATATGTAAAAATTGATGATACTCTGTAATCAACAATAATGTTACTGTTGCAGTTTAACGATGTTACTTTTTCATTTCTAATAATTTTTTTTTGAATTTTCGATTCTTACGTCCATTACAGCTTGTTTTGAATGCTCTGTTATCAATAGTGGAGCTTACCTTTCCGTCTTAATGCATGTAACTTGATACAATAATAAATTGAAGAATAATCAGACTTTTGGTTTTACGAAGTTCTATAGGTGGGCTCCATTTATTCTTCATTTGCCCTGAATAAGAATTTAATCAAAATTTTAAAATTCAATTTCAAAATAAACCTCTCAAGAGTAATATTGAAAGTATTGGCTTACCATCTGCATGTAAGCAGCGGTGTAGCGAGGGGGTTTGCCGCTCGGGGCTGCGGTCCTTGAATTTGGCGCCCTCCTACTATTTTTTTGTCATTTCAGCCAGGAGGTGAGAATCTTGATAAAGACTCCAGATTAATCTAATCCGGAGTGTGAGGTTTCACTCACTAAACTCAACCCCTCTCCTCGAGGGACCTGGATTCGCCTTTCGGCATTACTTCGGGTAACCTTGAGGTGGCTGTCGAGTTAGCAGCCTTTCATATCACCATCGGAGGACTTCAGATTGGCTTCGGCCTTCTCTTGCCTTCCGACCAGTTCTTTAATCAAGAGGATTGCTTGAATGTAATTTGAGATCCTCGTACAGCATCTTTTATCTGTTAGCATATGCTGAATGATGTTATCGGGGGTGAGGAGTTCCCCGAGTTTCAGAGAAAGGAGCTGCTTCTGCCTCTCCCAATGCCAGCACACGAAAAATGCGTTCTGCGTTCTTCGTTGTCGGCCTCTGCACAATACCGGCAATAAGTGTCCTGTCTGCTGATTATGTGAAAACGGTGCAGGTAAGCGTTAAAGCAGCCGTGGCCGGAGAGCATCTGCGTGAGGTGATAGGTCAACTTTCCGTGCCTTCTAACGACTCATTTTCTATTCAATGTCCGGAATGAGCAGGTACCACTCTCAAATACACTCCACCTGGACTGCCACTCCGCTATCCTCATACTCGTGTCAGCTGCGTGCCCCTCAAACTTTCCAGCCCTATCCTGCGCTACTTGGCGATGGTTATTCTACCCAAATTTTCCCAAATCACAACACATGACCCATCAAATTATTTAATACAAAACAAAGAAAAATTCTAATTATAATAGAAAAGGAGAAATAACTATTTGTTTTATGGCATAGGGACGTTTCGCCCCCGACCGTTTTCTCCCCGTATGTGAACTGCTCTATATTGATTGATTGAAAATAAACTGATTATTGAAAATGATTATTTTGAGGACACAAAGGCAAGCTCTTCAATTTTCCATTGATATGTGGAATGTATATCAGAGAACCTTAAATGATCGCCACAGGACAAATAATAACATATTAAAGGCTGGCATCGCGGTTTTCAGAGCACCCGTGGAAACTTATTCCCGAATATATTTCAGTTTATTAACGGTGTGGACCGCCCCCTCCGTTCCCTTCTAACTACGCCACTGCATGAATGTTATATCGTAACTTGAAGATGCTGCTTCCACACCTCAGATTATGCTTTGAATATGTTACTGTTAAAGATGTAAATCAGACGTTGACAATACATAATGTGACGGACATTAACGTCATTGTCCGGATTTTGACATGATTGCCCGTTCATGGTGGGCAAGAATGCATAATTTTCTTGCTTTACTAGTCCTTTTTTATATTTCTATGAGTAGAACTTGAACGAATTCAAACATTAAAAAAATTTAACGTAAAAGTCTTAGTTTTACAATTAAGAGATTTTTAACCCGAGTATTACACGTAAATTATTTGAAAAATAATGAAGAAAAATGATTTTCTTTTAAATTAATTTATTGCAAAAGAAAAATTAAGTAATGTTTTCCCCAATAGAAATATCCTTTGTAATTTTTTAGTGCTAACAAAATATTTGATGTAAACCGCATTAAAATTGGTAAATTTTGAGGAACAGACATAAATGTAAACTATACGTAATGTGAATGTACAATCATAAATTTAACTTTTTTTTAGAAAACTGGCTTTGAAACTTGACTTTTGCCCACTTGCCAACTTCACCATTTGGGTGTAAATGTTAGTGGTTTCAAAACAAGTTGCATAAACTACTATTTGGTTTAAAAGCAGGGAAATCAGCCAAACTCCAGATCTCAAGTGCAAATAGTCAAAGGGGCAAGCTTTGTTTTGACGACACTACTTGTGTCGTGGTTTGGAATCCACGTCAGGTGATAATGAATGTTTACTTTTATTGACATTATAGTTAAGAATAAATTTCTCCCAAGAGCGTTTGGTAATTCAATTTTATTTATGTATTCATTCAGGTACATACAATAATATTATTTAGCGGTAAATACAAAGAATACATTAAAAATTAATAATATACGAGATAAAGCTTAAGAAATTATTTATTTGTATGAAATGCATTGTTGGAGAGTTTCTCGAGTATAACCTTATAATAATATAACTTCATTAGCATTAGAATAATACACGCAGGGTTATCGATTTTATTTTGTGTTATTGTAATTTATAACTTTTATAAGAATAGCATCACTCCATCTAAAACAGAAAGTTTTTTTGTGTTCGAAATCAGTCAACGTATATATGAGTCCATATGTCAAACACGTTCTCTCGTTTCTGCTGTGACAATTCCCTGTTGTCCTATGGTCCTAAGGGAGGACGAAACGTTGACTCTTGTTGTTGCTAGAGGGTGGAGAACAATCAGACTATTGTTAGCCTTATTCAGTGACACCAAATGTATTTGCAACCCATTGTTAGGTTTTCTCTATTATTTGTTTTGTATAAACGCGCTTACAAATTTGAATAAATAACAAAAGTATATATTTTTTTATTGCGTATAATAATTATGAAGTTATCGGAAACACATAAATAATTGGAACGCCATTATTTAAATCGTTTAAATTTATTTTATCGAAACGTAAACTCTTGTGGGGTTTAAAGTTTTCACAATAGAAAATGCAAATTTTAACATTGCTCACATACAAAGATGTTCTAAGTGTTCAACATAAGTTCTTTTATTGTGTAGTCGCGTAGTAAGCTTTTTGTACTCATTTTTCCCGCAACAAACTTCCACACTTTAAGTTTCATTACATAGAGTTACAAAGTTAGTTCAAGAGTCACTACTTACTTACAACAAATTTACTATTTTGTATTAAGTAAAGGTGAAAGTCTTAAATAAATTATTATCTAACCGCAGCAGTTAAGGTAAATATTACAAAAACTTGAACCATTATTGAGCATAAAAACTTTTATTTATTTTTAAATTGCAATTTCTAGCTAGATAAATTTAAAGACGTACACAATTGGGTAAACTTAGGATCGTGAGAAAATAATACAATTAAGGCGATTGAAAAGTTGTTCCTTTTTTTAACTTCAAAACTATGCGACAGCATAAAGAGCTTTTTCCGGATTAACTACTTTACGGAACTACAATATTCGATAATCGTTTTAATATTCGAAATAAATCTGAAAATGCAATTTCGAAACAAATAACAAAATTACAGGCCGATTTTAAGTGCTTGTAAACAAACTTAAAATTTCAATATCAGCAGCATCTCTGGAACTGAACATCAGTTGACAATATTAATTAAAATAAATTTAATACAATTGTATCCAAGCAATATCTCGAAACAGGAAACCATGAAAAATTCCGAAGTTCAAATAAATTTACATATAAATAGATTTGAAATGCTAATCGCACTGATTTTGTTTCTTGATGTAGTTCGTATATTATAAAGTAGATTTAGTTATTATTTTTTTATTATTCGTTGTTTTAAATTATTAAATAGAGAACGGTAACATAAAAACTTCCTTTGCTCGAGTATAAAGTAAAATTCGGTGTTGCCCCGGTTTTCTTTATATTTGTTCGTCATTTATGAAATAATTGCGGAACATCTTGCTTTCAATGCACCACAATTGAGTTTTCTCCAAGTGTATATACATTTCCAGCTTTATTTACTATTTTAAATTTCTTTGTGTTTACCATTTTAAAAAAGAGCGAGCAATGTCAGTCTGGAATTTATCTAATAAGAAAATCGATACTTTTTATAAATTTCTCTGCCATGTTTACGAAAACATTGCAGTTAAAATACATAATTAAAACTTTTCTTCGTTCTTATATCAACTTCAGGCTGGCTTGAAAAATTGCGGCGAACATGAGTGTTCATCTGATGGTTTAATGGTCATATAAACACTGAAACGACAAAGATTTTATTTAATATTCAGTTATTAGTTTAAAACTCAACTGATTTAATCGATTATTTTTTGGGTTTAATCTGCCATTAGCTTTGTGGACGGCAATAATTGTTTTACTTTTTTATATTATTAGGACACATATACAGGCATTTTATTTCTGTATTATTTTCAGCAATAATGTATTATTTCAGTGACCTTTATAAATATATAAATTTAGAAAATAATTAAAAATTATTTAGTTTAATACTTATATACAAAATTATATTATATCGTCCTTGAAAATGGACCAGTAAACGGTTCAAAAATTGGCTTTTATAAAATAACTATTAACTTTGTCAATGAGGACAGTCTGGCGACGTACTTTATTTATCGGTGCACTTCATATATTTTTGTTTATTACAATAAATTGTTAAAAAATTTCTTTATTTTTTAAATTTCTTTTTTAGGTGTTATAGATTCTAACGTCGGATATAATCAATTCTGAGGGGTAAATCTCACGGGAAGTCTGGTGTACAACTTGTGAGAAGTCTGGGAAAGTCCGAGGAAGTCTGGGAAGTCCGGGGAAGTCTGATGAAGTCCGGGAAGTCCGAGGAAGTCTGAAGAAGTCCGGGGAAGTCTGGGGAAGTCCGGGGAAGTCCGGGGAAGTTTGGGAAGTCCGAAGTAGTAGGAAGTCTGGTGTACACAATTTTTCACCTTGGTTTATCCCTCGATTATTTACCTATTTTGTTATAGTTTTATACTATATTTTTTAAAAAACATACTTTAAGCGCCCCTTTACTACTCGGCGCCCCTAGGCAGCAGCTTAGTTTGCCTATTGGATAATCCGGTCCTGAATTTGCACTGTTATTTTAAATTAATGCTAAAAATTTGATGATATGTAAATCTTTGTGAAGTTGGCATCCTATCTTCATCATTTTGATATAAAAAAATATAGAATCGTTAGGTCTTAAAAGGTTACTCGGTTTTAACGTTAGGTCGCTTCTGGTTTAAAAAAAAATTATTGCCTTTTGGAAAGATTTTTGATTTTGTTTCTTGAAAAGAAGAAAGCTTGATTTTTTGGAGACTGACGTTGATCCGGTTAACCGGACTCAAGTGGCTATTCTGAACTCCATAGATTTAGTCCCTTTCTAGGACCACTTCCCAACTAGATCTGAGTCCTAAATACTTCACTATTCGCCTGATCGGCATTAACAGGTATAATTAACGAAATGCTTTGTCAATTTTTATTTTGGGATATATTTAAATCAATCCTGTTAACGGCTTGACAATGTGATTTATTGAAAGCTTAACGAATTAACCAACTTTCAAGCAATAAAAACCTACGGAGAAACAAAATTAGTTATTTGCTTAGATCTATGATCTAAGGTTATTTGCAGTTTTTTACTTCAGAACGTGAAAAAACTTTTCTTACCTAACTGCAGTTCGTGAATTAAAAAAAAATGCATTTTTTCACAATATCAAACTATTCACTGGTTACTCACTGGAGTGAAAATTTTACTAACCTGACTTGTTGGCAAATCCATGAATTAGGCCCTACCTATACAATAATAAAGAAAATTATTTTTTAGTTATCATTATCTTCAAATTACCTTTATCACTGTAGTCCTTTGCCTTATTTCTAGTGGCCAAGATAGCTTCTTCGTTGTTCCTTCCAGTAAACATAAGTCACTCACAAACCCGAACACTTTCACATTTTGTTTCAGTATTAAAAGAAAATTGTTCTCGATTATTCAGAAAGCTTTCATTAAGATTCTTCACGATAATTCAAACTCGAAACACCACAATCTCGTTCGCGGAAAACCGAACATTTTTCCGAATTTTCTCCATACGATTAATATTAATTAATTAATATAAATCTAATATTTAAATTTAATAAATAAATCGCTAGTTCGTGAATTCAGCTTAAGGCCTTACAAACGAATGACTGATATGAGTCCGTACGGGGCACCGCGTCATAATGCGTTATATAGCTTTTTTTTGTTTCCTGTTTGTAATATTAATCGATTTTTGTCTATGAAGTTCCCCACTCTGGACCGGCAGTCGGGCATTTTTGTAATCTTCATTTTCAAATTAGAAAAATAAAATATAATTCAACAAGTTTTTGGAACTTTTAAGCCGGTGATTATGAAACATTGGTTTGTATTGATATATTGTCAATAATAACGTAAGTTTTTTAATTTCTTATCGGTGTAAATATTTAATAGCAATACTTAATTTTTGCGTTACAAGTGGCAATCGAAAAAACATTAAGTTCTAAAATTAGCATTTGAAAACTAATCAAAAGCGCAAAGCAAAAATTATGAAACCGATCTAAAATTTTCAAAAAATTTACCAAAAGTTGCGAAAATTTGTCAGCAAATAAGAAGTTTTACGCTATTAGAAAATTTTATCTGCACAAAAATGACAAAATACCTGTACTATTTTTACCAGTTTGAATTATATTTTATTTTGTTAATTTGAAAATGAAGATTACAAATATGCACGACGGACGAAAGAGTGAGAAACTTATAGACAAAATTTGATTAAAATTGCAAACAGGAAACAAAAGAAAAGTTATGTAAGAATTATGACGCGGTGCCCCGTACGGACTCATATCAGTCATTCGTTTGTAAGGCCTTAAGCTGAATACACGCACTATCGATTTGCGGAATGCAATTTTTGTTTTGATTAGTAAAATTTGAACCTTTTATTGAAATTTAACTAATCAAAACAAAAATCGCATTCCTCAACACGCTAGTGCATGCATTCAGCTTAAAAGTAATCGTATGAAGAAAATTCGGAAAAATGTTTAGTTTTCCGCGAACGAGAGTGTGGTGTTTAGAGTTCGAATTATCGTGAACAATCTTCATGAAAGCTTTCTTAATAATCGAGAGAAATTTTCCTTTTAAACTTAAGTGAAGAAAAAATGTGATAGTGTTCAGGTTGGTTGAAGTTGGTGTTCAAGTTTATTGGAAGGAACAACGAAGAAGCTATCCTGGCTTCTAGGGATAAGGCAAAAGGACTACAGCGATAAAGGTAATCTGAAGAAAACCGTTTTCATCTGCAATGATAACTAAAAAAAACGATTAAAAAAGTTTAAACTTTTAAAACTACTTTTTAAGCGGCAGAATTTAGTTTTCCGCCATTTTGAAATTCTTTTTGGCGGAACCCTTGGACTTTTTCGCGGAACCCTATTTGGGAACCGCTGGTGTATGCTACTTGAAGAAGAAGAAGATGACTTTTAAATATCGCTATAAGAATTACATTATTCTTAACTCTTTCTGGTACATGATCCAAACTTTCGAAGTACCAGTTTTTGACAAGTACTGCACAGTGAACGATTACAATGCACTACTTTTATTTAGTCTTCTCAAGTTACAAAATAATATCATCAGAGAGATGACATTAAAATTTAAAAAAGTCTGCCTACTTTGATTGGAAGCTTTTGGAAAGACATTTTATAAAAGCACGAGCTTTGCTTTTGTGATAGCTTACAACCCACGAGCTACGTTGTTCTTTTGAGGTAAATTTGGTTGAATTTGTCACTAGAAATTAAATTTACAAATTTTAAATTATTGCGAACAAAGGTTTGACACTTTTGTTAATTTTTGTTTTGTTTGCTTGGCGAGGAGACATTTTAAATTGGATTTATACATAAAATTGCTTTTTGGTGGATTTTTACTTAAAAGATATTGTCAGCCATTGTAGGTACAGTCAAGAATTAAATTTCTTATTTCCAAAAGAAACTGTTGATTATTCGAAGCAAAGATATTCATAAGAAACGATATTTTCAAAATTAGTATCTATTGCAAAGCATTTTGTGTTAATTTTTTCATTGTCTGATTTGTAAATATACTAATTCGAGGCAATTCATTGAACTTTGTTTGCAAACAATGATATTCTAAACTGTCAGGTATTATTTTCCAAAATTTTAATTGATATCAACGTGACAATTGAGAATACTTTATTTATGCCTCATTTTGTTGGTGTTATAACATTACTCTTATGTTTATTTATTTATAAATTACCCCGAGATGCCAATTGAATTTTTACAAAAAATTTGTGAGTTGGGTTATTTTTCAGATTAAACCCAATAATTGATATTTATTTTTTGTATTGCGGTACCTTTTTAGAGTTGTTCAAAATTTCCTTAGTGCTCTATTACCGTGGATCTTCAATCCTCGTTCTTATTACTACTTTCTTTATGATAAATGTCAGCTTTTTATTTTATTGTTTATTACCAATATGTAACCATTGACACATTTACTTACTAGTAGTAAATTATAACGTGGAATTTACACCACGGCACAAATTGTTAATAATTCCATGTTGTTATTTACATACTGTATTGTTATTATATTTATATAAAATTTATATAAAAACGTAGCGTTGTCCTCAGGGAGAAGGACCCTCAACGTTATATAATAATGTAGAAGCATATTTATAGAATGCCGCACACACAACAACAAACGAAAATTTATAATGAAATTAATTTTCTGATTGAAATTTGTTCTTTTGTTGTTGTTTTCATTTTTCAAATAATAAATTATTTTATCGGTTTAAGAGTTTTAGAAAATTATAATGAAACTGCTTCTAAAGAATGGCCTCGACAGAAATAATTTAATTTCCGATTAAATGAAACGTTAAAGTAAAATTTACAAAAAAATTCAATTTCCTAAAACTGCAAATAACGAAAAATTAAATTTTATGTTTAAATTTATTTTTTGAATGTAAATTTTTTAATATGCCGATCTCTAAAGCCTTAACTCGTCATTTGTGTAATATAAATAAATTAGCAAATCGTTTTTTAAAATAAAGAAATAAGATTTTTGTATTAAACCAAGAAAAAGAAATCAGAGTTGTGCTTACCTAAGGGACCAGGTTTGACATTAAAGTACGGTTTAAATACCTGACTGTTTTTTCAATAAGACGAGCGCATTATAAATGACTCAAGAAGTCTCAGAAGATGTGTGAACATTCGAAAGCATCAAAGACACATTTTTTTGGTTTAGAGCGTGAAGAACTATATTGGTTGCAAATGTTCGTTTTCAACAACCGTTGTAAGCCACATCACATTCATCATTCTTGTCCGATCTGATCACCTTTAGTTCAGTTTACTCATTTTACTTTTTGTTTACCCTACTCGTCACAAACGGGAGCAACACATTTTTTGCCTCTTTTTCGCTTTTCAATTTTCAATATATTTTGTTTCAATTTACATCAATTAATTAATTAACTACAATAACTCTGCTCTTTATAAATGTGTGCATTAAGCTTAAATTCAAGTTTCTATTTCCGTTTTCTACAAATCACGTTCAAGATTTCGTATTCTAATAGCATTCCTTAAACACTGCATTTATATAGCTATAAATGAGCCAATGCCGTGCATCCCCATATTACAACAGTAAACCAATATTCATTACATTCAAATAATTTGTAATTTAATGCTAGTAGATTCTTGTTTAACGGTGACTCGAAAATTGGGTCAGATGGTTTGCAAAAGCATAGCGTCACATTGAAATATATTTTTTTCTTTTATTTAAATCATTTTATTTAATGCACAACAACACAAAGAAGCTATGTAGGTGTAAGTACAATTTTACAAATTTTCATTAAAAATTTTTGTTATTAAATTTTCTCAAAAGAAAATAAAACGTTAAACGAAAAGTACAAAAAAGTTATATAACATTCAGCTTGTCTATATTAAAATTTAATTACGGGATGACCGTCACAAAAGCCAAGCGTAAAAACGCCCATTTTTTAATAAATTTTTGTCGGTCTCGTTTTTAATAAACAGACAAATGTTTTATATTAAGCGTAAAAATTAAGTATTAATCTCTTTCAAAAAACGCTGACAAAAAGCCGCACATCTGCTGAAAAATTAAGAATAAAATAGCCAGGAAAGCTGCTGCTCTTCATTTAAAGTTTTTTGTTATAATATACCTGAATGCTTACGACCTTTATAAAATGATTTCCTTTCGGACGTTTTTCCAATTAAACAAAATTATGTCGTATCAAGAGCTTTTCATTCTAAAAATTAGTAAAACTCTTTGATCATCAAAAATATACTTTTCGAGATTTATTTGTGTAGAAAGGCAAAAGATGGACCGAAGTTTGAACAGTGAAACCAATAAAAAGTTATCAGTAGTCAGCACTCGGCTTACAGACTTTACTGACTGAGGGTGCAGGTTTTTGTTTCTGTCGTACTGTCACGCTCTGAAAGACAAATGCGAATTTGAGCTTTTCCGGCAGACAAAGATTTCATTTATGATTGAATTCTTGTCTCTAATTCTTCAATATTGGAAAAAATATTTATTTTTCTTTCCATTGTGGTTGATTACATCACGAAATTTGACAAATTTAGATTTGTTATTGTGGTGCGTTTCGTTTTGAAGTTTTTATTGCCGAAAATATTGTAATTCAACTAAAATCCAATCAACTTTTCATATGACTTTAAAAAATCAGTTTATTGTATCTACAATTCTCATCTTACGTATTCCTTACAAGTATAAAATTTTTTTTTAAATTAAGACTTTAGTTTGCAACATTGCAAATAAATTTTATAAAATTTTATAAAATAGACATAAGTCCCAAGAAGACTGGCTATATCGCTTCTCCTGCTTCGTCATCAGTAGCAGGCTCCCACTTTTTGTTTACTCCCGCAAACAAAGGTACTGAATTTGATTTAATTGCTTGCATTTTATTCTGGTTATATAGAAGCATAGCTGTTGAAGGGAAAGAGAAAAAAATAATTTAAACTTTTTGAATGACCAGATGGTATCTAAAAGTAGGAGGAAATGTTTCAGGAAAAATTTTTAGATTATCTTTTTTTTAAATGATTTTCTCTTGTAAATTTTCCAATTTCTAAGAATTCTAAACTTTCAACATATTAGTTTACTAATGTAAAAATAATAATTATATTGTCTTTCTTTCTCATCCAAAAAAGAAACTTATGGTCACAGCCGGAAAACTGGTGGAAGGCAACAATTTTTCGTTTCGCTAATTGCTTTTCTTTAATATAGTTACTTAACAATTGCAAGTATGGAGAGCGAAAAAATGTGAACAATGCGAAGAAAGAAAATTTCAATATATAATTTCTAGTAATTTTGTAGGTAGGTACTTATAATAAAAAAATAATCAATAACAGTGATAAACAATAATTGTATTCGAAATAAACCGCATGATAATATATCGTTTATTTACTATTACTATGTAATTATCGCTTATTACGTGTAATTCATAACAATTTAGAAAAAAAGTTATGCGCGTGTTTTTACTATTGTCGTTATTTGCTATATCATCGACATGTGCTAGCCGGAAATTTTTTTAATATTGAACAATTGGGAAATAGCAGTAATAATAATTAAAGTCCGAACTGTAGTTACAAGAAATTAAACTGAAATTACACGTAACAAAAGGACAACAGGAGGCGGTATCAGTTTTGTTATTAGTAACGCGTTCACATTTCCTATTAAGTGCTTTGCATTAGGTGTGTGTGTCAAACGTAATATACATTCAAATCGTTGCAAATCGAAATTCAATACGCATAGGCCCAGAGAGCTAATGCATAATTGCTCCACAAGGAAAGCGCGTTCGTGCTTTGTTAGTCATAGATCTTGTATAGCACGTGAGGTTGTTCCAGTTTACCATTCACACCATTTAGAGATTTGTGTGACCGATAATAATCTAATTATTAATAGCTAATTAATAACACTTATCGACTTTATTAAATTAGCACCAATACGCTTTCAAAATAATGTAATTTTCTCAAATTGAAATAGGAAAATTTAATAACAACATCAATAATAAAAACTGTAATTTATAGTCAGAAATTAGATTAAATACTGATTTTGCAAGTATGAAAAACATTCAGTATGTGCATGTTCATCAATCTAAAGTCGAATCGATTTTGGTTTATCGATCGCTAAGCTGCCAATCCAGTAAAGGTAATTAGATCGATCCGAAACAAACCAATAGCATAAAAATCTCTCAAAATCTCTTTGGCCAGCTTCCCAATAAAAATTGCAGTATTGAAACGTAAGATCAAATTTCCCCATTTTTCTATATTCAACATTTCACCTAAATATCAGCCCGAAATACCGTATCGTCTAATATAACGACCCCCACGTTGTGCACAAAATTGACTTAATCAGCATACTACAAATTTAAGTCGTAGTGACTCAGTTACCTGAGTGTCATTTGCTTCATCATCTCTCTACTTTTCTTTGTTGTAGTCGTAGTAGTTTATGCAATAATACATTTTTGATAGCAATTTAAAATTGTACATCAGGCGCCAAATACAAATTTCATTCGTATCACTACAACTTTTTGCAATACAGTGACTTACAATTAAATCCGGACGCCGGAATTGCCGCTTTAGAAGCCGTTTTTCGGCATATAAAAATCGATTTTATAGCAAAATTTTTTAGACATTTATTGTTGCAAATTTCATTGCCTTTTTTTTTTTGACGGAAATATCTGTTTTAACCTTCCCTGAATCCATTTTAACTAGTTTTGTCGTGACGTCTGTACGTATTTACGTACGTATGTATGTATGTATGTACGTACGGACGGCTGTATGTCGCATAACTCAAATACGGCAAGTCGTAAAAAGTTGAAATGTGTATTATTTGAGACTCTTATAGCATCTAGTTGTACACCTCTTATTTTTGGTTGCAGTTGTCCGGGCAAAAAGGGCACATGCAAGGGGCTGTTCACAAATTACGTAATGCAATTTGTGACGTTTTTTAACCCCCTCTCCCCCCCTTGTAACAGATTGTAACAAATTGCAACCACCCCCCCCCCCCCCCCCCAGAAGAATAACATTACAAAAGTTAAAACAATTTTTAAAATAAATTTTTTATTTATAACTTTAACTTGAAAATAAAAAAAAAAATTAATAACTACGCGAACGTGTTAAAATGTAATTGTGTAATTAAAAATATGTGTTACACAAATTTTAATTATTATGATTCGGGACTGAATTAATTAATTTATCAAATTAATGAAAATTTAATATCTAGAAAAAATATCTAATTTTTTGGTTCCGTAACATTTTGAAAAACACCCCCGCCACCCACCGTAACAAATCGTAACAAGTTGTCAATCCCCCCCTAAGGCCGTTATGTAATTTGTGAACAGTCCTAAAGCGATACATGACGCGCACGAATGGATTAACGAGATTCTAACTAGATTTTTTTTTTTAATAATCAGATTTTTTTATTTTGTCGCTCCGTTTCTGACTGACAGCGGCTTAAACACGACTCGGTAAACTACGAAAAATATTGTCATCTATATCTTTGAAACAGTGCCACCAAATAAAAAAAATGTATAGAAAAAAAATTTGCTATATTATGTGTTCATTCACATTGTGTATCTGATTTATTTTTATTTGTATAATGTTAATCTAAGTGTATTTCATGTTTGTTTTAATTTCAGCATTTTTAATTTCTATTTTCTTTTCTATTTTAATCTTGTGAACCTATCTTTTCTTGAGTCCTGCGCTGTAGAAGGTTCATATATATATTTTTGCTACAACGGCAAAACGAGGACCAAGTACGAGAGAAGCGACGCAGCGACAAGACGCCATATTGCGCGCAAGTAAAAATTAAGTTTGTTTTCAAGTGCAATGTTAGTTTAATTTAGTGTAAATAAATATCTTTTAAGTGTTTACAATTATTTCATTCACCCAAAGGGCAGCAATTCAACATTTTGGTGACCCCGACGTGATACAACACTCAAAGAGTTCAAATTGGTATGTGGTTAAACATTACTATTAATTACAACCTGGTGACCCCAAGAAAGAAAATACTAATTTAGTGCACAAAAGAACATTACTCGTCAAGTGACCTCGCGAACATTATTATCGCTTGTCAAATTTCGAACAATTGAAACAAACTATCTCGTATTTCGGTGCATCATCTTACCACGTAAAGTGAAACGAAACATCGTTCCACATAAGTACATGATAATAAGTAACGGTACAAAGTATCCAACAGGATTTCATTTAGATTTCAACACATTTGTAATAAAAACATTACTACAAATTTAGTGCAAATAAACTTGGACAAGGAAACATTTCTTTCGTTAGTAGTTTTGTGTTGGTGAATTACAGTTTACAGTTACATATTTTCATTTATGTGCGGGAGTCATTCGCACATCTGCACGCTGAGTTCGCGCGCAACCACATAGTCAACTTACTACCGAAGGACGATCCATTGGACGAATACGTTCAAGCAGGTAGCAACTGTTTGTCGCTGTTGACGTCATAGCCAGTGGCGTAACAAGAACAAGAATTGTTGGTGTTAGTTGAAGTTTCCACTTGAAGACTTCTGAATTAGGGTGAGTGCATTCCTTTACTTTCCTCTAATCCCTACCAATTCTACTTGTGTTTCATACATTAATTTTATTTTTTTTGTCGAAATTCATTACATACAGCAGTATGGAAAATCTCGCGCAATTGAATATAAAACGCGGCAGCATAAAGGCACGTATTACTAAATTCAATAATTATTTAACAAGCATAACTGAAATTAACGACGTTGCAATGTTGCAACTAGTTGCACGCCTTGAAAAGCTTGAACCATTGTTCGAGGATTACGAAGTAATTCAAAACGACATCGAGCTATTGGACAACAGTCCAGCTCAATACGACGAACGTGAAGCGTTTGAAGCGTCATATTTTGATTCTATTGCTAGGTCTAAAAAATTAATTCGCGACAATTCAAAGCTACTTGAAGTAGCCGCTCCCTGTCCTTCAGAAGTTTTACACACTGCGAGTGAATCATCTTTCAAGCGTAATAGTCGGTTGCCAGTATTGCAACTGAAAACGTTCGACGGAACGTATGAAAACTGGGTATCATTCTACGACACATTTAAGTCACTAATTGAAAATGACCCAGATTTACCAGCTATTCAAAAGTTCCACTATCTCAAATCATCCCTAAAGGGAGAAGCATTAAAGGTGATCGATTCATTACCGGTTACCAACGCAAACTACGGTAGCGCATTAAAATTATTACACGAAAGATATGAGAACAAACATCTCATAATAAGCAATCATGTAAAATCATTGCTTAACATTACTTCCTTGCACAAGGAATCGCTAGTGGGTTTGCGTCAATTGGTAAATGATATTACTATAAATTTAAACGCCCTCAAGGCACTGGACCAACCGGTCGATCAATGGTCCACTTTATTAATACACATTATTAACCAAAAATTAGATAGTGTCACGTTACGCGATTGGGAGCGTCTCAACGAAGACAACCCCGAGATACCAACCATGGTAGAACTAATCGAATTTTTAGAGAAGCGCTGCAAAACACTAGAAAAATGCCAGCACAGCAAGCAACAGCCGATCTCAGAGTCGCGACCATCTAAACGCGAAAGGGTTGTCTCTAATTTTGCAATCTCCCAAACGTCGTGCACTATTTGCAAGGCAAACCATCATTTCAGTAATTGCCCAACTCTATTAAATCTTTCCATTCAAGAAAGAATTCAGCGAGCAAAGGAAATGCGCCTTTGCCTAAATTGCCTTCAGAAAGGCCATTCAACAAGATTTTGCAAAGCCACAAAATGCAAAAGGTGCAGAAGGACACATAACACTTTGCTTCATTTAGATACGGAACCACCCCAGTCAACTCCCCCGCTAGTTACGGCTACAGAAAATAATCTACCTATCGAAACACCAAATGATACGATCAGTCAAAACGCGTCGACAGTAGCCTCACACACCGTTTGTGGCATCGTCGCTCATTGCCTACTATCAACCAGTATGATTAAGGTGAGAGACGCTGCAGGTAGCTTCGTGGAAGCCCGAGCACTATTGGACTCGGGATCGCAGTCTAGTTTTATTACCGAGAACTTGCGTGCCAGGCTAAAATTACCTAAAACAAAGGTGGCGATTGCTGTAACCGGCATAAATGGAAGCACTTCCGAGGTTTCCCAAAGAACCTCTATAAACATTTCATCCTGCAGTAATGCTTTTGCTATCGATATAAATTGTTTTGTGTTACCCAGGGTGACCGACAGTATCCCTGCGATTACTTTTGACCCGTCTCATCTTAACATTCCGGTAGACATAAAACTAGCAGATCCTACTTTCAATGTAACTGGCGATGTTGACGTACTGCTTGGGGCAGACTTATTTTGGAAAATTTTGTGCATCGGGCAAATCAAGTTAGGTAATAATAAACCGATATTACAAAAGACACTTTTCGGGTGGATTGTAGCCGGACCTATGTCTCCCACACTGTACACCGGAACTTCGTCAATTCAGTGCAATTTTACTCACAACAATCTAATAGAAAGGCAGCTAGCCAAATTTTGGGAAATTGAAGAACTTCAATCAACACATTCGTTGTCGCCTGAGGAAAAATTATGTGAAAAACTCTTCTCCGATACTACGGTTCGAGACGTTCACGGTCGGTTTACGGTTAACATACCACTCAATGACTCCATCTCACACTTAGGAGAATCTCGCCCCTCTGCTTTAAAACGGTTATATTCATTAGAGCGCAAATTGGAAAAAAATAATGATCTAAAGCGACAGTACAGCTCCTTCATGAAAGAATACGAAGATTTAGGTCACATGAAACTCATAAATGAACGCGAATCATTTGAAATTAATTCATATTATTATCCTCATCATGCAGTTATTAAAGATGATAGTACAAGTACTCGATTGAGGGTAGTTTTTGACGGCTCGGCGGTTACAACGACGGGTCTCTCCCTCAACGACGCGCAATTAGTCGGCCCAACCATTCAAGATGATCTGATTTCGATTATTTTACGGTTCAGACAACATTCGTACGTGCTTGTTGCGGACATCGCAAAAATGTACCGACAAATTTTGATCAACCCAAAGCAACGTTCGTTGCAGCGAATATTATGGCGTTTTAATCCCACCGATCCGGTCTCGTGTTATGAGCTATCAACAGTCACCTACGGTTCTTCTTCAGCTCCATTTCTAGCAACGAGATGTTTGCACCAAGTTGCTCAAGAAAATATCTCCGTTTATCCTGCTGCGTCAGCAGTAATTCTAAAGGATTTCTATGTGGACGATTTGCTCACTGGGTCTAATTCCATCGAGGAACTCTTACAAATAAAGAAGAATGTCACAAATATTCTAAACTCAGCCTGTTTTGAATTACGCAAGTGGCGTTCAAACAGTCCTCAATTGGTTGAAGTAGTCGAAGGTAGCAACGAGCTATTGCAAATTGGCGATTCGGAAGCCAAGACATTAGGTTTGTGGTGGAACTCATCCACAGACGTTTTTAAATTTTCCATAAAGGACTACGACTTTAGTCGATCAGTCAGTAAGCGAATGATCTTATCCACCACTGCTCAAATCTTTGACCCTCTCGGTATACTCGGACCAGTAACGGTAATAGCAAAATCAATATTGCAAAAGCTTTGGTCATTCAAACTTGGTTGGGATGAATCCCTACCAACTGATCTACATACAACCTGGGTCCACTTTCAGGATGGATTAAAATCATTAAATAAATTAATTATTCCGCGTCATGTGGTATGCAAAAACCCTTCAGAAATTGAAATTCATGGTTTTTCAGACGCATCAGAACTGGCATACGGTGCATGCATTTACATCCGATCCGTTGATACTAACGGTGATATTCACGTATCTTTATTATGCGCAAAATCAAGAA
Source organism: Cantharis rufa (assembly GCA_947369205.1). Lineage (NCBI taxonomy): Eukaryota > Metazoa > Arthropoda > Insecta > Coleoptera > Cantharidae > Cantharis > Cantharis rufa. The sequence goes on from OX376303.1 coordinate 11,255,999, forward strand.
TCGCTCCATTAAAAAATCTGAGCATCCCACGGCTCGAATTATGCGGGGCTCTCCTTCTTGCCGATCTGTTTAGCAAGGTAATTAAGTCGGTAAACATACCATACACTAAAGCTTATTTATGGACGGACTCAACTATAGTCTTGAGTTGGCTAAATAAACCAGCAAATACCTGGAAAACGTTCGTCGCAAACCGGGTCGCACAAATCCAAACTACGACAACGATCGATGATTGGCGTCACGTACGCTCAAACGATAATCCTGCTGATTTATTATCTCGAGGAGTGTTCCCTAAAGAGCTACCCACTGCCTCACTGTGGTGGAGTGGTCCTACGTGGTTATCACACAGTCACGACCAGTGGCCAGTCTCAGATCGCAATAACATTCATGAAAGTGACCTTCTCGAAATAAAGTCACCAGCTCATTTCGTGTTAGCTACACAATCATCCTCGGACAACTTATTTGAGCTCTATTCATCTCTCACTAAGCTGCAAAGAGTAGTAGCTTACATTCTAAGATTTAAAAACAACTGTCAAAGGCAAAACCCACGACTACATGGTTCACTGACCACAGTCGAACTAAATAGTGCATTAATGCACCTAATTAAGGTTTGTCAATCGCAAACATTTGCTGATGACCTCAGGCAGCTGTCCAAAAAGAAACCCTTACGGACCAATAGCAGACTATTAATGCTGCTCCCATTCATCGATAACTTAGGCGTCATGCGCGTAGGAGGTCGACTTGACCATTCTAAGTTTGATCTAAATAAGAAGCACCCTATCGTACTACCGGCAGACCACATCTTGACGAAACTAGTAATAACACAAGAACACTTGCGTTTATTACATGCTGGGCCACAAGCCTTACTTGCTTCTCTGCGAGAGCGATTTTGGCCACTTGCTGGGCCATCTCAGTGCAAAAAGGTCGTCAGAAAGTGCATTCGTTGTTTTCGTGTGCGGCCTGTAACGATGGAACCGACCATGGGTGATCTACCTGCATCTCGACTTACACCAACACGACCTTTTTTAGTCTCCGGTGTAGATTATGCAGGTCCTTACACAGTGAAAGACAGAAAATCTCGCGGATGTAAAACTTCAAAGGCTTACCTATGCATTTTTGTTTGTTTTTCTACAAAGGCCGTTCATTTAGAACTGGCTCCCGACCTTAGCACCGAATCATTTTTAAATGCTCTCAAACGTTTCATTGCGCGGCGGGGATATTGTACAAATATATACTCGGACAATGGCACAAATTTCGTAGGCGCCAACAATGTACTAAGTAATCTAAGACAGATATTGCAAAATAATAAATTCCAAGCTGATGTCTCAAATTATACCTCTCAAAAGGGTATAATTTGGCATTTTATTCCCGCTAGGTCCCCAACTTTCGGAGGCTTATGGGAAGCTGCAGTGAAGTCTGCAAAGTCACATATTAAAAGGGTCATTGGGGAAACAATTTTAACGTTCGAACAACTGAACACTCTACTAACACAAGTAGAATCATGTCTAAACTCTCGTCCGTTAACCCCATTATCCAGTGATCCTTCCGATATCACCGCTCTCACACCAGGCCATTTCCTAATCGGACAACCTCTAACTGCACTACCGCAAGAAGATTTGCAAGGGGTACCGCCAAACAGATTGACAAATTACCAACATTTGCAACAGATGGTTCAACATTTTTGGAAACGTTGGTCCAAGGAATATCTCTGCCAGCTGCAACAACGTTCCAAAAGGACCCAGCAGAATCGATCCATTGACGTAGGCATGCTTGTGTTGCTGAGGGATGAGAACTTACCACCTCTCAAATGGGCTATGGGACGCATCAGCGAAATCCACCCGGGCAAGGATTGTGTTGTGCGTGTGGTTAGTGTTAAAACTTCGACCGGTACAGTTCGGCGTGCAGTATCAAAGGTTTGTGTGTTACCTATAGACTCTTGACTACCAACTTTTCTATGACTTTTCCTTTTTTATTGTTTTTGAAAGGGGTTCTTTCAAGGTGGGCGATATGTTCATTCACATTGTGTATCTGATTTATTTTTATTTGTATAATGTTAATCTAAGTGTATTTCATGTTTGTTTTAATTTCAGCATTTTTAATTTCTATTTTCTTTTCTATTTTAATCTTGTGAACCTATCTTTTCTTGAGTCCTGCGCTGTAGAAGGTTCATATATATATTTTTGCTACAACGGCAAAACGAGGACCAAGTACGAGAGAAGCGACGCAGCGACAAGACGCCATATTGCGCGCAAGTAAAAATTAAGTTTGTTTTCAAGTGCAATGTTAGTTTAATTTAGTGTAAATAAATATCTTTTAAGTGTTTACAATTATTTCATTCACCCAAAGGGCAGCAATTCAACATTATGTAAACATCGCATAACTTTCCCCATTTATTTCGTCAAAATTCAAAAAAAGTGGTTATGTCGTTTGTTTGAACATTTCATTTATATGTCAAACAAATTGAATAAAACAGTAAAAACAGGATGGCCCAAAAGTAATTGACACTTGAACTTTTTTTATTTTGTTTGTAATTTCCGTAATTTTCAACTGATCTTTATCATTTTTATCTGGCTTCTAAGTTTAGTTTTGATGCACGTTTATGCCAAATTTCATAACATTTGGTTGCGCGCTTCAACCTGTGCGATTGATACTATTTATTTTATATGTACCACAACCACATACAGACATACATACATACAGACGAACATCCAATTAAAATTTATCACAATCTTATCAGAGGAACATTTTAATACCAAAATTTCGATTTTTGATTTTTGGGTGGATTACAATACTTTCCCTTAACATACGTTAATATGTATTGGGGAAAGTAAAAATGTAGAGAATAAAATTTACAAAAAAAAATTCCTATTCATTTTTTTATTTTGTGGAATCTTTCCGAGGTATTGATGACAATATTTTTTATATTTAATCGAGTTTTGTTTGAGTCGCTGTCAGTCAGAAACGGTGCAACAAAATATAAAAATGTATAGAAGCAAATTTGAAGGCAATGAAATTTCTACAAAAAAAGTCTAATAAGTTTTGCTGTAAAATGAATTTTTACGTGCCAAAAACCGGCTTCAAAATGGGCAATTTGCATTGTTAACATAGGGTCACTGTATCTTAAACATAAAAGTGTTTTGGAACCCTTTTCATTCTTCGTTTCTGTGCGCCTATGATTACCTAAATATTCTGACAAATGACGAAAGTTTTCGCAATTGGTGTGGACAACACAACGCGAGATTGACGAGATTGTCGATATGTGCTATACGTGTTTAGAATTTTTGATTATAGTTTTGATGTTAGAGCAATTTGCAAATATAGCCCAAGTAACATTTTACTTGCAACAAGCTCGTTACAGGTCAATTTGGCCCACATTGATGCCTGTGACAGGTCCCTGGGCAAGCCTTGCCAAGTCTCTGACAGGGACCTGTTACTCTGGACCTGGGACTCTGGCCAAGTCCCTGGCAGAGATCTGTTATAAGATCTGTTACTAGTAAGCCAGTAATAAGCCACAAGACTCGGAATTCCAAAGATTTCCAAGAATTCCTACGATTTCCAAGAATTCCTACGATTTCCAAGGAATTCCAAAGATTTCAAGACTTCCAATAATTTCCAAAGAATTCCAACGATTTCCTAAGAATTCTAACGATTTCCTAAGAATTCTAACAATTTCCAAGGAATTCCAAGGATTTCCAAAGAATTCCGCAGAATTCCAGTGATTTAAAAAAATTTCAGGGATTTCCAAGGAATTCCAAGGATTTACAAAGAATTCCAACGATTTCCAAGAATTCCAAGGGAATTCCAAACGAGTGTACATAAAATCTTGCTCCTTGGATCAAGTAGGTGATCATCATGAAAATTGTTGGTACCATTTTGGGCTTTGTAGCGGGTGCAATTTTAAATTATGGTGTTCTATTGAAAATACATCAAGAATATAAAATCCAATTTTAATTTATTATTCAAATTACTTCTAAGTCAAATAAAGGGTTTTTCAATAAGGACGGGTCGATGTTAATATGAAATAAAAGAAGCTGTGTTCGAGTTATTATCAAAATTCTTTTTTTAATTGAAAGGCCATTATTTATGGAATACCACATCATTTAAATGTCCGCCGCGGCTTCCTACGGTTGGCCGGATCCAAGTGGTTCAATTTTCAACAACTTTGCCGTATAGATCTGGGCTGAATTTGGGCAATGACCCAAAACCCCACAAGAAAAAATCTAGTGGGGTCAAATCGCCTGATCTTGGCGGCCAATTGACGTCATCTTTGCGAGAGATAACCATACCCTCAAATCTTTGATGCAGATTATTCGTTGTGTCGTTCGCTGTGTGGCATGATTTTATCATTTGCACGTGCTGCTCAATCGTGTAACTAGTCATGGTGATTTGGCATAAGTTAATAAATAATAAAAAATAGGTTAGAATAAAATTACCAAAACAACATGGCTGCCACAGGCTGCCAACATCAACCCGTCCCAATTGAAAAACCCTATAGTTGGTAAATATTTTGAGTGTTGTAACTACGAACAACCTTAGCGCGCCTAAAATCAACAATGTGATTGCTACTATGCTACAGCTGTGATCATCCCTGATTGAGACCTGCGTTATCTGTTATCTATCCTTAGGTCAGCTGTAAAGAGACATCTCAATTTTTATTCAATTAGTCTGGTGTAAGCTCCTTACTGTCACCGTATTGTTTGGGTCATCCTATTTACAGTACCGGAATATAATTACAATTGTATAAGATTAAGATTTGTGAACAGAAATAAGTAAATCGTATTTTGATAACCACCTTTCTTTTAGGTTTTACTACATTAAAGAAACTAGTAAACCAAAGAACTTGGTATCGCTAAGTAGGCTTTTAGCAATTTATTTTTTACTTTATTGTTTACTATTATTTTTGCACTTGATTCAACTATTAAATGTCAATTTATCGTCGTGCTCACTTTACACAAATAATATAAATTATATTTTAATTAATAAAAGAAATTCAAATTCATGCTTCAGTGAATCTAATCCAAAGCAAACGCTCTGCGACTAACATCTCAAAATGTATTGCTATGAAATCAAAGACAACCCACGTAAACCCACGAAGATAACTGGGCGTTCAGGTGATCCTTTGATCGTATGAAAAAAATTTCAAGACGGGCACAGTAATGTCAAAAACAAAGATAAGAGATTATCTCAGAAATAAAATATTCTCAAAGTTACCAACGAATTGAACTGAACTAATTTCTTAAAAATTATTTTTTACAAATATTTTATTGTATTAATAAAATTTAATACATAAATTAGCAGTAAATTATAAAGGTAAAGATACTAATATTCCAATATTGCTGAAAACATATTATCTGAAATTCTATTACCAAGAGTTATATTTACAATTTTGACAGGTCTGATGATGAATTTTTTTATTGCGGCCATAAAATTTTATCCTTATAACATATTTATGTATTTATATGGTTATAGTGTCGATGAATTTTGCCGGATAATTTAATCACGCAAAAGCATTTGAATGTGCAAACTACTTAACCCTAGAGTTACAACTCTTCAAGAGTTCAACTTCATTTTAGATTGTTCCCAGAAGTTTAACAAGGTTTTTTAAACTTTTAATTGTTTTTGTACAATGTTAACAAGAGTACTTAGAGGTAAAGTTGATTTTGTTCATCGGCGTATCATTACTTTTGTTTAGGTAGGCTAAAAATAAATCATTACAAATTTCCAAACAATTTATCTTGCGAATGTTTTATTCTTTTGGTCCAACTTCTTTATGTATTACAATTTTGAAGTAGTGTCGGTGTTAAAGTTTGTCTCGTTCGTTGTGTTATTCAGAAAGATTGAACTACCAATTCTAACAACCGAGTAACACGCTAGACTCTTTTATGTTTTGTCATGCAAAAGCATCTTCATAAATATGTGTAAAGTAAGAGTTTTTAGAAACTTTAGTGTTGTATATGGACTGGACTGAAGTTCGTGCAAGAAGCTCGTACGTACACATTGCATTACTTTCCTTCCATGTTGGATTTAAAATCTCCGAATAACTATGGTGAACCTTTTGTCAGTTTATTTTCTCTAAAGCATCTTTCCGATTTTCGTATCATAATAATGTAACATGTCTCGAAATGTTATGAAAAAGATGTTTTGTATGCTGTTTTGTGACAATTAACTGCACACAGAGTTATAAAAAAGTAATTATAGTCTTTTGGGACTTAAAGAAGCTAAGTTGTAGGTACTAAATTGGTTAAATTCGTTGTGCTGAACTAGAGTGAACATGGTGGATTATTCTAGCGAAGAGATGAAATTATAAGAACAATTGAAAATCTGTTTTGTGTCAAACAATCCCTACATTTTGAAATTGAGTTTGGCTGAAACATTCAACTGCCTTCCGTCTGAATCAACCACAAAACAATTACAAACTTAAAAGATTTTCTTTTACCGTCGGATTTATTACTTTCTTTTGGTTTAAAATTAAATTGCGACTTGGAATAAATCGTAGTATTGATAGTTCTGGTAATAGGAATTGGACCAACAACATTGTGAATTCATTAAATTTATTTCATCTCGCAATTAGGCATCAGATATAAATTTTTACGTTGGCATACCTTTCGCTATTATTTAAGCAATCAATAGCTCTAACACTACCAATAGGGAAATTAAAAATTAACAATTCCCATAATGAACCATGATTGAAGCTGAAAGCTAGAATCGGTACCATTTGAACAAACGAAAACACCGTTTATTTATTAGGTTCGTTTGAATGTATATTGAGCATAATTCTCTAGAGCTATAAAGTATGTAAACCCAATTTTCATTCAACTACAAATGGGATTTGAGCCGAAAATTAAGGTGAACGTTATCAGCTTTAGGGAGTTTCCTGTAATCAAACAATAAAGTGATGTCAGAAAGCAAATTTTGTCAAGTTGTTTGCTTAACCGGTGTGTTTGGACACAGCGAAACCCTTTGGAAAGCGTAAAACTACCCTACGGCAACCTCAATTAATAATGGATCGTGACGTCATCCGATGAGAACGTCGACACGCAAAATCCATGTCATCGCCAGCTTCTCATTAATGTCCACGATATTAATTGTCAACTCGTTGATATGTATTTGAAGTATTGACTAATCGTGTTTAACAAAGGTACGCGCACGATCGAGTTTAATTTACAATACATCCTATTCACTCGATTATACTTAAAAAATGTTATCCATGTTTGACATGTAAAACCAGCCAGCATACATGAAAATTGATTATCTAACTAATGCTTTGTTGCATTTGCGTTCCAAAAATTTCATAATTCGTTTAAATTATCTATTGTATCATCAAGTACCGTTACAGCGCAAATCGCATTATCAATTTTGTCGAAAGTTTCCTCAAATTTTTACATTTTTACAAAACATTAAACGGCACGACGAATAAATTCAATTAAATAGCAAAAATACATAAAAAGACTTAATAAAGCGTGGAGTTGATAAAACTCCGCCGTTTTGCGGTGTAGTATCCCACCATCATCCCGTACCTTTGATGAAACTGAAATACGAGTGGAAAATGTATTTACCTACATAATGCAAAATGCGAAAACTATTGTCAATTAAGCTTTTGTTCTAAATCATTTCCAGAATCAGATTTGGCCATTTAAGTCGTTATTTTCAAAATATGCACGTGTACGTAAAACGTAACCTTTTCAACCCCCTTTAACATGACGTTGCTAAATTTACCTAATAAATGTCAGCATTATTATATTTGTATCATTCAAAAACGCTACGCAAACAGATTCTGTTGTTGGTTTTATCTAAATTTCGTTATTATGTTCTACAGAAACATAAAAACGCACCTAATTCGTTTTTTATTTAAGTTTTTAAATTTAATTATCAACTTTTACCCCTTGAGTATGGAGTTCGGCAAGCTATTATACGGTATTTATGCTTGAATTTGTAAAATGCAAAGCAATAAAGGGAGCTTAACTAAATTCGGGTTTAGTTTCTAAAGCTGCTTAATTTAGTAACAATACTTGAACTTAAAACACGTTTGTCCGAAATTTGGCTTTGATATTAGGAAACTGTTTACTTACGAATAAGGAAATACCAACCACGTGCGCAATCTTCGTTTCAGTTAAGTCTCAACCAGCACGCAGTCAACATATCATACAAAAATGAGATTATAAGAATATTAATCTACAGCAAACATAAAATCGATTACCTAATAAAATTACCTTTTTTAAGCGCATCACGTTATGTGATTGTGATCATTTATTTGGTGGTAGTTAATAATTATATTTAGGAGAGCTGATGTCTTATCGTATAGTTCAGTCGCGGCTGAATTTGGGAAACCGATAGAAAGCCGCTCTCCCAAAACAAAATATAAAATCAGGATAAGAGACATAATTATTATTTCTAACTCTAAGTAATACTTTTTATAATCTTCTTCCTGTATAATTTACAACGTACTCTTGTGATTGATTTTTTTAAAATATTTAAATGCTCACTTAGTGAGAATTATTTATGAACGTTAATATAACGTAAAAATTAACGTGTTTTTTTTGTTAAACAACAAAATTTTATATTTATGATTATTTCAACAAAAAATTGTACCGTTAATTTGAATGACTACTTAAACGATAAATTTTGAGACCCATGAATTAATAATTCACATTTTGATATCTACGGACATGACGATCAGGCGCTGTCTTTCTGAAACAAAGTATGTTTATTCGATACCCCCTATTATAGCAAAAGTTTTAAAAGAAAAGCAAATCTTTAATAATAATTAATGATGTCAAATAGTCTTTTTGCCAAGTCCACTTCATCTGATGGACTTCCACAAGGTGGTCATCGGTGAAAGCGGATGCTCGTTTTCAAAATCTAAAAATAGTAAATCGTGGACTTCGAATCGAATCCTCGCCCTTTACTCTACTCTCTTCACGTCATTTTTTTCATTTTCATCTTCTAATTTAATCAAACTTTCCTTCTCCAAATTACTCAAATCTTTGAAATTTTTTATTTTTTATTCCCGTCCAAATCTTCACTTTTCAAATCAATTAATTCACCATCCATTGGACCAATAAATTTACTTTTCTAAAATTTTTTATTTTTAATACTAATTAAACTTTTTTGATCAAAATTTTCTTAAATTTTTACATCAAAATCTTCATTTTCAGAACCATTCAAATTTGCATTTTTCAAATCCAAACCATTTTCAATTTACAAATTTAAACTTTTATTTTTAAAACCAGTTAAATTTTTGTCATTTTCCAGATTCATTAAATTTTTATTTTTCAATTTCAAATTCTTGTTACTTTCTAGATCCAGAATTCTGTCTTTTAAATCAAATAAACTTCTATTTCGCAAATTTAAGTTTCCTTCATTTTTAAATATTAAAATTTCAACCTTCTTTTCCAAATTTTCCTTCAAAACCAAACTTTACTTTTTTTTAATTTTGGCTTTAATTGCATTTATTATTATTGTGTTTCTGTCTAATCTTTTCAAATTTGTTTTTCTATATTTATTTTGTATCGCTTGGCAATTTTTTGTATTTTCTTTCTTATTATCATTTCTTACATCTTCTTCATCTTCCGGGTTTTCCTCTTCTTCTTTTTGAAAATTTCTCATATTCTTACTCTATCTTTCAATTCCTCCCAGAATGAATCGTCCATTTTAATAGAATGCTTATTTTCTTAAGGTTTCTTCTCTCTTAAGACCAAATTTTTATTTTCCTACACTATTTTAACTTTCATTCCTTTCCAAATAATCAATCTTTAAATTAAAAAATAAAAACCCTTTAAAAAATTTTCTAAAAATCTGCCCTTCTTGAGCCAATGTTCTTCTCAATCTCAGGGTCAACGGTGAGTTCCAAAAAATAAAGCCCCCCGTTTTGTGTAATATTTCTTGTTTTAAAAACCAAACTTTTCAACATCAAAAATAGAAAAGCTAATTGAAAGATAATTTGCGGCACCTGTGATGATATCGTTTTTACCTTTAAAAGCCCTACAGATTTTTAATTTTTAATTTCATCAACTTCAGTATGTGACTATAAATATATAAATTTCCAATCAATATCAAATTTCTTAATAAAAGTCGATTGTCCCAAAATAGTCTAATTTATGTCCAATCGAAAATATCCAAAGTTTGTCCAAAATTTGCGACAATTTCCAAATATTAAATAATAAAATTAACTTACGTAGTATAGAACGTTTAATTCTCAAAATATTTTAAACCTCAAAACCAAAAATTTTAAAATTATTTTTAGTGGAGACGACTTTCATTACGTTACTTCTTACGTATACTTACGAACGCTTTCGTTCATTGTGAATCCACACTTATTATTCAGAACATTAATAAGCACACATGAAAGTGTATTGAAATAATTTTTTTTTAATAATACTTTAACATGCCAAGAAGGCGAAAGTATTCCGCAGATTTATGTCTTGTTGAAATATCGTTGAAATCGTTGTAATATGGAAATCGATTGAAAGCAGCAGAAATACTTTTAAAAAACAAATGAATGTGGATCAGCAGCACACGACCAAAAACAGGGCAATCCCCAAAACCAACCAAAAATGATGATAAGATAATCATTCGTGAAGTAGTACTGAAAAGTAGCGTTTAAGGAACTGTTTTGCCACTCAAGAAACATAAGCAACTTGACGATCTTATGGTTCTGAGAGAATTGGAATAACATTTTAATAAGGTGCTAACTTGGCTAAATGTATAACCCGCCAAAAAAAACTTTGGAATTGCACTGCGGTTACTTTTTTTGTAGTCCGTTGTTACCCGCCTACAGTGCTAAAACTACTCAAATCGTTCGCGATTTTAACGAAAATTATGAAAATAAGATAAATGTTTGGACAGTGAAACGTCGACTGGAATCATATAAACTAGTTTACAAATGTGCTTCAGAAATCCACCGATATCCAAGAAAAATCGGATAATCTACCTTAAATATATCAATACTCATTTACAATTAAAATAAATGAAGATTGCTTTAACATACTTAGAGAGACATTATGAAGGATTATAGTACTATGCTACAATGGTTGGAGAAAAATGCTCTCGACTGGATATTTCAGCAAGATAATGATCCGAAACATGCTATAAAGTATGTCGAAAACTACACGGATAAAGTCAAAAACAGTCTACTTCTAGAGTAGCCTAGTCAGTCTCTTGAGGGCACCCGAGTTTTCAAGGGCACCTGACCAGATTGAGTCGTGGGTCTCTACAGATCGTGACATTGCATAGTCAGTGCTGTAAGTATAGACACAAATTGTTTGGAATAAGCATAATCTATTCATATAATATAGTGTAACTATTATTTGGATAAATTGCTTAGAATTACTCTTTGGAATATTGTACGCGTTAGAGTGAAATAATAGAAATAAAAAGATCATACAACATTAGGTGTAATTTATTAACATTTTGTTTACATAATTAAAGATGAGTTCTTGTTTGTTTTAATTGGTGTAAACGTAATCAGATTTGATTTCGGTGTTATATTTAAGCTGGGTCTAATCTGCATTATTCTGTGTGGTTGAATGTATATTTTACACTTAATTATTATTTTATGCCTATGTTTTAGCTCAACATTTTGTATTATTCAATAGTTTTCAGAATGCCTAAACATTTTTAAGTATGATGTACATTCTACACATTGCGGTTCATGCATTTATAACTACAAATCAAACCTCTGCTCTTATCAAAGTCTCCATTTTATATTAGCTTGAGTATAATTTTTGAATAGAATTTTAGAAAGTGACTTAGCAGTTATCTGGTTAATGATTCTACAATCTTTACATTTTGTGGTTTTTGAATTTTTTGTAATATATTAACAAATTAAGACTTCGGTTACTTTGTAAAACTAGTTTCTGTTGAATAAAATGTTTCAGTAGCAAATAATCAAAATCACCACCCCATAACTTTTAACCCGCACTATTTTCTCTTAAGCTCAATGGCGACCAAAAAAAATCTGGTTTAAGTTAGGTTCACCTAAATCTAATACTTGCGAATTTTTTTAATCTAGGAAAATTTAACTGAACCTAACCTGAACCTAACCTGAACCTAACCTGAACCTAACCTGAACCTAACCTGAACCTAACCTGAACCTAACCTGAACCTAACCTGAACCTAACCTGAACCTAACCTGAATCTAACCTGAACCTAATCTGAACTTAAACCTGAACCTAAACCTGAACCTAAGCCTGAACCTAGGTTTGGTTCCTGAACCTAGGTATTAGGCATTATGTATTAGGTATTAGCTATTAGGTGTAGCTTGAAACATACAAACTGTCGATTTTTCAGCTTAGTCGAAAATGAGTCCAAGTTTTAGGTTGACCGTATTTTGGTTTGTGGTTTTCGTACTAGATTGAACTCGATGGTCAATTTGATAATAATGTTTAATGAAGATAATAACACAATAAAACGAGGATTGTTATTTCTGTAGTCAGACACTTAAAGGCTAAAAAGCTTCATTGTCTCGCTATTTTTAATTTTACGTACATTCACTTGAATATAAAATAAAATCTGAACCAATTTTTACCTAAAGGTGGGCGATAATTATTATTTAAGGCCCCTAGGGTTACAATTATCCCTTAAAGTTTTATTACAAATTTTTAGATGTTTTGAATAAAAACGACATAAAAAATATGTGGATTTGCTGTCACCCTAACATAACTATAAAGCACCCTGCATAAAGATTCAATAGTTTTGCCTGAATTTAGGATAAAATAAATAATTTACAGTTTGCAATCAGGGCCGATTTATCCATTAGGCAAAGTGGCAGCTGCCTAGGGCGGCAGTCTTTTAGGGGCGGCAAAAATACTAATTAATTCTAATAACAAAACATAAATAAAAACTTGATTGTAAATTGTACTTATTTAAAAGTAAATAAGTAAATAAATTTGTTCTCAGAGTTTATATTTATTTTGCTAATAAATATTATGCTGTTATAATAAGTTCAAATTTTAATTTTAAGGGGGCGGCAAAAAAAATATGCCTAGGGTACTCACATGCCTTAACGCGGCCCTGTTTGCAATACTGAAAATTTTTTACTACCTAAAAAAGAAAAATTTTTAATGCCGGTAAGTGACAGGATTTTTTGTCGACTTCCACCCTGCTATTTTAAATAATAAATATTCTTAATGTTTCTATTTGATTTTCGACAAAGTAAAATAGCTTGTATATATAGATAGAAGCCCTTGTATTGTATAGTGGATTTAAGGTTTAATCTGTTTAATACAGACACCGGTTTAATAGTCGCCGGTGACTTAGAAACATAGAGGATTTTAGTAAAATCCATTGTAGAACTACTTGTATGCGGCTAACTTTAGCTTTGTAATAACAACCTATAGCCTATAGTGTGTTAAGTTCGCGGTTAAATACACATAAAGTTCTCAGATGATGCACTGCCGAGAGATATTCCGAACGTTAGTTGTAACAAATTGCAGCGTTGCAGCAGTGTTAATTTCTGCAATTTGCGATGGTTAGCTTCCTGACTAAGCCCAAATTATAATAATCTCAGAAATCTATTTAGTGGCACTGTTGGAGAACTTAAGCTAACGACTACTTCCTACAATTCTCTATAGTTTTGTTTGCTAATAGACTAAATGCACAATCAAATGGCTAATTTGGCAATTTGGGTTGATACCGCAAAATTTATTAAATTTCAGAATCTCGCGTAGCAGTTGGAATTAAAAAATGGATAGGTAAATGTCACAAGTCATTTGATGAACGAAAGCGTTTTAAATTAAACACGAAGTCGTAAATCATCAAAGGTATTAACGTAGGGTACGACAAATTACCCAGCGGAATAAAATGAACGCAGGATTCGCTCGAGAATTAAAATTTTGTCATTTAATAAAACTACTTGTAATTGTGGAAGTTGTGGTAGGTTTATCCGCTAGGTGTACAGGTGGAATGAATTATAAAGTTAACCAGGATTTTGAAACTAACAATTAATTTTACTTAAAGTAAATAATAATTTTGTAGAAGATTAGTGTCAAAAATGTTTTCCATTTAACAAGGATAATTAATAATTTTGACGACCATAATTGTTGCTTTATGGTTGAAATAGTAACTGGTGCTTTTCTTTATTTAGAAAGGCTAAACACCATGTCGGGCTCCGCCTATTTACGCCCAAAGCACCCGAACCACACAAAGATTATGGTGAAGTTCGGTTCCGGGCTACCAAAACTGACATCCGGTAACCTCGTCAAAATTATTTAATAGCAGTCGGCGGTAAATAGGTGGGGTGTTTTGACAGCTTCGTTACTTACTGGTTAGTGTCAGTAAACGTCATCGTCGACCGTCTGTCTGTCATTTTGGATAATGGTTAACAGTTTACACAGTTGCTCGCGAAATTGATGAAAAATGCCTCTGGAATTACGTTGCATTTTTCACCCTACTTGATGATTTAAATATTGCATATACAACAAACCGTCATCTACGAGTCCATTATTATTAACTCGAAGCAATGACATTGACGAGGGATAATAAAATTACTCGAAATGATAAATGATCCCAATTAAAACACAAATTTAACTTAGTAGTAATCAATGTTCCATTTAAGCATTTCGGAGTGTATTTATATGTTGTTATTATTTTTCTATATGATTTTCCACTATAGAATACGTCGAAAAGCATATAACAAATGTGTTTACAGTTGCTTTACGACTTGACTAAAAGCAATATATTATTTTTCGGATAACACGAAGCACTGGGATATATTTCATTCGTGTTTGTCAATATTGATACTAACTTTTCTTACTCATAGTCACTACATTTTCAACATTCTTAAACTTACAAGTCAAACACTTAAAAGCAATGATCAAACGTAATAGATTTTCCATCATTGACAGACCGCTTTCTCTCATCTAAAGCGTTCAACATCAAATATATGGATAATAGATTTTCTCATTTAGAATTCATTTCGAAAAATTCTTTTCAGCTACTCATTGATGTTGCGGGTAAATTTTCTTTTTGATAAAATACAAATAATTATTTATTTATTAATTGCCTTGTCCAAAATTTTCCATGTTTTTTCTTTACAAAAAAATATATAAAATAATCATTCATTATTATTTAATGATGAACATTAATTTTTATGGTAAACTAAACTTAATTCTTCATCAAATTCTCTAGAAAATTTATTAAAGGTCTCTTAATTCCGAAAGAGTTGACAAAGAAAAAGTGATATATTTTACGAGGCCCACATATCAATAACTACTTCTTCCAAAAATATGATACTCTTTTACTGCCGTTTTATATTTTTGTAACTTATTATAACAGTAACATCTCAATTTTATAAGAAAACTTTTTTCGAGAACTTTTTTATTTTTCACTCATACATTTATTGCTAAAATGTATCGTCATTTCAAAATTATTTTATGTTTTATATTGACAATAAAATATTGATTTAAAGTTTAAAAGACGATGCGATACAAACTTGGCTGTCAATTTCAATAATAGAAATAGCTAATACAAAAGGCTTGTCGTTTACAACAGCGATATTTCTAGTGTAAAGCTGCGATTGTTTTATTACAATCTTATATTTAACAATCAACTAAAATAAATAGTGTTTCTTCTCGGAAAATGTCTTACATTTCTCGGTACTCGGGAAGGAAAAGATAGTGGAAAATCTTGCATGTTATGACATTGGGAATAAATAAATCATCAAGTAACGAATCTGTTTTGTCCGAATGTGGTTTAAAAATGAAGAGGGATGTGCTGATTGCACGATGGAAGTGACAAGTGACAAAATACAAGGGGAGTTTATAACAAGATATTGGATGAAGACGTTTGAAAACCAAATTGCGACTAACATACAGATGATCGAAAAACTAAGTAAGTGATGACAAGCACTAAAAATAGTGATAATGACTATTAGTTTGAAAGAAAGAAATCATGAAAAATAAAAGTTTTCTCCTAAACTGAACAACAATCAAAAATAGTGAAGGAGGGGATGTTTAGGTAAACGTTAGATAAGGGCTAGTTTTAATTAAACTATAACTTCGAAATTCAATTACAGAAAAGGAGCTTCGATGTGTTGCAAATACTACTACTACGGAATAAACGAAAAAGTTTCATTTCTTTTGAATTGGTTTCGATTTAAAATATACATTGTTCAAATTAGTTGAAATAAATAATTATTAAATTTTCTTTTTCCTCAAAGTCCTTTCGGTGTCTTGAGGGTTTCTGTCTACCCACATCCATATGTAGAAATGAATAAATATCAAAATCACAAGATTAAAATTGAATAAATTTACAATCATTTTCTTTTCGAATTTAATTTTATTATATTCATCACTAAATCACCAATCAAGGTAACGGGGGAAAACAGTACTGAAAATATGGAGGAGCTGAAAGATATGATGGCAAATCATGTGGCAAGAACTGTAAGGGACGGTTTTGAGGAAAGCAAAAAGGAGAGCGGAGAACTAAAGGCAAAGCTAAATACAATCGAAGCGTACTGGAGTGATAATGTTCAAAAGGTAGAACAGACCGTTGTAAAGTTACAGGAAAAAACGGATAAGCAGGAAAACAAAATAACAGAACTGGACAAACAACTGGAGAGAGCGGAGAAGAAAAGAAAGAGGTATAGCATTGTTATCAAAAGAGTCCAAAATGGAGCACTGATATCCAGAGAAAAAGTTGAAGAATTCATAAAAGAGAAACTCATGGTACAGGTGGAAGTTGTGGAAACTTTTAGGATAGAAAAGATGCTGGGAAGAGAAGTGATTGTGGCTAAGCTAAAGGATCTAAGCCAAAAGAGCAAAAATAGAAAGAGAGTAAAGGACGGATACAAAAAGTTGGAGGTGGACGGAAAGATGTACTTATGGAACAATGAAAATGCAGAACTGGCGGCGAAAGAAAAAATTCCTGAGCCAGAAAAAAACTGAATGTTGCGAATGGAGCGATCGGAACGTCCCAGAAGAGAGCTCTAGATAATGAAGAAGAGACACTTAAGACAACAAGGCAGTATAAAGAAACAGACGAGAATGGAATATGCAAATAAAGGAAAACGAGTCAACGTAGGAATAAAAACATGGAATGTTTGAAACCAGGAAAAATGGATGAGGTGGTAAATGAGATGATAAGATATGGGGTGGAAGTAGTTGCCTTACAGGAGGTAAGATGGAGCGGACAAGGTAAAATAAGAAAAGATAAGTACACGATGTTATATGCAGGAGAAAAGGCGCAGGGAAGAAATGGTACTGGATTTTTAATAGCAAAGAGCTATGCAGGGAGAATAATATCGTTTAAAGCAATACATGGTTTTGGGACATGTAGGGACATGGTTTTGGGACAAGGGACAGCAGCGAACCTGAAAAGGAAGAATTCTACAACATGCTGGAAACGTTCTGTGAAACTATACCAAGACAAGACATAATGATCATATTAGGAGATTTTAACGCTAAAATAGGACAGGAAAAACATATAAGTTCAGTTGCAGGATCACAAACGATACCTGAGAATACAAGCGAAAATGAAAAGAGACTATGCAACTTTGTCGAAGCGACAAAAACTAAAATCAGCAGTACAATGTACAGGCACAAGAAGATGCACAAAATAACATGGGTGTGTCATAGTGAAGGCAAGGAAGACAGCAATCAAATAGACCATGTATTGATTTCAAAGAAAGATGAGAAGGCCATGAATGATGTGCGAACTTTCAGACGGGCCAACGCAGATTAGGACCATTATCTGGTGTTAGCGAAGATAAAAATAACGAAGAAGAATTACAGAAGTAAGACAGAAAACAAAAAGAAAAATATTGCAATCAAAAAACTGATATCAACTGGGAAAAGAAACCAATATGAAAAACGCAGCGATGACGAAATAAAAAAAGAAAATCAGATGCGATGACATGGAAGAAGAGTTTAACATCATCACATCCAGTGTATACAAGAGCGCAAGCGAAGAATTGGGGTACAGAAGTAATGAAAGAAACAAGATGTGGTTTGATGAAGAATGCCTGGACTACAGGAGGAAAATCAAGAGAAGAATGAAACGGCTTAAGACTGGGCGGAAAGAGGATCTGGATGAGTATAAGAAATGCTTAAGAGAAGCAGATAGGATATACAAGAATAAGAAGAATGCATGGGTGATGAAAAATATGCAAGAGATAGAAACATGCAACATGCAAAACGAATCAAAAATGTTATACAAACTCATAAAGAAACAAAATACGAAAGGTAACATAACACAAAGAGGAATGAACGACAACAATGGACAATGGAAAGACAGAACACAACACAGATAAACCATAAATAAAGAAAAACCATAGCTTAATTAGGAAATAACCTGTTGATATTTTATTGTTCATTAAATTCTTATTTTATATAATCTTGAGAAGTCTGAAAAGTCATTTAATCTAACATCGATGTATATCCCAGTCTGTAATATTTTCCACTGCATTTTCTCTTCCAATTTTCTTTCGTTTTCTTCTTTTTTTTCCCTAACAAGAAAAATTTTGTATCAGTAAAATTAGATTTACAATTTGAAAAGTGATCTGGTTCCGGTATACTTCTGCTACTAATCATATCTTTCTCAAAATGGAGTATTTCTAGAAATATAGATTCTTATGATTTATTACAAAATTCATTAAAAACATTAATTACGGAAATCTAACGAAAAAAACACCAGTAATCCTGGAAAATCACCTAAAGCGCTTTCTAAACTAGAACTTGGTTTGTACCACTCCTTGAACATCTGTTTATGCAGCACATAAGAAAAGAAAATCGATATACCTACTTAAAACTATAAAATAAAAGTAAAAAAATTAAAAATTAAAATTAGAGTTTGGGAATCCCCGAATCCTAGTTTTTACTTTACGAGATATTCCTATCGATCAATTACAATGTTTTTCAAACTTACACACAGAAGGGTGCAGAGATTAACGGAAGCTAGCTATCGATTAAATTTTAGAATATTTATAAAACAAGGTTAGTGAAAGAAGAATTAAAATTAAAAAAAGGTTGATGCCATTAGAGATAGGAATATATTACCATCTGACATAAAAGCTCTAAATTTTAATTTTATTATTGTTTATTCAGCTTATTATTTTAAAATACAATTTAAAAGTTTTTCTCCGAAAATTTTTGTGCTACTGCATATTAAAATTTTGCACTTAACTTGAATCAGGACTTGAAAAAGGAATATCTTAACTGAAACTACTACAGATAAAAGTTTTCTGGTGACAGGTGGAAGTAGAAATGATTATTTGAAAGAACTTGGAAAATTCATTTATAAAGTCATGGCGTACAAAAATATATGTAAGCTACATCAAAACTTAATTATATTTTTATGAATAAGATAATATTACGTCTGATAGATTTAAATGAAAAGCACACGTAAATAAATAGAATCAAATTAACTGAGTTTCATTTCTAACATCTTCTTCTGTTATATTTGATTCTTTACAATGAACCAACGAATGAAGAGCTTAAGCTAATGGCTTATATACGGATGCCTTTACAAGATGAGAAATTAAAATTAGAATTTCTTGTGAGGCTCAACAAGTTAAACTAGAGTTGAACCAATTTCACGCAAAAACAAAAATTTACGTTAATGTAGGCTACATTAAATAAAAACCACGATAAATGAGATATTCAGAAAAAAGAACAAATTTATTTTTTGTGCAAAAATTGTTTAATCTAAATAATTACATTTTATAAATGCAGACTCAAAATTTAATTAATACACTACTTGCTTCTTTTATTTTGCACTACTTAGTAGGTTTGCACTCTAAATGGTAGCTGGTATAGCTTGACAGCTTGAAGCGATGAAGGTTAGAAGGTAAAAAATGACAAATAAATTTTTATAATTTGTATCATAAAAACGACTTGTTTGTATTTATCTTAGAATTAAAATTTAAATACAAAATTTTGTTTTAGTTTAGCAAGCAGCTTTATAAGCAAAAAATTTTAATTTAATTTAATTTCAGTTTAGTTTTTTATGCATCTGAATATTCCTTATAGAATTTAGATCTGGTAATTTTTCGCCAAGCTTCTCATGTAACCTATGATATTCAAGGGTTGAAAGGCAAATACTATGCAATTTTTAAGGACACTTGACCTGATCTATGTTTTCATATTAAACTAACTTCCATGCTTGCCTTTGGCTTGTTCTAGAAAGTATTATTACATTCAAAATGCGTATATACAGAGTGTTCCGCGAGAAATGTTCAACTCTTAGAACTGTGTTACACGATAAAAATTTTTACTATAAAATTGTAAACCAGTTTAGTACGCGCAGAAAATTAAAAATTATATGTTTACCCATTAAGTAATGGATATTTTTCGGATAATCTCCTCACTAGTCGACTTCAACTGTTTTTTAAAATTAAAATTAAAGTACATACTTTCTTCAATTGTATTTTATTTTTAATTAATGAACTAGTCTCGACTAGTATCAGTCTTATTCAACATCTTATTTCGTTTAAAAGTATTAAAACATTAAAAATAAACAAAAAATAATATAAAAAAAATATTTTCTTAAAGGGAGTGTTTTAGCTAAACCTGAAAGTTGTAATAGGGGGAATTCTAAGAACAAATTTTCAAACCGCATATCGCTGCGAAGTATCGTTCTGAAGATATAATGTTATAAGTCAGGAAAAAAGCGTCAGTGGTGATGGCACGAAGGCATTTTTAAATTTTTAAATCTCCATTATTATTTTTATTTATATATTTTTTTCTTTAAAAAAAGTTTAAAATCAGATGCCCAAGTTAGATAGCAAATTTCACAAATTACAACTTTAACCTATAGTAAACTAAAAATAAAATAAAACTGAAAAATTAATTAATTTAATTCAAAAGTCGAAAATAATGAACAAAGTAGGTGAAAAATAAAATAAATTCAGATAACTATCAAAATGTATCCATATTACATAATTGTAATTAACATTAAAGAATAAATATTTAAAACAAATAAAACTAATTAAATATACAGTAGCGCGCATGGAAATTGCATTGGGAATTATTCTCGAATTAAAAAAATAGATTTCTGAGTATATTATCTAAATTCTTAATAACAAAGAATAGAAAATAGAATAGAAATAGATAAAAAGTTAAATTTTTGGTTTGAAACTCATACTTAAGTTAATAATACATTTTCTATTTTTAACACTATCACAAAACTAGGATATTCAAACCGGGAGGTATGGAATACCCCCTAGCACATCAGTAATTGTGTTCAAAAAAAGAAAATTATTGTTATTGATTTTCAAATTAGAAATGTTATGCTCGGTTTCACAAATATGCTAATTAAAATTTAATTTATGATTAATGATTTTCAATAATGTCGCAACAATAAATTTTCATTGTTGAAAACCCTTAATCATAGATTAAATTTTAATTAGCCTTTGTGAAACCGGGCATTAGACTTTTAGAAATTAGTAGATTTGCGGATTGCAAATTTATAAATTCAATAACACTTTTTGCGTACAATCTCTAGTCTACTGGAGGGTATTCCAAACCCCCCCCCCAGACTCCGGTTTGAAAAACCTAGCTTTGTGTGTGTATTGTGTTTATATTGTGAACGGTTAATGAAATTTCATTGGGAATTGCTATTTTAATTGGAAAATATTCGGCAATTTTTTCAGCAAAACAAAAATTATTTTTATGGTTTAAATTAAATTAGTTAAAAAACTACCAATAATAAAGCCACTCATATTATACCAAAGATATTTATTTATAAAATTCAAAATATCTCGAAATTAAAAAGGAAATACAAAGTAAAAGCCCGTAAAAGCGATCACTCCGGTCAACGCGAACGGCCATCTCTCTCTTTTCACCGCCTAGCTGATCCAAGCTCAACTACTCGGCGGCAAAACCACAAAATTCTCAAATACAAAATCAAAATAAAACTCATTACAAAATACAAAATTTTTCAAAAAGACATAATAAAATTCTAATATTGGATTTTGGAAATATAATAATATAAATAATATGAACCATTTATGGGGCATTCCACGCCAAATCGACCAGTTTTGAACCCGACCCCTTTCGATTTGGCCGAAACTATTTACTCGTTTTCTACCCCACTAAAAATATTTCTCAAAATTTTTTTAAATTTTTTCATCCAACCCAAAATTTTTTTTCAAATACCCATAACTTTTTCAAAAATTGACTAAATCCAACGTTTTTTTTTTAATTTTTCAGTTTTGAATGTACTATTCATATAAAAATATGAAAACTTATTTCGATGTCATGTTGCATAAAATTTTTCAATTTTTTGAGAAAAATTATCAATTTTTCAAATTCCGACACTTTTAATTTTTGATTTTTCGTTTTTCTAAAAAAAGATATTCTGCAGTTAATGCCGCTAAACCCAGAGTTTTCTATTTCTCTGCTTTCTATTTTACCCCCAATCAATTTAAAAAAAAAAATTGGAAGTATGGTAATCGAAAAAAAATTTCAACTCTTTTTTTGCATTTTCGAGATCTTTTTTTTCAATTGAAAATTTTTTTTTGCTTATTTTACCACAATCTAACTTTGTTTTTTGAAATAAATTAAATTTAAATAAATATATCTTAAATTTTTTTACTTTATTTATAATCTTAACTAATGATTTATAATTGAAATTAATTTTTTATTTCATTTATGTCCAGCAGCGACATATCAAAATATTAATTTTTGTGTTAATAGATTAGTGATTTTTTGATAAGCATTCTCTTAACGTGAATAGACGGGCTACAAAGCGGGAAACCGCGGTTTAATGCCTAGTCGCGCCGACTACACTGCTGTGATCTAAAGTCCAATTTCAATCTGTGGGCTATGCTTCTAGTCAGATTAGCACCCTTCTAGAATAATATTAAGATTCACCAGAACCATGAGTGTCAAGTGTAAACTTGGTATATTATGGTAATAACAGAACGAAGTCCTAAATTAAGTTAAAGAAGAAGAAAGAAGAAGAGGAAAATTATAAACTAGGTTATAATAACCTTTTATAGCCTGGAATCAACGCATTTCGAGTTATAAATTAAGAGAAAAAATGATATTTTTATGTTTTTTTTGCAAACTCGCTAATTTTTAAACAAAATAATTTAAAGAAACTAACAGCCCATTTTGGTTAGTAAATTTAACAGGTTACAACTACAACTACAGATACAAGTTAATAGATTGATTTTTAAATTACTAGATTGACGTTGTAAATCATTAAATATTTTATCCGAAAAAAAATTATAATTAATATAATCAATAACCGAAATACTGTTTAGTTTAAACAATACAGGGTTATAGTCTAATTTATAGATTATTTCATGCTTTAAACCAGAAAATCAATAATTTAACCATTTGAAGAAGATCTTGTGCTATACGGGGTGTCCCAGAACTCAACGTCATCCCTTGGAGGGCTGATAGACCAGATCAGATATAGACCTGATTATTATTAAAATAATTTTATTTGGGAGAAAGGGCAAAATATTATTGTAAGTAATTGTAATTTCCAATTCTCAAACTTCTGGACTGTTTTTTTTATTATATAATATGTTTACTTCCTCCCGAGGCAGGAATCGCTCGAGAAATTTAGTTTACAAAAGAAAGAAAATCTAAGGGAATCTATGGAATTGTAGAAATAATAAACAACTTTTTTTTCTTTTTCACCTTTCTCCAAAGGAAATTTTGAAACAATCTAGGGAAAAATCAGAAAAAATCTAGTAAATGAAATATTCTAGTGTACAAATATTCTCCCCTCCCTCCTTTGTTACTTTTTGTGTTTTTATTTTGTAGACTTTTATAGACTTTTTACTTTTGCCTTAATGTTTTTAATTTTTAAGTGCTCTGCAATATTTGTGAATTTTTTGTATGATTGTAAAATTTTAACGAGACAACATTGAGCATATTAGTTCTTCAAAAAAATAAAACTACTAACCAAGGGAGCAGAAGCGATCAAAGGAATTTTTCATTAGGTAGTTTTTGCTCTTTATTGTACTCTTTGCTAGTTTTACATTCTTATTATTTTGGTACCATTGAAAGCAATCCTACCTAGAAGCAATTACCATAATAATTTTTATATTTGCATTTAGCTATGTAACAGTCTCATTTTTGATATTTCAATATAGATTTTAAAGTAAGATATTCAATTTAAATTCAACTGCTTGCTACAAAGGAAAATTCAATTGATTTTGTTTTATTACCTTTTAACATGATTCAATTTAGTAATAGGCTAACTGGGACAAGTCTTATACAGTACCCACCAGTTCAAATAATCGAATTTTTGGTGAGTAAGCAATTTTAAAACAACATGCATGAAGATAGCATCAGAGAACGTTTGTTATTAATTATCTTGCATTTTTAAATACAAGAAACACGAATTCGATAAGCGCAGAACTGCATCTTGGTCGCCTTCGTAATATGGCACCACGCACACCGGTCATGTTTATTGTTCAACTTACAAATTGAAGTAAAACATTTTACGCTAATTTTATTGCTTTAAACTTGCAAGATACCTTTTAACTTTTATGCGGGTGCTCTCGGTCAAATTAACAACAATTTTAACGAGGTAGTTTGTTTTATTTGACGAAACTTAGTTTTATTGCTACAATTTACAACCTTATAAAGTACCAACATACTGTACTACATCTAGTATTTACTCTAAAGTTTTCTTTTAATATTGCAGTCGGCGTTTAAGAACTCGCAATTGCTTTAGTAAAATTACATTTCAATCTTTAATGCAGCATGATTGGCATTTTGTTAAAGTTGTATTAAATTATGTTTCATATATCGTGACTGCAAGTAATTGAATTTTGTAATAATCGTACATGATGTATGTTTTAATGTTGTTATTAACATATTGTTTAGGGCGATTTGTTCAGAAATAACGGAACTCGAGAGCAAAAGTTCATGTCACATTTGTAATTTTTGTCGTTTATTCAATGGACGTTAAAATATAATTAATTATTAAAACTACGAGTTGCAATTTTAATTAAATAATGTGTTCTTTTATTTTGTTTTTAAATTATTCCGTTACAATACCACAATCAAGATTATTAAATTCGAGATTTACAATTTTTGCCGACGGGCTGCTTACATGCAACGCGACTCTCTAATTATTTTAAGCTGGGTATCGACATCATTTTTAATCAAAAGTATAAAAACCATTTCAAAGGATTATAATTATTTCTAATTTTAAAATAAATTTAATTATTAAGTCATAACGTATTTTTGCATAGAAATATTTCGGAAATTCAATCAGATAAATTCTTTTAATTTCTCTATATCAGATGCTACATTGTTGATATTGCACTGATATTGGATTTAAATACGGTCCCAATATGCATTAATCAATATAGTACCAATATTACATAAGATTACATAGAATAGCAATACATAATCCGAATATTACGACTACATTGTGGTACTAAAAGTGGAACAAAGTATTGTCTCAATTAATATAATACATAAGCAGCACTGTTATAATGTATTAAATAAAAAATAAAAAAAATTGAATAAAAGAATTTTATATGAGAAATAAAGAATAAGCAAAAAGTTACAAAGTGCAAACAGGATTATTTAAAGATACAAATGCAAAAAATTGATAAGATTAAGAGAGGGTGAGATGTATTTTTCCAGTCTACAAATTTTCGAAATCAGAAAATTACACTTTTATTTCAAAATTGTCAGATTAGTTAGAAAATCGAAACTCCAAATTATTAAATATATCTAAATTCAATTTCAAAAGTAAATAATTACAATGTAAAAATCTAAATTTTAATGCAAAATGGATAGGCAATCCAAAAGATAAATCGACATTTTCAAATTTTGAATTTTTTGTTATCCAAATGATATCAGTATTTTGATTTCAATTTTCGAAATTTGATCTTTACCTTTTTAAAAAAATTATCAATTACCAAAAAAAAGTTTCGTCCAAAATTGTGACGATTTAAAATGCAAAATATATCAAAAACTTAAATTCAAAAATCTCTATCAAAATTTTAGGAGCCAAATTGTGTCGACCATTAAAATATATAAAATATTTACAAAAATTCTGCCGAATCACAAAAGGTTATAGCCGAATTTGAAGAAAAACAAGGAATAATCCTTCTTACAAAACGGATTGTAAAGCCTATAATTTGCCAGAATTAAATGGTTTTAGTTACTTACTTAAAAGCAATAAAGCAATCAACCAATTGGTTAATTTTGCACACCTGACTAGAAAAGGGCGGTTTTAATTGGGTTCCTATTTCCTTAAAGCAATTTCTTATTAATATTGCAATTATTTATTTAAAAATGTATTGTAATGATCTTGGGATAGCAGATTATAAAACCTCCTGATTTAAATTTGCAATAATAAATTTTTGATTGAATAATTAAAAGAAATTACAACAATAAATGTCGAAACTCAACATTAAAATATCGTAAACCAAGTTTCAAATTGATATCAATAGTGTTGCCTTCGTTACAATAATTTCATTTCATGCCTAATTTTAGCATACAATTAACAAGTAAAGCAATTGGCGCGATAACAATTATATTTGATTGTCGTGATTTCGTTACATAGTCGTTAACATATTATAAAATAAAAAGTTTTTAATGAAATTTACAAACTAAAGAGGAATATTTTATGCTTATGACTTCGTCAAAATAAAATCTTTTGTTAGCTGAAAATTAAAAAATTTAAATAATTGGTTGGATAATTTAAGTTCAATTGTGGGTTAAATAAATTGTTAAGCTAAGGTGAATTACGCTAAATTTACTCAAGTTATGGCTGGGTAAATTTAAATGTAATTTTTTCTTAAATTTAAACATTATCTGCATGCAGGAAATGCTAAATTATGTAAATACAAAACAATTTATGTTTTACTCTCACTGGTTTATAGTTATTCCGTATTTAAATTAAAAATCTTGCATATGCGAAGCGGGAAAACCTGGGGCATTTTAGATCACTTGATATTTACAATGCTTCGGATACAAAGGTTTAATTTACCGATGCGTACCGAAAATTTATTTGATGGTAATTAGTTCTGTTAAGTTGATTGTATTTCATTTAAGTAACCATGCTGCAGGTGGATACCCAATAAATCTCGACACGAAATCTGGTTAAAATGTATTGAAATAAGAAACTAAAATTGTTTTTATCTTCTAATGAAATACACACCTTATAAACTGTGGAACATTAATCACGATAAGTACGTTATAAATTATGTGCGAAATAGTCGATACTAAAATTATAAATTGGAAATCGGCAAATTCCTGATACTTTGCGTCTTTATTTCGCATATCAAAATGCATCGCAGTGATGCTATTGCTCAGAGCTGTTAGAATGTCATAGATATTGATAATATTCATTTAAACTGTTACCAATTTATTCTGGTGATTATTAATGTTCCGTAATTTCATCTAAACAGTTACTTAACAAATCTAAATTTTACAGTCCAGCCATATTGCTGTAGAGTATAAATACCAAACGGTTTTTTCCTCCATTGGCAATTATTACCTCAAAGAGGCCGCCAAGTTTGCATACCCTCCGAAGCATGAAGACCGCCAGAATAACGTTAATATGTTTTTGGATTAAAACTAGATACCAAATTACTGTTGCGCTAACTCTACGCCAACGAACATGTTCACCTTTTTGCCAACATTTCCTTTGACTACTTTTTTTATGTTATAAAATTGTATGCTACGGAATCTATGTGAAAACCCGAACCGATTTTTGTATTATGTTGGTAACATTATAAAAGTCAAGGAGCTTTGAAAATACCATCCATTTACATTTATAATAAATTGTATTTGCTGATGTTTAAAACACACTCTTTGAAAAGGTATACTTTAAGAAATTGTTTTGGTAGAAGATTGTAATTTCAGTGACTAATATTACATATTATATCACAAATATATCTTTTGATAATGCGAGACTGGAATCCCATATGTATACCTGTTAGGCAAATACACTAACCACCGTTGTTGGAAAGGAAAACAGATGAGGAGTTTTGCTTTTATGCTAGAAATAAGTTAAATAATTTATTATTCATATTATTTTTTTATTAATAAACGGAAATGATTATTATTTTTAAATGTGATATGTTATAAACATAACAGGTAGATAATTATAAACAATTTTAACTGTGTGAGTTCTTCAACAAGAAAAATGCATCTCATTTTGGACTACACCATTATTCACTTTAAGGAAACATTTTTAAAATTATGTAATTTAAAAGGAAAAATGAGAACATGGTGTGAAGTAGACTGACATGTACTTGAAGCTCAAAACAATAACGTAGTGTAATTTTGATTTAGAAATAATGTTTCGGGAGATATAGTATCGAGCTTTTATGTTGTTTCTCATGCATAACCCTTAGCAAGAGGTGATTTCAGCCACCAGTTCCATTTGCTAAATGAACATCAGAATATTTTATTTTTCTTATGATCGCGTGCTTTAGCAATTTTTGTGTTTTCTTGCAGCGCTAGAGTCACGGGAGGTTGAATTATGGTAAATTGCAAAATGAAAATTATCTAACTACGTTTATCATAATTTATTCTGATATTATTTTACAGATTTTATGCAGCTCAGCAGAATGGTATGGTGATTATTAACCACCGGTTATCTTAAGCAAGTGCATTCTCTATAAGTGTCGTGCTTCGAATCGCACTTGTTGGATTAGACATTGATTAGACATCATTAATTTGTAGCGTTTTAAAATCGCTTTTTGGCTCTGTGAACATGAAAATTTGCATAATTATACCTACTTTGTGTTATGGTAAATATAATCAATAATTATTAATAAATGGAGTGGTATTTACGTATAATAATAATATGATTCATGATTTATTCACCACGCGTTTTAGTAATCATTTATGGAAGTTAAGTGTGTTTCTGAGGTGCTTTATTAGTTATTGCGGTATTATCGATACATTGAAATCGACATAAACGATTGAAATCAACATAGTATTTGAGCAAACAAGAAGAATCAAATTTTTTTCATAAATTTACGCCAGTAGGTTAAAATTGTAAATTTTGAAAAAAAGTCTGGCAGTTAATTTGTAATTAGTTCTAATTGGTAGAAGAAGTATCTTATTTACATTCAGTGTACAAAATGTCTTTTATTTTGAAGACCTGTATAATGAGCTTTACGTATGACTAAAGCTATTATAATACTATATAGGAGTGCAGGCCACCTTTGAAGTCCTTGCGCAGGACATGCAAATTTAAATGTGATGTTCTTGTGACATACAGAATCTCAATAGTTGCTGGTAGTGGCAACAGTACCTAGTAGAAATTGATTATAAATAATTATTATACATAACAGGTACAGATAACAAACAGAGAATATTTTTTGAAATTATTACAGTAGGAAAAATGAAATACAAATTACATCAAAAGTATCTCCTATATGGAGATTTAGAAATAGTGCGGTAATAACAAAAAAGTGTAACGTACGCCACAACAAATTATTATTTGTTAATTTTAATTTTAAAAAAATTCTTATTTGAGTCGGACAAAAACATCCCTTTTCCCCTAAAATTATGATAATATACTAATAGTTTTATTTTAATCTGTGATCAATGACAGGGCTATTCAGGGTTGCATACCCAAAATTACATTCTTAAAATATGGAATTTCGTACATGTGGCACTCGAAAAACTGTGTTAAGGAGTCAATTTTCACAAAATTCATAAAAGTGTTAATATCTCGAAAACTAACGATTTTTTACTTGTCAGTCATGAGCTGGTCTATCAGTCTTCTAAGGGGTGACGTTGAGATTTGGAACACACTGTATATTAATAAAAATATTAATTTTAATATTTCAAAGTGTAAATTATTTGGAATAATTTTTTGGAAAGTATAAATAATAAATTAATTCAGTTTTACAATAAAAATAAATTCGCAGCTTAATAATAATTAAAATTTGCTATTTGTACAGTACTACATTATTGTAAGAAACATAAAAAGTTAGCAATAATCACTTAATATTATATTTTCTTTAACTAAGTTAATTTAAAAAAATTAATTTAATATCAAAATAACAGTATTTAATTCTTAATAGGAGCACTAATAAATTAAATTGCAAAATACATAATAATAATATTTATATATGTTCATTCACATTGTGTATCTGATTTATTTTTATTTGTATAATGTTAATCTAAGTGTATTTCATGTTTGTTTTAATTTCAGCATTTTTAATTTCTATTTTCTTTTCTATTTTAATCTTGTGAACCTATCTTTTCTTGAGTCCTGCGCTGTAGAAGGTTCATATATATATTTTTGCTACAACGGCAAAACGAGGACCAAGTACGAGAGAAGCGACGCAGCGACAAGACGCCATATTGCGCGCAAGTAAAAATTAAGTTTGTTTTCAAGTGCAATGTTAGTTTAATTTAGTGTAAATAAATATCTTTTAAGTGTTTACAATTATTTCATTCACCCAAAGGGCAGCAACTCAACATTTTGGTGACCCCGACGTGATACAACACTCAAAGAGTTCAAATTGGTATGTGGTTAAACATTACTATTAATTACAACCTGGTGACCCCAAGAAAGAAAATACTAATTTAGTGCACAAAAGAACATTACTCGTCAAGTGACCTCGCGAACATTATTATCGCTTGTCAAATTTCGAACAATTGAAACAAACTATCTCGTATTTCGGTGCATCATCTTACCACGTAAAGTGAAACGAAACATCGTTCCACATAAGTACATGATAATAAGTAACGGTACAAAGTATCCAACAGGATTTCATTTAGATTTCAACACATTTGTAATAAAAACATTACTACAAATTTAGTGCAAATAAACTTGGACAAGGAAACATTTCTTTCGTTAGTAGTTTTGTGTTGGTGAATTACAGTTTACAGTTACATATTTTCATTTGTGTGCGGGAGTCATTCGCACATCTGCACGCTGAGTTCGCGCGCAACCACATAGTCAACTTACTACCGAAGGACGATCCATTGGACGAATACGTTCAAGCAGGTAGCAACTGTTTGTCGCTGTTGACGTCATAGCCAGTGGCGTAACAAGAACAAGAATTGTTGGTGTTAGTTGAAGTTTCCACTTGAAGACTTCTGAATTAGGGTGAGTGCATTCCTTTACTTTCCTCTAATCCCTACCAATTCTACTTGTGTTTCATACATTAATTTTATTTTTTTTGTCGAAATTCATTACATACAGCAGTATGGAAAATCTCGCGCAATTGAATATAAAACGCGGCAGCATAAAGGCACGTATTACTAAATTCAATAATTATTTAACAAGCATAACTGAAATTAACGACGTTGCAATGTTGCAACTAGTTGCACGCCTTGAAAAGCTTGAACCATTGTTCGAGGATTACGAAGTAATTCAAAACGACATCGAGCTATTGGACAACAGTCCAGCTCAATACGACGAACGTGAAGCGTTTGAAGCGTCATATTTTGATTCTATTGCTAGGTCTAAAAAATTAATTCGCGACAATTCAAAGCTACTTGAAGTAGCCGCTCCCTGTCCTTCAGAAGTTTCACACACTGCGAGTGAATCATCTTTCAAGCGTAATAGTCGGTTGCCAGTATTGCAACTGAAAACGTTCGACGGAACGTATGAAAACTGGGTATCATTCTACGACACATTTAAGTCACTAATTGAAAATGACCCAGATTTACCAGCTATTCAAAAGTTCCACTATCTCAAATCATCCCTAAAGGGAGAAGCATTAAAGGTGATCGATTCATTACCGGTTACCAACGCAAACTACGGTAGCGCATTAAAATTATTACACGAAAGATATGAGAACAAACATCTCATAATAAGCAATCATGTAAAATCATTGCTTAACATTACTTCCTTGCACAAGGAATCGCTAGTGGGTTTGCGTCAATTGGTAAATGATATTACTATAAATTTAAACGCCCTCAAGGCACTGGACCAACCGGTCGATCAATGGTCCACTTTATTAATACACATTATTAACCAAAAATTAGATAGTGTCACGTTACGCGATTGGGAGCGTCTCAACGAAGACAACCCCGAGATACCAACCATGGTAGAACTAATCGAATTTTTAGAGAAGCGCTGCAAAACACTAGAAAAATGCCAGCACAGCAAGCAACAGCCGATCTCAGAGTCGCGACCATCTAAACGCGAAAGGGTTGTCTCTAATTTTGCAATCTCCCAAACGTCGTGCACTATTTGCAAGGCAAACCATCATTTCAGTAATTGCCCAACTCTATTAAATCTTTCCATTCAAGAAAGAATTCAGCGAGCAAAGGAAATGCGCCTTTGCCTAAATTGCCTTCAGAAAGGCCATTCAACAAGATTTTGCAAAGCCACAAAATGCAAAAGGTGCAGAAGGACACATAACACTTTGCTTCATTTAGATACGGAACCACCCCAGTCAACTCCCCCGCTAGTTACGGCTACAGAAAATAATCTACCTATCGAAACACCAAATGATACGATCAGTCAAAACGCGTCGACAGTAGCCTCACACACCGTTTGTGGCATCGTCGCTCATTGCCTACTATCAACCAGTATGATTAAGGTGAGAGACGCTGCAGGTAGCTTCGTGGAAGCCCGAGCACTATTGGACTCGGGATCGCAGTCTAGTTTTATTACCGAGAACTTGCGTGCCAGGCTAAAATTACCTAAAACAAAGGTGGCGATTGCTGTAACCGGCATAAATGGAAGCACTTCCGAGGTTTCCCAAAGAACCTCTATAAACATTTCATCCTGCAGTAATGCTTTTGCTATCGATATAAATTGTTTTGTGTTACCCAGGGTGACCGACAGTATCCCTGCGATTACCTTTGACCCGTCTCATCTTAACATTCCGGTAGACATAAAACTAGCAGATCCTACTTTCAATGTAACTGGCGATGTTGACGTACTGCTTGGGGCAGACTTATTTTGGAAAATTTTGTGCATCGGGCAAATCAAGTTAGGTAATAATAAACCGATATTACAAAAGACACTGTTCGGGTGGATTGTAGCCGGACCTATGTCTCCCACACTGTACACCGGAACTTCGTCAATTCAGTGCAATTTTACTCACAACAATCTAATAGAAAGGCAGCTAGCCAAATTTTGGGAAATTGAAGAACTTCAATCAACACATTCGTTGTCGCCTGAGGAAAAATTATGTGAAAAACTCTTCTCCGATACTACGGTTCGAGACGTTCACGGTCGGTTTACGGTTAACATACCACTCAATGACTCCATCTCACACTTAGGAGAATCTCGCCCCTCTGCTTTAAAACGGTTATATTCATTAGAGCGCAAATTGGAAAAAAATAATGATCTAAAGCGACAGTACAGCTCCTTCATGAAAGAATACGAAGATTTAGGTCACATGAAACTCATAAATGAACGCGAATCATTTGAAATTAATTCATATTATTATCCTCATCATGCAGTTATTAAAGATGATAGTACAAGTACTCGATTGAGGGTAGTTTTTGACGGCTCGGCGGTTACAACGACGGGTCTCTCCCTCAACGACGCGCAATTAGTCGGCCCAACCATTCAAGATGATCTGATTTCGATTATTTTACGGTTCAGACAACATTCGTACGTGCTTGTTGCGGACATCGCAAAAATGTACCGACAAATTTTGATCAACCCAAAGCAACGTTCGTTGCAGCGAATATTATGGCGTTTTAATCCCACCGATCCGGTCTCGTGTTATGAGCTATCAACAGTCACCTACGGTTCTTCTTCAGCTCCATTTCTAGCAACGAGATGTTTGCACCAAGTTGCTCAAGAAAATATCTCCGTTTATCCTGCTGCGTCAGCAGTAATTCTAAAGGATTTCTATGTGGACGATTTGCTCACTGGGTCTAATTCCATCGAGGAACTCTTACAAATAAAGGAGAATGTCACAAATATTCTAAACTCAGCCTGTTTTGAATTACGCAAGTGGCGTTCAAACAGTCCTCAATTGGTTGAAGTAGTCGAAGGTAGCAACGAGCTATTGCAAATTGGCGATTCGGAAGCCAAGACATTAGGTTTGTGGTGGAACTCATCCACAGACGTTTTTAAATTTTCCATAAAGGACTACGACTTTAGTCGATCAGTCAGTAAGCGAATGATCTTATCCACCACTGCTCAAATCTTTGACCCTCTCGGTATACTCGGACCAGTAACGGTAATAGCAAAATCAATATTGCAAAGGCTTTGGTCATTCAAACTTGGTTGGGATGAATCCCTACCAACTGATCTACATACAACCTGGGTCCACTTTCAGGATGGATTAAAATCATTAAATAAATTAATTATTCCGCGTCATGTGGTATGCAAAAACCCTTCAGAAATTGAAATTCATGGTTTTTCAGACGCATCAGAACTGGCATACGGTGCATGCATTTACATCCGATCCGTTGATACTAACGGTGATATTCACGTATCTTTATTATGCGCAAAATCAAGAATCGCTCCATTAAAAAATCTGAGCATCCCACGGCTCGAATTATGCGGGGCTCTCCTTCTTGCCGATCTGTTTAGCAAGGTAATTAAGTCGGTAAACATACCATACACTAAAGCTTATTTATGGACGGACTCAACTATAGTCTTGAGTTGGCTAAATAAACCAGCAAATACCTGGAAAACGTTCGTCGCAAACCGGGTCGCACAAATCCAAACTACGACAACGATCGATGATTGGCGTCACGTACGCTCAAACGATAATCCTGCTGATTTATTATCTCGAGGAGTGTTCCCTAAAGAGCTACCCACTGCCTCACTGTGGTGGAGTGGTCCTACGTGGTTATCACACAGTCACGACCAGTGGCCAGTCTCAGATCGCAATAACATTCATGAAAGTGACCTTCTCGAAATAAAGTCACCAGCTCATTTCGTGTTAGCTACACAATCATCCTCGGACAACTTATTTGAGCTCTATTCATCTCTCACTAAGCTGCAAAGAGTAGTAGCTTACATTCTAAGATTTAAAAACAACTGTCAAAGGCAAAACCCACGACTACATGGTTCACTGACCACAGTCGAACTAAATAGTGCATTAATGCACCTAATTAAGGTTTGTCAATCGCAAACATTTGCTGATGACCTCAGGCAGCTGTCCAAAAAGAAACCCTTACGGACCAATAGCAGACTATTAATGCTGCTCCCATTCATCGATAACTTAGGCGTCATGCGCGTAGGAGGTCGACTTGACCATTCTAAGTTTGATCTAAATAAGAAGCACCCTATCGTACTACCGGCAGACCACATCTTGACGAAACTAGTAATAACACAAGAACACTTGCGTTTATTACATGCTGGGCCACAAGCCTTACTTGCTTCTCTGCGAGAGCGATTTTGGCCACTTGCTGGGCCATCTCAGTGCAAAAAGGTCGTCAGAAAGTGCATTCGTTGTTTTCGTGTGCGGCCTGTAACGATGGAACCGACCATGGGTGATCTACCTGCATCTCGACTTACACCAACACGACCTTTTTTAGTCTCCGGTGTAGATTATGCAGGTCCTTACACAGTGAAAGACAGAAAATCTCGCGGATGTAAAACTTCAAAGGCTTACCTATGCATTTTTGTTTGTTTTTCTACAAAGGCCGTTCATTTAGAACTGGCTCCCGACCTTAGCACCGAATCATTTTTAAATGCTCTCAAACGTTTCATTGCGCGGCGGGGATATTGTACAAATATATACTCGGACAATGGCACAAATTTCGTAGGCGCCAACAATGTACTAAGTAATCTAAGACAGATATTGCAAAATAATAAATTCCAAGCTGATGTCTCAAATTATACCTCTCAAAAGGGTATAATTTGGCATTTTATTCCCGCTAGGTCCCCAACTTTCGGAGGCTTATGGGAAGCTGCAGTGAAGTCTGCAAAGTCACATATTAAAAGGGTCATTGGGGAAACAATTTTAACGTTCGAACAACTGAACACTCTACTAACACAAGTAGAATCATGTCTAAACTCTCGTCCGTTAACCCCATTATCCAGTGATCCTTCCGATATCACCGCTCTCACACCAGGCCATTTCCTAATCGGACAACCTCTAACTGCACTACCGCAAGAAGATTTGCAAGGGGTACCGCCAAACAGATTGACAAATTACCAACATTTGCAACAGATGGTTCAACATTTTTGGAAACGTTGGTCCAAGGAATATCTCTGCCAGCTGCAACAACGTTCCAAAAGGACCCAGCAGAATCGATCCATTGACGTAGGCATGCTTGTGTTGCTGAGGGATGAGAACTTACCACCTCTCAAATGGGCTATGGGACGCATCAGCGAAATCCACCCGGGCAAGGATTGTGTTGTGCGTGTGGTTAGTGTTAAAACTTCGACCGGTACAGTTCGGCGTGCAGTATCAAAGGTTTGTGTGTTACCTATAGACTCTTGACTACCAACTTTTCTATGACTTTTCCTTTTTTATTGTTTTTGAAAGGGGTTCTTTCAAGGTGGGCGATATGTTCATTCACATTGTGTATCTGATTTATTTTTATTTGTATAATGTTAATCTAAGTGTATTTCATGTTTGTTTTAATTTCAGCATTTTTAATTTCTATTTTCTTTTCTATTTTAATCTTGTGAACCTATCTTTTCTTGAGTCCTGCGCTGTAGAAGGTTCATATATATATTTTTGCTACAACGGCAAAACGAGGACCAAGTACGAGAGAAGCGACGCAGCGACAAGACGCCATATTGCGCGCAAGTAAAAATTAAGTTTGTTTTCAAGTGCAATGTTAGTTTAATTTAGTGTAAATAAATATCTTTTAAGTGTTTACAATTATTTCATTCACCCAAAGGGCAGCAACTCAACAATATACATATGTATCTTCCATGAATGATTAGGAAAATGTGTTGTGAATAAATCATGAATCATATATTATAATCTACGAACCACTTTAGTTATTAAAAATTATATCCGGTAGATACATAATTTATATATTTTAAATATTTTTAAATTGGTGTACATATTAAATTATTTTAATCGGTTATTCGTAATATAGGGTGGTTAATAATTGAATTAACATTTCTAATCTACAAAATGATAAGAGTTAAAAAAAGCTTTCAAATATTTAATAGTTATTTATTATACAAGTGTCTTATTAGGCCCCTAAAACACGAAAGAAAAGTTTAAACACGAGACCGCAGGTCGAGTGTTTAATTTCTTGAGTGTTTTGGAGGCCAATAAGACACGTGTGTAATACAACGTTTTATCCACAATTCGCATATTATGAAGGCGTTATAAATTTAGATTTGGGCCAAAACGAATTCATCGATAAAAGCAGGTAAGGTGGGCCATGTAATGGTTTCTATGACAGTTGTTGATTCCCTCATTATTTTTCGAATCGCGTCAAATTTGTGAAAAAATAATTTCGCGGTCTGAAAATGAACGAAAACCAGATTATTCCTGAAGATATTCTCAAAGAAGCCCAAGAAGCGACTTTGCATTTGTTGCCAACGAAGTCTAGAGCAGCTTACGAAAAAGAATTAACAAATTTTTCCGAGTGGAAAATAAGAAGATCTGTGCACGTGATAAACGAAGAGGTTCTGCTAGCTTATTTTTTGAACGTTAAGAAAAAGTTTGCCGCGTCTTCGATGTGGACGAAGTATTCAATGTTGAAGACCACTTTAAAAGTGCATGAAAACATAGATATTTCTAAATATGCTAAGCTATCCTCATATCTGAAGAGCGAATCTAGAACATACAAACCGAAAAAATCAAAGGTTCTTGAAAGAGAACATATTGAGGAATTTTTCGATAAGGCCCCTAATGACAAATATTTGATGATGAAGGTACCTAAAACTTAATTTCCTTAATATGTTTCATATTTATTTTGATTTTTGATAGGTTGCATTGTTATTTGGCATTGCTGGAGCTTGTCGATGCAATGAGTTGACGAATTTGAATTTCGAAAATGTTCAGGATAAAGGGTCGTACTTGTTTATTTCATTGCCGAATACTAAGACGAACGTTCCACGCAGTTTTACAATCATGGAGGAAGGATTTTCTATCAACGCCCTTGAAATCTGTAGAAAGTACATACATTTACGTCTAGAAAACGTTTCCAACGTCAGATTCTTTTTGCAATATAAAAACGAGAAATGCACAGTGCAATCGGTTGGAATCAACACGATGTCCAAAATTCCTTCAAAGGTTGCTGCCTTCCTAAATCTTCCAGACGCAGAGTCATATACTGGGCATAGCATGAGACGCTCATCCGCAACTCTACTAGCGAACGCCGGTGGCGATCTCACCACCATCAAACGTCACGGAGGATGGAAATCTTCTAGTGTTGCGGAGGGCTACATTGAAGACTCAGTGTCGAATAAAATTGATATAGCGAAAAAAATTCAAGGCGCTGTTTCTGAATCCGTTTCCGAAATTTTAGCTGTGAAACCCACTGTTGATGGTACTGACGTACATCCATCTACAAGCACAATCAATCTTTACAATAGCGACGAGGCAAAGAAGACAATATCCATCAATATCAATGTAAATTTAAATATTAACAAATAAAGTTCTGGTTCCAATTTTTATTTACGATTTAAATTAATAAAACACTAGTGTTTTATAGGGGTCATAATTCAATTAGAAACAGTATCATTATGGGCTCATAATATGCGAATTGTGGATAAAAAAATTAAATTTACATTATTGCATTTTAGATTAATAAAACCGCTTGCGTAGTCGTAACGCGTGTTTGTTAACAACTTGGCAAGTTTTTCTTTGAAAGTATCTGTTCGAATACATCTTGCAAATTTATAAAGAATACTTAATTTGTTGGCGAATTCTGAGCAGATGTTTGTATCGTTGTAAAATGAATAAAGCTGGATTATTAAAATTTGCTATAAATTACAACGGATTCAACCCTTTGCAAAACCAAGCATAATAAAGGACATCTACTAAATGTCAATTGTGGTTTTAAATTTATCGATTTCAGAAGTTAGTAGTGTTGATTTTCAAATTTCAGCGTGCGGCAGAATAATTCAAACTAATATTTTTAATCCAACTTGATTAACACATGAAATTGATAATTGGTAATGATTCCGTAAATCAACACTAATATCTAATAAGAACGCAAACGATTACAATTAAACGCTAAAAATATACCAAGAACGAAGAATGAAATTTGGATAAAAATTAACTCGAACCATTTTAAAACCTGGTAACTTTATAGCTTTTGCGATGTACAGAAATATTCCAAAAATGGCGTTGTATAGTACCCGTCTCTCGTAAACTGAATTATTCCTCGGTATCTTCGCAGTGCAAACTCTGAGGTGTGGTTCACTTTCAATCTCCATTTCCTGAAAAATCGAATCTACAAGTTGGCTATTACTTTGCAATTTGCATTAAAAATGAGAAGACTTGAATACAATTGGATGATTTACATACAAATTTAAACAAGGTGGCTGGTAGGACGCTGATGGTTTATTAAAATTGCCATTTATTATTTTCAACTGAAATTGTAAACGATTAATTATTATTTTATTGCCAATAAAATTAATAACTATATGATACTAG
Source organism: Cantharis rufa (assembly GCA_947369205.1). Classification (NCBI taxonomy): domain Eukaryota; kingdom Metazoa; phylum Arthropoda; class Insecta; order Coleoptera; family Cantharidae; genus Cantharis; species Cantharis rufa. Next base: position 11,295,393 of record OX376303.1, read on the forward strand.
ATTTTTCAGCACGAAATATTAAAAAATTTAGTTTACACACAGACAGAAAACCCTGTGAAGGGTACTCGTTAGTCTATTCATGCGCGCGACTATAAAATTAGAATTTGTTTTTTAGTAAACAAAATTTAAGTACTTTTTTTAAACAATGTTTTATAATAAATTTATTATTTGCATATTACGTTTATTAACTGATTGTGAATAATATAATACACATAACTCAAAGGCAACTTTTATTACCCATTGTATTATTATTACAAATAAAAATAAACATTTGTTTGCACAGTCAGAAATTGCTGATTGGTTGACCTTTTATTGCCAACCTAAAAAAAAACTTATTCAAATGAGTTTATTTACTATATCGAAAAAAGAGACAAAGAGTTAAGTTAAAAGCTAACAAGTGCACAAAAAGTCAGTACAGACTATGAAAAACAAAATTACAGATAGTTTCAGACTAACAAAAAATTAAAAATACAACAGAATGAACGAATAAATTTTTGAAGGTCTGATGCAGAAGTTTTGCGGTAAGAATTTCTATCACAATTTTTATTATAAATTGAAAATTTCGGCATTGTAAAAAATTAGTAAAAAATTAATTAATAAAAAATTACATGGTTTTATTCCTGGGACTGAGAGATAAGTATCTTTGCTGGTATTAGGGTGTGTGTTTACACTGCACTTGCAGCAAAATTATTATTATATAAAATTATTAAAAAATATCGCATATTTCGCTTTTTTTCGTTTTATTTTATAATTTATTTCTTTATTAACTATGTTTATTAATTTTTATTTGTTATTGTTTTATTTATAAATTATGTACAATTCGGTTGAAGTTTAAAAAAATATTTGCTTTTATTGTTATGTTTAATTATAATTCAAAATTACTTTAAAACCATTGCTTAAGGTAATGTAAAAATATTTTTAATGCACGCAATAAAATTTTCAAACCACTACATAGCGGATAATAAAGTTGGATCAACTTTAAATTTCACTGCAAGCTTATATCAATAGCAATTGGTGCAGGCCAATAACAGTGGCAATGGCAATTCAAAAGTAATTAAAGTGTGTACGAAGCACTATAATAATAATTTTAATTGACACATTTATATAGGTAAAATAAACTCAACTGTAAAATGTGTATGAATTATGATTTATAGCTCGTGTCGTTAATATTGCACGGCTTTTAGGAATTGATGTAACCCGCATCGATAAAACCTAGTTCGATTAAAATGTAAAAAACAGTATATTTTTATTTTATATCAGGATCAAGTAATAATTTCATATGAAATGGTTTTAGTGGTACAAAATAAATATGCGGCTTCTGAATATTATCTTATTTAATTAAAATATTTTCGAAGATTTGACCTCTAAAATAAGCTAGCAGCCGGAGGTTACACAGATCAAAAAATAAAATTAAATTAAAAAATGTAACCAATGTAAAATGCAAAATAATTCATTTATTGTTTTATTTGCAAAAATTTACATTTTATTGTTTTGGAATTAACATGCAGAAGATGAGTCAAATCACGCATATAATGGTCGCTATTTAGGGAAATTTTCATCAATACTTTTTGTACAATTGAGTATTTTAATCACGTGTTATCGGTAAATGCCAGCTATTATGAGGTTTGTATTAATATAATTTGTTATATAAATTTTCTGAAGAAAAATCCTAAACTGAAAGTACACATAGAATATATAAATTATAGTTCTTCAATTAAACATTGCATAATATTATAATGTGGTGCATATATCCGGTAAATTTTGTTTTTTAAAATCAGCAATATCGTCTCTACCAAGATTAATTAAAAGTTATGAGGCACAGTAGGATAAAATCAATACACGACAAAAATAAACCAACAAAGGAGTTTATAAGAGTTTCACACTGTTGATGTAGGTAACAATTCTATATAAGAAAGCAAATCGAATATCTTATTATAAATTTAATGCCTACGCAGGATATATTTGAAATTTTGCAGCCTCTTTTTTACATTTAATTTTGTAATATCTTAGCTTCGGTGTTTCTAAGGTCCAATGTAAGTATTAAGTATTAAGTGTAAGTATTATGTTTGCCTAGAGGCAATCCATCGCTAGAATTTCCATTACAAAAGTTATTTTAAACTAATTAATCCCACAAAAAAGAACAAAATAATGGTAATAAAAAATTAATCCACTGACACACGAAAGCGCGTTATAATTGTATTTGGGTTAAAAAAAGACGTCTAGTCAACTGGTATCTTAATTTTTTATTGGGATTTTAATTCTTAGTCCATTAACGAAACACGATGGATCATTGATTGGCACTCGATTACAAGTGTCCGTAACATTATAATGTCGGCATTAAATGAATTAGAGCCGTGCATGTGGGATAATATTTTAATTGCTTTCTAAACGAATGCTATAAAAACAGGAGCACCTAATTAAAAAGTTATCAGAATATGTAATTTCTTCAAATGCTGTATCAATTGTCATGTAAATTCTGTGTTTGATTTTTAAATATTTTAATTACGCTTTTCTTAGAAGCAGGCTTGTTGAACGCATACTCTTCGATTAACATTTGAATTTCATGATATTTAATGTATTATACATTGCCAAGTCATAACTTGTGCCAACTTACATCATCTGATCTAGGGGATAAGGTGAGAAAAATGATTTAAATTAAATAATAGTAAAACCCTAATTCAAAAGTTTAAAAAATAATAATATTATGCTAATTTTCCGCTATCTTTATTTTATTAAATTGTTTTAAATTTTCTTTTGGTTACTTTTTAAAGAGTAGCAACTGGTAACTTAGTAGGTAAAGGGCGATAGGGTGTATGTACAATTTCATATCTGAAAATGTATACGAATAAAAGCAGAGAACGAAAAAGTTAAAAATTATTTTAGGTTTACATGTTTTGAACCGCTGGCGCTGGATGATATCAAGAAAATCTTTCCTATTGATTCACCATGTAAATATACAATTTTTTCAGTTTACATTACATTGTTCGCTTACTCAAAATTTTTTTACAATAGAATTTTATTTACAACTTTTAAATTACGGTTTACTAATTAACAGGAAAACTGAAATATAATTAAAAACATGATTTTGTAACTTAATGAGAATCATATTGTCAAGGTTTCTTTTGTCGTTTTGCTCTAATTATAAATTTTATCAACATTATTTTGCGAGGATTTGAGACTAGTAAACTATAGCCAGCTGACACGAAGGACATGAAAGATCAGTCCCACAACACAATTGCACTAAACTCTATCATGGGTATAGTACAATATTAAATTTGGGCCTGATTTTAAAAATAACTACAAGAAAGCTACAACGGGCGTCCAATGATGTCTTCATACCCTGAAACCAGGACAAACGACTCTGTAAACTCCCAGGTTGCTGAAGTCGTCCTTTCCAGCAAACATTTCTAGAAGACGATAACAAAGGCAAATAAACGTGATCTGGGTAAGAGGCTAAAATACAGTCCACTTTGGGTACGATACTGCAATTAAGTTCCCCATGGCCCACAGATCTATCTTAGATTTTAGATCACAGCATTGTATTCGACGCCACCAGCATTTGAAACGCGGTTATTCGCTTTCCAGTTGAGCGGTGTAGGTTTTGTATACTGCATATTATCACGTTTTTTGATAATATTTGTGAAAGACATGTGAAAGAAAATTTGAGAGAATTCTAGGAAATTTTAGAAAAAATCTCAGGATATTTTAGCAAATTTCAAGAAATGTTAGGAAATTTTACAAAATTAAAAATTGGTGGCATTGTGAAGACCGCACATTACGACAGGGACCAAAATGATCTCTTAGATTTTATATTGCGATTTTGACTTAAATTTACATTTTGGAGAAAAATATTGTGATTTATATTTTACGCAAGTGGTTTATTTATATAGGGTTTTTGGATTGGAATGTTCCCATATTTGAACAATTTCTGGATATTTATGAAGATTTTAATTTGATTGATGGTAATGATGGACTTTTTATTAATCGTAGAATTTTAAAATTTCAAAAACCATTAAATTTTTAAAGTTCAGTATAGTGGAAAAATAGAAAAATTTGTGTCTTGGACTTTTATGGAATAATATTTGAAATATTTTTGGATCAAAAATATTCAATCTGTTGTGATATTTTCTTTGTTTCAAATATTTATTTATTTATAACTAACTTCTCCGGTAAATACAGCCTTCAAAATAATTATACTGCTCAAACTATTTGTAACATCCAAAACTCTAAACATAAATTGGGAATACCCAAATCCAAAAATTTTTTCAAAACAAAATCTTCGAATAAATTCAACTTTTACTAATACAAATACGAAAATGGAAAAATTATTGCCATTTGATAAGTCGACCCAGGTGCGACGACACAACTTTATCTTATGATGCCCTCAATTTTTAACAATATTTTAATTAACAATCAAAGCAATTTCAAGAAAAATTCCAAGTCCTTGTTCAAATCGACTTCCAATTTCACAATTTTCAATTACAAAAAAATTTCCAATCTTCGAAATTTCTACATTTTCGAAATTATTAATTTAATGTTATCCAAACTCTTCATTTTTAATTTCCAAATCAAGTAATCAAAATCGCTCACCCATAATATCAATTTATTCGAAAACCACAAATCTCAAATCAAAACTTAAATAAACTCAGAATATAAAAACTTTTACATTCCGCTACTTGCGGTCACTTTTAGCAAAAAGCCTGGTTTTCTCCGCTCACCATTGCCACATTAACTAGTTGGCGGGAAAACCAGCAAATACAAATTCATTACAAAAATCAAAAAATAATTAATTTTCACAAAAATATAACAAAATTAATTTAACAAAATAAATCAAAACCAAATGGGAAATTTTGGAACATGACAATATGTAGATGACTTTTTTTAAAGAAAATCTTAAGATAATCCAAGGAAATCTTTTAAAACTTGTGCAAAACAAAATCTATAGCACACAAATTTCCCTTATGACATTCTCTCTAGAATTTTGACTATATAATATTATCATCTCAAAAAATTAATACTAAATACATAATTAAAAAAAAAATAGTTTGCATATCACGTACTAAGAGTGTTCATTTCTTATCTTGCATAATTTTATTCTTTGATAATAAATAATATAATAATAAATTAAACTACTATTTTGATTTTAATTCATGAAATGACGGGTGTCGCAATGAAAGCGCCAGGTCACTTCCTCTGGTATCGCATTGAATAGTTTTACCAGCATTCGTCGTTAAGGGTAATGGTTCAATGCATTTATATGCTAGTTCTTGCGTAGAAATTGACACTTATCCTTGGATCATAAATTTACTTTTAGGCAGTAGGTAATAAAATGACGATTAAACAGCTACTATTCTATTTTGTTGGCAGAAATAATTCTTTTTAAAGAACATTTCTAATTATAATAAAGGTGTATTATGCATAATATACGTTAAGTCGTTACTGATGCAACAAACCAAAACCAAATTTTATCCAAAGCACCTAGTTACAAAAATAAAAACGAAAATTTAAACTTGCAGCGTCTGAATAGGGTAAGAAACTGTAACACTGTTATAACCATTTTCTAAGATTACTGCAATTTGTAACTGCATTACCACCTGAATTTATACCTCAATTCTATGTTACAAGGACAATGTAATCTGCAAAGAATGCAATTTCTTTATTATGCTAAATATTATGTAAATAATGGGGTGTGTTCCTGGTAGAAGATATTCTGCTGTTCTGAAAAATTTAAAAAAAGGTTTGAATTGATGAGCAAAAATAGATTGAAATACATACATGCAGTTTATTTTAAATTTATTAAAATAAATATATATTATATTTGTTTTATTTTAAACGTTTTTATTTCCAAAAAGTTAAATTTGAGTAAAAATCACATTCGTTTAATTTAATTTAAAGCATCCATTAATTTTGAACAAAATAAATCAAGTACCTGTAGTAAATTTTCATTTAAATTTTATTCGATTTATTTCCATTTTCTATTATCGCAACCTTCGGGTATCTAATTTATTTCCTTTTTAAGAGGTTTTCCATTCAGCTATATTATAATGTATATTTTGGTATCATTTTCTACTGCGGCGTTAAAAACGTTAATATAACAGAATGTTTTACACAACCGACAATCAAACATTAATTTATGTTATTGAAACTTCTTAAGGGATGACATTGCGTATAAAGGTGGATTTTTTTAAATAATTGAATATCCGATGTACTGGGTGTAGTATTATATGAGTCACGACTAATGTCAATTTATTAGTATGGAAATCGCCGCGGCGCATATTGCGGTATTTTTGATATAATAATGCACCCTCTTAAATTCAATCGAGTGGATTAAAATACCACCATAGTAGACCCTCCCTTAGCTGTTTATCAAACCCTTCTTATATCCATATTTTAACGATAAATGCAGCTGCGAACCCTAGTAACACCTTAACTAAATAATACTTTTACAAAATTGAATATTTTAGAATTTTATTAAAATAAACCGGAAAAATATTTTATTGGGCATTAAAAGCGTCGAGCTTAAAAACTTAACAATTCAGAAGACGTTGTATTATGTAAATGTTTATTGAGATAAAACAGGTATTGCTTATAAAGCTGCTTTAAGTTAATTTGAAAAATTTTAATGTTAAATTGTACTTAGAAACTGACAGGCTATAATTTTATTATCTTAATTTAAAATGTTTAGCAGACCACAGCTGGTGGAGAACAGCACTCAGTAAAGATTAAATTTAGCGTTTTTAGTATTTTGAACGCACACCGTTCAGTTTAGATTTTTAATAATGACTAAGCATTGTGCGTTACTTCGTAGGTGAGTTTTGTCTAGATTGCCGGCAAATCAATCAATATTTTGTTATTATGGTAACTCATAAATAAAACAGAAATTTTAGTCAAAAACAGAATTTATCCATTAGTCGAGTTGGTACAACAGTCGACATTACATAGAGTCTCAATAACCAGAAGTTACTCCAGGGAATTCGCAACATCCCTTTCTGCAATGCTAATCACATCAAATATAATTTAATATTTTCTTCCATCAATCACAATCAAATATTACATTACAATGCGTGTGTGTGTGGTTTTCATAAAAATAATTGTATTAGTTATACTGTCGCCATATTTTGTGGTCTCATTGTTAGCCTAAGGGGTGTGCTTATTTCGTTAAATTTTTGTGATATGTTTACTTGCACGTGCACTTATTATAAAAATTACATTTGTTCGTCAATAAGGCGCGAGTAATTTTTGTTGACTTTCCCAATAAGTAAATTGGAAATCATGACAGACCACATTTTTCATATTACTAAATAGGTTATTTAATTATTACAAAATTCGCCTAATAAAATTTGTAATTGAATAACATGGGTGCGCTTTGATTATTTTCATCCTGAAAACAGCTGAAACAAGCAAAATTTATCACATACCCACTTATTTAAAATTCATTATATTAAGCAATAATTTGAATATTCATAGAGAAATGAGTTGTTCGAAAATCTTTGTTTTTCTTACATGCGACTAATTTAAATATTCAAAAGTTGTTTATCCACCGCCCTACGTGTTCTACCATGTTGAGAATGTTAAAGTTAAGATTTTCCGGAATGATTTTCCAGATCAGATTCGATCCACGCCAGATGTGTTGCTTTTTATTTGTCAACTTTTAAATTCAACTTTTATAATTTTTACCTTTATATTTTTATAATATTTTATTAACGAAAGTATCCAGCTTGATTGACGTTTGGCAGTATTTTTATATGAGATTAATTGACTAAGATTAATTTATTTAATTGAAATTATTATCTTGGATATATCTTTAACGTCGACCATTTCTTCTACGCGTGCTCCTTTCGTGCTATTTGTAAATTCTTTGCGGTTAGTTAAAGTTTCATCTAAGTTCTCAATTGATTGATAAATAATAAAATGTAAGTTTCCATTTCGGATGTTTGATAGATGATTACTAAGCTTACATCGGAAAATCGTACACTGTCGCGTGTCGCAAGCGTGGTTGGCTCAATTTAAATACATGTAACACATCATTACGACCTAGACGCAGCGTTCGAGTCACAAGGGTGCTCCGGACTAAAAAAAACTATTAATTGCCTAATTAATTTGACTTTAGAAAAAATTTAGTAAATGTCTCTAGAGCATTGCTGAGCAACATCCTAAAATGCTCAAAACCGCAACCACCATTAATTTTGCTGAAACCCAATTAAAAATTTGTAAAATGAAAATTAGCTCAAACGTCTCTAAGGATTGCCGAATAATAAACCTAGTCAAATTTGGTCAAAAAGTCTTTAAAGATTTGAATATTTTTCAGGAAAAAAATTTTTTTTTTTAATAAAATAGTTACTTCTTTCACACTCATTTGTTCAAGTATATTATCAGCGTGCACTTTTTGGAAATAAAGTGGTACTTAATACAGATGTGAAAAATATTTTTATTCCTGAAATTTTGTTTTTCTTTATTTTTCTATGGTTAAAATTGGCCAGGTTCTTCCAGAACTCTTTGTTGTTAAAACTTGTTTGTTTTTATGAAAATCGAAATTTTTAATTTGGACATTTAAATTGAATTCTAACAAATAAATTATCACTTTTTGTATATTTTATAAAATATATAAATAAAGTGGCATATTATAAAATTTTTATTAATTAAAATTCGTTATAAAGATTAATCCTAAAATAAATAAAATGATCTAAGATTTTCTTCACAGAAATCGATGAAGCTGTCACTAGCACCGTTTTTCAAAGTTTAATAATATTTTGTAAACCTATCTAATATTTAAAACGTTTATTTACCTTCAAAATCAAAATTAAAATACCGCTTCTGCCGTGATCGTAAAAGCAATATTTCAGTAATAATAATTATCACATACATTTGACGTAAATACGATCCGGATAAATAAGTATACACTTTAATAATCACAATCACACTTTGTTTGACAAACGATCTAATTCATTATTAATGAAAATTAAAACTTTTACACATTTTTACTTACATAACAAAAAACAGAAAAAATATTCAATTTACGTGCATCATTTTTTAAAAATAAAATAATAAAAAACAAAATACCAATATTTTAATTATAATTACTTCGTGGTAAGGTAAAAGTGGGTTAAACAAATATTATATTGACCATGACCTACCCTTTAGCGACGCCGATTTAGATTATAACACATAAAAACTATTCTTAAAAATTTGTGTGCATAATCTTGTAAAAAACAACTATCTATTGATTTTGATGTAAAACATGAACGGTTAAATGTAATTACGTCGACATCAAATAGACCAATATTTATGCCGACAGCAAATACGCCGACAGTAAGTATGCCGACAAGATTTAAATCTGTACAAAATGTTTTAATAAAATACAACTTAAACTTACCCAAATTTAGAGAATAGAAAAGAATAAACCGCGAAATTTTCGCCCTTTTTCTGTTTTTTCAATATAAGTCCTAAAATATGCATTTTTTTAAGAAATATATTCTATACATTTTTAAAGTAGACTAAAATTGCTACAATTTGAAATTATAACGAGCTCTGCAGGTTTAATATTTACCGAGATACAGCGCTCAAAAAATTGACAATTTTTTCCAAAAAAGTGAAATTTTAAGATTTGGTCAATTTTCGACCCAGATATTGGGCAAAATACTCATTTTACGGATAAAATCATAAGGAAAGATATTGTAGAAAATGTAATTAGCTTTGATTTAAGCACAGAACGACGTATGTAGGCCATATAGTTTACTCAAAAATCTTAAAAATCCAAAAAATGGGAAAACTGCATTTTTCTTTTTGCTCTGTTTAGTTTTCACCGTGGTTTGACGGGACAGGACATTTGGGCGCCGCCGTTTGGGCGCCGCCGTTTGGGCGCCGCCGTTTGGGCGCCACCGTTTGGACGCTGCCGTTTGGGCGCCGCCGTTAGGACGCTGCCGTTTGGGCGCCGGACTTTTGAAGATTTTTGGCCGCCCTGACATTTGGGCGCTCGCCGTTTGGGCGCTGGACTTTTGGGCGCCGCCGTTTGGGATTCAAAAGTTATTTATATTACCTTAGGGACCGCCTATTAAGTTTGTAAGGATTTGGGGGTTAGGGGGGGGGGATGGGAAATCTTACAAACCTTTAAGTGGGGTCCACGGCTGACGTATTTACGTAAATTTCTTAAGATATTTTTTATATTTTAAGATTTATTTATCTAATCCTAATAAAATCCCATAAAATCTAATACATAAAATCCCAGCACGCTACTACTGCTGCTTCAGCGTGTCATTTTTTGATGAAAAAAGAAACAATCTGATTGGTCAATTTTTTTACCAACCGAAAAACATATATCCAACCACCGCATGGTGGGGTGGAAGAGCAAATAAAACAAGCATTTAATCTAAAAATAAAATAGAAATGAATCTTAAATTACAATCTCATGAGCCAACAAATTGTAATTCAAGATAATTAATAAATACTGTTCAAAGCAAAGCAAGCGCCGAATTGTAAACCGCTCGGTCCAGGGTTCAATTCCTCCAAAAGCAAAAATTTTTTTATAATTTTTTTTGTTACCCGTCAACGTCGCATGTTAATCTAGCAAACAATTTTGTCAATTTACTTACAAAATGATTGAATTATAACATTTTTTTTCATTATAATTTATTAAAACACTGATTTATTACAGAATTTATTATTACAAATATTTACAGTTAATCGACGGTGGAAAGGCAAAAAGTCTTAAGGGCCATTTATGGTAATATATACCGTAAATAACGTGTAAGACTTTTTGAGAGGGTCCAAATATGATATCCTACACTTAAAAATTCCGGCGCCCAAATGGCGGCGAAAAACCATTAGGCCAGTCATATCTAACACTAGAAATCGCTTAAATTGCAAACTAACGACTATAGTCGATCAAGTACCTGGCGTATCAAGTAGGTATATGTCTAAAGGTGCGTACAGATTACAGACACTGCAAAGCTATACTGCATCCATAGCATTTACCGTTAGGTTTGCTTGGTTCGGATGGAGTAGAAAATACATGTAACCAATAAAATATTTTTTTTACACTGGCACACGTCGAGTAGAATCCAATACAATTTTGATTTTCAAAGAAATCAAAAATGGCGAGGCTAACTTCTACCCAAAAAAATGCAATCGTTATAAAATCCAAAATAAATAAAATAAAATTTAGAAAAAACACTCCACAACGTGGCACACATCGGGCACAGCCTGGTACAATATTTATTTTTAAAATTTTCAGAAATGGCGGGACTAACTTCACGCACATAGCTCTGGTTCTGCAACAGTGACGAGACCAGAAACGGGAACGGTAAAAAGTTAAAATGCATGAATTCAGATGCCTCTGTTCACAATAACCGAGGAGCAACGGGAGCAGGGATAGAAACGATTTTCAGACCAAGACAAAATACCAAGTCACAGTTTACAAAATTTTCACAGATTTTCTAATTCCAAAATGACATAAATGCCACCTTCAAACCATCGTGCATTTGCAATTATTACAAATAATTCGTGAAACAATAACAAAGTAGATTTTAGGCGTTTATTCTCTTTTGGATACATGGTCCAATACATTTCATTCAAACCATTCCGATAGTCATAGAAATGCCGACAAAGATAATTATGAAGCATGCATATATCAGTTAATATGCAATTTTGAAATACTATCGCAAGCATTAACTTTTAATGGATTCGTTTTTCAAAATTTTATGTAATTTTAGTTTATATTACGCGATGCGGTTTAACCTCTTTCGGCAAACAGGAGAACTTCCTAGTTTAATAGAACAACACTTTTAGCGGGTAAATTTAATTTAAAATTAAGGATTCATTATTGTTTAGTGCTGAAAGGTCTGCACTCTAATTATTCCATGTTTTCATTTTCACATGTTTAATACCGAAACATACCTGAAAGCTATAAGTGCACGTATTCAAGTAATTTTTTTTATCGAAAAATAATATTGGTCTAATGTTCATTTCGAAGTTTACATATTTTAATTAAAATTTATGCTTAAAAGCCAACAGGCAAAGTTTAATTTTGGAATGTTTTTATTTAAATTAAAAAACTTTGACGAACGTTTTGACAAAAATTTTACTTTTCATTCGAACATAATAAAGTAATTTATTTGTTGTAGTTAAAATTGGAATTTAGAAATCAAGAAGGAAACAAAAAGTGAATATTGTAACGAAAATAGAAGATATAAATAATAAAACATAAAATATGATTTAAAATTCACCTTGGAGATAAGCGAAACGTTTTCTTACCTTTAATATTCTCAAAGTGAGTTGTACCTTTTATGTCGTGGGTGTACCGACAAAAGCAAAATTGAAAAAATTAACTTTTTTTTGCTGCATCAAATTGCAATGAAGTTCTGGAACAATTTTATTTTATCAAACAATAGAGACCGCATGAATGCTCTTTGCAGCACAGCAGCAAACAAGCATACAGCTTTATTTAAGGTTCTAGAATACTTGGATTATATCGAACTGCATACTACAATCCGAATGTAATAATCCAGAAGAATACATACAGGACACAATAGCGTTGTTATCTGGGCTATGCATTTTAAGCAGTTGGCCATTTATACAAATTAATGTGGAGTGTAAATATAAATTTGCAATTAACTCCCCTAAAGATTAGTTTGTATTAAGTTGTAGTTGTTGTTTTCCCTTTCTTTTTTTTTTTGATTAGCTTGGGTGTGTAGTTCTAGAGCAGTAGTTTATGTTGGATTGTTGTATTTTACCCACGGCTTGCAATCCTGTTGAGGTATATAAGGTAAGCATGGTTTACATGTATGGAACTACTTGTTAATTTTTTTCATATCTTTTATTAAGAACAATGGTTTCTGAATCCCATACATTGTTTCTCCGCTGCTTAACAACATAAATGCATTCTACGATGTAATTGTTTGGTTTAGTAATGCCGTACAAGACTAGCGCTCTTGTTGGCCTTTGTTTTAAATTGTCATTAGTAGTTGGACGTTCGCAACTTCTATTTAATTTATTACAATAAGTAATAAAGTAGCTAGCTGAGCAAACAAGTAACTTATTAAACAGATAAATTTTAAAGCTTTGAAGTACAGGGTGGCTCAATTTCGATCCCTCTTATGGGGAAATCGGTAACCATTGGAAATATCGAAAAATGGATGGCGCATCCTCGATCTCTTTTTTTGAGAAAAGCCCAATGGACAAAACCGGAGTTGGCTATCTTCTTTTGTTTTCGAGTTATAGCCAAAAATCCGATTATTGGACTTTTTGATAAATGTCGATATCTCGGTTGTTTTTGAAGTTTTCAAAAAAGTGTTAACACTTTCTTCAGGCACTTTTTTAAGGGCAACAAAATGGGCTAGAGAGATTTTAAATATCTAAGTTAGTTTCCGAGTTATAATATAAAGTTGTGTTTTTTTAAATAGAAACCATAGTTGATTGTGATATTTTTGAATAGCATTTTTTATCCTCTTTTCAATGATGTATAACATGTGGGGTCTATTATTACGGGTTCATCCCATTTTCATAAAAAATATAATAAAAATAAAAAATATCAAAAAATTAATTATGATATTTTCCAAAATTGCTATTTAGTAATTCTTTAACAATTCTGGAATTATGGGGTGGTGCACCATCTTATTGGTAATACAAATATCTTCTTTCCAGCAAGGGTAGATTATCCAAATACTCTTCAACAAAATGTTCGTTTAAGAGTTTATAATATCGTTGGCCATTTAGATTTTCTCTATACGTATAATATACTAAAACATGATTGCCAACTACATAGAGCACACCACACACTAAAACCGAACCGTCCTTGCATTTGGACGTCAACAGTACGGTGAGGATTAACATCAGGCCAATAGTGTTCGTTATGCCTGTTAAATATACCAGCACTGCTAATGTAAGCTTCATCTGTCCAAATCACACATTTGAAGGAATTTTCATCTTGTTGACATTTTAGCCCATACCAATTACAAAATTCCAACCGTCTCTGAGCATCTCCTGGTTGTAGGTAATGTTGTTTTCGTATTACATAAGGCCTGAATTTATGTTTTTTTAGTATCTGCAAAGCTTTACATCTTGAAATTCCTGATTCAGTTTCAATTTGACGACTCGAAACTGAAGGATTTTGAACTACAGCTGCAATTACATTAATGGCAGTTTCTTGAGCATCTTGAATATTATAATTTCATGTTTGCATGTTAAAATTTCCATAATTAGTAAGATTTCCTTTGAATCTATTAAAAATACTGATCTCTGGTTGTCTTATTTCAGGATAACTATTGAAATATGCTGCACTTGCAAGACGAGCATTATTATTAGTTTTAATGTAGCACTCCAACATATCAAATTTTTCAAAGTTTTCATAAGCCATTTTATATTTACGTAAAATGACCAGTAAATAATAATATATTATTATAATTAATAATAATTATTATTATTATTATAAGTAGGTAATAATGATTATTTAATATAACAATGAAACAATGACAGCAATTCCGCAACAATTAAACAAACATTAGCCTACTATAAAACATGTAGTGAAAATCTTTTAGGTGCCAATTTGGTAGTGTTTTGTTTTGAAAAGTTATGTATTGAAAACAATAAGATCTTTAGTTTGAATACTTACTTTAATTTTTGTTACGTGCTTCAATTTTTTTAGTGATTTTTTTATTAAAAATGTTATTATCATATTTAATTTTTTGATATTTTTTATTTTTATTATATTTTTTATGAAAATGGGATGAACCCGTAATAATAGACCCCACATGTTATACATCATTGAAAAGAGGATAAAATATGCTATTCAAAAATATCACATTCAACTATGGTTTCTATTTAAAAAAACACAACTTTATATTATAACTCGGAAACTAACTTAGATATTTAAAATCTCTCTAGCCCATTTTGTTGTCATTAAAAAAGTGCCTGAAGAAAGTGTTAACACTTTTTGAAAACTTCAAAAACAACCGAGATATCGACATTTATGAAAAAGTCCAATAATCGGATTTTTGGCTATAACTCGAAAACAAAAAAAGATAGCCAACTCCGGTTTTGTCCATTGGGCTTTTCTCAAAAAAAGAGATCGAGGATGCGCCATCCATTTTTCGATATTTCCAATGGTTACCGATTTCCCCATAAGAGGGATCGAAATTGAGCCACCCTGTACAACATACATAAATATGCTTTAATTACTAAT
Source organism: Cantharis rufa (assembly GCA_947369205.1). NCBI lineage: Eukaryota > Metazoa > Arthropoda > Insecta > Coleoptera > Cantharidae > Cantharis > Cantharis rufa. The sequence goes on from OX376303.1 coordinate 11,310,568, forward strand.
TTTTAATTTTTAAAAAACTAATTTACAAATTTACTTTAACCCATTACAACATTAATTACCTGCTGAAAATCCAGTTATGCATTATTATTATCATCAATATAATTTAATTTATAGTATCGAGTTTCTCGGAGCACATGAATGGATTAACGAGAATTTTACTACATAATATACGTTCTGGTAAACTTTTTAAAGATTAGCTTGAACTTGGGTATAGACTTTCTGGGTAAAATAAAAATGATGCGAAAAATTTTGATTCTTTAAAAAAATGCGATAACGAACTATCAGGATATTTTAAAATACGGGAAATAAATTTCTGCTTTTACTTCAGATATATGTCAAGATAATTATAGGTTTTTCTCTTCGGTCGTCTTAAACTCTTATACTTTAAAGACGTGATGTCGCTTTTCTTTGGTACAGCTAAAACCCTGAAACAACAATACACCCGAAAAGAAACGTAATTTCTTATCTCGACACTTGGCAGATAAAAATGTAAAATCCAAAAACAAATAATTTAATTATAATTATAAGATTTAAATTATGAGTTTGTTGTGTAAAAAATATCAATTGACATGTAGAAATATAATGCAAGGTTTCAAATACTAGCCCTAAAATAGAATTCTAAGTTAGTAAATATTTAGTATTCTGAATAAAAGGTTTTCAATTTTGTTTTTCTAATTTAAATTTGAAAACTAATTTTAATAAATTTTGTGTAGATCAGCTTGCTATTTAAACTTTGCCGAAAGAACTAATAGCACTATAATATCATAATCGTTTAGTTTATTTAATTAATTTAATTGACACATTTGTTATAGGAAGATTATTAACATTAAAAAATCACAACTTGAGCAGGGACGGACGGCGTTTAAGATGGTTAACCACTTCATGTAGATCAAGGACGATACTGAATAATCAAACCGAATTAATTTTTGAACTGTCATTCATGCACGTATAACACCTCGACAGATTATCAGTATACATAAAATTTAATTTCAAAGTTAAATGCAATTTATTATTTTCAAAATTTATAGATTTACAAGCTATACGCTTTTTTAATTTTTAATTTAGAATTTTAATAAAATCTTTCAATTCTCTATATTAATTCATTTCTGTATCTCACTTACAATGTAATAAATTGTAGATAATTCGTTAATTCGTTGATTAATATGTGCCGACTTTTATTTTAGTTCATATTCCATTTATAGATATGTAAATCAAAAGCGATTTTAAAAATCTTTCAAAATAAGCGATGAATGAGTCGACAATGATCACTCCAATATTTCATTCGGTTGTCTATTGCTTCGTTTTGTAATGATTAACAATTTTTAAAAAGCCTTTGCTATAAAATCAACAAATTCTCTCACATAAGGATGACAAATTTTCGAAATATTATTTAGTTTTACTGAAGATATCAGCTAATATTCTATTTATTAATCAAAATAAAAACAACAAAATAATTACAAACTTATTCAGCTGTAATATAATAATGCAATTAAAATAAAATTAAAAACAAAATTAAAATTATGATGCCACTTGACTTTGGCACTCTTATCATTGAACATCGTCTTCTAAAATTTCTACATACCTTTCACACATTCGAAAATTTTTTTTATCAAAGTTGGCGTTAACTGTTTCAAACAAACAACAATTTCAAATTTCTAAAATCTTCCTGTTGCAAATAAGTAAAATTTGTGTAGCACATTATTTAAAATTAATAATTTTTTAAAAATTTCGTGTGTGAGTAAACAAATAAAGTTGACAAAATTTAATTATTTAAATAATTATTTATAATTACGCTATTAAGGATTTGAGTATAGTCATGGATTGATCCTAGATTCAAGATTAATTCTCGGAATAACAGCTGTTGCTACGATACGGTCTGAATTCCGGTCAAAGAATATATACCTAATAGGAACAAGAAGCGACACTCTCGGCGGTTGCTTTGTTGTTTAACAGGCCATTTTATTTTACTTTGAACACTTCGCCATATTGTTTTATATACAGTACTGGACAAATGAACCGCAACGTTTTTAATTTGCTTTTAATCCTATCGGATCACAAAAGGGGGTCGAAATTGTTTAATGCCAATTCAAATTCAATTCAAATGCCAATAAAATTTTCAAAATTTGTTTGCTTGTTTATTTAGTAATAAAATAGTAAACATAAGGCATCGTTGCATAGCAATGCACGAAAAACTTGTTTTGAGTGCAATTGCTTAATGCAACAATGCCTATGTAAAATTTACAAGCAACTTATTTGATCTAAAAGTAACGAGGTCGAGTTATATTTATTGAGATAATTACGCGAACATTTACTTGATATTGACAAACGTCAAAATTATGTAAACAAAGAGGCGTGGCATCGAACCGGATGAGGCACTCTTTCCGCAGGAAGAGACACAATTGCCAGCGTAAGTGTTTGTTTACCTTTCGTAAGTGTAATTATCACTGTAATGGTACAAATGCAATGTTAAATGTTGAAATTTAGTAATTTTTATAATTAATTAATTAATTGAATATTGCGAGATTTATTGGAAAATTATATAGATTGCTAATTAAAAAGATTAATTTAACTTTTTAAAATAACACAAAGCCTTTTCGGCCTTTTTTGAGAAACTTGTTTTATACAGATTTTAAAGATGTTTACTATTTTATTACTAAATAAACAAGCACACAAATTTTGGAAATTCTATTTTTAAACAATTTCGACCCGTTTTTGTGATCCGATAGGATTAAAAGCAAATTAAAAACGTTGCGGTTCATTTGTCCAGTACTGTATTAGATATTATATTCTTTGTTCCGGTAATCTCATCAGAGGTAAATTCTAGGATTATTTTGAGTCTCGGATTGATCCGTGACTATCAGTGCGGGCATTAATGATTCAGTCACCGTTAGTTTCAATATATCTTTATCTTGCAAATGACTTTAAAATTTCAAAATTGAACTGAAGATGATTATAAATTAGCCAAGATTAAAAAATTAATAATTAATTATACTTGACATCTTGATGTAAATGGGAATTTTTTGTTCAGTTTTTAGGAATAATTTTTTTTAACTGTAGATCAACGTTAAACCTACATACGAGATACTAACGTTCTGAATGAAACGGGAATTTTTTCTTTCTCAGAAATTCTTAATCATCAATGTTAATGTTGTTCCCTTCAAAGTAATCCCCCTCGGATATAATGCACTTTTGCCACCTTTTTTTCCAATTCTCAAAACAATTTTCGAACGCTTCTTTTGGTATGGCGTTAAGCTCTTGCCACGATTTTTGCTTTATTATCTCTATAATAGTGTTGTAACGTTGTCCTTTCAATGTTCTTTTCATTTTTGATAAAAGAAGAAAGTCGCATGGGCCCAAATCAGGCGAATACGGAGGCTGCTGTAACATCATGGTTCCGTTTTTCGTCAAAAATGAACGAATTAATAGAGAAGCGTTAGCTGGTGCGTTATCATGATGCTAAATCAATGAATTGTTGGCTTATAATTTTCTGGTCTTTTTGTTGGACCTGTTGGTAAGAATTCATAATGCACTGCACTTTTGTAATAAAAACAACAGTAAGAAGATCCTTCACTTTTGATCGAACTTTATGTGCTTTTTAAGGTCTTGAATCATCAGTAGTCTTTCATTGAGAAGATTGAACCTTTTTTTCTACGTCGCGTCGTAGCCGTATACCCACGTTTCGTCACCTGTTATAATGTGTTTGAAAAAGTTTGGTTCCTCAGCAACTTCAGCTAACGATTCCTCAGAGATGTTTTCGCGGTTCAGTTTTTGTTGAAAATGCATCAATTTTGGAAAAAATTTAGCTGCCACTCGTCTGAAGTTTAAATTAGCTTAAAAATTGCATCACATGACCCAATCGAGATTCCAACTTCTGCTGCGATCTCTCTAATAGTGATTCGGCGATTTGCAGGAATCATCTCACTTTTCCAACTTTTTCATTGGTAATTGTTCTGCTTGGATGCTCACGCACTTGGCTTCCAAGTCTTCAAGACCCTCTTGAAAACGTTTGTACCCCATAAACTTTTGTTTTAACATAGTCTGTACGCCAAAGATCTTAGCCAACATTTCCAATACTTCAGTACACTTAAATCCATTTTTAACACAGAATTTAATAGAAATTCTTTGATCCGTCATTTTTATAATAGTAAATAATCTAAAAATCGTGGATCGTCAAAATTTTTCTGTAAACAATAAATCGTTAAACATAAACTGCACATTAAATATGTCTGAAAATTGATATGTACATCACTGACAGTTGTGCCTATTTAAAAAAAAACTTATCTCATTCATCTTAACTTACACCACTCGAAATTCAAAAATTCCCGTTTTATTTTGAACATACCTCGTATATTATGATTATGAAAAATTATGTAACAATGAAAATAATAATGTAATAATGTAAATAAAGCAAAATTTGATTTGATATTAATTTAACATAACTTAACAAAACGTTAAAATAACGTTTATTTTGACAAATGAACATTAAGCAAAAAACAAAAATATAACGTTAAAATAACGTTTATTTTAACTTTTAAGTGAAACGTTTAAATAAAATAAATAAATAAATAAAATATAAAATAACATTTATTTTAACGTTTGTTTACTTCTGTTAAATATCATATTTTACAAAAACATAGTAAATTACCACAAATCTACTTGAAACTTTTTATTTTAAGTTCATTTTCAAAATTTGATCGTTTTATTAAATTCAGCTCTCTAGAAATCTATACAACAATAATGTATAAATTTTTAGATACCTATACAGGGTGGTACATCAAAAAATAACCTATTTAAAGTACAGATGTGTTAATTTAGTGGTATGCAATTTAAAATAATCATTATATAGAAATGTTTTATTAATAAAGCACTTACAAAGGTATTGATTTTAATCGAAAACAAATGAAAATGGATAATTTTCGAGAAAATAGAAGAACTATAAAATATATTATTAGCATTTAAGCAGCCAGCGGTATAAAAATAGTGAAAGTTGACGATAACAAATACTCTTTTTTTGTAAAAAATTAATTAGGTATACTTACTATACCAATTGCTTTAAATAAATCACTACTTTTATGTCCTTTCTTATTTTTTATTTGCTTAATATAATATTTATGGTTCTACTCTATCAATACTCTTATCAAAGTATAATGAAGGGAAAATTCTAAAAATGATTGTTTAAATTGCAACGACATTGAGTTGATATCTTAATTTTTTAGGCAGATACTTCTTATTTTCTTTTAAAATTAGAGTCAACGAGTCAACCTTTTCCTTAAATAATTTTCTCATGACTTTTTAACATATCCATCAAAAATTAAACAAATTTTTTACTGCAAACTCTTAATTATAAAAAATCGGTGTTACCAAAATAAATTTCCATAAATTGATCATTAACACCAGCACATAATTGCTGATTAGCTTATAAAAAAAATATAAAACTCAAATTAAGCTATCAAACTGCGTCTAGAATTTTATCCGCCATGGAACCCATACATATCATTTTTTAAAACTTTTGAAGTCTTTATCCAAACGTTTCCTTGGTGTGTCGTTAACATCCCTTAGTTTCAATAGATTTACTTAATAGTCGACTTGAAAGGTTTCTGACTTAATCATTCTTTCTACCTTTATTTCTTCACAAACTACACCACTTAAAATAAATGGAAAAGTGACGTATTTGTTTCAATGAGAAAATAAAAAAAACATTACTCCGTATAAATCGTTTATCTTAAAGTCTAGGGTGGAAGTGTTAATTTCGTGACGCGTTCTTCCCGTTTTCATTCATCCTACTTATTTTTAGCTTGAAGATTTTGCAATTCTCCGCATTATAAAAATAATAATAGTGGATATAATATTTGCCTTACATTCAACTACTTCAATAAAATAATAAAAATTTAGACATCATAAAAGGGATTTTTACGTTAGCTTTTTATAGCAAATAAACAACTTTCAGGCCAAAGGAAACATTTTATCGTATATTCCTTAATTTACACTCCCATAAAGCGGCACGTTACCGTAGTTGTAATGTTTTATAACAACGTCTCGTTTAACAATCTGAGAGATTATCTTTGTAGTATAATTCTTGGAGAAAATACAATAAAGATTATGAATGACAGTTTCATTATGCAAGATATTTAATCAAATATTTTGGAAATTTATCGTTTAATAATCTATCGCGTAGAAGCTTTAGATTTGAATCGCTTTTACGTTTCCTATTTTCCTAACGAAATTTGAAAAATTACCTCAATAAACTTTAGTACCGGTGCACGTGTGCGGTGAAGCTAATAATAAATCTCGGTCAACAAGAGTAGTTTAATTTTGCAATTGAGGATTAAATGTACGCTTTGGTCTGGATTTTAACTTAATAGATAAATTCTATTCCGCTTGATACAGCATCTTCACAGAATATTGCGAACATGAACTTTTGACAACAAATGAAATGCTACTATATTCAAGCCTCAATAAAATTTATGTGCCTTTCAAAAATTGCGGTAATACAACAAACAGACGGTATATAACTTTAATTGCTATTATATACTACGTGGTGAATAACTAAAATTATTTTATCAACTGATCGTAAGTAAGCTATTAAAACTTATGAAGTAGAAAGGAGCACATGGCACGATTATAATATAGTTTATGGATATAATACATCAGAGGGTTGCATCAACCCAGTTAGACTCAGTTTAACCTGCACTTGGCTAGATTTAACTGCTTATCCATAAAGCAGATGTTTCTCATTAACTTCCCACACCAGCCGACGTAGAAACTTAATTGTTATAAATATAAGCACACTCTCTTGTTCTTTTCAAACTCTCTGCCGTATCTCCTTGCTCCCAATTGGTGCATTGTATCCTAATTAATTTTATAAGGATACTCACGCCAAACTTCGGGTTTCAACTTGTTTATAATAAATTGTCTCAATTTAATTTAATCTTGTTGGTAATTTTAATACCTTCACAAAAATCGATGTGGTAGCTTGAAAAATCTGAAAAATATCGATTATAAGTTAGTACGGGCATGGGCTTTTTTAGTTTAGTTCACAAAATGTGTATAGCAGGATAATTATTATACTTTTTTACATCAGAAGCGAAAAGACAAAAATGTTTTTTTGACACGTCCGGATGCACTGAATTATTTATTTACATTTATTTTTATACTATTTATGTGTTATTTATTTTCGTCCTGAAAACCTAATGAATATGAACGTTTGAGTTGGATAAAAGGACATAAATCAAACTACATACTAAACTGCTTTTCTAATGCATAATCTATTAAGTTAGTGTTGGTTTTGATTTCCGGAAATTTTGTCTGGACTGCCAAGTTCTTTATTGCTATGGAAATCATCGCGAATGGAAAACAAGCGGCGATTTTTTAGTATCAATAAAGAATGAGACAGTCTAGAAGATACATTGTCATAAAAACACAAAACCAATACGAATTAGATTCAAATAGAAAATTTATTGAATTTATGAACGAAATATTCAAATATAATATAATAAAGGAAAAACAACTTTTTTCTGGAATTTTCTTAAATATTATATCTTAGTTCTGTCGCATTGGGTATCTACTTCTCCATGAAAATAACTCTTGATATGAAATATTTTTTGCTTATATCATACTTTTAGTTCGGTATCGCGACAAAGGAACAGAGGCAAATTTGTTGAGTAAGATACCTAATATGGCTCTAACTGCGAGCTTTTCAAGTTGGTCGGTTTCTACTTTTTTGTTCCAGATTTTAGTGTTATTTTTAATATACATCGGACGGTAAAAATTCATATACAAGTTAAAATTCAGATATAACATGGATTCTACATCTAAATAAACATACTTGTCAGACTTTTGCATAGTGAAAAATGATTTGTCGAAAGCTGTAGCCTCAACAGAGTTCCTTTGCTGCTTACAACAAATTTTATGCTGCCATAACAAAGTTTTTTCAGTTTTCAGTTTTTCAATGTGATTTAAATTTATCCCGTAGAAATAATTTTTAGATTTCAACCTTAGGTTTCTACGAAGGTGCCTGAGGCCACAAAGTAAAAACATAAATTTTAAGTGTCAATTGCGACTTACAATTGTCAATTTACACTTTGAAGTAGCAATTGACACTTAGAAGTCGCAATTGACAGTTCGAAGTCGCAATTAACGCCTACGCAATGGTACTTTTTTGTAGTATCTAATACATAAATATTATTGCGCAGGCGTTAATTGCGACTTCGAAGTGTCAATTGCGACTTCTAAGTGTCAACTGACACTTTACATTGACAATTGACATTAATACTTATTTTTTTAGTAAATTTTAAATTAAATACTTTTGGTTTTCAATAAAGGCAAAAAGCTAGTTACCTACAAAACATAATCTGCAACAGAAGCTTAACGTACAAAATGTTGTTTAAACTAATAGAATAAAATTTATATTTAAATATTTTACTCCAAAGTAGTTTTAAGAAGGTTTTATAATAAATTTCCTTGTTTAACTTATCGAAGAGGTTTCTATACAATGGTTAACTTAAACTTCCGAAATCTATATTTTTCACTGATCAGCTTTTATACACAATAAATAGCGTGAAACAACAAAAAACATAAAGTCTCTGTGGCTACTTTGATATTGATTTATAATTAGATAATACATTATTCACCATCGTAGGCAGTAAATAATGCACGCATTGTTTAGACGATTAGATTTGGTAAATAGCACAAATATAAGTAAAAAAATTTCAAAACAATTTTTATAATATATTGTAATATAATACAAATATCGAATGTTATGATGTTATAGAATTTTGCCGCAATATTGCACGATTCAGCTAATATCGGCTCAATATTGTTATCAAATATTGTGCCAATATAGGAAATCAACATTACACCAATATTGGCTTTTTAAATATACTTTTGCAATATTGTAAAGTAATATCGTACAATATAAAGTAATCTGTTGAAGTGTTTTTATAAAATGGCATGATTTGTAAATGTCTAATTCCAAATAAATTTTCAAAAACAATTTTCATAAAAATTAAGTATAAAATTTTATTTCTAATCGTAAATGCGTTAATTGTTAAATAATTCGATAAAAGCATACATGTGCATCAGTATCAATTCTGATTCTAAAGTTTTTCAATTATTTTCAATTGAAAAATTTTCCCAATTTTTCCCAAGTATGCAACCAATTTTGACGCATTAATTACGTTTCTACTTCTTCATTCTTCTATAACTCTTTATCTTCTAATTAACATCTGGACATCAGAACATAGATATTTTGGACTACTGTTCTAATCTTCTTAATAATTATCAAATTGTATTATAAACTGTATCAAAGCTTAAATTTTTCATTTGATTTTTCAAATTTAATTTTAATTTAATTTAATTTTATTTTTTTCTAAATTTAGTTTTTCACAAATCAAATAAAAATAAAAATTCTCAAAATTAAAACAAAAATTTTAGAATATTTTGCAGTAAATATAGGCAATGTAGAGTATAAATTATTGAAATGTGCACGTGGGCGCTACGTATACAGTAAAAATATGTAACTATATTTTCAGTTTTAGTAAATTAAAAATTTTATTTTATGTTCTACTTAAAAATTGAATTAAAAAAAAAATCTATGGAAATAGTAAGCTTTTTTGGACCCCTTTGATTCAGGAAGCCCATGTTTTCTGAACTCCCTAACACCCGTTGCTATACCGCTGTTCCTCTAATGTAGAAAATGCAATTTATTGCATTGAAAATTACGGAAATCATGCGGTTCTTATGGAAACTTTTAATGCATGGCTAATCCGGGCTTATAACCCGGTTTTAATATACCCCCTCTAAAAAAATATTTAAAAAAATAAAATAATACAATTAATTAATAAATATGATAGTTGGCAAGTAATTGGCTTATATTCAGTTAAAAATTTTCTGCATTTGCAATATTAGTGGTGTGTTTTTCAAAGATGCTCTTGTAGTGGGACACCGTCATTTAGGCGACGGTCAATTAGGCGACGACAGTTAGGCGACGTCAAATAGGAGACGGTCAATTGGGCGCCGTCTTTTTAGGCGACGGGCTTATTAGGCGACCCGAACTAGGCGACCGGTCAAATAGGCGACGGCACCAATTAGGCGACGGAAAATTCGGTAAATCGCTTTGTACTGATGCACATGCGCAAAAGAGATTTATTTAAAAAATTTCATTCCCCCCCTCCTGAATTCTATAATTGTGAATGGTAACCACAAGTTTTCAAGTAAAAGATAATTTATCAAATATACAGGGTGACCCAGACCACCCGCATCAGTACTTTTTTTCAACAACGGTAAGTCGTAGAGAGTTGGGCTAAAAAAATGTATTACAAAACCCCTAATGACGAATCTAATGGTGATATTATTATTTCCGGGAAAAGTCGGCATCCAGAATAGTTTGCTCCAGAAAATCCAGAAATCCAGAATTTTAAATGGCACCATATGTCGAAAGTGGTATCGTTGGAAAGCTCTTTAAAAAATAAGCAAGTTTTGTAGGAAAAATTTTTTTATTACTCCCACCCCTTTTAAGTTATATTCGATTTAAGTTATTAAATTTCAATTTCTTATAACGAACTTAACTTTAAAAGTCAGCACTTGAAATCCAGCTACCGCGTTAGAGCAATGTAACAAGTGTTCAAAATGTCTTCCATTTACTTCTAAACACTGTTGAGCTCTTCTGGTTATTCTATCAGTGGCTCTAAGAGCCAATTTCATAATGAGTTTTACAGAAAGCTTTAAATTTAAAGTCGGCTTTAAAGCCAAAGTGATCATTTTGATTGGTTTATTTTGTCTTAAAGTCGGCTTTAAATTTAAATCTTCTTTAAAACTCATTATGAAATTGGCCCTAAGTACTTCTTCAGTGTTTAATGATCGACAGGCATTGCAAATTCTGAACTTCACATCATCTCTCGTTGTCGGTTTTTCTGTATAAACAATATCTTTGATCCGACCCCAAAGAAAAAAATATTTAAAAATAATTATTATTAAATTAAATATTAGTTTTTTAATTACAAAAATTTATTGAATTTCCCGTCGCCTAATCGGTGCCGTCGCCTAATTTACCGTCGCCTATTTGACCGGTCGCCTAGTGGGGGTCGCCTAATAAGCCCGTCGCCTAAAATAACGGCGCCAAATTGACCGTCGCCTATTTGACGTCGCCTAACTGTCGTCGCCTAATTGACCGTCGCCCAATTGTCTTAACCCTCTATTACGCCATTTTTTTATTTTCAATGAAAACATTTTTACATGTGTACTTCACCGACTTACAGTTGAACGAGAAAAAAATTGTCAAAAATAAATTTTTTTAGTTTTTATTACTTTTTTCGGTTCAAATCGATCAATTTTTTTAAACTAAAAACGATTTTAAACCTAAATTAAGTAACAAATAAAATAGTATCAAAAAATCTGCTACACGACTTTTAAACACGAAAATATTCCAAAGAGCGACTAAAAATGGCTGCTTTTTGGTTGTAGTCATGGACTTAGAAGGAGAGGACTGGTAACTCTACCTGATTTCGCGTGCGCATAACCGTATACCCCCCAAACTGAACCACCAGGTGGCGCGAAAGTAGAAGAGTGTCGTTGTTTAGATGTCATTTAGGTTATAATTTTTTTTAAATTGTAGTTTGCAGCAATTAGAAAATCTTAATGCGCCAATATGTGTCGTAAAATAAAAAATATTATTTAAAACTTGAAATAAATTTTTATTTGTTACAAATTAAGTTTTGGACAATTTAGCTTGCATTTTTCTGAGAACTTTCCTTTTCAATTTCTAAATTAAAATGACGAGTATACTGCCTTAATCTCATTGTAATATAATAATGTATGATATAAGACAGTATTTCGCTTTTGGCTAAATGATACGAGTGTTCCAGTTGAACAACATCTTCGCACTCCCATACTCCTTCATCGATTAAATTATTAAATCTTTCTTTTAACTGTTTCCTAAAATTTTGTGAGTTATTTATCTTGATATGCTTCCCTAATTTCGGGTAAAGTTATATGAATTGGTTGATCTTTTTATAAAATTGCACTCCTGTTGCTACCGACTTACTGAATATCTAAAAAAAAATATTAAATTAATGGTAATTAATCGCTGACACGATTATGTTTATATTGTTATAATAATTTAATTATTACCATGTACTTGGAAGGGCATTAATAACCATAAGAATTAACATTTTAATAATATATTAACATTAATATTTTTAAATTTTATAACCTAATGAATGACAGCCAATCAACAGCTGATCAACGACACTCTTCTATTATCGCGCCACCTAGCGGTTCAACTTAGGGGGTATACGGTTAAGCGCACGCGGAATTGGCATTATAACAATGCAGTTACCAGTCCTCTTCTTCTAAGTCCATGGTTGTAGTTGATACATAGATGTTTATATAGAAGGCTAGATACCTGACTCCCAATACCTGTAATGTAATAGCAGTGAAGCCTCAAGAACAATCAAACGGCCATTTGCAAGTTAGGCAAAACTATTGCTAAACGATAATAAATACATAACACTAGGATATTCAAGCAGGAATTTAATATTAAAATCGTTGTAATTCATTTAATTTTCATTTTTAAATAAAAATAACAAGCGATTGCAACAACAAACACCGTCGTGTTTACAATTTTTGCCAAACCTACATATGGTAGACCCCAAAATGCAGGCTTCACTTTTGCGCTGGAGTTAGTTATCTAGCCTTCTATATAAACATCTATGAGTTGATATGATACAAACCGTTATGTAGGGTTAATTTTCAATTTGAGGTGGTCCGGACCTTGGAAAATACAATATTTTATGCATATTCTAAATATTCAAAATATAATTTAAAAAATTCTATAAATTATATTTGCATTCCTATAAATATATGCGTAACTTCGTCGATTTGATTTTGAATTTTAACTTTCTATTTTTAGCAAATTAGTTGTTCAATCCCCTCCCCTTTCTTATTGTCAGTTGCTTTGGAAGAACACATTTTTAGATGAACAAAAAATTTTGAAACATAATTTTTAACTTGAAATACCTCAACTTCCGGTTTCGTAATATGAACAGCAAAGTCACAAAATCTTACACCACTTCCTAAAGTTCTAACATAATATTATATTATTTGTTAATTGTTAGTATAATGTATGATATTCGGAATAGATAATATTTACAACCATGTCATAATATAACTAAAATAACAATACATAGATAATAGCTTTTATTGTATCAATAAGCACATAAAGGCCATTTATTCAGTGTGATAAAATCTTATATTATAAAACAACGCAGTAGGAAGTAGCGAAAATGTTTATAATATAAATAATTTTTATATTAATCTCGATCTCAGCGATCTCAGCGCTACCTACTATAATCTTAACTAAAAGATCATGATGTGTGAAATTTACTAAAGTGTTTTAAAATTCAACATTTCTTGTTTTATTTATTAGCGTAAAGTAGAAAAAAAAATTTTAAGACTTATTTAAAACAAAATTATAAAGCCACAACATCACTAGATATACTTGTTTCAGGACACAATTTTGCAGGTGACCGTGTGGCCTAATGGATAAGGCGTCGGACTTCGAATCCGAAGATTGCAGGTTCGAGTCCTGTCACGGTCGAATTTTTTTTTTATTGTGCCATATAAAGATTAGAAGAGGAATAAAATAAAAACTTATCAATAATAATTTATATTGCGATAGGTCACAAGATACGAAAGTTATTTGTCTTTTTAAACCAAGATGACGTAATATGTATTTTCTCGACAACAAATATAAAATTTGGTGTTTATCTTTTTTAAAACCTAATAAAAAATCTGGAATATTAAAAACAATACGTCACTGACGACGTTAAACAAAACCGAAACTCATCATGCCTTATTATAAATGGATTTTCGAAAATTACTTTTCATAAAATTTTAGAATATGATTTATCTGTTAGTTTAAATTCTGTGTTTTTGTTTTCTGTGTCCAATTTGTTACTTTTTTAAATAACAACCGTCCGGTACATCTACATAGTTACTTTTTTGGTTTTGTGATTCAATTCCATGTCAAAATGTTTAGTGTAGTTATAAAGTTATGCAATCCATTTTAATTACTGTATGGCTTTTTAGAGCATGCAAACTTTTTTGTTTATTTTATATTAGAGATAATAATGTTAAAATTGTAATTAAGGTAAAATGATAAAAATGAAGGTTCGTAAAATAAAATGGCTCCGGTGTAGTTGGAGGGATGGAACTTTCCAATTACATTAATTAATTTTAAAATTTTTAATTAATTGCTGTATTAGAGTTTTTCACGGTGATAATAATAAGTCGAAGTGAGTAAAGGTGGTGCTTTTAAAGAGACGCATAATTAGAATCTCATTAACATTATATTGTCCTTTAGAATAATAGAGCCAGCTTATAATGCTAACATAAAGGGAGAGTTTGTGTAAGAAATGGTGCGGAAAAACCGATATGCTGTCCTTTATGTTGATGTTTTCTAGTTGAAGTCATTATAAAGACATCACTTTAAAGTAGCTATAAATAGCTCTTAAAACAGCTACTTGATTAGCCTCTTTTTGAACCAACCAGTTGGTTATTGAAAGAGTCAGTGGGAGGTGCGCAATTCATCACTATCATATTTGATACACAATTCGTTTGACAGCTGATTTAAGTTTCCAAAACGTATGTAAATTAGATAAAATTCTACCGGGAAATGGCGTCATTTGTTCAGCCCAAAACAATGAGACAGTAAAATAAATTAGTTTGATTAAATATTATACTTATCAATCAAACGCTGGTACAGAAATCCCGAATTCGTTGGAAGATTAAATCGTAACTACAAATCACGATCACTATCACCCTATCTAGCTGTCATAATCAATAACAATATAACATTTTATGGTTGTATTAATTATTATAGTAAGTAGGTGGATGGAAAAAATGGCAAACAATTTAACAATTTCAATTGCATATATGAGACCTTATACAAAACCAGCCACCATTAATCATTTATTATGACATCTATGATACGACACTCATTAATAATTTAATAAGTAAAAAAATTGAAGAAGTTCGACTTCACAATCTTTATCAGAAAAAATCAATAATTTATACATTAATCATGCAAGTGCCTGTGACAAATAGCAACTTTTGTCAACTCTCTGATAACTAAGTTAATGAAAAATTTCAAAACCGGCCACGTATTTGTAATATGGAAAGAATTCAGATATGAAGTTGAAGGATGTGAGCTCAGAATTCATTAAGAAAAGAAAATTACATCGTTTGAGCTTTATTACACTTTTACGAGAATTTTTATTTTTATGTTTTGGAAACTTGAAAACCAAGTGCTTTCCTAAGCAAATTATATAATTGATGTGAAAGCGCCGTTTCGCTAAGTTAAAAACAAATATATTGCAGATTTTCCTCTTATACTTGAATTTTCCTTTCAGTTGTTTTAAATATAACTTTGCTTTTAAATACTCTCTTCGCTATACCACTAACCAATAGCAGGATTAGTAGAGTCATTACTTTTAACCATTATGGCCTTAATAGTTAAGCTCTTACTATAACATGAGATTACTAGGGTCTCTCTTGTAAATTCTATTAATATAGGAATAGGAGAGAATATTGCTAATTACCAATTTTATTTACGGACAACACATGTTATTTGTACTGCCGATCCCGTATCGACATCGATGAGAAAACAAAATGACAAATTATACCCGGGTCAATAGTAATCAAAAACAAATCACTAGCACATTTCACTTTGCTCTTTCCCTGTTACCTAATAGAAATAGTAAAAGCTCTATTACTAATAACACCAAACTTATGGATTAGAAGGAGTCGATAATCGCAAACAATACTTAAAAATTACTTCTATCTAAGATGAAAAAAAATATTAATTGTTAAAGTAAATGTGTAATGTAGCTTTTAGCTATCGTAAAAAAACGTCAATTAAAACGCACTAATTACATTTATTAACAATGGAAAATCAATATGCTACAACATTTTGACTAAATCCGGAACATAATATTAATGAAGTCAACATACATACATACATATAGGTACATACCATAATCAATTAAATCGATTAATGTACCTAGTATTTTATTAATAATATTTTCTGTGACAATACAATGGTGTAAATTTTTTTTTCTTTAAAAGGAAGTAACAGTACTAGGTATCAAGATACAGTAGTGGTTATGGAAATTTCATTGTGTATTATTTCCAAATTAAAAAACATAGATTTCTAAGTGTATTACCTTATATTCTTACTAATAGAGATTAGAGAATAGAAAATAGAATAGAAATAGATAAAAAGTTAGATTTTTGGTTTGAAATTCATATGCTCAAAAATACATTTTCTTTTTTGAAAGCTAGGTTTTTCAAACCGGAGAGTCTGGGGGTATGGAATCCCCCTCTCCCCGCAGCTCATTAGTGATTGTGTTCGAAAAAAGAAAATGTATTATTGAATTTCAAATCAGAATTCTTAGATTTCCGATTTGGAACTTACTTATAAGCTCAATAGCACTTTCATGCGCACAATTTTTAGTGTACTGGAGGGTATTCCATACCCCCCAGACCCCCCGGTTTGATAAACCCAGATTTGTGTGCGTATTGTGTTTATATTGTGTAGGGTTATTGAAAATTCATTGGGAAATGATATTTTAATTTGGAAATATTCAGCGATTCAATTTCCATGACTGCTACTGTATACTACAGACTGAGTTTTGCATTGAACCTGCTATCTACAGAAGTGAAAGCAGAGAGATAGGGCCGTGGCAAGGCACGGATCAAAGGAGCGACAGCTCCAGGGCGCCATTCAAAGGGCGCCAAACGTCAAAAAAATTTTCAAAAAAGATCATAAACATAACATAAAAACATACCGTTGACCTTTTTTTTTTTTTTAGCTTTTTTGACAACTTGCAAGTTGCAAACTAAATTTGGAGGGCACTAAATTTAGGAACCGCCTCGGGCGCCAAAACCCCTCGCCACGCCGCTGGCTGCACAGTACTAAAATTTCGAAATTCATGCTACCTTACTTTATGGGGGAAATTCAATAAGTACCGACCGTTAATTTCTAGGGTATAAAGAAGAACAACTTTGCGTATTTGCTGTGCATATACATTATGTCGGACACGGACAACTGGGCGAATCCCACTAGGCGACGGCGACGCCGACGGATAACTGGGCGACAGACAACTGGGCGACGGACAATAACTAGGCAATTCGTAAACTGGGCGAATGGTAAACTGAGCGACGGTCAACTGGACGATGAGTAAACTGGGCAAAGTATAAGTGGGCGAAAGAAAATTAAATTATTTATAAAAATTTAAAAATAAAAAATTATTTAAAAATTATTATTATTTAAAAATAATTTAAAAATAATAAAAAATTCATAATTTATTAAAAATAATTAAAAATTTAATTAATTATTAATTCAAAAATAACATTTTTTATTTTTGAAGAGTCTTATAGATAGTTAGCGCTACTAAATTGGCAGGTGTAATATAATATAATTTATTCGAGATTTACAGATCTGTTCTCCATGCGATATTTTTATTATAATTTTGATTTTGTGGTGCACACAAAAAATAATTGCCAGTGATTATTGTTTTCACCATTAAACCCTTTTTTTTATTTAATATATTGAGTAAATTAGTATTAACCACAGCAGTTTTATTAATATAAAAATCATCAATATAGCTTTCGCGATTTTAATACAGCAAGCGAAGAAGAAATTAAAATATTTGTAATTGTTACTGGTTTTATAGAAAATTATCAGTACCCATTACATAAATATACCATAGCTATTTTCTTTTTCCTTTACTCTTTCAGTAAAAAAATTTGTAATTCAAAATGCCATGGATCACTCTTATGCCAGAATAAAAATGATTAATTTAAAAATTTTAATTTGATTATTTTTTAATTTAAAATTATTTTTTAAAATTTTGTTACTTTTCATTATTTTTGTTAATAAATGATTATAATACATTAGAATACAATGCATGCAACACACGTAAATGTCACTTTCCAATTGACTGTCTAATTCAAATCGTCAATTTACTGTTCCTTATAGCATTTATTCTATAAATCAGATGAAAATATTTACATCATTGTCCACCGCTAACTGGCAATCACGTCAATGGCCGGCCAATGACGTTAATGACCAACATAAATGGGCATTGACGTCATTGTCCGGCCATTAACGTCAACGACCGATTTACATCATTGAACGTAACATACATATAGTTTAATTTCATATAGAAATAGTGGTAGATTTATAGGTGCCGCTAAAGCGTGCTGTCTATATACAATTTTCTGGTATGAATTAGGTCTACCACATAATTTAACCGCCCTTGCACTGGATGTAGCCCCCTTCCAGGGTTACGTCACTAATATTAAACCAAGAATATAAATTACAACGCATCTGTTATTGGTTCATTCAATTAATTACCCAGAAGCTGTCAGTCAATCCTTACCACGATTAGATGTCTAAATTTTAGGGTGGATCCGAGATTTGCCGTGGTTGCATTTGTCAAAACCGATCCTCCGCTTCGGTTTTCTCGGCTCCGGGTGTTCCGGGCCGCTTTGACAAACGCTGCACTCACTAAAATTATTCCCCTAAACCGTTCCTATTTGGCAAAGTATGCTACCGAGAAGAGGGTGGATTTCTCGTGATATTCACGACTTTATAATTAATTATACACTATAATTCCTAAACGATTTCTAAACGAAATGAATAAACCAACAAAAAAAAACAATGTATCGTACTTTGACTTTAGCTTCCTTAAAAATTTATTTTTAAAATTGTAGTAAAATTTGCATTTGGTCCAGTTTTCCACTTTTAGGTATGTTTTTGGTCTAGTTTATTTTACTAGGGTCCGCTAGGGTCCTCACGGCAATTCCGATTACAGCACGAAGAAATGCGTGAGCTATTTTGTGTGCAATCGTGAACCAGTGCAAAACATCACTCAGGGAGGGTTTTTTTAGTGAGTAATAATTTCACAGTAAAGCGGCATTCAGATAGAGATTCTTGTCTTGCCTTGCTTAGGTAGAAACTGAAAGAAAGAAAAAATTTTCTTTAATTTTCTTTAATACATCAATCCGATTGGCTCTTGCCAGTTTCTACCTAAGCTAGGCAAGACAAGAATCTCTATCTGAATGCCGTTTAACACATCAGAGGTCCTATACTCGAACTTTTACGACCTGATTTGCATACTGATTATTATGTTTTGACCTTGTATTCAAAAGTGTTTAAGAGTTTAAGAATAGGACTTTAGGACATTAGGGTGGTCCCTATGCAAGGGGTTGACCCTTCCCAATCAAACACAAAAAAAGTATTAATTCTTATTGGCACGAAATTAAAAAAAAAAGGTATAAAGATAAAAGGATTACCTGAATAGTTCATTTTTATGTTACCAATATAAAAAATTTGAAAAATTACGACAAATCAATGCGGTCTTTAGACCGCACAATCTGGGCAATCGAGTAGCGCATCGCTCAAGTTCTATTCCATATTCAAATACTAGACGAAACTAAGTTATCATCAATAATCTGCTACTATAAAGTATCTACTCGATTACGAACAACTTCTAAGTATCCTATTTGTTTCAATAGAAACATTCATAATGAATTGCATATTAGACATAACTATCGCTGTAAAATATAACCATCGTTAAAGTTAAATATCTGTTAAGGTAGAAAAGGGGGGAAAATAAAAAAATAAACATTATTATAAGAAACGCTTAATTTTCTAACGTTAATCTGTTTCGCTAATTAAGCTTCTGATTGGATCTTTGTTTATATACCAACCTAAAAGGGGTTTATTATACTAAAAGAACTTTCAATTATTATCACCCTCGTTGTTTATCTTCATATTATGTCTATCTTACTTTACTCTGGATTTGTCTGCAAAATTATCAGGATAGTCTTAATTAAATTTATTTAACATAAATTTCATTGTTTATTGTGTAAAATATTTTTTTTATTTTGTATTTTAAGTAAGTTTCTATTCTAATGTTTTTAACAACGAACGGCAGATCACCTAACCTCCTAGTATATAAATGGTATGGAACTGGATTGGTGGGTTACTTCGTAATCTAGGTTGGGCGGCTTTTATGCCGCACTGACTCGGCAGTCAGTCTTCCAAATTATTTTAACTTGGTAACTTAAAATGCACCAAGGAGGTTACAGAAGTTAAAATGTGGAACTTTTGGAGATTTAAACATATTGTTTAAATCTCATTAGTACGGCTAGAAATTTAATTTACTACAGATATTAAGAATTAGGGAACTTTACCACATTTGGTTCAATAATCAATGTCCTAATCGCAAAATAGTTCCCAATTCCAGAATGTTGTTAGGGCTTCTTAGATGGATATCCAATCCAACCTCAAATGCGTGAAAAATTGTGAATATTTTAGTTAACTATAAAGCAATGCTGTTATTTCATTGCTTTATGTATTTATGTATTTTTAAAATATATTATTTAAACTAAATAAAATAATAGAAATTACTAGAATTCAGATTAAAATAAAAAAATTTCAATTAAAATATGTGGTACTTAGTGTTTAGGTATTTGTAAATTTTTTTCTACATTATGTACTATTTCTTCACTTCCCTGTTAAAATTCTATTATTTTAAGGGTTTGTTTACTTTTTTGAATAAAATAATAGATTAAAATTCCATTATCTTAACGTTCTGTTTACTTTAGTTGAATAAAATAATAGAATTTTAAAATTTTTCTTTTCTTCACTTTAGCGGTAAAATTCTATTATTTTAATGTTCTGTTTAATTTTGTTACAAAATATCAAATTTATTATATCATCTTACCAAACTTCTAATTCATAGTCGATTATCCAAAATTGGTATAAACGGTATTAGAATTATATTAATTAATAATAAATAAAGTGAGGCATATAAAATTTGATAAATTATAATGTAGACGAAATAAAAGCACTTTTTATTTTTATTCACCCTGTATAAGTGTACACAATTTAATTTTAAATTTAAATTTTTAAAACAAAATTTAAGCACTTGCATGCAATTGAATATTTAAATAGAATTATTTGTTGATTAATATATTATAACAATTTTGTTGAGATGTTTCTTTTTTGTAGCTAGAACCCTTCCAGCGTTTGATGATTCAAATAATTTCAATAATTTAAATAAAAATTTGACTGCTGTTTTTATATAATATAAAAACTGAACAAAATAAAATAATTTCGCTAAAAACATAACCAGGCCATTGTTAAATATTAAATAGCAATGTTAGTAAAGACAGCGCATATAAATAATATCGATCGGCTATAAAACAAAAGGCGGGTAATACGAGTAATAGGTCCAATAACTGATTACCCCCCTGAGGGAATAATGCTCCACGAGATGAGATGGGGCAACAGAGTATTCCATCAAACAGCCCATGTATCACTTTTAAGTAAATTAGTTGTGCCACATTTATTAAGCTAAATTAATCAATAAGCGTTAGTCATTTTGTATTCTCAGCAACGACGGCACTCACCTGTGCCCATATTGATAGTAATAATTGCTTGTGTATCCTCACATCTTCACTTCGTTTATTACAATAGTTCAGCGTCTAACGACATCCCATCTTTAAGTTTTGGCATCGTCTAGTTAACATTTAACGATAATTTAACGATTAATATTCGACTTAAGCTTTTAGTGGCCGTATAATTCAATTAAAATTTGTACTTTACTTAAAATAATGTTCACATTTAAAGTATATCCCAGCTTATAGATTTTCTCGACTGTTCGAAAATGTGAACAAAAACTTTAACAATTTCACAAAAACACGTTTAACAATTTAAATTTTTAGAAAATAGTACATTGTCTTATTCGGATTAAAAGTGAAACTTTGTTTGACAAGCAATTTTTGCATTTGCGAGGCGGAGCGCCAGCGAAGCCGAGCGAATACAATAATTGCACGTCAAACAAAGACACTTTTAATCCAAATGAGACATATTACTTTTTCTCCAACCAAAAATTAATTAAAATTTAAAATATAAATACTTAATTTTAAAACATTATTTGATGTAATATCAGAAAAGTCACTTTGACATTTAAAAATTGTATAATTTCGAAGAGTGCTTTTTCTATATTGTTTGAATTAGCAATAACTCGAGAACGGCGCTAGATATCAAAAAACTGAGCAAAAAATTCTCCCCCCTCGTCACAGACACACCCCCGTGAATTATCAGTAGGAAGGCATATGCAAAAATTTAGATCAATCGCGCACAAAAATAGTAAAAAATAAAATCACTTTTAAGTCATGCACAAAAAAGTTTTTTTCTATTTTGCGTCTAAAACAAAGTTATTTCGAAACCCAGTCGCGTATCGAAATGGACAATTTTTCGAAACGCAATTTTTTGTTTTAAAGGGTTGGTAACTAAACGTCAGTGAAAATTAAAACTAATGTTGTCACTATATTATAATATTATAAACCTATAAATTGATGCAAAGTAATGTTAATTGTCAATAAAATAATTAATAATAATAAAGAAAATTGTAAACTGCAAGTATAATTTCGTTTATTTAAACTTTTATGCGATCTCCTAACCTGAAAATTTTTTGTTACCAACTATCACAAAAATACAAAAAAAATTCAAATTTACTATTATTTAATAAAATGCACATTTTAAATATTTTTAGGGCATATAAAGTTCAAAATAGAAAAAATAGTATAAGAAACTCGTTTTATAAGACGTTTTATCGCACTTATCCTTTAGAAAACTCCCCGCTACGCGGCTCGTTTTCTAAACGGATTGCGTGCGTTAAAAACGCCACTTATAAAACTAGTTTCTTAATATACTATTTTAGTGCACGTAAAAAAAAGTGTTGCTTAGCAATTTTCGCATTTTTATATTAATAACGAAAACGTCAACTTTTAGTTGAGGTAATGCTACTAAAAATGTACTGCTTTTAATACGGTTGGAGAAAAATTACTTTTTTGCGGTGATACGGCTTATAGGGATTTAATGTATTAGTTACGCCACAACACATTCGACATGTGTTCATAATGAAATCTAATTATTTAAAATATTTAGATAGGGATCCCAATTCGGTAAAAATAATGTACTTTAATTATATAATTACGTATACTACTCGAACCACCCAAGGCATTGGCATATGTTCGCTAGAAATCTTTAAAATACATTGTTCTTTTCGTCTTTATGCATAGTGTCGTCTTTCCTTAAGTCGCCCATTCGGTCCACATAATTTTATAATTTTTTTGTAAATTTCCTTAAGGCTCCGATATTTATGAGAGAGATAAAATATCGTGATTAACATTCACAAGACGTTGGCTTGTCATCCTAAGGCGTAAGACAGTGACCTTTAGATTCTTTTAAGATAAATTTAAAAATTAACAACTGAAATTATCGATTAACTTCCCTCGGGATGTATTAGACCATACAAAAATTTTTAAATTTTTCGTTGCGTGGTTGCTGCCTATTCGGATGTAAAAAAATAATAGGTTGATGTATGTGTATCAAAATACCAACCTCTCATTATCGAACAATATTATTATAATGCTAGAGTTTCTACACCTAAATTACTATTATTTCGTCTGATTCAAATTAGGAAAATTTCTGAATAAGATGTTTGAACTGTATACTGTTTCTGGTAAATCTTCACCAGAGAATTTTCAAATAGACACTTTATTGTTAAATATTATTAACTACTCAGGCTTCTATAGTCAAATTTCTCAGAGGAATTTCAATTCACAAACTATCATGAATTTGTCAACTTCAGTTAACTTGTAATATATGTACGACTAACATGAGAAGTTATATTTATCTTTTTATAATTATATATTATTTATTTAAGTCAAAATAAATTATTTTTTTCTGTGTATCAAATTCATTGAAATAATGCAAGTGAACTTAGTAATTTCGATTGTTCATTAGTTCAGAGATAAAATGCACAAATATAGATTTACGAGTATAATAACATGCAGTCAAGGGTTTATTTCTGTTAGACCTAGAAATCCCTTGTTTTTTTTATTTTAACAGTTGTTGTTTTTAATTTATTTCTTAAATATTCTATATCTTCAATGGGAGTTGGCGATCAAACTTGGCTGAAGCTAAGATGACGTACTAGGAAATTTAATTAATGGGGTGGTTTCCAGTTGCCTTCTCCACAATAATAAGCCTTCTATAAAAGCAAAACTTTTTGGGGCGCAGTCCTCAATTAGCCAACTGAATAGTTTTGCTTCTTATCTCTCCTTTTCATGAACCTCCTCCAAATTGGAATACATATAACCTTCTTTTTATTGATTTTTCCACTTCATTTTTAAAATCATGCTATTGATTTCTATCTATTCAGTTTTGCCAACTTTAGTCAACTGCTGAAGATATCGGGAAGAAAATGATCCTCTTCTACCTCTATAAGGTTTGTCCCTACCTTCAGGGTAAGGCATGTAATAAATATTGCATAAAACTTAAAAAAATAAAAGTTAGTTTTAAACCAAGTAATACTACGAAAATTGCTTACTTACCACGAGAAGGTCGGGAGGAATTTAAATTGCTTGGTAGAAATCTCGCCAACTTTGATTTTTTTTGCAAGTGCGTATAATGAAGAAAATAAATTTAAGAAAATAAACGTTCGGTGATACGAAAGTCTGTGCAAGAACTCCACATTAAACTATTGTCACGAAGGTTTCGTGAAGGTTTCCTGATTATATTATACAATG
Organism: Cantharis rufa; assembly: GCA_947369205.1. NCBI lineage: Eukaryota > Metazoa > Arthropoda > Insecta > Coleoptera > Cantharidae > Cantharis > Cantharis rufa. The sequence goes on from OX376303.1 coordinate 11,335,237, forward strand.
TGACCGATATTAATGTGACACTATCATGAAAATTATCTTTTCCAAAAAAATCTGGAACCGATTTTTTCTCACCTCATTTGGAATAAGTGTTCCCCAGTATTTAATAAATTCAATGGTGAAGCCTCTGTTGTTAAAACTATAGCTCTATGATTAATGGAAAAGCAAAAAGAGCGAGGATCTGTAAGAAAGAAAGAATTTGCTTCTGTCTTGAATAAAACAACAGCAAAGGAATAATAATATATTGACTCTAATATAAAAATTATTATCAAGTAATAACAAATTCTAATGCACAATTCTGAATACAGCAGCCAAACATAAAAATCAGTCACGCAGCGAATAATTCCAATTGACAACAAAAGGTAGCAAAGCAAAATTTTACTTACCAAGCGCCTGAGCAGTTTACAGATATTGAGAAACGACAATAATAGTTTACTACTCCTGCTTCGATTCTCTAGGAATCCGAAGAACGACGTGACGATTCCAGCTGCTTGAAGAATGAAGAATTACGTTGGACGCTGTCGGGAATGGACCACTGGGCACCTAATGAACTAAACAAAAGATGCTAGCACAAATCGCAGCACGCAATGAACACTAGCGTTTGGTGTACGTCGAAGACGGTAGCAGGACTCAAGAAACAATAACTTGCGATTCTTACACTCACAATTATTGAATCGGATGGAAAAATTTTCGATAGTGTTTGATGGAATATTGATCAATCGCAATGGCGTCAACAGGTTAAAATAAAATCCCCAATTAGGCACCTGAAGGAACTGGTCTCAGGTCACGTTGATGAGTCTCTCAATGATCCTCTCTGGATTCTAAATTCTCAACTCGGCTTACTTTAACAATAACGGCCGCGTAGTTGTACTACCCAACTAGACTTGCAAATTTACAACTGCGTTCTAACAACTCTAACCCAAGACTAACTAATTCTAGCAGGTGTCCACTGCAATAAAAGTGGCGCTTCGAAACGATCCTTCCATTAGCGGCACGGAGCAAAGGGCAAATGGGGCATTCAAATAATTATTAGCAATGAATTATTGCAAAACAATAAATGGATGACTGTTTTCTGCGAAGAAATAATTTGAAAATGTATAAATGTATGTAAGTTAGCCCGCCATTTTTAAAAATTTAAAAACTGAAGATTGTGCCAGACTGTGCCCAATGTGTGCCACGCTGTGCCGTATAAGTTTCATTTAATTTTATTTATTTTGGATTTTATAGAGTTTGCTTACTTTGGGGTAGAAGTACGTAGTTGTTAATAATAAACAACCAGTGGTCATAAACATAAGCATACAAAAATATACTTAACTATTTAAATTTAATTATCTTTTATAAAGCCACCTTAAAAGCGACTAATTTATTATGAAAGGTGAGTTTTACTACAATTTATTGTGAATGCATTTGTTTTCTTAAATGATAATTTTAAATTACTAATGCCCGTACAAATAGCCATGAATTGATTCGAGATTCAAGATCAACTCTCGAAATAACAGCTGTTGCTACGATACAGTCTAAATTCTAGTAATCTCATTGGTAAATTCTAGGATTATCTTGAGTCTCGGATTGATCCGTGAATATTAGTATGGGCATAAGTAATTTAATAGTTTTATTTCGCATTTGATTTAATATGGGCTGTAACATTTGCGATTGTTTTAATAAACAAGTTAATCTTTGACACAAAGTTTGATTGTTTTTAGTTTTACTGAGTCCCACGTAAAATTTATTTAACCGACTGAGCTAGATGTAAATGGATTGTAAATGTAGTAAGTAATTTTTTTTTTTTGATTTTTCAAAACAATATTTTGATTCTTTCAAAATATACATTTTAATTGCCATATACAACATGGGAATAGGTAGATTACATATTATTTAGAATATTTACTATTCAGAAATATAGCTTACAACAACATTGCTCCATTATTTATCAATTTTTCAACTGATACATGAAACTTAAATTTGTAAGGTAAAAAATGATAAAGATTTGGGAATTTAAGATTTTTTAGATTTTGAATTTGCTATCTCCTGATGAATTTAAAATATCAGCAACTTTTCGTTAATAACAAAAAATACAGAAGCATCTACAAGTTATAATTGTTTAAATTTCAGTCGAAGCTAATTATGCAAGTTTCACATATTTTTACATTTTATTGAAGTTTTTAATACAAATTTATATTGTAATTTGGTCAAAAGTACAAATAAAATTTTTCTTAAATTTTGTAAACGCGACATTCAAATTATTTAATTTCATATCAACTAATATGATTAAATAAATTAATTATTTTTACCCTATGAATTATATAAATATTGAACCAATTCTTAAATCCCCCTACATGTTGATGCACACCGGAAGGCAGAGCGAAGAAAAGCTCTCAATGTTTCTCGTCCCGACATAATGCAATGCATAATCGAAAGTTTACTGTTTTACGAATTGATTGAATCCCACTTGATATTTGTTTGTGTTTATAAAAATAGATGTAATTAAGTTACAGAGTGGAAATTTTTGGTTTTAGTCATGAAGGTAACAGAGTTTTCTAGCTCTATTCTCTGTTAAAAATGGATGTGCTGTGAAGTAAAGTTGGCAGGTTAAAGCATCAGGACAAAAGAGAAATCAAAATTTGAATTGAACACCATAGTTCATAAATAAAAATATCTGAAGAATACAGAGAGATTACTGGCGAAAGCTTATATTATAAAATATAGAATATAAAATAAAACAAAATTTTTTTATTGCTTGTTAACATTGTTTTATTTTGTTTATTTTGAATAATTGTGATAAGGGATTTTATAAGTTGTGGCAACAGTATTTCTGAACTATTAAAGTATTGGAAAATGGAATGTTCTTTCAGGACGAGTGATTTGTGCTTCCTAAGAGAATCTTTTTAAAAATGCTGCAAAAATAAAAATAGTTGTTTATTTTAAGAATTTATGATTTATGCACTCCTTGCTTATAAATTGCACTATTTATTTATTTGTTTGTTATATAAATAACAATAATCATCGTCGAACGATTTTATTTTAATTATTGCAGATCAATAAAACATAAGCCAGCTTTGCAGTTTTTCAAAACTTCTAAAATAGTTTTTCAGAACTCATCAGCACGAAATAAACCGATTTTTTTACAAGAAAAATTCTTAATTGCTTCACCAAATGACTTAGTTCGGTGCAATTCAATTTAAATGCAATACCATTCCTCTACCGGTTAGTCTCTTGCAGAGTAATTCGTTATAACGTCAAATTTGAAAGCAGGAAATAAACTTGTAGTTGATATTAAAAAAAAAAAAATTGCAATAAATTCTTCAGTTGTAAATAAGATACTTATAACTTTTGATTGCTACCAGAGTAAAAATATTTAAAAATAAAAATTCCAATTATTTATTTTGTGTAAGTCAATGCAAACAATTTAGCAAATATTTCAGTGCCACTAGTTTTGAACATTATTTTCTATAAACAACATTGCTTTAATAATATTCTATTATATCAGTTAAAAAAAAAATAATCAAAGATGGAAAAATATCTAAAGATTTTCAGATTGAATCAGCTATTCGTTGAATTCCCCTAATAATAATTGTATGTATTTTTAGGCGGCACATTTCTTTTAATTAATATTCACTTGTATAATAATTACGCTTTAATGAAATTTTTTATGCACGAAATAGTACGGTGTCGTGATCACAGCCTACAATAACTTAATTTATTAATTCTAAGTGACTTAGGGTAGAAATTAAATGTACGCTAAGTTTTGAAACGGTCTTTTAATTAGAAAATGATCTTGGTCGTATAAAGGGAAATTTATATAACCGCTCTGAAATTTTCTTAAGAAATATTTTATTTAAAAATTTATTAACTGGATGTTAAAAGTAGACAAACGACATAGCCATCTGCTAAACAAGTCCTCCGCAATTTTAACAAACTACCCTCTTACCGTGCTTCATTTCCCTGTAAAAACAGTCACACACTGCTCATTATTTCTTTCAAAGGATCTCTGTTGACAGTGTAAATATAAAAACGCTATTTGCTTACAGTGGAATTTAAACGACATTGTAAAGATATCTCTAAGTTGTGTATCTTCACTTACTTATGAGGGGTATTTATAATAAGATGTACGTTGATTTAATTTAAATTCTTAAAGTATACCCAGGCAAAATTTATTCGAAAGTTCAGTGTATAAATTTTATATAACGTCACTTTGTGTCGCAGTTTGTACTTGAAGTTGACTTAAATTCATTTATGTAGATATATTTGTATGTATAGGAAAAAAAATAAATTTAAACGTCGATATAATATTTGCACGATTGTGAGAAGAGCTTTACCTATCATAAATCACTTCGCAACCACAACGACATAAAATTCTCATATAGCAGTCGCTGACGGCTACGAAACTAGCGCAATAAGTCTCTTTTGTAACATTGCATCAAATACAAATAATAAAGGTAAAGTTAGAAAGGGAAATTCTTTGTTCCAATTGCAACCAATTTCAACGCTCAGGATAACGAACTGTCAAATAATCTTGTCAAGCATACACAACATAAAGGGATTTCACAAAAGATTTAAATACCTAGATGCAATGCAAAGCAATGCTTTCTTTAGACGCAAATCGCTTACTTTACAGTTTAAGGAATATTTTTACTGCAATACCAATTTACTGCATATTTTTGTTAGTTATTCTTGGCGTAGATTTAATTCAATAATTTACATTTATACAAAAATAAAAAGAAACTTTTCCACTCGGAACGTAATAAAAATTACAAGCCAAGTTTTATTACAAATGTAAATGCAGAGAAGTTATTAATGAAATGAAAAAGTTACCTTTAAGTTTATATTTTACTTCAAAAATTTATAAGTTATTGTAGCACTTAACATGCAATAATAAAAACTTAATCTTCCTTTAACCTTTAATATTCGTTCAATTTTGTAGTTACGCGCTCGTACGGGTGTAATTTTCAAGTTTTCTTTTGCTTGAATTTTCCATGGAAAAATTATTATTTAGCTTGTTTTCGTAATATTTTCTTTAATCTAAGTTTTAGATTTTGTTCCCATATCACTGTTTGTTTTTTTAAATTTTATTTCGCTACGCTTTGACCGATGGTTTAGATTTTTCTTAGTGCGTAGCCCTTGATCTTCGTATAAAGTAGCTAAAATACAGCGGAATAATGCTTTATATAAATTGGTAATAAAGCAAACACTAAATACAGAAGTACGTATTAAATAAACAGGTAATTATACTAACAATAAAATAAGTGTAATATGAAATTATGTTAAACGTTTCTTTATTTTGTTTTGAATAACTAGTTTAGAAAGTTTCACGCTATGCTGACATAACAAGAAAATATAACCATTGCTTATACGTAAAGTAGTGCTTTCTTGAGGTATTTTAAATATTTTGGTGGAACACATGTATTTTATTTTGCTATTTCAATCCTGGATTCTGAATTGAATGTGGAAGTTTGTGCTACATATCGGACTCATTATGCTACCTCCGAATTTGGTAGAAGCTCATATTCTCATATATTCCCCAAGTCATTGAAAACTTAAGGGAAACTTGAGTATTCTCGAGAGCGGTGTGTCACTACTACGTACTAGTCATGTCAGGACTGAAGTTTTCTAATATGAATCCTCTCCTTGATGCTATCGGTGGGTAATTTTAATGCACATGATCCATCATTTTGTCGGTAACGTCACATTTTTGACCAATTGGACTGTCAATCAGTTCCATTTTGTATAAGTGTTTTGTTTTAATAATAATAATATTTTAGAGGGCAAACTTATTGTCGTTCTCGCCTGTCGGCATCTAAGCATATTTGTCCATCTGATGCCCATATTCGTGGAATCTAAGTTTTTAACGGTCGGTGTAATAAGTGCAGGCTCGAGACCTCGAGGTGGGTTACCCAAGCCCATCAACTTATGAACATACATGCTTATTTTGATCGGTATCTACTACTTCTCCCTTATTCAGATATCAGCAGATATCTTAATTCGAATCCAGGACAAGTCTAAACTTTCTTACAACCGTTTCCGCAGTAGTAACAGCATTATTAGGCAGTAACGGCAGTACTATAGAGATCCATGGTTCGAACCTAAGTGAAGCAAGAACATTATTCTAACCGCCCGCCCTCGAGAGGCAATGGCAAACTACCGAGGTAATTCGTCTTGAAAGCCCTTCATAAAATGAAGTGGTCAGCCAAAACCCATCCTGGGTTGTAGCGCTATTGTACATAATGTGAGTCACAATTTTGTGAGTTGCAGTCGCAGTAAAAAATATTCATTTGGTTGAAACTTTTGCAACGGTTGCAGGTGCTGTTTGTGTGTTGACGTTTTAAGGTTATACCCATGAAAATATTGCCGATATTGGCGCTGACAAACCGACCGTCGAAATACAACATTAGTGCAAACCTAGGACCAACGCCATATTTGCCAGTGCTTATGCCAGAATGACTAATACTGGGCCGTAGTGTCAGTTTCGGACCGGCCGCCAATCATTGGCGGTCGGTGTTTGAACGGACCTTGGTCCAATGCTGTTTGCTGTTTCTATACCAGTGATCAGAGTAACCTTTGGCATACAGCATACAGAATTAAGATTGGTGTGCTGGGTACCGATACTGGCTTAGCTTCGAGATCAGTACTGGGAGTTGATGTCAAAGTTTATTATTTCAGTTTTGGGTCAATGATGTACCAGTGGTACTGCCAATATTTAGCCAAGTGTCAAGTACCGCCGGGCTAATACTGGGTCAAGCACTGAACTACTGAACAACTGAACGTTGCACCAACGCCGGTTACCAACCGTACGACCGAGGTTATTGTTACAGCGTTGGGCCAACGTTGCCTCAGTAATACTACCCATAGTTGGCCAAGCTTTAAGCAATGCGGGCCCAGTTGTAAATATTTTTATGGGTAGAATTAGGAACAGGTCAAAGACCTAACCATGAAGGAATGATGATAAATGATGATGATACTACATATAATTTTTACTTCACTTCACACTTCACGAATAATTGCTACGAAGTACGTTGGCGGTTGCAGCAGAAGTAAAAGCAGCAAACGTTTTGGTTGGAAGCTGAAGTAAAGGCAGCAAAAGTGTGAATAGTTTTGTTACTTTTGCCCAGCTTGCAACTTTTTTAATCAGCCGCACTACAGAAAACTGCGTGTTGCTGACTACTTTAGGCCTGTGTGTGAACCTGACACGTACCTTAAATATCCAGCCACTGCATTTGGCGTCAAATAAACAGCACCAACTTTTGTATTAAGATGCAAAAGCAGATTGTTTGACAAAAACATGGACCGCGCCACCTCGATTGAGACTCGAGTTTCGATCTTACTCATCTTCGATCACTCAACGAGATGGATCTCATCGGTCAACCGCTGGTGGACGCAGTACCAAGTTCTGCCAAAGTTTCTACTCGTAATTTGCATTGCTTAAAACTTCTGCGTCGACTACAATATCTAGAGTAATAGGTGTATATTGAAGGTTCTTGCAAGCGTCCTACTTATAATTGTAGGCAACTTTATGAATTACGCAATGAACAATTCTCTTGCAATAATATAAGCCCGGCTTCGGCATTTGATAACAAAAAAATATTAAAATTTGGAAAACCAAATGTATGATAATAAAGAAAAGAAAAAGTTTCATAAGTCTTCAGTCGAGATGACCTATCTTATTAGAAGATAAGGTACTACCTTCAAATATCCAACCACTGCTTTTGGCGTCAAATAAGCAGTACTACTGCCCGATACTTCCGATATTGCCGGTTAGTGCTGATACTACTTCTACTGTTGTTCAATGTACACTATACTGCCGCAGTGATTACTGCTGCTCGTTCAACAATTAGTAATATCAGTGGCGGCTGGTACAGGAAGAGCAATATATGGTGTCACCCTCCTAAAACAGGATATTAAATAATTAGGTATTAATATTGCTTGATACGAATAAAATCTTTTATACAAAGAATTTTTTATTTGAAAACAATTGCTGCAGTATTTTAAGGTTTTATAGACAATAGGTTTCTATACAAATTCTGTAATTAATTTTATTAAATAGGAACCTGTCCTTTACACTTTAACAATAAAAACTGTTTGCTGTGACAGTACACACCGAGATGGTAAGAGGGTAATCTCCGATTATCCTAATAATTGCATAAAATGATTTTTTGAGGTGTGATGATTAAAATTCAAAAATTATAATAATGTTTTTTCTTAAAACTTAATATATTTTAAAAATTGCTAACAGTAATAACAAACTCGTAGTTAGAAGTTTAGGCTGACTTTTTGCCAAGGCGGGTGAACCTGAACAGAAAATAGAGAGTTAAATTAGGGTACAAGAAACTTAGCTTCAGAACTGCTAGAAATGACGATTCTGCCTGACAATCTGAATAATTGATAGTACTTGGAGAATGGCCGCACTAATAATTTCGAGCGGTGAAGGCATTGCGAATATTCATATCGATATTATTGTATTGAGTATATTTTGATTCCTGTCCGCGGAAATCCTCATGACCAATATCTCAATACGTAACATAAAACCTGAAAATTTATGGCCTGTTAATGCTAATACATTTGGTTTATTTGGATAAACTAAAATTGGATGATTTCGCCTGAAAGCGGTTTTTTGACCTGAAAGACAGCACTATTATTTAATAAAATTTATGCCTTTTCGGAAGAGTACCTGCCTACATACATTATTGTGATTAACGTTTTCTAATTTCGCATCACTAGCTCTCGCATACCGCTTCATTTCATTTCATTTTTTGAATTAAAAATTCAAATAGTTTTGTTTACATGCCCACACGACTCGCACATAAATAAAAGTTTTAAATACGAAAAAGAAAGCTACAACTTTTACGAGAACCTACGTACGATAAAAACTTTGTTTTATATTTTTTAGTATCGCTCCATAAATATTTAATTGTATTATAAATTTAAGACGTTTTTAGTATTTGTACGTATTATAGCTATTATCTTATTTGTTATACATTTACATTTCAAGTCGTTTAAAACTTTAAACACAAAACTTAACGGCAAAAAACCTCTCAGTATCTCCATTATCACTAATTTCTAGATGGATTTGCAGTCATTCTGAAACACTCTTGTTCTTCCGTTTGATAGATGCGTTTCAAGTAGTCTCCTACTTATTATTTCATTTATAAAATGAAATCTAACGACAGATAAAATTTTCTCTAATGCCTTTTCGAAATTACAAGATCTTTTATTTCTTTGTGTGCCGTCGCTGAAATTTATTACGAAAAATATTAATCCTCTATATTATATAAAAGCAAATAGTTGCAATAAAATCAAATATCCTGAATGTGCATTTCAAAGTAACAAAGAAAATTGTACTTTTTGTGTAAATAGTTTACCTATATACTATAGGAAAAGCTTCAATCCGAACGTTGGATTTAAGTATAAAATTTATTTCTAAAGAACAAACGTCAGTTTAGTTAGCTTTCGATCGGCAAATGGAATATAATTATGTAATTATCTAGTCATCAAGAACCAATACCGCAAAACCTATTATTCATAATCCCTTTATAGGAACTGATACTACTCGTAATGTGGACATTTATGTGCTTATTAGAAATTAAATTCAACTGACTGTTCGACAATTTGATTGTTGACTTAATTTACCCGCAACAATATAGAGAAAACTGCTTATCATAATAAATTAAACAGTAATTGGGGAACATAAATTTTTTAAAAATTTACTTTATCATTGCAGCATGTGCTTTTTAAAAAGGTTTTTTTTCGACGCCGCCGTTAAGTGCATACGAGCTTTTATGAACGTGTGAATACGTCGCAAGGGTGCTTAATTTTTTACTTCTTGTCTTAAGAGAAAAATGCACTTCAAGATTTCTTTACAATATGTTTATTAAACAAAAATGATTAAACGTGTCTTGGATTCGGTAAATAACTTTTACTTTATACGTCATTACGGATTTCCTGACTATTTCTAATAATAGCCTTATTTTTTTATCACCCAGAGTGATTATGGGGGTCTGGTAGACTTTGGTAATAAGTTAAAAGAGATGTTAAAGATATCAGAAATAAAATGAATAAAATAATAGTGAATCAAAATTATTACCTCATCTTTTGGATAAATTTGAAATTCAAAATAGAATTTTTTAGATTAAGATGTCTAATTTATCAATGTTGTACAAGCACAACAATTTGAAAAACAAATTCATAATTAATTGTTCATAATTTTTGAACATAGGACATAAAATTTTATTGGCATATAAATAAATTGAACACAATTTTGGTACAAGTTGGTCTTTGTATATTTAGATTAGTAACATGGAAAACAAAATTGTGTTAAAATAAGCATCATAAAATATCCAGAATATACTACGTTATACCAATGCAAAGTAATTCCAAATAAACTAGTTATCGTGGACGGGCACTATCATGATATATGGGGGCGACCAGGCCCACCACGACAAGATAAATACACTTGTCAAAATTTCAATTTCCGAACCCGTGTTTCTATACACCATCGTATCAACATCAACATGTAAATGTATGCAATTATTCAAAGATAAAATTTGCATCGCCGTTCCCGAAGCATCTTTCTCTATATGTTTTACCTAAGACGACAACCAAGGAAGGAAGATGTTAAGATGTATTGCATTAATTTTATTAATGCTATTCTTTGTCATTATATCTTTCGTTAAAGGGAAAGTGATTATGGAAAACATTGTATAATTAACGTAAATCATTCCTCTTAAATAGCAGACAAACCCATTTGTTGTGATGGAAAAGCATTAAAAAATTAACGAGGTGCTTTCATGCATTATAAATTTGCAAATCGAATCTGTCTCCTTAACAATTTTAATTTATTCACAATTGAATTACCGGCATGTTTTTAATTTCTCCATGTAATAAAGCAAAGCATGAAACAAGAAATGTTTATTATACAAAGGAACGATTGCAATAATTTTAACTTTGCAAAGCATAGCGAGATATTTCCTAACAAGTCTTTACGATACCACAATAGACATAAATGTATAATGGTTCTGTTTTAAACGAGCTTTATTTACTTTGATTTTTTCATTTAATGTGACGTGCGGACAATTACATTTCTTGACACAGATGGACACACAATGTGTATAAAAGCCACTAAAGCCAGTTTGACTTACAATTAAAATTGACTCAATGTATCTTTTTTAAATTCCGCACAGGACTTCAATTTGCATATTAAAGTACACGTTTTAAAGTATTCACGTCTCCCTACATAAAGTTTATTACTGATTAAAGTGAATTTCGGTATAACGATTGCTTCATGGAGATTCGACGAATTTGCTTAATTACTACTATAAAGTCGTTAAAATTATATTACGCTCGCTACAAGATGATACGTTGTAAAGATTAGAATATTCCTTGCAAAGTAAAAGAAAATTCAGAAGTAAGATTTCACGATAAAGTGAAATATAAAGAAACCCCTTTTTAATTCATTGAAAAGTTTAACAAATTCTTTACAGACCCTACTTCGTTTAGTTCTTAGTCGGGAAAATACGTATATAAAATAAGTATTTTATGTGGAAGACTTAACTATTTATGCAATAAAAAAATTATGAATAAAAGCTTGTTTTGGAAATAAAAAAATTGTTTTCTTCTGAACAGAAAAGCAAGTTCATTTAAATCTTATAAAATCACTATGCTCTCAGCTCTGAATTCGACGAATTTCAGTCGCTGATAAAGCAACTCAAAAACTATAAAAACATAAAAACATGCTATAAAAAGTTAATACCTATACCTAACTTAATACAAGGAAAACGTGGAAGAAAAAATTAAAACCGACGGATTTCCGCAAAAATATTTAAAAATTGAAGTATACGCGGTAAAAAAAACAAGTTTCCAGAAAGATGCTTTTGTTCTTAGCAGGGTTTATTTATAGAAAAACCAAAATATTTACTTGTATTAAAATTATTCAGCGAATTGTTACATTTCAACAAAGAGAAATATTTAAGTAGTCAATACATAAAATAAAATACACATTTTATAAATATGCGAAAGAGAAATTTTTGGGGATATCTGGTGTACAAGTGAAAGAAAATCTGAGAAATTTGGAGAAACTTGAAAAGAAATCTTAGGAATCCAAAGAATTCTTAGGAAATTAGAAACTGTTAAGGATTCTAGGCTTTTTGCTTGATATTTCAACCTTTGGAAAGACAAACTTAAGGTAATCCAGGAGGATATCCAGAGAAATTTTAAAAAATATTTCGTAAAAGAAAATATAGTGCACAAAAATTTGACTATTGCGACTTGCCAAAAATAAATCCTGATATTTAAACTATAAATGTACATTATAAAGTTGAAAATGCATTTACTGTGTACCTCGGGTCCACCGATGTCAAGCTGCAACCACCACTTTGTTGAATTAAAAAAAATGTTATTAATAATTTAGTGGTAATTGAATCCTAATTTTCTGATGCCGTATTTGCAAATTTTTGCTCCGATCGATCAGCAAGAAATATTAATTACTGATGTAGTTGTTGTAGCCTGATACAACCATCAATATATTCCTAATTTGTGTATCCGTATCACTAACGTAGAAACAAATATATCACAATTTCATGCTTTTTTGTGCGTTTCAATGAGACTACCCGAATTTATTAGTTCAATATAATAAAAAAAAAGTAATAAACATGTCTCCTTTAACGCAGTTTTAATGCGTAAAAGACTTTCCAATTGTTAATCTGTTAATTTGAATGATGATCTTTGAATATGTTGCGGTATAGCGTAAAATGATCTTAAGGTGATGATTTATTATTCAGACAAAGAATTACCTAAGTAGATGGCGTAACTATATATTGTAGTATAATTTCCATAAAATGCATGGATTCTATATGACTTTTTTAACTAAAAAAATTTTAAATTATTATTAGCACTTTATATTTTAATGTTAAAATGTTTCACAAAATAAATACTGCAAAACACAAAATTTATAAAGATGGAGTGCACGTAAATTTGTGAATCACTGTGTATGAACATTAAAAATGTGGAAATGAAAATTTGGATACTTACACGCAAGACGGGAGGAATTTGGTGGATAGCGACTAGAAGTTGAAGGGCGATGAATGGTGGTCCGGGCGAATGAGTTTAAAATTAGATGTCCGCTAATATTAAATCAATCTTAAGACTTTTTGGAAATAATTTGAAGAATTTGAAGTCTCAAGTACCTGAAATGGGTAAATATTACAATATTTAGTAGATGAATTTGCATGGAAAGCCGATGTTTGAAAAATTAAAATTATTTTACTTACCAGTTGATGGAGTTTATTTAAAAAGTTAATTGAAGCTATTGATGGAATGTTAGACACAAAAATTCACCAGAAGAATAATTTCGTATTTTTTTCTAAATTTCTTGAAGATATTATGAAGCCGCTGTCCTATCTTCAACAGATGGGTTATTCAAATCAAGAGGTTACACGGAATGAGACGTCTTATCAACAACTGGTAACTGCCAACCAAACGAAAATTATCTGTGAAGCGATAATTACGGAAGTTAATAATCATCAGTGGCGTGCCGAACTACACTTAATTTTGGTAAATAAAAATTCATTTGTAAAAAACTGTATTCGTGGCAAAATTATAATATTAAAATTTTTCGTTCTTAACACACATACACTTTGCAAAATTTGCAGTAAATATAATTTGATTGTTTAAAATTGCGACACAAAAATTTCAAATCTTAAGGGAGATTTATTGTTCCCATATAAAGTACTAATAAAATAATATCTTCTTCATTTACTTGTGTAAATCTGTGTAATTTTATTGTTTATATCCTTTGTCCCAAAGTTGTTCAAATATATTATCCACAACCCGCACTGAGAAGTCTCTGCTCTCCTTCTGGTAGAGCCGATGGGATTATTGAGTATTTGTTTTCTTGGAATATCAGTAACAAATATCATTATAATATACTATTCTGATTTTAATTGCATTTGGCGTTCTCGGTACGATTTGATAGAGTACAATTATCCTGACTGCTTAAAGAGGAAGTTTTTAAATCGTTTTATTTCTTTATTTTATTTTTATTTCTGATTACGAGTATTTTGAGTTACAACGTCATTTACAACACTCACAATACTAATTATTTTTAAATTTTTATTGTAAATTATTAAAGATCGTTAGTTTTACTATGACATGACATTTTTGATATTCTAATTAATTATGGGGGTTTTGAATAAAAAATATATATTTGTTATCTAATCATAAATTAAAAATTATATCACATTAATATCTTTAGCCAATTTCGTCCTGTAACTGACGTTTAAGTGAAAAAGTAGCAAATTTTGTTGGATACTGAACTTAGGGCTTTTATTTTCAGTAGTAGTAGTAGCACTAGCATCTTTCAAGTAATTTTATAAAGGCACCTCTAGTGTGTATACTATACAATCAAAGAACTTAGCAAATCTATTTAGTAAAAACTGATTAAATGGCTTATTAACAATTTATTTTAACAAATATTTCTTTGATTTTATTATCACAATGAAATCTATATTGAGATGATATTTTCTAGGTCCAAATATTCCAATTGGGTTCATCCAAAAAAAAAATAGAAACCTTTATAGTTTCTTAGATAACTTTGAAATTTATTTAACTGTAAAATGGAAAAATAAACCAAACCCATAACTTGATCATACGCGAACGATATCAAACTATTAATATTTAATATTTTGAACATCATTTAAATTAATTACAAATTTTTCCAAGCATCCAATCAATTTTTTATCTTTTCAAAATCCAAATTAAAATTATTAATGCAAAAATCAGTCTTCATCCAAATTCAATCCACCTGTTTCCAAATCGGAGACAAATTTTTTAACACAAAAATAATAATAGTATTTACTTACAGAAATATAAATTAATTTTATTCACACAATCATCAACTCATTATCAATATAAAAAAATCTCAAAAATCTCAGGAAACGACTCTGGCCGCGTAAAGCGGCCATCATCGGCAAGAAGCCTGGTTTTTACCGCCTATTGCTGCCACCACAAACTCGTTGGCGGGAAAACCAGAAAATACAAAATAAAAATAAATTTTCAATAAATAAATTCTACAAACAAACTAACAAGTTTAATAAAAATTCCAAGTTGGATTTTGAAACACAACAATATATTAACTGTTTTACATTTTTGCATTTTTACTTTAAGAATTACAATAATATTAATAAATTATAATACACAATAAAATATGAAAAACACAAAAGAAAACAAAGCACTAAAGACAAGCCCTCAATAGCCTTCGTGACGCTACGCCACTAGTAAAATATTAGCTTGATTTTTCTTTTTAAGACGGCGATAATAATTGTTCACGCGGGCAGAGTAAAATTGGAGTTACTACCATGAAATGAAACTTTCTGAGAAAACGTCTTTTAGGGTTTTAAGCTATATTTTTCCAAAATATATGAAACTCCTTATAAGGATAAAACTTATAATAATTATAAAATACTTGACGATGCTACAAAAAGCGGAACCAGTAGAAAATAAATAAAAAATATAATATAGGCAAATTCGTTTTTTCATTTCAATTTCGAATTTCATTCATTAATTGAAAAATAAAAAACCCTTGTAAAATGAACTAGCAAAATAATTAATATTTAACTTTAATTTGTTTTTATGCTATTGTTTCATGGGTCTGAAACACTCTCACTAGGTAATAGAGCAAAAAATAATAACAATATTGTAATTGTTAGTGGGGAAGCTTCAATATCAGTCTATAGTTACTTGAAAACTTTTTTTTGGAAAACCTGGAAAACCCATACCCGGAAAACCGGTAGCTTTAGTAGGCTCTCTAGTAAGCTCATTCATTAATACCTAAAATCAGTTTCTTGTGTTTTTTGATATAGAAACCATAACTACTTTGTTCCATAGATAAAGTTAGTTGAAAATAATCGTTATACGTAGAGAGAAAAATTAAACAAACTAAAAAAATGCCTAAATACTTTTCAATAATATTTAAAGATATTCCTTTATATTATTATTATTATTTTAAAAGGTTTAAAAATCAGCAATGACATGTTTGTTGAACATTAATTATAAAATTTTTTCAAAGCGATAAATACATATAAATTAATCATTACTTAATAAATTAAAAACAAACCAATGAACATGTAAAGTACATTTCGTAGAGTAGGTAAATTCAAATCGTTATCATGTTCAAAATCTCATTAATTTAAATTAGCGTTTCTAATCAGTGTGGAAATTGTTAATATTATCAAAACTATTGCTTGAGCTTTTCCTTAACACATGCGTCTTCTCCTTATCATCTATGCGTACATATGCGTATCGTTTTCCGTTATGTCATCCAATTCATCAAACCGTGAATATTCAGTCTTGATCCGATTTTAAGGCAAGTGTGAAATTTGGAGTCAACTGTAGCATTTCTAAAAGGATAATTTATTGTACTTTAAGTAAACTGCATACCTATAATATTTAATAGAAATTAACGTAATTATACTAAAATTCATAACTAAATACGCTAAACTATATAGCTATTTGCATTTCTTTGAACAAGAATTTAATTTTTACCTCTTTTACCTTTTTCACTTCTTAGTAAGAATGTTAAATTTCTTGGTTTTCTGTTTTATTTTTCTTCTTACCGTTTTTCTTTTGCAAATTAGTTATGCATCTTTCTTTTATTTTTCGATTTCTACATTTTTCCTCCATTAATAAATTAATGAAATATTTTTACCAATATTTTTTATATTATTTCAATTTAAAACTAAAATTCTTTATACCGGTATGGCAGCTTTACAAATCATTTGAATATAATTTTATGAGGTAGAGTAATTTTTTACATACACATCAGATATGTAAAAAAGAAAGGAATCCTCCCCAATAAAAACAGAATTTAATATCAAGAATTGAAGTTTGAGTAAGCAGAATAAGGGGGAATGTTAGTGGTAAAAAGTATGCGATCTAACTGAAAAAGCCAGAAGCATATTTATAAGAAAAGAAAAGATATTATTTTTACAGCACAGTCTCAAAAATAATTTAATTATAAAATATTTTTTTATTGTCTTATAGTTTTATTTTTTTTATATGCCTTGTTTTTCCAAAATATTTTTAAACGGTACACATTAGATAAGATATTACTAAAAGATTCCATTTTAAGCGAAAAAGTCTTCGTAACACTTGAAATAAGGAATAATAAATTTATTACAACGTGCAATAAAAATACGTAGAGGGTTTATATTAAACGTTGAATTTATGATAAACAGAGCTCTTGCACTATAAGGAAACAATTGTTGCGAGGCTAAATTTTAACGTCCTATTACTTATGTTTTTTTATATTTTTGTTGTAAATAGCTTTTTATTTTATTTATAGTTTTATTTGTTGTAAAAATAATTTTGCAGTATAAGGACAATGTAGCAGTCATTCTTTTTGATGAACTGGATTCGATTAAATATTCAATAGCCACTACATAATAATTCTCACGCCATTCATCAAAGTATCGATTTCTAATTGGAAACATGAAAACAGAGTTTCCGTTTTTCTCTTTGTGCTACATAAAAAAAGCAGGAGTATGAGTCAAACGTACATCCCAAAAACACGTTAGCACGCAAGTTATAGGGAAGTTGATATTTTGAATTTAATAATTTGATAAAATATTCAGAAAAGTTCGCGCTGTTGCAAAATAAAAATGTGAATGTTATATTCCAAAAAAATTATATATCTTTGCTTTATTAAATTACGAACACTTAACTTGTATGGCACAGCTTGGTGTTTGTGAGGTGTAGAATATTAATTGTTAATTTACAGAACTTGTACGGAAAAGTCTCTGCGGGATGGTATTACACCTGTCAAAATATTTAGAAAATTAAGTAGGCGAGCCAGCACCTGCTGTCTCCTAAGTAGTAATCCTAGCTATTTAGGATTCATTTTGCGAGTTACAATTTGTCACAAATCCTTCTGAAACGGTAACCGAAAGATCATCGCAAAATTGTATTCCGTTTATTTTTCCAATCATTGACCCCGGACCCAATCATGGCATGGCAAACCTAATAACATCGATTATGCAAATTAGTTACATACACGCAAATTTAATTTAACATAATGACAATCATTATTTACGAGACGATTTTTTAATTAAATTCCTAAAGAAATAAAAAACAACGGCGAAGAAATTTTCAAGTTTTTATTTGGCAAATACTGAAAATTGCTTCTCTACACAAAGAAATTAGATTTATATACAATTTATTTTTAATATCAACCTAGGTAATTTCTTTCATTTGCCATATACATCACTTTATATACACTCTTTTCCAACAAAATGTTTCACTTTCTGCATCAATTACTTTTATTACATCCATAATTGTTGACAACCGAATACATTTTCAAGTGTTTCTCGCAGTTTCTGGAATGGGGTAATTAAATTTAAATTTAGTGTAATTTATAGAAGATTGCTTATAAGCGTGATGAATTTGTAGCATGCATAAATTATAAACTAACATGGCACATATACATTACAGATTATGGCTTCCCAAATTTAATACATATAACGTTCATAATAACGTTAGAACAAAAATATTATTGGTATTAAAATATTTCAGACAATTTTATTAGTTTTTGACAAATTTTTAGTTACTAGTACGCCTGGTTAAACTCTAGTGCAGAAAACTCTTATATATAACGCGGAAATCTCATAATAAAGTGGGTATATAACGCGAATTTTGCATATTTATATTTATTGCATTTTCTATCTGCAAATTATAAAGCAAGTAATTATATCTTATAATTTTTACATTAAAATGGCTAAAGCTACAATTCAATTTAAATTACGTTTAAATGTTTGTAATTGGATTAAGACAAGATTAAATCTAATTGTCATAAAATATAAATAAATTATTTTTAAAATTATGTTTCTTTAGATTATACTTTTATTAGAAAACATAATTATTAAATGAAATTAATTTATTTCATTTTGAAAATAACAATTTTTTACTTTATGTCGTCTGTAATAATCCAATTTCTAAGTATGCCATTTTTTATGCCTTAGGAAAATTGTACGAACAGAAGAATATTATTTTGTGTAGGTACTGAAAAACAAATATGAATTTTTTTAAAAATAAACTTGACATGATTATTTGAAAAAACGTGCTATATCGAAGAACTATTAACTATATTTGGTAGGTAATTGAGTTTAAACGTTATTATATTTACAAATAATGATGGTGTACTTTAAGAAATTAGATTTAGATTAAATAAACGACATGAAGGTTAGCCTAGAATTAATTAAATAAAAATTTAACACTGATAAATCGATTTTTTAAAATGTTAATGTCAGTATTTATTAAAATACTTAAAAAGGATATTCCGTAATCGATCGATGAGCAATGAAAATATTAAATTATTTAGAAGAAAAATTTTAATCATCCAAACGTTAAATTCTGAAATTGCAATAATTAATTTCTAATTAAATTGTTTTTATTAATAAATTAATTTAAAACAGTACACCAATAAGTCAATTCGACACCACCAATGAAGAAGGACGTAACTCGAGTTACGTCCAATTTTAGTTACGAGCATTTCTATAATCAGGGAAAAAAGGCCTTTTTTGGCAAAAAAAATATGTTTTTACGACCAATAATCTCAGAGATACCCAGTGGAAAATGGTTGTATCTCAATTTTTTTTCTTATTCAGCTGTAATATGGACGGTATTCGAGTTACTGCTTTTTCCAGTGGTAACTTGAGTTACGTCTAAGTTATATTTTGTTTTATTATGTTGTAATTGATATATTATTCTGTATATTTTATTATTCCAACTTTTTAATATAATACTTTTTTTACAAAACTATCGAAAAGCATTATAATTATTTTTGTTACACCTTTTTACCATCTATTAATATACAAATATTAATAATTTTAACAGGAAGAAGGTTGTATCTCTGAGATACGACCTTCTTTTACGGGATTATTAGATTTTACTATTAAAAAATTATTGGAATAATTAAAAAAGTTATTTGCTCTATTAGAAAATAGAGCAAACAATAATTTAAAAGGTTTTCCCGTTTAAAATATTTTTTCTGCGCTTAAAATAATACTTCTAGAAATTTTCAAACTTTCAAATCACTCTCCTGGAAAATAGGCAAAAATGAGTTATGTCCTTCTTCGTTGGGGGTGATTAAACTTGATTAATCAATTTAAATCAATTTAAAAAAAATGAGGAAGGGACTCCTGATATTTGAAGTTTTTTATTTTTACATCGGTCTAGGACATCTCGTCGTCGCCATTTCGCCGTTATCATAGCACTTCGTAGAAGTTCATTTTGTTATTGTTGACCATTTTGTCAGTGGAAATTTGGTATTTACTTTTTAATATTAATATTAACATTTCATAGGATTGATTTCAAAAAGTAGCAAGCAAACATATTTTTTTTAAATATATACCCTATATGTGACCTAGACTATGAAAAGGGACCTTACGTCGGAAAAATCAATTTTCACTTTTTTGGTGATTTTTATAGGAAAAAAGACACTCTTTCGAATGGCGCGAACCACAAGTTTCTATCTTCATCACTCACTTTACAAAAAATCAATCTCAAAGTTAAACGTAAAATCATAAAAACATGAAAAGTCATCAAAAATTTTTTTTCACTTTTTTAACGTTTCTTATAGAGAAAAAGAAGAAAACATACTTTAAATGTTTAAACGCGTTTTACCGGGAAATTAGTTTTCCGACGTTAGGTCCCTTTTCGTAGTCCAGGTTACATATGTTAATATTATGCTTTTATACTAAAATTTAAAAATTAACAAATTAATTGAAACCGCTTTTAAAGCATTTTACCTACTGCATTTATTGTTGTGTATCATTATATTTACCACCGAACTAAAATCAACATTTAGTAAATTGTAGAAATGTCTTCCTTTTGGATTTTTCAATTCCTGTAAAATGAAAAATGTTTTATAAAAAAACTAGCAGTGTGGTGTAAGCTTTAATCGATGAGTTATGAAGATGAAAATAGCGAATAAAGGCTTGGTCGAGCCGACTACATTGCTGTGATCTAAAGTCCAAAATGCCATCTTTTTTTATTTAAAAATTTCTGAAAATATAATAAAATAAAATTCTGCGGCAATATATTTAACAGCAAAACAGAGACGGCGAAACGTCTTTTTTCGTGCTTGTGTAAGCAATAGTGCACGATTTTATTGTTTCGTTCGTGTTGCCAGCGTGGCCGTAGTGATATCTTATTGAATTTTTAAAATATATTGTCGTATTTTAAGGGATTGATTTCTTTTGTAAAGTTTTGTTTTGAATTCCAGTTTTAGTTGCAAAATTTTATTTAATTTTTGTAAAGCAATGTGATTGCTAAATTGTGCTACGTACTGTAGATAGCGAATACTTGGAGATTTTGGTTTTATAAAGTGAGAGGGAGAACTCGAGAAGTTCGAACGTAGTGAAGTGCGTCTCGTCGAGAATTTTTGGTGAGTTTTGCTCTTTTCCTCTGATTTCGGGAGGGCACATTTTTCTCTTCTTTCGGCATCGTTTTGCTTGTTGTTTTTCTCCGATTTCGCCAAAATATTATTTTTAATTATTTTAAAACGGCAAATTTTAATTTGCAATCGAAGACATTTGTCGAACATTTCCAAAGATAAAATTTTTATCTCGGCTATAATATAAAGTTGAATTTTTGAAAACAAGTAATTATTTTTGGCTGGGTAATATTTGATTATTGAATTGTTTCTACTGTTGGTGTAGACTAATTGTTCTTAGTATGTTTCTCCACTAAGGATAATATTAAGACAAGTAGCTACAATTTTTTTTGCATCTCAGTTGTGGCTATCGGTTGTAATAACATTTTTTGAGAATTTATTTGAAATTGTAAAAAACAAAATTTATACCCGAATGTGTACATTTAAATTGTTGAATTTCTGTTTAGGATTAATATTTTCTTTTAGAATGTATTTAGCATACTATTTACTATTCCACAATTACGCTTCGATAACCAATACATTGTTTTTAGTCAAACACTTTTTTTTAATTTACTAACAACCAATCGAAAGATATATTAATTAGGTACAGGTAAATCAATTATGCAATGTATTAAATAAAAATAATGATTAAATAACTTAATTAAAAATTGTTAATTTATTTAACATATTGTCATGTTCCAAAATTCTCTATTTAATTTTTGATTTATTTGTAAAATTAATTATGCGTCTTTCGTATTAAATATTTAATTTGAAATTTGTAAATATTTTTGAATTTACTGGACCTTCCCGGCAACTACTTAAAGTGGCAGTGGTGAGCGATGAAAACTAGACTTTTTGCCAATATGGCCGCAGGTAGCGAGACTTTTTTTTTCAGAAAATTATTATATTTTGAAATTAAATTAATTACTTATTGAGTTAATGATTTTTGGATTGTGTGATTTGAAAATTGTTAAATAAAAATTTGGATGCTATTAAGTTAATAAATTTGAATAATCAATGATAAGATTGAAATTGGAGATTGGAGAGATACAGTTAAGTTGGATTTGGAAAATTATAATTGCTAGATTCATAAATTAGCTAAAATAGCTAAAATTGATTGGCCAATGCCAATGCGAAATTATTAACTAATAAAAAAACATTAAAATATTATATACAAAAATTATTTTTTCTCTCCCTTCCATGAGGCCGTCCCTGGTTTTGGTAGTTTTTTCAAATTTTATTGTGTATAACTGTTTTGTGAAATCATGTTAAATGGAGTTTTTTATAAATTAATCTCGTTAACTTATTCTCAGATTGGTTAAATTGTGGAGTCTGTTAACTTCTTTTCAATTTTTCTGTTCGCTAAATTAACAGTGGTTTCCTTACCGATTGTAAGACCTTTTGAACTTAAAGAAACTTTAAACAACTATATAAAATAAATTTTCCATTTTAAAGCTTTATTAACTCAAAAGTAGAAAATAAATAATTTGTTCTAAATTTTCTGCATCCTGGTAAATACCAAAGCTTTAAAATTAAAGCTTTGATAGTTTCTAATTCTTAACTTTTATTAGACTCACACCAACAAAGCTTTAAAGCTTTAAATATAAATTAAAATTTTCAAAAAGGATATTTGAAAAAATTAATTTATATCTTATACTTTGAGTTAATGTTTATGTAGGATTGAACTGGAAAACCTTATAGGTAGGTTATAATCAACAAATCAATAATATTTCGTTGCCATTAGCATAAATAATAACAGGTAAATAAAAAATAAAGTCGAAGCGTCTCATGATCGACAAAAGTTCACTTCAGAATCATTCGTGCTATTCATTCAGAATGCGATAGAGCTTTCCTAAAAAAAATGTTAAAATAGTATTTTTGCACTTAATTAGTAATTTAGCCACATCGGCATTAATTTCTACAGTCGTTATTAGCACCCCAGTCATAAAAAATATATCTAATTTTTCACAGACGACTGAACAAATTGGAGATTAGCATCACATAAATTACAAAAACACTTTTCGACCTCTTCGATCATATCGGAACAAAACGCATATAAATAAAATTAGATAAAGGAATTTTGAGTTATTAAAATAGTGATTAAAGTATTCACTTAATCTGTTTCAAATATTATAATATAAACATTTGAATCAGTTATAATTATTTAATTCGTAGTACACAATGAAACATGTTGAGTATAAAACATCTACTAAGGTTTAATAAGGTCTTGGAAAGATATTTGGATTATAATTCTGGCAAGGATCAAGAACGTGGGAGAGTACATTTACCACCCCTGCTGTCAGCGCTGACAAACTCGCCCTCCAGCAACGGGATAAACACTAATGTTTTAATCCTGTTTGAATGGAAGGGTAAAACAAGAAATATAAATTTCCCTGACTCATTTGTTTCTCCCTATCATATATAATTGACAATTCAATACTTATTCACCATTGTATTAATATTGTTTTATATTACAATTATAATTTTGCTATATAAATTCCGAAAACGTACCTACAACCCCTACTTAAATTCTATTAAATTCGAATACAAAATGTTAAAATATTATTTCGTGATATTGTCTAACGTTTAGTTTTACGTTATGTCTTCAATTTGTTATTCGGTACGGCATAATTTATCTTAAAGGCCAACGAAAATGAAGTACCAATTTTGGTGCAATTGAAAATTATCTCGAGGTAAAATTAAGTAGGTACACAGCGGTGTATAAAAATATATACTAGAAAAGTTAAAAATTGGATAATAAATTTAAATAACCATTTCAGATGTACCAATAGAATCATCTTCAGTAGAAATAAATTTATTAAGATTTTAAAAAATTAACAACTAAATTTACGATTCCCAAATACAATTCACGGTGCCTATTATAAGGCAAAATGAATGTATAGCTATTATCTACTATCAATTTCTTACGCACTAATTCAACTAAATCGTTTTGATGAAATTTATAGACGATTTTTGGTACAAAATGAAAAGATTCTTGTTATTTATTACCTCAACTTCTCTCACATGCTCAACGTTAGCGATATATTTATTTAAGCAATGAAATAATAGAAAGTCTTTTTTTCCTTTATTTAACAACATCGACAATACAAAGTTAATAAATTAAAAAACATTATGACTTTTTTTTACTATTTTGCTAGGCAATTTTTAATATGATACAAAGCTTATTCTACTGGAAATATTTATTTTATAGACCACAAATAATATTACGGTTTTTTTAATAAACAAATTCGATAACTCCAAATCAACCCTAATTTTAGTTAATAAAAAATTTATATTTACCACTACCAAATGTAGCACTGGATATTTATTTTTATTATTATGCTTACACAACAGGAATGAATAGAACAATATTTTATAAAAACATTGCTAAATGTAATATGTAGTACATATTATGGGTAATACCAAACAAATACTAATTTTGAAGTTTCTGTGTGTTCAACTGTGTCCCATTTGTGTCCCATTTGGCGTAGAAGATGTCGTTTTTTCTAAATATCGGTATTGGTCTATATACAGCAATAATCCTTCTTGTGTCACCGGATTCACAATTGATTCGAAAACGGATTTCGCTGTGGTTAAGCTATTGGGAAACGATTTATCCGTCCTTTCTCTCATAAACTTCCATTGTTGATTTTCGTATTTGCATTCCACAATTTTGTCATTCAATTCTTTTACATCTTTGGTAAATGCCATAGTTGCAAATGGTGTGTTGAGTTGCCCTACGTATAGCAGACACACTTTTTGGCTTATTACGCCGATTCCTTCTTCTTTAACAATTTTTAACTTGAAATCGATTGAGTTCATACTGGCAGGTTTCCATTTTAACGCTTCTTTATATGTTCCTCCTCTGTATGGTTCATTGGCCGGTTGAAATATTAAACCATCGTGTTCGTGGGGTAATGCTTTTATAAATTTCTGGCTTGCCAGAAAACCTGCACATTCCACTCCCCAAAATTCTTTCTTCCGAATACCGAAAGGCTCGGTAGCTTTATTTATTGCGCCACTTTGAATGGCTTCACGGCGTGGAATTATAATTTCGTGTTCGATACAAAAAAGTCGGGTGGAGAATTGAGTTTTTCCCACTTCTTGTCCCTCAAACATAATTATGTCGTACATTAAATACCGAGGTATATTTTCACCATTAATTTTATCGATAACCATTTCGCCATCGACCAACGTATTATTTATTGGTCTCGATAATTTGCGATGGGGAAATTGTAACTCATGCACTTTAAACACGTCGTTGTTTCTATCGATAAAGTACACTTTATCTTTACCGTCGATAAGCATCATATACCTTGTTCCATCCGCTTTCCATGAGACTTTGTACGGTTTTTCATGCAACAATGTAATATTTTTTACATCTAACGTAACTGGTTGCAGTCCAGGAAACTTTTTTCTTTTCCATTCGCACATTTTGGTAACTTTTTTTTGTATTTCAATTACTGCTAATTTGTTGTCAAAATGTGTAACACCGGGAACGCCTTCCATAAATGTAGGACCCTTCCGGTGATTGTTAAATTTAAACCGTTTTGGGTTGGTTTCTCCGTTGCTTATAGTATTCTCTTCCAAATACCATTCCGGTAAATCGGGCGGAGATGGGCAATTTTTGACATCGCCAAATCTTTTATAGAGTTCTTCCAAATAATCGTGTTTGTAAATTCCAGGTGGCCTAACGTTTGAAAATTCTTTTAAAGCTTGCCCTAGATTAAATTTCATTTCTGTAATTAAGTACGAAGCGATTAAAAAGCCAGTTCTATTAAAACCGTGCGTGCAATGCACTAATATTTTCCTTGTGGGATGCTTTTCTTCAAACTTCTGAATTAATTCAATGAAGGTTTTTGTTTGTTTCTCGGAAGGGGTCTCCAAATGACCTCGACATTGTAGTTTGAAATATTTACATTTTTTATTTTCGATTTCTTCCGTGTTGTAGTATTGGTTTTCCATTGTATTGGTCAAATCAATCCAAAGTCCCAATTTGATAAATTTTTCTTTGCAGCTATCAAATATAACGCTGGGAGGAAAACGACAGTGTAAGGGGACTTTGTCATCGTAGCTATCACCAAGTGGTGTTTTGCTAACTATAAATTTACCTACAATTAATTCATCGGAATCCATTGGACAATTTAGCCATCGCGGTGGAATCGAATCATGTTCACGAACTCGCTTCGGCATTCTCGTTTTGATATTATTCATCTGCATATTATTTAGTTTCAATAAGTAATAGAGTTTATACTATTCGATGAATTCAAATTAACTTATATATAGTTTCTTTTTTAATTATGGTATTATCCGACAATCCAAATGTCTTAAAATTTAAATCCATACTGGAAAATTTTTTTTCATATCTTGAATATTGTCCCAGTTTTTGTGAGCTTAAAAATGTTACATTTGCAATATAAAGTAGTTATATAGGTGCATTTCTATAAAAAGTGGGTCTAGGACTTTTTGGCGCAAGGACGAAACAGTTATAAGGAATTCAAATCACAACGTTCATTTTGCGCCACTCCCGTATTACTATAAAAAAAAAGAATTTGTTAATGTATGTAGCAAATTTTTCTCGATACAATCAAACCTTTTTATGTATTACAACCGACCAAACCGGCGGATTTGAAAAGCCCCTGTGCAGAATTGGGCTTCGCGGAATTTCAGGTGTTTTCTCCTCTCTCATTTCTATTTTTCCTTTTCGTTCGTTCGTTCGTTCGAAGTTCGTCCTTTTCTTTTTATTTCATTATATTAGAAATAGGTTTATTGACCTCTGCCCAAGTCTGTTTGGATTCTAGGATGATGTGGACTATGTTATCCACGGTTATAGGTCTTCCCATCTCTCGCACGCAAATATTGTGTCGGCCGGAATATCGATTTCCTCGCAATATCGGCATTTCGAGTCTTGTGCCAGCTTCATACGGACCAGGTAATTGTTGAGGTATCCATTTCCGAACATAAACTGTTTGGTGTGAAAATCCACCGCGCCGTGTTTTCTCTCTACCCATTTCTCGATGTTGGGAATGAGCTTGTGGGTTTATCTCCCCTTTTCGTATTTATCCCACCTATTCTGCCACTGGTCTTGGAGATGCTTTTTTATTTGTGCATTGTCTTCGTTACTGACCACATGTCTTCCTTTCGCCTGAATATCGATAGGCATTGTCCCTGCTATCACTACGACTTGGATGGTTCTATAGGCACTAACCACCTTAATCGTACATCTTCTCTGGATTTTTGATATTATTTCTTGATAGTATTCCATCTCTATAGCCCCGAGCCATATCGGCGCTCCAACATGATGGAGGCTGGAATGAAGCACTAAGCTAAGCAATATTTTTTAGCTTGATCTTGGTCCTTCCACATTAGGCATGGCATAAGCCTTTAGATGGCAGTAAGTGTACTCCCTGCCTTTATCGCCAGGGGAATCCATAGTGATTCCCAGGCTCACAGTGGTCTCTTGCGGTCTGATGTCTTTCCCCTGCACTGTGGAGTGGAGATTTGGGATGATTTTTCTTCTTCCCATTGCTAATAGAGCCTCTGTCTTTTCTGGGACCATCTGTAGTCCTTGACTTGCCATCTACTCCCTCAGTTGACTCAGCGGGGCATTTGCGTACTTTACAAGTGTCCGCTCGTCTTTCGCGGCAACTATGGCCGTGATGTCATCTGCAAACCCTGCCAGCGTCAAATTTTCTGTTTCAACACGTTCCCTCCCTGACTGTTTTCGCTGTCTCTGTCATTTGTCTGAGGGCATCCGTGGTGGAGCAACCCTTTCTAAACCCGTACTGATTTGGGGCAAGTCCACCTGAGTTTTCTATTTCCTGTTGCAGTCTTTTGACCAGGAGTCTTTCATAGAGTTTTCCCATCTCGTCCAAAAGGCAAATCGGCCTGTATGAGCTTGGATTCTCTAGTGGTTTCTCCCCCTTCCTCAGTAGGACGACTCTTGCCCTCTTCCATACCTCCGGGTATTTGAATTATTGCAGGTAGCTGTTGTATACTCTTAGTACAGAAATGTATACTCTTAGGTAAATCTAAAACCCAATCTACTCTAATTTAACCTTGTAATTTAAGGAAAATACGAAAACTTCGGAATTAAATAAAATAAAAGAAATTTTTTAAATAAAAGCAACTTAAATAATTTTAAATTAGAAAACTTTTTGTTTACAAACTTTAATTCCAACTTTTGTTGCGTTTTCTACGCTGCAGTATTCCAAGAGCTGGCATATAATTGCAAATAAATGAACAAAATATTAATCGAGTATTATTCATACTTTTACACACATAGTGCCCCAAAAACTGAACCTCAATAAGCTCAATAAACGAAAAAAAAAGGTGTGAAATTTTAATCAAGAAAATAAACATAAATTGACATAATAATAAACGGGGATTATGGATTGTATATTCAAAATTAAACAAAAGAAATATTTGCCTAATTAAAAAAATGTTAAAAACATACAAAGAATAATGAATGAAAGGACAAAACTCAAATGAAATTAAAACTCATTACTCTATGATTAAAAGATTATTTCATTGTTTAAATTCATTTTGTTTATTTGTTTTAGTTTTACAAAATTACTTAGTACATAATATCTTCATTATTATTAAGTTAAGGTAAGTAGCGTTACATCACTAGAGACCAAACTTTCCAACAAGAGTACTTGAAAGATTGTTTGCTTGTTTTTGATTGGTCGGTTAAAATAATTCGCATAGTTTCAGTAACTTTGCTAGCTTATTGTTTATAATTGGCTATAAATAATTGTAATAAATTGCGGTAGATACTTGTGCAAATAAAGTTAGCGTTTCAGCATTCAAAAGTTGAAATTACAGACACTCAAAATTTATATAGTATAAGATTTGTTGCACAGAAGTGGTTAACTCTGGGTTTATATTTTGTCGTTTTTTAAATACTACTTACCTATAGAATATTAAACGTGATAAAGTTTAAAAATATTCTACATTTGCATGTTATTGCTTTATTCCTGCATAAGGTTAAATATGGGGTTTATGAAGCAAAACTCGGTTGTTGTAGCAAGCACGGAGTAATCAAAATGATTGCTCAATTTATCTTTGAAAGCATTATTCTAAATATAGTACGAAACCTCAATATATGTCTTAATAGACACATTAACAACAAAATAATCTCAAAGTGGTTTAACCCTTGCGGTCGTTGTTCAGAAAAAAAAATAAGATACACATTTGACATTTCTATAAAAATTGGCATGTTTATCCATTTCCATTATTGAAGCTGAGAAGTATCTTGCACATCTTGACATTGATTTATTGCGTTTCTCTTTCTGACTCAGTGAGAGATGAAGATAAATATTTTGGGGAAGAGAATAACTCTGTAATGTGCATTTACTTTTTGGATCAGATTGTTTCCTAATCGTCAACCATTATTCAATAATCCTGAAATTATATTCCAGAACATTGCAATCTGAAAATAATCTCACTACAAAAAATATTCTAAATTTAAACGAATTCGTGTAAGCTTGCAAAAATACGAATGATTTTGAGCGGAATAATTTTATTATTCTTGTAACTGCAAAAACACACCAAACCATTGATCGTTGACTATTATTTACTTAATTCAGTAACTAAATTTTAATCGTGATTGATAACAAACTATCGGAACAGCTTCTCTTGCATTATTTATCGGTAGTACTATTAGATATAATTTTATTTACACAATGTGCGGAAAAATAATTGAAACTAACGTGTTTCAATGTATCGAAGCAACAGGGTAATCTGATAATAATTAATAACAATAAGAAGCACCTGCATAGTAACAAGCAGGCAACGGATCTACTCTCGTAGTCAGATTTTACTAATCTATTAAATTAGGCCTCATTGTTTATTACGGTTGCGGTAGGCTTAACCATATCGATTACGATACTGCCAATAATTATGGTTTACTAAACGATGTCTTAGAATTAACTTAAAATTGAAGCAAACAAAATAGTCATAAAACCATAAAAATATGTGTAATATCCATATTTTGATACTGATACTGTTTAGAATTGCAATATGTTTATTTATTATGTTTACGCTTTTTCAAAATTGCCGCCAACAATTCTTTCTTTTACATAGTACGCCCCTGTCATATTTGTTCATCCCTGCAATTGTATTGCACGCATGACCACCTCAGTAGTAGCAATCAAGCGCCCGAACTGCAAACACGTTCTCACCGCAGCTCTCCTTTTTATAACGGAGGTAAAAACTTCTTATAAATCGTAACAGTAACATCCAAGTAGTAGCAATCAAGCGCCCGAACTGCAAACACGTTCTCACCGCAGCTCTCCTTTTTATAACGGAGGTAAAAACTTCTTATAAATCGTAACAGTAACATCCAAGTAGTAGCAACCAAGTACTCGAGCAAACATACCGTTCTTCCGTATCGTTAATACTCCCTTTGTAACGAAGCTCAAACCTTCTTATAATTGTAACTGTTATTTGTGTAAAACCCTGCAGTCATTCGAATTACACGTATCGATGACAATAAGATTCAGTGATTGCAGCAATACTAAAACAACCATTCTTTCGGTCAATAAATATAGTGCAAACCATACAAGTGTTTTATTTTAGAGACCACCCTCACATTTTCGCCTACACAAAGGCCTTTCAAAGCAGATTTTTATGACTGGATTTCTGCATTCTAGCCGAGTTGCGTTTCGAAAGCAGCTTTTCGAACTTTCAAACCAACGAAGCTAACATTTGGTCCTTCGAGTTCCGGATTTCCAGCAACCAAGGAAATCAACAGTTCATGGTAATATTTCCGATTACCGAAGAATCAGCATCACAGGTATTTTAATTACGAGATCGAGCAATTAGCAAATTGATTCCCAAGTGAACGTTTGTGAAAACGGTCGACTAATTAAAATTAAAAATCCTATTGCCGCCAAAACCATACTGACGCCGCCGCCATTTAAAGCCTCCAAACAGGGTAATATCCACAACGGCAGCCGTCCATTTTGCTAGCCTCTCACAGGGTTCGTACTACAAGCGAAGCCAACGACGGGTAAAAATTGCATCCCTACTTACATTCCTTTACAGGTTCCTGCTTGGTTTAGCAAAGTGCACGCAATTTATCGGCATTACAGTTGCCTTTTATTTTATCGATCTAAAATCAATATTACAGTTTTCTATTTACAAATCAAATTTAAAATACATTGTTTACATTTAAAAATTGACATTTTTCAAGTCAATATTTGCATTTATTTACATTATCGATCCAATTATCAATCATTTTTATAGCCATGGATCAATTAAAGAAAGTCAGAACTCAATTGAAAAGAGACTTAACTCGATTCGAAACTTTCATAACCAAAAATAAAGATTTAATTGAATCTACACCTATCGTTCCTAGCCAATTTATCGAGTCATTAAAAATAAGATTAGAAATCATTGTGCCGTTATTAAAAGAATTTAAAATTATTCACTTTCAAATTGTCGAAACGCTGGATGACGAAGATTCATCCGAGGAAGTTCATTTACAAAAATTCGAAGACACTTATTACGAACAAACTAGTATCGCAAAAAGCTTAATTAATATTCATACACAAAAAATTAATATGTCAGGGCGAAGTTCCCCAAGTGGTTCCGTCCACAGTTCAGCTCACTCAAATGTAGGTTCGAACCATCACAATTCTATTCATTCAAATGCTTTAACAGTACCGCACTCTAGCGCAATAATTAATCAGTTAAATAATATCAATCAGAATCGATTATTGAACCAAAATCATAATTTACAAAAATCGTTCATAAGTTTACCGAAAATAAGCCTAACTAAGTTCAACGGAGAATCACAATCTTGGTTAGAATTCAAAAACATTTTCTTAAGCTTAATTCATGAAAATGATCAATTAAATGAGGTACAAAAACTCCACTATCTTAAAGCGAGTTTAACGGGCGCAGCCACAGATGTGATAACTTCTCTGAGTTTCACGGCCGAAAACTACAGCATAGCTTGGGACACATTGATTGCACGATTTGATCAACCCAGATTAATTATAAAAAATCACTTAAATTCGATTATCGAACTTGAAGTTCAACAGAAAGAATCATCTCGCGATTTAAGAAAAATCAACGATACTTTATCCAAACATGTCTCAGCCCTGAAATCTCTCTCGACTACCGACAAACTTTTCGACACTCTTATTGTGTATCTTATCTCGAACAAATTGCATTTTTCAACAATAAAGCAGTGGGAATACAGCTTAAATAAAAGCACCACAGAAATGCCTACCCTACAAGAGTTTAAAGATTTTCTCACTAATCACTCTAATTTATTAGAAAATATCGAAAGAAGGCAAATAGTGAAAACAACTCACGATAAACCTAAATATCACTCCAAATCATTTGTAACTACCAATCCGTCTTGCATACTTTGCAACGGCGAGCATAGTATCAGCCGATGTGAACAATTCACGGACCTCACAGCAGATCAAAGATCTGAAAAGGTAAAAGAACTAAAAGCTTGTTTTAATTGTTTGTCACGTAATCACTTTCAACCGCAGTGTACCTCCAAGTATACATGTAGATTATGCAATTCAAAGCATCACACCTTGCTCCACATATCGTCTCGTAAGTTAAATTCTGCCGAACCAGTCACCGCAGTTCCTGCAGTAATTCCAGATCCTCATATCGATGTAATAACACAAGTTGTATCTGCATTCTGTTCAACAACCACACAAGTTTTGCTACCCACAGCTACCGCGAAGCTACAGGACTCTTTAGGAAATTACCATACTGTGAGAATATTGTTGGATTCCGGCTCACAATCTAATTTCATAAAAACAAATATTTGTAATAGATTCAATTTGAGCACTACAAGTGCTAACGTTTCAGTCTCTGGTTTGAACAGCTCCAATACTCAAATAAAATCCAAATGCGATTTAGAACTGCACGCAAACCATTCAAACTTTAGAATCAAATTATCGTGTCTCGTTTTAGATCAGATAACAGGTAGCGTTCCTAGCTTTAGTATAAAGCTGAACAATTTCGAAATACCGCACGACATTTATTTATCCGATCCCAACTTTGACAAATCCGGAGAAATTGACATCCTAATAGGTTCTCCATCATTTTTTGAACTACTTTGCATTGGTCAAATAAAGTTAGGTATCGACTTGCCAATTTTGCAAAAAACCTATTTTGGTTGGATCATCTCAGGTCCTACCGGCGCACCTTTGAACAACCAAGTTCAATGCCACCTTAGCATTTCCAAAGATCTACAAAATCAGTTAACGCGATTTTGGGAAATTGACAATTACCCTACTGAAAAAGTGTTATCGCCAGAAGAAAATGCTTGTGAAGATCATTGCGTTGCTAACACTCGTCGCGACGCCAACGGGCAATTTATTGTATCGATTCCTTTCAAAGAACCTCCAACGGTAATGGAAGATTCATTTTCTACTCCTCAAGTATTAAAAGATCCCGTATTTTGTCCTACCGAACTGTCGACACTTAAAAAAGAATCTCAAACTTTCTCAACCACTGTGCAAAACTTACTTAAATTTGAAAACTATTCCAACTTGACAAATCTCGATAGAATTGTAACTTATCGTCTGCGATTTAGGAAAAATTGTTCTATGCACAGGGAAGAACGTATTTGCGGTCCTTTAACAACTAAGGAAATTAAAAATTCTTTTTACTCAAATGATAAAATCCATCTGCTCTTATTATTTGGAAAACACCACTTATTCAAACTTTTAGTGGCGCGTGAACATCTTAGAATGCTTCACGCAGGTCCTCAACACTCACTGTCGACCTTACGTGACAGATTTTGGATCATTTCCAGTAGAAACTTAGTTAAACAAACTGTGCATCAATGTGTCACTTGCTTTCGCGTTTCACCTAAGGTAACTCAACCTATTATGGGAAACTTACCTATAGCTCGCATTCAATCTACCTTTCCGTTCTTTCACACAGGTATTGACTATGCTGGTCCTATATTTTTTAAGGATCGTAAAGGTCGTGGCTCAAAGATCACCAAATCATATCTTTGTTTGCACATCTGTTTTGCTACCAAGAATGTGCATCTCAAACTAGTTACCGGTTTGTCAACTGAACTATTTATGCTATCGTTGAAACTATTTATCGCTAGACGTGGAAAACCACTACAAATTTACTCCGATAATGGCCCCAATTTTGTAGGAACTAACCATCAGTTGCTCGAACTAGGTATAGTTTTTAATAAAAATGACTTAAACATCTCTGAATTTGTGACTAGCCAAGGAATAAAATGGAACTTCATTCCTAGTATAAAATCTTGCAAATCACATCTGAAAGGAGTCATTGTTAATCATCTTTTTACACATGAGGCACCTTGTACTTTGCTGTACCAAGTAGAATCCATCCTCAATCATCGTCCTATGTCCCCATTGTCCTCTGATCCCAACGACTTGCAACCGTTAAACCCAGGACACCTTTTGGCTGGACGTTCCCTATCTGCACTTCCGTATCCAGATGTCACGCTCATAGCGGAAAAGCGTTTGGATCAATTTCAGACAATCCAAAGGCACTTACAACATCTATGGAAACGCTGGAGCAAGAAATACATTTTCGAGCTACAGCCACGGGTTAAATGGAAAGCACATCACTCCGACTTAACCACCGATTCTTTTGTCATCATTATGGAAAACAACTTGGTGCATCCTGGTGTCGATGGCATCAATCGAGTCGCTACACTTCAAACAACTACCGGCATCTTGAAGAGAGCTTTTCAAAGATTTGTCCTCTACCTAGTGCGGAAGTGTTGTGAATTTCATAGAGCCTTTTTTGTGATAAGCTTTCCTAAAAGCTGCAGTGATTGTCGTTTTCGTTTTAGAACATTACTTGTTTTTACTTTATCGAATTTCTATTTATGTTATATGTTTGTTTTTTTTCTTAGGTCTTAGTTTAGAATTCATATTTATGTTACATGTTTTTTCTTAGGTCTTAGTTTAGAATTCATATTTATGTTACATGCTTTTTCTTAGGTCTTAGTTTAGAATTCATGATTTATGTTTCATTTTTTATAATCTTGTACAATTCTAATTTCTTTGCACTTATTTTGAATCATTTAACCCATTTGATATTAGTTTTAAGTATTTTTTGAAATATGCTATTTCAACCCGCGGGCTATGTTTAGAATTGCAATATGTTTATTTATTATGTTTACGCTTTTTCAAAATTGCCGCCAACAATTCTTTCTTTTACATAGTACGCCCCTGTCATATTTGTTCATCCCTGCAATTGTATTGCACGCATGACCACCTCAGTAGTAGCAATCAAGCGCCCGAACTGCAAACACGTTCTCACCGCAGCTCTCCTTTTTATAACGGAGGTAAAAACTTCTTATAAATCGTAACAGTAACATCCAAGTAGTAGCAATCAAGCGCCCGAACTGCAA
The DNA here is from genome assembly GCA_947369205.1 of Cantharis rufa. NCBI lineage: Eukaryota > Metazoa > Arthropoda > Insecta > Coleoptera > Cantharidae > Cantharis > Cantharis rufa. Next base: position 11,371,035 of record OX376303.1, read on the forward strand.
ACACGTTCTCACCGCAGCTCTCCTTTTTATAACGGAGGTAAAAACTTCTTATAAATCGTAACAGTAACATCCAAGTAGTAGCAACCAAGTACTCGAGCAAACATACCGTTCTTCCGTATCGTTAATACTCCCTTTGTAACGAAGCTCAAACCTTCTTATAATTGTAACTGTTATTTGTGTAAAACCCTGCAGTCATTCGAATTACACGTATCGATGACAATAAGATTCAGTGATTGCAGCAATACTAAAACAACCATTCTTTCGGTCAATAAATATAGTGCAAACCATACAAGTGTTTTATTTTAGAGACCACCCTCACATTTTCGCCTACACAAAGGCCTTTCAAAGCAGATTTTTATGACTGGATTTCTGCATTCTAGCCGAGTTGCGTTTCGAAAGCAGCTTTTCGAACTTTCAAACCAACGAAGCTAACAGATACAGTTCGATACAATACTGATGGATTTCTGAATAATTTAATTGAAATTGTAATAAATTTTAATTCTATGCTGCTACCATAAAATATACTGCAACATTTAACTGCGATCAAGAAACGTAGAGTACACGTTTCAAAATTAAATGTGCTCGGTTTCGCTGGAGGCGTCAACATCGCTGTATTGAAGTAGAAAATGACGATACAAATAAAAACAAAAATTAAACTTCGGAACAATGTATTATTTTCAAATTTTTTCTACAAATCTAATCAAGTCGAAATTTGGTGCATTGAAATCTGTTCCAATAGCTTCACAGAAAAATGAAGCAACTTGGCCATCCATGCTGAAACTAAAATTGGCTTTTGTGAATAGTAGAAACTAAAATTGGGTTAACGTGATATAAATTTTGTTGCATATTTTATAATTACATAATTAGATAGTATGTATGTCGGAAACAAACCAATGTATAATATAGTAACGTATCCAATATTGCAAAAGCAAAACATGTAAAATATTACCTACCATAGCTGTATGCATGAAAACTAAGTAATGAAACAGACATGCATGCCTACAATTTAAATTTAATACTCAATATTTTAACCCACTCATAAAGTGTTTTCATTAACGTAAATAACCTATCTAGAAAAGTGGAAGTAAACACAAAGGCTGATGTATGTAAATCCCGAACTGGTGCGGATAATAACTATTGAAATAGGGTCAAATTTGAATCAGTAGTGCGTAGCGCAATTTTATGTACCGAAAAGCGTTAATAATTGAAATATTCGATGTTGTTATAGATTACATAGGGGCAACGGAATCAAACAGGAAAATGGGCTGAAACTGATTGACCATAACATAACAATGGCGCCGATGTAGTTCATTTTAAAAAATTTTAATTTTATACGTGACTAATTTGCTCTCGTACCATTGGTTAAATAATAAATTCCACATTAAATGTTCCAATAGAAATTTTTAGTTGGCGCTAATTTAACAGTTATTGGAAGTGGTTCCTATCAACAGTTAATTTTTATAAGATTCTATAAATATTCAATTTTATTTTATGGTTTTTAAATTGGATGGCTGTACTATGAAATTCCATTCATTTTAAATTACAAACTAAGATAGTTGAAGCCATAACAACTTAATTTTAACTAAATAATTTGAGGTAATTTCGAGCTTAATAAATTTGGCTATTTATTTGGTTTACGGTAGGTAACTATTGGGTACTGCGAAACCTTCTGATAACCTTAAGAGTCTGTGATCCCATTGGAATTTTAGTTACTTCATATAACACGTAATAATTTATTATATTCAGAGTTTAAATGCACGCAGTACACATTTTTTTAAATTTTTGAATAAAAATGTTTTTTAAATATTTTACCACATTTAAAATTTTATTTTAAATGTTTTTATTAAAAATTTTAATTTACGCAAAAAACTTTTTATCTAGTGATTTTTTTATAAAGTGAAACTAAAAATGTGATATTTAATTTTTTAGAGAATTAGCGTCAAACGAACCAGTGAAAACTTTCTATTTTAAACTTAATTTTTCGTTTAAATTTGAATTATTAAAAACTAGTGAATAAATTAATACAGTGAAACTCGATTGATGTGCAACTCGAATGCTATGTCATCCGATTGACTACCATATTTTATTAAATTGATAAAAATAATTAGACTAATTAATAGAGTTTTCCTTAGGCCGGTAAAATTAATTTGACCACTCAGAGCAGGATTACTGTAGTTAAGGGAGTTAAATGGAATTATGAAATGATCGAGTTTAAATAAGGAAAGCTTATTTTTTCCTGCGGAACACTCATTTTTTTGAACATGGGATTCTTGCTTTTTATGAATTTTAATAATCCAATTTGCAAATTTTATATCCAAAACTTTAATTTTATAAAACAAATTTCCAGTTGTAATGGAAAAGTCAAATGTGGCGATATTTTTAACAATTTACCAATTTAAACGTTCAAAACTATGGAAATCCAATTAATTCTTCATTTTCTTAATTACCCAAATGATTACTTGACCATGGATTAGTAAAATTACTTCCAAAATTTACCTCCGTTCAATTACTCTCCATAAACGTGTCCAAATTGGTACAAAACAATCTGAAATATAATAAAAGCTGTACTCACAAAATTAAATTTTTATTCACAAAAGTTATTAAAAATATCTCACTAAAGACTCAAATACTGCAAGCGACCATTTCAGCTCCAGCATTTTTGAAATAGGTGGGAACAAATTGGGCGCAATATATTTGGGGTGGGCAGGGCCACACAAAATTTATATATTCGCGACCGAGTGTTTGCATTGTGTAGACGTGCGGACTTGAACTCTGTTATCGACAAACCACAAACGCATCGAATTTATTAATAGTTTTGCTATTTATTAAATTATCGCATTTAAAAACGTTATAATCACTTATCCGGGGTGTTTTTTTTTTCCCCAAAATTTAGCTTATGGCGCACTTTATAGTGTTGCCTTTTAAGCATGGAAAAAGGAAAAACATCAAGCATGGATCTCACTATTGAACATAACATTGAAGACACCGATAGTTCAAACAAACGAAAAAATGAAGATAGATCACCTCAAGCAGATGCTCCACAAAAACGTTATCACTGGACCTCCCAGAAACACCTACTACAACAAAACAAGTACTACCCTTTATCAAACTTAAACGACGAGGTAAGTGACGTCAATTCTTCAACTTCCCAAAACACCACAATTCAACCAACTAAACCCGTAATTAAAATTCCACCAATTTTCCTATCCTCACAAAATAATTACAACGAAATTGTATCCGATATCAAAAAGATAAGTAAAGGAAGTTTTACAACTACAGCTAGTCAAAATCTAATTCGAGTTAATCTCACTCAAATTGAAGATTACAGAGAACTAACCAAATATTACAAAGAAAACGGAATCCACAATTACACTTATCAGGATCCAACTAACAAGTCTTTATCTGTCGTAATAAAACACATACCTTTATCGCTAACCAACGACGAAATTCACGACTATCTGGAACAACTTCAATACCCCGTCACTAAAACCACCAGACTACTCAATAAATACCGCGAGCCTACACAAACAGTAGCTATCGAATTGATAGATAACGATAAATCAAGAGAAATCTTTAAATTAGAAAAACTAGATTATTCTATTGTAACAGTGGAACCAAGACGAGGTAACCACAACATTCCACAATGCCATCGGTGCCAGAGATACGGCCACACTCACAACTACTGCCAAATGGAGTACAGATGCGTGAAATGTACTGGTAATCATTCTTATAGAGATTGTAAAAAAACAACAGACACTCCACCAACCTGCGTAAACTGCGGTGAACACCATCCAGCAAACTATAGAGGGTGCAAACACCACATTGAAATTCAAAACCAACAACACCGTTCTAAACCCAATAGTGCACCTCCAACAAGAAGTAATAATAGACAATATTCGCAAATACCACCACCAGCTCATCAAAATCTACCGCATACTTATGCCAAAGCAGCAACAAATAACATCCGTCCCAACTCCTCGACATCTCAATCAGCATCATCATCAATAGTCGATTCTATTTTAAGTTTCCTAGCTAATTTAATAACTCCTTTCATAGACCAAATTAAAACGTTCTTCCTTAATCAAATTATTCCTCAACTGTTCCAAGGACAGGACCAAAAATAATCATATTTTTCTCCAAAAATTAACAATACTAAATTGGAACGCAAACGGTATTAAAATCCAGCGATCACAATTAATTGATTTCTTACAGAGGCATAATGTATCAATAGCATGCATCTCGGAGACACACTTAATCGAAAATTTACCATTCAAAATTCCTGGTTACTACATATACAGATCAGATCGTATCACAAATCATGCCTCTGGTGGAGTTGCTATTCTTATAAAATACAACGTCAGTCACTGTGGGCTAATGAAATTTAAATGCACAAATTTGGAAGTAACTGGTGTCCAACTAAAGCTTTCAGATAATAGCTTGCTGAACATAATAAGCGCATATAAACAACCCAACAAAGCTCTTCTTAATCAAGACTTGAGAGAAATTTTTCTTAATAATACCCCAACACTCTTAATCGGAGACTTAAATAGTAAAAACCAAATATGGGGATGCAGAACAAGTAATCCATCAGGAGTTAAATTATACCAAATAACGACAGAAGAAGGAATAGAAGTCTTAGCTCCCGAAGAATACACATACTATCCTTACCGAAACGATCATTTACCCGACACTCTTGATATTGTAATAGCCAAAAACTTCAAGAAAACATTAACACAAACGGTTGTTGCTGAGCTCGATTCCGATCACTTGCCAATCCTACTACATTTTAATAGCACTCCATATTATATACCAAATGCTGAACGTCTAATCAATGGTAAAGTAGACTGGAAAGAATTTCAAAATATTCTTGATAAAGAAATTAAATGCATCAAAATAAACAGCAAAGAAGACATCGACCTTCAAATTAAAAATTACACCGCCAATCTTATTGACTCCGTTAAGAAATCAACAAAACCAAACCCACAGAACAAACGTAATTTAAACGTTATTAAAACACCTAATGACATACTTGACTTAATTAAACAAAAAAGTCGTGCAAGAAGAGAATATATGCGAACCCGTGATGCACAAACTAAAAACGTTCTTAATAGATTAACACATCAAATCAAAAACAAACTGGACAAACTACGACTACAAGTGTTCAACCAACATATTGAAGAACTTAAGCCCAATGACCCAGGAATGTGGAAAACGACCAAAAGAATTTTAAGGAAAAAAGAAACGATATCCCCAATAACTACAAACAATCATGTGTATTATACAGACTCAGAAAAAAGCGAAATATTCTCAAACCATCTTATGAATGTCTTCACACCACATTTAATACAAAATAATAATACTACTAGTGAAATAACCAATTTAGCAAAAATTCCTCTTTTTCCTGATAAAATTAAACCCACATCTCCTACCGAAATCAAACAAATTATAAAGTCCCTTCCTATAAAGAAATCGCCTGGTCCTGATCAAATACCCAACATTGTTCTCAAACACATAACCAAAAAATTCCTCGCATTCTTGACGTCACTTTTTAATGCATGTCTTCAGAAAGGTTACTTTCCCACGAACTGGAAACACGCTGAAATACTCCTATTTCATAAACCAGGAAAAAACAAGACAAATCCTGAAAGTTATCGCCCGATCAGCTTGCTATGTACATTATCCAAGATACTTGAAAAAATAATTCTGTCTCGACTTAATGACGCCTTAAGTGAAACAAATATCATCCCACACTATCAGTTTGGATTTCGAAAAGGCCACAGTGCAAACCAACAACTTGCCAGAATAATAGAATTAATTGAAAGAGGTTATGAATCCAAGCAATATAGCACAGTAGCATTTTTAGATATCGCTCAAGCATTTGACCGTGTATGGCACGACGGATTAAAATACAAGCTTCTCCAACTGGACATTCCTACATACATCAAGACGATATTGTTCTCATTTTTGGAAAATAGAAGTTTCCATGTTAACATAAATAACACCAGATCTTCTCACAAACCTATTGCAGCAGGCGTTCCACAAGGTAGCATCTTGGGTCCAATATTGTTCAACATCTTTATGAGTAACTTACCCGAAATTAATGCTGATCTCGCAATGTTCGCAGATGATACAGCAGTAATAACCCAAGATTGGTCTCTTCTCGAAGCAATCACAAGACTACAATCCGCAATAAACATCTTATACGAGTGGTTCACGCAATGGAACATTAAATTAAACGAAACTAAATGCGAAGTAAAAATATTCACACTAAAACGATTTGACGAATCATCACCCAAAATCAGTATTAACAACAAAACAATCGACTGGAACCCTAAGGATAGAGCAGTGAAATACTTAGGAATTCATCTGGACTATCGATTGACTTGGAAACATCATATTAACACAAAACTACAGCAGACCAATGCAAGACTAGTTCAACTTTATCCAATCCTAAACCGTAGATCACTTGCGAATTAAGTGCGCTTTAGTACTTTACAAATCATTATTACGTCCACTTTTGATGTATGGATGTGAAGTATGGGGAAATGCATCCTCAACCAAATTAAAAAAGCTCCAGGTCTTTCAAAATAAAGTTCTTCGAATATCGGTGGGCGCTCCATGGTTTATTCGTAACGATCAATTACACGAAGAGCTACAGATGCAGACCATCCATGAGTATATCAGGAAATCAACCACACAATTTTACAACAGGATGAATACGAGCGAAGGAGCCACATACTACAAAATAGGTGACAAAAACATACACATGCGTTTAAAGAGAAAAATGCCAATAGACATTTATTAACAACTAAATTGGTGCTCATGGATGTTAATCTTTTTTCCAATAATATAATGTAAGTTATTAAAATAATACTAACGCTACTGTGAAAAAAACAAATTGTATTGTTGAACCAGTAATAAAATATTATAAAAAAAAAAAAAAAAAAATTTATAAATATACTTAAAATCATACATATTGTAATGATATTTCTAACCGGCAGCTGATATTTTTGGACGAGCTTTGTCTTCTTGGTAGTTTTGATTCGATTGGAGTCACTAATCGATTTGCACCGCGATTCAAAGACTTGTTTTCATGTCGGCAAGTCGGTTTTTAATTATTTAATGCCAATAACAAACACTGACTCAAAATTGTTACACATTATACTACTTTTAACACAAATATTATTGTTTACTGTGATGAACTAAAGGTGTTGTGAAACCATTGACAAATCTTACGAACGTGAAGCTAAAATTAAAAAGTGTTTAGAAGAAATATGGTGCATACTGTATAATTTGAAACTTACGAGGGAATTTGTTGTTATAAGGTTGGAAGAAGGTTGGTTCATGGTAGAGGACGTTGTTCCGAGTGCACGTAAAATGTGTGCATTACAAAATTTGTGATTTTATTATTTGAGTTAATTTGTCAACCGATTAACTGATTAAGTCAGGGAGCATATCCTGATTGTTGATAGTGCGATTATATAAGAAATTATTGTTTGCGTTTTGTTTCAAGCTGAAATAAAACAGAAAATTAAATTTGGTATTTTCAAGATAAAAAAATTTTAGTAACGCCGCCCGACCGCCATTTGCATTTATGCGAAATATTAAAATTATTAACAAAAATTTACTTACCTCAAATAAAAATTGGATTGAATTTGTATGGAATAAAAGAATACACGTGTGTAATTAAGCCGATTATCGAAGAAGTTTCACAAGAACAAAACTATCTGATCAACTCCGGTAGCCGAAGATTAGTAATAAAAACACCTGTAGCATCCAGTACAATACGGGAGCATTTGACAATCTACAACGAGAAAAGCAGTGGACCTCAAACGTTAATCAAGCTAAGAATTTTATTGTTTATTTGAACTATTTTTATTTCTCAGAATTTTTATAATTTTCATAATTTTTTATACTAACATAATTACATTAACAGCGAAATTTGGTAAATGAATTTAGAAGTCATATTTGGAATTAAAGTAAATGTAATTCATTTATCAAGTCTTGCTACACGTTCACACTTAGAGTCAGGAAACGAATTTATAAGTTTCAAGTTATTGGTAATAAATAAAACTTATTTTGCGTTCATATCAAGAATTTTGTTTTTCTGGAAACATACGATTCGTGGGTTTCAAATTGAACTCGCTCCTGAGAGTCAAGTATCTCCGAAATTATCTGAGCTAGCTGGAGAAAAAGGTAAGAGTGTGTAGAGCTTTAAAACGTTACATTACAATATATTTTTGAACTACAGCCGTGGATTGGTGTGATCGCTGGTTGAGTTCTGAATTTCTTAGCTCGGCCTTCCGGTGTGCATCAACACGTTGTGGCCTCAACATCGGAAGTAGCATAATGGGCCCGATATGTGGCCCGAGTGCATGTAAGCTTTGGCCTGCTCTCCACTTCCAATCCTAATCTTAATCCTAATCCCTATATTTTTGAAATACGCACCTAAAAGTAAAAAATTTATAGACAATTTTTGGTACAAGAAATGAAAAAGCTTCTTGTTATTTATTACATCAACTTCTCTCAAATACTCAACGTTGGCGATATATTTATTTAAGCAATGAAATAATAGAAAGTCTTTTTTTCTTTTATTTAACAACATCGACAATACAAAGTTAATAAATAAAAAAACCATTAATAAAACAAAAATATTCAAACATAAATCTTAAGAATATTAAATCCTGGATTCAGATCAATTTGGCGCGGAAGATGTCGTTTTTTCTATATATCGGTATTGGTCTATATAATTCAATAATCCTTCTTGAGTAACCGGATTCACAATTGATTCGAAAAGGGATTTCGCTGTGGTTAAGCTGTTGGGAAACGATTTATCCGTCCTTTTTCTCATAAACTTCCATTGGTGATTTTCGTATTTGCATTCAATAATTTTGTCATTTAATTCTTTTACATCTTTGGTAAATGACATGGTTGCAAATGGTGTGTTCAGTTGCCCTACATATAGCCGACACACTTTTTGGCTTATTATGCCGATTCCTTCTTCTTTAACAATTTTTAGTTTAAAATCTATTGAATTCATTCTGGCAGGTTTCCATTTTAACGCTTCTTTATACGTTCCTCCTCTGTATGGTTCATTGGCCGGTTGAAATATTAAACCATTATGTTCATGGGGTATTGCTTCTATAAATTTCTGGCTTTCCAAAAAACCTGCACATTCCACTCCTCAAAATTCTTTCTTCCGAATACCAAAAGGTTCGGTAGCTTTATTTATTACGCCACTTTGAATGGCTTCACGGCGCGGATTTATAATTTCGTGTTCGATACAAAAAAGTCGGGTGGAAAATTGAGTTTTTCCCACTTCTTGTCCCTCAAACATGATTATATCGTACACTAAATACCGAGGTATATTTTCTCCATTAATTTTATCGATAACCATTTCGCCATCGACCAACGTATTATTTATTTGTCTCGATAATTTGCGATGTGGAAATTGTAACCCATGCACTTTAAACACGTCGTTGTTTCTATTGATAAAGTACACTTTATCTTCACCGTCGATAAGCAACATATATCTTGTTCCATCAGCTTTCCATGACACTTTGTACGGTTTTTTGTGCAACAACGTAATATTTTTTACATCTAACGTAACTGGTTGCAGTCCAGGAAACGCTTTTCCTTTCCATTCGCACATTTTGGCAACTTTTTTTTGTATTTCAATGACTGCTAATTTGTCGTCAAAATATGTAACTGCGGGAACGCCTTCCATAAATGTAGTAGACTTCCTGTGATTGTTAAATTTTAATCGCTTCGAATTGTTTTTTCCGTTGCTTATATTATTTTCTTCAAAATACCATTCCGGTAAATCGGGGGGAGATGGGCAATTTTTGACATCGCCAAATCTTTTATAGAGTTCTACCAAATAATCGTTCTTATAAATTCCAGGTGGTCTAACTTTCGAAAACTCTTGTAAAGCTTTTCCTAGATTAAATTTCATTTCTGTAACTAAATACGAAACGATTAAAAAGCCAGTTCTATTAAAACCATGCGTGCAATGTACTAACATTTTCCTTGTGGGATGCTTTTCTTCAAACTTTTGAATTAATTTGCTGAAGGTTTTTGTGTGTTCTTTGGAAGGGGTCTCCAAATGACCTCGACATTGCAGTTTGAAATATTTACATCTTTGATTTTCGATTTCTTCCGTGTTGTAGTAGCGGTTTTCCATTGTATTGGTCAAATCTATCCATAGTCCCAATTTGATACTTTTTTCTTTGCAGCTATCAAGTATAACGCTGGGAGGAAATCATCGGCAGTGTAAAGGGACTTTGTCATCGCAGCTATCACCAAGTGAATCATGTTCACGAACTCGCTTCGGCATTCTCGTTTTGATATTATTCATCTGCATATTATTTAGTTTCAAGTAATAGAGTTTATACTATTCGATGAATTCAAATTAACTTATATGTTAATTTTTTTTAAATTATGGTATTATCCGACAATCCAAATGTCTTAAAATTTAAATCCGTACTGGAAAATTTATTTTCATATTTTGAATATTGTCGCAGATTTCATGAGCTTCAAAATGTTACATTTGCAATATAATGTAGCTACATAGCTATATTCTATATAATTATCAATTAATTCTTCATTTTCTTAATTTCTCAAATTATCACATTTACCATCCAATCGAGTAAAATCACTTTCAAAATTCACTTGCGTTCAATTACTCTCCAAACATGTGTCCAAATTGGTATAAAACAATCCAAAATATAATAAAAACTGCACTACTCACAAAATCAAATTTTTATTCACAATAATTATTAAAAATATCTTAGTTAAAGACTCAAATACTGAATTTTGTTGTTTGCAAATTGGATAATTTTGGAAATTTTCAGGAAGATTTGAAAGTGTTGATAATTGGAAGCGATATTGTAATTAATTGGATAATTGTGAATTGGATTGATTTGAAAATAAGGAAATTATTTGGAAGTTTAAAAATAAGATGGCAATTGGAAAATTTATAAAACTTGAAGCGAACGTAAATAAAAGCGATATCGGTGCAATGTGTGGATATCTTTGCAGATTATGTTTAAAATAAAATTGGATGGCGTTGTACAAAATTTAATATTAATTTGGATTATTTAAAAAATTAAGAGTTTCGTGTTCAAAGCAAAGGATGGCCCGAAGAAATAACATTTGTTAAAAAATTGATTATTTTATAAATTTTATAAATAAAAAAATCGACCAATCGGTGTTCTAATTTTTGGTTGGTAAAAGGTTACAAAATGAATGACTAAAGGAGTTTTGATAAGTTTTTATAGTTAATGTGTTGAATAGATTAATTTTTGATTTAAAGCTTACAAAATAGTGGCTCAAGTGGTTTCATATTATTATTACCTACTTTTTCATTAATATATGATATTAAATTAAAATTAAATAAAATCAGTATACTAAAATACCTCGGTTTTACTCGGTTGGAAAAAAAATGTTTTGAAGTAATCAAGTCATTGTAAAGGAAAACTAAAAGAAAGTACATAAGTCACACTGGAAAGTATGGGGGGTATGGGAATACTCCTTCTCCCCAAATAACAGTTTAAAAGTTGAATATTTGAGGTGATAAACAGTAAAATAATATGCGAGTAATACTTAAGTTAAAATAATTCTTTAATCATAAAACAAAACAAAATTCCTTATTTGTTATTAAAATTTCATTAAGAATTACAAAATCAGAAATGCAATTTTTAAAAGAAGAACATCTTTGAATTTAAAAAAGTATTAATTGTTGGAAATTTTTGTATGTAATAATTGTAATCTTTGGATATTTATTTAATTTTTTGTTGAAGAGTAATAGTTTGAGTAAATTGATAGTGGGTTTAAACATTTTCTTCATTTTAATCATCATGAAATCTTCAGAGATTGAATCTGTCCAGAGAGATTTTAATCTATTCTGCTAAAGTTTTTCAATTTTGGACTGATTGATTGAATAATTTAAAAGTTACAAAGTTATTTGAGAACTAAAAAGTTTAACCTTTGATGTATGTAAACATTTACAAAATACATGACACATTCTCTACGTACGTCCATCATCGTATACGTAAAGTTGTATTGTGTTGAAAATACATTACATGGCTACAACAAAGTAGAAAAATGTCAAGTGGAGAAACTGTTCACAAACGTAGATAATTGGTTTGCCCTATACGTAGATCCTAAAACGACTAAGTTAAATCTAAATTTGTTAGATTTACTTTTATAGCTTTTCTTATCTCGTCAATCCCATATTGATTATGCAGGACCGTTATCGGTTTTCCCAGTTCTTCACTTTTTTTCTTTCTAAATTCCGAATAGTCTAAGATTAAATCTAGATACGGACTTGCAGAAACTAAAGAGAGAAACCTATACATATTTCAGGAAATTGAATTTTGTTTTCATGTTTTTATGAAGAATAAAAAACATCCTCCCAAAAAAAACAAATAAAATCGCTTTAGACATTTTATCAACATAATCGACATAAATCTTTAAAAAGATTAAATTTTATTTTTGCTATTAAAACAAAATTGCTTAAATACATTTTCAATATCTCCGCTTCAGTCAAGCTTCCATTATAATTAATTGTCGGACCGTTTAGAACGAGCACGGCCGTGACGTATTGTCAAATAACATTGTTACAACTTGGTTGATCAAAGAGATTCACGTAGTAGGACCTTGCAACTCAATTTACCGCAAGTAACCCTTGCAATACTACCGTAGACTCGATAACATTTTAATCAATACTGATTATTACAACCCTTTAGCGCACCCCACGTCATAAAACTAGATATGTGTATTTTATGGGCGCAAACCTAAACCTACCTATAAGTAGTATACACCGAATGTGAGTTAATCGTGCGTGACCCTCTATTTCAAACACGTTCGAATTAGTCTAACATAAATATTGGTCTTTAATTTGATAGGACACGCCGTTTATATCTCTTTTCCCAAAAGACAGCCTAATTTATTAAAAATTTAAAATTGCTTATTGCATTACATTTTCCTCCTTGAATAAATAATAATCTCAAACAATAAAACGACACCTATATATTCGAGGTTCTCGCACAATTGAAAATAAAACACCACTGTGTATTTTAATTATTTACCCTTTAACAGCAAAATTAATATTAATTTTATATCATTTAATTATTTCAAACCACATTACGCAAAATTATATTGTAGGTATTTTTTCTAGTTTAAATTAGCAATGTCATCAATGTAAGGGTCATGGATCGTCTTCACATAATAATTTTTCAACGTCACCTTTTATTGATCTTGACAAAAACAAGGGTGATTCCCTGATTATTGAAATACAAAAGACCCCTTTGACCACAGAGCCCTGCTACTCAACTTTATTTTCTTTCTTACTCGCAAGTTTTGCAAGATAATTTTTTGAAAACTGTTGGATAGTTCTAATTGGATATAAACTTAAAAAAAAAGTTTAATATCGCGATACCTGGATAAGAGGAAAGACAGGAAGCTTTAGGAAAAAAAAATTTAAAAAAAAGCCCGATTAAATTTTTCATTGTTCATCAAATGAACATATCTTCTTCACATATTTTTACATTGCTGGGATAATTAGTAAAAATCTCAGATTGCATCTAAAAATCCTACCAAATTATCCAGTATTTTTTAATTGAACTTTTTCAAAAAAAGCCAATAATAACTGCCTGTACAGACTTAAATGATACCTGCTTATCACTCAGTTCTCATCTATCAACAACCTTGCTATATTATTAAATTTTCAATTTAAATTAATTAACTTTCCCGAAATATTAAATTTTACTAGAATTTTTTTAAAACTTGATTTGCAATTACTTATTGATATAATAAAACCAACTTCTTCTTCTTCCTTTCAGCGTTTAGGCTTTGTTGCCTGTTTCGACTTCATAAGTCCCGCCAACGCTTTCTCGGACGGCCAATATCCGCTAACATGAAAATAAGACTTTAAAAAAAATTTTCCAATTTATTTTTATAGAAATTATAATTATTTATCGTAGCTTATAAAATTATAGTCGACCTGCATCACTTCCTCAGAACGACATATTTTTTTTAATGCCCACAAAACTTCGACACTGCGCATTTTAAATCAAATTTAAAACAACTTTTGTATTTATAAAAAGAAAATTTTTTTAATTAAAATAAAATTGAAGCCTACTCTACACTAAAATGCACAGCAATAATAAAATTATACTGAGACCGGTACTGTACATTAGTGATGAGAATTATTCCAAATATGAACCTGTCCAACATCACCACCATTATACCAAAAAAAAAAATATCTCTAAAAACATTTTGTACCCAGGATTCGAACGATTTCCTTGGAATTTTGGAGATTTTATATATTTTCTAAGATATCCAAAGAATTGCAGGAATTCCAAGAAATTTCCGTGATTTCTATAAAATTCTAGAGTTGGCTGAATTTCAAGGTATTGATCTGGTCATATTATACTGAAACGAAACTGTAGAAGGATGATGTAAATTTTAGAGTCTATCACACTATTCAGCAACAGCTGCCAAAAATGAGATGTTTAATGTTTAATGTTAATGTTTAATTAATAAAAATCGACATACTGGGATCGGCTTCATACATGAAGCAAATCACACTTTTGAAATTAATGATAGCTGAGCAAACACATTTCTGAAGCTTTCATCAATATAAAGCTAATCAAAAACTTGCTGAAAAATAATCGGTATCAAGCCAACTAAACTTTTAAATCTATTGAGGTAATATTATTTTAGATTGGATTTTATACTCTGATGTTTTTTATATATTTTCTTGGGTATTGGAATTAAACTGAACTCTAAATATTAAAAAAAAACATTAACTATGATAATATACACATAACTATGATGTGGCGGATTTTCTGTAGAAGAAATTCATATTTCTTCTTCTTCTATACGAATTTCCAGTGTGATCTAGTGGCTACATTGGGTCCGTTCCGATCCAATCAAATCAAAACAGTTCCGACTAATGTAGTCTAAATGTAGCTATCACCTCAAAAATATGCACATAATATTATTTCTTACAAAATTCCGAATTTCGAGCTCTAATTTTATTTATTACAGGAAAGAAAATGAAATTTAAAATTATAATAATTATAAAAAGTTTGGATAGGATCAAACAAGTTCAAATATTTTTCATTTATTTTTGTCGTAAAAAATTGGTTTATTTAAAAATTTAAATAAATGTGATTTTATCTTAATAAGAGGGACATTTTTAATAATGCTTAATAATTGCAGTGTAGATGTCGGTTAACTACAATTTCCTTTGCATGCGTGTAAAAATTATAGCTCTCATTATGTGCTAAACTATCATTAGAAAATTGATTTCATATTATCAAAATCACCAAATGAAACTAATTTACTGATCAAAATTAATGATAGGCATAATGGTAATTATATATTATTTGTTGTATTAGTACGTCGCAAAAGTATAAATCGTCGAAAAAAAATATCAAAAACAAAAATACAAGAAGAAATTGTAGAGTTTGTGAAATCGCGCATTTTAAAAGTTAGAAACAATATTTTACGCCAAACTACTTAAGTGCAAAAATTAAATCGCAGCTATGCAAAGATTTCTTCTTGAACAGCATTTTTAAATTGCTGGTTGCAATTTTCACTATTATCAGCTTTAAATTTGACACTGATAATTATTGTTTGGTGTAAAACAAACTATCCTACCTAAATATTTTATATATTATTATTATAATTAGTATTGTAAATAGTATATTTTACATCATACTATTTCTGATCTTACTGGAGTAATGAAAACCATGTTGTACCCTGTATGCAAGGTATGTACAATTGTATGCAAATCTATTAAACAGTTTTCATATGATAAAAATAAAACTGTTTCAACTAACGCATTTAAATGGTTACAGCTCCTTTAGGACACATTTAAGGACCTACATTCATTCTAAATTTCTTTGTACAGTAATATCATAAATCACTCCCCGAAGTAATTTTTGCACTTAGAAAATGAAATTGTGTTATATATAATCAGTTTTTATACATTTTTAATAAAAAATAGAGGAATTAAAAATTGTAAGCAATTTCTTCCAACATTTACATGGGCCTAAACTGAGTATATTTTGTTTCCTCATGATTATACTACAAAGTAAAAACATTAAAATTTTATGAAGGAAGTTAGGTGGGTAGTATAGGTAAAATAATTATTTTATTAATTTTCGATACAACCCAAAAAGTTCAACAGATAATTTCTTAAATTTTTAAACACTATTGTGCTACAATTTCAAACTTCAGCACCCGGGTTAATTAGTAATTAGGTTAGCAAAGTTGTTAAGGATATCTAATAAAGAAGAGCAAAAGGGACAATGGTCAACGGTAGTACGGCTGGCCAGCTTTCATATACCAACTAGCACGTTCAATATTTAATCGGTTATTGTGCTCAAAGTTTTGCTAATAAGCTTTGCAGAAATAACATCTTAATTGTTACAATTAAAATTTCTCATTAATTATTAATTTCAAAACTAAAATAAATTGAATAACAAAATAAAACAACTGACGATCAATAGTGTTGAGCTATAAAAAGCAAATTGAAAACTTTTAAAAACAAATAATATCATAAATTGTACAGTGACAGGAAATTATAGTTACATATTAAATAACATACTATAATAATTTTTTTTTAAATTAATTAACTTTTGATAGTGATTAACAATGCGGTAGTAAGTATTTTGTGTGGTAAAGAAATCTTGTAGTCAATTTATTTTTTTCTACGTTTCCAAATAATTTCCTACCTCCATATTTTCTCCAAAATATTGTCCAAGAAGCTGAATTGCTCAAGAGAGTGGTAACAACGCGTTAATGAACTTTTACAGTCTTACTAGTATTTTGCGATAAATAAGAGTTATGAATCTACTTTGCAGGTAGCTAAAAAGTGCGAGCAAAAGAAGATGAAAATGTATTCCGTGTGCAATCGTAAACCGGTGCAAAACACCACCCAGGGAGAGTTTTTTTAGTGAGTAAAAATCTTACACTGACAACCCAGGAAACCTGTACTCGAACTCACTTGGCTTGATTCGCATACGGATCATTTTTCAACTAATCATTTGTATTGTAATAAAAAATTGCTACCTGCCCTTGCGGGCAAACAGAATTTTTCTCTACACGCTGGAAGAAGAACCAGCTTTAAAATATTGTGTAGAAGCCCAAGATGTTACGACTAGCTGATTTGTGCCGGTAGCGAGGGGGTTGTTTTAAAGGTATTAATCAACCACTGCAGAAAAAATTCACCATCAAAGGAAGCACGTAGATGGAAAAGAAAGAAATTGTATATACTTGTCTCTATATTATCCGTAATGGAGAAACACACAGAAAACAAGTAGTCTACGCCCACAGCGAAAATAATAATTAATCCAAAGTAATAAATAAAAGTAAAAATAATTTACTTTATTAAATTAATTTAAAGGATCACGTTGGAAATGTTTGCCAGCAAGATAAAAATGCTATCGTTGAAGCGCTTGATAATACGACCAGTCGATGGAAAATAAAATATATTATGCGAATTGAATTATTGCAAATAATTCCCTTTAACTGCTGCGATTATTTAACAAAGCGAAAATAAATAAGAAAAGATGTCTCCTAAAAATTAGTCCACCGGACCAACACTTACTCAAAACTCTTCTTCAACCACGAAACACTCACTTCCATCTTTTCAAGCTCGAGTCCCTAACTCGACTGCCAATTTTCCATACCACCGCGCGCAACGCAGTCTTCTCCGCCCAGATAACAGGAGCGCTTCGTTGTGAAATGCAAAAGGAATACATAGGCGTACCCTTAAAAACAAATTCAATAAAATTTGTTACAGTATTCGAAAGTGACGTATTTTCGTGTATTTTAATTATTCCAAAATTATTCATTCAGTACCAGGAGGCTTACCATGTTTTCTTTTATTTAATAAATTAATACTTCGTAGGGTATTCCTTTGCAACAATAACAGCTTGTAAGCTTCGCGGCATGGATTCTACTAATTTCATGGTTGTTGATTCGGGAATATTTTACCATTCTTCTAAAATAACGCTTTTAAGGGTTTCCTTGGAGGAAATGGACCTCTGTCATATTTTTCTCTCCAATTCCTGCCACAAATTCTCAATAGGGTTGGGATGTGGTGATTGGGGTGGGCGGGGGGTAAGTTGTTTTTAACATAATAGAGTAATCATTCCTTCACAATATAAGCGGTATATGTTTAGGATCATTGTCATACTGGAACCAATAGACGTCTTCTAACCCCAATTTATCGACACCAAGCTTTAAATTTTCATTTAAGATGGTCAGATATTGAAACTTTTCATAGTAGTGTCGATAAATTAAAGTTTTCCCACTCAATTTGCAGCCATGCAGCCCCAAACCATCACGTTACCACTACCATATTTTACAGTTGGGCATAAATTATATTTGTTTAACTGCGTATTCCACTTTTTCCGCACTAATTGTTTACCGCCAGGACCTAATATATTAAATTTACTCTCGTCACTAAACATGACTGTTTTCCAGAATACGACTCTTTCGTTTACATATTTTTTGGCAATTGGATCTTTTAATTCTATTAACCCTTTTTTCCGAAGGACTCAAGGGACATTTTCGATAGAAACTTCCATAGTTAATTTTGGCACACTTGTCTTACACTTAATTTGCTTAACGATAAAATTTCTCGTCTTTGGTGTCAATATGCACTTCGTTCCTCAACCGGTTTTATTTGCGAGATTTTCTTCATTTCTAAAATTATTTATTATGTACTGCAGTGTACACTAATTTTTTTTTTTTTGATAATTTTTGCAGTTTCATGCATAGGTTTTCTTCACAAACTTATTTAAAAATATTAGTTTCGTCAAGTATTTGTGTCTTCCAATGATGTTTTTCTTAAATATTTCTTTTTCTGTTATCAATATTGTCAAGTGTTACTTAATATAATAAAATATAATAAAATATAATAAAATGTTTCGTTCAGAAAATATTGGAATAATTAGTAAGTTTGCAGTAGTTGATGAATAATTTTATGAGCCACTGTAAATCATTTGCTGTTTTGTTGTAAAAGTTGTTTTCAGTTTACGCCTCGTGTGTATTACATGTCTATTTCATTAATCGTTGTATAAATAGCTATAAAATAACTTACTTCAAACAAAGAAATGTAATTTGATAAAATAACTTCGACTTTCGGATGTACCACTCCAAGAAAGTCATCTGTTGTCATTAACAGATTCCACCAACCGTTGGCGTTGTATGTATTTGAAAGTTATGCAATTACAACATGCTTACAGGCAAATTAAATTTACCATCAGCTCACCCGTGTAATCTAAAATAAAATGTAACATGAAATTTTACAACAATTTCAAAGTCCTAGAATTAAATTTGTAAAACAGATGTAAAGTACGAGTAATCTTTAGATCACTTCTAATCAAGTGCTCGAATCTCAATAAAATGCTTAAAAATTATATCATATAGTTATCGTCACGGAACTTCAAGTCTCGTCATAATGCATGATAATGGTTTTTAATTATGACGAGACTTGAAGTTCCGTGACGGTTCCTATAATATAGTAGTATATCAGAAGAGAGGTATTACCAAAAAATGAGATCATTACTATCAGAAAGCGCAAAAATATAAATTTAAAAAATTTTTCTACAATTTCTATTTTATATTTTTTGTAAACCGCAAAATTTTTAATTGCAATTACCTCGGTTTAAACTTTCCAAAAAGTCAATTATAGTTTCTAATATATATATATTGAGATGAGCCGGTGGTCTCAATTATAAAATAAATTTATTTTCAGAGAAAAGATTATATTTTCCCGGTCACACATTTTTATGTAACACGAGACTCTTGATTTTAATAATTTACCAAATTTTCAATGTTTTATCCAATTATATTTCCAAATTAATTTATCCAATTTCACTTTAAGTTTGCAGTGAATCAATTTTAATTACAATGTAAATGGCTAAATGTGGGTGATAACGACCATGTGCTTCGTTCCCATCTTGTTTTAAATTTTCTTTCAATGTCAGCTTTCAAATTTATTAATGCAATACAATTTTCTTCAAATTTTATAATCCAAACAAATTCCCCCTTCTAGCACACCATTTAATTAATTATTATTAATCCAATTATTATTATTCAAATTTAAATTAATATTTATTTTACTTTAAATGTAAAAAAGTTTTTCAAATCGTATCTAAGATTTTGGAATAATCAATTTTTCTCTTAAATCTCATAATTAGCCAAGAATAATATAACATATTTCCTGTATATTTCAAAAAAAAATGTGGTACGACTAAAAATAAGAAAATAAGAAAGGTACACACAGGTACAAACCATTAAAACTATTTTATATCAAAATTTGAAATTCGGGGGGGGATTGAGCGAAATGTCATTATTAGAAATATTGAAACACTTTATAAACAAAATTGATAAAAATGAAAATAAAGAAAATGTACGTGTACAAACACGTACAAAAGAGGTACAAACGATTAAAACTAATTTTGGTCCAAAATTTGAAATGGGAGGGGGAGCTGGCAAAATGCTCATTTTAGATATTTCAAAATATCTGAAAAACAAAATGGGTACAAACAAAAATAGAGAAGGTACAAACGATTTAGACTATTTTGGATCCAAAATTCGAATTGGGCGAGAGGGGGGCTGGCGAAATGCACCTCAATTAATAGCCAATAGCCAATCATTTGACTGAAGCCTCGATTACCCGCTCTCCAATCGGCCGATGTTTAGGCTTTACGCTAAACTGCTGGTGTGTATAATAATATAAAAATTAAAAAATAAAAATTTTAAAAATTCTATATGTAGGAATTAATGGAAACAATCGATTATAACTCCTTTCAGAATTATCTTAGAAACATTTTGTAAAAAATTTTTAATTGTACAGTAATATAAAGAAATATTCATCATTTGAAATCTAACGGAATATAGTGTGCCCCAGAACTATTATAGCGTTTATGGGCCTTTTCAATTTATTCAATTAATTTTAGAACAAATATTATATTTTAATTGTGTTAATAATAATTTACTGTATAATTTTACCTTGGATATTACTGATATTGATATATGTATTGAATTTCCAAGTATTTACCTATAGGTTGTTTGCGATATTAACCTACAATATAAATCCATTTAAATAAAACGTAGCAAAATTGAAATTCAAAAGAGAAAATAATAAGCCTGATATTGTGTGCGTATCTACTAGAGCTTATAGTTATTGTTAGTTGATAAAGTCAAGATCGGGTTCGTTATTCGTTTCGTATGGTTAGGCTTAGTAGAGACTTAGCAATGTTAATAATTTCTAAAATGTAAGCAATGGATTGTGTTCATTATCTTTAGATCTGCATATTATTTACTATTTCGAAAATTTAATTATCTAGTCTATGTCGCGACGGCACAGAACAACCCTTTAATCTCGCGATGTGTTAGCAAAGAGACTATTCGTACATAAGTTCTTGTGTTAGTTTAGTTAATATATCCATCATTTTCACAAATATCATGGTAGTGCTTAATATACTAACTTGAAACAAAATGCCGCAAGCAAATCTTAGATCAAAGACTAAATGACAGCAAGCTTAGTAATGCACACGTACGATCTCTTCTTGCATAAATGAACAGCTACGTGAGAACTGGAGAACTACGATGGAGAAACGAATAACCTTTGACCCTTGGGCTTAGACTTCATCTTAACCCATTCCTTTCTAGACTACCATTCTCATATCTTTGAAATTTGTCGCATTCGCGAGGAAATGGCATCGCGCACAAAGACCTTCCTAGAATTCCATCGTCATATCAAAAATCAAAAACAAATCTGCATTTAAAAAGCACTATCGAGGATTCTTAACGGAACAAAGTTAAAATTAACAAAAACAGGCTTAAAACAACTATTTAATTGTAAAACTTTTGTAATTAAAGAAATCGATAACCACATAAAGCAAACACTTTTAATTAGTATTAAGTTTAATTAGTGATTTATTAACAAGCAACAACTTTGTGTGTTACTTATTTTAAATATTTTACTTTGCTTTATATTTATTCCAACACACTTTTTAATTAACTATTGAAAACAAAATTTTGTTATGTAAAATATTAAAATAAATAAATTGCTCTAGTTACTAACTAACTTTGAATTTTAAGGAACTACGTAACTTTTATTGAACAATTATTTCATAAAAATTGATAACATTTACTGAAAAGTCTATTCTGCCGTTAAGTTTCTCCCTAATTGTTTATTGATGCTGTCTCTTTAACTCAGATCCGGTTATTTTCTTTTCCTGTTTCCTGGTAACATTCATTGCAGAAAATGGTTTTGTCCGTTTCTTCTAGAAAATATAATCTTTTGTTAAATATGTATGAGTTTTTCTTTAAATTCAACTATAATATAAACGAGAATTAATTCTGCATTCAACAAAGAAACTAACTACATTTTTAAGGTGAAACTGATGGTGCTTGCATTTGTTTACCTTCTTCAAACTCTTATTTTTTTATGAGATTAAAAATAAATAAAAGTTGTCGAGTGTGAAACTATCTCCCATGTAGGTGATAATGAACCTAAGAGACCTTTTAGTTAATATGAGCTTGGAACCACGGAAATGTAATACACTTAATTTTAATTTGCTGCCGTTGTTAATTTTTATTACGGTTTTGGGGGTCTGTTATCTTATTTTTAATAAGTAACCGTGGTACCACCCTTATTTTGAAAACCTTTTTCAGATTAAACGCTTGTATCATACCTCTCTCTCTATGAAATATCTGTTCAAATTTTAAGTGAATAATATTAGCTCTCTGCTTATTTATTATTTTCACAAAAAGCACATAGTCTTTGTCACACTCTGTACTCTAATATGTTCATCCATCAAATCATAAATATACTAGAAAAAATAAATACACCAGAGGACATCAATATTCTAGATATACTTAAAATTTAAATTTAAAATAGGAAAATCTGGTGTGTAAGTAAAGCGAAATCTGAGATAATCCGAAGAAATTTGAAGAAATTTTAGAAAATTCTAGGAAATTTTTCTAAATATTTTTTATCGTCCTCCATATTTTCGCCTTTGTAATAATTGCTTTAATATAAGTTACATGAAGTTAAATCAAAGGAATTGATTTTTAAACTTTACCATAGATTTCCAATTCTTTTAGAAATTTTTTCTAGGGGCAGTTGAATAAGTTTTCAGTTTTAACACATGAATAAACAAGAAAAAGTGCCCTGGAGGGTTTTCTATGTGCCTGTCACTCAAAGCTTCAGAATTTACTTTTGTTTCGAGCTTTTCAGAACTGTTTAACGAATTTTACAATCAAATTTATAACAAAAATGTTTATTTTTGCAAAAAACAATTTTCAAAAAAATTGACTTTGAATTATGTTTATTATATTTTTTTGAGAAAAATAAATATTTTAATGGGACTTTCAAAGAACTTTTTTTCTTTGAAAGAAAAAAGAAATTTTTCAGTGGTGAGGAATCAAAGGATGACAACCGTTATAAATTTATCACAAGGAGGGAAATTGGGTTGTAAATAATTAATTGCAATTGGCGTGTAGGTAATAGAAAAAAAGCGTCAATATTAGGAATATTCAAATATTTAGTAATAATAAAAAAATTACCGCAAGTACACTACAGGACAGCAGTAGCCTTTTTGTGAAGTTTTCATATTCTCAAATCGTAACGTAAATATACTTTTACTTTTAATTCAATTATAACAAATAATTATTCTTATAGGTTTATGTTGAAAATTACGTTAATAATTATTTTTTCTCTGGAATCTCGTTAATTCATTCACGACTGTTACCAATAACAAAACTTGATATTTATTTTCAAAATTTTTTGAAATACCTATCTGTCACAATAAAAAGACGTAGCTTTGTAAGAATTACCACATCACACAAAATGACTACTTTTAACTGTAATTAATATAAGAAGTAAAACTTGATTAAATTAATCATTCCACTTGCAAATACCAAACTATTTGACTTAAATATAGTAATTGGATTGTTTATTTCGATTATAATAGCAACATGTGCGAAAACAATGATAAAAAATACGGTAAAATAGCAGTTACTTATAAATTGCTGTTATCTCAACAATAAAACTTCGTAATTGTTTCTTTTTTTTTTTTAATAAGATCGACAATGGAAAATGTGCTTGTTCACCATTACAATTTATTATTAATAATAACCGAACATGTATGTCTAATGACTTGCAAACTTAGTTACATTTTTCTATTGAAGTTTAAATAGACCTGCATTATTTCCTTCAAAGAAGATTAAATGAACTCATAAATGTTATCTTCAAGATAAATTTTAATTTTTAAAGCGCTCGTTTGTAACTTTATAAATAAATTTGTCTAAAAATTTAAAATTACCGGTTTACATAATTTTATCGATTTTTATAACATGGTCAATGTATTCGGACAACTCTTTTATGCCCACGTTAATACTTCATGCTTATGAGACGTGCATATTTGCGTCCTGAAGTTTAAAATGTTTGATGTTCAAACTCCTGCTGTTTTGTATATGAAAACAAGTTTAATAAATAATACATTTGGCAAATAACAACCGTAAATAATAATATTTTTATATATTTTCGTTATTTAATATGAAAATGCTAAAAAAAATTTAAACCGAAGCCCATCATAATACTTACGGATATTTTATGTCTTCATTGTATAACTATTAGGTATCTGATGCCGCATGTCATATTAAGGTGGTCATTAGTGGATAAGTTTCTATAATTACAGGAAATTAGTATTCATCACTTATGGATAAGAGACACCTGTCCTAACTTTTTCGGAGTTTTAATTGTTCTTCTGCTTGCTTAACGATTTTTGGGCATTTTATTGCTTTCGTGCTATGGTTGTTTGCAAATTGGTATAGTAAAATAATCCTAAGCCTGCAATCTAAAAAAATATCTATTACAGAAATGCCCGCGTTATTCCCTGAGGTTTTAAAGATAAACATAACAATTTTACTTTTGTTCGCAAATTATTTTAGGTTCCTTAAACTGACATTTTATCTGATTACTGTGCAGTAAATTTAATATTTCTGTTACTGATATAACAATAAAATGTGCTTGGAATAGTAAGTTGGAAGAAGAATTGAAAAGAAATTCGTATTTCGATAAACTGTCAATTGCAGTACTTTTAAAGCCGCCACACAAAAATTTATTCTAATATAAAAGCATTGCGTATTCGAAATACTAATCCAAGAAAGCCAAAATCTCTTAATGTAACTCGAAACGCATCTATATCTAACCGAACAATCTGCAGACAAACAAAGCTTAGTTCGATATCTGTTAGTGGACGCCCCAGGAGATTTTAGCTTCGAATGACCTAATGTAATTAAGTGATTAGGTCCTCTTAAACACGCTTGTGGAATTTGATATCTACTTGCGATAGCTTTGACAAAGTCGTTTGCAAAGAAAATTGTTATGACCAGAGGTCTTTACTTTATGATCCAATTACAATATTTAACAAGGACTTTACTTAAACTCCGATTAAACTCGTTAAAGGAGCGAACAATTAACTAGAAGGACTTTTCACGATCCATTCAGAAAGCGATTTTTTATTTTTCAAAATGCTCATCAAACTTTTAAAATATAATCAAAAAGAGATTTCTGCTATTCAAACAAAAAGAACTTTGCAAGACACTTATTTAGATTGATGCTGAATTGTCTATAATGCCACCAAGTTCTCGGATAATAATTAAGTGATTTTTCAAACTAGACGATATTGATTAAGTTATTTTAGTTTACATAAATAGCGGGATTAAAATAAATGGCATTTTATACGAGCTTTAGCTCTTTAATTTTTGAAGTAAATTTATTCCATTAAAACAAATCACGTTTTATTAACTTACTTTAACAAATAGAAAATTTTATTGGCATTCTATATACGTATGATAAATTTTTATCTCAAACGTGAGTAAACCTTTGATCGTATTGCATTGTGTTATTTCTCCAACATCATACAATCTTTCATCGACGGAAACGGAAATCAACACTTTGCATTTATTGAAATTCTTATTTAACTTTGTAGTCGTATCATTTTTTATCAAAGCGATATTGATGAATAAATCATCATGGTTAACTTTAATAATTTATTTTTTGGTCACAAATGAAAAACCTGACTTTTCTAACTTCAATAGAAAAGTAGTTATTTTGGAATTCACTCCAATAAAACGACAACTACGTTCGTGGTTCTATATAGTTCTTGCTATGCAATCTTACATTTTACCATTAAAACTTTCAAATTTGGTGAAAATTCGATCTTGTACAAATCTAAATTTTCAGTAATAATACCTTAAATATGATTTCTGCAGTGGCGGATTATCGCACAAATGTTGGGGGACCTGAACATTTGTTGTTGTTGAAAACCTTTTAACAATTTTAAATGGAAAATTGCATATTTAATTTTATATCTTAAATTTTTGAGTCTTTGTTGTGAACACACTTTTTATTCCTTGTGAATCCCCTATTATTTAGTCAAAAGTTACTGAGTTTTCCTAAATCATTTTATGGCTCTGCAACAAATTTTCTCAATATTTGTTTGGATTTTTGTATTATTGATTTATTAAATGCTGGTTTCTTCTATTCCTGCAAGCAAATTTAATTTTGAGTTGGTATTTATTAATTATAGACCTTTATCATTAAAATTGGTAAAGGGGCTTATAATGAACGTGAATAAAAATAATGCAAGCTCGGGGGTGGTATAGGCTTAATTGGGAGGGGGAGGAGTTGAAAGGGTGTGCAAAATATATTATTGCGTTTTTCGGCGAAACTTGACGTTCTATCAAAAAATTTGTCCTACAGAAAAGTTGTAGATCATAAAATAATCCACAACTTTCGTAAGAGTCACTTTTCGAAATGATTTCAAAATTTCCTTGAAAAATGCGAAAATACGATTTATTTTGTTTTTTATTTTTCATTTTCGCAAAAATAATTCAATTTTGATGAAATTTTGTGAAAGTATGTCTCTTTATGTCTTAAATAAGCACACATTTTTTAACAAAAAAACAAAAGTTTTTGAGATATTCAGTTTCTCAATCTAAAACTGTGATGAAAAATCATTCTACAGAGTTCTTGCAGTGCTATCATTTTTTGTTTTTACATGTATATTTTGATGCAATAATAAAAAATAGTAGTTCCTTTTTCACCGCACAGAATTCATTTTTGAAAAAAGCAGTGTTATACTGAAAAACTGAATATCCAAAAACTTTTAGCTTTTTTATGTAGAAAAACTTATGCTTATTTAAATAATAACGAGGCATGCTTTCGCAAATTTTCGTCAAAATTGAATAATTTTTGGAAAAATGAAACAGATAAAGCAAAAAAATCGCTTTTTTGCTTTTCACAGTTTTTACGGAAATTTTGAGGTCACAGTAAAAAGTTACTCTTATGAAAGTTGTAGTGTTTTATGATATACAACATTTTTGATAAAACATCAAGGTTCGCCGAAAAATGTAATAATATATTTTACACGATCTTTTTACTTCCCCCCCCCCCCCATATTACCCCAATAATACTAACCCCGGGCTTGAATTTTTTTACGCTCAATATAAGGCCCCTTA
The DNA here is from genome assembly GCA_947369205.1 of Cantharis rufa. NCBI lineage: Eukaryota > Metazoa > Arthropoda > Insecta > Coleoptera > Cantharidae > Cantharis > Cantharis rufa. The sequence continues at coordinate 11,398,599 of OX376303.1, forward strand.
AAATGTTCAATGATTACAATTATTTTTATAATTAAAAAATGGTTTTGACTTCTAAATCAGCTAATTTGTCTGCACAATATTATTTTCCTAATTTGTTTGTATTGTTTGTATTTTTCTTACTTATGATTTCGTTTTGTTTTTCGATTTTTTTGTAAGTTCCTTTTCTCTTTTTTTCGTTATAGATTTTATCGAATTTCTTGTTAATTATTTTAAATTTTTTTGCTATATAAAATTATTAGGTTTTGTCTTCTTTTCTGTTTGCTTCCATTTTTTTGGCATGTTTTCTGTTTTTCTTCTGCTTTCTCAAAAGAAGTAAATAATAAAAATTATAAACAAATACATAATAAATAAAAAAATAAAAAAATGCTTGATATAACTAAGTACAAATGTTATGTAGTTTTAATGCCAAAATGTATGTGATCTTATTTTTTATGAATTTGTTATTACGTTTTTCTTGTTAATTTTATAATTAATAATTTATATAATTTTAAGTTATGGCAATATTTTAATGCATTAAAATAATGACGGTATTCTGATTTAAATCTTTACTTGATTTACAGAAAAATTAATTTATTTTTTCCAAAAAATTGCAAAAAAATTTTTAAAATTACTTTTTACTAAGATGGCGTCCTGAGGTCACAAAGTAAAAAATAAATTTTAAGTGGCAATTGCGACTTACAAATGTCAATTTACACTTCGAAGTCGCAATTGACATTTCGAAGTCGCAATTAACGCCTGCGCAATAATACTTACTAGATACTACAATAAATTAGTAGTAATTATAAGTACGATTGCGCAGGCGTTAATTGCGACTTCAAAGTGTCAATTGCGACTCAAAGTGTAAATTGACAATTGTAAGTCGCAATTGACACTTAAAATTAATTTTCTTCCTTTGTGACTTCAGGACGCCTTCGTATCTTTCATCTCAATACCAAAAACCAAGAAATTTTCAACCACAATGTGTTGGCATACTCGGTATATAAATTTATAGTTTAAATAATATATTCAACTAATAACGTCTATAATTAGGTAATAGTATATAATAGGCCATGGTTGTGAAGACTGATATTATAGACCTAGCGCCAAGATTATATTCCGAGGTGCGAAGCAGCGAAGAATAAAAGGCGCTAGGGCTATAATGGTTTTCACAACCGTGGTTTATATACGATTTTTTCCACTACTAGATTTATCACCGTTTTTTTTTAATTTTTGTTAAAAAAATTTTCAAATTTAAAATGACACTTTTGATTTGTTTTGTTTTGTTGATTTGGCAAATGTTTAAAATGAAATTAAACTATTAAAAAAACGTTTTGAATAGTTTGAATCATTGCAATAAATTATTATATTTGACATTAAATAACAACATAATAACAATAATACTCGTACGTTTCCTACTAATTGACTTTATTTTTTGCCTGTGGCATATCATGAATATTTAATAAAAAAAGTATAAATTTTTTTTTATTGTTACTCAAGTGGTTCTTTTAAAACAGTTTAATATGGAATCTTAACTAAGGAATATTGTAAATGCTTCAGTTTAGAATATAAATTTGGAACAGCCTTTCACAGGATTGATAAGCAATATTTTCAGATTATGAGCAAAGTAATACATTTATCGACCAGAAGATACTAAATAATTGCAAATAACTTTCCAAATGAAAAAAGAATACGTGCTGCAAATTCACAAACGGCGCTAAAATTTCGTAATACTGTGAAACGTGTATTTCACAAATTTGTTTGGAGACAAAAGGTTTATTTAATTTAAATTACATAAATAGCATTTTTTGCATCAAATATTAATTTTAATAAATTAGATAAATTTAGAGATACATAAAACTTCAATGAAAAAAATGCCGAAAAATAAATAGAATTTTAACCAATCATTCCTTACATTTAAATTTATTTCGCTGTGAACTTCAGCTTAATACATTCGGCAGGTTTGCGTGGTTCCGACAAAATTCCTAATTATATTTTATAGTTTATAATAACCCATATCCCCCTTACAAGTAAATTTAAAATATTTCAGCATTTATCTAACGATTTATTATATAGTTTCAATCACGAATCAATCAGTAATGAGTGGGTTAAAGCTTTAGCCACTTTGATGTCTTCAATTAAGCTCGAGTACTTGTCCTTAATTAATCCATTAAAGTTTTACTATTATTTTATTATTACCGAAGCAATCTTCTCAAACGACGGAATGTATGGAAAATGTTGCGACCTGTGTTGTATTTATCAGATAATAAAAAAGCAAATTCCTAAAGTAGGAATGCAATTTTTTTGGTTTAAATTGATAATAATTAAAACCCGTGCTCTATCTCAAATTTTATAAAAGTAAATGCGTTGCTTGAGCGTGCTTAATCTGTTAATAATAATTTGTTGACTGTGTATTTGATAAATTTTGGATTTTTTAGTGTAAATCTACGTATAGCTAAACCCGCAGTGGCAAAGTGCTTATAAAATTAAAATGTGAAGTATTTCACACCATCTCCCATAGTGTCCAGCTGTAAGACTATCCTAACAATATATCACTGATTTAAAAAAATTAATTAATATGCTCAGCTATAAAACTAAATCATCATTGAGTCACATACGCAGGCACTAGTATTTCCTTCTATCATAAACTTTTGATAGATTTATGGTTGTCATATAATTTAAATTATAAATTAGGTTTCATAGAAAAGCAATTTTGTAAAAGACATAAATTTTAAATAAAATATTAATTCAATTTTTTACGTACTTCGGTACAGGTTTTTAAGGTAAATTTTAATTTATAATTTATTGGACATGTTCGTAAAAATTGTTTCAAAAGCATTATAATTTATTTAGTTATTTTATTATTAGTTTATCGGACAAATTTTACGATTTTATTCAATAGTCACAAATTTTTTTAAAACCTAACGTCTATAAAATCAAGTGAGATTTTAATCGCCGATTTCAGTGGATAAGTAAAACATTTCCTATAGATAAATCACTTTTTATATGATTAGCTGAATGTGGATTGCGGACCATAACTTGGTAAATGTAAATGGAGCTTATTTAAAATAATATTTATTGAAATGTTAGATATCATCAAATTGAAGTAATTGTAGCGGGCGAGTTTTCGTCATTTTTCTTTTACATAACTTTTCTCCCTTTGAACTATATAGCTTCCAATTATTTGGTCTATTGTAATTTCTTGTCAAAGCTTCTGGCCTTAATCCTGGGGTGTAAAGAGGGGTTGTAGTAATCTGCGCGATCTTAAGATTGTTTTCAAAGCTTACCGCGTTGATAGCTACTGTTGATGTAATTTGTCTGTTGTCCGTAATTTCCTTTTTTGCTTTACACTAAAAAACTTCAAAGGGGGAATATGTAATGAACTCGAACACAATTGGAATCTGAGAAAGCTGCAAATGTTATTTTTGATTTTAAGAAGTGCATTGTTTTAAGAAGTAGTAATGGAGTCGGAGTCTGTCATATTACAGTTACTAATGGAACTGCGAATATGCGGGAAATTGTCATTATTTCCTGGTGGTTAGCGTGCCGTGTGGGGAACTCATCTATCATTGTAAGCTCGCTCTATTGACTCGACTTGCAAAGTGATTGATAGGACCATTTCTCTAAATAAATTTGCATGCTGGAGTATACCTATTGCTACCTCTATCTTACTTATAAATAATTTTAACCAATACATATCAATTATTATATCAAAGGAAGAGAAGCTCTGCACAAATATTTAAAATTTAAACGAAATCGTTCCACGATATATCCTTAACTTTAAATAGCATGCTTTTAGTTTCATTAAATAATTTGGAAATGCTTTCCTTACGTATTGTTGTTATCTATCATTAAATAAACATTACGTATGCAAATGATTACTCTAAATTATACCTCTAATATGGATTTTGATATATCATTTGCGTGCATATAAATATAACTAAATTAGGTTAATTTAGATTATTTATAAAAACACACATTCTTGAGGACAAAAACTTCACGAACCGTTTAAGTCAATCAGTCTTTAAGTTAATTAAGGAGAAATTTCTTTCGAAATTAATAAATCACAAAATTTAATATGCGAGTGGGAGTATGGACAGTACTGCATAGATTCTAACATGGTATGGGCGGTTCGAAAATATGTAAATTACTACTTTAAGACAAATTTTCTTAATTATAGCGAATTTGTAGCTGCGTGTTCTATTTAATTATTCCATAATATTTAAAATTTGTCTTACTTAACTTTAAAGCAATTTGCAGTTTAGTCGTTTCACTCTTTCCTAATTGGAAGACTAATATAATAATTTTACGACTACACAGGTGGTCCTACGATCTAACGAAGCCAAAGCTTTCGCCACAGAGGATTTGGTTTATATATGACTGAAAGTCGACAATCGAGGTGGTTGTCCCTGGTATTGTAGTAATAAGCTTCCAAGTGCCTATCAAATAATGGGGCATATTTTTGGGTAGTCACTAAGGCAGATGAAAATGCATTTCAAAATTTATCAAAAGACTTTCAGTGGAATATACACGTTTTTCGCAGGATTAGCGAAGCTTATTCTATGCAGAAATTAGTTACACGTCGGGAAGCTCAAGATATTGCATACTTGAATTCAACATCTTTGAGATGAGATTGAGAGAGTGTAATTAATAAAAAAGGACTATTTTCAGGAATTTCTTAGATTTTAAAATATAAAAATACACTCATATTATTTTTTGTTTTGAAGTTAAAGATAATAATATCTTAAGTTTTTCAGTGATCAGTTCAAACTTTCAAAAGTGCTCAATATAAGATTTCCAATTATCAACCTGTTATTGTTTCAGCTTCTATCTGTACAATCGAAAGACACACCGAATTCACATAAATATACTGCAAGTAACACTTGTATTGGTGTTTCTCTAAATTAGTGAAACTTGGACTTTAAATACTGGCAACATTTTTAAATCGAGATGCATTGCAGCAGCAAACGGTTTATTGAATAGAATTAACGAGCAAACATTTTATATTTATAGTGAACTCTTTTATTGAAGAAATTGTTTACTTACTCTTTGAAAACTTTAAACTAAGACGTACTTAGTTGTTCCAGACAAAATAAAACTACACATTTTCGATTTTCTTTAAAATCTTGTGGTAAAATTGCCTGAAGTTATTAGCAATTATTATAGGGTTATGAATGAACTTTAAATAAAAAATTTAATAAAAGTTTGACGTATAAATATTATAAGAGGTAAAGCCAATGTTACTATAAAACACTGGGTCTTCCACCAAGGGTAACGAATTTGACTAATGAATGAAAATGTTGAGAAACTATATTTTACATTTCGCTGAACTTTATTGACAGTTGCGGATGTTTCAAATAGTTTTGGCAGATAATGAACGTTTGAGAAACTTTGGAATACATGCGTTAGAATCACATTTATCTAGTTTGCATAATATTTGCAAAACTAATGGTGAATTATGAAAATTAAGTCCATCAAAATATTTCATCTCATCCGCCCACGTTGTAAAAATTCAACTTTATGAAGTGGTTACAAAATGTTTTGTTGTCCTTGCAAGTAAAAAATTTTCTGTGCAATACTTAAAAAGAATAAAATATATTTTACACAGCATAGTTGATGTTTTATAGTAAGTTATGAGAGTGCAATCTGATAATATGAACATGTCGAGTGTATTATGTACACCTAAACATGTCTGACTTTAAAGTATGCATATATTAAGAAGATGAAACAAAAAGAAATAAGCTCTATGTACAAGTATGTGAGTGTTATACACAAATACATGTGAATGCAGCAAGAAATAAAATAAAAAATATACGCGTCGTTTTGCATCTTTGTCTGGAATATAAAGTAAAATAACATAACGATATTTCATGTAAATTAAATTGAAAACGGATTTAATATTTACTTCCATTACTCATAAACAGGTTTAACAATTTTAGTTATCCATAATTCCGTGCTTGACACCTAGGTTAAATATTTAATGTTAGTTCAAAACGTGTCAAATTTTATTGTAATAAGCTAATATGGATTTAATGCAAAATTGTAACCATCAGGCAGTTCGACAAATTACACTTTTAATTTTTCATGTAAATTTGAAGGGAGTATTAAAAAACATAATTTTACACAATTTAAGTTTCAAATATTTAAAAGCATTTTAAGTTTAAAATTTTAATGCACAGAAATGGTTTGCTGAAAAATCTACAAAAATTTCGTGTTAAACAAATAAAGCGGAAATTTAATTGTACTGCTTTTAACATAATGCGGAAAATCCTTCATATGAAAATTCATACAATTTTGAAATAGGGAAAAGTGGGGTCAGTTGTAATAATTGTCCTGGAACATCCAAAATTGATTGCTTTTAGATAAAACTGGATAGTAAACTATTAAACTCTAATATAATACTGAAATAAACTAATAAACTGTCATTTTCATTTCGTGCCTGCGTATTATAATAATGTTATAACATATCGCTACAAAATGAGAACAATTGTTTTTGACATCTCGACTGTAAAAAATTAATCAAAACTCCATCTTTACGTTTACCGTATCCTTGTTTAAAAAATTTCTCTGTGTGAGAAGTATTCACAATTTAATATATTTTATATTCAGATTTTATGCCAAGTAGTTTTAAAGTTTTGAAATAAAAAATTTAAACCAATAATAGTTTTTCTATAAAAACACAACATTATTACACACAATTATTGAAGGTTTTGCTTGTAACATTAATAGTTGATCGAGAAACATGAATAATTTATTTAACTACCAAAATTGTGTTTTTTAAGTTTGAAAATGCGTTGATCTTCAATTAAATGGTTGTTTTTATTTCTTAAGTAGTATATTTATAGGTAATTTTATTAAACTCATATTTTTGATAACTGACAAACATGTAGTTGAATTATTACCACTTAAATTTCCAAAAAAAATGCATGTAATTTTATCACCCAACACAGAGAGAAATATGTGTTACTAATCAGCACAATTGTGCTGAAAAATCACATATTAATTGCATACTTTTTCTGCACAATTGTGTGGATTGGTAACAAAATGTCGTGTACCAAAATACATTTTTTTTAATTTTGAATTTTTAAATTTATTTTTGTTGAATTTGAATAATCGCTTTTAAATTTAAATTTAATTTTTTTTGTAAATTTATGTTGTCAATTTGTAAATATTTAAATTTTTGTCTCCGCTAAATTTTGAGCCACTAATTGAGAAATTGATTGATTTGTGCGAATAAAGAGTTTGGTGATTTCTGTGAGAAATTTTATTATTGGTAATAATTGGAAGTTTTGTCCGCAGTTTGGACGTTTTAGAGGAGAATTTTGGATATAAAAAAAGTAATTTTAAAGCCATAATAATTGCACAAATGCACAATTGAGCATCAAAAGTTTTGAATTTAAAATTTAATTTAGATTTAAAATTGGAAAATTGCTTTAATTTTAATTTGTATTTGTTATCAAAAAGAGAGTATCATGTTAAAAAATTGGGTGGCACAAAGAAAAATTATGTATTTTTTTTAAATTAAATATTTTTTATATTTTGAAACTTCGGCTTCGACATTACAATATATTTTTTTTATGGAGGCATAAAAAATTGTAGAGCAGTAGTATGTAAAAGAAATATATTTATTTTTATTGAATAACATTTTTTGGTGATCTAAGCAAGTGGATGATATAATAAAGCAATTATGATGAATATAGCATTACATTAACCACATGTTGTAACCAAAATTACAATTTTCACCACACCTGGAATAGGTCTTCTACAGTAATTAACAATTTCTGTGATGAAATCCAAGATGTTACCAGCTTTTAATGCGGAGGCAGAGCGTGGATTAAAAAAAAAAACAATGAATGACTGCAAGAAGTTGTTGCCAACACATTAGCAGACTCAGGGGAGTTGGAAAAGAAGACAGCCGATACTCGTCTCAATATTGTCCTTAGTGGAGAAACATATAGAGGACAAGCAGTCGATTTTCCCAAAATTAATTAAAAAAGAAAAATATCTTACCCCACTGCAAAACAGGTTGAAAACTCCCAATTAGGCACCTGAAGAAAACTTGCCTCGGGTCACGTTGGTGTAGCACAAAAATCCTCTTCGGATTCTAATTCCTCGATACGGCTTACTTTCCTAAGTAATCGGCCGCGGACTTGCAAATCCACACCTAAGCACTATCAACTCTAACCCAAGACTTCCTTTACTATAATTTACTTTGTTCTGGAGTTTTAAAATTTGATTTCATTTTAACTTTTAGAAGACTTTGAGTCTGACGAGATCCATACTTAATAATAAAATAGTCTATTCAGTAGAACTACAAGGTATAATTCACTTGTTAAAACTAACAACAGAAAATAATAAATTACTTTAGGTTTAATGGAAAGTAGTATGACATGAAAGAAGGTTTACTGATTCCGTTAAAATGAAACATAACTTAACGTTAATTTATCATAATCATCATTAAATAAATCATAAGAGAAAAATTCAAATCATACCACAAGAAACCAAATCTCTTAAATAGTATCAAAATAGTAGAATTTTTAATTCCAAAACGTGAATTTACCATGCACAGTTATTATGGACTGGACATAGGAAAATTGAAATATATCTTGGAGAAAATATCAATTTCATATTACAGTAGCGGTTATGGAAATTACGTAGTACGTATATTCTTAATAATAAGGAATAGAAAATAGAATAGAAATAGATAAAAAGTTAAAATTTTGGTTTGAAACTCACAAGCTCAAAAGTACATTTTTTTTAACACAATCCCAAATCTAGGTTTCACAAACCGAGGGGTCTGGGGGGGGGGTATGGAACACCCCCCAGCACAATAGTTATTGTGTTCATAAAAGAAAAAGTATTAATGAATTTCAAATCAGAAATATTAGAATTTTAGAAATTATATTTTTACGATTCGAAACGTATAAATTCAATAACACTTTTTAGCGTACAATCTCTGGTGTACTGGAGGGTATTCCATACCCCCCAGCCCTTCCGGTTTGAAAAACCTAGCTTTGTGTGAGTATTGTGTCAAACACTTTTTAAATAGTTTTTCGTTTCATCCTTACCAGTTTTCAATTCCTATAGTGATGACCCAAATGAACAATTTAAGAAAGGTATCGCCAAATCAGCACTGCGAGAAAGGATTTGTCGCACTAACAAAGTTTTAGTAACTATAGCTTCAGCGTAGAATTTTGTTACCAAAACGAAGTTTTTGCTGTCACAACAAAATTTGGTTAAATTTCTGTTGAACTAATTTTTTTTGTTAAATAGGAAAAGCCTTGTTGTAGCAGCAAAAAATTTCTGTTGAGGTTGAGAAAAATTAGTTGTAAAGACGTTAAGAATAATTTAAACATGAAACCAAATTTTTCTCGAAACTTTAAATCGCACAACAACAAATATTTCATTTTCAAGTAAAAAAATGGATCGTAGGTATTCAATCTGTTAACATAGAATTTAAAAATCATATTGCGTTTTAGATGGTACTGATACTAAAAACAGTTTTAAAAAAGTGAAAAACTTGATTATCTACATGCGCTGCGCTTTAGGAATAATTATAGCTTTTCATTTAATTGAAACATTAAGCTACATACAACGAAAATAAATAAAATTAAAATGTTTACTCGGTAATTAGGCAATCAACTTTCAGAAAGCATTTTTGTATAAATTTAAAGAACAATATTAAAGGCGTCAAGGATACCTACAATACAATTATTTAAATTAATAGTATAATTTAATAATACCATATGGTATCCGTGGATGTTAATGGATTACAATTAAATTTAATAACATCCTTCTATATAAGATATTAAATATGTAGGTACTACTTTTATATTTTTATTGCAAAACTATTAACTGCACTCACATTTAAATTGAAGTAATCCAGCTGCAGATATTCTCATTTATATGTTTGTTCCACGGGGGGGGGGGGAGAAATACTTGTCGGCTGAGACAATCAATTTGTTTAATCAAAATTTAACTATTTTAGTCAAAATATAATAGCAATTTGTAAAATTAAAAATATATTCAAAAATTTGAAATAAATGAAGAAAATCTTATTATATTCCCGAAATGTGAACTCAAGTGACTACACGTGGGTTTAAAATTAAATAAAATTCCCGAATTTATATAATGTAAAATTCGTAGGAATACTATTCGAGATTGTTTTGAAGTTTTATTAAATTTCAAAGCATACCTTCAAAGATGCATTATACCAAAGTTAATTATACAATTACATTTTCACTAATAGAATTAAACGTTTGAAGCAATTGCTAAAGGGATCCAACATGCAAAATTCTAAACCTAGTATAAACTGTTTGTTTGGATTTATAAATTATGTAATAATCCTATTTGCCAGTAAGCTCTAGATAATGTTGGTAATGTAATTTTAAAAATATCTCAAACAACCCTAAAATTAATAAAGCGCATATCAAAAATTCTTTTTATACGCATAATCAAAAAAAGATAATTTACAAAAAAGTTATTATTTTTGCTCAAGCAAACACATCAAATTCTGTTTGGGACAATAAACATTTTTGTTAAATAAATATTTACATTTCCGAGCTTTTAAAAGGTAGATGCTAAATTAAATTTTGTTTTACGCTACATTTTATTGAAATATATTAAAATGTTTTTCTTATTTCAATTATAATCTTTAAATGCATTTTACATGTTCAAAAGAGAATTTTATATCGTGCGATGAAAGTTACAAAATTAAAAGAGAAATTAAAATTAATATTTTGTCTTCCTATAGCTAAGTTACTTCAAATTTTTAAAGAATTTAATTAAATTGAAAAATTCAAAAAAAAACTATTACTTTGTGGCTGCAATAAATTTCAATTTTAGTTGTAAAAAATTTTGATCAAGATTAAAAATTTCGTTGTAAGATCTAATTTGTTAAATTCAATTTTACATGTTCAAATTGTCCAGCATCAATCAAAGGAACAACAATGCTATGTTAAATATTAAAAAATTATTTATTCATTTGATAAAAGCAATTGTGTATCTTCTTGTACTTTTATTAAGAATTTACGTAGGTAATGACAGGTGACATGCCCGCAGTGGCGATTCTAGAGAAGGACGTAGAATTACATGATTGCAGCTCCAGCTTCCCTGGTGATTTCAACTCAACGGGGAACTTTTGACGTACTTTATTAATAATAATAAAAACAATGACACTAAGCGTTGTGTAAAATTATTGTGTTCATTAATCAATTATAATTGATTTACTATCGCTTTTAATGCAAATTTTTAAGAGCCCCATCCAATTTACAATATGAATATTTAGTACAATCAATTACAATTTTGCATCACTTGTTAAAATAATGGAAAATAAATCATAAATGCCTTCAAAGTTTAAATAATGTATTATGGAAGTCAAATTTCTTCAAGTCGTACTCAAATCTCCAAAGAAATTGTTAAGTAGTAAGTGAACTTTGGAAGAACATCGCAACTTATGTATAACTAAAGATAATAATAATGGGAAAATAAGTAGAACGAATATTTTAAATCCTGACAAACAAACAGGAAGCAAATACATCCTTGCTGTATTAAGCTTAATATATTGTAATGATATTTTTGACCGGCAGCCGATATTTTTGGAAGATTTTTGTCTTCTTGGTGGTTTTGATTCTGTTGGAGTCACTAATCGATTTGCACCGCGATTCAAAGACTTGTTTTCATGTCGGCAAGTCGGTTTTTTATTATTTAATGCCAATAACTCAACAATGACTCAAAATTGTTACACAATACACTACTTATAACACAAATATTATTGTTTTTCTGTAATGAATTAAAGGTGTTGTGAAACCAGTGATAAATCTTGCGAACGTGAAGCTAAAATTAAAAAGTGTTTAGAAGAAATATGGTGCATACTGTATAATTTGAGACTTACGAGGGAATTTGTTGTTATAAGGTTGGAAGAAGGTTCGTTCGTTGAGCGGAGGACGTTGCGAGTCCACGTAAAATTTGTGCGTCTCCAATTTGTGATATTATAATTTGCGTTAATTTGTCAGCCGATTAACTGATTAAGTCAGGGAGCATATCCTGATGGTTGATAGTGCGATTGTATAAGAAAATATTGTTTGCGTTTTGTTTCAAGCTGAAATAAAGCAGAAAATTAAAATTTGGTATTTTGATGATAAGAAAATTTAATAACGCCGACCGCCATTTGCATTTATACGACCATTATAATTTTAACAAAATTTACTTACCTCAAATGGAAATTGGATTGAATTTGTATGAAATAGAAGAATACACGTGTGTAATTAAGGCGATTATCGAAGAAATTTCACAAGAACAAAACTATCCGATCAACTCTGGTAACCAAAGTTCAGTAGCAAAAACACCTGTTGCATCCAGTGTGATACGGGAGCATTTGACCAACAACAACGAGGAAAGCAGTGGACCTCAAACGTTAATCAAGCTAAGAAATTATTGTTTATTTGAACTATTTTATTTCTCAGAATTCTTATAATTTTCATGTTTTTTTTAATACTAACATTATTACACTAACAGCGGAATTTGGTAAATGAATTTAGAAGTCATATTTGGTATAAAAGTAAATGCAATTCATTTATCAAGTGTCGCTACACGATACACAAAGAGTCAAGAAACAATATCATTAAGTTTCAAGTTATTGGCAATAAATAAACCATAATTTGCGTTAATATTAAGAATTTTGTTTTCTTGAATTATACGATTCGTGGGTTTCAAATTGAATTCGCTCCTGAGAGTCAAGTATCTCCGAAATTATCTGAGCTAGCTGGAGAAAAAGATAAGAGTGTGTAGAGCTTTTAAACTTTACATTACAATATATTATTATACTTATGATGAATTATTTACACAGAGGTGATGTTCAAAAAAACTACATTGGATATTTTAGTACAAATAATGTTAAATGGTTGTTTTGCATTCTGTCTGATGTTAAAATGGAACAATAAAGAGCCATATAAATAGTCTGTTTTGTACAATCGATTGATGGAACACCTTGTAGAATGGGGTTCAAATTTGAAATTTAAAAAGGGAGTTGGTAAAACAGTTTTTGTGATTATTTTGATATATTTTGAAAAACCAAAAAAAATATCAGAACATTTGAGAACAAAAGAAAAACAACGGAGAACAGGAAAAGTAAATTTTTCTTTATTTTTAGCAAAAACTTTTTAATTTGTTGTATGTAAGTAATTTTTAGCATCATTTGAATAGTAATATTTTACAATAAAATTGTCTGCATAATACAACAATAGTTGAAATTTATTTTATTCATTCACATAGTAGAATTTAATTAATTAACGCCAAGTCCGTACAGTGTCGAATTCAATAACAAAAACATAAAGCACGATAAAATGCTTTCTAAATTAAGACTAATTTAAATATATTATAATTAAAGTTGTGAATTATCACCTATTATTCATAACACGCATTACTTAATACAATGGAGAGAAGGCGTACAGTTGTTATAAGGGTAATAAATACATTTGAATAATCAAGCGCATTAAGCTCGGTGTACACTTACATGGCATAATTTTAAAAGCGACCATATTAGGAGTTGTAAAAATATAGCAGATTGCTGTTTCATAAACCAAAACTTGAAGACAAGAAAATGGAATTTGAGTAACATTGACCTAAAAATGCTTTGAAGGCACCATGCGATGCCAGTCTAATTTAAATTTATCACATCATGTATAACAGTTCTATTTTTTGCGTGATACTATTTAGCTAGCGATGTTAATTAAATAAAGCGTATTATAATACCTGTCCTGCATATTATGGAAAAAGGTTTCGGCTAAGCTTCAGGCGATGGCGGCTACACAAGTATAAAGACAGGAGAATCCATTAATGAGTGCACCGCACAATTAAACCTCTGCGGTAATTAATCTCACCGCGGGGGTTGTCCAGAATAAAGGGTCAGGGGTGGTGAAAACAGTTGGAACCCACCGTTCCGAAGTCATTTTTGATATAGCTCTTGTCTTTTAATATTTTATTGGTAGTTGTAACCAAACTCGTTGAAATTCCATCGAAATTTACCGAGTAATTGTTTTTTATTTTGCACTTTTTGCTCTTCTTTTTATAGAAAGCATATACGGAAAAAGCTCTAAACTTCAATCACTTTATTGTGATAGAAATATTATTTTTATATCTAAACCATTACTAAATTACCAGGTATCACGCATCCACGAGATACATTATAATATTTAATAATAAAGTGAATACTATCGAAATATTTACAATATTAATAAAGAGTGATAGTTTCCTCAGAAAATTTGAAGAATTAATTTCGTTTTGTAGATATTATAAATTTCACACCAAGTACGCAACAACTTCGCACTTTTGTAAAGCATTTTATAAAAAGTTGGAGCTATTGTGGTATTGTGGAAATGTCAGTCTTTGATTGTCACTCAACTCAATGCATTTGTGAATATAAGTATTCGGAAAGCGAAACTGTTTATATTTCTTTTTTCGCAAAATCTACTATATTATCATCCATAGCAAAATATAAATTGAAAATGCAACAAAATATAATATTCAAACTTTTGTGTAGTTTCGATTACAAGTTTTGTTGATGAAAATTATGTATGTCAACTTTAAAAACAGTTCTTTAATAATATTTAATAGCATCACTTTATTGGGTAATTTATTGCTAATGGAAGAAACGAGTAAATAATTTTTTATAAAAATTAAAAGTTTCCAAACTAAAATATACTAACAAATACATCCATTATAAAGCAGAAAATAGAACTATCATTCGTGTAGAAATTAAAGCTCCAGGAAAATGTAGTGTTATACTATTTATCAACTTGCAGACTAAAATTCGAGCAACAAAATTCGCTCTAAAATAAATTGATTACTATGATTAGTCTGATATTGTGTTATGGATATTATTTTTTAATTCTTTAAATTCATTTTTCCGTCTGTGAAAAAATAATTTAAAAATGTTTTATTAAAAAATTTCACGTTTTGATCTTTCGCACGAACAAAAAATATTACAAACATTAATTATTACTAAGTTGTTTTTTTTTTTAAATATGAAGTATCATAAACGATAATGGAATGTTAAATGCAAGAACAGCTCTACTCTGTAATAAATGATACCGCAATTACATGCTACCGTTTAACGCTTTCGATGCCTATCATTTTTTACAATAATGAAATCTAAACAGCAAAAGTTGCGTTCCATTGCAATTTGTAATAAATGTAATTGAAATTTATGCAAGATTGAATTAATATTGAACTTAGAGAATGTAATTTAAATGTAATTTATCTTAATTGCAAGTATATGAACAATGGGAGAATGCAATTATAGGAAATTGTAATTAACGGTTTTTTCACGTCTTCGCTGGCTTGATTGACTTTAATTTTAATTTAACTTAACGTAAATTGCTTTTTTCATATTTATTGTAATATCCTTGGAAGAAAGCCAAAAAATCATATTTTATCGAATATAACAAAATATAAAAATCATTATGGTCGATTACATTAACTAATTTTCGATAGTTGTAACAACCTTTTACTTGTATGCAGTAATGTATAAATAATTAGTTACTTTTATCAGGAAACTTGTCTCGGCGTACATACTAATGGGCATAATCAAGTATTGTTGAATTCCATCCTGACAGGTTACATTTTCTGTAGTTATTATTTAGATTGTCAAATATCATGTAAATAAATATCGCAACCGGTTTTGTATAAAACGTCCATGTCGGACACTATCATCATTCCCAAGTTCGAATGCATGTTATCGGCAATTTGAAAAGCAAAATATGAGCACCATTAAAATATAAAATATTAAAAATTAATTTAAATAAATGGAAAAAATAATTTAATTTACTACCCATATGATTAATTAATTCAATAAAAATTTACAATTGTACCATAAAGAAATGCTAATTTAACCACAACCATTAATAAAGCTTACTGATTTATTGTCACGCTCCAAAATTTAGATATTTCGCTTTGAGCTTAAAGGAAAAAATTGTAAATCTTCATCACATGTAACATAAATTGTTAAAATTTAATTCTTTACCACATAATTACTTAATATTAAAATTTCCTTGGTTCCTTCCTACTTCCCTTTGATAATCATAATTTATTTACTTGCGCTACTATCAATTTTGTCTTAATCTCCGGCCAAATTCTAATTTTGCGATATAAATCTTAAAATTTTTTTAAGTATAAAAATTTATAGCCGACCTGGATGAAAATATAAATTAATAAAAATTTTATTCTATTAATAAAATAAAAATGTAATAAGGAAACGAACTCGGTAATTAAATGCTTAAATGACGATACTCTGCAGATCCTTATGATACTAAGCTGGTGCTGTTGCATATTTTATGTTTTCTCTGGCTCTCTCTGTAATATTGTCAACTCACGATATTGTTAAATTTTTTGAATTTATGATTGCTTTCAAAGAAAAAAGTGAGTCTTCGTGTTATATTCCAGATAATCATAAACAGTACACCACAGGGACCCTTTTGTTTGTCTAGTTTTACAAAAAAAACTCATGCATTTTTAGAATATTTTAGTAATATTTGGGACTATTAAAATTAATTACCACTAACCCAATCGAATTAAACAGTTTTTGTGCCTATAAAGATCATAAAATGTAAATTTTTAAATTCTTTAAATTGCCTTTCTTTTCTCTGTGTAACTCGGAAGCATTCACTGGCTTTTATTCCTGACGGAATAATATAACCACTTCTTTCAGGTCCTTAAAAACCATCCCAACTGCTTTACTAGTTTTTGAAAACACATTTTAAACAAATAATAAAAAAATAAAATTTTTGAATTTAAAAAGTGTGTGGCGGTCCTTGTTTTGTTATCTTAATATCGATATTTTAGAGAATTCGGCTGGGCATCTTCAAGTTTAATATTTGATGATGAAAAAGTAATTAAAAGAAGTTCATGGATGACTGAGTATTTTTGCAATGCAACAGATACTCATTATTGAGTTTAGCTTTGAATGTCGTTTTACAAAATAGTTTGCATGGTGTTATTTATGTGACTGCATAAAACTGCAAAATAAATTGTCTTTTTAGTTGCAAGCGTATGCAGATAACAACTGACATATATTTTCTGTGAGCTGACGGTATTATTATGTTTGAAAGAGTAGTGCCACTCTTTTAGCTTTCAGAGAGGTTTAAACGAATATTAAAGATTATAATTTAAAATCTGTTTTTTTTACGTTTTACAAAATCATATGTTTGTTTTTAAATTCGGTTTGATTTTCGGCAAAACTGATGTATAAACGAAATAATTCATGTAAATTATCCCTTCATTTGATTTAATTTTTGGAGTTTATTCCTCGGATAGTTTAAAAGTTAATGGGAATTATTACAGTTATTTTGCATGTGCACATTTATTTTATTTTCCTTATTTATTGTTCGATTGCAATATTCGTTTATTTTGAACTTGTGGTATAGAAGTTTGAAATGTTTGTTCACTAGAGCTAAATAATTAACAACACCTGAACACAATAACCTCTAGCTCTGTGAAATTAAATGTAGCATTACAAATTACAAACGAGAAAGAACAATTTGTTGTAAGAAGTTTATTAAAACTTAAAATGTTCAATACATTCGATAGTTTACAGTATATTGCACAGTGTATTTTTCCTTGTTAAATTGTTCAACGTTAATGGTTGTTTATCTTTGACAGTTTTTAGAATCTTTGTCTCTTCGTCTTATTTTCTGAATTCTCAAAAGTCTTGGAATCTTATAACATATAATGGTTTTCAACTGGCAGTTACTTAAAATCAATATAAAAGCAATTAGTATTTGTTTTACCTAGTAGTGCTTTTGACTCTATTTAGTACGATTTTTTAATAAAGTTGAAAGTTGAATGAATAATATTTATGATTAGAAGCATACTCGACATCTTATTGTTTTGAAAATATTTTCTTTTTTATTAATCTCATCTGGCGCTTAACAGACCAAGAACAGTTTTGTGCAAAGTGCTACATTAAATAGCAAAAACCATTAGACTTTCCTTTGAAAGCTACGCTATGATTGTATCCTTTCAATAAGCCCAAGTGATTTGAAAAACTATCCGCAAATTTCTGCTTGTAGTTATATATATTCTTATAGCAAACAAATTTATGTGTTAAATACTTTCTCAAAAATCAAAAATGGTTTCATAAGGTTTTAAGGTTCTATTTTCTTTCAAATGAAACTGCTATACATATTTATATATTAAGCAGGCATTCTTAAGTATAAAGCGCCAAATCACTTCCTCTGATACCTACATTTGCCCTAATAATAGAAGGATCGTTTCAAAGCGCCACTTCTATTGCAGTGGGCACTCGCTAGAATTAAACTAGTCTTGGGTTGGAGTTGTTAGAACGCATTGTGGTAAATTTGAAAATCCAGTTGGGGAGAGCTTAAAGTAAACCAAGTTGAGAATTTAGAATCCTGATAGGATTATTGAGTGAATCATCAACGTGACCCGAGACCAGTTTTTTCAGGTGCCTAATTGGGGATTTTTTTTAACCGGTTGACGCCATTGAGTCAATATTTCATCAAACACGATCGAGATATTTTCCATCCGATTCAATAATTGCGAGTGTAAGAATCGCAAGTTATTGTCTCTTGAGTCTTGCTACCGTCTTCGACGTACACCACGTGCTAGTGTTTATTGTGTGCTGCGAACTGCGACAGCATCTTTTGTTCAGTTCATCAGGTGCCGAGTGGTTCGTTCAGTTTTATTCAGGGCTGAAGCAAATTCTTTCTTCCTTACAGATGCACGCACTTTTTGCTATTCCATTAATCATAGAGCTAGTTTTAACAACAAAAAATCGGTTCCAGATGTTTTTGGAAAAGTAAATTTTCATTATACTGCATCCGAAAGATTATGTCGATTATGTCTCGATTATGTCGACTGCTTGCAATTTGGCTCAATGAATTAGTTAACAAATCGTATACAAAGTGGTTTAAATACATGCTAACTGAAATAATTAATTGACAAATCGGTAGAATATAATAGGTATAATTGCAAAATAATTTAATTAATTCGTATAATATGATTTATATTACCATGTCGTAATGAAAGCTTTAATCTTTATCTTTGGTAGTAAAAAAATAGAAAGAGTAGGAGAATTAATTAATTTAATTTAAAAAAGACAATTTCGAACAAATTGATTTTGTCTTTTAAGGGATAATGTCATGAGGTTGAGCAAAGACAAGAATGGATAGAAAGAAAAGCTCCGCTAAGAGCATTATGGAAGGCCTTAATGAGTGATTATTCGCAGTGATTAGCGTGAGATTGTATCCCGAGGCAAGTGTAGGATAAATTTAAACTTAATATACATTACAACGTTACCGAGATTGAAACGAGTAAATTTCTCTCATTTATCTTAAACTTTTTCATTTGAAACGTTAGGAAAAATGTGCGCTTATTTTTAAAATAAGTTGTATAATAATTTTCGAGTGTCGTGAATCAATGACAATGAATTACATAAAATGGTTTCTTCTACTTTCATAATTTGTTCATTTATTTTATGAAGTTACGAGAGGATATACTGGCATAATTTGGTAATTTTGTAGCTACCGAAACAGGTGTTATTTATTACGTATAATGTGAACATAAATTTGAAATGTGCGAGAAGTAAAACTATTTTATCTTTTTTGAAGCAGCGAATGCGATGAAACATTGTTCTACTTTTTATTCTTTATAACTTTCAATAATTCACTTTAAACTTTCCAAAATACAAAAATAGATTACAGATTTACAGTAATCATCGCAGCAGAAGAGGTGCGATAAGCGGCGCGATGAAAGAAGAATCTCCAAATTCTCGTGTGTACACTAGCTATCGACTTCATTAATTATCGCGTCTTGCATATTTTCTCCTTCACTTAATAAAAAATTAAAACGTTTCCAACTTCTCCTAGCAAGCAATTAATACTGGTAACTAATGAACATTTTCAACCAGAAGGTAAAGAACTTTCTCGGTTATATCCTACGACTCCCCAGAAGCTATACAAAGTTAACATTAATAGGTGCATTTGAAGGCAACTTAACGTAACGAATTACTCTAAATTGCAAAATTATAGCCTATTATTTCTAGAGCCGACGTAATAATAAATGACGTTAGTACAGGTGGGTTTTCCGAACCAACTTGTTTTTTATTTTATTTTTCAAGTGTTAATACCATATCTCCCGTTAATATAAACTGACGTATTTTTGGGCGGAGGTGACAATTCGTTTTTCATAAATTAAGATTTACTCAATTTTGGCTAATTCGAAGCTTTTGCCAACTGTATTCCGTAAATCTATAAACTGGTTTGATGTTTCCAACAATGAGTTATACGTTTTACAGGTGTCGTGAATTTATATTGCACTATTAAATGACTATATCGCAAATTTATTATGGATTTAAATTTGTAAAGTAATATTTGTGGAACAAACATGAGCTATATAAAACGAAATTCCAAACGTATACTTTTTTAAATCAACAGTTTTATGTAAATCTGTAATTAAATTATAAAACAAATGCTATGGGAGATAAAATGTGTTATTAATGTTCAACAGCTTGCAGATTTAAATGTGTATTGTTTTGTAGTGGTATATCCACCTAATCGGTTTTGTTAAGTTTAAATTTGCATTGTACCTTGTGGAATATTTCGACTTATGACGAACTGTTTTAATATTTTCAAGGTCATATTTTCCTGACTCTAAGATTATTAAATTACAGGTGGTTCTTCTGAGTGTCGAGGAAAACACTTAATTTAATGGCCCGTAGTGCGTGCTAATCATAATCAAAGCCTAAACTTGTTATCCTTTTGTCTAAATTATCGGACGTAATCCGATTTCTTCGAAAATTCAATTTTTAAATCAGCCGATTTCAACGCTTTTCCGCACTTTTACCAATTTTTAACTGCGAGGTGTGATATCACAAATCACAACTTTTAATATTGCTATTCGGAAAGTTCGATATATCGAAGACAAGTTTTATGTTCGCAGTGTTTTATAACGTAGCTGTATGCAAATCTAAAATGGGAAATAAAATTGCACTTGAAATAACCTCAACTTACCTAAAAACGAACTGCAGATTGAAAATCTATATTACAGGAAAGCTATGCAAGTAGAAAATAAGGTGTATGGATATAAAACCTAACGACCCCTGCTATTGAAAGCGGTAAGCAATTTTTATTTATTGGCCAACATAAAATATCGTAAAGCTTAATTAAAAAAATTCTTCTACACTAAATGTTCTATACCTTGCAATAAGAAATATATATATTTTTAACAATAACAGAGAGACTTTAATGGTATCTTGGCATTTTGACTTAATTTTTGCAAAATTTGAAAGACTTTTAAATTCTAAAACATGCTCCAATTTCTTCTTATAAATATTGGAACTATTAGAGGTCCTGACAAAGTATTTCTATTATAGTAAAAGTATTATAGTATAAAGTACATAATATAGGTATAAAATATTTCTATTCTATTAAGAGGAGCCCTTTGGGCTGTAGGGCATTTTTTACTAAACTACTAGCAACTAAGTAGGTAGGGAAAGCAGGCTTTTTGTTAAAAATAGTCGCAAGAAGCGGTTGAGCTAAAGTTGGTCACCCGAGATAAATTTTGCAAATATAATATAAGTTATAATTTTGAGAACAATTTAATGATTTCTATTTTTGAGTCACTCACTATTGAGTGAGGGGTTTGATTTATTTTGGATACAATTAATTTTGGAAAATAACTTTTTGAATGATTGATTAACTGAAAATTAAAAAAAAATAGTTTGGATTTATGGACCGTTTTCCATATTCCATATTTCCATATTCCGTTTTCAGAAATCTAAAAATTATATAAATAATGTGCAATTAATTTCATTAAATAGGAGCTTTTCGCTTTTGTACAAGAAAAATATCTAATTACTATTAGCTGCAATAGTGCGAACCGGGAGAACGGGGTTATGGAATTTCTCCAGCAATACCCACACTACCAATTACATTAATAACCTTTAGAGTGTGAAAATCAGATATGGAAATTACTTTACTCGGATATTCACCAAACTATTATGAATTTTTCTCTTTTTGTGAGTTCTTCTCGTTTTGTGGTTAATTCTATTAAATAGGAAATTGTTAACTTTCAGAACAAATACATGTTACGATAGTGCAAATCGGGGGGTCTGGGGGTATGCAATACCCTCCAGTACTCTATCAATTCTATGAATATTTTGTAGTCTGAAGATTAAAATGGTAATTTTAAATATACACTTAATACATGCATATTAATACATATTTAATAAATTAAAACCTATTACGGTGATTTTTTTTTCTATTTTGCTAGGCAATTTTTAATATGATACAAAGCTTATTATGCTAGCAATATTTATTTTATAGACTTCAAAGAATATTACGGTTTTTTTAATAAACAAATTCGATAACTCCAAATCAACCCTAATTTTTGTTAATAAAAAATTTATATTTACCACTACCAAATGTAGCACTGTATATTTATTTTTATTATTATGCTTACACAACAGGAATGTAGAGCAATATTTTATGAAAACATTGCTAAATGTAATATGTAGTAAATATTATAGGTAATACCAAACAAATATTCATTTTGAAGTTTCTGTGTGTTCAACTGTGTTTCATTGTAAATTCATGAACAAAATCCACAGTTAAATGGGAATTAAATTTTAAGAATATTCAATTCAGGATTCAAATCAATTTGGCGTGGAAGATGTCGTTTTTTCTATATATCGGTATTGGTCGATATAATGCAATAATCCTTCTTGTGTCACCGGATTCAAAATTGATTCCAAAACGGATTTCGCTGTGGTTAAGCTATTGGGAAACGATTTATCCGTCCTTTCTCTCATAAATTTCCATTGATGATTTTCGTATTTGCATTCCACAATTTTGTTATTTAATTCTTTTACATTTTTAGTAAATGTCATGGTTGCAAATGGTGTGTTCAGTTGCCCTACATATAGCTGACATACTTTTTGGCTTATTACGCCGATTCCTTCTTCTTTAACAATTTTTAACTTGAAATCGATTGAGTTCATACTGGCAGGTTTCCATTTTAACGCTTCTTTATATGTTCCTCCTCTGTATGGTTCATTGGACGGTTGAAATATTAAACCATCGTGTTCGTGGGGTAATGCTTTTATAAATTTCTGGCTTGCCAGAAAACCTGCACATTCCACTCCCCAAAATTCTTTCTTCCGAATACCGAAAGGCTCGGTAGCTTTATTTATTGCGCCACTTTGAATGGCTTCACGGCGTGGAATTATAATTTCGTGTTCGATACAAAAAAGTCGGGTGGAGAATTGAGTTTTTCCCACTTCTTGTCCCTCAAACATAATTATGTCGTATATTAAATACCGAGGTATATTTTCACCATTAATTTTATCGATAACCATTTCGCCATCGACCAACGTATTATTTATTGGTCTCGATAATTTGCGATGAGGAAATTGTAACCCATGCACTTTAAACACGTCGTTGTTTCTATCGATAAAGTACACTTTATCTTCACCGTCGATAAGCATCATATACCTTGTTCCATCCGCTTTCCATGACACTTTGTAAGGTTTTTCATGCAACAATGTAATATTTTTTACATCTAATGTAACTGGTTGCAGTCCAGGAAACTTTTTTCCTTTCCATTCGCACATTTTGGCAACTTTTTTTTGTATTTCAATTACTACTAATTTGTTGTCTAAATGTGTAACACCGGGAACGCCTTCCATAAATGTAGGAGCCTTCCGATGATTGTTAAATTTAAACCGTTTTGGGTTGGTTTCTCCGTTGCTTATAGTATTATCTTCAAAATACCATTCCGGTAAATCGGGCGGAGATGGGCAATTTTTGACATCGCCAAATCTTTTATAGAGTTCTTCCAAATAATCGTGTTTGTAAATTCCAGGTGGCCTAGCGTTTGAAAATTCTTTTAAAGCTTGCCTTAGATTAAATTTCATTTCTGTAACTAAGTACGAAGCGATTAAAAAGCCAGTTCTATTAAAACCATGCGTGCAATGCACTAATATTTTCCTTGTGGGATGCTTTTCTTCAAACTTCTGAATTAATTCAATGAAGGTTTTTGTTTGTTCCTCGGAAGGGGTCTCCAAATGACCTCGACATTGTAGTTTGAAATATTTACATTTTTTATTTTCGATTTCTTCCGTGTTGTAGTATCGGTTTTCCATTGTATTGGTCAAATCAATCCAAAGTCCCAATTTGATACCTTTTTCTTTGCAGCTATCAAATATAACGCTAGGAGAAAATCGGCAGTGTAAGGGGACTTTGTCATCGTAGCTATCACCAAGTGGTGTCTTGCTAACAATAAATTTACCTACAATTAATTCGTCGGAATCCATTGGACAATTTAGCCA
Organism: Cantharis rufa; assembly: GCA_947369205.1. NCBI lineage: Eukaryota > Metazoa > Arthropoda > Insecta > Coleoptera > Cantharidae > Cantharis > Cantharis rufa. The sequence goes on from OX376303.1 coordinate 11,422,918, forward strand.
TCGTGGTGGAATCGAATCATGTTCTCGAACTCTCTTCGCAATTCTCGTTTTGTTATTATTCATCTGCATATTTATTTTCAAGTAGTGGAGTTTATACTACTCGAGGAATTCAAATTAACTTATATAATAATGTTTTTTTTAATAAGGTATTATCCGGCAATCCAAATGTCTTAAAATTTAAATCCGTAGTGGAAAATTAATTTTCATATTTTGAATCACGTTGAATATTGTCGCAGTTTTTATGAGCTTAAAAATGTTACATTGAAATATTATGTAGCTATACATAGCTACATTTCTGTAAAAAGTGGGTCTAGAACTTTTCGGCGCAAAGATGAAAAATTTCTAAGCAATTCAAACCTAAGTTACTACTTTACTACATTAATATTTAAAAAAAAATATATATGTTAATTTGCATTGATCTATTGCTATGCATCCAGCCAAGTTAGCACCCAGAATATGTTATTCAGCTGCTCACAAGAGAACCACGAGTTGCAAGTATAACTTGGTACATTATTGCTAGTAACATGACGAAATCCTAAATTAAGAAGAAAATGTATGTATTTCCGAAAGCAAAATATAGATTACATAATATATAAATATGGAAAATATTTAAAAATTAATTAGTAATTACATTTCTTTCTACTTTTTTTAAAAATTATTTTAATTTTAAAAAATAAAAAGTAATTCCTGGTGCAATTTTTATGACCGCTACTGTACATATTAATGCAAATATTTTGGTGATATTGAGTTTTACCATTGCAAATATTATATTTTGTATAATTTCAATAATTTTTTTCTTTATAAATATTTTTCTTTATTTATAATTTGGGAAAATTTGATACGTTGTATGTCCCTTGCCGTTCGGCCAAAAGTTATTTTGAAATATTTAATTAACAAAATTTAAATTAAAATGTAAAATAAATAAGTGTGACTCCTGCCAAAACGAGATACTCAGCTCGATTCCGGGCCCATCTCCCCTTGAAAGGCAATGGCAAACCCTCGAAGTAATTTGCCAAGATTGCCTTTTAAGTACGTCACGAGGCTTCTGACAAGAAGCATACAACACACATTTTACATACACATGCTTTTGCCGAAATTTTAATTAATTAATCAGGTACTACCTCAAAAAAAATTTTTAAATATCACATGACAAAGAACATTTTACATATCAAATTTTGTAAAAAAAATTGTTTCAGAAACTGAATTTTGGCTTTAATTTTCAACCAAATACACTTGACTTTTTTTTTCAAGTGTTGACAATATCTTTGAGGTATTCAATGCCATGATATGGTCATGAACTTAGTAGTTAACTCCAGGGAGGGACTAATTTTTTTTCCGTCTCCGTGCTTCGGAGACACGGAGAAGCAGCTTCTAAGAAGATATTATTTCTACATATATGAGCTTAAATACTAGGTTGAATTGGTACAACTACGTTGTAGAAATAAAAACTCTTAACTCGTCTTTAGCGCTGAAGAAAAAAGTATGTCTCAGAGATCAGAACTTATATATTTGCATAGATTGAAATAGGAAATAGAATAGAACCACTCGCTATACTTCCGCTTGATAAAATTTGAAATATTTAACATTTCATACAAAATTTTATAAATGTAGTCTAATGGTGCGCAAAGAGAACGTTAAAAAGCGACTACCGATTAGCAATATTGTGTATTTTTGTTGATAATGCTTTTTGGAAAATAAATTTAACGAAAGTTAAGAAAATAATTAATTATACCTTCATTATTAATAATATTGTTTAATTGAGTATAATGATCAGGGTGCGGATGAGTAAACGCATTGAAAATCGAAAACGTTCAAATAATACTTAGGATTCATTTTAGCTAAATGAGAAATTATTCTTTTGCTTTCGGCGCCAGTTAACACGATTAAAACTAATAGGAATGGAACAGTTCTTTCAATATATAAAATAAAATTGAAAAAAGATACCTGTTAACAATAGCATTTACATAATTCATTAGTAAAACATTTTTTTTACATATAAATCTACCTAATAAATTATATTATATATTCCAATAGCAGGAGCCTTTTGTATTTCTGATTAGCTATTAATCGGGAATTTACAAAATGTAAATTTTTAAATTGGAATAACGCATTTGTTGAAAAAATATATTATATCTGTGGCAATAATAAGTAAATGTTATTTAATTGTCTATTATACTATATACGAGATATTCGTATGCAGATATTTATTTAAAATTACAAACCGGAATAAATAAAACAATTTTATGCAAAATTGTTTAATAAACTTTGTTTGAGTGTGAGTGAGTTTGTTGGTTTAATATATAACATACTTTACATATTTTTTATGTAAATAGAAAATTTAATGTTCTATAATAATATAAAAATTAAACTAAAAATAATTTAGATATTAAAAATATATGTGAATATCGATTTATTACTTTTTATATTATAAGTTAACATTTGTTCAAGAAAACTGGCAAAAAAGCTTTTATGGAAGTTTTCTGAAGCCAAACAGCCAAAATTTTTGGGTTTTGAAACAGATACATCAGCTATTATCACTCCTAGGAGTTACCCTAAGGTTTTTACTACTTAGGTTTGGAAACCATAACCTTTTAAAAAATTCGGCCGATTGCTGAATCTGGTAATATCGAAACCTGGTATTAAACCAGACGTTTAATTTTATAACAGTATGTACACTTCACAAAAAAACAGAGTAAAACATTTTTCTAAATGTTTACAATTTTTCATAATTAAATTATTATCTGTTTGATATTTTTTCACTGTAGGTTTACTATATTATTTACAATTAATTATAAATGTTTTTCAAGTTTGGCTTAATTAAATTTTGAAAAAACTAACTTCATAAACAAAAATATCTGAAACATCTAAAATATTTACCTCTAACATAAATGTGTATTTTAGTAAACAGTACTCCCTATATTACAATTTTAAACAAATGTCAATTTGTTAATATTCTTCTTAATATTCTGGTTGTTTCGTTCAAATTTTTTGTAATATTTTCTTAATTATTTGATGTAAAATATTTCGATAGTTTGCTTACAAGAAATTTATTTTTATCTGTAAATGTGTAATATTGTTATTGTTACAATATAAATATATAATGCAATATAATATAATAAATGTACAATGTAAATAAGTACTTATAACTTGAAATAATAAAATAGCACATAAATAATATTGCAGCAAAGTTAATATGTAGTATAAGTTTCTAATATCATGCTATTTAAATTTCAAAGTAGATACTACACAGGCAAAAATAGTATTTTTTTTATTTTTATATAATAAAATATTTAAAAAACGAATTATTGTTGAAAATCTCAGTCAATATTTTAAAATCATAATAGGAAATAGTAGTATTGGTGTTAATGCAATTGGTAATGCTAATGATTATTGTATAACCATTAACAATGTGCCTGTGTGCACGAACAGCGAGGTATTTGTGACGAGCTGCGGTTTCATTCGATAACTAAATTAGATATCCCATTATCGAGAATTGGAATCGACATGAGGGCTTCAGTGTTATAATGTATACCTACGTAATGTATTATACAATACATATACAGCTATTCTAGTTATTTTTGTTTTATAACTAATTTTAGTGCAGTACTTCGTGTCGCCTACGATACGTTTAATCAGATCGTATTGTTTCTGAAAAATAGCAAGCATAAACCACGTTTAGCTTTTTAAATTACCTACCTATTTAGAAACGAATGAGTTACAAATCTTTTTCACGCCATAAGAAATGACCCGACCTCTACAAAAAACAACATTCAATCATATCGAAAAAGCACAGCTAAAGAACCACGTTTCACGTAATGAGGCGAACTCATCGTTTGGTGTGAACATGTATCTCATTTTGAAATATCTAAGGAATTTCTCAATTAAGACTTAATTATAATTAACAATGTATTTATTTTGCCTAAACCGCAACGTTAAACTTTATTACTTTTATGCCTACAAGTAAAATACACAAACTTTTAAGCTTGGAAAAGTTTTAAATATTGATACAGGCGTTGTAATTCAAAACGGGAACATTTTAATTTCCTATATTAAAATTCTTTTTCCCGACATTTTAGTGGTTCTAAACAAATGATTTAGGTAATTTTAACTCTTTACTTATTACTTAAATATAACTTCGTTTGTTCGACAAGTTAAAATAAATAAGTTTTAATTATTACAAAAGCCTGCGTTTAGAGAAAAGTTTGTTTATATGAAACACATAAATTTTAAAATATATTAACCAAATTTTAAAAAATCTTTTTACTTTTAATTTTTATTTTTTTTTTATTTTTTTTTACAGTTACAGTATACGCCTGTACTACTACATATGTATGTATGCAGATGACACATTATATAAAAGATGGTGTTAGTAAAACTTGAGCTATTAATTTAGAAGTTTGCGTAGTGAAACAGTTGTGAAAGGAATGCACTGAAATATTTGCCAAAAGTATATAAGCATTCCTTCATAATTCACTTGAACTGAACATATGCATAAGTAAAGTGACTTTACGTTATTTGATGTAGATAGATAAAGTTGTTATAAGCAACAAGGAAAGTAAATTGCTGTGTAGGTGATAATTATTAAAACTCCTTCCTATTCGTAATTTCGACTAAGAATTACAACTTTATGTTTGATATATTGTTGTAATTAATAATACACCAAACTACTAGTGAAATGCGAGATGTTTACATCAAAATTGTTTATTAACACCAACTACAAGAAATTCATTACCTAAATAGAACTTTCCCAACTTATAGTTGCAACTACTAATTTAGCCGAGCATATTTAGTACATTGCTTGCAAAATGATTATTTTAATAAATAATTTCCGTTTAACTTAAGTACTTCTTAAGCCACAGGTGCTTGATTGTAAGCCTGTTCGGCAAGATAGTTATCAAAACTAACAAATATAGGAAGCTCTTTCAAAAAGACAACCAAAACCACATTACATGAAAAGCAACTTTCCCTTCAGACTTAAATCTAACTACTTTGGTGATGTTTCCATTAAGTAATAAATAATTTAACTCAAAAACCTAAAAAGTTATTGTTCAGATTTTCAAGTACCGCAATAAAAGAATGAGCTTGCAATCAAGCTCTCTGGTACAAATATAAAGTTAGACTTACATATTTGTGCAGCATTAAAGTTTAAACTTGATTATTTATTAAAGAACCCAAACTTTTTAAAAACTAAATTAAATAATTTGCGTTATCAGTTAAAAAGTTAACTTTCGACAGTTTGTTAGATGTACTTGTACAAAATTAAAATGTTACTTCAAAAATTAATTAACGCCGAATAAGAAGCAGCAACTTACCAAATTAATATATTAAATTTTGTATATTATACTTCTATTTTAATTGGCAAATTAATTACTTACAGAGAAGTAATAAAAAAATTACTCAATGCTTGACAAACGCTTCACTATTATTTATTTTTTGTGCATACATAACGGGCGAGAAATTAAAATAATGTAAGGGTTGAAATAAAAATTAATTAAAATTTTATAATTAAGTTGATACTTTCAAAAGTATAATTTGGCAAAAAGCCTTTCAAATTTGGAAATTCGAGTCAAACTCAAGTTAATATCCATTTTGATGAATCGTTTCCAATTTCAGTTTTACATTTTTTAATCTTTCATTACTTATTTCGGAATTGGAAATTTCTACAAAAGTATAATATTATACTGTTATACATTTCTCACTCAAAGTATTTTATTTCTTAGGTTCATAATAATTGAAAGCTTATATTTTCAACTTTCAATTTTCAACATTATAAAACAATAATTCTTTTTGACACAATCGCAATCGCCGCGATTTTAATGTTCATTGGTCAAAAATTGAAAATCTCAATTACACATCGATCAAAATGAAATGTTTCAGAAGAAAAAATCTGAAATGCATGTAGAAGTAGTATTTTGCTTTTGATCTGAGACGCCTACGTAAATTTTTTTAAGTGGCAACTCTTGTTATTTGAATAAGCGAATGTAAAAATAATATGACTTGAAAGCTAAAACTTTTCAAAAACAAAAAAAAAATGCATTTAATCAACGGCTTCAATAAACCACAAACTATAAAATTCTAATTACTAATAAAAAAATGTTTATTGAATATATTCCAAACTTTACAAGCTCATTACAAGAGTTTGTGCATTTAAACTGGCAAAACTGTGGTTTATTAATAATTTTAACCACTTTATATGTTTTAATTAATTGTGTAAACATATTCGGCAAATATACTGATAATTTATAAAATATAAAGTAAACCCAAATATAATTAATACTGTTTTAATTAGGTAGCTACAAGTTTTTAAAATAACGTAATAGCAGTTCTCCACCTGCAATATCCTCAAATACATTTAATAGTATATTATTTAACGAGGAGTTTAAACGACATATTAAACGATAAGTGGATCATATACCACGATGCGCAGCCGAGTACACGTACTTGTGTACATGTTCTGCAGGTATTAACAATATCTCAATGACATAATGTGTCAATAAGCCTTCGGCGTTTATCCGGCCCTGGGAAGACCGGAAAATAGATGAGCACAGAAGGTGGTCAAGACGATGGAATCTGAAGGGTTGCAAGGTGAGAATTGGGCTAATATAGATGAGTGGAGAACAAGATGCGAGATACGGTGTGAAGCCCGTAAAGCACTCGCTTATTATAAGTACACACTTGACATTGACATTGACATTGACATTAATATACTAAATTGGTTAGCTGTTCGACTATTACTTTTTTGTAATTGAAGCGTATAATATACTAACAAATAATAATTATTAGAATCAATGTCAAATCGTAGGATCCATTTGTCTGTAAACATATGAATATGAATAAAGATACCAAGAAGCAGCGCAAATTGTATCAAATAAATCAATAATAAGTCAACACCAACACATCGAGGAAGTCTTCCGTCTTCAAGTTTAATGTAAATTTTTTGGTTATAATAGTTAATCAACCTTTGCTTGAAATGTGTCATCATTCTTCCTGTTTAAAGTTTAAATTAAGTGCCTTTCAAATTTTATGAAACTTTCTTACATTTTGTAATCGAGAAATCAATCAATCGAAATCTTGGAAATTAGCACAGTAAGTTATACATCAACATTTAAGTTAGTCCTAGAATTTGTTTCCTGTGAACATGATCCACCTTCCCATTACCATCCTTTTTCTTAACAATGTCTGTAATTTTTGTAAATGTGTCAAAGAAATGCATTCCATATTCTATTTAATTCTGCTGATTTTTTATATATTTATAACATAAAAGTTATGGCGAGGGTGAAACCGGTAAGAAAATTTTGTGTACAAGTGAAGGGAAATCTGCGGAAATCCAAAGAAACCTAGGAAATCGTAGGAAATTTTAGAAAAACCAAGGACAGTTTAGGAAGTCAAAAAGTCTTAATAATTTAAGTCTTAATAATTAAGTCTTAATAAACAACACCGAAAAAAATGATTTGTTGCTCTAATATAGCTATTAGTAGCTATTGCATCAACTGAGTTATTTTTGCTGTTATAACAAATTTTTTCTTGCTGCAAGAAATTTTCTGCTGTCATCATAAAGTTGTTTTCTATTCAGTAAAAAAAGATTAGTTGATTTAACAAATTTTAATATTTTGCATAGAAAAAACTTTGTTAAGGCAGCCGAAAACTTGTTGCAGCAACAAAAACCTCTGTTGAGGCTATAGCCAGTGCCGTAACTAGAACTTTTGGCGCCTATGTTTAACTACAAAAATTCAGCCTTAACGAAAATGGGACCCCAAAGAGGGGTACGGGGTTTCCCCGGTATTTGGGTGCAAAATGGAGAATTTTAAAACATACTCTCAGTTAAAATTTATTAAATTTAAGAAAACTGATTAAAAATTATTTTCATTAGCAACAGAATTTTCTTCATTCATTTGAAGCAATTGCCCAATGGCAATATTTTGATTTTATTAAATATTTAAAAGTAGGCGCTTATTTAAAAAGTTTTAATTTTTATATTTTTTTGCTGTTATAATATAAAAATTAACGGATGCCTGATATATTAAATAATACAATAGTTATAATTTTGAATTTTTGAATTTCAGCGCCTTTATTTAAACGGCACTTTTATTCAAATGACGCTTCTGAGAGGCTGTATTTTCGAGCTCATCATATTTTAACCAATCAAAGAATGAAAATTCTTCATTCTTATTCATGAGAATTCTTCATTCTTATTCATGAGAATTCTTTATTCTTATTCGTTGATTGGTTAAAATATGATTATTCGTGTGCGAATACGGTCGAGTGAGCTCGAGAATAGGGCCCCCCAGGCGCCTACATTAAATACAATATTTGTAATTTAAACTTTTGAATTTCAACCCTTTCATTTCAACGGCGCCCATGGCCGTGGCCATATTGGCCATACCGTAGTTACGGCACTGATTATAGCTACTAAAAGTTTTGTTAGGGCGACAAATCCTTATTCACAGTGAACCATTTTTGACCTTTTAAACTGTTTCAAAAAGCAATCTTGAAGAAATCCAAGAGAAAATCCGGATAAATCTTCCAAAATATTGAAAATTTTGTGTGCACTTGTTTGGAAGTCCTTTGGAAGTCGTAAAAATTTTTGAAAATTCCTGAAATTCTATAGAACTTTCTGGAATATCTTAGAAATTCCTAGAATCCCCAAGAAAATAATTAAAAAAATTTAGATTGGTACTTATTTGGACACATTGGTACTACTTGCAAATCTTTGAAAATTTTTGGAATTCTCAGTAATCATTAGAATTCTTTGGAAATCACTGGAATTTCGTGAAACTCTTTATTTGGTAGAAATCTATGCAATTTATCGGAAATCTCTAGAATTCCTTAGAAATCCTTGTATTTTCTTGGAAATCACTAAAAGTTTTAGGAAATCACTAAAAGTTGAGTCCCGTATACCTACAACATTTTTTCGAGATATTTGCCCCTTGATTCTGAAACATCAAACTTACTTTTATTGAAGAAGTAGTAGTGAAGTCCAAAAATACTGTGGTACTCTAGGATTTTAAGACGAGAAAATCTGTTGAGATTTTTAACTATCCAATCCAATCTGTAGGGTAAATTTGTTAAAATTGGCGTTGTTTTCGTGCTTTTTAAGAGATTTTATAGCTTTCATACAGTGGCAGCTTGTGAGGTACATAGGAGAGGCAGTGGATAGATTCAGGAATGTTTTCAGCGAGTAAGCGTTTATAAAAACGACGCGTCAAAAAATCACGCATCCACCCTAAAAACTAATTCTGCATTTGTCTAAATAAAAACTCTGTTCATTAAATATGCTAGTTCAATGGCAAAGATTAAGGGTGTATTTGGGCACGCGTACCAGTTACGGAGAACCCGTGTAGAAAACGTGGTTTAATTTCTACCTAATTGAATGTAAAATTTTGATTTTCAAATGCCGTTTTCTCGAAAACTAATGGACAATCCACCTTATATTTTTTATATGCTTAGGAAATTGTCTTCTTTGCAATAATCTGTAAGAAAAAGTTTAATTTGTGGAATCAATTTTCAGGTAGTTCGAGCAATTAGTTTTGTAAGTATACAGTAGCGGTCATGGAAATTGCATTGGGAATTATTCCCGAAATAAAAATATAGATTTTTATATTATGTTCTTCATAATAAAGAATAGAAAATAGAATAGAAATAGATAAAAAGTAAAATTTTTGATTTAAAACTCACGAGCTCAATAATACATATATTTTAACACAGTCACAAAGCTAGGCTTTTCAAACCGGGGGGTCTGGGTCAGCAAATCAATGATTGTGTTTAAAAAAAAGAAATGTGTTATTGAATTTCAAATCAGAAATCTTAGATTTTTGATTTTTATAAGTTAGATTTCTGGTTTAAATAAGCTCAATAACTCTTTTTTTCTTGCGCACAATCTCTGGTGTATTGGAGGGAAACTGAATGGTGAGGGATGTTTTGCAGAAACTTCTATCATCCACTGTCAACTATCAACATGCAGTACATCGCTCTACTACTGCTTCTTTGGCAATGCTACAAATATAGATTTCAGCTAATTCCGTTGTTTCTTGCCAACGTAATGTTAAATTCATAGCATTCCAAAATTCACTAATGGTTGAATATTTTCGTCATTAATCTTTTTGAAAACATGTGTAGCTGTTTTAATCATGTAAAAGATTTCAACTATCAATATTACATTGTCTTTTAATTTAAGTATCGTTTATATACGATTTTATATTTTATATCAGTTCGTCAATCATTTTTTTAAATGGATATCTCGAATTCACTCTATACTCTCTTTCTCAGCGCAATATGCATGAAATACAGTAATATAATTCAAACTTTAAATTAATTTATTTTTTCCATGTTCGTAGAATCGCCGAAATAAAAACTTTTCGTGAAATTTAATGCAACCCTGTAACAACAAGCCGGCACTGCGAACTAAATGAATTTGAAAATATTTATCTGCAATTTATTTAACAAAATAAATATTGTACAACAAAATTTCTTTTTTCATGTTTATTTTACATGATGTCATTTTAAAATTTACAGTAAATAAATAATATTGTTTCAATAAATATACTTTTTATTTTAAATTTTCACATGACCATCGTGCGAATAAATAAACATATTCGAAAAGTAATTGAAATAAAAAGGAGATACTTAACCTAATAATATCGAACATTTTCCGACGTGTCCTTTCGTCTGGATCTCATGACTCGTCATGGTCAGGCTTGATGTATCCCCAGAGCCCTTCCTCTATCTACTCTAGTATTCTTTCTGCGACATTCTGCTTATTCCTGTCAGCGCATTCAGATATTGCGGTCTATAAAGTTTATGTGGAAAACTGCACGTTTTACATTTCTAAAGTGACCTAATTTATATTCTTTGTGTGTTAGAAGTCGAACTCTACACACTTCATTTTAGAATTTGCTATTGGGTAACTAACTAAATTGGATTTTGTATGCACAGGGGCAAAATAAATTATCATCAGCTGTCCATTGCAAGGTTGCATAAGATATTCCCCGCATGGTAAAGTACTTCAGCAATACAGCTCGAACCCACCACACAAGGAGCATTATATAATAAACGGATAATAGATAGTATCATTTATTGTTTGCTCAACAAAGCAAAGATGACAAAGAGGTATTGTGTTATTTTCATGAAAATAATGTCCGTGCTTCATTATTACGTAGCGCATGGTTCTTCTATAATACCTACCTAAATATCTAGCATTTTAGGAGAACAAGGCGATTTCACACGCACGAATAATTTCAATTCAAATCGTTTAGAAAAAGAAAATTTCTTGCAAAAGTAATTTGTTGCGATAGGTATCGCGTGCATTATACGACACTTGATGAAGAAGAAAAATAATAATAATACACATAACCATTTACTATTTCATTCAAAACGGAAAATGATCTTTCACTTTTTTTTTGAAAACGAAAAACTACAAAAAATTATTTCGTCGACAATTCTTTTTTATCGTGTAGAAAAATGGAGTTTGTTAAGTTGGCACAACATTGCAATTTTTACTTACGAAGTTGCTGCTGGTATGATTTATTTAAAAAAATCCTAAATGAATTTACTTAACCAACTCATAATAAATTTAAATTAGTTTCTGAATTTAATTTTATTCCACTTAGATAATCAGGTCCCGTAAGTACGAACATTATTGTTTCTGACCAGCTTCCAGCGCAGAATATGCAATGTTGTGACAGTTTTGAAAGCGGTAAATGTTTTGCATTAGGAAAACCGTAAGGTTGGTTACCAATTCGTGACATCAATTTAGGATTGAAGTGGACCTAAAAATAGATCTCAATTTATCAAAATTAATTAAAGATTTTATGTCACACAACAATCAAACGAATGTCCTTCGTAAGGGTAGTTTAGAGCATCGTTCGTTTAAGACTAATTAAACAAACGTCAGCTTCATTAGGCTTATAGTTTGCGGTTTAGATTGTGAAAGCTTAGGCCAGTCACTTCGTTTGAGAAAATGATTTTCATTAGTCCTGTTTCGAAGTCCTAACTGTAAATAAGGATTACAAAATATAGTTAACGATTTAAACGAAGTGGCATTGTGCGAAACTTTTATTACAGTAAAATATAATCTGATTAAATAATTATAACTTTAACTACAGAATAGTCATAATTTTAAATTTGAGAAATTTATTATAAGGACGTGGATTATAGTATTCAGATTAAATATTCATGAACTTTCGTAGTGTAATATACGAATCGGTGCTGGAACGGAAAAAGACTTTGCTGAGCAAGCAAAAAACAACAAAAGAGTTCTATCTTAAGCCTTTTTAGACTTTTTAAGTTTAAAACACAATATCTTCGAGTTTAGTGGACCGATTTTCACAAATCTTTCACCAAATAATCCGGCTATCTAAAATACAGTTGCAAGTTTACATTATGCTTATTAGATAAACCATTTTTTTCATATAATTACTAGATTTTTTCTTGGCTTTTAGTTGATGAAATGAGCATTGATTTTTTTTATTAGCAAGGAGAACAATTACAATCTGTTTATATAAACAAAATAAACTATAAGTATTAGTATAACAATGAACAAAAGATATCACAGTTGAAGCAGATTCATTAGTAAGCCTCATTTAATAATTAAAAACATTCACGTGTCTTTATTTTAACATAATTACAAAAGAGAGAGAGAGAGAAAATATAGCTCTATGAACACTAATTCCGTTGAAGTAGTTCTAGAAGATCAAACCTCTTTAACCTTTTTATGCTGAAGGCAATGAGGAGATTTGAAGTCAAAATATTTGGATGAGCACTGAGTCTGAGCAGTTACTTTTTGCTTGTTTCGGCAATTTCTTTCTTAACTGTGGCCATGCACAGGTCGCGATGTATGACATCGTTGGGAACATAGCAAGGTGCATCGCTTTGTACCATTAGGTTTAATCCCCAATTTTTTATCCATCTCTCTACTTCATCGGGATGTTGTTGATGGTATCTAGAGGCAACATTTGGGTCTTCATGTGAGGCCATTATCGCAGTATCGCAGTATCTCAGTTCTGAAGTTAATTGACAGATCGGTGGTATACAGGAGATACAGAAGAGGACCAAACAGACTCCCCTGTGGAACACCTGATTTTATAAGAAACAAATTTGAGTAGGCATCTCAATACTTCGTAAGAAATTGTTTATTTGTCAGATAAGATTTCAATATTTGGCATTATTAATTTCGTATAAATCAATCTTGCGTGCCATACCTTGTCAAAAGCCTGAGAAATATCCAAGAATGCTGCAGAACAGAACCTCTTATGCTCTAAGTCCTATCTAATCTTCTTGACCACTCCACTCTATGTACTTGCTCTATTGTAGAATGGTTTTGTCCAAATCCAAACTGATGGTTTGGTATTAATTGCTTCTCTTCGAGGAGGGGCTTGAGTCTAGCTGCAAATATCCTCTCAAACACCTTAGGCAAGACGGGCAAGAGACTAATTAGGTGATAAGAAGCCCTTTTCGTTGGATCCTTGCCAGGCTTAAAAATAAGAATAATTTGAGCTACCTTCCATTGCGAGGGAAAATAACACAATCTAAGAATGGCATTAAAAATCATGGTAATCATTTTTATTTCTTCTGGCGGTAATTTTTTTAGAATTCCCCCTGTTCTCATGTCATAATCAGATGCTTTCTTTGAGTTTAGATTTTTTATTTATATCCTGACTTCTGCCATTTTTATAGGCTGGATTGGGAAGTCAAAATTTAATGAGCATTAATGAATGGTAGTTTTTGATCAAATAACAGCAAAAAAATTAAAATTCATTCATTATTGTGTTCATGTTTTGACATTCTTTGCTTAATTATTGTCAAATTTTATATTAATTGTAAGTTTAAGCAGTCGCATTTATGTGCCTTCAATCATCACGGCTCAATATTTATCATGAAATAGTACATAATCCTTTAGAATTTTTAGAATCCATAAAATGGCTCGACGGTCTGTAGTTCTGCGGAAAACATTTTTATTATCAAAATAATATCAGACCTTTATTATCCCATTATCAGACCAATAAACAGACCAAACTATTGAATACTTTAGTATTCCTAGAATCTAAAAAAGTCTCCACTCACGGAAAAAAAGGTTTTCAAATGAAGAATAAATATATTCTTGAAATTATTTATTTCATTTAAAAATATAATGTCTTTACGCAATAAAATATGCTTGTATATCAGTTGTCTTCTACAGAGGATATTTTTTATTTAAAATATTATTTAAATTCAAGAAAATTTCTTTGGAATGAAAAACAATGTTTTCTAGATACATGAAGATATATTCTTAATCGAAATAACTCAATTATGTAATTACTGAGACTAAAAGCTTGCGCAAAGATAACATTTTTTATATTATGTTAAGAATTTCTTAATTCAAAAATGTTCTTTATTTAAATCAAATAAATTTGTAAGTGGCTGTTCACAAATTACGTAACTGTCTTAGGGGGGGAGAAGGATTGACAACTTATTACGATTTGTTACGGTGGGGGGCGGGGGTGTCTTTCAAAATGTTAGGTAACGAAAAAATTTCCTTTTTATCAAAAAAATATATATTTTTAAAAAACGTCAAAAACTGCGTTACGTAATTTGTGAACAGCCCCTAACTACTTAGTTTGAAAACATCATTATTTAATTTAATAATATATTTATGTGATCTAAGAAAACTGAATCAAGAATATTTTTTTCTTACAGCAAGAAAATATTTTCGTGCGGCTATTGAAAACAGAGAATTTCTTGATTCAAGTGGTACTTATTTGAACCAAGTAATTTTTTTTCTGTGCGGTCTCTAGTTCTGTTAAAAAATTCTTTCCTTTTATCAGACCAATATATTAAATGCTTTCTGGATAAATATTACGCATAGCTGGATCACAAATAATATAAAATCAACAGAAATGCAACAAAGTTCGTAAAAGTAGCTATCCCATGGAGAAACCTCAAAAAATTTATCACGATATCTGTTTTTGATTACAGCACTTAAAATACTATATCGGGCTATTTGAAGGAATAAAAAAGCAAAATTCTGGACTGCCTCTACGGGTCGAGCTTCTCAAGCTTTGTAGATCTTTGAAACGTGTGATACGGCAATCCTCGCTGTATTTCAAGAATTGCCCGGGGACAGTCTTTGTATATTGATTTTCCCATAACTAAAAGCCTTAGGGAAATTTGACTAAAGTTAGATTCCTTGTATAATCGACCAATCAGCACACGTAAGCCGATAATATCTGTAGTGTTCCTATAACTTCACTATCAGTTTTGTTGTCGAAACAACAGGAGAGTAGAAATACAAGCTTCAGTTTTAAGCAAATTTATGGCAGAATTTCAAAAACAGCCGAATACCGTAAACACTACATTAATAAAACTAATCTGATAACCCCAGTAGTTGAAGAACCTTAGCAATTGTTAAACTTTATCTACACTGTAAAAAACATCATTGACACTTTAATCCTAGCTTCTTATTAGGATAGCAAAATTCTCGAGATTTTATAAATGCATTATTAGAACAAGCGGCGTAACAACGGGTTATTACCTATGTTCAAAAAACACAAACCCCCAAATTCACAAGTGCTGAAATGGTCTCCATATGCCCATATTGCAGGACCATATCATTAATTAATGATTATAAAATAAATTATTAATATTAATACTGGTAATGCTTTTAAACATAACTATAAAGAGAACCCCACGTAATTGTGTATTACTGTATAAAAGTATATAGAAAGTTAAGTATATAGAAAATATTACTGAAAATAAGAGGATTTTACTGAAAAATAGGAGTATCGAATATTTATATTTATATTTAGTTTGTTTGTTATTAATTATTATATTATAAGGGCCAATTTCATAATAATAGTTAACAGCGCATTAAAATTTTAAAGGCGACTTAAGACAAAACAGACCAATAAAAATCATCAGTTTTGTTTTAAGTCGCCTTTTAAATTTTAATGGCCCGTTAACTTTTATTATGGAATTGACTCTAAGACGTTTGTTTTTTGGTGTATATTTTATTTTAAAAATTATTAAAACAAACTCCCCTTCAAGTTTAAAAAATTATATTTTAGTAACCAAATGTCTTATCCATTTACCCAAGCAAAAATTGAATGTAAAATGTGTATTGGGTTTTAGACACTATTAGTTCTGTGGGTTCATAGAAGTAAACTCTTAAATATTAACTCAAAATTCTTTAATTGGGTGATCGCACAAGATGTCTAAATGTTAATCTTTCCAGTTAATTTATTGTAGGTTATATGTAGTTTTAAGCTGGGTTTATGCACACGCCGTGCACCTTAATGATCAAAGAATTGCGCAAAGTGTAGTTATGTATTGGTGTCATCTATCAGCACACTCAATATTTAAACCATTATTTATACTGTAATTAAAAAAAAAATTAGAAGCCACAAAGTAATTTTGTACCAGCAGCGCATCCAAAAACAACGCACCGATAAAGATTTTGGAACATTTGAAAAATTTTGAAATGTAATTAATTTTTTTTAAATAGTATAATGTGTACTTTTACCTAATTACTAACTTGTTATATATAATCTAAAACTAATTACCGCAGTAATTAGTTGCCTCTCGACTATGCCTGAATATATGCGACAGCTGCTTACTAACCTATACCTACCATAAAACATTGCAAGATATCTTAAAATTCTAAAAATTAAATTTCAATTTGCTTCGTGTTATTAATAAGTTGTAAGGTGTAAACTTGTAATTAATTGAAATATTTTATCTGGGTTTTCTACATATTATGATTATTAATTATGTAAAATTAATAATTTACGACTACTGGTTTTATATTAATTTAATTATTTCATTAGAGATACAAATTTATTTTTGCAATGGTATGTGATAATGCGAAAAGTTTAGTGAGAGTTTTAAACAAATTATACACTTTACAAATTGTGCTAATTGCAATAAAAATTTAATTACATTTAATAATCCATTAACTCAAAAGATTAATCATGCTATATACTTTTATGTATTTATACAACCATTAGACGGCTTTTTATAAAAACGAGTTAAAAGCTGAAACGTAAGAATTTGATGTGATTATAATTTAGAAATATGGTATTATAAATTACTTGTAAATTTTCTACCTAATTTATGACTGCTAGAAGAATAAATATTTTGACAATAATATGTAGTGATTTATCTGAAACAAATTTATTATTCCAAAATTTTATTCTGGATTTATTGGTATCATTAATTCCAAATTTATAGATCCATGTAGAAATGTTTCCTTTTGTTAAGATCCTGCGCGCAAGTATAATTCCAATTTTTTATTTAATTTGCAATAGTACACCGGAGAGCATATTATTGTATAATGTTACGGACTGTACACTATGCTGTGGTAAACCTAAAGATTGCAGACATGACATACTACCTATTTGATATTAGCATTATTGTATTTTGTGATACGCATACTGTTAAGCAATGGTATGCAATAGCACATACTTGTGCTGAAAATTCGATTTAATTTTTTTTATAGAAGTACGGAACTGGAATAACTTGAAAATATTAAAACCACATTGTGTATATAAAATGATGAAGCTATAATAAAATATCCACATTACTGTCAACGTCTTTTGAAATTTAACCGGTGCATGTAATAGTTCAACCCTTTGGACTCACACGATGAAGTAAAATTACGGAACGTGCCCAACGACCCCTCGTAATACTATAATCCAAAACTAAAGCAATAACATTCGCGACGAGCATTCACCCCTCACCCTTTTACCATAACCGCTAATTGCAGAATCACGATGGCAAGGCTGGGAATGTGTTTGAGTATACACATGTGCTGTTCATCTCTAATGTAAAGATTTTTCCGACCCTTGTTGCCAGTAAATGGCTATTTGATTATGTAAATTACAAATTAAGGTACAGCTTATACTGATTGATTTAATCCAAAGATTTAAATAATTTTCTTCACCTTGGTAAGTTTCATGAAAATTAATAATTCTTTCAATAAAATTATTGTTCGTTCTACCACTTGCACAGATTAAATCTGATTTTTTATTTAAAAATGAACTACTACATTGTCGGAAAAATAAGAACTCCTTTCTTAAATATTTATTTAAAAGGTTCACTGTACAGCACAGCGACAAGATAAAAAATTTAGGTTGATGTTAATTAAGGAAGAATAACTATATAAAGTGTGTACTTGCTAGATTCCTGGCAATTTCCCGAACATTTTTTATATTTTGCTTCGTACACCAACATCAGGATCTAAATATTAGATTTAATAATACAGGCAATTGTTTTACTTTACTGCTGGCGACAGGACAGTGGCGCAATCCGTCAATTTGTTCAATGGGGTTTTTCGGTGGTAAATTGAGTACGCATTGAGTCTCATTATTTAAGGACACTTGACTAATTCCGATTTGTCAAACGTTAACTTAGTGTGCAGGAAATCAGTTAAACTCGCTATTGCTTCTATTGTCGCCTGTTCACAGACATATTCTCACTATTTTATTTAAATAATTACAAAGCAGAATTTTTTATTTTTAGTGTGGACCAGGCTTTAATTTTATCTTTTGTTTGATTTTAAAAGTTTATTGAAAATGCGCAGTGTCGAGATATTGGGGGGATTAGAGATAAAGAGGTCCAGCTGAAGAAGTAAGAACGTCAGTCAACCGCGATTTTGAAAGCTCCATTGAATAAGTATAATTTAAGTAAAAATATAGTAAAATATTATACTAAAAGTTAGTTTTATTATATTAGTTATAAGGCAACGAATGACATTTAAGAGAAAAATTTAAAAAAAAATTTTTTTTTAAATGTCAAGTTGGATAGAACATTTCGGAGATTGAGGTATCACATTTAATAAAATTTTATTATTTTTTATTATTAATTGTTATTATTATAAAAAAAGTGATAAATATAAAAAATAAGAAGAAAATTAGAGTCCTATATTCAACCCTAAATTCGAGAGTACAAGATAAGGGATATTACAAAAAGTAAATGTATAACCAAATGTTGAAGAAAAATTAAGAAGAAAAAGTGCAAAATTAGAATTTTTATTTTCAGAATATAATTTGTTTATTAAAATTGAATTTATTGCCGAGGTCAAAAAAGGTATTTTAGCATCACAGTAGGTTGTAGATGAAAATAAGATGAAAGAAAACGTGATTGGTTTATGAAATTATGAGTTAAGTTTTGAAATATTTAAGTTATTTACATAATTATACCATTATTTTTTCTGTAATTAGTAATTTAATTTTAATTAATCAGTAAGAGTATATTGATCCACACATACCGTCAATAGAACTCTCAACTTAATGAAATCACTATGTAAAATGCATGTAAAATTTTGAATTTTCAAATGGCGTTTTCTCGAAAACTAGTGGATAATCCGCAAAAAAATTTTTTTATACTCAGAAAATAATCCTCTTTCCTAGAGAGCACAAGTCGAGGCTCGATTCGTAGTTGTACTTCCCTGACAGATTCCCATTTTTCTTTCCATTTCATCAATCTTTAAACTCATTTTCAAATTGCTCGTATTTTAAAGTTTAATGCCTTTTTTCACTTGATTGTTACTTATGTTTAATTCTGTTATATCACTATTTGTATCATCCAACTTCTTACTGTGCCCTTGTGACATTTTTTTATTTCGAGTAAAACTGATAGCGTCACTTCTTCTTCGTGTTTCGTTTCCATTTGTGTGCTGTTTGCCTCTGGATTAAAACTTGGGCTGCCTATGTCATCCATATTTGTAAGTAGGAGTTGGTTAATTTTGGTCTCTATTTTAAAAAATGCAAAAAGAAAATGATTTTAAGCAAGGCAAATGTGGACTGCGTCTGTCCTATCTTACAAATTAATATCTCAGGATTTCATGTGCTTCCAGGTCGTCTTTAAAAGTATGCTTCCTTTTTTCTATATTCCAAATTTTCCGAATCGCATTTTCCGAAAAATAATCTTTAAAATGTTCGCCGGCCATATTTAAAATTCCAAATTCAAATTCAATTTAAAATAAAACTTCCAATACAAAAATGAAACGACAAAAAATGTAAAAGATAAACCAATCCAGGTGTGACGCTATTAAATTAAAATTTTGCATTCCTTCCAAAGTTGAATAATTTCACCATAATATAAACTTATAAACCAATTACATTAATTATCTCTATATTTTCAACTATTAAAATTCATCAATTATTCTGTTCCAATAATCTTGCCCAAAAATTCCAAAACTTGTCCAAATTGTAAGACAACTTTCACACAGTAGCACTACAACCCAGGGTGGGTTTTGGCTAACCATTTCATTTTTATGAAGATTTTTCAAGGCAGATTACCTCGGTGGTTTGCCATTGCCCGCCGAGGGTGGACGGTTAGAATCAAGTTCTTACTTCACTCAGGTTCGAACTAAGATTCTCTGCTTAGTAGTCAATCCACTTAAGCATCAACCTGTAACCGTCCTCACTTTTAGGAGGACTTTCAAAAATTATAACAAAATCGCTTACTTATAATGAAAATCAATTTATTCACAAAAATCTACAACTCAAATACAAATCTCAATCAAATCTCAAAGAACTAAATATTTCACTTCCTGCTTCTGGGGACTATTTTGGCAAAAAGCCTTTATCGTCCCGCCAGTTAGCGCCAAGTCCACGACTCGTGGCAAATACAAAATTTTTAAAATTATTTACAATAAAATTTTTTTTTCAAAAAAAAATTCTTTAAAAACAAGTATTATTTCCCTAACTTTTTAAAACCTCCTCTTATATGAAAAGTATCAAGACAATAAATATAATAAAAAAAAATTTATTACTAAACTTAGGCCCAGTTTTTCAACCATAAGGTAATCCAAATTCAATGGTTAATTTAGATTCAATGGTTAATTTAGATTTCTGACCAACCAGAATAGTCATTAACGAAGGATAACCTTTGAATTTGGGTTAACTTACGATTGAAAAACTGGGCCTTAAAGTGGTAGCGAAATATTCCAGTATCGAAATTTTCTCGAACTGTATTTTAGTGTAGAATAGGTTTTAAATATTATATTTTATTTAATTTCAAAAATGAGCAATGTCGATGTTTTAGAAAGATTAGAAATAAAGAAGTCGGGCCGAGGAAATAATGTCGAGAGATCGCGATTTCATGGAAGTTTTAAAAATTTTGATTGAAAGAAAATTGAAACTTTAATTTTAATTATTAAAAAAGTTACGATTTGAGTTTCAAAACATTATCAAGATTTTGGGCATTGAAAAATATTTTAGAAAAACACGACGGACGTGATTAAATCTAAACTGTAATTTTACTTCCATACAAACCCTACTGTTACAATTTCAGTAACGGAGATTTTGTACTGAAACCTAGATTCTATAAAAAATTGATTAAATTGACATTTAGCCCTTTCAGCCCTGAATTTTTAAATTTGAGAATAAAATTTATTTTGTTAATTATTATTGACCGGAAGCTTATCAAGAAGTCAGAAACCAAATTTGAACTGGTTTGCTTCATAGGATTTTGCGTAAATACCCAGTGGTAGCAATTGCGTACACGAACTTCAAAGAGCTATGGCGAACATTTTTTGGGCAGAATCCTCAAACATCTTACGTTTCGCTTATTATAAATAACTTACAGTTCACATACCAGTAAAATGAAAATTAATATTTGATTTTACACAGTAACTAGTCGTACTTACCAATTTATATGTTTGGGTTGATCGACATACATCTTGCACGACGTTGAGAAAACGGGTATATTACATACATCAAACGTCAAAGCTATCTAAAACTGCGCATAGGTTTTCTTTAAAAAACCTTGTTGGAAACACGTCTAGTGATTTAAAGCAAAAAAGAAAAGCAGAACCCTGTATATTATGTTATGGTGGCAAATGCCAACGGCAGGGCCGAAAATTTGTAGCCCAGCACGTTAGCGCCACCAACGAATCGAGTTGGAACTATACCAGTTTGACAGTTGATTTCAAGTTTGTTTATGTTGGCAAATCCTACCAAACCTAACTATTTTTGACATATTTTTGACATTTTAAATATTTTTATAGAATTCAAAAAGTACATGGATTCATCAAAATTATATTTTCCAAATGAAATTGCTAAGACAGCATCTAATGTTAATCATACTTTTAAAAGAATGTTTAATGTATTTTTACAAAAAAAATGTAAATAATGTTAAATCTAAATTAAAAAATTTTACAGTTTCAGTTCCAACAGTTCCAACTCCGGTAAACAGGTAGCGCTAATTTTTGGGCTACGAAAATTCTATTGTAATAGGCTGAAGCTGTACGTATTATCTACCTATAGTATTTGCTAAAACGCACTTTATAATAACTTTTTCTTATAAAACCAAATTCTAATGTGTGTAAATATAGCTGTAATCGGAAGACCGCTACACTCTTTAGAGAATTAAGTAGAAGCATTTCTATTTTTATACCGCTTTACAACAAAGCATTAAATATAAATATTGGATTTAATTATGGATTCCAAACTGTGGTTAATTTTATTACAATAATTGTTTTTATTGTAGTAATAGTCATATGTTTCTTTGGCCGTGAGATTTTTGGTAACTAAAACATTAAGAGTAGAAAATTAATAATTGTAAAAAATTTAAATAAAAAAATAATGAAGTAAGTATAAAAGATTTTTCACAGATTTCGATGCTATCAGAAATAAAATACAAGCAGATAATGTTAGATAGTGGAATCATTTAAATACTTTGATTCTTGGGAAATCTTTCTTTATCAAGGTTTCAAATTCTTTATCAAGTTTAAAATTTGCACTGGCGAGAAACCATTTAACATGTGGTTATAATAACCTTATCGGTTATCTGAACTGGCCAGTGTAACTAAGTAAACACTTAAACTACTTGACATTTCAGATAATTCTATATGTCGTACAACATGTAATAAAGCAGACGAAACAGTTGAATAGGTGCTTTGTTATTTCCCGGTTGTAGAATTACTAAAAAAAGCCATGTTCGGAAAATTCTAACTTCAATATCTTTTGGTTTGTCTTGCTATATTTGAAGGGTCCTGTTTACTAGCCTAAGTGCTCGTGAGAATTTTTCTTACCCAAATATCGAAAAAGCACGATAAAAATAAGCACTAGCTTGTAGACTTTGTAAACAGTCAACTTGAGGTAAATTTGAAATTCTTATACATTATAACGGAATAAAAAACAATTTTCTATATTTAAATATTAATAGAAAAATAAGCTTTTTAAAAGTGAAATTAGTTTTGAAAGAAAATATAAATGTAAATTTTTTCACTGATGTTTAATTATCTGTGTTTTGTTCATTCTCCAGTAAAAACATTTTGTAATTAGCGGAAGTTACTCTTACATTACTGCGTAGGAGGTTTCACTTGAATGTTTAAATTTAAGACAGGACCTGATCTGTAATTATTATGGATGTTAAAGTGGATACCTCTCAAGGCACTTATGCAATCAACGTGAGTGAAGTTAATTTAGCTAACAAAAAAATTCAATATGGAATTTACCGAACCGTTTGAAACAAAAGACCTCATTCTGTGCTCTAAAAATGCATTAATTGCAAATTAATTGACTAAATAAAATTTTAAACGTTGTATTGCAGATATCAAATAATAAAATTTAATCTGTAAAATGACATCTTTATTTAATCAAATGGAAGAGAAACGAATTCAAACAGAAAAGCAATCAGTTTTCAACATTGGATTATTAAAGTTTTTTGTCGAATATCAATCCTTGGCTAACAAAATAAATTGGTGACGTAATAATTACTGTCTTTCAATTTATAACACGAACTTTATTTTCAATTAGTTTTGTTTAAGTTAAAATTTAAATTAGAAAAGGTGTTCAAATATTTATCTTTAATAATGAAAACTCACGAAAGTACAATCAGCCTTAAATATACAGACGAAGAGAGCATCGAATAAATTTATAAAAGTAAGTTTGATTCGGCCATAAAAGCTTTTCGAATTTGGGATTTAATGAAGGGTTGTGCCCCGTTTAGCCTCTCAATAAGACCGTATCTAGAATGCATAAACAGACGCTTCTAAATATAGTCGATATATTAAGAGGTTCAAACTTTGATAGTAGGCTACATCGTACCAAGGACTAATCCTAGATAATCTCTTTCAAAAAAAGCTCGACATTGTTGGAAACTAGGGAGGATAGCTTGCGTTGTTAGCCTCAGCGGGAATCTAGTAACACTCAGTCTGACAGTTATTACACGGATTTTGGGAGATTCCAAATACAATTGTTACAAGTTTGGTTAACTTTTTGGAAATAATAACAATGCAGAAAATTAATACCAAGTTGTTGAAGTGCAAGAAATATTTTCAGCATTCCAATTAATATTGCAATGCCAAACAACTCTTCGATTACCTTATGTGGGTATAAAAATCTCTATTGTGCGTTTATTAAAAAATATTAAACAATTATAGATTATTTTCCACAATAGCAAAACAATTTATTGTGTTTGATAGAGTGTTGAGTTAAACATAATATTTCCCACACTGATATTAAAATAACATTATTTTCAATAGTAGATTGTAAGTAAATGTTCCATTGTTTAAAAATAAATTTACTGTTAATATTATTTCTATTATACAAATCATAGAAATAAATATCATAGATAAGCAGTTTTCAACTATAATTTCTTTTTAATTTCCAAACTTTTTTTTGTGAAAATCTGACCTTAATATAATCGAATCAGCCAGTTGTACAACAGAAAGTTTTCCATTTATTGTTTTCATAGAAAAATTGTTAAATCATTTTCCCAATAATTGGACTTATTTCAAAGCTTTGAAAAAAGTTGAAAATTGTACGTCATTGTCTTTATAGTTGTGTTCAAGCTGAAAATAAAAATTTCATAAAGTACCTGATTTAAATTCGTCCGATCACACACATAACTTTCGGTTCAAATAACAGGTTGGTATCACTCGATGATATTTAATTATATTAAATGCGCATTAACTTTCATTAATTAGATAAAGCAAAATGAAACTGGCTTGGCGAAATATACGGCGAAATGAGCTGGAACTTTTATATCATGGTCAGTTAATCATCAAAATACAAAGAACGATATCGATAATGAAATCTGCAAGCGGGTCACAGTATAGGAGGTCGTTTTTCAAAAGGGTGCTGATATACGGTGGTTGAACATCAACCCTTTATAACTTATAGAGCAGTGTTTATCTAAATCTAACCCTTATTACTGTTAACCCTTTTTTTATAGGTAAACTAGTTTGCATAGATTGTCGTGTTCATTTCATAGAAAAATTAACGAAGCGTTTAGTATTTTTTATTGTTAATCCACCGATTGCCGAAGCCTTTCAAATGTAAATGTCAAATTTAAGGGGAATATACAATTCTTCTCAATTAACATTAAAGCAAAAATATTCTTTGCAGAATATATTTATTATGATACCGCTGAAGGATAACTAGGTACCTGGGTGTTGTCTCATCGAATATTTATTTTTAATATTATTTGTGGAGGCTGTTCTATCTACAAAAATTAATTTTAGTAAATGATCGATGGGAATATTACTACCTGTTTTTTTTTGCAGATAAAAAAGTCGAAGGAGACATTTTTTCTTGATATCCTAAGGATCGTCCAAAACCCTAATATTAGCAGGGATCGGACATTTCGCTACCGTACATTTCGCCACCGTACATTTCGCTACCGTATATTTCGCTACTTCTAAATTGTTACTAAAATTGGTTATACGTTAGGCTTTGAAATATTTAATTTATTTACATAATTATATCGTTATATATCTTTCTTCAATAATTTGTAATTCTTAATTAATTTGTCGTTTGTTATTAGCTATTTTTTCAGAGCTTTTTTTTCAATAACAAACCAAAAGTGGTAGCGAAATATCTTAGCAGCAAAATATCCCGCAGAAAATTGTCCTAGAACCGTACTGAGGTCCTTTTCGATACAGTAGTATTCTGCTAAAAATCATTAATATTTGTGTCTTGAGATAGTTGTTAACGGTTCTACTGATCGTTAATTGCCTTCTTTTTTTTACAAAACAGAATATGATATATTCCCATCCAATTAGGAATTTTATTCTAATCTAAATACTATCAGGAGTCTCTTTTTCCTGCTTTGATTGTTAATCCGCGGGTGATATTTTATTTCCTACCGACTAAGAAATTTAATTTCTTCCGAGGACTTTTTTTGTGCCTTTTTTGTCCCAAGACACCATCCCAGCTTGATACTGGGTGGCAGTGGTTTTTGGCACTACTGGTGATCACAATAACCAATTCCTTTCGTTCCTTTGCTATTTTTTCTCATTGAGAGAATAAAGCAATAAGACAAACAGGTAAATATCCTAAAACCCGAAGAAAAAATTATTAATATTAAAAAAATATTAGATTGAGCTTCAAGGCAAGTACTAGGTCGTTAATTTAAACTTTTTTTAAGGATTTTACACAACTTCTTAGCTTGGCCCTCCGGTGGGCATTGAAACGCTCGGACAACTTGTGGAAACAGAAGTACATCACGCCATTAAACCAATACCTGTCAATAAATAAGGTATTAAGCTTCTTAAACGACAGCTTGATGTCTCCAATTAATGTTGAATATTATGTCACCCGTTCTGATATAATAATCCATTACCAGAAGATAATCTGGTATCTATAAGCTCACAGAGAGAAAAATATATTGTCGTATTCCCAAATCCAAAATAAGAATTTCATTATTTATTTTTTAAATTTTGTATTTTGTTAAGAGTTTTATTTTGATTTTGAATTTAAGAATTTTATCGTTTTGCCGCCAGGTAGTTGAGCTGGGATCAGCTGCGACTGAAGGAGGTCGGATGGCCGTTCGCGTTAACCAGAGTGGTCGCTTTTACGGGCAGTCTCCGAAAATTTTGTAAAATTGAGACATTTTTGAGTTAGATGCAAATAAAAAGTTTATAATTTATGAATTTTATTTTCAATTAAGGATATTTTCGTCTAATTGGATGATTTTTGGAAGTTTTGACAAATAATTAAAAAACTAATAATTAATTGGATGATAAATAATTGTTTGGATTTTATTTATGAAAAGAAGAAAACTGTTTTGATATAAAAAAATTGAATTTTATTGGTTGTACGGTAAGTTTATAAAATTACAAATTAGAAGGCAACGTGAAGCGGGATTAATAGCGGCGTGTGGTTGTTATCGCGCACATTTTGGTTTCCCATTGGAATTTAGAGTGTTGATTATAATAAGTTTTATTCTAATAATTAATTTGGAAAAAATTGGAAAGTTTAATTTTATTGTAATAAGAATATTGGAAAATTTTGTAACCATAAAAAATAACACTTCAATATGTTACTAATTCACACAATTGCGCAGAAAAAGTACGCAATTGTGTACATTTTTTGCACAATTGTGAGGATTATTAACACTTTTTTCTCTGTGTGCAGTCTCAGATATTCTTTGTTCACAAAGCAAAATCAATATTGTGTCAAGATTCTTTCGTACACAATTTTTCGATAACTACATGCAAACCTGTTAACATTAACTGGGTACATCTTTGTAGCTGTTCCTAATCGACAAATGGCTTAACTATATTGGAAAATCTATTGTATTGAATTGGATAAGCTAAATAGATTTTAGTAGTTAATCATTCAATTAAAATACACCATAATATTTAATTTGTAACCAGAGAAATATTTACTAATTGCCTATTTAGCATAAAAAAATCAAGTTAATTGATGATTATGCATGTATTATAAATTAAGTTTAACAAGTAGCATGGATTTAATTAAAATGATTAGTAATTTGGCGCGTACTGTCGTAATTTATTAAATGAACAAGTCTTACAATCGTAACAATAATTATCAACTGCCCCACAGATCATAAAAACCCGCATCTTATGTCATTTTATGACCCCTATCATGCTTATGTGTCCCATAGGTCTCGTACCGCGTGTCTACGCCTAACTTTTGCACTTGACAACTCTTGATATGAGTAATGAACAAGTTCTTATCTCCACTTATCATCTCTTTGTTATGAAGGCGATAAATAAAGGAAGAAATGAAAAAAGATTTGAAAGATTAACCCAAAAATTATAGAAAGCTTAATTTTTATTATTTTTATATTATCGAAACCAAGAGATATTCCATCAAAAAAAGCCTATGTTCAATAATTTTAATCACATTTGCAAACCAAATTTTACACATGCCCACATAAAAAACTACTTCGTGTAAATTAATTCTGTAAACGGCTACAGCTGTAATTATTACGTTCACTTCATGCTGTGAACTAAAATTTATAATTGAAAGTTGATATGAATTTTTGGTATAATTTTAAAAGGATTATGTGCATTAATCATGTCTAAATGAACTTCCTGAATTACTTTTGCATTGTAAGCTATCTTTAAGCACACGGAAATATTAAATTATTAGACATTTAAATGCCGCATTAATTATTGCAATAATTACCAGAGAAATAACACCAATGTTTAGCTACCTGATTTTGCCGCTCCGTTTTGTTCATAATTGGTAGCATCGGAACGCTTTTTAATTTTTGTAATAAAAGCATTGATGGTATTACGTGATTAAAAGCATAAAGCATTTCCTCATTTCAGGAATGTCAAAATAAATCATTGTAACAATCACGTTGGTCTCTGTGCCGATTATGTTGTAGCGTTCTCAAAGAGATTCCATGTAACAACCTTTATTGGGAATTCCTCAACCGGCCTACAGTATTGTTCGAAATTTAGGTCGCCAGTTTAATGACAACATAAAATAACGTAGACAGTTACAAAGTATTTGTTTTGATGAATTCCTAAATGCGTTCCTAGTTTCCTTTACAAATAATATTATAAAATGTTGTAAATTTGTGCATTCACGGGGAAATATACGAAGATGACAATGATTAAATTAAATTTTAATATCAAATACCGTCAGGTAAATTAGAACACGGAATACGAAGACGAAACAACTGTGCAAACTATAAATTTACTTTCAAGAGTTTTATGATTTTATCAAGTTTATTATGTTCAAATTATTAGTGCCGTGGTTTGAATTTCACGTTAAATATATAGTACTAATTCACACAATTGTGCAGAAAAGGTACGCAATTGTGAAAATTTTCTGCACAGTTGTGTAGATTAGTAACACATATTTCTCTCTGTGTAACTACTGGAGTTTCGCGGTAACCGGGGCCCGTAACTTGGGGGTCCCGAAACGGACACATTACTCCCAGATCTAGTAATTATTAAATAAAATTTTAAAAGCTATTTCTGTGCTATTTATATTTACATCTCAAAATATTATTAATTGATTTGTTGTTACAATATTAATTAACTTTGTTTTATAATAAATGATATTGTAATTTACAATCAATCACTAATTACTTTGGAGTTTTTTAAATAGAATACTGCCTATCATTAGAGATGTGTTCATCTTGAATTACATATCGAATTTCCAAGTGAATATGAGAATATTTCGTACTACTAATTTAGCTTGCGTTATCTGTTCGATAGCTTATGTTCTCTTATCATAATACACTCACGGTAGCTATAGCTGATTAACGCATTCAACTGAAAGGAGATACGATATCTACTACCTTAACTACAGTTTAGAATTGATTTGCCAAGATATGGAGAGTGCATTTTTTATTTTAAATCGATAATCATTTTTATATTTGAGTTTATTAACAAACTAAACTAATGCTTATTTTATTCAATCTTTTTTAACTTAAATAAATATTATCATTGTCGTCCATCAGGCATACTTAGTCTTCATCTATGTTATGAAGCTTACTAATCTACTATTATTATTAGTATTTTTCTATAATACACAATAACTATATTCCTACCATAATACCGCATTGAACCAGCAGCAATTGAAATCCGGCTGGTTTCAGATTTTTACGAAATTCCTTCAGTGTTTCTGCTAAAAATAGCATTACAGCCCGAGACTATGAAAAGTAAGCAAATTATTTTGAAAATTTTAAGATTCTAGAAGATCTTCAAATCTGAATGTTGTTAACTTGATCACAATTAATTTGGTAATTTGAAGTTCCTAACTTTAAACAAACAACTTCTGATCTTAAAGGTGAGCTGTGCAAAGTACAAAAAAAATTTTTTGTTATTATTTTCGCACTTTCGATTGGTTATTTCAAGTTATCGACCTAAAAAATCAATCTCAAACTAGATAATCGTATTCCAGACTCTTCAAATAGTGATAATTGTTTTGCCTTGATAATGCTGATGTGAGATTAAATTATGGGTCAGTCTGGTACTTATTGATTATTAAATAAAATTTTATTATGTGATTTAATATCTTATAAAAACGTTTTTAATTCAAAATTGGTGTTTTTCTAAAATTTAATTCGAGATTCCTAGAATGTAATGACTATAATGTAACGACTGCATTTTTTATTTTTCAATTAAATTTTTCTTTACTTTGTTTCTATTTCAGCTATTTTGATTAACGAGTATTGCTGAAGGGGTTCTAACAATAACTCAATGTCGTCATCAACCCATTTTCTTTACTTTTGTTTTTCGTATTATTTCGTGGGACGATTTTGTTCATTTTTATCATGTAAGTGCACAATTTGAATTTTTGCTCAATAAAATTACTGTGTACTCATTATTCGACGTTTCGCCCAACTTTATTGTGAGTTTCTTGAATTTAATATTAATTTTTTGACATAGTTCCTGATCAAAATGATATTTGCGTCAAATAATTTTTTACATTAATAAAATTATCTAAAAGCAATTTTAGTAAAATAATCTGATTGGTGTGATATACAGTTTGATATAATTAGACAGTGTAAATTGCATTAACAGCATGGAATTATTAGGATGCCAAATAAAAACATCAAATACTAGCTAATGGACGTATAAATATATCTAAAACTGGCAATAAAGCAATTTAGTCATTTTTATCAGCTTTACTGAAATTAAACAAATTAGAAACTGAAATATTTTGGTAAAAATTAAATTTTTTTGTTTATACCGCCGATGGATAATATTATGTATCTGTCAATTAAAAACTTTGTTTTTGAATTATTTGCAATTATTTATTGCTTGCAAATATGATGATTAAACTTAGCGTTGGTCAGGAGCATAGGTTTAATAACTATTTATTATTTTAGAGTCACTATTAGTATACTGCATATAAGTACCTATATTATCTTGCAATATTTTTCACATAAAATATGTATATTTTCCACTTCTTTACGTAATAAATTCCAATATATTAAAAAGATGTATGTGCTCTTACATTTTTATAAGCTTCTTCAAAAATTTCAAATTGTTTTTATGAATTCAACGACACATAAAAATAATTAAAAATATCAGTAATCCATTCATGCGCATCAAAACAAAAAAATTTTGTTTACATACATATTAAAATCTTTGTTTAAAAATAGGATAATACTAAAAGAGTATTCAGCAA
Organism: Cantharis rufa; assembly: GCA_947369205.1. NCBI lineage: Eukaryota > Metazoa > Arthropoda > Insecta > Coleoptera > Cantharidae > Cantharis > Cantharis rufa. Next base: position 11,454,243 of record OX376303.1, read on the forward strand.
CAAAGATTTCAATTCTAAAAAAGACTCAAAATTAACAAAAATAATTTTATTTCATTTTGAATCGTCACAATGTAAAACTTCATCTTCGATTGGATTTAATCTTGTAAGCCTATTTTCTGTATAGTAATATTTCTCCTTATTTGATTAACTATTTGGCAAAATATAAAAGCCTGTCAATATTATACGAAATAAACCGTGAACGTGATCAATGTTGAATGAGAAAGCGCGTCGTGTGCATTCAAATTAACGAATTACATCAAATTTCTATAATGCGGTATATTTTCGACATAAATGATTTTTTTGCGTTTTCCCGCGTAGTAATTTGGTAACACCTAATTGTTAACACCCTATGTGTTATATCTAGAAAAAAATTGTTGTCATTGTAAAATTTTACTAAATCACGATTTTCCTTAATAATAATTCGCTGCTGGGGGTGAAAAAGGAATTAAGTCATAAAAGTCGATTTTGAGTTAAATGCTTAACAAAGAAATTGACAAATTTCATGTTCAATTTTAACATATTTTTGCTTAATTTTCTGTGGATTTTTGTTCTGCATATTAATGTGATGGCATTAAAGATAAAATAAATAAAAATATTTTTAAAAAAATATTGTGCTAAAGTGACTTTTGATTGACTTAACCCCTTTTATGCAAGGGGTTTTTGACTTTTTTTACTTAACTCCTTTTTCACCATCGAGATTGCAGAAGAAAATGTTTTTTAAATATTTTTTTATTCAAAATAAATTAAATATAAAAAATAAAAAACGAGAAAATATAACTAAAATTCTTCTTCGTCCGTAGAAGCATCCGGAATCACATTAATTTCTTCAATGGAGGTTATTAAATTTTTATAGGAGTTCTAATTTCCTTCCGAAATATACGAAAGAAGTTCCAGTAGTTGTTTCTTCTCCTCCGTTGTTATTGGAAGTGGATTCCTATACGCTTGTTTTGGCTTTAGCACATTTTGTAGAGTGTATTGACGACCTCGTTTTTTTAAGCTGAGAATTTTGAAATCCTTATCTTTATCTAGAGAGTTTTTGTAAAAGAAAGATATATTAATTTTCTCATATCTTATCCATCTCACTTCTCTCCAGTTAAATTTTTCGCCCATGATATCTTGTTTTTGACTTAGCAATGATGTGGAGTATAAGTCAACAAAATCTAAAAATTCACATCTTTTCATTTCGTGAACCATAAAAGGTTTCTTTCTGCCTACTAGGCGTATAAGTTGAGCCCAATCGTGAGGATGTTCAATTTTCAAATTACATTTCTTCTTCTTTTTTTCAATGAGACTGTGGTCAGTGTCACATTCCATGTGTGTATGTCCAGGAAGTAAAAACATCACTACTTGAGCCTTTTGAATCCGAGTTCATATTCCAGTTAATCCGTGTTGCGGTTAAAGAGTTTTTTGGAACAACCTTATACCATTCATTGTGATGTTTCTTTTTTCTTTTTCTTCATGGAGTACTACATATTTCAGTATTGTACTTCTACATCCGAAGCTATCGATGGAACATTACTTGAGTCTTCCGAATCTGATTTCATTTCCAAGTTATTTTTTATCAAATTAAATAGTACACTTTCCTCAATTATAAATTTATTATTTATGGACTACTTTCGACTAATCAGTCTTTATCAATTTTTTATAATTTATGATGAATAAAAGAAAAAATAATAAAAAAGAAATATAATAAATTCAAATAAGTAAATATTATTGACTTAACTCCTTTTACACAATAAATCTTTATTTTGTAACTTATAATAATTGTGTGCAAAAGGAGTTAAGTCGACTTACCTCCGTTTACACAAAAACATTTCACAATAAAAATGACTTAACTTCTTAATGCATGTGTAATATCTCTGTTAATTGAATTGATAGGGCTTAAATTATTTTACCAATGCAAAGATGGACACTTATAGGTTCCAAAAATTAATTAAACCCATTTTCGAAAAATATGACTTAACCCCTTTTTCACCCCCAGCAGCGAATTAATGATTCTAACATCATTTAAGGCCTATAGTAGTTTTGGTGAAACTACGTTAATATAGGACTTATCCATTCATTTCTCTAATTACTTAGTATAGTAATATATGTACTTGAAGTTAATCTCGATCACCAATCTGGTAATGTAGTTTTAATGATCTACAAAAACAAATTAATAAATAAGAAATACAATTTATCAAGCAAATATCTAATTACTTTACACCGATGGAAATTGAATTCTAAGTTGGACGGAGGTAATTAAACAGTAGATATCCCTATAGTGACCACTATTACATGAAATCATTTGGGTAAACTACTAGAAACTCACTTTAAATGTTTAATTTCAAAATTTTTACATAATCTAATGTTGTTCGATTTTCAATTACTAAGTATTCGAATAAAATAAATTTGTAAAAATAAAAACTTAAGTGCTAAACGAAAACATAAAATTTAATTTACTATGCAATAAAATAAAGAAAAAAAGCAAAAGGGATAAAACTAAACGTTAAAGTTCTTTCGCTTAAAATAAGTTCTAAAATGTGAAGCTCAAACTCCTTAATTTTAATTTGTGTAGTAAGTATTGAATATTACTTCTAAATTAAAGTACAAAATTGCTTTTAGCTTTTTAGGGAAAAATTTTATAAAACTCTTTTAATAATCCATCTAGAAATTAAGTATTATGCTTTCCGTCTAAGTAATTTTATTGGTGAATAATTCCGTATTTTATTACGGAACATTTTGTATAAAATTACGGAAAAAGACTTAATGTAAGTTTCAGTTGCTTCGTTGTTTTAAAAACTAGAAACGTTTTCGAAACCTCGTTACATCTCAAGTGTCTACAAGTAATGTAATTGCAAAGGACGTAATGTAGCAGATCAATATTCGTATAACAAACGATCTTTAACAGTTGTCTAAATTATAAATTAAAGCAAGAATTAACTTTATACTGGTACGTCAGCTATTTAGCTCTAACAAATTATTTCAATTTATCTTGAGTAGCCTGATTTTGATACCGCAAAAACTATTATGTTAGAGTATCCTTGTGAGGGATAATACACTCTTAATGTAATAAAATATAATAATAATAATAATATAAGATAATATAACCTTTAAGGGGTTAGACTGCAGTAAAATTAAAAAAAAAAACTGAAGGTACACAGTAATACAATTTGATGCTAGAGCACAAAAGAACTTTTAGTAAAATTATAGTATAAATTAGTTTATTTTAAAATATTCCTATTAGCACTTCGGCATAAAAATAAATAACTTAAATAGTTAATGTATTTTTTAAGAATAACTAATATGTTTCGTTAGAGTAAAAGTAATTTTATCATCAGTTGCTATTATTATATTTAATGAAATTGTATGTTAGAACTAGAAGTTTATAAAACCGCCTTTTGATGCTTTTTGTGTAAAAAATTTAAGTTTTCGAATTTTAAAATTTAAAAAAAAGTTTTGCAAACCCATTTTTTGCAAATCCAGCTTTTCAACCAACATTTTCTGATTTTCGTCCTCCTAAAATTTGAAAAAGAAGCACTGCGAGTTGTGAACAGGAATAATAATATAATCTAATAATTCAGCAGTTGAAGTAGTAAAACTCCGAAGAGTTCCATACCTACGCCGAAAAGCATTAGAGCCCTGCTACCAGATATATAATATTTTAGTCCTAAAAGTACTTTTGCAAGTAATCAAATATAAATTTAAATTTTCAATTACTTTCTAATTAATTATATAACATCTCTATAATGATTTAACTACTCGGCGAGATAGCTTAATAAAGTTGTAAGTTATAATTCGCTTTAAACTCAATACAGTTTATATTAAACATAAATTTGCAAGTATTAACTTAATAACAATCTTTCGAAACCAGACATAAAATTTACAAATTCAAGTGTTCATGTTTATTAATTTTGTTGTTCAAGGGACGAAATAATCATACAAAATTGCAATAATTACAAAATTAGTCCGATTAACTGATAAAACAAAAAGAATGTGGCATCATAAAATTTTAATAAAATTATGGTTATTTTAATAAAAATCGATTTAGTTTAAAAATAATAAATGCAAAATACCTATCAAGTGGCCTAAAATTAAAATATTCGGCTATTAAAAAGTCCTGTGTAAAAGTTGCTTCCCAAATAACAGTTATTATATTAAAATCGCGCATAATTGCTTGCGCCACAATGATTTTCTTGAATAATAATTTTTTTAACATTACGAAAATACGAAGGCATGTGATTCTTAGAAATTAAACTATAGAGAAGGTATAAAGTCAATGGACATAGTAATTGACCAATTTAAAGGCAAACCAAATAGTAATCATTATGTGATTTAAATGAATATGTTAACGAGAATTTAAATGCGCTTAATGATATATGATTTTTATATTACACACATAACATTTTATGTGGTACTACCTACCTATACCATAATAATAATAATATATTTGTTTCACTTCTATTATAATGCTAAATTAACAAAATGAATTATTCAGTATTATTTTTGTTTATCTATAGCTGCGGCTGTGAGCATTAATAAAAGGCATGCTTTTTTTGTGTTGGAAATATGGTCGAAAAAACTTGACACAAAGCACAACCAAATCTGTAAATGTTCAATGTTAATAGATGTCAATGTATCATTGCTTTATGCTAGAAATGTTTACAGAATAACTTCACTTAATTAAAGCTCAACAAAAAGTTTAAAATTAATGTAATGGACATTTCCTATTGTTTGTGTAAATACAGTCTTAAATCATTTTAATTTGAAAGCTTTCATTCAAAAATTGTTTAATTTAATGGAGTATTTAATAAAATTAAATGCGTGCTATACAGTCAGTATATCGCCATTCAGACCTTAGGCACAAAATTACTTTGAAACTTCCACCTATTTAGATGTAATAATATTTAATTATATCCGAAAACAACGCAAAAGGGGATACGAAAAAGTTTCTCGAGAAAAAATTGCATGTCAATTTTAAATTGATAATTAGGGAAGAGTACAGGAAGAAATCATAAAATTAACTAAGACTGACAAAGATTAAGGGAAAAGACCAAAGTAGGTTACAAAAAGATTATAATAGATTAAAAGTAATATAAATAGAAATAGAGAAAAATAAATAGAGAAAAATCAGTTTCAAACATTAGAGCACCTTAGAACAAATAAAACACAAATTGAGCATATTCCTTTAGGAAGGAACGCTTTATTATTAATAATTTATTATTTATATAATATTTCAATTAATTAATTGTAAATTGCCCTCCAAACTTGACTATAAAATGTAAACTGACCTCCGAGCAAAAAAGTTACCACTAATCCCATAATTACGTAAACTGTCCTCCAAACTACCCGAAGCTTAATTTATTCGTCCCATAAATCCTCAACACTAATACCAATTAAAAATAAATATTTAATATTTATTTTGAAATTTTTAGCGAGTATAGCATTTGTCAAACCGGCCCAGAGCGAAGGGTACGGAGCGGAGGGTCGGTTTGACAAATGCAACCACGGAAAATCTCGGGTCTACTCTAAAATCCGGACGTATATAAGGTTTTATTTATTTTAAGGACCCTCTCGTGGGAGAAGAGGGAGTTAAAAATTACAAAAATCGTCCTTACGTAATTTAAATAGTTTGAATTATCGCCCTCTCCCTTAACAAATTTTAAGTATTAATTTTGAGGTCAGATCTCAGTGGTAATGATTCGTATATCACAATCATTATTGTCACATTAATATGTGAAGTGCCGGCGTTACCATATTATGTGCAAACGGTGCCTTTGCACAGGGCGGCAGATTTTTGGACCGGCAAATTTTCGTTTTTTTGTATGTAAAATTTTGGATATTTTATATCTTTGTTACTTCACAATCTAGATCACATATCTTTGTTATTTTACAACTATTTATAGATAAAAATATGATTTTAATAAATAAATTTAATTAATTATTTTCTTACTGCATCACCATGTACTTTGTATTACTGAGATTAGTGACAACCTTTTTGCTGGATTAGGGCAATTTACGGCTACCATTATTTGAAAAGTGTTTAAAGCATTTTTTTTAGCAATTTTAAAATACAATTTTGGATATATTTATCTAGGTATTCCTGAAGGATCTTCTTCTAAAAATTCCCAAGATTTACGTTTATGGAAAAAGTATAGGCATAAAAGTTAATAAAACGAGTTTTTTTATTTCATTCCTTCAAATGGTCATAGCACTGAAATTATTAATGTTTTGTGTGTAAATATGTCGGTAATATTTTCAAAAACAAATTTAACTATAAAGCTAGGCAGTGGCGGATTTACCAGCAGGCTGAGTAGGCTGGAGCCTAGGGCGGCAGATTTTAGGGTCGGAAAATTTAGGGCAAATTTATTTGGAGGTATACTTTTAATGCCGCAGTAGAGTGAATTCAAAATACATCTAAGAGAGAGGTAATATTTATTTTATGTCAAAGTGAAAGCTAATATTTTTTATCTGAATTTAAACAGAATTTTCAAAAATAATCTAGGAACTGACACTTATAGAGGGCGGTAGGGGTGTCAAAATTTAAATAGCCTACTGGCGGCAAATGTGTAAATCCGCCACTGAAGCTAGGGTAACCATACGTCCTGTTCTGAACGGAATTGTCCCATTTTTCTGCTTGTTGTCCCGTTGTCCCAAGAAATTTAAAGACGGACATAAATTGTTTCCTTTTGTCCCATCTTTTCAAATTGGTTTCAAGTCCGTGGAAAAGAAGTAGAAAATCTGAAAACAAAATCTAATTTATATGGAGTAAAGAACAATATAGCTGTTAGATCCTTCTCCAATTATCTTTTGTTTTTAATTTTACAAATTTTCTGAACAAAACAACTTTACAAAATAACGAAATTTTACAACAATATTTAGTAAAACAAGAGTTTGCTTAAGTATAGCCGGAAAATAAAAAAATTTTAAAAGTCGTCCCGTTTTATTTCAGGGGTATCGAAATATTTCTAGGGGTTTGTTATTTGGGACTATTATACAGGGTGTCCCAGAACTCAACGTTATCCTTTGGAGGGCTGAAAGCCTAGCTTATGACTGACCAGAAAATCAAATATGACCTTAGTAAAATATCGTTTTAACTTATAATAATAATTATTATTAATATCAAATTTATTTATATAAATATAGTTCAGCTTACAAACATTATAAACAAAAAAAAACAACAAACACAAAACAACAATCCAGAAAAACCATACAACAATTATTTTTAAGCATACCTTCTTTTTATTTAATTTTTTTATTATTATAATTTATTATAATATTATATTATATTATTTAAATTATTTTTTAATTATGTTTATTTAATTTTAAATAAATACCTTTAACTTTAACAAGTGTTTTTATTTAAATTTTCAATGATTGAAATAGTTCACTATGTTCCTTTTGCAGTAAAATAGATACTTATTTCTTTTTTTTTAAGTAAAACATAGCAAACGTGAAACTATTTTGAAAACTACACTAGATAAGTAATTCTTTAAAATAATTGCCAGGTTAGTTTTTTTACAATATGATAAGTTGAAGTTTGGGAATAAAAAAAAATTATTTATGAGTTGGACAAAAACAATTTTTTTTTTATAAAATTCTTCTTCTACTTTAACTTAATTTAGGTCTTCGTCCTGTTATTACCATAATTGTACCAAGTTTAAACTTAGCAGTCATGGTACTGTGAGCATTTGAATAATATTCTAGTAGGGTGCTAATCTGACTAAACGCATAGCCCTTAGATCAAAATTGGACTTAAGATCACAGCAGTGTAGTTCCCACTTCGTAGCCCATTGATTTCAGCTTTACATCACACTACTAGTCATTAATTTGTTTTCTAAAATTTAATTTCTTTAATTATAAGATTATGGTACCAATACTGTGGTACTTAATAATATTAAAACTTCAATATAATAAGCTAATTAAACCAATAAAATACAATAATTGCTTTGAGCTTTCCGCGAAGGTCATCACTTTCCTCAGAAATTTATTATAATTTTAAAATATGGAATTTCGTACATGTGGCACTCGAAAACCTGATTTAAGGTGTAAATTTTCACAAAATTCATAAAAGTGTTAATATCTCGAAAACTAACGATTATTTACTGAGGTCATAGTTTGATATTCTGGTCACTCATGAGCTGGTCTATCAGTCCTCCAAGCGATGAAGTTCAAATTTGGGACACCTTGTATAATTTTTTAATAAATTTTGTAATTTTTGCACGATTAGCATTTTGTTTGTTTTAATCAAACCTTCACATTCGTCGACCTTTGACCTCTGTCTTTGCTTAAAATGTTCATAATGTTAATCTTTCCTTCTGATGAACAGAAAAAGTATTTAAAGTAATCTTAAGCAGATCCGAATGATGTTGGTGCATCTTTTTCTAAATTTTCCATTGAACAATTAAATTTTCTTTCTAAATTTGATACTTATATTTAAGAAGATTTTTATTTAGAATTATAATTTTGGTTTTGCCGCAGATTGATTAGCAGTAGAAACTGAATTTTTCTTTACCAAGATGGTTGTTTGAGCGGTTGGACAGAATTAATGTCAGCAGTTTTTCATTAAGATTTTTATAGTTTATTAATAAATTTTGAATAAAATTATTAGTTTTAGATGACAATAATTAATTGTTGGAGTTAAATTTTGAAAAAGGAAAATAAGATTTAATTTGAAAATTTGAAATCATAATTAAATTTCGATAAATTTTAATTTACTTTTTTTAAATTTAAATTTAAAAAAATTTTTAATTAACAGAATAATCAATTTTGATAGCGCGGCACATGGGCATGCTTATCTAGTTTTGGTTTAGCATTTTATTTATTGAAGTTTGTTGGAATAAATGTCTTAAATTTAAGTATTATTAAATACGATGATTATTTTGAAAATTATATTTTTGAAACATTAGTTTGGAAAATTATTTTAATTAATTAAAAAAATGCGGTACGTTTGTACTTTAAATTTCAAGTTATCGGCCAAATTATAGAGGATTTGCATTTTTCTGGCGGTGAATTAATTAGAATCGGGAAAAACACATCTCAATAAATATTATTATATTTTTTATTAAATTATCTGGTTTTCATTAGAACTGGAACCTCTATAGAAAATCGATTTTTAATATTTTGCCTGAAAGTTTATAACTTTTGAAAAAATGACTAGTTTTTTAAACATCTTTTAAAAACTGGAACAAGTTTACATAACAAAATAATTTACATTAACGAACTTTTTGTATTTTTATTAAGAGTTTTGAAAAAACTGTTTTGGAAAAAAAATACTATGGTTTTGAAAATCATTGTAATTTTGAATCTTTAAATATGAAAATTTTATTCTTTGGCTTTCATTCCAACTTGATACACAGGTTGGTGTTACCCTTTAAATAAATTTAAAATTATAATTCTGTAATTTAATTTGGTTCAAATTTTATTGTAGATATTCACTGAAGATAAATTTTTTACATTGTTATTGCATTTCTCTGAAAAAAGAAAAACTTTAACAATACTTTTCCTTTGGAATAACATAAATGTATAAACGTATATTCTAGTTACAGCTATCTAAAAGTATATTTTAAAGTATTTATAAAAATCGATCAGTTTTATCTTTTTACAAATACAATTTATAACTAAAAAAATCATGCCGTTTTAAGGCTTTATTTATACATGTGCTACTGGATACATAATATAATATGCAAAGTTGAAAGGTTTCTTCCTATCTTTTAAATATTTATTCAGTTAATTATTTTAATATTAATAGAAAAAAATATTGCGGTACGTGGGTATATTTGTACGTTTAAAATATTATTTATAGACGATCCACAAAAAGTTACTTTTACCCAGAATAACACTAACCAACTGAAATGTAAACCTTGTTTATTAAATGAAATGAGGCTAATTTTTGGTATTTATTAATTTTGGGAAATCTTCTTTAGGCGAGGCTTATAGAAGGTTTTGTTTGTCAGTAAAACACACCGACAACTAATTTATTATTTAAAAAGTAGTAGTTAGTGTTGTAAATTTTTAAATAAATCGATAAGTAAGTAATCTATAATGCAGTGAGTAAACCTATTATGTCGATGTAACTATTCTTAAGTTATTTATTGTTAAAAGAGAATTTTGTAGTTTCTTGGTAGCGATAAATTAAATTTATTTCACCGAAGTAATGTATGAGGTTTTATCCTACCTACATCAAATTAGCATCAGTAGTTTTGTTGGTATCACAAAATGAAAACTAACTTATGCATTAACTGAAGTTTAATGTGCATTTTAGAATTAAGCTAGGTACATCTTGATTTGGTTTTAGAATCTACAATTTAAATTTGCATGTTGACTTTTACCTAACCAAATATTAGATTTTATTTGACTAACCCAGTTTGAATACCCGATTTAAAGCTACTCGTATAGTAAAGTTGGTTGAGGTTACGCTATGCGGTGGAAAACGTCACTCAAACGAGTAATAAGTGGCATATACCTCCAGTTTGTGCAACAATTCGCTAGCTGCCACACCGAAAAGAATAACGTAGCTTATCAAAAGACTAGAAACACTTTTAAGTGCTATTCTGTCATATTAACCGACAAGTCTGCTGCTTGCAACGGAAACTTTGTACAAGAATTTTAACATCGCAATTTTTGTTTTTATACGACAATTTTCTTGGTTCCAAGTTAAGCAGATTTATTACATGCAATTTAGCATAGTGTTACGAAGTACTTAGAGAATTTCCCGTAAATTTTAACGCAGTTTCTTATAATACAACACAATAACTTATTTTGAAAAGGAGAAGGTTTATATTAATTTTCAACACATCATCCTGTAGGATGTGCAAATTCAAAACCTTAAATTATTATTAACAACTTTATCAGAACGAAAATATTTTTTAAACTTATACAATCGTAGAAATTAAAAACAACTTAGCCCGATTTGAGTTATGTGCTGGATTTTTCAATAGGATTTTGCATAAAAATGTTTGCTCTTATGAGCAATTCATTTTTGAAATTATTAATAAACGTGAACTCAGTTTGGACATCAGCGCTCAAGCGGATGAACAAACAGCTATTATTAGGTGCAATTACTGACTGGCTGTCTGCTTCACTAGACAGTTTATACTAATTGTTGTATCCGAATTATTATTATTATGCTATTAGGTGTTCTGCATTGTTAAAGTTTGTTGTCTTAAGAAAGGATGGGTTCAAAGAAAATATTGAAATGCTACGCTAAGTCAACAGCTTTGAGATTTAGGGATAGGTTAATTTGATTAACAATGAAAAATGATGAATTTAAATTACAGGTGTGGGTACATAAACATGTGAAAGTATTATCCATTGCATTTTTTTTAATGTTTGGTGTTTACTAATGCAGGAAGTTTTTGAAGAGGCGTTTTGAAGCTCTTCTAGTATTTACTTCCTGTACCATGTATGATATTTTTAGCTTACTGCAAAATCAAATTAATATAATTATTTTTTCAAAAACTTTGAAGAATAATGAGAAAAATTAACCGGAAACTTTGAAATTATAAAGAAATTTTGGGTGTGCATAGCAATTTTAGAACAGACCTAAACCCTTCAGTTGATGGTGATGACAGCACTTACAATACCTGAAAAAATTATACCACTAATTAATGTTGCTCACTGGGGGCAATGTAAATTTGAATTACCCAGAAATTTTGTTTATTTTCTTATTACTATTAATTTGTATTAATTTTTAACAGGAAAATGCCGTATATTACATTTAGTTTTGACATCAAAAACTACGAAAATATTTCAAAATTATACAGTTTCACTTAAACAATCAAAATCAGCATATATCTTGCAGTTCAGGATTTTAGTTTTTCTATTATCTATTATTTTCAAACTAAATCAATCTTATATATTTTTGAAAATATTTAAATTAAAAAATTAAAATCCAGAATAAAATTTAAAATTAACAAAATTTTAAACAATTTCAACCAAATTATTTTAACATAGTTTTCAACAATCGGTTGTGCTATAATGAGAATAATTTTATTTTTATCGTGTAACTAACTAATTTTTAAATTTTAATTTATTGTATGCAATACACAATAGAGTATTGAATTGCATCAATCATAAATTTGTTTGTTGTTTAACAAAACATTACATATTTAGATTATAAAATTTTAAACGATCGTTAACAATATACTTCTATTTCTAATTCAAACTTTGATCACTTGCTTTGATAATAAACAAATAATAACAAACCCCAGCAAACAATTTTATATACCTACCTAAACAATATACCATAGTTAAATTTAATGTTATCCTGAATACATGCAATACCGTTTAGATTATATTAATATTATTGCATGTCCCTGTTAATGCTCAATCAGAATGTGAGTAGTTTACAGAAAAATCCATGGTTACAGTAAATTCTATTTCCATTTGTTTTATTTAAACTTTCGCCGGCATTAACTAAACCGTTAACTCAAAATTTCCTGTTGGACTGCTTCGTTTTTAAAATAATTCCATTGTAAAGTACATAATTATATTATTAATTTACAAAAAAAAAAATGAAAATGGGGAACAGATCTTTAAATGTATATGCAGTACTCTACTAATTTTTTACTCATTTTCCAAAAATTTGTGAGAGTGATAAACTTAAATTTTAAGCTAAATAACAGATCAGCTCTCACTACAGTATAAATATTAAAGTTTACAGATAAGTTCTGAATTTGAAAAATTGTTTAGTTGAAAAATTATATCCGTTTTTAATATTTAGTGTAAGGCATTTATGATTCACGAAAAAGTTTTCATCTTAGTTTTCATCAAACTTTTAAAATTTCCGTAAGTAGTTTTGTAAAATATGGTTCCTGTACTATTTCAAACTGAAATAGTTTTGTAGCACTTCTTCGCAAATAAATGTTTTTTAATTTATAATTAGCACGACATGTTTCACACGAATATCGTGTATCATCGGGTGACTAAGTTAATTAATTAATTATGTTTTTAGAAACTATGTTTAAATTTTAAATTGTTTTTTGAAGTTGAAAAAAAAAAAAATTTCAAAAAACAAATTTAATAAACTTAGACACTGATGATACACGATATTCGTGTGAAACATGTCGTGTTAATTATAAATTAAAAAATTAGAAAATAGAAAATAAGGGTTATTATTTGCGTTCCAAACTTGATCAAATGTCATATATACAGAAAACTTTACAAAGGAGTATGTTATCCTTGTGAAATGAAGGTATTACAACCAATAAGGAGTTACTTTTATTGTTAGGTATTATGTTGTTTACACCTAATAAACGCTTTTGTAAGTAGGATAATATGACAATAGAAATAGACTAAAAGTTATTTTGTATGTGACCAAAATAATAATAGGATTTTCACAAAAGCTTTTAGTTACTTGAAATTACTTAAGCATCAAGATAAATTTTCATAAGAAACAACAAAGCTGCTTTTCTAATTGGCATAACTATTACTAAGTTTTATATTATGAAAAATGAATTTAACATAGTCAAAGGTTTATACAGCTTTTGATTGTTTCAAGTTTTACAATGAGCTTTCGTTAAGGTTAACAATAAGTTTTTATCAAAAGTACTTAGTATTATAAGTTAATAAAATTTATTGGGTGAAAAGTTCTTGCAAATAAAAATATTAAAAAGTTTTGTCCGATATTTTGTGACAATGTCTTTAAAAAATCAAAAATATATTATTTTATATTGGTGAAGAATATTAGATCTTATGATATGCGAATAACATGTTTCGATACTGCTATTGCTCCTGCCCCTAGAACGCCGACGTGACGCAACACGAACAATTCAATCGGAAATTCTTTTCAACTTTTTCAAATTTTGCTCAAATGTATAAATGTTACTGTTTGTTACTGCAGCACCCCAAATCGTTTTGAGACTGTCAGGCGCAAGCGCAGATTAAAATTATGATGATCTTGAATTTATTTTATTCCAAGTATTTTAAAATTTTGCAATAACTTGAAAATAAATAATTTGATTAAAAGAATTTATTTTAACAAATAGGATTTACAAAACAGAATTGATTGATTGGTTGATTTTATTAATAATTATTAAATGATGTTAATGATTTGTAAATATACATAATTTAAACGTAATATTTGTAGGGATGATTTGTACATTTAATTTATTCAGAGTTTTGCCAGGGGTAAATCACCGGAAGATTTGGTGTACATGAGGCAAGAAATGTGTGGTAGATAAGAGGAGATATGAGGGAGACGTGAGGAGATGTAAAGAGATGTGGAGAGATGAGGTGAGATGTGGGGAGATGTGAAGGAAATGTGGGGGAGATGTGATGGAGGTGTAGGTGAGATGTCAGGGAGATGTGGGTGAGATGTAGGAGATATCGGAACCATAACAAATCAAAGCAAAAATTAATACATTATTTAAAAAAATTATAATTTAAAAATATTTAAAATTTTCTACAACATTATTTTGTATCAAAATTATATTAAAAATAAATAAAACATTTTTTTGGAAATATATATTTATAACAATATAGTTATAGTCTTTTCTGTAATAAAGAAAATTAAAAAATGTTGCCCCTCTCTGAAAAAGATCTAATGGACGCCCATGATAAACAAGAGCATGAATACAGAGAGCTCGAAATACATCATCATTACGATATTATTAAAATTATTAGCTATATATACATTACAAATGGACACAGAAACAAACATGGTCCGGACGTTATCTTAACTACAATTCCTACCACCACAACACACACAAAATAGGGACCGCTATTGGGTTAATCGATCGTGCCATTAAACTTACACATGGGGATTACAGGAAATACACCTTAAAGATTGCCAAAGAAACACTTATTAAAAGCAACTACCCTAAATTCCTCATAAAAAAACTAATTAAGGACAGGGTTAACATACTATACAATGGCCACACTAAATCCAAAGAACCAAGCACTCCCTACGCTGTTATACCTTATGTTGATGGACTTAGCAACAAAATTAAACACCTTTTTAAACCTTTTAATATAAAAATTACTTTTAGATCCCTCAACAAATTAGGGCAAAAATTAACGAACTTAAAAGACAAGATTCCCCATGAAAAAAGATCTGGAGTAATTTACAAAATTGATTGCAATGACTGCCCACTTTCATACATTGGCCAAACTAACCAATGGCTGAAAAAAAGAACCAACGGACACATTTCCTCCATAAGATGCAACAAGCCAGAGTCCACCGCTGTTGCAAAACATGTTCTTGAAGATGGACATAATATGAATTTCAATAACAGCAGAATTTTAAAAACAATTACCTGTTACAGGGACAGATTATTGCACGAAATGATTGAAATTAAGAAGAGAAATAACACCATGAATAGAAAAACTGACATCGACGGCCTCAGCAACATCTACAGCCCTCTTCTTAATTAAGTCTTTTTTAGTATTGGGATTAAGTTTTTCACCATTGGTTTTTTCTTAATTCACGATAGCTTATTATGATTTTTTAAAATTCATTTTTATAAAAAGTTATAATCAAGCTATCGGACAAATGTCAATACTGCATCTTTCCGGTAACTATGTATTTTATTTTATGACATTAATAAATATTCTTGACAAAGGGAACATTCGTTCCCGAAAGCTCGAAAATAATTTATTGTTTTAATGTTTAATTACGGTTGGTACTGCAAATTACAGTTAAGAATAGTATACAGGATGTCCCAGAACTCAACGTCATAGCTTGGAGGTTTGATAGGCTAGCTAATGATCGACCAGAATATTAAATATGACCTGAATAAAAAATCTTAAAAATTCAAAAATAAAAAAAATTTAATTCATGAGTCGAAAAAACAACAAAAAAACAAAAACAATTTCTTTTTTTAAATTATGACACTAATAGTTTTATTTTAATCTTTGGAGGTGTGGGGAGATATGGGAGATGTGAGGAGATATGAGAGAGATATGAGGAGATATGGAGGAGATACGAGGAGATGTAAGGGAGATATAAGAATATACAGGAAATGTGGGGAGATATGCGAAAATGTTGGGAGGTTCAAAGGAAAAAGGAGATGTGGTGTACGTATTTTTGTCAGGAGATTTACCCCCCAGAGTTTTCTTATTGATTATGTGATATTGGAAAAATATTTAGAAAAAATCAATATTATTTGAGCTTGTAGCGAAGGATATTTATTTATAACAAATAGTTTTAGTACAATAGTTTTAAAAAATGTCTGACATTTACTTCTCTAAACTAGAATGCCTACAATCTTCCAATTGAAAATTATTAAATAAATTGGTATAATTTAGAATATTATGTTTCATGATAAAATATAAAAAAAAATAAATATAAAACTAAGAAGAATTTCAAATTGAAGCTGAACCGAAGAAAATTGTAGGAAAGCAAAGAAAGAGATGTCAGATTATATTTGTAAAGTTAAGTTAATAAATTCAACTATAAAAATAATATACAATACTAAACAACAACTTCACTTTTGCAAAAATGAAAAATTAAATACGTAAATTATTTTAATATTTTAAAATTGAAAGTTACAATTTGCGATTACCCCAAACTTGCAAAGAGCGTGATTACAATATATTATAGAATCTGGTTTATTAATCATTATTTGTATTTATTAATTTAGTTGTTTATTAATAAATTGTTTCGATAAAACGTAGGCGTCCGACGTAATTATCTGTTGGCGTAATTAATTACAAGGTATATAGATGCGTCGGCGTACATACCGTATTATATAATAATATATTAATACAGCAAAAATTAAGCAAAAAATAAAACTCTTGGAAACATAGTGTTTTTCAATTTATGCAAAATTTTCGTCGTAAGTAAGGGAGGAGCTTGAATCTTAGTTGTTGACATTAATGTAAAGAAGAGATTGTAAATTAAGTAAAACAGAATTTAATTTTGTAAAAACAGTAAAAAAAACAGCGCGCTTTGTCGTCTGCCGTATTTCTATCAAAGGTGCATCTTTTACGTGGCATTATAACGTTATCTGCATTTGTTAGGAACACATTTCCTACTTTATACATTAAAGCTCTACGTGCATGCAAAACTAATTTTATCATAATTCTTAGCAAATTGCATAAAAGCGTCACTCATTGTTTCAACAAACCTACCGGTTGGTTATTTGCATATACAAAGCATAACACTTAACAGAATTGCTATACTTTAATTTAGATTATTTAACAAAATAAGTTTTGTGTATAAATTAATAATTTATTTAAAAATATATAATTTATTAATTGATTATTATTGGTATCTGTGTGAAATTTTAAAAATTTGATCTTTCGATTACATTAAAGAAAACTGAAAGTTTTCCATTTAAAAAAAAAATCTTGAAAATGTTTTTAATAAAATGAAATAGAATAAAACAATTTCTACGTTAAATCTGTCGATGTAAATCCACCATTTAAAATAGATTTGAGATGGTCCACTTTTCAATTTGCATAGTAAATCCAGCTGAAAATTGAAAAATCTAAAACAATTTTTGATTACAGTTCTCCTATACATGCAGAGTGTGGCTTCTTTTTAACGCTGAGATTTTTCTTTGCTTACGGCTAAAGATAAATGTTTGCATTTTATACGTTTTGTGGTGTAAATTATTGCACAGTAGCACTCTGACCGCATAATAGCAAACTCATGAAGCACCATAGTTAAATAAACCGCATATAAAACTATACAACCAAGTTGGATTTATCACGACAAAAAGTCAAGTGCTTTAGATAGTTAACATTTTTTTCAATTTTAATTTATTAAAATTTCAATGTCTTAACCATGTGCTTGAGAACGTATAAGTTCACATATATTATAAGTGTGCAGTGCTAATTGATCTATTTAAAAGTATTCCAGACACCAGCAAATGGATTTTCCTAATTCTCATATCTGAGTATGATTGACGTTTTTACAAAAATTCGGCTCCTTGCTTAAAAATAAAACTTCAAACAGATATGAAATTATCGTTACAAAGGAAACCTTTTATATTCAGTTAATCTGTGACATCCTGCTACGTTTCAAGTTAAATAAAATACTAATCTACCTAAACCTGTCTGCTTACTCGTAATCCCTTTATATCAGTTACACATTAGTACACTAAGATCGAGCTCACTAAATTGTTGATGGCGTAGCGATCTTATTTTTTATTGGTGGATTGAAAGACGTGGACGTGCTTTAAATCCATTAATACAAGCAGCAATTACAAACACTTCCACAGGAAACTCCTCTTGGCGTAAAATACTAAAATCGATATTACCTTGCGTTTCACCTTTCAGGTCGAAATTGTTTGCATATATTACAACCATTGATTTTAGAAAATACGATAAATTGAATATAGACCGCCAATTTTTCACTGTCTGTGTGTATCGCCCCCAAGAGTTCGATCAAACCCTGGAGTGCATTTTCAAATCAAGTTTGATCCCCTAGGTCGACCACTTAACCGAAACACTTGGCGAAAATTACAGTTGCGTATAAATTACTCATGTAGTTTTAATTTTCCTGTTCTTCTAAAATAAAACGACCTATTCTCATCGCACTTTAAATCTGTAGTGCTGCAAAAAGGAATAAATAAACGAGTAAATAAATGATTTGGGCTACCGTGTTATAAATAAATGTAAACGCATGCAATCCTTCTAGATTTAATAAATTTAATCTAATTTTTTTCTAAATCTGCAAATAAACATAAACAAACGTGACGAAACGACACTTAAAAAGGGTGAAATGTTCAAGTTTGTTTTAGCGTTGTGGATATAACCGCGAACAATTTCACTTTAAATTCTAAACAAATACTAAAAAAAAGGAAATTTATAACTTTAGTCAGTGATACGTTTTCTTCAAATATTTATATTTCAAAAGCTTTTCAGTTTTTGTATCGACAGTGGTCGTTCTAAATTAAATAAATTTTCTCTCTTGTAGCGGTTCAGTGAGGAGCTCGAATAGCTTCGGGCTTTGCAATTTTTCAAATACAGAATGTGGGAAAATGTAATTCCAAAAATTCAATTTGTCAGAACTCGAATAGCCGATTTACCGCTTTTAATATAAAGCAAAAAGAAACATTAGTTGCAGATGCTTTTTGTGCCTCATTGCAACTTACCGATAAAGTTATAAAATGCATAATGTGCGCCAAAATCTAATAGCCGTTTAACGTTAAACGTAAAACGCTTTTCTTGTAATCTCTTCTCATGTGTAAAACTTGACTTTTTCCTATTTGTTCATTACGAAACACTTATGAAGTTCAAATATTTTACACCCACCGCATTTCAGTAAACTGGAGAAAAACTCTTCGGCTAGGTGGATACTTAGCTGCACTTCAATTTCCCGTTACGGAGTTTACCTGTTGAAAATAAACCATTATTATTAAATGAAACTCGTTTATGTGCAATTATTGTAAACTGCAAATTTTTGCAAACAATAAATTGCCATGACACATTTTTGTAATTTTATTTATGCTACACTGAAAGGTCTCTCGGAAAATAAGCGTGCATGTGCGAGGCAAACCTTTCAACTATGAGAATAGAATCAACAAGAGTAAAGGAAAACTTTAATTGAAATAATTGTCAAGAATTATTCAAGCGATTACTGGAATATAGCGAAATTAGTTTCTTCAACCTTTCAGTGAATAATATGAAACCTGTGATGTTTGAACTTTTTATCTTAATATCTATATTACACTCCGAGGATTTGCAAAACATCTTTAATATATTCTGGGTGGACTTATTTAATTTTAAAAAATTTTCCGCTGTTTTTAAATAAAACAAAATAATCAATTATTGAGAAATGGAATACAAAAAATATGAGCTGATCTCGAATTTTAAATAAGCCACTTGCTCCTTATTCAATCTACGCAATTTTCAACGATATAACCCAGTTTTATATTTCTATTACTTTCTGTTTTGCAATTTAATTCCCTTTCAAGAACAAAATTAAAAAATGTAATTCTTAATTATAATGTTTAAAGCAGCATAAAACTTGAATACGGAAAGAGTCCTAAAAGAAATTCGATCCACCGCACGAATCAATTAAAACAGAAAAAAACTTGAAATTAAATTTAAATGTTCTATTATAAAATGTTAAAAGTTTAATTAGTACTTCATGGTAAACTGTAAACTTTAATAATAATTATACATTTGATGTTATAGTTTAACGCTAACAACGTAGCGCCTCTGGGTGCAAAATAATAAAAAGCTTAATTTATAGAATAAATTTTATAATTTTACAGGTTTTTATACTAATTTAAAAAAGAATGTTAAATAATGCTTCGTATTGGCCAAAAGTTAAGGGTTATCCCTATACAATAAACGAGGTTGATTTTGCCACGTAAAATATACGTAATTTTTCTAGAATATCTGCAAAAATTAGAAAGATAAGGTAACAAGCTACCAATACCTTTTATGTAAAACATGAAATTATCTATTATAATTATATACAAAAAATATTCATTGACTAATCGGTCGTTTAGCTTGCACGCTCCATCAAACTGCCAAATAATAAAATTCTACAAAAAATATAACTTGCAAATTTATATCAGCCAATTACCAATTAATTATTTTTCTACATTTCAAAAATTTCTTTCAAATTATTGAATACGCCTAATTTTAAACGTGATTTTAAAATCTTGAAATAATTGACAAAAAAATAAAAATCATATTTTTGTAAATTTTAATTCGGAAAACTGAGATTAGTCTTTAATTGGAGATTTTGCAAATATATTCTCAAATGTTTGCTAATTGTTTAAATGTTTAATCAACTGTTAATTGTTAAGGACAATGCTTGCTTAAGAATTTTTATTGTTTGAGTGAAGACATTTAGAAGAAGTGAATTTGAGAGGTTTGGACTTCATCATTAGGCTGACCGTGGTTTTTCCGAAGACATTTATTTGCTAATTGTAACTTCAATTTTTTTAATTTTGAATGAATCTTTTTAATTTTTGGAATAAAATATTTAAAATTTTACTGACCTTGAGGTACTCCTTGAGCCAGAAAAGACTACTAGAAAAGGTTGGTCATCAGTAATGGGATCATTTGTCACCGGGGATTTTCAAAAACGGTTTGAGTCTTCAGGATTAATCAAAGGGGACGTCCATAATTACGTGAGCAGCTTTTCTTAAAATTTGGACCCTTCCCTCCCCCTTGGTAAGATGTAGCGGGACCCCCCTCCACCTCACGTGAGATTTACTCTATAATTTTTAAATAATCAAATTTATTTGATGTTTTACATATTTACATATAATTTTACACCAAAATACAAAATGTTATTTGTTATAATAATGAATCTTGATTAATTTTTTTTTAATAATTAAATCTCTGAATTAAAAAGTTGACGTGAGATTTTCATTGACCCCCCTCCCTTTAAATGAGATTTGGTGAGAATTTGTCGACCCCCCCTTTTTTTGTTCACGTAATTAATGAACGTCCCCAAAGGAGATGAGCACTTCTTCCCAAGCAACTCCTATCTAATAAACAACTCTCAAACCGATCTCTGTTTATTGTTGAATTGAGCAATAATTTTAAAACAAATGATCCCCTACCAAATGCAAACAAGTGTTTCCAGCGAAAATTCTCCACCCACAGCATATGATCCCCATAACAAATGATCTCTAACTAGATGATTTCCTACTAAATCATTCTAACTACAAAATAATCCTTATAACAAATAACACGTTAATTGCAGATTTGGAAAGACGGGATCTTCAAGTCGCTTCACTCTGCTTCAGAAATGCACCCTGAAGCGGTTCAAACTGAAAAACTACAAATATACGGGATCTCCAAACGGTTCTACTCATTAAAACATCTTTGAAGCGGCTCAAACTCGAAAATTACAGATCTAGAAAGACGAAATCTTCGTATGTACCTCCCTCAACATCATCATGCAGTAAATTGTGGTTGGAATCATTTGCACCGGGATCATTTGTTTGGGGATCATACTTGTTATGGGGATCTTTTGCTGTGGGAATCATTTGTCGTCGGGGATATATTTCCAATACATAAAGAATGAACTCGCGTGTTACACAAGGAGAGTACACACAGTAAAAAAATGTTCGACTTGATGTTTTGGGTTTGGAGAAATCTCTAATTCCCGTTTGCACCAACTACCCTTAAACTTTAAGCTTCCCTTAAATTGTTAAGGGAAGAAACTAACTCTTAGGCAGTGAAGTTTTTTTAATTTCCTGCTCTCTGTTGTAAGAGGACTAGACCTGCTTGGATGTAAGAAATGTTTTAAGGACTCTTAATTTTTTTCATTTGTTTTTTTTTGTTTTTGTTTGTTTTAGAGGAGAAAATCTTGTACGAGACACCATCGTCATCTACGATGGTAGTGCCAGACTTTACCGATCACGAGAATCCTCCGTTAGGCATTCCTTCCATGTCGTGCGGGTGATTCCTTCTGAAGATGTTCCTGATGTCGCTGTTTGTTTGATGTCCCTTCGTTTGTTTCCGCATCTAGTGTTGTTGAAGAACTGTGCGGCGGGTCCTGCCTGGTTTCCATTTGGAATAGGGAATAGGGTATTCTCGACAATGTCCTCCAAAGAGGCGCGAGTTGCATGCTCAGCCCGACTGTTCGGGGTCCTGGATGATTCCCACTTCGTCCGCTCGATCAAAGTATTCTCTGCAGTGTCCGCGACACAGTCCCTACATTTCTACATTTCATTGCGTGGGCGTTGAAAACTTCCCTCATTCACCGAGGTTGGTTACCCGAGACCACCAACGAGGATGCGCGAGTAGGGCTTTGGTCCCCAAGGACTGCTTATTTAGAAAATCAAATTATTACCCTGCAGAGTACCACATAATGAGATTTTAATGTGTTATGATATGTGTGGTGAGCTTGCACCACTCATTTGATGAATATGAAACGTGCGTGAACCTGGCTCCCTTTTATCAAAAAATTAATTTTTTTTTGTTCTCGGCTGTTCTTTATTTGTTCTCAATTGTTCTGATATTTTTTTTTGATTTTACCAAAGAATATAAAAGAAAATCGCAAAAAACTTTTTTTTCTGCCAGCTCCCCCTTTTTCAAAATTAAAAAGTTTTTTGATTGTTCTCGATTGTTCTTGATTTATTCTCAATTGTTCGTTAAAAATAAAATTTTTAAATCTAATAACAACCGCGGAAATCACGAAATAAGATTTCGCGTCAGCTCCCCTTTTTTTTAAAATTGAAATTTTTTTTATTGTTTTCGATTTATTCCCAATTCTTCTGTAAAAATAAAATTTCTAAATGTAATACTGACTACGAAAATTGCGGGGGGAAAATTGGGGGTAGAAACTGCCCCCGAATATTCCATATTGCAAAACTTGCAGTTAAACCTATTCTAATAATTTAGGAAAATTAGGATTAGAAGTGGGGGCGGGGGGCATGCCGAATTTTGCATGCACTCAGGTCATATATCGGGCCTATTATGCTACCTCAGATGTTGAGGCCACAACGAGTTGATGCACGCCGGAAGGCCGAGCTAAGAAATTCTGTCAAGTCCGAGATTAGACCACAGAATTTCCGCCCGGTAGCTCAACTAGCGATCCCACCAATCAACGGCTGTGGTTCAAATAATTTACCAAATTATAAAATAGAGTACAAGAGTATTAAGGTAAGTAACAGGACACTTGAGAAAGTATGAAAAACAATCCAGAGCAGCAAAGAAAGAAAATTGCAATTAACAAGAAAATGAGATCTAGCCTAAATTTCATTTCGCGATTTTCGTAGTCAGTACTACATTTAGAAATTTTATTTTTACAGAACAATTGGGAATAAATCGAGAACAATCGAGAACAATAAAAAAAATTTAAATTTTGAGAAAGGGGAGCTGGCGCGAAATCTTATTTTGTGATTTCCGCGGTTGTTATTAGATTTAAAAATTTTATTTTTACAGAACAATTGAGAACAAATCAAGAACAATCGAGTACAATCAAAAAATTTTTTAATTTTGAAAAAGGGGGAGCTGGCAGAAAAAAAGTTTTTTGTGATTTTTTTTATATTCTTTGGTAAAATCAAAAAAAAAATATCAGAACAATTGAGAACAAATAAAGAACAATCGAGAACAATAAAAAAATTAATTTTTTAATAAAAGGGGAGCCAGGTTCACGCACATGAATATGAATTATATATTATTTCTATTAACCGCTCTACCAAAATAAATATAAAATTGTTGAAGTAAAGAAATAAAATATATGTAATGTTAGTTAAAAAGTGTTTTAAAAATTAAGTGGAAGCTGTGTACGGATGAAAGAAATATTAAAAAGTAAAAAGAAACAAAATTATACGAAGAAAACAGATTAATATCACAAGAAGCTAACAACATTTTTATAATAAATGCAAGTTGTCAATTGGAAAATGGAATTAAAATTATAAATCAGAAAATGTTAAAATCATAAGAAAGTTTTTAAATGTTAATATTAAATGAGAGATTAAAGCAAAAGTTCAGCAACTTATGTAATCTTTAATTTGAACACAAAATTTTGATTTATTAATCTTTTAGGTCCTAGAATAGTATTCAAAAATTTGATTTTGACGAAAATGCTAATGTAATAACTAGCTTGTAATGTTGTGGAAGTATGGTCGTAGCTTCCTCCTGTAAGTAATTGTACCTTTTCGAGTAATAAAATACTCTTTAAGTTTTTAATTTATATAATTTGATAGAATATATTTTATGAATACAAACACTGGTAAGATTGATATCGATGTTAAACAATGTCAACAAAGTATTCCAAATCAAATCGGTCAATAAATTGCATCGCATAGAAATTATTGATTACTGACTACTCATAAACGGCAAGAGTTTGTTATAGAAATTTTTCTAGTTTTTAAATTTACAATTGCTTTGTTAACGCTTATAGTTAACTTCGGCGCTTTGCGCTCGGCTGTAATAAAGCATTTTTGACCTCGGCAGCTAATATACTATTTCATACACTCTACAAAAAAATTGTAAACTGTATATTTTACAAATTTTACACTGTATGGCTACTTTAAATTTTTCATCTTAAAATTATACTTAAATACCTTATATTTTAATATTGTAGTACGTTTATATTAAACAAAATCTGCTTTACAGGTAAAAAATTAAAATTAAATTTGTATAACAAAAGCATATTATTTATAATTGAAGAACTGTTCTATGAACAGCACTTGAAAATTCCATAATTGCAGTGCAGTTCTGAAAAATGTTGAAAGCTGAAATTATAAAAAATATAATTAGACAGGATAATGCGCTCAGCAGTACCTACAGAATTTCTATCGCAAGTTAAGCATTTTCACACAATTTTTTATTTTTCTAATTGTGGAAAAGTGCGTAATTTAAATATCATTTTTAATCCATTATGTTCCTGATCCAGCTTTTCACAAGTCGAAAATTTAATATGCGTAACTAGAAATTATTATTAATATTATATAGCATTGCTAATAATTATTTCACACTAATACAACGAAATTCGTTCGACATTAGTGACATCAGGCTAAATATTATTAATATTGAATGTATCGCCAATTCTGCTTTTCGTCCTATTTCCATATTTGATCAATGCGGCGGCGACGTTGCTTATAAATTTAATTAGAAATAGTAAATATAGAATTTATATTTTTAGGTTCCCTCCTTATTTTATAAGCAGAAATTGAAGTTGTTACTGGATGTCACTCTGAATCTTATTGAACTTCTTGGAAAAGATCGTGTTAATAATTTTCAGTGCACTCGAGCAAATCGGTATAAAAATTTAAAAAGCTGTTATTATTTTAAGAGTTGTAGAACTTCCATGTTAAATTGCAGTTTTGTATTTCGCAAAACTTAGAATTTATTGTTTTCTTCACTGCCAAGAAATAAAATTTTTCAGATTTAAACTGCTGCTGATCTCAATTGCTGAACTTATAAAATTTTTCATTTTGTTTATCAAATTACTTTTTGTTGTAATATTGTCACACTCTTTTAGAAAAGCTGGCGTTCGTGTTTATCGTCAAATGCAGTTAATTTTCATTAACGGTTAGCATTAATGGTAGTGATAATTTAGCATCAAATTTATCGGTGTATAGAAAGGCATAACACTAAATTTACACAAAACTTAGCTTAATAATGATCGTTTATGAACGCAGAATAATCTAGGTACAACCTATAAATTATTAGTTTCGTCGTTTTGCAGACACAACCGAATCTTGTATGCTTTTGGTAAATGGGATCACGGTAGCGGTGACAGTGGTGTGTCACGGTCGGTAAATTACCAAGGATTGCTATTGTGTTTACGGTAACCAGCATGCAGCTATGGCGACGCCACGGGTCGTTGCTTACCCCTGTCCATGTATTAGTTACTCTACAATCTACACCCTATACGCCTTCTGTATAAATGTTCAACCACACACTATTTATATGAACACCGACTGCTCCTACTGTTCAAATTGACTACAAAAGCAATAAAATGCCCCATCATTGTGGGCGAGTTTCAAACTAAATTAGAGATACTACGCTAAATTACATGGTCTAAATGGGGTTCGCTTTCCGATTATCTTTCAAAATCAGCCCAGAAACTATTTTTACACCTTTCCACATAATTATTATTCAATTTTAAATATTGTGATGCTTTGGAATGGGTTTGAAGACCTCTTCGGCAACGAGCGAAAGGTGGAAGACCACTCTCTTAATATATACAATCTCATATTGTCCAATCCTTCTTACCTATTTTAGAAAACGTCGAAATTAAAAGAGTCAACCGAAACCCATATCAAATCATTGACAAAGACGTGACGAACAAAGAAATCTTAACATAATGCCTTTATTATGGTATTTAAAAGTCTAAAAAATGAGTTGCAACTTTGATTGAATACTTGCATGACTGGATCATTTTATTTAATTGTGCTTGTAACTTTACTGTCATTAACTTATTTTGTGTTAAAAGTGACTTTACCAATTTTTAACGTCCGCTTTTACATGGATGATTAGGAATTTAAATGAGCATTTGTTGTATAAAAAAATTGCCAAACTTAATTACTATTGTAAGATAAACCTATAGGACCGCAATAGTGACCCCCAATGATTGGAATACATCATTTTATTTCATGATCTTAAATTAAAAATTCTAAAATTTGTTTATTGTTACAATAAATGGAAACTCAAGTATGTATGTATTTGATTACCGTGGATTGGTTTTAATTTTCGTTATTTTAATTTTAATAAATTGATTTAAAAATCGTTAATTTAAATTTAAATGATAGGTGAAATTTAATAAAAGCATCAGTCAAAACATCATTTATAATAGTTACTACTAGTGTATATACATTAATGCTTCTGATGGATTTCAACAATATAAAATGATCGAAAGGAATTAAACTGCTGACATTTTAATTAAAACAATTACGCTCATTACAAAATTATTTTATATCATTATTCTAATTAAGGATAATATTATTATATTTAAATAATATCAAACTTGATAACCATCGCGCGGATACCTACCTGTTATGTTGAAAGTCCAAAAGAGGGTAGGCACTTGCACAAATGAAATTTTTGTTTTAAATTTACGGAAATGCAATTTAGGATTTGCTATGCTATTTGCCATATTACTTTTAATTTTTAGACACTCAATAATTATAATTAGTATACACATGATTTTGTGATGTCACAATTTTTACTGCAAAATTAATTGCCTTGAGAAATCGAAAGCTTTTCAATTATCAAATATTTTGAAATTGGGTTTTAGACCCAATGTTATAATGAAATTTAAGCGGAGAATTAAATTAAATTATTGTATTTCCTGTTAATTAAAAATTAATTTAAAAATTCAAAAATCATAAAAAAATTTAAAGCAACATTAAAATTTAATTAGAGATTTACTATAAAGTAAAATCGACCAATAAGAACCTTCAGGTTTAACTTAATTTTCGGATTAAATTTTAATGACTCCTTAAATTTCTCTATGAAATCGGCTTGCGGTAAAACCAATAAATTTTCAATTTTCTCTTTCAAGGAAAATTTCACCATTTAAACCTCATAACTTTGCTTTTAATATTTGGTGATGGCAATCATCACCTCAGGGGAACGCAGACTTTACGTGTCCTCCGAATCACGGTCTAGCCGTCCTGAAAAAACATTAAAAATACTTCAATTTTTAGTTTCTTTTTATTGTGAAATGGAACCTTAGATTATTTCTAAATGTGACATTTGAATTTTCCAATTTGTTTATATACCAACTTATGCATGCTTAATGATGAACATTTATTCACAAGTCTGACTATTCTTATTTCCAATTCTGTACAAGAATTTATTCTTTGCACTTAATAGTTTTGTGAACACAATGATATATGCTAGTAGTATGCTAACCAGGCTAGAAAACTCGAAGATTGATATTGAGCAGAATGCAGCAGAGTAGCCGACGAAGTCGAGATGCAAACGTGAAAATTCACATTTCTATCTCTTTAGTATGTATGTACGCTTTATATTGCACTTCTGATCTCTTGATATTGCATGATCTTCATGTTAAAGCTTAAAAATATAGACAAACATGCATAATATATTCTATTGCATTTCAAACTGATATACCCCCAGGTTTTCGGTCCGAGTATAAAGTGGATGTAATTGAGCTCACAGAAAACAGTTTTATTACAAAGTTAAAGACCAGACCATTAAGGAAGAGGGCGGTTAATGTATAAATCAACAAAATAAATGAAAACGTATAAATCCAACTTCTGCTAGTTTTACCTTATTTAAATGAAGTAGGTAACACTACGTTTTCAAGTTAATTAAAATTAAACTAAACAGAAAGTACACTTTCAAGTTAAATCTCCATATATTTACTGTTAAAAGCTATAGATCCCATTATTATTGATAAGATATTTCCATTCCTTTGACAAACGTAAAATTAATTACCAATTCAATGTCTGATTATTGGAACGGAGATAACAGGCCAGATTCTATCAAAGCTCATCATTGCAAATTACTAGAACAAAAGCCAATTTCACGAGATAATATGGAAATCATGCTTTGCGATCTTTCCTAAAGTTTTCTATTTTTGTTTTTTGGAATGTCCACAAGAATTATAATAATTTGGTAGTAGGTATAGGAACCTTCACCAAATTATTAGAAAATTAAAATTGAAATTTTACCTTTTTGCCTTGATTTTAACAGCACTCCTCCAGATTGACGTTAATCATTTACCTAACATGCATTTGGTTTATTTAATAATGAATATTGTTTATTAATAATAAATTGGGTCTAAAAACGTTTATCTTGTTTTGATAGGATAAAATTGTCTATTTTATTATTTTCATTAAAATTTAACATTTCATCTCGATTAAAAGTTGTAATTAATTTGTGTACTTCTGCATTGCAGTAATGATTAATAATTTAAACATGTAAATATCATTTGGCTTTTCTTGAACCAGAAAAAACCAAAACAAGTTAGAAAAATAAGAATTAAATACTTTTTTTAACACTAATAACACAAAGTCTAATCTTATAATAAATTGTGTTTGTGGATTTCTTCGATTTATATTTAAAAATTAAATAAAACAATTCATGATGATCTTCCCTGATGAGTTCCTGATGGTTTTTCTATCCGAAACTACGTATGTATGTAAGTAATGTATGCATAATATAATAAATTCTTTTACTATTCAAATTTTAGACTTTAAATTAATATTAAATTTGCTGAATAATTATAATTTATTTATTTAAAAAATATAATAAGTGCTTTATTGTAGTATATAGTACATTGCATGGTATACATTACTTTTATGTAATTTAAAATTTTTATATGTATACTCGTGAATAAATCATACAAATAAATTGTAAACTGCAGTAGTGTTGAATAATATAATGTTTTATTATAAATATTATAATACTCCTATTATGTAATAAATTCATATAATTATAATTATATATTAAAATATCATATCTCTGATGTTTGCCATAGCTGCTATTATACTGTTATGACTTATGATGTTATAAAGCAACGAATGGTAATTCTGGTATTCACGGTTATAATACCTTTATACTCGACCTTACTCTCATTCAGAAGTAGTTAATGATTAATGTCTCGATTTTAATGCTCAGAAAAATTCCAAAAATTTTCAAAAATCAGAAAGTTGCTTATTTTTCCTAAATATTCGGCAGTAAAAATATCTGCTTTTTGAGAACTAAAAATATGACAGCTTTATGGTTTAAAAAAAAATTTTGCATTCATTTTTTTTACAATTTTTTGAATTTTTAAGTAGGACGAGAAACACGTCACCACTTACTGCATTGTATTATTAAAAAAAAAGCAACTTGTGCCTTTCGTTCTGACTGCCTCGACTGCATTTAATTACTTGTTTAATTTATTAAATTTGAAAATTCAATAAACTTTGTATCGATTTAAACAAATATTAAATTTATACGGTAAAACTTTTTTTATGATTCAAATTTTGAATTTGAAAAATGAAAAATTCGTGCATAAGTCTATCGACTATGCGACTATCTATATATCCAGTTCCGAGTCGTTTCCATGGCTGCTGGGTCACAATTCAAGACCAAATGCGCCTATAGAAGAAAATGAATGAGAAGAGGCTCATCGAGTTTCTGCAAAAAAAACAGTCGTCGGATGTATCCGGTGATGAGCTGGGGAGTTTCTGAATAGTGCATGTAATTATTGCATGCCAAAATCTTCTGGTAGACGACCACTAGTTTACTGGTGGATACAAGAAATAGCTGCCCTTGGACCGCAGCCTGAAGAGCGTACTATAGAACCCCTGGTAGGCATCCTGAAGCGGTGGAGCGGCTCCGTGAGGGGCTACGAAAGACAAGGAAGAAACTGGCAGCTGAGATCAACCGCAGCCATCGGAAAACGTGGGAAGAGCTTCTCCTGGATCTATAGTAGTAAGATCTATATAGGATAAAATAGTAACCAAGCGTCTTGGACAAAGAAGTGCCACCGGAATTTCAGAGGACAGGCTCAAACCGATACTGGAGACTCTTTTCCCGTCGCACCCCAACTCTAAATCTCCGGGACTACAGGACATTGTAACAATCCCGCTTTTTACCGAGTCGGAACTGGCGAACTAATCAAGAAAGTACTTTTAATGAGATCGTAAGGAGTGGCGAATACCCTCTGGAGTGGAAGGAGGCCACGCTGTTTCTTATAAGAAAAGGAACAAAGCCGATTGAAGAGCCATCGTCTCGCTGTACAGACCGCTGTGCTTCCTCAATCATATCAGTGAATTGTTTGAGCGAATGCTGCTCGACAGACTCCAGGCCGTAAATTAATTTGGATTTAGGAAGTCCACGTTTACTATCCATGCACTTGAACGAATAGTGAACATCGTTCGGAGGGCGAAAAGCGACACGAGAAACACCAGGCGGTATGCCCTGGTGATAGCCCTAAATGTCAAAAATGCTTTCAACTCGGTCCGATGGGATAATATTTACATGAAGTTAGAACAAAGGAAAATAAGCCCGTACCTTCGAAGACTGCTACTCTCCTACTTTAAAGATCGTTGGATCACCGCCAACGAAGCCGGTAGATTGGAAGATTGGCAAGAATATGCATGGACTGCGGAATTCCACAGGGTTCAGTCCTTGCACCGACGCAGTGGAATGTGAGTTACGACAGAGTTTTGCGGTGTTTTTGGTACAATAGAACACACGGAAGAATCTCGTACGAGTTATCCCATATAATCACGGGACACGGATGCTTCCGTGAATACTTACATCGATTTAAAAGAGCAGAATCTAGCAGCTGCCCTTATTGCGCAAATGTCGACACAGCGTGCCATACCTTTTTCGAGTGTCGCCAGTGGGGAGCACAGCGGCTCCTCACGGAGGCAGAGATGAGATTACCACTATCACCTGGCAATCTCGTGGAGGTTATGCTGGTCAGCCAGGATAACTGGGCTGCGGTAGAGGCCTTAGCGAAACACATAATAACGGCTAAAGTACACGACCTACTGCAATAACAGCACCAGGAAAGCCCCGATAAGGCAAACTAGTAATTGGAGCGAAATGTACGGAAGTAATGTTCCAGCGAATCCCAGCATTTCTACAGAGTGCGGTTTTAGTCAGTAAGAATCTGACACTACCACCCAAATCATCTGAGTAGCGTCTTTTGAAGATTTCCCCACTCCCGACGCACAAAAAAAAAGATGGTGATAGAGGACACTTTTCTAAGAAACATTTTTAACAAACATTAGCCCTCGGGAGGCTTCTTTAAAGCACTTTTTTTTATTTTTACTTTCATAGCCATAGCCTGAAAATATTGATATTTGAGTAAAAATGGATTTGTGCTTTTTCAAAGAGTATGAAGTAATCTACAAACTAGATTCAAACATTTTTTTTCGAGTTATGAATTAAAGTAAGTAAAAAATGTTGAAAAATTGGACCTTTTTTTATTTTTGTTTTCCGGATAGAAAATTTAACGGACTATAACTTCTGTCCAGTAAAAATTAATTTTTTATTTTATAGCTCCCTTGTTTATTATTTTCTGACTTTCTGTGAAAGGGATTAGTTTTTCAAAAATTTTTACTAGACAGAAGTTGTAGTCCGCTAAATTTTCTATCCAGAATGAGCATCAGAATGTTTTTTAAATGTTTCGTTTAAAAGATACAGCGTTTTCAAAAAAACACAAAATTAAAAAAAACTTGAATTTTTTAACATTTTTTTACTTACTATAATTTACAACTTGAGATCCGGTAATTTTAGACAATAAAAGGCTTAAATCAAGTTTGTAGGTTATTTTGAGCTCTTTAAAAATGCACTAATCCATTTTTACGCCATTTCTATGGCCACGTGAAGGTGAAAGTTAAAAAAATGCTAGAGGCTAGGGCTTGAATTTAGAAAAAAGATTTGTTAAAAATTGTTTTTTTGAAAAATATCCTTTATCATTATGTAAATTAATAACAATAACAGAAATAACATATTATACTATATTACTTGGTTTTAAACTTGTTATTTTTAAATGACTTCTACTTCTCAGATGCAAAAGTTATGTCCAGTTTAAAATTATTTAAATTATAAAAATAGTTAATAATAAATTATCATCAAGAGATGTTTGAGATTCTAATTGTACGCATGTGCATGATCTAGATATAATATGTGATCTAGATCCTGATTTAATCATTAAATTGCAGACATTTTCCTACCTGAAACCTTAGCTAAAGATAATGGTCAGGTAAATATTGTTACATGTATCTACTAAATTTGATTCAATAAGGTAATCTCAAACTTATTGTTACCCATTTAAATGTATTATTTTGTTTTCCCTGATAACTTTTTTTAACAAACGTCAGTAAAAGAAGTTTAATGACAAGGACTATTATTTTTTGAACTAATTCGCTCTGTAACTCAACAAGGGGTCACACCAATCCATTTCTGTAGTTCATTATTATTTTAATAAAGTATTTCTTTTCTAATTTAAACATTTGTAGATTCTCACCGTAATTATGCAATAAACAAGGTGGAACTCGCTTTTGCGACAGTTCTTAGGCTTCTATACATCTACTTTTTCGGTAGGTTAAATTATTTGGGCTTTATTTTATTCCAATTTTTAATGCGTTAATCTTTTAATTAGGTAGATTTTTTTACTATATAAGGAAAACGCTAACATTTTAATATTTTTTTTTTATTTCGACCTTTATAGGTAAATATTTGCAATTTACAAACCACAAATAAAACACAATTCATAATGAAATATTAAAATACCCGAAACACGTACCGAATACCGTATTAGAAACACGTAAAATACCTACTCTAAAAATACAAAATAAGAATATCGGATTAAAAAATATATATGTAAATAATCTGAATAATTAATACCAATCTAAAAATATTCTATATGAAGTAAAATTGTTTTAAGAACGTGCGTTCTGATTGGTTTTGAATTATGCGGACAGACGGACAGACGGACAGACGGACAGACGGACACGGAGCTAGATCATAAGGCTTCTTCCTATACGTTGTATAGAAGCCTAAAAGCAGGGAAAACATTGATCCTATTGTTGTACCCTGGGGCCCACCGCAAATTTAACGGTTCGAATACAATTATTAGCAATGTACAACTGAAATAATGATTTGCCGACAAGCAAATTAAAATTTTGTCAAAAAAAATCGAAATGAATTATATTCTGTTTTAAGTTGTATACCGTAGAAGACTAAAACGTGGTTTTTGAAAGTTGAATGGAAGATATTTCATTTTAGAACAATATTTGTATTCCTAAGTACTTAGTAATTATGTTGGTCTGAACTATTATGTAAAGCAGTAAACCTTTTATACAGATGGCCTGTATGTGGTTGAACGTAAAGTCGACAGTGTTTAACCGGAGTTTAGCAGATTTAATTGTTAGTATGATTTATAGGTAGGCTACAACACCCCTCGGTTACCGTTCTATTGTAACTCGTTGGGGAAATTGTGAATCGCATCCCATTCGCCAAAACCCTGTAATAGCTTTATATTTATACATCTAGAAGCGAGGTTCGCTTTATTTATTGTATTTATTATATTATATATCTGTATAATAATTTTGAAACTACCTCGCAATCATATACTGTTACAATGGCTACGTCATTTATTATTTCTTCTTTCTTTCCTATAGGCGAATCTACGATAAACGATATTAATATTTCATATTTTTAGTAGGCTTCTAAAAACAGATGTGTTTCTAATTTCTTAATTCTCTGCTTGGGAATTGATTTTTTGTCAACTGCATACATCGTACCACTTACGTAATATATTAATCTTGATAAATTATGGAAACATATGAGGTATGTAAATATTGTAAAGGATTAAGGAATAACTTAAATACCATGTAGTATATTTTACTTTTGCTTGCGATAATTTATGTCAGATTATAAAATTCAATTAATCAGTAGCGGTTTACCCAAGTTATAAGCTATAATTTAATATGGAGAGACGCTAAAATCTGTTGTGATTTGCTAACTCAAAACTACATAATAAATTTTAAGGTATTAAATCAAATTTTAAAGTTATAATTAACTACATTTTGTGACTCAGGTAACCACGAAAACTTTTTTTTATTCCGTTTAAAAATATTATTTATTGGTAACCGGATATTAACAAACGACAATTCGGATCAAAATAGTCGAGTGTTAAATAAAGCTGTTGCAAAAGAGGGATGTTAAATTTAGTGCGTTTACAATACCCTCAAATTCTGTGCTTTAGACCACCCATGTATTCTCACTTTGATTCAAAAACTCGACAGGGGGTTGTCACTCTATTATTTAATGCAGAAAACTACTATAACAATCTACTTTTTCGTATACTGATTTTAACAAAATTAATTCAACAATTAAATTTTAAAAAATTCAATTAACGGGAATGTTAAAATCTCGAATGAAATTGATCATATTATGTCGTCGCCAAGTAAATTTTTATAGTTTTCACGTTCGACTGCGTACCAGGTGTTCTTTTGAAAAATCACGTTGTGTAAAAAAGTGTATACTAGCGCTATCTGGCATCGAACACGAGAAAGTCCTCGTAACTTTGATTGAAAAATTTATTATATATTCGATTTCTTTAGCATCGCTTTTCTTTCAGAATTTTTCCTAATACACAATTGAAGGTTGATTGCATAATTTAACCAACGGCTTTTCTTTTCGAACACTTACAAAAATTTTGTTTCGTAATTGGGCAAATTATCCACCCTTTCGTTCGGAAAATTGATTTCTTAATTGCAAGCTTTACTTATAAGACTGCGATTACAAGAAGATTTGTATTGGTTATGCAATTTTAATTTTATTTTCCAGGGAATTTACATAAATTTCGACAGAAATTTAATAGTGGATTTTTTGCGTTTTTGTACTATAAGCAACAATTTTGCTTGAGTTGGCTCATGGCAGCTATTGCAATAAACTTGTCAAAATGTACAATGACAACCCCAGTTGTTAATGTTACTCCAAGTAGCAGCAGCAGCAGCTTTAAACCTCACACCAACAGCAGGTCGTGTGGGGTGAAAGTTAACCAAACGAACAAAGAGCAGAACGTAGAGTGGCTGCTTAGTAGAATGGGACATAAATTTAAAATTTTAACTAACGAAGTAGCTCTTAACATCACACCTGCAAAGAATACAATTAATGTCAAAATATTGCGGAAGAGAAATAATGAATACGTTTCCTTTTCGTTACAATTATACAATGACTTATTCTTTAACCGAATCTATTAAACTTTAAAAGATTCAAATCTTAAACTTCATATAGGATAGGACAATTGTAAATGTGGCCATTTAGGGCCATTAAGGGATTTCAACTCAATCGAAGTGAGCTGTGAAGGTAGACCCTTGTGACTGCATCCAGTGATTTATTACTGTAGATAGTTCGATATTATAGAATAGCTAAAGTTGGGATAAATTTAAGGTGTAAGTAAAGAAATCACTTCCTTGTTCCATTGTTGGCACGAAGAGCCTCGACTGCTTTTCTCTCCAAGTTTCGTTGACGAAAATGTAGAGCGCAAAATAATAAACAAAAAGCACACATTCCGAGCATGTAGTATCTTTTATAATGTTTATTGTTTATTTTATTTAATTAGTCTGAAATTCTAATGGGCTGCTTACTCAAAGACTAATGCATTATTAATGGCATCATGGTATAGTAGGTAAATATTATATTGTTACAGGTAGCTTGTATAATAAATTGTTTATTTAGACGTTATTGTTTCCGTATAATTTAGAATAAATAAATATAATTAAATTAACATCGAAAATATGCCATGTAATGGCTTCCAAAACCAAATAAATAAATTTAGTTATCATACACCCACTTATGTTAATTTGATTATAAAGCTTTTTATCTAATACATTTTTTAAAAATGTATCGCTTTAAGCAATTTCTAACAATCACTGTAAAATTCTTCTAGATTACATCGCACACGAATTACGCAACGTGAATATGCATGAGAGCAATTAATAATAAGAGAATAAAAGTGAACGCAACAGTGCCGAAAAAAAGAATACAATGCAAAAATGTAACCGTAAGTTAATTACAGGATATGATAGTCGTGCCTATAATAGAGTTTTGCCCGAAATCTATCTGCGGAACTCATATTATCAGGTAGGTATTTAGTGTACTAAATCAAGAAGATAATAAATTTAAACGCTTTCTTGGATCACCTGTAATTATTATTAAACTTCTTTTGATTAATAGATTTATTACTGGGTAAATTATTGGTTGTGTTGTATTTTTTTCGAATTCAAAAAGTTTTTATGGCAGTCAATCATTTATTGAATTCAATTCAGATATCTGCATCAGAAATATTGATAAGCACTGTGTGCAAATCATTACAAGTTATTTATTGTTATCACGGTTGCTTCCGATACTAACTTTCGGTCCACAAAGAGACGCTTGCAAACATTCGTTATTCGAAATTTACATTAAAATGATAAATGAACGATACCGAAAAACCAACCACAATTCAAAAAGAAAATTGTAATACCGCTCGAAATCGAATGCAAAATGAAAATTAGGTAGATACTAATACATTTGTTACACTTTATGAAACTGTCAAACCTTTGAATGGGCAGTGAAAGGTTACAGAAACCAATTTGTGATTTATTAAATCATCTGTGGAATATCTTTACGAAGAAGTCGATCTCCTTAGATGAGTTTTAAACCCCAGACGGTCTGTTTCCATTAAATAGTGCCAATAACTTAGCTTTTTCTTTGAAGTCTGTGATATACTTTAATAAAAAAGTTACTTTGACCTTTGATTCGGGTCAGATTTAAAACCGATAGTTTTATTATTTAGAGGCTTGTAACTTTAAAGTTACAAGCTATTGCAATCACATATTGTTTCTATCCACTAAAGCTGATACGAGAATCAATGAACCGCAATATCAAGTTAGTGGTCTTGTGGTCATCCGTGTAGTAAATTTTTATATTACATACAATTACTTACATAATCATTGCAGAAGCGTGTCTTGCGTGAAGATCAGTCCTAAAATACTTCCTTGGTCTGAATTAAAACTCTACATTACCCCCTCCACTCAAGCTATGAACAAGAGAAGTAAGATTCAAATCTGCCAATTTTATAGAGCTACAACAATATCATGAGTACAATATTTTACTTATAATTATAATTATATTAATTTTTGCATTTGCAAAGCAAAGCGTGCGATGTGGTGTAGTCGAACATAAATATGTAAATATCTTCAGCTTTTTCTGCCTACTGCAAAACAATCGGAATAGTTATTAAGCATTTAAACCCCACGGTTACTTAATCCGGATTCGGATTAAGGATTAATGTCCTTTCAGCAAAAAGGACAGATGAATTCAATAAAACTACAGAACCGATTGACGGATTTAACAAAGTAACACTTAAGGAAATGATCAAGAGATAAGCCAAAAAAACAATATTAAACAAAACAGAGAATAGTTCGATTCTATTTAAATTCAACAAGAAACCATAGAAAAAGTTGAAGAAGAAAAGGAAGAAACTAAAATTATCAAAAAAGAAAAAATCATTAGAAATAAAAATCGAAGACCCAAAAAGGAGAATACAATTTAAAGAAAAATACAAAAGAAAAAACTATAAAAGAAAAACATAAATAAAAGAAAAATTTGAAAAAACTTTTCGACGAAATACTAACCTCAGAGGAGAAAAATGGAGGTTAAAAAGCCACCATTTTCCATACCCTGTAACAATTTATTGTTAATAATTGTTCGAGCGTCCCATTTGCCCTTTGCTCCGTGCCGCTAATGGAAATATCGACGCGTCAAGAGAAATGTAGTGGAGATACGCGGGTATTAGGCCAGTCTTGGGTTGAAATTGGAATAACGCGGATGTGAATTTGCAAGTCCAAGTGGGAATGCAACTACCCAGCGTTTATTGTTAAGTAAACCGAGTTGAGAATTTCGAATCTGGAGAGAATTATTGTGCGAATTATCAACTCGACCCGAGACCAGTTACTACAGGCGCCTAATTGGGAATATTTGTTTAAACTGTTGCGCCATTCAATAGAGTCAATATTCCATCAAACACGATCGAGAATTTTACCATCCGATTTAATGATTGCGAGTGTATGAATCGCAATTTATTGTTTCTTGAGTCCTGCTACCGTCTTCGACGTACACCAAGTACTGGTGTTTATTGTGTGCTGCGTTTGCTCAGCATCTTTTGTTCAGTCAAGTGCCGAGTGGTCCGTTCCCGACAGCGTCAGATGAGAATCTTCAATCTACAAGCAGCTGGAATCATCATGTCGTTCTTCGTCTTCCAGGAGAATCAAAGCAGGGGTAGTAAACTACCATTGTCGTTACCGAAAGTTTGCAAACTGATCAGGCGCTTGGTGAGTAATCTTTTTCCTTACTACTTCCTGTTGTCGATTGGAATTGTGGGCGGCGTGATTGATTTGTATGTATTGGCTGCCGTATTCAGAATTTGTGCATTGGAAATTGTTGTTGTATTACTTGATAAAAATTTTCATATTAGATTCAATACGGGCAGACCCGAACTGCGGCGCGGTTAATCCCTAATCGGATAAAAAAAAGGGTCAACCTTTTCTTGCTGTCCGAACTGCGGCGAGGTCAGAAAAAACTGTAGGTCGAACTGCGGCGAGGTTAATCCCTAATAGGATTTTAAAAAAGGCTCAACAATAATACAGGGTGACACCACAATCTTAAAAAACCAAATGTTTTAATAACTGGAGGGGGTAACTTAATGTGGGGGCCCCGTCTAATGTAACCTTTTAAGCTGGTTACATGCACTTGCGATTTTCGGAATGCAATTTTTGTTCTGAATTCTAAATTTCCCAAAATTTCAAATTTGCATTTCACATATCGCTAATTGCCACCAGAAAAAAAATCTAGTATTTGCAAAAACTTGGATTAATATAATAAATTCAGCATGTTTTACCAAGGTAATTTAACAACTTTTGCTTGAATTCAATTTTTTTGTCATGCAGAGTACCCCCCCCCCCTAGAGTACATACCTGTATAAATTTAATTTAGTTCTGTCTTTTTCAATTTTAAAGTTTAAACATTAGTAATTGGTAATGATGAGTAATTGTAATCTATACGTAATAATCAAACTTAATATACTTATAATAATTATTATTAACAGTACGAAAGTATCAAAAAACAAAAATGGAATTTATTTTAAGCCAACGCGGTAAGCCTTTAATTTTGTTCGAAAATTTTAAATTTTTCAAAAGAGATGAAACAGTTGAGGGGATCAAATGGTCGTGCACACATAAAAAGTGCACCGCAAAACTTGTGACAGATGACAATTCAACAGTAATAATTAAAAATCAAGCACAACATAATCATGAAGCAAGTGCAACATTATTAAGACAAACGGTTAACAACAGTGTGAAGAGAAAAGCGGTAGAAGATTTAAATGCGCCCCCCAACAAATTAATAAAAACAGAAGATAACGCAACTAATTTAACAAAATCAGATATGGTAAGAATTCGAAAAAATATACATTATGCTAGAAGTTCACACCGACCCAATTTGCCAAAAAATGAAGCTGATGTAATAGATGCATTAAATTCTATAGAAATTTTAACCAACGAACGAAACGAACCATTTTTGTTAATTAACGACTCCACTAAACGGTTAATAGTGTTTTCTTGTGAATCGAATTTGAGATTGCTTTCAACTGCTGAAAGAATTTATATGGACGGCACATTCAGCTATTGTGCAAAATATTTTAAGCAATTCTTTACCATTCATGGGATTTTTAATGGGCATTATGTGCCTTTAGTTTTTTCTTTGCTAAAAGATAAACATACTGAAACATATGGAACTCTAATGAGCGAAATTATAAATTGTGTGCAAAAACTTGGCCTTCAGTTTACTCCTAAAGAAGTAGTGGTAGACTTTGAAATGAGCATACACAATGCAGTAAAAAAGATTTGGCCAACTTCTACAGTTTATGGATGTCGATTTCATTTAGCCCAAGCGTGGTTCAGAAAAATGCAAAACCTTGGACTAACATCTGATTACAAAAATAAAGAATCAGACATTTGTAAGTAGAACTAAATTGATTTCAATGTTTGATTAGGTTAATTTTAATTATTTTAGGTAAATGGTTGGGTTGGACATTTGGATTGCCATTTTTGCCACCGGAGGAAGTAGAAAATTGCTTGATGGTGGATTTTATTGCCATACAGCCAAATGATGAACGCATTTCAAATTATATTGAATACTTACTTAAAAATTACGTTGGAAGCCAGGCAGTTTTCCCACCGAAAATGTGGGCGGTGTGCTCAGCAACCACAGAGCGTACGACAAATGCTTGTGAATCATTTCACTCAAAATTTAACAAAGAATTTAATACTGCACACCCCAACATTTTCAGTTTTTTAAATGTACTAAAAGACATGCAAAGTGATACATATATCGCAATGAATTGTTTAAATAATATGGCACCTTACGCAGCAAATCGAAAGTACAAAGAAAAAAGAAAATATATTGCAAATAGTGTAGAAAAGTATCAAAACGGAGAATTAGATCGTTTTTCTTTCATCAAAGAAGTTTCGCACCACTATCGTGGATGTAATAAACTTGCGTAAAGTTAATTATTATTTATATTTAACTTGTAGGTATTAATAAAAAAAAACTGTCTTTAATTATTTAATATTAATCCCTTCAACTTTTTCTAATCGGGATTATTAATCCCTTCTTATGCCTGTAAGTGACCTCGCCGCAGTTCGGACTTTCACTAATCCACACCTAAAGTAACCACGCCGCAGTTCGAACCATTTTAAGTAGGGTCAACTTGACCGCGCCGCAGTTCGGAAACCCCCTTCAATACATTACTATTTATTCGCTGTTGTTTTATTCAGAGTAAGGGCAAATTCTTTCTGTATTTCAGATCCACGCTCTTTTGCTTTTCTATTTACTGTGGAGCTAGTTAAAACAACTGGGGCTTCACCACTGATTTTTTTGTAATACTGGGGAACACCTATCCCAGGTGTGGTAAGAATTTATCAGTTCCAGATTTATTTGAAAAAGATTATTTTCGTTATAACCCTTGAAAATGGGACAATAAAGAACCCGAAACGTCGGACAGTTTTATTTGTTTTTTATGACCGCAAATTCAACCATTCACCTAATATTTTTATTTTAAATTAATTTAATAGCAAATTTGAATGTGGATTAAGTTAACCAAAACTATAAAAGATTGTATTTTCTGGACAAAATCTGTCAGAAATTAAGGAACCTGAAAAACATTACATTATTAGGTATATACTGATTTTTTTTTGAATTTTTTGTTTTGTTATGTATTATTATTTATTAGAATTTATTAGAATTTAATAGAACTGATATGAAAAATAATCAACTCCTATTCGTAACATTTTAAGTTACAATAATAATCAGGTCTATTATGTATCACAACCTTTAAAAATAACGGTCAACCATTATGTTATAATCAAGTTTCAAAATAGCGTAAAGCGCGAAACATTATTATAGCTAACATGTGTCAGAAAGAGAAAGTAATATTTCTATTTTCTGCTCAAAACGCGGTTATTCAATTTTACCTCCAATCAATTTAAAAAAAAATTGGAGGTATGGTAATCGAAAAAAAATTTCAACTTTTTTTTTTTGCATTTTCGAGATCACCGTGTTCAGAAACGTAAAGATCTGCAAAAAGTAAAATAAAAATTTCTGTGTCGGTCTGTCTGTCGGTCTGTCGGTCTGTCGGTCGTCAAATTTTGTCGATCGATTTGCTTCCGAACTATCCAACCAATTACGACCAAATTTGGTATGGTGGTATGGTTCACGGTGGAAAGATGAAAATAAGGTTTTCGTCGCGATCTATCAATCAGGAGTGCCACCACAAGAAAATAATACGGGATTTTAAAAAAATATTTTGTCTTGCGATATGTTATTTTAAAGGCCTTAAAAGGCTTTATCCAGAGTAGGTAAAATTAATCTTCTATCTGTCGTCTGTCAAAAATCACAAGTTGTCAAAGTTGAAACTTTAAGAGTGAATAACTTAAGAAGTGCTGAAGGGATCTTACACAAATTTGGTACGTAGGTACATTGATCCTAATGGATATGAGAGCATATGTAATCCTTCGATAGAAATCAGTAATGCAACACGAAAAAAATAAAATTAACTTTTTTGGCAAAAACATGAAAAAAGTTTTTGTCGATCGATTTTCTTCGGCATTTCTGCGTCGATTGCAATCAAACTTATTGGACGTATGCCTCGTGGGCTGGAATGGTGAAAATAAGGTTTTGCCACAGAAATCTTCACCAGGGCCACCACAATAAAATAAATTTAAAAAAATGAAAATGTCGTCGTATCTCCGGAAATCTTTAACCGATTCAGCTAAAATATGGTGTGTCGATGGAGCTTTGAAAGTATAAGTATTGGTGAGAAAACAAATCGAGCCAATTGTAACAGGGCGGGCAGGTTAGAAAAATTACAGAAAATATTAACTGAAATCTTAATTTATATATTTTTTGTGAGAATTTGTTAGATGGCTTGCAAAAATAAAACAATATATTCAAAATTTTAATAAACGTCATAATTTTGTGACATATGTGTCAAAATTAGGTTAATGTTGATTTGTATACCGAGTGCAGCATAAGAATTGAGTTTAGGGCTTGTAACAATTTATTTTAGAATACAAAAATAGGTGGTTCGGTGGGAAATATTTTATAATATCGTTGTACGGACTGACGGAACGTTACTTTATAAGTAAAAAGTTCTGCCACTAGGTAGCGACCAAGTTTAGGCTGTTTGTTAAATCTTTTCGAAAATGTTTTCAGAATCAGTAAATCGACAGTCAGTAATTTACAAAAATTTATTTTCGAAAAATCCGCTAGATGACCGAAAAAATTTGTTGTACCAATCATGGAGAAATTTTATTTGTGACTTCTTACGGTATTATGTGACGTATATAAAAATTTTGGAAAAAATTCAGTGGCGTACAAAAATAAAAAATTATTTTCATTTTGGATTTTGTTAAAAAAACTTTTATAGATAGATTTAGGGTAGGGGGTGATACATATAGATATCTTTGCCAGGGCTACCGATATCTTTGTTAAGGTTACCACAATAGATAACAAAAATGAACATTATGTCATCGTATCTCCGGACAAAATTTGGTGTGCTGGTGATTGGAGGTATTGCGGCAGAGAGTGACGATATTTTTTATTTCATAACTGTCACTGTTATAATAACGTTTGTGATACATAATAGGCCTGAATAATTCTAATATTTAAATATAATATTTAAGTTACAATAATCTCACAAATGTCAAAAATAAAAATATTCTGAAAATTAAAAACGTCAATCTGGAAAGCAGTTGTGGCAAACATAAGAAAGTTCTCAGTTTTTGCATTCCAGACATTGCACCCATTTTTCTTTGGCTCTGCTATTTGAATATGGCTCAAAACAACAAATGCAAATGGATTCTTCTTCCCTACTGTCTTCGTTTCCTATTTGTTTCTTGACAACCTTGATCTTTTTAGTTTTAGTGCCTGGTTTTGATCTATTTATTGTTTTAGTTTCTTCAAAGTTCGGTTTTTTCACCTTTTTCTTAGCCGTTCTAGCTGCTTCGATTGCAGCTAGTTCATCCTTTACGGGAGTGTCGGTTAAGACAGCGGATTTCACTTTGCGCCTATTTGTTTGACTTCCTTTTCTTGGTGGAGCCTTTGGCAAGGGTCTAGGAGTTTCAGGTGAGAATGGAATTGCTGTCATAGTAACTAAAGTATCTCGTGATGTAGATGCTATAGGTATTAATCAGATGTAAAAACTGTGGATGGCACAACGGATTCAGGGGTTGAAGGCATCGTGATAGTATTAAGCATTACTTCAAATATCGCCAAATCAGCTAAATTCTTATCAGGGTTTTCTGCAGACTTAGGTACATCTTCTGTTTCGTAGCTGATTTGAGAAGGAGTAGCCTGTAAATTTAGGATTGATAGACGGCTATATCAAATGATGTTTTCACTATCCCAGGAATATCATAGATGG
The DNA here is from genome assembly GCA_947369205.1 of Cantharis rufa. Classification (NCBI taxonomy): domain Eukaryota; kingdom Metazoa; phylum Arthropoda; class Insecta; order Coleoptera; family Cantharidae; genus Cantharis; species Cantharis rufa. Next base: position 11,499,043 of record OX376303.1, read on the forward strand.
ACATTACTTATCCTGGATTAGACCGCATCAAATTGTCGCAAGCAGTGTTAACTGCTTTTTTCACTGGCTCAAAAACGGCTCTGGACATTGGCTGCAACTTATGGGTGCAGTGAGGTGGAAAAGTCAATAGAATTATGCCATTTTCCTTGCAGAACTCGATATTTTTAACTGCTGTGTGTGAAGCGTGGTTATCTAATAACACTAGTACTTTATTTTCTTTTGATGACCTAATTTGGTCTTTGAAAAATTTTATAAATATATAGAAGTCATCTTCTTGCATCCACCCTGACCCATTCGCAATGCCAATTGATCCAGTAGGTCCATCGCGTCTAAAGTGATCATTAAATCTTTTCCGCGGAAAGATAAACATCGGAGGTATGGGATTTCCAAGTGCTATAGTAACCAATGTTCCCCTCTCTGCGGAAGTCATGACACTCACTTGTTTCTGCCTTCGTCGGGCAATAATGCGGTCTGGTTTCTGAACAGTTGTGATGCCAGATAACGATCCATATATCTTTCCCTTGCAACTTGTGTTTATCAATTACTGCGGTATAATTTTGAAAAAAAAGTTGCACGTTTGTTTTATTAAAACTTGTAGCTCGAGCGATACTTGTAGGTTGAGGTAGTCTCAGAGAAAGAACAGAATAACGATTCAAAAAAGATCGAAGCCAAACCTCTCCAGCCATTTCGTGCTCAGTCCAAGAAGAAGGAATTTTTTTATTATATTCTACAGCCAACCTATAGGCAAAAGTTCTGGCTTCCTTAGTTCTTAGGCCAAAGTTAGCAGCAGCGCAGTTTAAAAGATAGTCACAGAGTACCTTCTCCTCTGAAGCTGTAAAAACAGTCTTTTCGGGATATCCAACCGTTGGAGCAGTCGCCGTTTCGTTAGGTTCATAAGCAGTTTTTTTAATACACCTGCATAAGGAGGTATGATTCAGGTTGTAACTCGAAGCCGCGTCACGGAGACTTTTCTGTCGCAAAGTTACTTCTTCTGCTGCGAGATCATATATTTCGCGACTCGCCATACCTCTGTCAGACTTTCTTTTATAATTAGTAGGCATGCTAAAACAAAATAAATAAATTAAATCAACAAAAAAACATTTCTTTGTGCCCGTTATTTATTGACTACTGTCTGATATAAAACTGAAAATGAGGAGAGTTGAAACAGTCTGTTTCAAATCTCCTCAGTAAGAGAAAACCTCCCAATTTTTATTTAATCCACAATATCACATTTTTTTGCGCACATTTTCTGGTGCACTAGAGGGTATTGCATACCAGTCCCAGACCCCCCCGGTTTGAGAAGCCAAGCTTGCAATTTTCATGACTTCTACCGTATATGATCGATTTATCTGGTTTAATTAATTTGGATTTTGATTGTTTACTATGTTGAATGTATAAAGAGTCTCGTGCTCATGTACAGTAAAATTTTTTCCGAGGTTAAAAATTTTTATTTTATTTTTCCACCTCACCAACCAAAACCAAATAAGAGAATACCATTATTCCCTTGGGCCTTCGCTACATACCTAAAACAGGAAACTATTAAATTTCTTGATCGCAACTGAGAAAAATATAAAAGTTTAATTCAGACATAAAGTATAAACTGATAAATAACTATAAAAGAATAGTATTTTGGTCGAATTTGCTAACATTTGTGACTTCAAAATCAGTACTTCAATTTCCTTTTTAAACCTATTATATGTACATATTATGTTATATAATTTCATCATTGTTATGTGAAGTTGGGAAGGTACTTTTTTACTTTGTGGTAAAACTTAGAAATGCATAATATATTGTTATAATATATTAAAACTTCATTAAATTATGTATTATTTCAAGTCTGTAGTAAAACTTATAAATAATATTCAGTAGGAAAATCTGCCCCTATATTAAATTTATATAGGATTTCAGCGTTATGAACAGTTATATATATGTACATTGCAGTGGCGGCTTGTCATAAAGGGCACAGGGGCACGTGCCCTCCCATCCCAAAACCAAAAACAAGCACTATCTTAAAATAATTATCAAAAAAATAAATTTTATATTTTAAAAACTACTTCTTTTATTTTGTGCCCTCCCACTGGAAAATGTCACGAGCCGCCACTGGTACATTGTCTGATTATTGCTCGTTGTATAAATTTGTTTTTAATTACCACAATATTATCAAACTTAATACTATTTATTATAAACTAGTCTAGAGCTCTACAAAAACTTTTCATTTTCATCCAATGCAATTGTAAGTTTAATATAAGGAAATTCCAGGTGAAAATTTTTGTAAATCTGTCTATGGTAGTTTTCTTCACCTACCTTAAATTTTATTTAAATACATAAGTTGAATTTTAAGTATTTTCTATAAATTTTTAAAGTTTTATTTCCACATCCGAAAGGCATGTGACAGCCGATAATTGATAGAGAAACGTATTACATAATATATTAGGAATAGTTTGGGTTCTCAATAATTAAAGCTAATTATTTTTTAACGTAAAATACCTTGCAAGTAGCGACCACTTTAAAACTGTAAAATTCTCATCGCTAACATTTATAATTTTAATTGGACGCAATTATGAACTAATTAGTACCAGCAACTTTATTTTCATATTTTTTGAAGTCTTTGGTCAAATTGAACATTAATTAGGTGCAATTAACGAATATGATAGGTAGTACTTATAGAATATTGAATGGCGTCTTTAAAACATCAGCGCAAATACGAGTAATGCGCTTTCAATAATTTTTTTTTATTCTTGGGTTTTTCCTCGTTGCTTTCATTAAATATTGAATTTAAATGCTTCCAGTGTTCTTAGTGAAATATATAATTTTAGAGAAGTCCCCAGAAGTATTATTTTTAATTTACGCTTCAGCAGATATCTAAAGCAGTTAAATGCTTATCAAAAATCAAAATCAGTGGTGCATTCCAAAAATACGAAGACAGTAGTATTAATCTTGTACCTATTATCTCTAGAAATATTTCAAAAATGTAAAGAAAGTGAGAAGTTGATGGTTTTATTGATTTTGTGTATATTCGAGTAACGCATTATACCTTCATTAAAGATTTTCTTCTCCTTATTTAACGGCATGTAAATTTAAATTGAAGTACATACCAAAATGTAAATGGTTAAACCCCAAAGTACGATAAAGAACAAATCAAAGAGCGTTGGTAAGAAATAAATAAAGACGCGGTCTACATCAAAGGACCTCGAGCTGTTTGTTAAGTTAATCAATGTGTCATTTATTAATGTTGACATGTTTCCATGTTTCCATGTTTTTAAAAGTATTTTATTTGTAAAATTAATATCATTTTATTTCAAACCATGATGTATAGGTGTGTGAATAGTAAGAGTAATAGTTATCACCTTTATATAAATTACATGGCTGTTAAGATTTTCTTGTTCACTGATGTGGGAAATTACGGTTAAACAATTTAAATTAAATTTCCTTAATTCGATTTAAGTTTTAAAGTGCACGTGAAACTAAATGCATGCAAGTGGGTACTTGCTGCACCAGTGTTTAAATCACTATTACCCGCCAGTTGATTTATGTTTAAATGTGCATAAAAATTGCTCTTAAATATTCCTTTCGCTACGTCCAAAGTGCCTTTTCAAGTATGTAATGATTAAATTTAAAAACGTAACTTACAGTGGATTTCAAATAAAAAAATTTTTATACCTTTTAAGTTTTTTTCAGTAATAAATCACAAATACCTTTTTATTTTAAAGCAAAATTAAGATATTTGACTTTCATTTTAAACTTTTCAGCATCAAAACTTTCACAAAGTAAGGATAAATTTACGACTAAAATGGACAAAGGGCCTCTTTATAGGTCAGCAGTCGATCAGAAGCAGTTACTTAGTTCCGGACCATAATGTAGTGGTCTTTTAAAATGGTCAAGTAAAAAGTTTTATTGCCCCTATAAACTACTACTCTAGCATTTCTTGTAAACATTTTTGCTTTAAATTGCTGACCAAATAAAAAAGTTTATAAATCGCTAAGTAATTACAACTTTAACTTAAAATTTTAAGTCTTACTTCGATTAAATTGGGATTTGATAACCCTTTTCAGAATTATGAAAACAAAAACTTTAAAATTCTGTATAATGTAAGGTATAAGCCTCATCCAGTTAAGTTTGTCTTTGTAATTAATTAAAAACTTTTTATATAATTAATATCGAGGTACGGTTACAAAGCCAACTGAATGCGTTTACTAAATAATTTATGTGCGGCTGGTGGATTGTCATAATAGGAGAAGTTGTCAATCAGCACACGTAAATATTTTAAAAGAAATTCGTGAGCAATTTCTTCCGCAGATAATTAAACTCCTTTCATTCTAAGTTGTTAAAGACATCAAAGTTGACAAACTAAATAAAATGGTAAAATTGGCATGACATCTAGGAATTCGCTTGTCTAGCCGTATCTCGACGTTACTGGAATAAAAATCAATTTTTAAAGTCGGCAATGCATTATGTTAAAATAGTAGATGTACTAGGTCACTCCGGCGATCAAGAATTTTAAAAAAATTTTCTAAGTCATGGAATGTGATAAATTTTTCTAAGTGTGGTAATTAGAGCTGGAATGCGTTTCTATTTAATGACTACCTAATTAGTATAATAATATGTAGACTCATTAATATTAAATAACATCGCTTATCGTAGGTATTTTTAATAATTGCAATAAAAAATCACTTATTATATAAAGTGATATGATGTTAGATAATACAAAATAAAAATTATACTAATATGATTTAATTGTTAACAGATTTCATTTTTTTCTAACATGTGAAGGAATAATTTAAATTTTACTATGATACAAAATTTAGAAAAAAACCATTATAGAATAATTTTGAATAATTTTGTATAGCTTAAAATAGTATTCGAAAGTGTTTCGAGTCATTATAATTAAGGGTATTTTAATAACTATAGTAGAAAGCAAAGTGTAATTGACTCGCATTCTTTACCATATATACGTTGAATCACATCTCAATAAACATTGTAGTTCGGTATACATGCATAATTAGTATAACAAGTAGTGATCGGAATATTTAAAAAATGTCTTCACCTACTAAAATATCAAGTGCAATGGCTAAAATTATGAAAGACACGTATTTGGAATTATTAAGGAATCCTGATGAGGTAGAAAAATGGGTTAAATTGGGATTTAAAAATATAAGATTATTAAATTCAGCTCTGAACGTTATCGAATTAAGTATTGGCAGCAGAAGAAAAATTGAAAATCATCTAAGATTGATCAAAGGTATTTTATTTATTATTTATTTATTATTAAGCTTATTTAATTATTATTTATACATTTTTTAAAATAATTTTTATTTTATTGAAGGCTATATTACACATATGAAGAATTTACGTAAGGGTGGAGGCTCTATAGTAAATAACGGGAAGCGTCGATGTGATCGAATTAAATGGGAAGATGTCCAGTCAGCCTTTAAGAGTCGTATCAGAACAGGTGTAATTATTAATCTAAAACATATGGACCCTTAATTTTTAAGGAATCAAAATAGTATTAGATCTGTGAACCATACTGTATATAGTATTAGTCAAACCAAAATAGCTTTAAGTTCAAACGATGATAAGAGATGTGTACTCCCTCATACTATGGATACCCTAGCATGGGGTCATTATAAATTAAAAAAATAAATACAAAAATTTAGTACAAGTTTTATTATTATTATTATTTTTTATTATAATTATTATATTTTATTCAAAATCTTATATAATTATTGAATAATTGCGTATTTAGATATCCATGTAGGTTTTTGATAACCCATCCACTTAACATATAGCTGATCACCTCGTTTACGTAACACTTTTTCAATTAGAAAAGTATCTGGGTAAGCAGTAGTTTGAGCTCCTCCGTATAAAACATGCCTTTAATAGGATTTCCATTAAGATCTTCAATGTTGTAAGTCGTAGGACTTCCTAAATTAACCCGAACAATTTTAAACAATTCTGCAGTCCAATTTGCGTTGTAACCTTTATCGAAGACAGATTTATACTTCGATATTCGCACAAAATCACCATTTTTAAATTTTATTTTTCCAATTTTTTTATTTATATTGTAGACTTCTAACTTCGTGGAGACTTTAACATCACAAGGACGCATCTTAATCGTTCTATGTTTATGATGATTATAATCAGCAGTAACTGAAGCTAATATATCAACCCATTTATATTCAGCTCGATAACTAAACTCTTTGTATAACATATTTTTTAATGTTCGTATGACGCGCTCAACAATTGAAGCTTTTTTAATACTAAATGTGGAGTAATGATTTATCTTATTACTTTTCATAACCTCGGCAAAACTTTTATTATAAAACTCTTTTTCTTCATCGGTTTGTAAATTTTTGGGTTTTCTTCCATCATTCGTAAGAATTGAAGTCATTGCATTCGTGACTTCTATACCAGTTTTTGATTTTAGGGGGTATGTCCATAAAAATTTAGAATAACAATCAATAACTAATAGAATATATTTATAACCACTATTATATTTGGAATAAGGTATAAATTCGGATAAATCTGCCTGCCAGAGATCGTCAAAACCTCTAATTATTACACTTCTACGGGGGAAGTTTTTTCTAGCACTTCTATGAATTTCGTCTACAATTGCACGTTTCGACATTATTTAGAGAAATGTTATGTATTTCATGCGTTATTGCCCGATATAGCTATCAACTATACTCCTAAAACCAATTGTTTGATCAATTGTTTTCTTAAAACCATTCAGTCTAGTATTGCAAGCATTTTTAAATTCTTTTAAATCTCTCTCAATAGACTGTTGATATTTATCAAAAACATCTTCTCTTGCAGCTTCGGTAGTATTATGTTCCAACACCCATTGATCAAATTTTTTTACATCCTCAGAAGTATTTTCAGATTTTCTCTCGATAGTATCAATACGTTGTTTTAGAGACTGAATATACAGTACTATTGTATCCACATATATTGTTTATTAACAGCATCGAATTCTTCAACCCCGCTTGCTAAATTTGTTATTCTTTTACTTTGCATGTCATAGTCACGATTTTTAGTAAGTTTAAATCCGATACCCTTTTCACCCTTGGGACCCTCTTTTGGATGTATTTTACTGCGACCGAATACATCAATATTCATTTTTAAACTGGGTACTAAAACTAGAAAAACTTTATATTTATATTATAATTTTTGCCTCTACTAGCTCTTCCAAGATACTGATAATTTCATTATCATGACTATTATTTCCAGCCTGTTGAGATGCATGTAGTAGCATGAGCCGGTCCACGAGTTCCGAAGGGTTATCCCAATAAGTGTAGTCAATTTTATTATCATTTAACAACTTATGCTTAAGCACTAAATCCCCACCACTCTTGCTAAATAAACCCTTTATTATTTTCGTATACTTGGCATCGCGAGTACCAAGTATTGGATTTTTATGATAATACCCCCTTTTATAAGCATTGGTCTGTATTAAAATTTGCTTATATTGTTGTAAATCATTATTAGTATAATTTTTAGGAGATTTTTTAAATATTAATTCGTATAATCCCTCAGTACCGTCATATACTTTATTATTAATATTAAAATTATCCGAATTTTGATCAAAGTTAATTTCAGCGTTTCCAATCTTCCAAACCGCCGTATCAGGATCAAAATAAACTCCATACAGATGATCCATCAAATTTTTGGTATCATGTATAGCCATATCAGTATATCGAGTATGTAATCGTTCAATAATGCTTGTGCTAGCAGCTTCATTATATTCATCACTAGCATCATCATCATCCTGATCATATGTTTTACTCATGACATCTTTCTGCTCACTTTTAGGACGTTTGATATTTTTATTCATAACAGATTCGTCATCATCTTCTTCATCTTGATCACTTGAGCTACTTATGGTCTCCTCCTTTTAAATGTTTGGATTTTTTCTTTAAGGCTGTTAGTTCTTTAATAGGATCCATAATAGGTTTATATTTCTCTTCCGAAATTCTTTGAATAGCTACTTGACCACGTTGTAATTCAAGGTATTTACGTTTTACAGACTTACGCGCTCTAATAATTTTTTTAGTTAATTCAATCTCATCGGTGTCCATTATAATAATAATTATGCAACTTATTAAGATATATGTATACGTCACGAAGCGGTTACAAGTTATGTAAGGCACGTACTATTCATTCAAGACTTATATACGAATCAAATCCTTTCCTATATCTACCATTATTTATATCAGACTCAGTATCTATCACGATAAAACCGTGAGGTTCCTTCCAACATTCGGCACACATCGTTTTAAATTGATTAAATGATAAATCGGTTCCGATGTGGTCATCATGCACATGCTTTAAATTCAAAACATCTTGTTTAAATAGTATAATTAAGTTTGAATTATCACGTATTAACTGTTTAGGTATTTTTGAATAAGTTTGACTGAGATAGAAGGAATCGATTAAATTATGCCTACCCATACAGAAATAATCTCGAACACTAGCACTCTTATCAGTAACGACGTCATCAAACACCATAATTGAATGAGGTTTTGCCTCACTTACAGGTATAACATCTTCATGTTGTGAAAAAGTAAAGTATCCTAATCCCTTTATAGGTTCGAGAACTTTTTTTAAGTATTCATATTTGGGCTGATGTAAAGATTTTGAAAAGATATATACGTTTTTAAATTTCAAACCATTAGGTTCTTCTATAAGGCTGATGAGCGTATTTGTTTTACCACATCCTGAACTGCCTGCTATAATACATCTAATTGAATCAGGTAATAAAGCACCATGTTTTCTTGAATAACTTTTTTTAAGGTCATGATTGTTAACTGGAAGAGTTTCACGTTGTTTAATAAACCTCATCTCGGAATATAATAAATTAAATATACGTTCAAGCTTATATAAATACCTACAAAATAGTCAACAACTATCTCATTAAATGCTTACCCACCGAGGTGAAGGTTTGGTTAACACCATAATAAATAAATTACCAGTAGAGCTTCATATACCTGGTTATCAATATTGCGGTCCAGGAACTAAATTACAAAAACGTTTAGCTAGAGGTGATCCTGGAATCAATCCTTTAGATTCGGCTTGTAAAAAGCATGATATCGCATATTCACAACGTAAAGACTTACAAGATAGACATCAAGCCGATCGTGAATTAGAAGAGAGTGCGTGGGGACGAGTTAAGTCTAAGGACGCCAAGCTGGGAGAGAAAGCTGCAGCGTGGACGGTGCTAAATACGATGAAAGCTAAAAGAAAGCTTGGTATGGGATATGGAAACAAGCGTAAAATAATACTTGGAAAAGGACTTTTAAAAAATATATCTCAAGAACTTGAAAAATCTAAATGTAATAATAATATTATTAAAAACGCTTTAATGGCGGCTAAACGTACAGTTAAAAAAATAGGGGGTAAACGTAATATTAAAATACCTCGAATAATCCCCGTACCTAAACAGGGTGGAATTCTACCATTTTTGATACCACTCTTTGCCGGTCTTAGTGCAGCTGGAGCATTAGCAGGTGGCGCTAGTGGAATAGCTAAAGCTATTAATAATGCTAAGGAGGCAAAACAACAACTTGAAGAAAGCGGTCGGCATAACAAAATGATGGAGGCGATCGCAATGGGTAAAAAAGGTGAAGCTTTATATTTGAAGCCATACAAAAACGGTAGTGCGTTATTTTTAAAACCGTATTCAAAAAACTAAATGGGTTGCCTCGGAGAGCTCTAACCGATGTGGATTTAAGAAAATATACCATCAATATTCCTAATTTCCGAGGCATCTTCATGAGAGATACCTTACCCTCTACTCCAAAACTTTTCGAATGTGGTGTAATAAACTTGGATGTTATGAGTGGGCATGGCACTCATTGGGTTGCATATAAGAAGAAATATAATAATGTTATATATTATGATAGTTTTGGTAATCTGAGACCTCCTCAAGAAGTTATTAAATACTTTAACAATTGTAAAATAAAATATAATTATGTACGTGAACAAAAATTTAATACCATTATATGTGGTCATTTATGCTTAAAATTTTTGTATAAAAATGAATAAATACTTGGTCATCAATAAAAATCTTTAATAATGAGCCAGACGTTTACTCTGACGGGTGTGGGTAATTCACTTAGTGTGGATTACTTTCCCCCAATTCAATTAAATCCTAAAATTGACCACGTCTTAGGGTTAATAGGTTTCTACGGTTGTAATTCCATAAGAAATATCTATGATGGAAATAACAAGTTTTATTATAATGAAAAAGTCATCACCATACCATCGGGTGCTTACGAAATAAACGAATTAAATGGTTATCTGAAATCTATCTTGAGTGACGGATTCAACTTATGGGCTAATAATAATACATTAAAATGTGAAATATTTTCACATTTCGAAATTGATTTTACAAAGCCAGATAATATAGGTCGTATGCTAGGTTTTTCTAAAAAGAAATTAAAATCAGGTGTTAAGCATGAATCTGATTTAAATGTTCAAATTATGAAGGCCACAAACATCCACGTGGATTGTAATATAACTGCAGGAGCATTTCGTAATAATAATCTAGCGCATACAATATTTGAATTTGACCTATCGGTGGAACCCGGATATAGATTATGCAGAGAACCTACAAACATTATATATTTACCTGTTACCGTAAATACTGTTCATAACATCACCCTAAGGTTATTGGATCAGTTCGGTGAAGCAGTAGATTTTGGTAACGAATCTTTAACTATACGCTTAGAGTTAAAACAGGATGGGGTTAAACCTCAATAACAGTATAAATAATGCTGGTAATACTTTAATGGACATTACACCTTCGAATGTAGTACTCACATCTATTCAGATAAGATTTTTGGAAAGTTTGGGATATCGCGTAATAAATAAATATTATAATAATGCAGGACGAGCATGCCCTTCGAAATATATTCGCTGACGTATCTTATTCAGACTTAGTAATAGATAATTCCACTCATACATACCATCCTTATACTGTGAACGCATTCGCTAACTATGATGAGGTCAGACTTATTCTTGAGAAGGGGGATTTGATCACTGCCACTTATGATAGTAAGATTTATATTGAAGGAATAGTTACACCTACAGATCCTACACAGACTTTTAAACTCAACGATCCGCTATTTTTATTTGAGGAAATACGTTATCAACTTGGTGATGTTGTGATTGATAGTTGTAGAACACCCGGTATAGCGACATCAATTTATGGTCAATGTCGGTACACTCCTATAGAATCAAAAGGTTTGGGCTCTGCCGGATGGTACGTTTTAGATGAAGAATCTCAAATATTCAATACATCTGAGAGGACCTTTAGTGCCGTAATACCATTAAATCATATATTAGGGTTTGCATGTGATTATACACGTGATATTATAAACATGCGTCAAGAACTGATTTTAATTCGTTCGAATTCTGATACCGATTGTTATAATGGTGAAACCGCTGTAACAATAAAAATTTCAAAAATTAACTGGCGTGTACCACATATTACCCCTAGCGAATCTGCAAAATTGGAAATATATAATCGCTTAAAACAACAAAAAATAGTAAAAATTGGTTTTCATGGAAGAAGTCTATATCAGTATCCTTCTCTACCTACCACATCTAACTTAGCAATTTGGGCTGTTCAAAATTCTGTAGGGTCCCGAAGACCTCGATGGATTTTTATTGCATTTCAAACGGGTAAACGAAACAATCAAGCTTCTGATGCAAGTACTTTCTCACAGTGTGGAATATCAGACGTTACAGCTTTCATTAATCAGAATCGGAGTCCATACGAGAAAAGAAATAATGATTTTTCTAAATGTAGATACGTGTTGGCCTATAATGATTATGTATCATTTCAAAAGAAGTTTTTAAATAAGCAGTTTTGTGAACCATTATTAGATTTTAAGCAGTTCGGTCAAGGACCGATTTTTGTTTTAGATGTTTCAAAGCAAAACGAAATGGTTCACGAACCTGTATTAAGTTTAAAATTGGAAATAGAAAGCAATGTGAATTTTCCTGCTGACACCTCTGCATATGTATTAATTTTACATGATTCTGTTTATGAGTATGATCCAATTTCCGGATTGGTTACCTTTGTATAAAAGATTTTTTTATTTTGTAACTTTTTTTTTTGTAATCGAAATAAATAAACAAATCAAGATTTAAAAATTTTTTTATTTCTATCTATAATAATAATTCTGTTTTATTTTTGCTATAATAATAATAATGCAAGTAATATATAATTATCAATAATGATAAAATAGACGGCGGTAAAACTTGAGCCATGCTTGTAGACGTCCAATTATCGTTGTGTAAAAACTCTTCAGTAAATAAATTTTCGTTCGCCAGTATTAATTTACATATGGATTCTCCGGTTGAGTTGCTGTTAATAAATCGTAACATGCAAAATAAAAATATTTGCGTTTCAGTTAAGCGGTAGAAGAAGGTTGACTCATTTATATTTTTTATATATTCCATCGGAGGGCACTTTAAGCATAGTGTTCCATTAAGATTATCCAAACTATTCATCTCAATATTTTCCGTGCTTGTAGATGGTGATACGTATAAAGTATTATTTAAAATTAGAACTAATGAAAAAATTATTATAGTCGAATGCATTTTGATGTATGCATCAGCTGCTTTCCAAAATAGTAATGATAAAGTAGATATAAACTTACTAATTTATATCTTAAAGTGGGTGTAGTGAAGATTGATGGAATTTTGAATTAAACTAACATCGTTCTTAAAATATTTATTATTATTATTATATTACATAATACTATAATTTATCAACAACTAACTCAGATAAATTTTCTATGATTGTTTCGGGATACATATAAAATAGTATATAAATATAAATTTATATACTAACATATAATATATATATGTATATATATAATTATATAAAACATACAATATAAATTTATACCACGATATTGTCCTAGAGATCTTGCAACATCCTTAAAATTCTGGAAAGCATCTCCTCCTAATTGAATACAAGCAAATAGTACGTCCGTATAGTGATCTCTTATCTCAAGCTCTTCAATTTCAGCCTTCCTTAAGTTGACTAATGATGAAATTTCGAACAATCTTCTTACCGAAATTTCTGCCATGGATATATAAAAATTTTCAATATTTTTAAATGTAAGTATGTTTATCTTATTAAATTGTCGGCCCGTTACTGTCAATCCGCTACCATTCATTTCTATAGACTCCATATGACCATTTTTAAAAAAGTGGTCAATCTTGGTTGTATTTATATCATTCGTAAGGATTTCCCAGTCCTCACCAGATATATGGATACCGACTCCATTTGATCCACTGATTCTAAGAATTGGTATCCAATTTTCTACATCAATCCCAACAGATATAAATTTGGACTCGGATTTGTTTAATGCGTACTTAGTCTCGTAAATGATCTTCAGTGATCGCATCGTTTTCATGGTTTTTTTATTTGAAGTACAATCTAAAAATAATGTAAAATTAATGTAAATCATAATATTACAAAATTTTTTTTATACTGTTGAGGGTTAGGTTATCGTCCATAGGTTAGTTTCTATGGACGATAACCTAACCCTAACCCGTTTATTTAAAAAGTAATTTATTATAAGTAAAACTTACTTGGTTCAATTGCTTCAGCAGCACGCTTCAAAGTTTTCAAACCCGCTTTATTCTCCATTTTAATTTTTCTTGCAATTAAATTGTAAAAAACAAGTTACCGTTGGTACTAGTAAAATGAAGTGATGTAAATTATCCAAATTTCAATACATTGTATATGAATACTAGATACCTAATTAGTGCGGGATAGTTTTTGTGAATGATTTTTAATGGATTTAAATATTAAAAACAATTTTAGAAACGGTATTTACATAATGAGGTATACCTTATGATAAATATAATAGAAAGTAGAAACGATACTAATTGATTTTGACTGCAATTTTACAATAATGGAATGTCACTAATGTCTACACCCGTAGGCGATCAAAATAATTATAATGAAATTTTAATTTTAAAAACAGAATATTTTATATAAGACGGATAACAACTTATTTTAAATAATACGTAATGTAATTAAATAATTATAAATTAATAACCATCTCAGTTAAAATATAATCTTATGTATTTTATATAATTAGTGGATAATTAATAACCCTCATAATTAAAATATATATGGTACTTTATTACGCGGAATTGGTGCATGCGCAGTTCTCAGTGTTGTGGACTTAGAAAATTTTTTAAAAATTCTTGATCGCCGGAGTGACCTAGTACATCTACTTAAAATATTCATCAGAGTTTTTTTTATAAAAACACTTTTACCCAAATATCCTTGAGATTCCAAAATTTCTATAATATTACTTTTAATTTAAGGAAAAGTAGTAACTCAAAGTTTATTGATTAGAGAGATTACATTAATACATCTGTTACGCCAAGTTTCAGAGTAAAAGATGATGCTGGAGTTTGATGAGATTTAGTCCTTAATTGAAAAGGCTTTATTAGGCAACATAATATACGTATAATATATACTGCAATGATGGATACTCGGAAACTACAGTCCGTACTCCCTTATCCTTGATTTTGTATCAGTTTAAAGTGCTGTTATTCTGAATATGCCCTTAATTATTTTTATGTTACTACCCTAATTTAAATGGACTTGCTCAATATATCAAATAATAAATATTAAAAATTACAATAATAATAATTGATTTATAACGCATAAAAGTAACTGGTGATTTTCTCAAAATCCTCAACGGCCTTTATTTATTTTTAATTTTAATTTTATTCTTTTGCTCGTCACTGAGATAATAAGCACAATATGCAAGGTACGTAAGGGGAATCGCTGCAATATATAGAATTAGGTCTAGTTTTACTTGTCTTAAGCCCACTTTTGCGTTCAATGAAGAAAACTACATTGAAAACTAAAAACTACGTTTCTTTGGCAAAAATCTAGGCGCAATGATATATCGAAAATTATATATTTAAATATTTTTAAAATATTTTTATATAAAATGTATCTGCTTTACTTTTGATAAAACCCTTTGTGGGTATAGGGTTTCTTGACTTTGCCTTATTGTTTTGGTTTGAACCTGTTGTAGAAACCTTAAAACCGTTTTCTTGATATATAGCGATATATATAGTATAGGCGAGTGTTTTACGGCTTAAACCGTTTCTCGCATCTTGCTCTCCACTCCTCTCTATCAGCCCAGTCCCGGTCCTGAAGTCCTGTGGCTTCCATTGCCTCTGTTACTTTTTGGGCCCACGTTTTTGCCGATCTTTCACGCTTTCTCCTAAAATTTGGAGTCCACTTCCACATTCTCTTTGGCCATCTCATTTCTCTCTTTCTTTGCATGTGTCCGAACCACTTCAATATTTTCCTCTAGATTGTGTCAATTATTGTAAGTTCTACATCCATTCGCTGTCGAATATTGTCGTTTCGGACATGTTCTAGTCTGGAGACGGCACAACTGCGTCTCCAACAGTCCATCTCCAACGCTCTCAATTTTGCTTCGTTCTTCTTATTTACCACCCATACCTCTGAACCGCAAGTTGCTATGCTCTCGATGATTGATTTGTATATAGCCGTTATTATTTCCTTTCCCCACTTTTGGTACTCCTCTATGAGGTTCCTCAGCATATAATTGGCATCTAATTCGTCTGCAATTACCACGACCTGGTCGTTCGCAAAAAATTGAGTAAATAGAGTCTTGTCATCTATTTTGATGCTCATATTTTGGCACCTTTTTATCCACTGTTGCAAATTTTAAAAATTTTAAAAAGCGTCTGCGCCAGACAGCACCTCTGTCGTAGCCCTTTTGATACTTTGAACTCTTCAGATTTCTTGTTGCCCATCTTCATACTACTTACACAGTCTGTATATAAAATTTTTGTTGCTTTTACGTATATCTCCTTAACACCCATATTCCGCATGCAGTTCCAAACCATATATATTGGAACGATGTCATATGCTTTGTATAAATCAACAAATACTAGGTGAGCAGGTCTTCCTCGAGCAGTGTAGTTTTCTATCAGTTGCTTAATTATGAAGATATTGTCTATGCACGATCTACCCGCTCTAAATCCACTGCTCCTCCGGTTCTGAAATACATTCCTGTATTCTAGCTTTAAAGACTCTTCCATATAGGCGTCCAATTGAGCAGATGACACTTATGCCTCTGTAGCTGGGGCATTTTCATTTGCTCCCCTTTTTAAATATAGATGAAATATAAGCGGATTTCCATTCTTTGGGAGGTTGCTCTCCATATAGACATTTATTAAAGATGTTGGTCAACAGCCCGACTAGAAATTTCTTAAGGCTGGAATGAGGCCCCGGTCAGGTTTTCCCTTAGAGAGATCAGGTACCTATCAGGCAACCCGGTCCGGTGCGGATTTTAAGTGTAACGGCAAACTAAATCCGGACCAAATCGGGCTGACCTACTATAACCAAATCAGGCTTCCATTTTAAGGCCGGCTCCGGGTGGAATACTGGTCCCACATCGGGAAAACCTGGTCCGGTGCCGATCTCGAGTGAAACGGCAAACAAAATCCGGTCCAAATCGGGATTCCATATTAGAGCCGGGTTTGGGTGGTATACAGGTCCCACAACAGAAAAGCCTGATCCGTTGCGGATCTTCAGGCACACCTGATCTGGCAGCAATCAGGTGTAGCCATAGCTGCCTGATAACGCCTACCTGATTAAAACCGGATGAGGAATCATTAAGGTGCACGGGATCAGGACCATTTCAGGCACACCAGATCTGACAGCAATCAGGTGTGGCCATGGCTGCCCGATAGGGCTTGTCAGATTAACACCTGATAGGGGATCATAAAGGTGCTCTAGAGATGGGCATATCAGGCACGCCAAATCGGGCAGTAATCGGGTGTAGCCATGGACTGCCCTGCTGGGTTCCCCAGCTTTACGCCGGATGAGGGCCCCAAATAAATGTTCTAATAAGGCATGCCATGCTAAAACCAGATCAGGCCCAAATAATGTTAAGGAACGCCCTAAGAAATTTCTGGTCGGGAGTTTCAAAAGTATATGTGGGGCGCCTTTTATTAACTCTATTAGTATACTACCAGGTCCCGCTGCTTTCCCATTTTTCATCCCCCTTTAGTGCTCTTTTTAGATCTTCTAGGTTTTCCTCTGTTTCGTGAGTTACTTTATCTTCCTCTTGATTTTTGACCTCTTCTCTATCTTCTGTTGGTAACGCTTTGTAATATTTTCTCCAGAATTCCATACTTATAGCTGAAATTTTCCCTTTGTCTTTAGTTTGAGTGATTAGACTTTTGAGTATCTTCCATGCATGTTGGCTCTTGTATTTCCTATGCAATTGTTTATTTCATTGCAGCTCTCTTGCCATAGGTTGTTCTTTGCCTCTGTTACTGCTATGTTAACCGCTCTCCTAAGCTGTTTGTACATTGTAGCGTCGTTATTTGTTCCCGAGGTTAGCCATTGTAAATAAGTCCTTTTCTTTCGTGCTACTAGTTGTTCAATATCTTCGTTCCACCATAAAGGGTTCGAATGAACTCTATCGAATAAACCTCTATGTTTTTTAGTTTATTTGCAAATCTTAATTGATACAGAAATTTTGATATTTGATGAATTTGATTATATTGTAACCTTTAATCGTCATTTCAACTTTAATTATTCTTTCCAAGATCTGGTTCCAGTTTTTTAGTTTTTTTATGTTAAGGCATCGTCTTAGGGATTTCTTAATTATGACGGAGACCCCGCATCTAGCTCTTTCTTCTTTAGCGACTCCACTGTATATGTGAACGTAGTCTCGTTTTTCTTCTGATTCTGTACCCTTTTCCTTGGTTTCTGTGAGCACGGCGATATCAATATCGTATTGAGGACTTCTTCGAATTTGCTGTTTATACTTCGTGTGTTCCACGTATCGAAATTCATGTTCCTTTTTTGTTAGTGCTGTCGTTCTCCGTTTGGACTGTCCGTATTCCGAGGCTTGGTAGCAAGATTTTTTGCAGTTTTTTCTTTTGCCATGTGATGAGGTGAAGGCCTATCGCCACAGCTCCCAACCTGGAGGGCCAGAGGAATTTCTGTTAGGGCCCCTTACCCATAGCCAAGATGTAACCGTTTTAAAGAGCCGGCAACCCGCCTTTTTTGGCTATATTCGAATTTCATCGATTTAGAATTGTTTTGAATTCTGAATATAATACTGAAGAGCTAAAACTAAATTTATTACCGGCAGCAAATTATCTGAAACAACGTAGATCTCTTTGATTAATAATTAAAGTAGATAAACTAAGCTGGTTTTAAGATACTTTTGTGCATTAAAAGCTCGATAACAAACAGTGTAACAATTTTTGTAACAGCGATTAATAGAATAAATGTAATACATTTTTTTCATAATTTCCTGAAAAAATTTTATTCATGTATATTCTTAATGTCACATCATGAATTTTCATATAACCGGTTTTGTATTATTCACATAATACAGACAACTGTCGGCAATTAATTTTTTTATGTTTTTCTTTGAAAAATTCAATTTATTGCAATATTTGAAAACTTGAATGCTTGACGCAGCTGTGAAAATCTGTGTGTAGACTTTTTGCTTCATTTTTTAACTTATTTTATTTATCAACCAGAGTTTTTATGGAAATATCGTGGAAATACCAATATTGTGTACCAGTATCACAAGTCTGGCATCAAAGGAACTTGTTTATTTTGTACAAATTTACAGAAAACATCCAAATGCCAAGAGAAGCTTACTAGTAGTATTAGTTATGTACCTACTAGTATTTGCTTTATTATAAATAGTTAGCTTCCAATTTATGTATATAGCTTTAAGTTAAATTATAATTTACGCTGATTTAATTTGTTTTAAAGATTTAAAACAAGTTTGCATATAAAAAGCAGAAAATAAAACTAAACTTCTTCTTTGCAATGATGTTTAGAAAACTATTATTATATTTTCAAAACTCAGAATTGAATGAACAAATGTGTAATAGTTTTCCAAAACTTTCAAAGAAATTTTCGAGTTTTATTTTCGTTTTATGCAAACAATAAATTACAAATTGGAATTATACAATAACATAATTATTGTAAAAAAATGATTTGCTCCATTATTATCATTAATTTTCATTCAATTATTATTAATAACATTATCAATAACTCAGGTGTAATTACTTTTTTGTTAAATCTAATTTCTGACTTCTGATTAGCAATCTTTGGATGATTTCTAAATTCATAATAATATCAGTTACTACAGCACTTTTCAACCTAATCACTTAATGGGAGAGTGATCATATCGAAAAGAAGAAACTTATTTAATTTACCGAAAAAAAATCAAAATAAAAAACAATTCTGACATAATGAAAGAATAAAATACACAAAAATCAAAAAAATATTGTATAAGCGGAAGAGAAATTCTGGAAGGTGCTCGGTTATCAGTGACAAGACTGTTGCTGAAAAACTGCAAGTTACCAGAATTGTTTGGCAGGCACTATGACGAATTATTCACAACTAAGATTAAGACTGGGGTTCTAAAAGTTTAAATAATTTGAAATTTCAATTTTTTAATTTTTTGAATCACAATTTTTAAAACCTCAAAGAATTTTAGAAAAAAAATAGTTTTATATGAGAACGAGTTTTGACTCGAAATTTTTGATAATTTGAAAAAATTGTAAGCTAATTTTTCATTTTCTTTTTCTTCATAATAAGAAAATACTATGCATTCAACCTAAAATAATTTTTTGCGTCATTTATTACCAACAAAATTCAGCATTACCAAAAATATGGTCTACCTTTTACGAAACTCCGAAGTCGACTCCTTCAAAAATCAAAAATTATGTAAAATTGCCCGCGTATTATAAATTTTACAAAATTAAAAAAAGGTCTAATTCACATAGCATGACAATATGGAATACATTGTATCTTTTGAATTAAGTGTCGACGTTTTTAAAAAATTTATCATTTAGTTTGTATTTCGAATTCTGCAATACATCATAAGATACTAAATTAGCATCGTCCAATTACGAAGAAGATTTACTTTTTAAGATGATTTTCATTGTATATTTTAAAAAAGTTTTATTTTTTATAAGTTTTAGTTAACTTCTTTTATTAAATTAATCCAAACTTTGTCATAAAAATTAAATTTGTTACTAACATTTTAATTTAAAATTTTTCTAAAGCTAATTATGTTGTCGTAAATCAAATTAATTAAAATATTGACATAAGCTAATATCCATCAAAAGTTTAAATTAATTACGAAAATATTTCATACTTAAATAAGTTTGATTAAAAATTGTAACGTAAAATAATGTTATACTTTTGAAAATGTGTACATTATTAATTTTATAATTAAGTATTCCTTTAAGTTGGTAAATATCCCACAACCTTATAAATAATTAAAAGCTTTGAGAAGTTAGTAAAATTTGTTAATTCTGACTGTAACTTAAATTAAATTTCACGTGTTGAAATAACATTATATTACTGCATAATTAACAAATTCATTTAAACAGATAGGGATAATGTTAGTTAAGAAGACCCCTAAGACGCTACGATTAAAAAAATTAATTAGTATTACTTGCAGAGAATTTCTTATAAAGTTGTATTTTTTTGGTTTTATATCAATGGTAACTGTCAATATGTTCGATGTTAATATTTAGCTTTCGTACGAAACTTTTGGATGCACAATTTCATTTAGGCTTTTCATGACAGCTTTCAACTTCGCTAACTGCTGACGTAGTTCTGCTAATTCTACTACCAAAAGTCAAAAGTTAGTTCGCATGATAGATAATAAACTAACTTCTCAATCGGCAGTTACTTAACGGATTATCCACTTGACCACATCATAAACGGAGTTGTTTAAACATTTAAAGATTAGAAACTTATACGAAATAATATGCTTTAGTATTTAAGATAATATGTACTATAATATATAAACAGCATAAAATATGTAATAATATATTAAGTAAAATTAAATTATACTTCTTGGGGTATTGCATTATGGAGTTTATAAAGTAAAAAAGTCCTTTTATTCAAACAGTAATTTAAAAGTTTTAAAAGTCGGCTTGCATTTATTCATTTGCCAATACTTGAACTTAAATTTATTCGAAAAGTTTTTCAATTGAGGTCAAGCGTCCCTTTTCGCAATTTCTTTTAAGTTTGAGAACAATTATGAGAATTAAAATCTTAATAATTTCCCGACGTCATTATTGGATTATATCGGAAGGCTAAAATTCAATTTTCTAAATTTGTTCGAAACTTTTAAAATCCAAAAATACATATTCATAAAAATAAAGTGCTTCCAGATAAATTTTATTTAACTTTGTAAGCAAGAATAAATCTTTTGTTAGTTACGATATGAACTTTAAAATTTAGATTGTAAAGTTCGTATGTTTTAAGTTAAAAGTTTCCTGCGGTTTCATAGGTTACTTACAAGATGTTATAAACTGCATATCTTTTAAACTTTTCAAACTCCCAAGATATAATTTTTAATCGTTTCTTCTTCTTATTGCCATAAAAAATCTAAATTATTACCAATTTTAAATTTCAATTTTACAAAATTTATTAGCCGAAAGGATAGTTAAATTACGAAATTTATGGATAAGATTAAAAGTTTTAATTTAAAAATTACACTAAAGAACAATCGACTAATGAAGTTTTACACGAATTTCGAGTTTCTCTAACTTTTTAATAGAGAAACTTAAAAGGGGGTTAATATTAATATGCTTGATATTATTTATAATTATTATCATCAACCATAAGATAAAAAAAAGTACTTGTATAAATATTAGAAAAACATTTTATGTTCCCATTGCAGGTTGTACAAATATCCTGCGGATTCATATTGCCGGTAATTGTAAGAAAACTAAATTCCGCTGACGAAGTAAGCATGGTTATTGTTACTATGCAAATACTACATTGTGCAGACAATACAAATATGTGCACAATAATATTTTCAACCAATACTACATAACATACCATACCTATACTAACTTATGCTTCGAAAACCGTGCAAGTTAGTAGTTTGTTTAAAATTTTAATAAAAATATTCTTCCTCCACTTGAAATAATAACCAGAGTTATTTTTAATATTATTACGGATAATATGTAAATCTGAGTAATTTCCATTGTTACTGCTGTACAGCTCTAACTATTTGGTCGTAATTGTTAGCTGTACATGTGTAGCATTTCTCTAGCATTTATTCACCCTCGAGTTAAATTTACTAATTATGTGCTTAGTAGTATCTCATGGGAAGATTGGGTCTATCACTAGTGGGGAGATAAGAACAGAGAACCCACTTAAAGAAAATAAGTGTTCAGCAGATAATAAACATGTCAAAATTTTGGATCAATACAGAGTTCTTATTTTAACCATTGAAGAAGTGTTTTGCTTGTACTTATCCCATACTATCATATAATATGTATAGGATTTGAATGTTTGAATAAATAATGTTCCAAATGGAATTGGTAACGAGCTTAAAAATCCATTATACAATTAAAAACTTTACAGCAACACAATTTCTACATCAGAGAAATTATAAAATAATAATTCTGTTATTAAGCAAAATAACATTTGGATCATTTCCAAATGTAATACGAGCATGGTATTTCGTTACTTGCAATAATTATTTGAATTATACAAGCATTAGAATCATGGTGTCAAGTTTATATAAAATGCTATTACCAA
Organism: Cantharis rufa; assembly: GCA_947369205.1. Lineage (NCBI taxonomy): Eukaryota > Metazoa > Arthropoda > Insecta > Coleoptera > Cantharidae > Cantharis > Cantharis rufa. The sequence continues at coordinate 11,521,679 of OX376303.1, forward strand.
AAATTGTATTTAGCTTTGCTTACTATGTTATAAAATTTTCACTGTTAAATAAATTACGATTATCTATAGAGAAATGGGTCAACAACTAGAAAATTGGAAAATACCAAGAAAAACATAAAGGGAAACATGAGAAAACATTAATTAAGATTTTTTTAAGAAAAAAATAATTTAAGATAATATTATGCTATCTTATTAGCATTCGTTTATGAAGATTGCATAATTTCTTTAGATCAAGATTTAGCAATTCTGATTCAAATTTTAAATGAAAAAAAAATTAATAATAAATTACTTTAATATAAAAATGTTGTCATAAAAATATAGGTAAGCGACATTTTTTAAAAAATTTCGATTTAGCATAATATAATAAAGTTCTCCACAAGTGAATACCAACATCATATCATTATCAGTGGAAAAAGTAGGTACTATGTCGATCATAAACTTTACAATCTTATATCTATAGGCCAAAATTTTGCTAAAGTTGAGAAAAATCGATTAACATACGATAAGATTCACCACACCTCACAAATCGGTGATATTGTAAAGACCTTCCAGTTCGTTTTTGAAAATATATTTACAGTAATCTTTAAGACAACGAAACCGGTAGTCCATGTAAAAGATTATAAAAGTAACTTGAATAAATTAATAAAGCCAAACATTGCGGGAATTTGCACTGCTCGTGGGTGTAGATTTGTTTGTGGTAATCAATAAGCACTGAACAGTGAAGTACATGCAGTGAATAAAGATGAAGACAAATATGAACTCGCCCCCTTTATTAATTTTGCATTTTACAAATAAATAAAAATAATTTAAATAATATTGCATGTAATTACTGAGACTGTGCTAAATGTAGGTAAGTTACAATTTTTTTGCCCTTCCAAAATTATTTTTTATTAAAAACATTATTTTTTTCAACAATTTAATTCTTTGCGTTCATAACCATGCCATGCAAAGAAGTTGAAAAATTCCAAAAAATTGGAAATAGACAATTCTAATATCACATGACGAGACAGGCATTCATAGGCATTTTATTTCCAATGTCGATCATAAGGGGCCATAGGGGCCCTAGCCAAATCAGCGTGTTATAGCATTTTAAACTAATATTGTTATTAAATACTTAAATATTTTTCGATGTTCTGATTATTTCTTTAAAAGTCCGCTTCTAAAAATTAGAGATATAAGCGCGTCCTCGCTCCACTTTTTTTTCATTCAAATATAATCTTATAAAAGAGAACATAAATTCTCGAAAGCTTGAAAAATATTTTGCATTTTATTGTTTATTTAGCTTTATTATAAGATTTATATTATTATATTGTTAATAGCTAATAATTTAATTATTTATTATGTAAATAAATCATTATGTAATTTCTTGACTTATTTATTTAGTAACAGTCATTTGCAAAAATAATAATATAAAATTATTTCTAGCTTTATTAAATATACAGTATAGCAGGCATGGAAATTGCAAAGGCAATTCTTTCCGAATTAAAATAACCCTACACAATATAAACACAATACGCACACAAAGCTAAATTTTCAAACCAGGGGGTCTGGGGAGTATGGAATACCCTCCAGTACATCAGAGATTGTATGCGAAGTAAATGTGTAATTGTATAGGTTTCAAACTAGAAATTTAACTTCTAAAATTCTAAAATCTAAGATTTCTGATTTGAAATTCAATAACACATTTTCTTTTTTTGAACACAATCAGTAATGTGCTGGGCGGTATGGGATACCCCCCAAACCCCCCTGTTTGAGAAACTTAGTTTTCAAATATGAAAATGTATTTTTGAGTTTATGAGTTACAAACCAAAAATTTAACTTTGTATCTATTTCTGGTCTATTTTCTATTCTATATTATTAAGAATATACAGGGTAGGCCAACTTCAACGAACTGATTTGAAATGCTGATAATTTTTTTGTTTTCAAAGTTTGTTATTTTTAATCATCTGTAAGCAATAATAGCTGATACCGCGAGAGAGACAATGGCGGTCCCAAGAGAACTTTTCGAAGACCGAATAATTTCAAAAAATGATGATTTCTCGTGGCCACCTTTTGTTCCCAAGATTTGACGGCCCCTGATTTTTTTGTGGGGTTTCTTGAAAGAACAAGTTTACGTCAACAAACCGCAAAACATTGAAGAACTACAGGAAAATATTCGCACAGAAATTGCAAAATCTAAACCAGAAACGTTGCGCAACGTAATGCAAAATGGGGTAATGTAAACTGGGCCAAAAAATTACCTAAAAGTAGTAAACTGGGCCAAAGGCAAATTTTTCTAAAGTTTTAAAAATGGTAAACTGGGCCAAAAGCAAATTTTACTAAAATTTATAAAATGGTAAACTGGGCCAAAAGCAAAAATTATTGATTGAAAAATTGTAGTGTGAGGTTTGAAAATCAAAAACCGATACACGTCAGCGTATTTCAGCGTCACACGTTATTCGATATCGCATTTATATGAATTTTATTTTTATTTTTTGTTTAGTCTTTGTCAAATTCGAGTTTTGACAAAGACAACCACGACAATACACGGATCCATACATAAAAAATAGTTCTGCGGTTTTTATAATTAAATGCCAACAAATCTCTGACACTAATTATATTTTACAACTGCAAACCTTGTTTTTAGGGTGGATTCCCTTCGCACCCCAATCGGATTGAGTTTGATCCCAATCCCAATCAATTTGATCCTTGTTTCGGATCCACCCTGAAACATAAGTATTACCTTTTTCGAGTTTCGCCTTCGGTGAGTTCTTTCGGCCTTCAGGATTATTTTTAATGAGTCTAGTCTTTGTCAAAACGGCTCGGAGCGCCCGGAGCGGAGGGGTCCGAAGCGCAGAGTCGAATTTGACAAAGACAACCATGACAATACACGGATCCACCATAAAAAACATGCGCGAAAAGGTAGATCGAGCGCGAAGATGTAGATCCATCGGTAGGTTACAGTTGGTTTCGGATATTTTTTTAAAATAATATCAAAATAGAATTCACACCGGCACACCCTGCTTGCACCCCTTTTTTACCTTAAATTTGTCTTAGGCCCAGTTTACCATTTTTTTAATTTGGCCCAGTTTACAATTGGCCCAGTTTACATTCACTCATGCAAAATACCTTAAAATGAGCCGTTAACTGCCAACAGAAAAATTGAAGACATTTAAAGGATATAATTTTTCACTCTTAACATTAAAAAATGTAATACTTTATACTTTAGTTTGTAAAAAAAAACAATAAAAAACGTCAAAATCAAAAGAATTATAAGGATTTGTCGTGTTTCAAAATCATATTTTTTGAATTTTGAAATTTTAATTTTTGTTTCATTTGGAATTTTGTTTTGTTTGTTTGAAAATTTAAATTTAGTTTCATGTAAATATTTAAATAATTGTTCGCGCCAATATTTTATGTTGTTTAATTATTAGTAGAATTGTTTACTAGCATGGGCCAGGTCCGTCAAGGTGGACAGACGCGTTTTGCGGAAGTCTCCGTTGATTTTGTTTTATTTTTCGTCTCTGATTGGAGATTATTTAATTTTATGTGAATAAATGGTTTATTTTGAATATTTTTGATTTTCACGAGTAAAGTAAATTTATTAATGAGACAATTTTGGAGACGATTGGATCGAATAAATTTTGATTAATGCGATAACTTGCAAAACGTTATAATTTCATTAAAATTAAAAATTAAAATCAAAGCTGGTGCAACGTGAGGTGTTATCTCGCATATTTTATCACCAATTTCAATAGTGGACGGCGATATACAAAATTAATTTTGAATATTTAAAAATTGGGTATTAGAAATCTATTTTTGTAATTCGGGAATAATTCCCAATGCAATTTCCATGACCGCTACTATAATAAAATAAAAATATGAATATTAGCTATAATAGTATATTACGTACCAATGAGGAAAATGCTTTATTACAGCCATGCGCTAAAATAGTTGACTAAGACGTGAGGCGCCAAAATGAATTATATATTAGCGCAAAGTTGTAATGGAACTTACGATGAAGACAAATTATTAGTTAATAATTATTATTTATCTTATTAAATTCACTTTTATAATTAATTTAAACGTTTTTTTAATCTAGTAAGTATCTTAGGTTGGGAATTAATTATTTCCCGCACTGTAAGTTGGGAAATAAACAAAATAACATTCTGATTGGTTGGTATGTGAAAATAAATAATAAACTGTTTCCCAACTTATTAAAATAAATTAGATTAAGTATAAACTTTTTATCCCTTTGGTAAGTAACCACTTTCCTCCCGGTAGGTTTGAAAAAAAAAACAAAAGAACATTTGACCGGTTGGAAAGTGAAAGTAAATAATAAACTTATTAAAATTTATTAGTGGGTCGATTAGTAACTGATTGTGAAAAAAAATATTACAATACGCCCATCAAAGTACATATATATAGCTTTTGAAATTAAATAAATGTACAATGGAGTCGAGGCGGCTTTAATTTCAATTTTATCATAACTGATAAAACGTAGAGGGTGTGTTACTTTCCCCATTTATCTCTACCACTTGATAAGACCACGAATTAATATTAGTCAGTGCGTAGCGTGCCAACTTTGGAGTGCATCGGGGTTGTCAAATGAGTTAACAGTGACAGCCCTATCTCTATTTTCAGAATGCATTGCGTGCGTTTATAAAGTATCTTTCGCACCCTAGCAAGCAATTACACGTAATAAGGGGAAAGTTACAGGAAACTTCAAATCAAAGAAAGCATGTTGATAATTTGATAATTACTCTGTAGGCACATTCGAATGCTCGTTAAAATAATCAGCAAAATGTCGCTTAATATAATGAAAAAAACCAAGGGTTGCCTTCCTTTTCTATAAAAAATAATTACTTAGGAGATGCCTTTTTATAAAAATTGCTAGGCCGAAACATCCCTAGCATTTTCAATTTTCCTACTTTTGTTCTATAATTTTAAACGACTGGAAAAATGCATTAATTCTTTTATAATAATTTTACCTTTATCTCTTTTGTGATAATAAATTTGCTATTATAAAAATTTTGGTAAATGACTAAAAGTTTCTACAAAGTTGAACGTGGAACATTGCTTGTTACTTGCTTAATTTAAAATTTTAGTAAAAGTTTGTTGTATCTTCAAAATGCATGTATTATGTATAATATATAGTATATGTTCCAGATAAGCTTGTTTTTTTCTATTTACCAACGCAAAAACTGATCACAAAAATCTAGTCGAACTTAAATCGTCCAGATTAAAATAGTTTTAAAGAGAAAAAGTTTTAAAATTAAAATAGTTATATCCGACTATTCTACAACTACATTTGAATGCGAATTACAATCTCTTGCAATTCATGGTACATGTTTGAGAGAATTTTATTTATATTTTTAAACAAAAAAATAAAATTTCGCTTTATTCACTACAATTTAGATTAAAATGTGTTCTTTCTTCTTTTCATTGCGCTCGACGTATAATACGAATGGACCTAGCGCAATATATTGAAAATTGAAAATGGAAAACTGCGAAAGGCAGATGTAATTAATATTAAAATACATTTTACAGATATAATAGTTATTATTAAATTATAATTTTAAAAAATCGCATTAAGCTTGTCGTGAATTACTACACAACTACGCGCAATGTTTTTAATTTTACGTTAAATAATACATTTAAATAAAATAAAAATCCACTTTTCAAATGATTATTAAAATGTTTGGTGCGTTGATATCGCAAACGATAAAAACGCAAGTAATAAAAATTACCATAATTTTACAAAAAGGGGCAATTTTGGTATTTGCCGCTTTCCACTTGCATGTTAGATTCCCATTACATTTACACTATAAAATTCGTTAAATTAATTTTTTGATGCACAAGATAATTTTTTTAATGCTTTTAAGTAACTTTTGCGGTAAATTTAATAAAAGTAAAGATATGGTTAGATAAAATTGAAGATAATGGTTTGCTATACGCACTAAAAAAACGAGTCGAGTTTTTAAAAATTAAATTAGATACAGAGGCATATCGTTATTTCGGAATAAAATTCTTAAACCTTCAATTGTAAGTCTAATTAATTTTGAAAAGTATAGTATTTGTATTTTATATTGAATAAATGAATCAGACAGATTATTAATGTTCATAAAAATTTTAAAAATATATGCAAATAATATTCTCAATGAATATTTTCTTTTATATTTTTTATATTTTATCATTCCAAAATTTTTGTAGTTAACTTCTTTTGTGTTTTTCAGAAATAGTCTATTTAAAAATTTAAAATTTACATGTGTAACCTTTTAAGAGGTTTGCTCTATATTTTGGTGAACGTCCTGTCGTGGATCCTTGTTCTGCGTTCTATATCCTCATTCGTTATGCGCTCAATAATTTTGATATTTTTCGTTTATTGTTCATGTTTCACCCGTCAATGAAAAAGGGACTTATCATTTAGAGCTGTAATGCTCTCTAAAAAATAAATATTTAAAAAAAATTAAAATTAAAAATTTAATATTACAACATTACATTAGTTTCAGCCATAAATAAAAATATAATCATAACAGAAATACAAAATTATTCTTAATTTCTTTTTGTAGTTAAAATCCAAATAAAAGTTGGTATCTGTGTATTATGGATTTTTATATTAAAATATATTTTAGGGGATACTAAAGAAAAGTCTATTCAATTTCCAAAATTATCAATTGATATCTTTTGTTATGTTACTGTTACGCGTAAAAGATATATGAAGCATTACGCTCTTTTTACGCATGAAACATCACGTGCGCCTCCAGCGAATTCCGTCATCAAGGACAAGGGCATGTCATTCCTGTCACCGTGTAGGATAAAGCTTTAAGCTTTTAAGTTCTTTGAGCGATGCTGATTCCTGTCACTTCGCTTTAGCAAGGATATCTTTCTCTGCTTTTGATAAAGAATGATAATGTGGCAGTTTGATTTAAAACAAAAACATATTTTTGATGCTTTTAATGTAAAATTTATAATTTTCAGCATATAAAAGTAGCTTCCTAGCTTTTTAGTTAATGAGCATGTGATTTAATTCCATCTCCCTCGAGTTAGCTTTCATCCTCCAGGAAAAATTACGGAATAACCGACCACGCCGATTTTAGATGTTTTCTCGATTTTGATAAATTACAACGATTTATTCATACAAATTCAGTTGAATCTCTTTTTTATTTTTCGATGTGAGACCGCCGAACAGCTGTAGTGACGTAAATGGGTCATCAGTACCCCAATTATTGGTCTCCAAGCGCCTGGTTGTTGTCATCCTCTTTATCTGGGATTACGAATTCATCAAAAACTGTTTTTTTTTTAAATAAAACTTTTGAGTTTATCTTTTATAAAACAAAAATGTTTAATTAATCTGCCTGCTTCACATTTTTTCTCACTAATGATACCTACTTCAAATAACAACACCCTGTGCCTGCAAAGTTAAGTTGTACTACACAACTTTGTTAACGAATATTCTAACAGCTTTCGGTGTTTTATTTCAAAATCTTATCACGTTACATCAAGTATTTGTTACACTTACCCCTTTAATATTTTACCGCCCATTACAAGTGTTGGAAATTGCATTCCTCTGTCAACATTCCGATATAAGCAAACTGAAATTTTGCAAGACGAGAACTACCTAAAGATATTTTATGCCTGTCTTTGAATCGAAAATAATTTTCCCCACATAAAGGCTGCGTTAGAATTACAAATAATTTCCCTGAAAGTTTTTCTGGCAAAACCCTAAAAGTATAAAATGAAAGTTAGCTTGTAAAATTTAATTTACAAAGGAAAGTTTCTCGAAAATCATAATTTAAAATTTTTTACCGGAGATGTGCTGCGTATCAAATATCGGTTGTTCATTATTGCAAAAATTTGTAAATTTGTTAGTCCTAAATAGACTTTTATGAGTCAATATAGTTTTAGGATTCGTAATGAGCACTCTCAACAATTTGAAACACGCAAAAGCTAAAATCACAAAATAATAAACTCATTAACGTTATTATGGGTATGACAGATCACGTTATTTCATAATTTGCAAGAGGAATATCAAATCCATTTCGGATTTACAAAAAATGCCATTAAATAAAAAGCGTGATGTAAAAGTAATAAATCTAATTCGAATTATTATTTTATTCTGCGTTGTAGGTTGAAAATAACCTAAAGATTGATATATTATTTAAAATCCAAAAACATACAAAAATGAAATTTTATTTAAAATTTCCTCCCAACTTTATTGTAAATTTACAACTAAATTATATAAATTTAAGCTATAAAAGAAAGAAAAGAAGCGCTTTTTTTTCACTTGCAATGTTGTGTAAAGTTTGTGATCCCTTATACTTAAAACTTTAAACGAATTTGAAGCTTATAGAAAATATTGGAACATTTTCGACTTTCTTTTGGATTTAAAAGTTAGAATAAGAAGGAAGCTATTCTTTCAATTTTAGAAAACAATTCCGCTTGTGAGTCACACCGGAAAACGGCATGATCAATAAAGTTTTTATGACTGGAAGGTAAAAATATATATATGTGCCCACAATAAAACAACCTAATGTATAAATCATTGGGTAAAAAATTCCTAATAGTTTCAAAACTTGGAAACAGCCATACTTTCTATTTTCACAAATGTCGCTTTTATTTGGCTACTTTTCAAATACTTTTAAATCAGATTTACATTTTATATTTTTCTAAAGTTAGCAATCATATCGCCTACCGATTTTATCATGTAATAAAATGGTTAAAATCTTCTAATAGCTAGTCTATTCTGAATTTTACTTAGAATAAATTGCACAAAGCCAAAGTTTAGCATAAGCATCATTTTATCGTTGGACACTAAAATAAAAGTGCACTAAAATTCAAAGTTTGCATTCCCACTATGCTAATATACTCGCAAACCATTTTCAATATTTAAGTGCCCATCTTACAATATAAAAAATAATATATTCTGTATATTGTAAGCAATAATGTTTAGTGAACTCTTTTGTGCTCTTATTGCATACATGCAGATGGCTAGCCTTGAACTTGTGTGGATATGTATTATGGGAGAAGTATCTAACTTCATTTACGCATTTTACTTTTGATTTGTGCGCTTTGGGCCTTTGACAAATTCATTTATGGATAAGTTTACTAATTTGTAATCTTTCATGTTTATGCTTTTGAAATTAACACATTATAAAATAATTTTTTATTTTGTTAGTTTGTTAATAGAAATTAATAAAATTAACATTTCAGTCACATATTGGTCCAAATAGGTAAAAACAGCAACATATGTAGGTACTAACAAAAATTTTTTTAGTTAATAAAAATTTATTTAAAATTATTAAATAAATTAAATCTCATTTAATTGTTAATGCTTAACCATTTTGAATTTGGTAATTTTATTAGGTTTGCGTATTTTAATTAAACCTTTAGCCATTTATTAAAAATGCTACTGTATATAGCTGAATATTCTGAAGAATTTATTTATACTCTAATTAATTTTACAAATTATTTTATTTTCATAATTTAATTCAACTAATTTTTGATAATACCATTAATACTACATCGCTAAGCCTAAACTTGGACACAGACGAACAGCGCTTACGGCAGTGGCGTAGCGAGGGAGGGCAAGGGGGGGAGCTTCTTGCCCCGGGCAATACTCACAAAGGGGCGTCAAATGGTCCGCAAAACAAACAATTGCATGATAATTTTTATTTTTATTATAATTGCTTTTCTGGAAAACATATTTTAAATTTAGTAATTTTAAAATTAGTACCTATATTTTACTTATTTATTTAGTCAGTTTACGGAAATATCCTGTTTACAATGTTTGCTACAAATATAAAATAGAGATATAAGGAAGATATACAACAAATCAAAGAAAATAATAATATATAACAAATATAAATATACAGAAAAAAGGAAAGCATACAACAAATCAAAGTAAGATACAACTAGTTAATGTTTACTAAAGTTTCATCAATTGGATTTGGACTTTTAATAGTCCAATTAATAGATTTAATAGATTTAATTGGACTTATAACATTATATGGTTTTCGAATGGGGGGGGGTCGTTAAAAAGATATTGTACCCCGGGCGCGAGTTAAGCTCGCTACGCCAATTTCCAAGGAATTCCAATGAGTTCAAATCAAAGTGCAATCTAATGAATTCCAGGTATTTCCAGTGATTTCTAAGGAATTCCAATGATTTCCAAGGAAATTCCAAACGAGTGCACACAAAATTCTCGGGATATTCGGGATATGATATAAATTTCAGGACAACAGTAAATTTAAGTTAGGTAAATTGTGCCAGTAAAGTAGTAGAATTACCTTTTTATTATTCAGGTTAATGTACTTAGCACAAAAACCATATTATGCGACATCCGATTCTAGCAGGCCCTGAGATCTGAGAGAGAATTTTTTGCTAAACCGAGCAGTAAAAGCCTAATTAAACCGATTGTTTTAGAATCCCTATTTCGCCCAGTTTAATAATTTTCCAGCCGTTGTCCTGTGAATATAAAGATGCAAACTTGCCAACTTGTAAAACTTAAAAACAGCATTTTTTGGCGAAAATATCCCCCAAGGCTGCCATAATTCCAAAAATACACGTATCCTTAAGTCTAAGCACTTAATGAAAACATCTCTAGAGTGCAACGGAAATCAAAAATTAGATATATACAGTAGCAGTCATGGAAATTGCATTGGGAATTATTCCCGAATTACAAAATTAGATTTCTAAGTATATTATATTCTTAATAATAAGGAATAGAAAATAGAACATTTTTGGTTTAAAACTCATAAATTTAAAAATACGTTAATTTTCTTTTTTGAAAGCTAGGTTTTTCAAAACCGCAGGGTCTTTCTTTTTTTTGTGAGCGTTGAGAGTGGGTAAATCTTTAAAAGACACTACCCAGATGTGTAGGGTGGTAGTGTCGGATTTTTACCGACTAAAACCCCACTCCTTAGAGGTGCCGCGAATCACCTAGGCATTACTTTCGTACACTCTCTTCCTTCCGACCATTTTCACCCATTCGGGACTTTTTTCTTCGTTCTATAGATTCATCCTGCAGTTTGACTTTGGCAGAGATGATATCCACCAGCATCTTGTCGATGGTTTTCCAACTATCTTCGCTACCCAGCATCAGCTTCACTATGCTCGATGAGGACAAGTTTTGTCCTAGGTCTGTCCATTTGATGCACGAAAATAAGTAGTATTTTGCATCGTCTATCTCTCCACAGAAGAGGCATTTGGTGGTCTCTGCTCTCTTGAAGCGATGTAGGTAGCTCCTGAAACAGCCGTGCCCACTCAGGGCTTGGGTGGCTTCGTAAGCAAACTCGCCGTGCCTCCTGTTAACCCATGGCGCTATATCTGGAATCAAGCGATGAGTCCATCTACCCTAATCCGACGCAGTCCAAGTGGCCTGTCACTGCTCTTAGATATCCATGCAGCACCTGCTTTTGAAAGGGATATTGTTTCCAGATCTGTATTTGCCGTCTCGCATCTCCGCCTTGAGATGGATTGGCAGATGGGACACCAACACGAGTACCGCCTCAGTGGATACCGTTCTGTAGGCTCTGCATATTCTTAGGGCGCACCTCCTCTGCTTTGACTCAAGCAGGCGCCTGTACATCACCCTTTGAAGAGCCAAGACCCATCTATATGGGTCTCGGCCCTTTAGGGCGGCGGGGCGTACAGCATGATGGATTCAGCCACAGCGCTTGGGAGTCTTCTATTTTGTTGATCAGGTCCGCTCAAGTTCGGCTCCTGCTCGGAGCGCCGGATGTTGCCGCTGCTCTGGTTGCAACTCTTGTAATGGGGGGTTTCAACGATAGGTACTGGTAGATGTCAACACCCAGCACCCTGGCCTGATCACACATTGGAATAGTGCGACCGCTCAGTGAAAACTGGACCGGCCTGATCCACCTCCTTCCGGACACCACGACTGCTTCCGTCTTCTCCGGGACCAGTTGCAAACCCCTTACCGTCATCCATGTAAATATAGCTATTGTAACTATTGTAGCGTTAACCACTCACTCCATTTCCTCTGCCATCTCGGCCTCCACCACGACCGTGATGTCGTCAGCAAAACAAAACCTCCGAGCACATCACTGATTGCGTTCAAAAAAACAAAATGTGTTATTGGATTTCAAATCAAAAATCTTAGATTTTCGAATTTTAGAAGTTAGATTTCTAGTTTTAAATCAATAACACATTTTTGCGCACAATCTCTGGTGTACTGGAGGGTATTTCATACCCCGCAGACCCCCGGTTAGAAAACCTAGCTTTATATGTGTATTGTGTTTATATTGTATGCGGCTATTGAAATTTCATTCGAAATTACTGTTATTTTAATTCGAATTAAATTACCACTGCAATTTCCGTGACTGCTACTGTACGTAGAAAGACTTTTTTGTTTTTAAGTTAAAAGAAGATCTAATTTAAAATAAATGAAAACTTGTTGACAGTTCCTCTGTTAGAAGTCAACTGCAGTTGGCTTCACTTACTAAATTGATTACTGCATTTATTTACGTCGGGCACACGTACCGTCAACGGAATGAACAAATCACAGTCTTTTAAGTGAAAAATTGAAAGTATCTACTGTAAAAACCTGTGAAGGCATTTAACGTCTTACACTCTATTGCGGTTAGATGGAGGGGCTGGCATATACTTTTAATTCAAATCAGTTGAATTACTGTTACTGTACTGAAACAACTGAAAAAACTGTTGAAAATTTAGTTCAAACATCAAAAAATGGGCTGGCGTACTCAGTTTGCCGCCCCGGCAAAATAGTACTGAGTGTCCACCCCTCCATCTAAGGGTTAATAATCAAAATAACCCATATCACATTTTACTGGTTAAAGTTGAGTTTCACTAATTATCGAGTCTTGGGAACCTGAGCAATATCCACGATCATTTAATTCAAACGCTATGCCAGACATGAACAGCTATAGATGGATGGTGTGATCCATACTTGAACATAAATTATGGTTGAATGTCGAGCATCTCAAGAATTTACTTCTCTATCTAAAAAAACAAGAAACAATAAAAATAATACTTAGAAAAAATGATCCCTAAGATGTTTAACTGGGCCAACAGAGCTGCACCACCTGAGTTACGATGCGTAGCTTCAATTGACGTATGAAGTGTCTTCTCTCTTGTTTACTAAACTATTCTTTGTACTCTTGTTGGTTGTCCATGGCGACCGGCAGTTAAGTACTTTAGTTCCATCTGTCATCTTTTATTTAACTTTTAGTACCACCCATAAAATATCATTTTATATGAAAGAAAAGTACCCAACGAGGGATCGTCTGCAATTGACGAATTCCTCTCGTCGATCAACCCTACACAATCGTCACGTAAAGTTCTACGTTTGATCCTAATAAAACAATATACTATTTATTTTAAATCTAGCAATGAATCGATAACTTGAAATGATTATTTATAAAATATTATGATATCCTTGAACTTTTTCAAGAGAAAGTGTGTTTTAGAAGATGAACGACACAAAAGCTCATTTTTTTCTTTTTATTCAAGTTTATGCATTTAGACCTGTCAAAAACAAAATACCCTTTGTTATTGAAAATTACATTTCACTGCCTTTTACTATATCAAGGAAAGAATACTTGATCGCACACAAAAATAAAAGCATTATTGGCTATTATAATGCCCATGTCGTTTCAAACGACGCGAACGCGACACACGGATTATAATAATATAGAACCAAGTTTTAATTAGTTTAAATTCTTAATTTTTTAATAATGGACACAGCGATAGAACTAAGAACCCTTTTGTAGCAATGAGATTTAAACTTGTAAAATTTAATTTAGCACAATATTAGATTTTGGAATTTACTTTGTGTTTAATTTGCAAACGTATATTGTAATCTCCTAGGATGACCCAAATACAGTCGCAACTGTAATAATACACCTGCGCCCCAGTAGACAAAAGTAAAAGGTTTTGCCCTTACGTACATAAAATTGCTCTAGAAACCAATGAAACAAGAACAACAAAAATCAAGCACGCCAAATACTTCACATAAACTCAAATCTGTTGTACTAGTACGACACACAAAAAGCACAAAATTCGAGGGAAACTTTTAATATATTTTGATATCGAAAGTTTGTTTCAAATAAATATTGATGCTGTTATTGAAACATATCAATTTTGGAAACAGTTCGGACAAAGTCTCGGATTTTAAAGTGCCCCACCGGAGTTACTTGAATTATACCGCACCTTCGCTTTACCTAGTAAATAGATAGTTCCCCATTTGAATTGCCAATAGCTTTGCTTGTACGTCCAGAATGTAGATCCAAAGCTTCGGACCGGAAATGGATTCTGTCAATGCATCTACTGCTTTAAAATGTATAGGATAACAGAAGATGGTTACAGATGAAGATTACCTATGCGCAAAGCTTAGTAGTAGATTTTATTGCATCCCTGTTTTGCATCTAAGGGAAACTAATCACGTTACGTCAATTCTCTGCAAATTTGACTGCCTTACTTTTATTTCGAATGTCTAAGTAGGTAGCGTTTAGTTAAATTATGAGAAAATTCCGTTAATTAATTATTTGCAAGAGCAACGGAAAACCTCGATGTTTTAATTATTCAAATTGTTAATTGAACGTAAGACAACATCAATACACGACTCTACTACATTTGTTAAGACTAATTGAAACTGCAGACAATGCATTCAAGATGCAGTGTAACTCGAATTAGTTAAGCACTTTCATTTTGAGAAAATAATACGTTTAAGGAAATTCTAATTCAAAGGAATTTTCTCATTCGCAATCACTTAAATGGTTTTGAATTTATGCGACGATAATTACGGCACAAAAACGTCAAACCATATTTTTAAAAATGAACAAACACTCTGGGTTGTATTTCTTCTCCAACATTTTCAATTTACAAACCACGTCGAAATTCGTCTCTTATGAGAAAATTGCAATAACTGAATCAGTTTGTTCAAGGTATGTGTAGAGCGGATGATTTATTTACCTAATTACAAAGTTTAAATTACGATAAAGGCTGAAGATAAAGCTTTAAACTTGCTATTCCAGTTACCAAGTAAAATTTATTAATTTTATTAAATTTCCACTACTAATTTTAGATGTCTTGATTCAAAACTCCGTTAAGTAAGGTAACGAAATAATTATATCAAAAATTTTAATTTAATTTTCGTATAAATTTTAGTTTACACGGGCGAAATTAAAAATGTCGGTCGTCTATGTGCTGTCGCGTCGTAAAAATAAAATGCTCGTACTTAGTCCTGCAGGAGTACAATAGATCCATTAAATATTAAGCTAAGGCTGCTTGCTGTTGCAGTAAGTGCATAGTTAAAAATTGAAACACTAAATCGATAGACACCATTAAAAGAGTAAGATTAAATTATGTTGTAGTGAGAGTGTCTTTTTAACAACACTATTGAATAAATTCAACTTCACAATCCTTGGAAATAAGGAAACAATATTAAATTGGCGCTGTGGGGTTTTTATGTATTTTATCCACACTTTTGGGGTGCTAGCCCCTCAAGTGCGAGGGCGAGAAATTTTCTATTGTTCACCAAATCTAATGAATTGTTGGCCATTGTTACTTCTAGTACACGAGGGTAGTGATAGAAATAGCAAATAATATATTTTCTGGTCGTATTTCAATTTACCGCATTCAAATTTTGTGCTATCATAAATCTAAATTTCGAAATAAGATTTAAAGTGTAAATACGAAATAAATGCGGTTGCCATTTAGTAAAAATTATTTTTAAAAATCGCGAGGCAATCAGGCCAAATCAAATAAATGCAAAGTTACCCTTACCCAATAAAGGAAATTGTAGCACCACCGCCTGAATAGTCCTTCATTATGAGTGTCTGCCAATATCTATTGGGGACTTACACCCAAAGCAATATTGAAAATCAAAAATATTATGCTAATACTTAATACCTTAGCATTAGACTTTAAGCTGATACACGAACGTACGTGATCAGTTTGATAAATACGCTGCTCAATATCCTTAATTGATTCCATTGCAGGAATCCACATAGGGAATATTGGAATAGAATACTCTCTTTTAGCTGCAGTATAATTTTTTGCGCAAATAATAGATCCAAATTTGCATAGCAAGTTAAATCAAGTTTTTTTTATAAAACTACTAAACATTTTTTCTAAACTATAAGATCGTCCAAATACCTTGCCGGAATGACGAAAAACGTTAACAATAGTAATTTATGCTTCACTCAATCGATTCAAAGACCATTCGATAGCGTTCCCGTTTGATTCCACGAAGAAGTGAAGTGTGTAAACACGAAATTGTAGTTTATTTCAGCTGTTACCCCATGCAGTAATTCTTTTATTATTACTTGCTTTTTCACTTTTTTATTAATTTTGTTGGGCCGCAATTTATCACAAAAACGATTAATTTATTGTAATAATAATTCATGCGGTTCCTTAATTTTAATTGTTTCCAAATAGAATCAGTTTGTTTAACCAACTACAACACCGCTTTTCAACATAACAAACGTTTAGAGCGAGAGAGGGGCGGACGAATCACAAGGAAAATTTTTGTACACTACATTTCCGTTTAAGAGATTCTTGAGAGATTTTGTCGAATTTCTTTCTGGATTGCCTTAAGATTTTAAGTAAAACAAAAACTTTTGAGATTTCTTTGAATTTTCTACGATTTTCTATGATTTCGGAGATTTCATCAGATTTCTTTGGACTTCACTAGCATTCCCTTCACTTGTACACCAGATTTCCTCCAGCGAAAAGATCAGATACAAGAAGGAAAACACTCCCCCTCCACATAAGCTATTAAAAATTAACAAGTTCCACAAATGAAATTTTAAAAATGTAGATATCTATTAAATTCTTATCTTCTAAATTCTAAATTCATATTTTTGTAAAATTTGTAAATTTTATGGTTCTCGCGAGTTAGTTGATATGACAACAACTAACGGAAAATACGATTATTTTAGTGCCAACATGGCGAAGAAGCCAAACATGTAAATTTATAACTGAAGTTTTGGTAAAACAATTTATGATTAATCATAACCACCGTCATGATCAAGGTCCTATATATTTTTATTTTTTTTGTTAGTTCTTTAATCACGAGTAAATTTTTTTTTGCGTAAAACGCCCTGTTCCCAGCCTTGATTCTTCTTTCCGTTTCCTCTCTTCTCTTTCCTACTCGATCTATCAGCGCTCCTAAATAACAAAAGGTTTCCACATCTTCAAACTTGCAGTTGTTTTTCTTCACTTTAATTCTTAAGAGCGCATCGCTTCTATCACATTTCTTATACTTTGTTTTGTTGCCATTCACCATCAAGCCCATTTTTTCTGCTGCTTTTGCCACTTCTCTGAATATATTAAGCATCCTCTTCAATGATCTCGACATTATAACAAAATCATCGGGGTACGCCACTATTTCAATATTTTTATTTATTATCAGTCCCTCAGGTGCTGTTCTTTCTGTTGTCGTTCTGACGCATACCTTGGTGTTTTCCATTGTCATCTTAATCAATCGCTGTAATTTTCCTGGTATCATTTCTTTTAGTATATCATATAGCTCTTTTCTAATTACATTATCGAACGTTTGTTGGAAATCCATAAATTCGAGCATTCATCGGCGTTTCCCTTCTTCTTCATTATAACTATTTCTCCTTCGTTCCATTCTTCGGGCATTTTCTCCCAAACTTGTCTGATTATTATTAATCTCATATTCTCTCTTTCACCAGTTTGTTTTCCTCCGTACTTTAAGTTCTATGTTTATGTCATCTATACCCGGCGCCTTTCCATTCTTTATTCAGTCAACTGTTTCCATTATCTCTGCATTAGATGAAGTGCTTTCCTTCGGCTTCTACTTTATCTAATATTACTTCTTCAGATACGATGTTCTCCCTATAATCTCTATTTAACAATTTTTGAAAATGTCACATCCATATCTGCTCAATATTTTTGCATCGTATTCCATCACTCCTTGTTCATTTTTCATGCCTCTCACTATGTTGATTCTCGATTTGTTATTATTATTACTTTTTTCTGTTTTTTCCATTTGCTTATCCATGCAACGACAAATTCTATCAATAAATATTGATAGAATTACAATATGATTATGGTGAAAAAGCGTTTAATTAAAAATAAAAAGTGAATTTGGAAATTTTGAAAATAATTTAATAATTTTGAAAACTATATTTGAAATATAAGCAGTGAACGGATAAGGAAATTTTGCAGAAGAAGATTATTATTGTAAGTATATTATTGATTTATGGTGAAAATATATAATATTTTAAGTTAAAAATTGAAAGAACGACGAAATCACATTTAATACCACGGCAAATGGGTCTGCTTATCGTAATAAATTCAAAGTTTCCATTTTATTTAAAGTTAAATTTAAAATTAAACAGGTTTGTTGTTTTAAAAATTAAATTTTTAATTACAGTGTAATTCCAAGATACAAAGTAATTAAATAAATTAATTGAGTTAGCCGAAATAAAAACCGCAAAAGAAGTAAATGCAATTTATTTTGAAAAGTTAATTTTGGAAATTTGAAATTTCCAAAATATCATTTTAATGCATATAGTTTTGTAACTCAGGATTAGATTCCACTTATGTTAGTGAACCCAAGTTTGAGAAGTAGTTATATCAGAAAGGATAGGAAAGCTATAATAATATGTAAAAGTGCTTTCTATATGGGAATTTATGAAAATGTGTCATGACAAACAAAAGGTAAAGCTGCAAAGATATTCAAGAAATATGCACAGTGACGGCGCCAGGGGTGGCCAGGGTGGGCACGTGCTTACCCTGTTGATTAGAGTGCTCAACCAAGTAAGTTTATGTTTAATATTTTTAGGTGCGTATTTTAATAATGTATGTTGTTGAGTTTATTTGGAAATTATGTGTGCCCTTAAACATATTAAGCCCAACTTGTGTCCGCCCATTTACAAAATACTGGCGACGTTACTGAGTGTGCGATAATTATAGCCCTTCTACTACAAACAAATGCAATAACATTTCCGGACTCCCTTCAAGTATAGTCGACTACTTTTTCTATATGTAATTTTTAAGTTTTTAAAACCCACCTTAGTAAAAAATATTATACCAAAATTAAAACTAGATGGTCATAATATTTTATACTTACAGTGTATTTTATTTGTGATAACTGAAAAAACATTTTAGTACTAGAATGTGTATTGTGTATCTTTTGGGTTTCAACAACTTTCGTTGTTACCTATGAAACTTATTAACAAATGCAAGTTCTTTGACTCAATAATAGTATATTATATGCCAAGGCTGACAAGTCGACTATTAAATAGCCAAACGCCAAGGTTAAATGTTGATTGTGTATAACTATAATTTTATAACTATAAAATACAAAATGTTTGAAATTTACATTGGGGAAAAAAATTATATCTCGATGGTTTAAATGGCATAAATTAAAAAATAGAAAAACCAATAATTACTCGGTGAAAAACTACCAGCTAACTCAAGATAAGAAACGAAGCCAATTATTGAGTAAAAGTAAATAATAGAAAATTATATAAGTGCAGTATTTGTAGTCTGCAAGAAGAATAACTGGTAGCATTACAGCAAACTAATTTATTGTACATCCCTAGGTAGAGCTTTATTGTTGAAATTCACGATCTTCGAATCTCGAGTATGAAGTTTCCTTATTAAATAAAATACAATAATTCTATTATTGCAATACTTAACAATATTTAATAATTATCAAAACGGAAAATTATAAATAATAACTGAGCTTGTCGAGTGCAAGCTTCGGACAACAATTATGAAGTTTGGATGAACAATACTGTAATTTCGTCATTGGAAATGTAAACTTGACAGTTCATGACGTCATATTTAATATTGTAATAAAATATGCAGCAATAAACTTGAGTGGTATCCATATAGAAATCAGTCGTTCTATTGTAAGAGTTTACAAGAACCAATCAAATTATAGTACTTATATTTGATGTGATTGGCTCTTGGAATCTCTTTAATCCTTCTGTGAATCTACTTTAAATGTTAGTTTTTTATTTTCTTCTGTTTATCCTGTTATTTATTTTCAGGGTTGCCAACCTTCTTGTAATTTATACAATGCAAATTGTATTTTAAATAAGCGATTAGTGCACAGTTCTCTTATACGTTTTTGATGATTTCGCTCCAATTTTTAATCTCACGCCTTTGTCAGCCGCATGCCCCAATTCATTATAGCTCATATTCACCCTCTTGTGGTTTTTCTCTGTAATCAAGTTTAGTTGTTACTCATTTTTAATCAGTGGCACACTACATGATTGGTTTTTCTACTTTTAGTACTCGGTGTAAGAATAAAAATGCTATCGCAGATAAGTTCTAATCTCAAAGTGCCACGCTTTCACGCGTTACTCCCCTTTTTACTCTGCTTTTCAATTTTGATATTACATTTTTGATTTAGTAGTGAATATTCGGAACGTATAAATATAAACTTCATACATTTCGCGCATTACAAAAACGTAAAAATGATTACTTCGCGAACAGTCGTTACAGTGGCTTGTTTATTTTTGGTCAGAGTGCAGAAATAAATTTTAGACCTCATTGAGTTTTTTTGTATTACGAATCTCCCCTAAACGTAATAATTATGTACGAAAATTTTGTCAGTTTAACAAGAGGCGTGAAAAGTATTTCATTACTTTTCAAACGCACCTCGTATTTTGTAACATAAATAATTTACATATAGTAATATACAAAAACAAGTCTAATAAATAAAAAATAAGTTTCATCCAATCTCGTGTACTTATACTTGAGTCTATATAAAAATAGTCAAATTGTTTTCTATATTCAGGTGGATTGAAAACGTGGATTTCCATTTAATTTTCTCACTCGTATAAGTAAAGAAGGTAAATTGAATATTTTACTTTCGAGTAGTATCTTTTTTGTTCAAGTTATATGAATAAAATAGAATAAGAAAAGTGCGAAAATAAACTGAAAGTCTATGAATAGTTGCATTTTATAAATTTTAATCTAAGAAAATCACTTTATAAAGCCATTATTTAAAACTAAAAATTCTTTCGATTAACTCTCAACTTGGTTCAACTCGTCACAATGAAGTTATTTCTAATTAATTAATGTTTATTATAGAATTTCATGCACCAGCTATTTCACTTATTCCGTTTAATTCTATTTAGCAGATTTTCAAATTTAATGTGTTAAAGTTTTGAAATATTTTAACTGCATTAACAATTTTAATTAATTGTAGGTACGAGCTAATCAAAAAGTTGCCTTTTCAGGAAGAAAGGTGAGCTTTAGATGTTATTTTATAAATTTTCAATTTATTTCGTCCAAATTGAAAATTACTTCCTTTAATTTGTAAATACTGTTCGTCTTATCCTTCAGTTGAAGAAAAACCTACTTTACTGCTTAATAAATTAATGAAACTTCATAAAAACTTTCAATTAGTCTTAAATCGCAGCTTCAGCTAATTTGACAATGTTTATTGGTGATAAGAAATCTATTTACAAAAATTTAAATTTTGTTTGTTATCAAATTCATTTTTAATAATAATTCTATTATGTGAACACGGTTTTTTCACTCTGTAACTCAACCAATGATCACACCAAGCCACTACATGAATTAATCACAAATTTAAACGTTTATTGTAAACCAAGCTTTTCTAGAGAACTACAAACTTTATTCAAAATGTATTTAAAACGTGGGTAGTAAAATTCGTAATAAATCATCAAGATTGTGTTATCAATTTTGAAAAAATTATTTTACATTAGTGAACAGGTAGTATAAATTCATTATGAATATTTTATCCCCCCAAAACTGTCAAATACACCGAAATATTTTTAATTCTCTGTTTAATCGATTAATTAATTTTAATTTTAACAAAATACATACAAAATTGTGACGAGGGAATTGAACAAAGTTTGATTGACTAAATTTCTCATTAAACAGACTTTAATATTATAATACCTAAAATACTTTTTTTTTAATAATAACAATTTAAGTTTATTAAATTAAATAAATAATTAAAGCATTTTAAACTCAATCTTAATTAAACTAATTCTGCTTACAAATTGGTGTATACAAAATTGGTCTAGTAGTTAGCGTGATCAACTGCTAATGCTAGGGTACATATTGAATAAGTGCGTAAATCGTCAATCACCTTATACGGATGAATTGACATTGTAAATAATAAAATAGGATCACAAGAACATCTAACGCTAGCTTTACAGGGCAGATAAGTAATTGTAGCTTTGATATACCACAACAATTACTGTTGTAAAAAATTTCCGGTATTTTCTCAGATTTCCTTGAATTGCCTCAAAATTTCTTTTAAAAAAAGTTGCAAAAGTAAACAAAAAGGTAAAAAGGTTATCTGGAATATTTTTAAAATTTCCTAATTTCCTAAAATTTTATATAATTTCCCAATATTTCCTTGGATTTCTTCAGATTTCTCTTCACTTGTACACCAAATTTCCCCCTCGTTTAAACCTACTTTACGACTAATTTGAACAGTTACATCTTATTTTAATCACTGCAGAGCGAGTCGTTGCAGCTTTTTTATATTTTTTTTTCTTGTAGGGTTCGCGGCAAAGCTCAGCTTCAGCAGCGGCTGGTCAGCAAGGGAGGCTTAGCCTTTTCGGATATTCTGAACAGGGGTGACCAAGCTCCTCGATAGCCCGAGTTATTTTTCAAAATTTGAAATTTTTCGCCAGCCGAAAAATTTAAAAGACATTTTGAAACACATACTGAACGATAATAATTTGACTAATAATGTCAAATAATGTAACTCGGATACATTTTTTATCGAGAGCCACAAATAATTCTTCAAAAAGCCGCAAGCTGGCCAACTCTGTTCTTGAATATTAATTAAACTATTAAAATTTTCAAAAAGGTATGAAAGTGAATTTTTGATTGTAAGAACTATCAAAAGATAGATACTGCTTTCACAATACATATCCAAAAAGTAAAGTTAGGCTACCGCAGAAACACAATCCTCGGCCTAAAATATAAATGTAAATCATGTAGCCATCACACATAAACCGCAAGGTTTAACTGTACTACTGATGATTTAGAGATATTTTGAAGAAATTACCCCGCACTGGCTATGTATCGACTGAAAATCCGCATAACTATTTCCGTAACATAGATATTGCAATATTGCAAGAAAAACACACTTCTTTATTATGTATTCAAAATCCAAAGTAGAATTTTAATGACGTAATTGAGTGTCAGCCTCATATGTGAATTGTGCGTTGTTGTATACCAATAAGCAGCATCATCAAGGGACCTAAGGGAATGTGATGCGCAAACAAGAATATCAACATGAGGTATTCTCTAGCCTCTACGTCCCAACTCCACCCTCAGCTTCAGGATCGTAAGTCCTAACTTGCTGAGCTGCCAAAGGCTGTAGTTACAAGCATACGAGAAAAGAGAGTCGTACTGATGCCACTTCACATTAATGAAGGAAGAGCTCAAAGGGATGGGTATTTTCTGAAGTTTGAGAATTTCAGGATAGGAGGACCGGTGGCGGAAAACTACAAATCGATCAACGCAGCAACCACAGTCAGGGAAATGACTACCAAATACTTGCCAACACGCATTGGAATACGTGGCATTTTAAATCCCACTAACCTCTCAAATCTTCTAGGTTGTGTGGAATTTTAAAATGAATAATTACCCCAGGTGAGTAAAGCTTAAAATTCGGAAAACTGGGTTAAACGAAAGCATAAGAAAGCGTGGGAATATCCCAAAAACGATGGTTAGACGAGGTGAAGGGAAAATCGGGGCAGGAGTGGTTTCAGAAGGCAGTGAATAGGGAAATATGAAGAGAAATAATAGAGGCATATATTCAGGAAGGAATAAATACAGGCTAAGAAGAAAGAAAAAGAAAAGCATCATCAAAGTTAGTTATTTTTAATTTAAAAAAGTTGGGATGGGACCGAAAGAGAAAGCACTAAAAAATGTTCGTGAACAAGGGAAAATTTGAGAAAATCTTAGAAAATTTTAGCACTCTTAGGAAATAAAACATCTATACTTTTCCGAATCCCTTTGCACAAATATTCATAATTGGATGAGAATTTTTGCTTTTCTTACATAGGGAAACTGCCAAAGAGAAGATAATAAATAAAAGTCATCGAGAAGAGGAGAAGAAGAAGAGGACCAATCCATTCCATTTTATAATATAAGAATTAGTTAAAATATTAGATTATTAGAGAATAACAAAATGAAAATCCAAAGAAAATTAAATCCCAGTATACTAAAGAAAATAAATCCAAATTAATATAAGTTAATTATTAGTATAAATATTCATTCGTAGTATATAAATTTCTGTCGTACAAATGTTTTCGTATACATTTTTTTGAATTGATAACAATATATTGTAATTTCTATTATTTAAAAATATTTAAAAATTAAAACATATATCTACCCTAAAATTATGTAAAACGTTAAGTTAAAATATGCAACGTTTTTATGCCACGTTTTTAAATACAAATGAAAATTTTGAAAACAAATGACAATTTTTCTTTAAACCTCATTTTCATTGATAAAATTTAATCTTTTTTTGTTTACTTGAAGTAAATTTTTACTTATTTTATTCTAATTTACGTCAAATACATCGATGAAAACAATGTTTTAAAGAAGAAAAGTATTTTTTTTTTAATTAACGTCTACATTGCGTAGCGTTAATTGGATGAGAATGGCATATTTTAGTGTTAAATTAATTTTGATCCTTAATTTTGGAAAAAAATAAGTTATAAAATTTCAAAAAGTTGAGAATAATCCAACTCATATTAATCGTTTATTGATCCGCTATTGAATTTATAAATAATATTATGTACACGTATTTCGGGACAGGTATTTAATAATCAATTTATAGGAAATAGGGGCTCCGTTACTAAGCAACAATGCCAAAACAAACATTTAAAGTACGCACACTTGTAATCGCTTGTAATAAACAGAATTTTGTAGAAAAATAAACGACATTTAAAATATAATTAAAATGAGGTTTAAAATTTCGTTACGAAGAGAACAATCACATCGTGCTGCTGTTACTTGTGTAGGATGGAGCAGTACAGAAGAAGTGTATTCCGCTGGGTAAGTTTTATGTCATTTAAGAGGTTATAAATTTAATGATGTGTTAAAAATTCAGAGATGACCATAAACTCCTGTCGTGGAGTGTTTCGAATAACGAATCGACAAAAATTGCAGAGTTCCAAAATGACTTATATCCCACCAACTTACATTTTTTACCAAAAATTGGTAGTTCGTTAGGAAAGCATGGGGACTTAATCTTGCTAACTTCTGCTAATGGAAAATTTTATATCATGAATCGAAATGGACGTATAGAGAGAACTGTGGAAGCGCATACAGGGGCTATTTTAGTTGGACAATGGAGTAACGATGGAGCAGGACTCTTAACAGGTAAACCGAATCTCTTCTCCTTTTTAATTTAAAATGTACTGCTTTAATTTCAGCTGGAGAAGATGGTTATATTAAAATTTGGTCGCGAGGCGGTATGCTACGTTCCATAGTGGTTCTCAGTGACAATGCAGTGTATGATGCATGTTGGTCACCCGATAACCAATCCATAGTTTACACGTTAGGAAAATATCTTGTAATTAAGCAACTGGCTCCCAATACAAAACCAATTCGCGTTAGTATAAATGTTCGGAAACGTTGAAAACGATTAAGAAATTCATTTTAGTGGAAGGCACACGACGAACTAATTTTATGTGTTACATGGAGCACGGCATCGGAACTCATAGTTTCAGGGGGTGAAGACTGTCGGTATCGGGTGTGGGATAATCAAGGTCATCCACTTTACTCGAGTACTTTGCACGATCATCCAATAACGGCTTTGGCTTGGTCGCCCAACGGAGATCTATTTGCAGTCGGTTCATTTAATACCTTAAGATTATGCGATTCCTTGGGAGTAAGTAAATATCCCTGATAATTGATAATTTAAATTATACATAAAGAGAATACAGGTTTAATATTAATATTTGCAGTGGTCGCGATCTTTGGATAAACCAAATACAGGATGTATTTACAAACTAGGGTGGTCAAACGATGGGACGCAGGTGGCTGCAGCTTGTGCAAATGGACATGTCCTATTTGCACACGTAATTGAAAGACAAGTTCACTATTTAAACTACACTGCCGTAGTTACAGAAAGGAAAACAATATCAATTCACGATGTATCCAATGAAACGACGGAAATTTTAGAATTACCGGAACGCGTTATACAATTAGCAATAAAATATTCGCATCTTGTAGTAACAACACCGACACAATGCTATATCTACAACACAAACAGTTGGAACACACCAAATATTTTTGATTTGAAAGATGGATCGGTAATTTTATTAACATTATGTGAAAAGTGAGTGGTATGATATATAATACGATCCAACGTTAAACTTGATCGTTTCAGATTTTTATTGCTGGTGGAACGTAGCACTATTTCGGTATACAACTATCAGGGAAGGTTGATGGCTTCGCCACGTTGGCCAAATATGCGATTGGAAAATTTAAGAAGTGCACACATAAGTTTATCGGGCGACACCATCGCCGTTCGAGATTCATTGGATTTGAAAAGTAAAAATGTTATTCATCGAAAAGCGCAAACTTGAAATTTATAATTTTAGCTGTATACATTTTGGATTTAACATCAAACAGAAATATGACCGACACTCCGATTAACATTCAGCACAACTTACCAATCATACAAATATCGTTAGATCAAGCCGGTGCACCTGCACGTCGAAATATAGCAATTTTGAATCGTAATCGAGATTTATTCATTGTTCAAGTGCGATCTCAGTACAAAAACTTTTTGAAGTTAGGTAAAACTTTTATACTCCGCCGTTGAGTGCAACATATTTTTAAATATAGCTATTTTGCAACAGGAAATCAAATACAGTCGTTTCAATGGAATACGGAAGAAAATATGTTAGCAGCAATACAGGATGTGCAAGTGGTGGTGTGGTATTGCCCAACAGCATGCTTTAACCCCAACTTACTGCGCACTTCGTCTTTGCAATACAATTCTCCAGAACTTGGCAAGAGTCCACGAATTAATAGCTTCATTGGAAATTTCGTTTCTATCCGAAGAAGCGATGGGTCTTTAATCAACGTTCCGATTTCGCCGTTCCCTTCTTTATTGCATAGGTTGGTTAACATAAAAAAAAACTTTCGAAAAAATAAGATTCTTATGTTAGGTACATTCAAGAAAATAAATGGCAAGATGCTTTACGATTATGTCGCCAAACAAGCGATCAAGTACTTTGGACATGTTTAGCGGTGTTAACAACGCAAGCTAACAATAGCGACCTGCTAGATATAGCTGAAGAGGCATTTGCAGCCATTAATCATTATGATAAAGTCTATTACATACAGCACATAAAAGTAGATATAAAAAATACTATAAAAGTACTTAAACTGTAGTATATCAATAAATTTGTAGAACTTACCGAACAAAGCTCAGCAAATTGCAGGATCTGCACTATTAGGTGGATCGCCGGAAAATGCAGAATCAATTTTATTGCATAATGGACTCGTTTATCAGGCCATTCTTAATCACACACGTCTACATAATTGGAATCGGTAAAAAAAGACAAATGCAATAGTAAAATGTTAACAACAGTCTAACAGTTTAAAATATTCTTTATTTTTGTTTGTTTAGAATTCTCCTGCTAATAAAGTGTATATTGCAGGGCATTGGAATTGGCAGTAAAACATAAAACTCATGTTGATACTGTTTTATATTTACGTCAAAAATACTTAAACAGTCTCGAGAAAGAAGAAAACAATAATAAATTTATGGATTTATACGAAACCGTAAGTTCATTATTAATTTTTCTAAAATTTCCTACATCAGTAAACATACTTTTAAGGTTAATATTGATAAAGAAAAAATTCAAGAAAAATTAGAAGCTGAAGGATATTGAAAAATTTCAGGATAAATATAATGAAAAAGTTCCAAATGCGTAGGAATAAATACAGAAGTTGTTATAATTTAATAATTAATAAACTGTTGAAGTAAATTACTGGATTTTCATTAAAAATTAACTAAAAGATTTGTAAAGAACACTTCCTTAATTTATACAGTGCCGATTTATCCATTAGGCAAGAAAGGCAGCTGCCTAGGGCGGCAGTCTTTTAGGGGGCGGCAAAAATACTAATTAATTCTAATAAAAAATGTAACATAAATAGAAACTTGATTGTAAATTGTACTTATTTAAAAATCATATTACATTATGTAGAAAACAAACAATTTTTAAGTGCCGCATAGTAATGCAAGAGAGTAAAGAATAGAAATAAACGAAGAACAAAAAACTGTCTACTGTTTAAGTAAATAAATTTGTTCTCAAGAGTTCATATTTATTTTGCTAATAAATATTATGCTGTTATAATAAGTTCAAATTTTAATTTTAAGGGAGCGGCAAAAAAATATGCCTAGGGTATTCACATGACTTAACGCGGCCTTGAATTTTAAGGAGGAAATCACAGCAATATATAAGTACGCCATTCTTGCAGTGGCGTAGCGAGCTTAACTCGCGCCCGGGGCACAATACCTTTTTAGCGCCTCCCCCTCCCCCATTCGAAAACCATATAATATTATATGTAAAATATACTAATCTTAAAATTACTGAATTTAAAATATATTTTCCAGAAATCAATAAATTATAATAAAAATAAAAATTATCCAGCAATTTTTTGTTTTGCAGACCATTTACCTGTTCTGTTATGCAGTAAACGAATTAGTAATCAATAGATTTGTGGATTATTATAATTATTAGACTTGCAGAGTAGATTTAAAAGTTTTTATATATTTCACTTTAAAAAATATTGATTCTAGTATTATTAGCCATCCTAAAAACACAAATATTATTTTCAATATTTCAACCCAATTACAAATTAAATTATTATTTGATAATTTTTATTTTACAATAAATCAATCATACTTGGCAATCTCGATAGTAATTTCCAAGGGGTAAATATCCCGAAAATTTTGTATACACTGGTTTGGAATTTCCTTGGAAATTATTGGAATTCCTTGGATATTGCTGGAATTCCTTGGATATTTCTGGGATTCCTTGGAAATCTCTAGAATTCCTTGGAATTCACTGGAATTCTTTGGAAATCCTTGGAATTCTAGAAAATCATTGGAATTCGTTGGAAATCCTTGAAATTCTTAGAAATCGTTGGAATTCTTTGGAAGTCTTGGAAATCATTGGAATTCTTTGGAAACCGTTGAAAATCATTGGAATTCTTGGAAATCTTTGGAATTCCGAGTCTTGTGTATAGAATTTTTACTGGATATTTACCCCTTGGTAATTTCAGTAAAACAAAAGTATTTTATCTACCCTTACTGTTAAAGTGCTATTTTTGTTCTACCATTGTAAGTCAGTAAACCGCAATATCCGCTACAGAATAATTATTTAATTCCAAAATTTACTTTATTGATTAGATAGCATCAAAGTTGACTATAATGACGTTCTAGAACAGCCAATGTTACGTTTTATGATTTTTAAATTTTATCGTCAATACACTTCTTTGGGTGTATATTATTGTTATTGAGAAGAATAGCCCAGGATTTTTGCATTTTACCTAGAAAAAATATTGTAAGTCTGTAAAGCGGCTTAAATGACATTCAAACATTAAACAATATACCGAATCTCCCAAGACCTCCCCCATTGACGTCATCGTTTCCTTTTTCGAGTAATAAGAGCGGAAGTCACATGCATATTAACAAAATTTTAGTAAAATCCAGCTAAACATATTGCAAATTGAACTCGCTTTTGCGACAGTTCTTAGGCTTCTATACATCTTTCTAGAATTTTCTTTGATTTGAAACATGCGGACAGACACGGAGCCAGAACATAAGGCTTCTTTCTATACGATGTATAGAAGCCTAAAATTAGCTTAAGTATACCTGATTCTTGCTGAATATTAAAATTTGGTCAAATATTGGTAAAGATATGATTTTTTTATAGGAAGTTAATTTTTGTCTTTCTTAAAAGGATTATCTATTTGCAAGGGGTAAATATCCAGTAAAATTTCTGTACACAAAACTCGGAATTCCAAAGATTTCCAAGAATTCCAGAGATTTCCAAAGAATTCCAGAAATTTCCAAAGAATTTCAGGGTTTTTTAAGGAATTCCAGGATTTCCAAAAAATTCCAATGATTTCCAAGGGAATTCAAAACGAGTGTACACAACATTTTCGGGATATTTACCCCTTGTCTATTTTGTTTTCTTAAAACCTTCTTATCGATGAATAACTTTTTAGGCTTCTATACAACGTATAGGAAGAAGCCTTATGATCTAGCTCCGTGTCCGTCTGTCCGCATAATTCAAAACCAATCAGAACGCACGTTCTTAAAACAATTTTACTTCATATAGAATATTTTTAGATTGGTATTAATTATTCAGATTATTTACATATATATTTTTTAATCCGATATTCTTATTTTGTATTTTTAGAGTAGGTATTTTACGTGTTTCTAATAAAGTAGATGTATAGAAGCCTAAGAACTGTCGCAAAAGCGAGTTCCACCTTGTTTTATATTAATCCACCTTTTTTTAAAGCCCCGAGTCCATGTCCAATTGATGTTGAATTTTGTCTGATGAGCCACTATCAATTTTGTTCTTTTAAATGTTTTCTTAAAATAATAAAAATAAACATTGGTCCTTTTTCTTTCAAGGACAAGACAATTATATTGCATTTAAGAAAAATTAAAATTTTAATTTCCTTTACTAATTCCCAGCTGACATGGTTACGTCATATTGTCGTCGATAATTGGTCAGTATTGACGTCATATGACCAAAATAATCGACATACTAGTGACGTAAAAGTTACATGTTAATGTCACAGCCCAGAGACGTTATTTTAGGACCATTATACGACGTCACCAAAGACGTCCCCTGAACGTCTCACAAAACAATTAAGAAAGTTTAAAGGCCCAGTTTTTCGGGTAGTCATAAACGTAGGTTAAATTTGAGTTAACTAACAATGGAAAAACTGGGCCATAAACACGCAATTAATTACCTAATTATTAGATTATAAATTAGATAGTACCACAAATCACCAGAGATCAAACTACACCGTGTACGACTTCACGAACGACTACAATCATCTGTATACTGCATGGTGCACGCTGTATTCAACAAGTAACAATTCCGACATTCCGAGTCCGACGAGAGTAAAATATCTCGTAGTTGCAATAGCTATTTACAGTCGTGGTGCAGAAAGTTGAACATTATTGCGGTTGAGTAAGCAATATATCAGAACGCTCGTTTAGCGAGTTCTGATAGCTTACGAAACCGCAATGGAACTTTCTGAGCGAGTCACTGTATTTAGCTTTACGTTCAGGACAGGTCCTTTCCAAAAAAAAATATAAATTGGTAACAAAAATTATGCTTTAGAAAGTAACGTTTATATATAAAGGTTAATAAAAATGAGGCGCGACTTAACGGAAGTAAATAATACTCTTATCTATTAGCTTGTGATGCAAAATTGCACGTGCACTTCAGTAGTTTTATAACTCGAATCCACTATGTACGCCACCATAACTGCTTATATGCAAGATTATTACCAACACCGCTGCAAAGTATCATTTTTTAGCGATAAAAACTACATGATATGCTATATTTTCGATAGTCGTGTACGTAAAATTATTTTTATTAGCTTTACCTTGAATTAAGCACATTTTACCGAGTTAAACATAGACAAAAAGTAATTTTATAAAATACACTGAAAAAAATGGTTAATCATATTGAGGAAAAATTCATCATTTTTACACCTATGAACAAAATCCATCATATTGATGAAAAATTTATAAATATAATGATTTTTTTCATAAATACTATGAATCTTTCATCAATATGATGAACCATTTTTTTCAGTGTACATTATCGTTTTTTCAACTAGCATGTTATTGGACCAAAAACTAGTTGTTTAATTAAAAATTGAACAAATGAACTAAACAATATTAAAGTCAATAAGTTTTTGAGTTTTCAGAACAACGAACTTATTCAATTCGAAATTCCAAAAAAAAACGACGTCAGAATTACATTGAAATGACGTCACTTTTCCGACGTCAAAATTAGGTCATAAAACAACGTCACACTGACGTCAGTATTTAGTCATTTCACGTCCTCGACGAAATATGACCAGAAATAAACGTGATTTGACGTAAGCATGTCAACTGGGTTGAAGAGCGTTATTCCAAAACTTCCTAAGTCCAAAATTGAAAATGTGGCAGTTATGTGGTTTTTTATAATATAACAAGGTGGAACTCGCTTTTGCGACAGTTCTTAGGCTTCTATACATCTACTTTTTCGGTAGGTTAAATTATTTGGGCTTTATTTTATTCCAATTTTTAATGCGTTAATCTTTTAATTAGGTAGATTTTTTTACTATATAAGGAAAACGCTAACATTTTAATATTTTTTTTTTATTTCGACCTTTATAGGTAAATATTTGCAATTTACAAACCACAAATAAAACACAATTCATAATGAAATATTAAAATACCCGAAACACGTACCGAATACCGTATTAGAAACACGTAAAATACCTACTCTAAAAATACAAAATAAGAATATCGGATTAAAAAATATATATGTAAATAATCTGAATAATTAATACCAATCTAAAAATATTCTATATGAAGTAAAATTGTTTTAAGAACGTGCGTTCTGATTGGTTTTGAATTATGCGGACAGACGGACACGGAGCTAGATCATAAGGCTTCTTCCTATACGTTGTATAGAAGCCTAAAATGGGCTGTATTCTCCTATCTATTTACATTAAAAAAAAATGTTTCAGGTCCAGTTAAAATATGCCGAATTGTTTGAGATATATTCCAAAGGTGCTCTAAGTCCACTAACATTAATTATACAAAACTAAGTCCTTTACTTCTGCGCATTTAATTAATAAGATTGTCACCTGAAAAATCAAGTGCATTCATTAATTAAAAGCGCAGAAGCAAAGGACTTAGTTTTGCATAATTAATGTTAGTACTTTTGGATATATCTCAAACAATTAGGCATATTTTAACTGGACCTGAGATATTAATTAAGTATTTGCAACTAATAAAAAACGAAAACGATTTTTACAAAAATGCCCTTAAAAATGCAGGTATTAGGTATTTTTATTTTAACTTTTTTTCCAAATGTATCTGAAGTCCATGGACTTAGATGAGTTTTGCATTACTATCTGTTATAAAAATTTGTTTTTTATAACAATAAATAAATAAATTCTAAATTTACATTAAAATTCTTTATTGTTAACCCGATCTTCAGATAATCTTAAAATATTTTAGTAATACTAGCTGTGAGTAAGTTACTATAGAAAATCAGTTATATCTCGATAAAAAGATTTTGGACTTAGGAAGTTTTGGAATAACGCTCTTCAATTATTGTTGGCAATTACCGTTATTGTCCAGCCTTAGACACGATAACCCATTCAAGGTTAGCAATAATTCAAATATTTTCACAATGGCATTAATTGTTTACTTGCCTGGTCAATAATATTACAGACCAACAGCACATGAACAATATTGATTTGTTCTTATCACAAATTAATTAAACCAAATGATATTAATTCATAACTAAATTATCGTGCACATTATCCTTCATAATAAGAAATTTATTTAAATAATATATAAGTCAATTTGACCTATACAACAAAGACTAGCGTAACTCATTTTGGAAGTTTTTTAGCATATAGTTTTGGGCCAACAAGAATACCATTATTGAATTTATTACAAAATGTTGAAAATGCAATTTTTGAATCTTTAACTTCATCAATTAGGTTGATCAAAAAGATAAGAAAATCACGGCAGGCAGATTTTCGCCTAACCTACTTCAAATTATTTGAAGATATTTGATAAAGAAACTCATCACTTCTAATGCAAATTACAATATATAATTTATTGCAAATTACTACACAGTGTAAAAATGTATCAAAATTTTTAAACGAACTTGAAAAATAATAATTATATTACAGACAAATGTTTCAGTGTGAAGCCTATAACATCTAACATTTGAATTACTTAATCGTTTTAAATGCAAACAAAGATATGATGTAAGTGATTACAGTAACGAAGATAAAATTATGCTTAGGCATTTATAAGTTTATATTAAGTCAAAATTTTAGTTATTTTCAAGTAATTTTTGGTAATCTACATATTGGCCCCTACGCATATAGTCCATATTTTCTAATAGTTTATAATACTTGATTCTGTTATCGGTAAGAGAAGGATCATCCTTAAGAAGACTTTCTATCAACCAACATTTGGCTCTTAAAATCCCTAAAACATGAACGGTAAAACTAAAGAAACACCAAAAACAACCACCTTACATTTACAATCTGGTTCTAACTCAAATAATTGTTCCAAATTTTGCAACAAATCTTCTTTATGTTTCTGGGTTACACATGGATTACTCAAAACCCACCTAAAATAAAACCATGCACTGCTATCAGCAGGATCGGTAAATAAGGCATTTTGTACTAGAGCTAATTCCTCCTCTAAATTTTCCGAAGTTAATACTTGTATTGTACTTCTATAATGCCACGAGGAATAATTTGAAAAATTTATATTAATTCGACTAGTTGAAAACTTTAGTTCTTCCTCGAGAGATTTCCCAACCTTTTTTAGAATCAACTTTCTGTAATCCCAACAATGAACTAAAATAATTTTGTTCTTATAATGAATAATTTAAAGTGACGAAAACTTACAGTTCCTATCATCATGCGTTAGGTATTCAGTACACAAATCAAATTCTTTGTCCCAATTTGGTTTTGGATGGTGCTCAAGTATCCAGTAGCGATGATGCCACGAGCTATAAGACTTTGGGTTGGTACGTAAGCATTGTTTAATAAGATCAAGTTCATTCTCTAGAAACGTAATCAATTTCTCTTCTCCATCCTCACTTTTACCACTAAAAATTACTTCTTTAAATTCGATTAACATAATTTAAAAGTAAAACAAACCTGTCCTCTATATTTATCAAAACCACCTCTTTTCGATAATTCCACAGGGTGTAAATATCCGGATTAACAAGTAATAATTGAACACAAATGGCTAAGCTTTGTGGGTCATAACTGTCAGGTTTTCGAGAACTCAAAACTTGCTTCAATCCCAACCGATAAGCTGCTAATTTTTTCTGTTGTTCCTTCTGCTTTAAAAGTTGCTGTTCTTCAGTTGTGCGAACCTTTAGTCTGCCGTGCTGCAAATAAAATAAATAAGTTTTGATATAAATTATTACAACCTCAATGATTCACCATTGTGAGTGATGACAGTGATAGCAGCAACAGCTCGATAATATACAAAGTGTAGTAGATTTTTTCGGCGAAGTTTGCTACAAGAATGCTACAAGAGAGCTAAATAACAAAATAACATAACCTAATTTTTTTGACGTTTTTAAAATGTTACAGCAAATAAGCAAAACTATATTATGCAGGATTCCTAAAAATATTAATCAAGCCAACGTAAGGTAATTAAATAATTCATTGTTATAAACAGAACGTTGACTTGACAAATTTTTTAGGTGGATACAACCAATTCAATGTTACTCTCAATCTAGAACTTTCGAAGGAGAAGGAAAAATATCAGTAGACATTTTAAACAGTCGCACCGACCTAGGATTATTAATTAATGGCATTAGTGAGGTTGGTTGCTTAAACTAAACTTGGCTGTTTATAATCTCTCGATTGGTAATTTTTAGGTTGGTTTTCGTTTAAACAACGACGTCACTGTCTTGGGACCTCTTGTAGTATTTCCAAGGTAAGATTGACAGTAAACGTATGATATAAACTGAAAGGTCTGTTTTAGGGCAATTTTATCGTGGAACGTTAAGACTCCTAACGATATTAATCCTGACTCGTTGCATCTTTTTACTTTGTTAGAGCCCAAATTAGATTTAATTGTTATAGGAGCTGGAGATAAGTTAAAAGATTTTAATATTTATAATCAATTGTTACCTTTTATGAAAAAGCACCGTATAAATTTGGAGGTGTTACCGACCGAGCAAGCATGCTCCACTTACAATTTTTTATGTTCTGAAGGACGTTACATTGGCGCAGCTTTAATACCACCAAAACACTTACAACCATCTGATAATGACATACTACATTCGAAGTTAAGGTACCAAAGTTTATACGAACTAAAAGATTAAAAATGTAGGGAAATATATTAATTCTTTAATAAAATATTTTATTTATTAAAAATTATAATTCTGGTATTTCAAATTCAGAAACCTTCCAGGTTTCATAAGAACCATCGGGTAAATACCTTCGAATATCTAACGGAATTACTCTTGCTTGAAGTTCCTTTATTGCTATTTGCAGAGAGTCTGTTTCACCTTCCAATTCGACCATTACAGGGGTTCCCATAGAAATTTGTAGAGCTCTGGTACCTAATATTCTTGCTTTTTCAAATCTTGTCATGATTGAAGTGGTTATCCGTTGCTCTTTGGGTATAGCCTTAGCATCTTCTTGTTTGGAAGGTGCCACGATATCAACTTGATCTTCCGTATCGGCAGCTATAAGATTGTCGATATCATCTTCTAATTCGTCTTCGTATTCAAAATCATCTTCAGTATTTTGTATTTCATTATGACTATCGCTCATTTTTGTGACTGAAAATATATTAAACTTATAAGATAATTTAATTTACATTGCTATCATAGTAACTTACATTTTAATAAAAGCTTTTGACTTGGGTAGTAAATTATTTGCCAATTCAAAAAAAATATTTTTAATATTTTTAGATTGGTTATCATAAATCAAATCAATTCATGCATAAATGATGTAATAAAAGTATGGTATAAAAGCTTATTATCTATTTGAAACTACAAACTAATACATTATTTTTTCGAAATTACAATAATCTGTTTGAATTTTAGATAACATCAATTTTTTAACATAGTAAAATTAAATGTCTTTGAATTTTACTCGTGGCTACGGTTGAAAATAACCTTTTTTCAGCTCCTTACGTTTTTTTTCAAATATTTCAAATAAAAAAATTTTTTATAAATATTATTGTAATATAAATCAAAATTAGTAGATCTACTATTTTTTTGGTAGATTTTTTGTTGATTTTGGTAAATTAGTAAATCATAAGCAAACTATGTTGGTTTGCATGAGAAAAAAATCAGGGTGAGCAGTGTTCCCTCTCCAGAAGTAATTTCAAATTTTATAAAAAAATTTGAACTGATAGATTCGTTCGTGAAAAATTACTAAAAACATGAATTTTGTGAAATATAAGATGTTGTAAAGACATGTAAGGGGACGTCCATTAATTACGTGAGCAATTTTTCTTAAAATTTGGACCGCCCCCTCCTCCCCAAGTGAGATTTACACTATAATTTTTAAATTATTACATCTATTTTTGTTTTACATATTTACATATAATTTTACCCCTAGTGGAAATATTTCTCTGAAAATATAAAACAAAGTCTGCAGAAGTCTTACAAACTCTGCAAAAGTCTAATTCAGAGTTTTCAGAGAAATATTTCCACCAGGGACACTAAAATACAAAATGTTATTTGTTATAATAATGAAACTTGAATTAATTTTGTTTAAATTAATCAAATCACTGAATTAAAAAGTTGACGTGAGATTTTTATTGACCCCCCCCCTTAAATGAGATTTGGTGAGATGTTGTCGAACCCCCCCATTTTGTGCTCACGTAATTAATGGACGTCCCCTAAGACAATGTAAGACATTACTCTTCTTGACCACTTTTTCAGTCTTCTACACTAGCTCATACCACCCCACCACTTGTTAGGATTTTATAGGCATTAAATGCAAGCGCGAATGAGGGAATGAGGGAGTTTGCTTGGGCGGGGGGCAGTTTCTATTTGGTTTTACTTATCTTCCAGAAAATTTGTTCTAAACGAAAAAAATTGATCAAGTACTTTGGTTTTACTTGACTTAGGGAGGGGGACAATTGCATCAATTTCCCCTTCATCTGTATCCGCGCCTGATTAAATAGAAGACATTCTGTGGTATTTTGCGATTCAAGAAATAATTGTATGTCTATTTTCAAAATTCTAGAGATATGTTATTTGTTGTATATTGTATGTTATTTGCGATGTTATTATACAGAGAGATAGAGAGGAGGAGGGTGGCTCATGGGAAGGTGAGTTATAGCGCAACGCATATTACTCGGTCTAGTTTCTCTCTTCCTTCTAAAAAATCTGTAAAGATTCGTTTGAAAGTTGTCTCAAGCTTTCCAACTTTTTATACCAATTTTATCCAATAGTTTGATTGGGAGGGGAGGCAGCAACATGTAGGTAGGTAGAATAAATCTGTACTTTGTTAAAACATGGGCCACTGTTCAGTTTCATAATTTTGAAAAAACAAACGTAGAATACTTTTACTTTGTGATACATACTCTTTGGTGATACATGATACGTAATGGACAATGGTGATTTTAAATTGCAATATCTCCAAATCTAAACACAACTGGACGCACTTTTTCTGCCTAGGTGCAGAATTATTGCTGTTTGCAGAGAAGAGAGACAAATCTTTGTACGTGACATTTTTTTTTATTATGCGGTGATCAGCCCTCCCCAGGTTCCGCCCATTTTGTTTGAGAAGCACTGGTCTGATACTTCAGCGTCAAATGTAAATTCTAACCTAAAACCTAGCAAATTATTTTTTAATCATGTTTTGATAGTTTCAATAAGTTTCTCCAGTTTTAATTACATTTTTACCTTTACCCCCAATAGTGGCTTTGTTAAAATTTCGGAAATTCGTTTCTAGTAAAATGTAGATTAGTTAGATTTTGAGTGGGTACTTCAAAAAATGTACATCATGTCTCCTCGTAAGATATGGTAAGAAAACAAAATAAAGCCCCAAAAATTCTCTTATATTTAATACCTTTAAGCATGATGTCGGATTTTTTTTACCCAAATATGGGCGGGGTGGAACAGCACATATTTAATTTATCGCAATGGCTCATCATAAACGGGCACAAAGTAATTGTTATAACTCACAGTTATGGAGATCGAGTTGGTGTAAGATACATGACAAATGGTTTAAAAGTTTATTATCTTCCAATTAAGGTGCTGTATAACCAATGTGTTCTTCCAACTATGATATGTAACATTCCCTTAATAAGATACATATTTATAAGAGAATCAGTCGAAATAGTTCATAGTCATTCTGCATTTTCAGCTCTTGCTCACGAGGGTCTTTTAGTTGGTAACTTGATGGGATTAAAAGTATGTTGATTTATTTTTAAGTAGGTTTTAAAATAAATTTCTTGGATGCTTTTAGACAGTTTTCACGGATCACAGTTTATTTGGGTTTGCCGACGCCAGTGCAGTGATTACAAATAAGTTATTGGAGATATCATTATCTGGATGCAATCACTGTATTTGTGTATCTCATACTGGCAAGGAAAATACTGTGCTGAGGGCGCACGTAGAAGATCAACTTGTGTCTGTCATACCTAATGCAGTGGACACTTACATGTTCAGTCCCCGACCACAGTTAAGATCAAAATCTAACAGTAAGATTTTTAAGTTGTTGGTTTATATTCTCAGTGTAAGCACGTAATTTGTTTTTTGCAGTAACTATAGTAATTGTATCGAGATTGGTGTATCGGAAAGGTGTCGATTTAATGGCTAAAATCATATCAGAGTTATCGAGGCAATATAGCGAAGTTAATTTTTTAATTGGTGGTGATGGACCTAAAAGATGGTTAGTCAATATTTTGTTTCATAAAATAAATAGATAATCAATGGATATTTTGTAGGTTGTTAGAAGAAATCCGTGAAAGAGAAGGTCTCCAAGATCGAGTTACTTTGCTCGGATCGTTAAAGCATTATGAGGTAAAACATGTGTTAAATCAAGGACACATATTTTTGAATACTTCGTTAACCGAGGCGTATTGTATGGCTATTGTGGAGGCAGCTTCTTGTGGGTAACTAAATTTCTTTAATTTTGTAAAAAATCTAAAATTCTATTTATTTGAAACATTTTTGTATTAAAAGTTCGCTTTTTTATTCTGAGCAAAACTATAACTCAAAAAGTTACTTTTCTTACTTGGTGTGTAATATGCTATTTTAAGTAAATTCATTTTGATTGGATGGGTTTTCTAATAGTTTACTTTTTTATTAATTTCTAATATTGTGTATTACCTATATAAAATGTATGTTTTACACTCTTGGGAGTAGAAGTTCATATTTCGATTGCAGGAATCTGAATAGAAGTAGATTACTTATTTAAGGGGGGGAAACACTGGAAATTTTTCAAAAATACAATTTTTTAAATGTAATATGTATCAAAAGATATTCGTGTGAAGAATGTTTTCTCAAAATTACTGAAAAAAATTCGTTATATTAGCAGAGCTGTAGTTTCATTTTTTGACTGGGTTGCATCTCCAAGCATAAGAATGCTTAAAAATTCCCCAAAATATCAGTAGGTACCTTTTGAGAGGTTACAGTGTTTTCCCCTGTTAAGGTTTTCAATGCTCTCTAAAAACTCCTTATGCTACACTCTTAATTTTCCATTTCTGGTTGCTCGACAGGTTTAGAAAACAGTATAATAGTTGTAGCATTTAGATTGTTTCAGTTTACAAATTTGTTTATTGCTATTTATAGTATATTTGTAATAAGTATTTTTTAGTTTGATCGTAGTGTCTACAAAAGTGGGTGGTATTCCGGAAGTACTACCAAGTGATTTAATATATTTAGCCGAACCAAATGTTCCTTCAGTGATGGCCGGTACTAAGCTTTAAATTTGTATTATAATTTATAGTTGACCTGATGTTAAACTTGTAGGGTTGAAATCTGCAATTTCAGCATTGAAATGTGGTAAAATTGTGTGTCCTTATGAGTGCAATAATAGGATTAGAAAATTATATAACTGGGAGAACGTGACAGCAAGAACAGAAATAATTTACGAGCGCATTTCTCACGAAAAAGTTAAAAATATCAGCGAACAACTGAAGTGGTAATTTAAATTTTATTTTAAAAAATCGAAAACTAATTTTCCTTGCAGTTATCTATCAAGTGGCGTTTGGCCTTACCTCCTGGTGGTGTCATTTTGTTACATCGCGCTCTATCTTTTGGAAATATTTGTACCTAGAAAAAATATTGATCTAGCAAAAGACTTAAGAATAAATGACATCAAAGACAAGGAAGAAAATTAAGACAATTTTGTATTGATGAAACAATATTTTTTTATTCGAAAATTTTTTGTAATTATACAACTAGTACACAATAAAATGTATATGCCAGTGTAAAATGTTATAAATAAATAAATATTAAGCCTCTAAAAAAAAAGCAAAAATAAATATCTTTCATTGCATTATAAGATTCATTGTACTTGTTTACTCGTTTAAATTTTTACAATCTCTTACAACTAAATGTCTTAAGTACATATGGCAATAAAATTAATAATACGAATATTAATTGGGGCCATTTAAACTTTTTGGTAAAAAAACCACAACAGCCAAGGTATGATACAATTTGTTAATGAATTATAATAATATAAAATTTGTTAGGCCAATTTTATACACAAACGTGTAAGGAATGTACATTTCTTGATCACATTAATTGGAATTCAATTCCAAGATAATTACTGGAAGTATCATTATTGTGACAATTTGGTCCAATACTTGGTTAAAAAGTTTCTAAGTATACTTTGTTTTAGTTGATAAGTGAAGACTTCCTCTTACTGTCTTTAGAATAACCCTAATTCTGTACAAATCTCAAAATAAACTATACAACATACAATAACTATAAAAATCGATAATAGAATCCTGCGCTATGTCAGATCATCAGGTTCTATTGGGGTTTCTTGAGAGCTACAATTCCACGATAATCTTTTGTGAATGCTAGGATCCTTTTTATCATTGTGCTGCAATCAAATTCATTCGAATTAATTTTATTTTTAAACTATCTGAAACGAACACCCACCTTAATGTCATCAACAGCTCCTGCCGTATGATATCGTTTAGTATCATTTCGTACTCTTTTTAACATGGCCTGTCGGTGCTGGCCTCTACTAAAAGTTTCACAAGAATCTTCTGCCGATATTCCTGAAAAAATATTTGTTTTTATTTCAATCTCATGCATGGATAACGTCATCAAGCCAACTACGGGGTTACTAGGTAAAGAAAAGTCATGTTTACATTCAACATCAGCAATTACTGAGTAACTAATAGTGTTTGCTAAGCTAAGTGATCACCAAATGTTTTTGAAACTTTGCATTTAAAGTTATCTTAAATTTTTGACAAAGGGTGACTGCATATTTAACATTTAAGTGATTTTTTAGTGGCAGAGATGTTGTTGATGGATGTGAAAGTGTAAGTTCGGTGTTATGATATATTCAAATCAAAATTTGAATTTGAAATCTTTTTTCCGGAAGAGGAAATGTCATAAACAGGTGGGCGCGATTCTTTCTTGGAAAAAATACTACATTTTTTATCAATAGCCGCATTCAGTTTATTTATTTTTTTTATTATATTTATTAATCAATAGGAAATATCAGGCCCGTAGCCAAGAGGGGGCACGTGCCCCCCCCCCCCTAAATGTTAAAGTTGTCTAAACAACATTTGTTTGTAATAATAAAAACCCCCCCGGAAGAGGATCGCCCGAAAATGTTACTTTTTACAAAATGCTTTTTATGAGTTTCCCCCTCGAAGTGAAATCCTGGCTACGGGCCTGGGAAATATGCATTTGCAAGATGCGGCTATTTATATTACGAAATTTTTACGAAAATAATTTGTTTTGTAGTAGTTTCGATTTTAATAATGAATTATTATAAAGTCTAGCTACGGTCTGATTGTCTCGCCACTCTATTTACAGCTTTGGTAGTTGTTTTTAGAGTTAATTTATCAGCTATATTTTTAGCAAAGCAAAAATTAGGGGGTCCGAGAATACAGTTTTGTACAGGGTATATCGAAAGTTAATTAATGTTTAGTTTGAAAAATTAATTCTAGGGGTCGCTATTCTACAGATGTACCAACTTAAAAGAATATTCATTATATAAGTGAGTGGACAGCATACCACAATAACTTCGACTGATATTTTGTTATAATAATATTTTATAATAAATTAATATAAAACAGTGATAAAATGGAGGTGAGACCGAATAATACGCTTTACATAAATAATTTAAACGAAAAAGTTACTCAATCAGAATTAAAGAATTCTCTGAATGCAATTTTTTCTCAATTTGGACACATTGTAGATATTCTTGCTCGTAAAACTTTAAGAATGCGTGGACAAGCATTTATTATTTTTAAAGAAATTCCGAGTGCCACAAAAGCCTTGATGTCAATGCAAGGATTCCCTTTTTACGACAAACCAATGAGGATTCAATATGCAAAGACCGATTCTGATGTCATCGCCAAACTTAAAGGTACATTTAAGGGCAGGCCAAAATCAATTAGATTACCACCTACCCAAGCTGAAAGTGTGGTTCCTAAGAAGAAAAAGAAGAAGGATCCTTCTCATATACCTGGTGGAAGTAATACTGATCAGTTGCCCAACCAAATTTTATTCTTGACCAACTTACCAGAAAACACAAACGAAGCGATGTTGTCTATGCTGTTCAATCAATTTGTTGGATTTAGAGAAGTTCGTTTAGTACCGAATAGACCAGATATTGCATTTGTTGAATTTGAAACAGAATTTCTATCGGCAACTGCTAAAGATACATTACAGGGATTTAAAATTACACCGACTCACTCCATGAAAATATCGTTTGCAAAGAAATAATTAATTGATGTAGAATAAATTTTGAAAATTTAACTAAACTTTTCTTGTGCGACTTATCAATAAATTTAAAATCCTCAACCAACCAAGCTTGCAAAAATATAAATTTCGATAAAAAATTTAATATCTAATATTTAATTAAAT
Source organism: Cantharis rufa (assembly GCA_947369205.1). Lineage (NCBI taxonomy): Eukaryota > Metazoa > Arthropoda > Insecta > Coleoptera > Cantharidae > Cantharis > Cantharis rufa. The sequence goes on from OX376303.1 coordinate 11,565,484, forward strand.
ATGATTTAATAAAGTTTTGAAACTATATATAAAAACGAAGGGTAGATTGAGGGTTTACGTTGTCAGCAATTTATGCATAAGGCTTACATTTTTGTATTGGCTTATCGTTATCAAACAAGGAAAAAAAGATTTCCAGATTTAAAAATTAGACTTGTAAAGAAAATGAAAAAATAAGTATTTATAGAAAATTTTAAATAACAAATTAACAAGGGAAGATGCAGCCCTGTAGTTCATATTAAAATCTATAATATTATTGTCTCGAATCTTAGAATTATGTATAGGACCGGATTGAAAACAATTTCGGTCCGAGTTTGGTTTTGTTCCAGTCCGTTTATTGCCATAAAAAAGAAAGGCTTTTTATAGCGTAACCTAAGTTTGCTGTAGGGCAACCACACTCAGAAAAATTACTTATTGGTGTAGTAATGATTTAGCTACAACAACAATAATGTATTAGGTACTTAAAATCAGAAAAATTAGTGTTAGAAGCAAAAATATTATTTAAAACAATTAGTTTTATATTCGACCAACAAAATATTTTTGTTGGAAGAATAAAAATATTTTTTGGAGAGCAGAACCAGAATATCAAACATATTTACTTTAAGACTTGTTTTGTGTTATTCTATCAAAAATGCATTCAGCAAAAATAATTTTGCTGGTCTAACAAAAAACTTTGTTGTACCAATTTTAAGTAACAACACGTTTAATGTTATAGTTAAATGTTTGCTACATCAATAAATTAATTTTCCAAGTGTTCACGATGAAAAAAATATTATTTGGTATGTATTCTCCTTATGTACTACATCTTATAAATAAACCTACTTTATTCCTTCGTTATCGAATATACTATCACTACACTAATAGTAGTGTGCCTGTTCATTTAATCAATACCTACATTCAATACAATTTAATCAAATTAGTGGTTTTACTATATACTAAAGTGTAATTTGGTTAGTTTTTAATTGCATTCCGTATAAAATTATCAAGTTGTAACTCTAAATACAAGTCTCAAAAAGCATCCAATAAATGATTAATGAAATAAAGACTCACAAAAATGAGTGAAATTACGTTGCTTCGCAATGTTCTTCTTCTAGTAAAGTAAAAAGAAAACAAAATGAGCGAATCAGTTTTATAATCTTTTTCCTAATATTTTTACTCGCTTACCTGCTATCACGGGAACGTCAAAATCAAAACTTGTCGTTTTGTCCGCTTTTTGTCCACTTGTGCTTAAACCGACTGTCGATGTCACGTGTCGAGTTTTGAGTAACGGTGGATTTTTACTCTGCGATATTGCAAGTCCTCTCTTAAGGTTTCCTCTTGTTGGCGATGGAGGCGGATACGATACTCCTCGATGTGTTGGACTTAACAAGTGGCTTCCAGCTTTGGCGTTGGGAACTGACAGCGTGTTTTGACTTAAGTTTAGACTTAAAGAGCCGACGTTCGGAGATCCTAGAGTTAGATTTGGCATACTCTGTCCTAAACTACCGTACGGTTGTACCGATAGCGTATTCGGAGTTTTATTGAAAAGGCGATGTTTGAACGAAAGCTTTTGAGATACCGGACTTTTGTCGGGCGGCAAAGGCTGGACGCCTTCGTCACTGGATATTGAAGCCGTACGATTTTCGTTTTCCATGGAGACTGCTCTAGAATGATTTACCGAACCAACAGACGATTGGTCGTTCATTTCCACAGAGCCACTGCAATGGGAAAAATGTTTTCAAGTTTTGACAGGATTTAATCGTATAAATAAATTTACCTATGACTGTGCGCTAAACTAGAAACGCGACTGGCTCTGGAAGAGGATGCTAAAGGAGAACGGGGAATTAATTGCAAACTGTGGTAATCCGTATCAATATTGTAATCCGTACTGTAATCGGTTTCCACACTTTCTTCGCCTATATTTTTCATCTGCTTGGCTTGAGAATACAGCGATTGCGCTTTGGATATACTATCTTTCCAACTCTAAATTTTTACAGTACAATTATCCGTGAAAAACATCAAACAAATTTTTTACCTTCAGTTTTTTCGCGTCGGTGTTTTGTAAAATAAATGCAGCGACGGGCAAATCAAATTCATTTTTGTAAATGACGGCCATACTTGGAGTCTCGCGAGTTAATTCGGTAATTACTAATCTATCCACGAGATAAGGCTGTCGAATAACACGCATTATGGCACCGCCTTTTTTTGTTGACGGCTTACAGACCAATAACATATCCGTTAATAAAAAACAATGAACTTCCATCTGGAACAAATAATTCAAGATGAACAAAAAATTTTTACTTTGAAAGTTTAGAAATTTATTGACAAATTACCTTTGACGTATTGCTGTCTTTTAGCTTCAGATCGCCTTCTAAAAGTAAATGGCGTTTTCTTTCAGGTGGGCACCCTACCATAGGTTTATTCAAATCTAATTGACTGTAAGACTTTAGTAATTTTTCTAAATCATCATCTTTTGACTCCTAAAATTTATTGGTCGGCTTAAATTGTTCAAAAATATGATTAGAGCTTACCACAACATCGTAACTTTCAATTCTTGCCATAATACCATTTAGTCTCTCGTTATCCTGTTTTTGTTTCAGACTGAAATTTACATTATTTACAAAATCATCTACAGATTTAATCTGAAAAAATGTTGTTTAATAATAATAGAGACACAAAATGAAGGTAATACCATTAAATTTAAGTTGTCTCTTTCTACATCGTCGTCTGTGTTTCTTAAAATTGCTTTCAAAAGAAGGCCGTACTTAGTCAATCTCTGCATCGGTTGCACCAAAATGTCCATCAACCGTAATCTTGGGGGAGAAAAATCGGTAAATAAAATTTAAAATAACGAAATTATTATACCTATTGCATTCTTTTTGCGTTTCGCACCAAGCTAAATATGCAGTAAACAATTCGTTCTGCGTGTGATTTTCCCTACAATAATGTTGACATCTTGCTTGTTCTCCGCAATATCTAAAATATGCTTGAAACGTGTCGGCAATTTTTAAAAACCCTTGTGACATATTTTCTATACATGGAGGTTGTTTAAAGCGCCTCATATCACGGACCAGCGGAAAAATGCAATTTCTCCAAAACAAGACGTTTGTGTCTAATATTTCTTTTATATTTGAAAAGAGTTTTCCAGTATCAATTTCTTTTAGCAAATTAACGGATTGTAAATTTTCTAAACAGGCTAAGAAAAGCTATAAAAGGAAAAGTTAAAAACCTACGGATTAAATTTCTTCATTATATACTTACGTCTGTTACTACTTTCAAAGTTTTTATGTACGCAACTTCGGTCTTGATGAGTTCCCATAAAGCCGTTTGCTGTTGTTGTAGTTTGTCGGGCATATCTAAAAATTGTTGATAAAATGATTTTCTATTGTTTTATTTCAATTAGAAAATCGTTAAGAAACGGGCAGGGCATATGGATATGGACCGGAACGCACCGGAATGCCATTCCGGTCGTCGTATTGGGCATTGAGAGGCAGAGGGAATATTGGATATCGGATTACTTACCTTTGTGATCAATAGTTTCTCTCCAGTCCGTTTCTAACTTATATAAGGCATCAATGGATTCGCACTGTCCTTGCGGATACACTTGACTGTTAGGAATTCCATTTTTGGCGTAGCTATTTAAATGCTCCACCAATAATTCCATTTTCGTATCCTTTGAGACAATAAGATAAATTAGATTATATTTCGTATATTGTGAAACGATATACCTTTGTATTTGTGAAAAAACCTGACCATCTCTGCTTAGGTTGCTTTTTAGTGAGATCCGAATCTTGAAATGAAAGCCTGCTTTCGTGCGGAAAACTTGCGCTCGTTGCATCTTCCGTACTTGAACTAAAGAAACTACTCGTACGAGATCTTGAATTCTATTAAAATAGAAAAGCAATTTATATTTTATGGGAGGGTATTTTTTATAGGTTCAAGAAAAACATAAATCTGATAAGAATGACCACTTTATAAGTATATTGGCTTACACTAATCGGAAAATATAAGGCTATTCTTGGATTTATCAGATTGTTCAATAAATTTTAAGGATTACGCGAAACTGCATATAGTACTTTGAGAGTGTCATCTACTTATATATTTGGTAAAAATACGCGTGACAAAGTTTTCAAAAAAACACAAAGAAAATTTCTTTTTTTTATTTTCGTTTCCTGAATTTTCACCTTCTGTAAATATGAAAATGTTTTAAGTATTTTTTTCTACAGAAAACTTATTTATACAGTTTCTTTCTGAAATAATTAAGCGTTGAATTTTCCATTTAATATTCCTATGGTGCGTTAATAACAATCAAAGAGTACAAGTAATTTATTATCTCACTTGGTAACTGGCACAAGTCGGAGACCAGTGCCGATTTTATAACAATAATTATTGTGGGAACTGTCAGTTAAATGGGCCCACGAATTTAACTTTTTCCTAAAGACTATTGGAAAGCGGACAATTTTGAGCATTTAAAAAAAATTATTGTGGATTGTCGATTAGTTTTCGAGAAAACGGCATTTAAAAATACAAAATTGATTTGAAAAAAATCAAATGCCTGATACCGGCACGTGTAGCAGTATTTGCCGTTGAACTAGTATTTTATGAACAGTTTCTATTTAGACAAACGTAAAACTAATTTTAAGGGTGAATCCGTGATTTTCCATGGTTTTGACGAACGTTTACTTGCTAAAAAATACCTGAAGAACAGGTGGTATACTCAAAAGAACTGAATCTCATTTTAAGGTGGATCCGTGACTGCGGTTACTAGTAAGGTTACATCGCACGATGTGCACTCGACGGAGTAACAATCGCATATGACAGTAATCTTTAAGACTATATTAAAGTAAACGTATCGACAATAGAAACCCCATGTAGAAATCATGGTTTGATCCCTATCTAAAATGCCTAAATCTTCACTCGGTTTTTCCCACTTTTATTTTTATACGTTTCGTTTATGTTTATAAAAGGGCATGGCGCCCTAGACTAGTCTTTGCACCTCCCTTATCGGTTGGGTTGATTATACTCTGGCTATGGCAGTAGATGGGGGAATATTTTCTCCTTTTTGGATTAACCTAAATGGTAATCGAAGAGGGTCCTTTCGCTCGGACCCTTGCTATTCTGGCAGTTTCGCATCGGCGATCCGTTTTGGGGATCTGTCAGTCAAAGCACACCACGAATCGAGCTTTGACTTTTGCACTATTGAAAAGAGGACAATTTTCTAAGTATATTTTGTAATTAAATTTTTGCGGATTATCCATTAGTTTTCGAGAAAACGGCATTTGAAAATCAAAATTTTACATGCATTTTAGATAGGGATTTCAACTAACACGAGTGTTCTATTTACGGTACGTGTGGATTAATATACTCTTACTGATAAACGTAGTACTTGTATTCAGTTGTCGACCACCGTTTTTAAGGTGGATTCTCGATTGCCTTGGTTGCGTTCGTCAAAAACGGCGCGTAGCGCCCCTCGCGCTAAAAACATCCCCCTAAATAGCTCAAACTCGCCAAAGGTGCTACTCGAAATAGGTGAAACTCGTTTTTAATTATTAGCCTTTTTATTATTAATTATTATTAGCCTTTAATTATTAGCCACGCACGATGTGTACTCGACAGAGTAACAATCGCGTCTGACGGATAACACTAAGACTATATCAGAACACACGTACGGGAAATAGAACACTCGTGTGTGCAATCCTTATGGAGAAATACATGTAAAATTTTGATTTTCAAATGCCGTTTTCTCGAAAAATAATGGATAATTCTCAAAAATGTAATTACAAAAATTGCTTAGAAAATTGTCCTCTTTCCAATTGTGCAAAAGTCAAAGTTCAACTCGTGGTGTAAATTAACTGACAGTAACCTCGTTTTGTTTTAAAATTTAAACAAAAATTACAAAAATAAAACAAATACAGGAAAATCAAATTACAAACAATAACAACGTAAAACGATAACAATGTAACAACGATAACAACTTGACGAAACGATAAAAACGACAAAAACGATAAAAAGGAAAACGGTAACATAACAGGCTGCAGGATCCACCTGAGTCTCTTGTACCTCAAATAATTATCGGGATTGTAATTTCGTATTGTAATGTAAATAAAGATCAGAGACTTCCAGGCTATCGATGGACTCGATGTTGGAGTCTTCCTGCAGCCGGGCGTTTATAACAAGGAAGAGGGCATTTAGTCAACGTCTGATAATCACGTTTTGTGTGGTTTTAAGTAAATTCATGTGTGACTTGTTGGCATAGCCCCAGACAGTTAAGGCGTATGTAGGATTATTGATTAATATAGTAGAAGTTGGTTTTTGTTGGGAGAGGACAACGTGCTGTTATGGCCTAGAAAAGGATAGAGGGCAATAGAGCGCACTGGTTTTCTTGTTGGAAGTTTGGATGTGGAGTCCCCAGCGAAGCTGGAGTTCAGTGTCACTCCGTTGTATCTCCGTTCCGAATAGAGATTGAGAACGGGGGTTGGATATGGGGGGATTGGACCTTGAGAAGTTGGTTACCGCAGTTCTCAAAATCGTTGAGAGCTAGTTGGAGTAGGTCAATTTTGGACTTAGGACGGAATGAGCTGGTGAAACAGGTAGTGTCGTGCGCGTAGAAACCTCTTTTCGTCTGTCTTTCGCAGAGGAGGGGAAGTCGTAATAGGTGCTGAATAGGGTCGGGGCTAGAACTGAGCCTTGTGGGATTCCTGTTATCATTTTTTAGGATCAGGCGTCTTCTATCTTAACTCGAAATTGTCGGTTTTTGAGGTTTAATCTAAAATGCATCCAAAATTTTGTTTTTTAAATACATTTTTCTCGAAAACTAATGGATAATCCGCAAAAAAAATTTTTTAATCCTTAAGAAATTGTCCTCTTTCTAATGGTCTTCAGGAAAAAGTTAAATTCGTGGACGCATTTAACTCACAGTAACAATAATGATTAATAAGTAATAAAAATTGAATACGGAATAACTACATTAGGATTTGACTGCAAAAAAAATATCGCTTCGTTGTCCTCATTTTAAGACATCTTTATTACTTGTTTACTATTTTAATCATTCATTTATTCCCAAAAGTGCCCAATTTAAGAGATATCCAACTCTACCTGTCTGGCTGATTTTATCTGCGCTTTTCAACTCGTCATAAATAATTTTTTATATTTACTTTCATGCAAAATTTTCCTCCATCTCTATCCTTGGATTTCCGCAAAATTATTAATATATCAGACCAGTTTGGTTAGGTTAAATTTATTTAGCGGCCTTTCTGGCTCTTTTGTACTGTAACATAACTACATAACAACTATTACAGTTTCTCTTAGAAGGTACCGGCAGCATCTTTGAGGTAAAATAATAAACTTTCCACAGTTTTCAGCTCGTGTTAAACTGTACATATTATGTTCCCTGTGTCTGCAAGCAACTTTATCATGTTTGCAATGGAAATATAAAAGAATGAACGTTAAAGTAGCGTTAACAATGCTCATAAATTTGCAAGCTATTTCGAGAGTTTGAATGAAAACGTAAGACTTTCAATTTAAGTTACCCGATACCGTGCGGTGCGTACATTCACATATTATGTGACAAAGTAAATAAACACTTTTTTGTGTTCCCTTAGTATTTATTTTATCAACCCCATTCGTGAATAAAAATGTAGATTTTGCATAGAATAGCTTTAAATTTTTGGTCAAAAAATATTGAAACTCTCTTAATGAGCAATTAGCTCGCATTTTGAAAACTTCACCTGTCGACATCATAAAAGATAGTATTCGTCAAAAATAGACGAATAGAAATAGATAATTTAATTATTCGAAAGCCAATTAAAAATAAAGATTGGAGTGTATAATATTCTTTTGAAATCAATTCTAATAATTATTATTATTACTTGACAATAATAAATGTTTGTTTCGCTAATATTATTATAAATTTAGTCTGCCTGATGTCTTTTGAATTCTACAGACGAGGGCAAAATGATCATAATGAGTCCCCGTAGTACTTTGAAAAGAAATGATTTAGTTCGAATCGAAGTGAAAGACGAACTAAGTAAGAATTTTTTGTTTTCATTATTGGATCTTAATAGTATAATAAATATTTTTCCAAATTTATTCTAACAATAAATTTAAAAAATTAAATTAAATTTAGCATTTTAGATACAAAATATTTGCCTTTGTAACCAAATTTTCTTTGTAAATTTACATAATATATGAGTAAAAGGGATACCTACTTAAAATAAATTTTTTTGTATTTCCATTTTAAAAACCATTTTTATTGCAGTTTATGTATTGTTGAGTCTGTATGTTTTTCGTAAATTTTCTATAATTAATTTTTTAAATTAAAAAATATTGAATTTTTATGTAAAAATAAAATGAGTCTAAATGTTATACAATTTTGTTGTGGAAATATGCAGAATTTTATTCTAGAAATAAACATATTTTTGTTTAAAAATATGGAGGATGTTGTTTTAGAATTAATTTTTGTGCAGATTTTAAATTCCATTGTTGGGATGTTTTTGTTCACAAATTATATACCCGAAGATTCCACAAATTGTGTTGACCCAAATTTTGACATCTTTTTAACAAACTGTGCAGAAATATTGGGCAATTATGTAAATTTTAAAACCTTTTTTTCAGTGTGTAACTATGAAAATTGCATTGCTTATGCATCACATCAATGTGATTTAGTAAAAATATAATTTGAAAAACTGCTTTAATTCTTTGAACAGTTTCTCTTCAAAATTGTGTAGGTTGCTTTTGGGATGGTAGCTATAAATAGCAATTATTTTTGTTATAAAAGTTTTATATTGACTTTAATTAAAATTTAAGTAAACCGAATCTAACTTATTTCATTTCTAAATAAAATAAATATTAATGATTAATGAAAATATCTAAAAAATCTAAATTGTAATAACTTTATTTATTATACCAATTTGTATCACTATTCTAGGCTAATGCGGCTAATGCTATAAAATAGAAATAGTCATTGGTCTGGTAGGTAGCTAGATCAACTGCTAACACTACTCTGCACTAATCTATGATTATTTTTATTTATTCAAGTACTTTCTTATTTAGTACAATAATAAATTTGTGGTAAAATCCGAATACAGCCTTTTAGTTCGGATTAACGAAGTTGCACTGTACCATTAAAGAAGCTTGAATAAAATTAAGAAATTATATTTTGTCTCGAGTTCTAAAAATATCTCGTCGCAAATACGCTGATCCGGCTGACACCTTCGTTTCTATGATTATAGGATCGTAAATTATATTTTCTAAGGTATAATTTGAAAAAATGTCAAGTACAGAATCAAAGTAATATATCGTAGCAATGGAAACTCCGTTCTTAAAAATACAAATGACGAGTCTACTTCATGATTATTTCGCTAAACTTACCGAAGTTGAAGGTTTTCGTGAATGATTTCCAAAGGACGAACTCAAATGTTTTTTATTGCTAGTTACATCTTTAGCTGCAAAAAAAAAGTAGAATGGAAGATCTGACATTATTCATCTTGCATGACCTACCTGTAATTCTAACATGTTTTCCAACAAGACATGCCGTATCTTGGGAAAAATGTATCCAAGTGTTATTATTGCTACTTTTATCTTGCAGCCAAGCATCGCAAGAATTTAAATCGATATTCCGTAATTCACACAATTTTGATATCGAATCGCTGTAAAATAAATTTTATTAATATTCATAATTGGATAGACGTGCGAATTTCACAAAAACAATACTGAATGATTTAATGAGAGGAAACTTATAGCTATTGTTATAAAATTAGAAGGAAATTAATTTATCGAGTGTGTCTATTTGCTTTAAAATTTTAATCATTTAATAGGATTGGATTCGAATAGCGTGCTTGGTAGACGTTTCCAAAATATAATTAAATACAACTTATTCCGCCTCTCAGGTTAACCAGATTCTTACCATTTATTGTGAAAGTCGATAGCAGAGCAACTAAATACAATTAAAATTTTATTACATCATTGTCTTGTACTCACTTTAAAGTTATTCCACGTGCGGCAGGGAAAAATAGTTCGTTATCCCATGTTGACTCGTCGCCCACTTCAAAATTAACGCTGAAGCATTCGCTGCTGGATTTCTGCAAAATAAATAAAAATATAAGTTGCTGATGCTATCACATATCCCTTTTAGAAATCGTCGTGAACTTTTATTGGTTGTCGAGCATGAAATTTTTGGACAGCCAGAAGAACGAAAACTTAATTTAACGCTTCGCGATTTTTTTTTAAACGCGACTATAAATTTTTGCTCTGGGAAAATCAATCACAAAATAATTTGTTTCACAAAAATAAACTTAATTTAGAAAATTGAAGAATTTATGTAGTAATTTTTTTATTTATGTGTAATTTGTTTCGTAATGAAGTTGAAGAATCGAAACCAATTTAATTTGACTTTTGCAATTGAACTTTTCTGATTATGATATAGTGATATCGTTTCATGCATTTTAAGTACTAGAACTTTATTTTAATATTCACACTAATATACTGACTTGGTGAAAGCGCGAAAATTTAAGTATTAGCTTTAATTTTCATTAATTTGTGGGATTAGAAAAGGAAGAAAATCAAATGGAACTTGCAAGTTTTCATCGTACATTCTGCAAAGAATAGCTAACCACATGTTTGAGAACGGTTGGCTTGATAAAACTTGGGTAAGTTTTCTATACCATATAATAATATTACGTCCTTTACATATAATAAAAGGACGAATACGAACTGGGGTTGAAACTTATAGCATTGGGTAATTTTATACTAAGTAGTATATTATATATAATAATATATTACTTATATATCTAAATTATAGTATACACTATATATTATAAGCAATGCTTGTAGGCAATGTAATATGGAAGTTAGGAACTAGGAAAGTTTGATAAATGAAATGATATCGTCTATTCCAACAATAGTTATATTATGGAATAATTTAAATATGAATTTCAATAAATTTCAGTTTAATACTAACATGGTTGGACAAGGTTTAAAAATTCCTGTTAAATGACTTGTTAGATAGCAAGCAATGGAATTCATGTAGTACAGGTAGTATGATATTTATAGTTTGCAGATTTATTTGGAATCTTATCCTAAGTTAAACACTGTGAATCATGAATTGATCCAGATATCCTGGATTTCCCTTATAGAACATCAAATCTAAACTTAATGGCAAAATAAACATTAATTTAAGTGATCAATATTTGAACCACCTAATTTCTCTAACATTCGGTCTTTTGCTTGCTCTCTTAATAATATTTAATATTACATATTATTACTAATATTTTGTCAAGCGTCGCAACATGGATTGTGAAGTTATTTAAAAAGAAATAAGAGCAAAATTTAGGTCAAAAGTAAATTATTAAGATGTAGAAATTTAACTGAGAAGCAAAATAATTAATGCAATTAAAGGTTTCGCGGTAAAAATTAATAAGTATTTTTCAGTTGTTGTTGAACAGTTTTTGAGAATCTGGAGATTTGTTCATTCTGTGTAATATGAAGAGTAATATGAATGTAATTTTCATTTAATTTAGAGTTAGGTACGACTAAAGATCTGCAAAAACAGTGAAATAGGGCCTTATATCGTCTTACTCATTTTAATTTTTAATGTTTAATTCTTTTATGGAAATATTTCATTTTTAAATATTTTTAATCCGAACCTGTCAAGTGGTAATTAATGTCTTTTTGGTTTTTATAGTAGCAATTTTTCTATGTGTTGTATTTTTTTACTTTACTGTTAAAACTTATTGTTTTAACGATTTGTTTAGTTCTGTTAAATCTTGCATATTTATTTGAATCTGCTATAGCTTATTTCAATGGAGCATTAAAGTTTTGATTCAAATACCATCATTTATTGCAATAAAAGTTTTTCGTTACCTCCAAAGAAATATTTATTTGCCACTATTCAATAGAATGTTTCTTTGAGTTTCTTTGAGTAAAAGTAATTTATTGAATACAAAGAAATATTTCTCTCTGTGTGGTCCGATATCTTCTACATATCACCCACATCTCCCTGACATCTCACCTACACTTCCCTCACATTTCCTCAATATCTCCCACATCTCCATCACATATCCCTCTTATCTCCTCACATATCTCCCCAAATCTCCCACATATTTCTTGCCCCATGTACACCAAATCTCCCCGATGATTTACCCCCCGTGTCTGTTGTTTGGATATGGGCCCGACTCTATTGACGTCTTTGTGTGAAGAGGATGCTATTCCACAAGACATCCGTTTTTCCACGTGGGGTATAATCTAAACATCATCTTTTGTTGAATTTATAATGTGTGTTCTGAATGGAAACTTTACCAATCATAATACCAATCCGTAAGATTACGGATTTCTGATACAGAAGTGGATAATAATCTTCGATTTAATTATTTCTATATTTTAAACTTGTTTTACTAAGACATCGAGACAAAAACACGTGTTTAAAAAAAACCAACGAACAGTGCTTGATTTATGCACTGTAAGATTTCCATTTTGAACGCACAGATCATTTATTTGCAGCTTTAATTCTCGTTTGGAAAATCTTAATTTTATTTAGGAAATTTGAGGGCGTATGTGGTTACACGCTGGTTCAATTACCAACTTTGATCAGGCCAGATTGAAAGCTCAACGTCTCTTATTTCAGATTTGCTTTTATATTTTATCTTCTAGTTATCTTGTCCCATTATTTCTGATGAATTTTATAAAGAAATTTTTTTAATCAAGTGGAAAGATCACTTGATTCACCTTTTTGCACCCTGAAATTTTTCTAAATGGGCAAAATTGTAACACTGGCGCTCAACGTTGAGCCTGTTTTTTCCAAACCAAACCAGCGGTCTGTTGAGGCGCTTAGACTATCGATTTGTATGATGCAAATCCCGTGCTTATTCATTTTTTTGCATATTGTTCTTATCCGTTTTTTGCGCTTAGTCTCGTATCCTTTTCTTTTATTTTTTTGTATTCCCATTAGTTTACTCTAATACATTACTTGGTTACACCAGACAAGTGCGAACTGGCGTATAGCGTTGCCATTTTCTTTTACAATTTTAGGACAGAGTAGAGGAGTAAGATTATTAATTTAAAGTAATATACTATGCAAAACTTAAAAAAAAATTGCTGAAATGCTAACAAAAAAATTTGAATAATAAATTTTATAAAGTGATATGCGGAGAAATCCGTCATAATTTTTTCTTTTGAAATAAAAAAGAAATCGCATGTGGCGCTATTTACGAACAAACAAGACAAGATCTTAAATTAACTAAAAGCCAAACTTGATCTAAGTATAAACTCATTATAATAATTATAGGAAAACATGAACTCTTGAAATATTCTAAAAATATTCGAAATTTTGCAAGAAAATCTCGAGCAGCTGCATTTAGTTAAATTTACTCTACGATTTAGTATAGTTTTCTTGAAAAATTATTAAGGTTCCTGAACACAGGAACCTTGAAATAATTTTTCGGTACCACTCCGCCCCTGACTTTGTGTAAGTTGTCTTTTATAATATAGGTAGATATAAACAATTTTAACAATTGTTAAATTTGACAATTTCTAACAATTACGTGCTCAGAGGGTGAGTTTTGAAATTCAGGTCGGGTTCGTTTCGGCACGGCCATTACGGAGCGGTGTCAGCTCAACGCAGTCGCTTCGGTACAAGTACAGTTCTGCAGACCCGTTTAAAAGCGAACACTACATACAGATATGTATAAAAGTTTGATGCAGAGAATATACATCATAATGTAGCAAAAAAAATTTATGATCTGGCACCGTGTCTATCTGTCCGATCATATAATTCAAATATTTATTGTAATTTACCAATCGAAAAATATTAAAAAAAAACTTGAATTATTCGATTTACAAAAAGATTTAATGTTAATTTCTCTGTTTTTTCTTGCATTTATTCACCAAGTTTTGTCGCCAATTTCAATGATATTATGTGTGAATGGGAAAAACTAGCAAACTAAATTTTTAATTCTTGCGCTGAGTCGAAATAAATTTTGTAATTAAAATTTTTAACTTTTTATTTTAAAATTTTTAAAAGTTTAAAAAAAAATCCTGTTCATTATACATTTTCTCCACTCCTCACTCGACCACACTCGTCTGGTGAATGTGTTTTCCACTGGACATTCATTAAGATAATCTGCTAATAAAACTGAAACGTGCAAAGTTAAGAAATCAATGTAATGGAGCCGGCAGGTCTCAAAGCCAAATTTTCCTGTTGTTTGGAGATAAGAATTATCTTGCCGAGCATCGTGTGATTGACTGCACGTGCTTTTTAGAACTGATTCTTGCCATTAAAATAATTAATTTGTCAAATGTAATAAAAAATTTGTTTCAATTTCGGATTTTATTACCAAAGATTATTATTAACTTTTATCTTACGATCCGTAGGTTTTCTAACAAAGCGTTCTCGGGAAAATTTTATTAAAAAAAAAAATTAATATAACTTTTCACGACGTATCGCACATGAATAATGAATGCCTGAGTGATTTCAATTTTAAAATTCAACTTAGTAGAAAAAACTTATTAGCTATAATATGTATTGCATTTTGAAAATATAAAAAGCGCGTGTTCACAATGCATTAAATTTTCAAAACACATCTATTTTTAAAATAAAATTTTTCCGTTTAAGGTACAATAAATTTCATTGAAACTCTTTTAATTATTCATAATTCCTTAAGGGCAGAGGTTCGGTTTTCGAGTTTAAAAATGCTATCCTTGCAATTTGATTCTATAAAAACGCAGGTGTTATTTAGAGCAGTTATATACAATTTAAAAATTTTTAAAACAAGGTTAAAAGCGTCAACTTCTTCATCAGAGGAAAAATAAAATAAATTTCTTTTGGTCTAGGATTAGCTAATCAGTTGTAGTTTAAACCCAGGATTACTCTGGAACCAAAGTCGAATATCAGTAATGTTAATGCAAAAAATTGCACTTTGAAAAATTCATAAAAACCGACACCTCCCCTTAAGGGTTGAGCCTTGAGAAATAAAATAGTTGTATGTATACCGATCGTTATTGGATATTAGAACTATGCTGAGGTGCTAGCAATCAACGAACTTAGTTTGCATTTCTCGTATAAATCACCAACTTGTGTCAAGTTTTGTCTATATGAAATGGCATTTCACGCAAATTTAACTAGTCTGGTATTTACAAAGCTTACTAAGCATGCAATTTACATTTAAATCAGCTAAAATTAACATTTCGAATTTGACTGGTAAAAATTAACAAATGACACCCTTCAGTCTGGAAAATACTCTAAAATGCACGATCAAAATTTAATGCCATTAGGGTTAAAAAATGAACAGTGAAGTGCGAGTTAAGTGTAAGGGTGTATCAATATTAAATGAATCGATATAAAATTTGTACAAGTGTAGTGAGATTTATAGCTCCTAATGAGAAACTTATGGGAACTTCTAGCAGGCATCAATAACTGACAAAGAAAATAAATAGAATTCCAATAAAATAAGAATGAAGTGCTCAAAAACAAATACAGTAAACATTTAAAGCAAAATGTCAAATATCTTTTAAGATAAAAAGCTTTATTTATCAACAATAACCCGTATCCAAAGGCTTTGTTCCATTCAAAATGTATATAATATTTTCCATTTGGTTCTATTTGAGTAAAAAAAAATAAGCCAAAACTAACAAAATAACCACAACTGGATTTTAAAGTGAATTTGTCAATTTAGAAATTATAAAAATGCTGTGGCTGCTGGGCTCTTCGCAAACAGTCGTTTTGATCGATATGATGCCACATGGCTAGTGCTATATGCTCAATTAATTTTATCGCAAAATCTCTATTAATATTTGATTTATAATGTATGGTCATGGAATTATAATTACGCATCAGTAATAATGAATAACTGCAAAATTTAAATGGGCTTTACCGGCAGAATAAATTGTGCTACTGTATTCAAAATTTATCAAAAAATAATAAAGTAAAGAAAAAAAAAAGTAAAAAAGTTCAGACAAAGAACTTTAATGTAGAATTTAAACCACGTACACCAAAGTGTACGCGTCAGATTTTCCGTTCAGTATAAGAACTTTGGATAAATTGTTCAAAAGAAATTTATTTAAATTTTATTAGTCAGGAAGCTAATTGCATCAACCACTTTTCACATATTATGATTTTGTAACGTTGCAATAATTGCATTTTTTACTCCCTTTTTTGTAACCTTTTCTTTATATGCCGGTTAATTTCAGATTTTTTTTTACTTTGGCTTTCAAATTTTGCATTATATGACCATAAAAAATTTTAATTAATATCTAATGAGAACTTTAGCATATTTTTTCATTTTGAAAAAAAATCTTACTAAATTTTCTTTTGTATAAAAATATAACTAAAATGATTTTTGTAATATTAACTCACAATATAATTTACTGACATAAAATGCGAAATTCAAGAGAATAAAAATAAAATAAAATAAGTATAAAATATTGCAAAATTGCAATGCGCTAGGTGAAAAGTAATTGAAACCTTTAACCCGGTTCGAAAAATAGTATGTTATACAACAATGGATAAGAGTGTGACAAAGATAACTGCCAAAACAGCATTAAGGATTTAAAGTCATTTTAGTCTTGCAGTTTGGAAACAAAGAGTAGTAGTTAGGTATAATGCAATTAGGGAAATATTAGTAATAATTACTTCTCCGATTGTTATTCCGTAATAGCTAAAATTGGTATTGATTTAGTATATGCACGTGAGTCTATACCAAATCGTTTATTTAACATTTAAAAGTGATGGTGCAAACGTGAAATAGTGAAAATCAATAATATTCAAGAAAATCAAGAAATTGAAGCAGATGCTGCTGTAAGTGTGCTATAAAGCTTTGGTTTCCTAGGAAGTGGTGGCCATCATGTAGCGGCCATATTCTAGTATTTTTGATAAAAAAAAGTGTGAATTGTACAGAATCGAACCATTTATAGATTTTGTTTAGCACTTTTATTCATAGAATTTTCACGGTAACAAAACTACATTACAGAACACAAAATAACGTTTTGAGATGTCACCCAGTGTTGCATTATGGCCAATATTTGAAGACACCGTTTTTCAGAAAACCAAAACTTCTAAGAAATCTAAGAAATTTTAAATTCTAATGCATTAAACCAAAAACTGTCATAATTATGTCCAACAAAAATGTAATTGAATATTTGAATTCACAATTAATAAACAAAAATTAACAGTGTTTATTAAAAGTTCATAGTTTTAATGAAAAAAATTATGGTATTTTTGAAAAATTAGTTTTTGAAATTAATTAAAAAATTTTTTTCAATGCGACAGATAAAATAAAAAGATTTAAAGAAAGAACGCCAGAGGAGAAATATTTTAAATCAAATCGTCGTCATTGTATATGGTTCTTTACAGAAGCGTCGTAACTCATTACAGACTCTTTTGGCAAATTACCTCGGTGATTTGCCATTGCTGCCCGAGGGACTCTTGCATTTAATATTTTTTACCGCTTTCCAATTTTATTTTCTTTTTCAATTTTACGTTCTTTCAACTTAAAAATCAATTCAAATTTTCGAGATTGGCAGTACTGTTTTTGTTAAAATAGTTCCCGCTGTGGTTTGCGTGATGTTATAGTATTCAGTTGGGTTGCAGCCGAACAGCTTATAAAATTTCACTAGAAATGGTGACCGGACATTTCGCTCCCGGACATTTTGCTACCAGCATATTTCGCTCCTCGAGATTTCACTAATGTGCGTGAAGTAAGCCCCGTCATTTTTGAAAATTTGAAAACTGAATATTGTGACGGGCTGTACCCGATGTGTGGTTGTGTCGTATTTTTTTAAAGTTTATTTTGGATATTATAGAGATTGCTTATTTTGGGGTAGAAGTTAGCCCCGCCATTTTTAAATTATTAAACAAGAATTTGTGTTGAATTCTAATCGACGTATGCCGTTGTGTGCCGTAAATCGTAAAATTTTATTTTCAGACGGTTCTTAGCCCAGTAGTTAGTCATCACTTACTGAACCAAAAATTTCCAGTTCGAATTCCATGAAAAATGAGGTGCATTTCGTCAGTTTCCCCCCCCCCCATTTCGAATTTTGAATCAACTATAGTCTAAATCGTTTGTACCTCTTTGTACCTTCCTTATTTTCGTTTGTACCAGTTTTGTTTTTGAAATATTTCAAATTTTCTAATAATGACATTTCTCCAAATCCCCCCCTCAGGATTTTAAATTTTGGTTATAAGATAGTTTTAGTGGTTTGCACCTGTGTGTGTACCTTTCTTATATTTGGTTGTACCACATCTTTTTTGAGATGTACAGAAATTGATTTTTGATATTTGGGGCATATTGTTCTAGAAATCTAAATAGCTATTATTGAAAAATAAAAATAAAAATTTTTAAGCACCCTTGATTGTAAAAAATTTCAAAAATAAAAATTAATAATAAAAGTGCACCTTATTTTAAAAACTATTGTTCCCTTTTAAAAAAACAAAATAATTTTTTCTTCTTCACTCAACAACATAAATTCTCGGACTCTTCACTCGAAAAATTAACTTATCCATCTTCTCCACCCCCTTCCCAGTACAAAGTTTAAACATTAATTTTGAAGTCAGGGGAAACGGAGAATTTGTAATATAGAATGTATAGACAGGTTTCGTAAGTGGAATAAATCTCCGTTCCCCTGACTTCAAAATTAATGTTTAAACTTTGTAGTGGGAGGGGGAGTGTCCGAGAATTATTTTGAAGAAGAAAATAAATTATTTTGTTCTTTTTAAAGGGAATGATAGTTTTTAAAGAAAGGTACTTTTATTATTAATTTTTATTTTTGAAATTTTTTTAAAGTCAGGAGTTTCTTAAATTTAAAATTTTTATTTTATTTTACTCATTTTGGAGTTTATTTTGTCAAAATGTATAGAGAAACCGAATATAATATATTATTGTCGTTACAAGCAAAACACACCAAGTCGGTTTTTGTCATTTTTGACTAATTGACACTATCCTGTCCATTTTATGCCATTAAATGCCCATTTTAGATATTTCGAAATATCTGAAAAACAAAATGGGTACAAACGAAAATAAGGCAGGTACAAACGGGTACAAACGAGGTACAAACGATTTAGACTATTTTGGATCCAAAATTTGAAATGGGGGAAGGTATGGGCTGGCGAAATGCACCTTGAAAAATGGAAAAGTCTAACTTTCTTATATACGGAATGAAAATTCCTTTTTGTTGTAGTGCAGTTCTCCGAAAAAATCCATTCTATTAATCGCAGACAAAACTTTTATAGTTAAGTATACTTGGACGCAGTAAAAATAAAATTTTTTTGGACCAAAATCTATTTTATCGATAGAAGTTAGCTCCGCCATTTTGGTTTTTTTTAATCAATTCTACTATAGGTGTGTTGTAAACCATTAAATTTAACGGATTAAATAATATTTTAAACCTTGACCTGAAATAAAAAATTTTAAAAATAACCATTGCATAAAAGGGAGTCTCATATAATATATTACCGTATCTTTTATCTCAATGACTTATAGTGAAAAACTGGTGTCTTAATTTTTCAGCATAAAATTTAATGGTTTACAACACACCTCGAGTAGAATCCAATACAATTTTGATTAAAAAAAAACTTCTATCGATAAAATAGTTTTTGGCTAAAAAGAATTTTAGTTATCAAAATAAAATTTTATGATTTACGGCACACAACGCCACATGTCGAGTAGAATCCAATACAATTTCAATTTTTAAAAAAATCAAAAATGGCGGGGCTAACTTCTACCCCAAAATAAGCAATCTTGATAAAATCCAAAATAATTAAATAAAATTAATAAAATACGGCACATCGTGGCACAGCTCGGCACAATATACAGTTTTTATATTTTCAAAAATATCAGGACTATCTCCACGCACATATTTCGCTACCACTCCTAAATCGTTACTAAAATTATACGTTCGATTTTGAAATATTTAATATTGAAATATTTTGAAAATTATAATTCAATAAATACACTTCAACTACAACAAAATACAACTTAAAAAGGTGGAGTACCAAACGATTATATCTCCAATAAGGTAGCCGAACAACTGTTACCTCGAAGGTACCCGGTTCAAATCCGGGAAGAATCTCAAACTTTCATAAGTCCGTCTTTGTGCTTCTATTAAAAACAGGATTACCGGCATTTCCTAATTCATTTTAAGCAGTCGTAGAGTCAAAAGCTGAAACCTTTCTCTCAGGGGTGAACTGAAAGGCCGATGTTGTGTATCAAAAATTACGGAGCTAGAAAGACGGGACCTGTGGGCCTACGCAATAATTAAAAACTACCCTGAAGCAAGAAGAAGTCAATAAACGTAAGTCTAGAATGTTAATTTAGTCAATTTAAAATAAATTTTAAGTATGAAGTTGCACTCCTAGAAGACAACTACGGCTGGCTCCAACTAGTTGCAGCTGGCAATCGATCAGAACTTAAGACGTAAAATTTTTAAAATTTTGTTTAATTCAAAGGGATTGCGTCCCAGCTCTAAAGTACAATAAATTACTTATTAATGAATTTATAAAATTAATTTTTATAAATTTTTCAAAATGAACAAATGTTAACTAAAGATTCTTATCGTTCGCTGAAATGCTATGTAAATAATACATTGTAAAGAATATACGTTGTTGGATCGTTAAATAGTAAATAAATGCTGCAAGTAAATATCTAATCTAAACGAATGACTGCAACATGCAAATACACAGTTAATAACAAAGGCCTGTCACTTTAACGATGCAAATACGACACCCATTTACCGTTAAATAAATAAAAATTTATTGATATTTTAAAAAGATTAACTATAGGCTTGTAAAGAAATCAAGTATTCAATTACTGAAAGCAAACGACTCGAATACCAAAGCGTTTAACTCTGTATACTATATAAGACCTTTGTATTCCGCTGAAAAACCTTTTTTTTATTTCCTGTAACAATTTTGATCAAACATATCTATGTTGTGAAATATTAAATAATAATAAATATTAACACTCATAGCAGCTCATATCTCAGAAAACTTCACATTATGAGATCGGGTTTTCATTCTACGATATCGAATGCTGTGTTCATTATTATTTATCGCTAATACATCAACCGCATTGGATTTTTATATTTGATTAAATTTAGATATTTCTATAAAATATATCGACAGTCTATTTAATAAAATTTTAAATCAATATTTTTACGAAGGATTGAGGTGAAATAGGAAATAGAAAATGCACTGAGCGATCGCTCATGTTCTTTTAATGACGTTCCTGCTGAAGAATTCATTATTGAACGTCAGTAAAAATACATATATTATATACAAATTATATACAAATATAATATTTA
Source organism: Cantharis rufa (assembly GCA_947369205.1). Taxonomy (NCBI): domain Eukaryota; kingdom Metazoa; phylum Arthropoda; class Insecta; order Coleoptera; family Cantharidae; genus Cantharis; species Cantharis rufa. The sequence goes on from OX376303.1 coordinate 11,586,745, forward strand.
TTTTTAAATTTTGTTTTTGTTAAGTCCTCGTTATTTTCGAGTATTACACTCAAAACCAAGTTTTAGAATTAAAAATGTTGCCATTACAATTTCCACTTAGGAATACGATTATTACTTTGTATACAAAATATACAGATGACAAAAGAACTTTATCATGCATTTGCAGTGTTTGTTCAGCTTTATGTAAAATTGTCCTTCATAAGGATTATTTAGATCGAATACCAAGGTTAGACGAATAAAAATGATTTGAAATTCAAATTTCCTATTGAAAATCGAATTATTTGAAATTTGTAAATCGCGAACGAATCTAAAAAAAAGCATCCTCACCAGCATGTTTTGTATAAAATTATCTATTAGTTACCTCGTTTGGAATAATTCAGTTCTGATGGTTTTCATAATCTTTTAGAGCACTAAATAAATAATGTTAAATTGCTGTTCTGATAATCAAAGAACATCCTGTATAGTGTAAAACTCTCGTGTATTTAAATCAGTCTCGGAATTAAATCTCTGCATTTTCGAGTTAATCAATGTAAAATGTTGTGACGGTATTTGTTCGGTTTCCATAACAGTTTATGTTTTAGACAAGTTTAAGTTTCATTAAACATTTAACTGTTATATTTTCCATTATTACATTATTTAAAAAACAAGATAAAAAGTTTAATTGCGTCCACAATTAAAAGAAATTAATGTTAACGACATACTAAAATAATCCGTAATTTATAGAATTCTTATTTGAAGTATCTACGAATTTTATTAGTAATTGAATTCACCCTTTCTTCATCTTTACTTAATCACCACCACCCAATAGGGCGCATTAAGCCTGTTAATGATATTAACGAGGAGGAATCAAATTAAATACTTTAATTGTGTTTTAATAAATTTTGAATTCTGGAGATAATGTTGATGTACCTACCTACTTATTTAATTTGTAAAATACTGGTAAAGAGCATTAAAATATTCATTACACGTAATTTTAATTACTAAACCACAACATTTTATTTTGAAATCTTTCAAGACGAAACCAATTTAATTCTTAATAATGTAATACGGTATATTTAAATTTTTACGATACCTACTTTAGAGTTTCCAAATAAAATTCTCCAAAGTGGTATATTTAAAAAAAAATTGTTTGCGTAATAAACAAAAAACATATCTACTTAATTAAACAATTAAAAAGTTTAAATTGACTATAAATTTTTTATGGCTTGATTGTACTTATATACGAGTACATTTAAAACCAACCACGTATTCGAGATGTGTATTTCGCAAAAAAATTACAGATAATACGTTTTGGTTGCTATATTACAACGACCTGATTCTTAAAACAATAGTGGTACCAGCAGTATAAGTTCAAAAATTGTATTATAAAATTTAGATGCAATTCTGTTTCTAAAATTTTGAAATTTAGAATTCTGAAAAAGTTCTTCTTAAACATTTAGCAATAATTTTAAAACTTTCAATAAGGTCTCAAAATATTATTCAGTAGTATGTTGGCGAAACCCAACTCGATCCATTATCAAGATATGGAAATGTGCTTCTTATCCATCATACTCATCACTGCTTATATCTAAGTAAGTTAGTATAGTCGGTGGTTCGATGAAAGCTGAAATAGCTTTGAAGTTTTAAAAAAAATTGCAGTTTGAGATAAATCTGGTAAAACTTATATTTCAACCAAAGTTACTTTAATAATTGCTTCAAAACTAAGAGAGTTTATCAATGCTACGAAAACCTGCCGAAAATGTTCGGACGAAGCTTTTACAAATTAAAAATTACATTTTATTAAAATGCCCAATTTCCATCAGATTTCGAGACAGCCGATTCCATCACTTTTTGTTTTAGAGCAAAAATTTTAATCGAAAGTTTTTCTTTCTCCACCATGCTCGGCGTCGTCTTAATAAATTTTCCTCAAACGTATTTTCTATATAGAATCCATTTACATTTGAAATAAGTTCATGCTTTTTAATTAAAACTGCCCCTTCAATTGCAGAAACAATGCGTCAGTACAATGCAGTCACCATTCTTATATCTTAAGAGAAAATGCTGTTTTGTAGACAAATTCCGTTTTTCTTAATTTCATGATGTAATAAAAACACCATTTTTAGTGATGCATTGCAACCTATCCTCCCTTTTATATGCTATTCGTATGTATTTATTCAGAATCTGTTTACACAGTGGTTTTAGGGTACGTATATTTCAGCGTAAGTGTAGGGATTATATTTGTATTGAATTTGAGGGCAGAAAAAACATTTTAAAGTGAAAATTTATTGTTGTAGCTGTCGGACGTATATTAAACGAGAGCAATGCAATATTGTAATTAAGTTTAGGAAAATAACCACACCGAAGTGCATTTTTGCTTTATCCTTACTATGAATTTTGCTTTCGGGCAATGGTTTCAGATGTAATAAGATTAACCGAATATGATACTTTAATGTGCGTGCTCCCTGCGTTCATAGCTATTTTAAGTAACTACAATTTAAAAAATTTACCAAAATAGAAATCACGCTAATTCAGCACGAAAACTTTTACTATGAAAATTTAAATAAGCTTACCTGAGATCGAGTAAGTACATGTCGCTTTGTAGGACGATCAATTATCGGATCAGAAGGTGGAATTATCGCCGGTTCAGGAGTTGGTATTGTGCGTACAGGTGGAGCTAAAAGTGTCTTGGCGCAGTCTGGCTCCGATTTTGAGTCCTTTAATGCAGAATCTGGGGACGTCTCAACCGATTGTCTCATTTCTATTTCATCTAGATGATTGAGACTTTTTGATCGAACCTGGAACAATAAACTTCGGTTAACAATCATGAAAAAAAAAATTTTATTCGTAGTTCGGACGAAACTTTTTATATTATTACACCTATAATTTTAATTGCGAAAGGTGTTTTGTGTAGACAGCTAATTTAAAATTCTATGTAACGTATTAACATTTAACTTTCACGTCGGAAATGTCTCCAAATTGATATAAATCTAATTTATTACCCCGTTGTAAGTTATTTTATTGTTTAGTAGCGTGTATAAGGTGCAAATGATTTGGAGTAAATATACAAACTTTGTTCTTATTCGTAAGTTGGAAAGTTCGTTTTTACTACCTAACTTACCAAGTCAGAAATCCAATAAAATTAATCTTAATTAAAAGTTAATTCAAAATCTAAAAATACACTAATAGTTATAGTTTCATGTGTAATGTTAGAACGCACAATTACATCTAATTGTTTTGCCAAATCCAGCCGTAAGGATTAAGTCGTAAAGAAAAACGATCAGTTGTTCGATATTTCTGCTCAATTTGTTGCAAACCCTCCTGACCAATTACACTGTAAATAATTAATTTAAAAGATCTACTTAATGAACCAATTAATAGCAAATCAATTTATGTGAATGTTTACAAAATTGTAAAAGTGTAAAAGTTTATTTTGTAGTTAAAATTTAATTTTGGAAGATCTTCTAAAGCGATTTCAACCAATTAACAAACCAGTAAATATTAATTAAGAAATAAATTAAAATTCATGCAACCTGTTCAAGGAAAATCGTTCGCTACGCTTCGACTTAATAATGCAGGATGTGGAGTTTCTCAAGGAATTATTTGCGCTGTTTTATTTTGAAATACCACCACTATTATGAAAATCTTTTTGTACTACGATTTAAATTCAAATAAATTTTTATATTTCATTATTGTGTGCAATAAAAGCGAGTTGTTTGGATGCAGTACATAAGAAGTTAAAAAAATCTATTTGATATTCCTCGCATTTCTCCACTGCTTATGAATTTTGTTCCAGTTCTTCAAATATCGATATTAAAAATGTTGGAACGTCTAAACCAAATAATGTTATTTGGGAATATGTGACTGGAAAGTACGTTACGATGACTAAATAGACAAGAATTATCAATTAAAAGTAAATTGCATTGTTTGAAATGGCAACTTTCGAACTTCCTATTCAATTTCCAAGTTTTGTTTGTTCAGCTTAGAGGTTTATTTATACTCGTACAGTTCAATTTGAAGGAGATACCTATTATTGAAATTAAATTATTGTTTTATACTATGCATTCGCTTTTGTGACAAAATTATTGTTTCCTAAAAATCCAAAATTCTACAATTCTTTACGCTTCGGTATTACCTAAAATATTTATAGTAATTTTTGAAATATTTCTAGTTGTTAAGTTGATAATGTTAAAATATGTAATTATTCAAATTTTATGAAATTTTGTAGTCTGCAGAGAAAACACTGTAATCTTAAATTTTATTCATAAATGTATTCTTGTAAAGAAATACTTTTTAGGAAATCCAGCGAGACCCCTTTTCTGATGCGATAAGTAGCATTTTATTGAATATATCAAAGGAGAGACTTTTGCAAACTAAATTGCAATTTCTCTGCACTTAAAAGTCTTATAAATTTATATTTAGATCCTTCGTGAATTCTTTTGTATTTTTTTCCTCTGGTAATATGTATTTAAGATACATTCTTCTTGGTTTATAGTTTTTCGAATTTGTTAAATTCAGCTCTTTTCCATTAAAATTGATGAAATTTCAAAAATTCAATTACCTCTACAAGAACAAGCTGACACTACAGTTTTAATGCAAAAATATGTTTTCATTAAAAAGATTGGATTTGGAAAATTGCGATGAACTAATTAGAAACGAAGGCTTCGCTAATTTAAATGAAAAGTCTTTGATACTATTAAGGAACAAAATTGCCAATAATTTCGAACTTGTAAGCTGAACTAATCGTAAGTAATATCGACCTAATTTTTTGAATAAATCAAATTTTTTTATGTTTAAAATAATTTTTTAACTTTGGCTATTAATAACAGAACCCAAGTAACACTTTATGCTGAATATCAACTGCGAGCACGCTGTGTCAGCATAAAATTCAGCTAACTAGCTGAGTCAGCTGCTGATTTTCAGTAACATCGAAAGCTGAATTGCTACTGAATTGCTAAGTTGGCTGCTGAAAACCAGCTGAAAATGCGCTGCGTCAGCATGCAAACTGCTGAATCAGCTAATATTCAGCGCTGAATATTAGCTGATAATATTAGCAAATTAGCAATTTAGTAGCAATTCAGCTTCTGACGTTACTGAAAATCAGCATATGACTAGTAACTGAATCAGTTAATATTCAGCGCTGATTCAGCTTCTACTTTATGGAGTAACAAAACCAAAATAAATTAAAAATTTTTCAATGTTCGGCGTAGACTGGGGCAAATATGAAAATATCTGGAATATTATTACATCCCTAGAGCAGTTACCTACGATTATAGACATACACAGCTGTCCTCACTTATTTACATATCCTTTTATTGTTTTTTTTTTTGGTATATTTTGAAGTTTAAAGTTTACTATAATTATCTTCTTAACATCATATTTATTTTTTCATAAAATTCAAAGTTGTTTTAAATAACATACTTTTCAAAAAGCTTTTCGGTTTACAAATAAAACACTGCAAATTATTATATGTATATAGTTTCCACATTTAATATTAGCAATACTGTTTAATAAATTTAAGTTTTGGATATTTTGCAAATCTGATCCTGGGAGGGAGAAGAAAATTTTAAGTGGAACTATAAGGAGAGAAAAAAGGAGGTAAAAACCAACACTTCGCTCCTAACTTACAACAGAGTTAGTGTAAACTTCAATAAGAGTTTTAAACTAAATTTTAACAAAACCACACTAAAATTTCTCAGTCAGAAAATAAAACTAGATTTAATTCTTATATCAAAACGTAAAAATAAATTGGTATGATCCTGGCGAGGACCGGCCTAAATGTGTAAGTTGTTTACCGCATCCTCCGCCATGCCAAACAAGGCCTATACCGATTTTTTGAACAAAAATCGCAAAATGATAAGATTTCTTTGGGTGTAATATCCTTTAATTTAATCGTTTGAAGTTTTTCTTTTATAAAACCACAAACTCGAAATCTGTGCTTTTAATTAAAATCAAATCCATTTCCTTAGTAATATCAAATCTCTCATTTCTTCTAAGGTAAATACAGAACACGCAAATACAGAATTCTATAGCATAAACAAATTAAATTTCCATATACAAGCGGGTCAAACTACACACATGATAACTTTGCATAACATTGAAAGTCGCTCATGCATGGAATCCTTACCCAACAAATTAAAATTTCCAAGTTATTAGTGAAGACAACCGAAAAACTTTAAACATTATTTTTCCGGTTAAAGAAACTGAATTTAACATCAAGTAATTCACTTAAAGTTTTTTCGCCACAGAATACGAATACCCTAATCAAAATGAAACTGTCAGACAACTGCTTAATCTGATTCTACTCAATAGATTTCTTGTCGACTTATTTTTATCAAGTTGGAAGCATTTAATTTGCGAAAGAAGAAAATTTAATTTGTAAAGTGGTAACATTTTCATTAAAAGATTATGAAAATTTAAGCTACTAGTTAATTTGAGTTTTATGATATTTTAACGCTGCGGTTGCTATGAAGAAGCACTCAAAATAAAATTCGAAAAACCGTAATTTTCACACATGAAATTGAAGTTCCAAAGCTCCAAGCAGATACATTTGACACGTAGTACAGATAAATGGCTTAAAAGTTAGCTCGTGTTAACTTAATTTATCAATAAAATTGTAGGCAATATTATAGTTTCCGAAGTTCATATGAAGCTAAAAAGTGAAAATTATGATTTCCTGGTCAACACAACAAATATGTCGGTTTCGGTTTATTAAAACTGAAATTAGTATTAAAACATTTTTTGCTTTATTGGCAAGGAAATACACGACTGCCTCTTTTAAGTTAATTGTAGTTTATAGTTCACAATAAAACGTGATATAATTTTCCTTCATTTATTTTCAACATCTGGTATGACGTTTATGAATAAGCCTATTAAAGGAATGATAAGGTGCAACAAAAAGAGTTGAATCCACTCCAGCAAAGCTAATTAAGTGTAAATTATATGAGATCATTAATTTAACTTAGGGTAAATCAAATTGTACCTACTTTAACTGTCATAGTATATTCACAAGGAGTGATGTATAATGAAATGTTGCAAACTATAGAAGCAAAATTTCTTAAAGCAGAAAATATCATTTAATGGAACGCCCAATCAAATAAAAAAAAAACGAAAAGGAAATTAAATGTAAAAAATCAAAGGCTTTAAAAATTACAAAAGGGCGATTTCAGTCTGAGGAGCTATAAATGGATGAGAAACTAGAAGTTGATCTATAACATAAAGAACAAACACAGCAACCACTGTCAGACAAAACGTTTTGGACTAGCACTCCACCAGACACAAATAAAGGCTTCATCTTAGTACTTCTAGGCACCCTAATAAGTTTAATTAATTCTATAATTATTTCTACGAAGACAAACAAAATCATCGTTGCATGTTTTGAGTGTTGTAATAAATTTATTAGCATGGTTTTGGAATTCGACTGTTTGCTTATCAAATTTACAGCTAGAAATAACGAATTAACTGATTTGAGAGTCGGAACAGACCTAAGACACCATTGGCAATGACAACGACTAAGTCGTTTTAAAATATAGTAAAATCCGTTATTAAGTGGCGGCTAGTATGGCAAGAGCGATATGGCGCCACCTTCCTAAAACTGAATATCAATCAATGTTATTGCATTTTAAAAAAGAAAATATTTGTTATCGACAGTGGTCTAAAAACTAGAAACCTCTCTAGCTTCCAATCGATTCCAGTTCGATCTGTGCGATTTTCGATCTGCTTTTCCCTTATAAAATCTATACAAAGATTGAAATATTGCTTCTTTTTCTAAAGTGTATAAATTTATACATACATATTTTCCACTATCTCATCCAACCAAAAATTTATTTAAGTATAAATTGCGAAGTTCTTTTTGAAGAAGTTTTGTTGTTCAATATTTTCTTGATTGATATTTCAACAATGTGCACAATATTGGTTGGCAATATTTTGTTAAAATTATTTATCTTTAATTAACCTCAAGAAACGTTACGAAAACAAAATAATTTTACCAGAATTTAATTATAGGAAATCCCTATGGCTATTTATTTAGGTCTCGACTTTGTACGGTTTTATAAAATAATATGACGTTGCCTCAAGGAGACGATCAAAAAGTCCAAAAATTCACCTAGTCTGTGTCTGATATCAGCTGTATTTATTTAAAATAATTTTTTTGAAAAAAAAAATTGACTTGTCATGCTTGATGGGTATCAACGTAATATAATATAAACGATTCAAAACGATGTTGCATTTAAATAGAAAGTTTGTGATACATAAATAACTAATCACGGTGGATAACCGCTCACTTTACCGGATAAAATCGAAGACTAAAGTAACTACTTATGCCGACGAAGCGTATAAATTATTATTAAGCTGCTCATTTTCAGCACATAATATTTGAAGAATATATCGTGAAATCCCAGACGTAAATAAATAATTTAACGCAAAACACGCTATGTCAGTTTATACAGACCTTCTCGTTAGATTAATTATTTTTCAATTCAGTTAACAATGGTATTCCATTTACATAATTAGAATTTGTAGTATTCATCAACTTATTTTAAAGCTCCGTGGAAAATACAACTTGTTTTGATGAGAGTAGTATGATTTTCATTAATATAAATTTCATGAATTGAATTGGCGAGATAAAAGAAAAGCTAACATTTTCACAGTAAACAGTTTTATAGTAATAAATAAAAATTTAATCAACCGAACATATAAATTTTACTTTACATTCCCATAAACATAATGACCTAATTTCGGGCAACACCTATTACAAAACAGTTCACACCAACCGCAATATTTTGTGTTAACACGAAAAACCGTTAGGAAGACATAAAAATTGTTATAAAGCTTCGTATTGGAGCTATTCATCTTATAAACGCTCACGTTTTTGAGCCGTTTCTTTTGGTTTCATTTCAGAAAGCCTTTAAGAAGTTACACCTATAAGTACTTGAAGTGAAAATTTTAAATCTGAACTCGAGGCAGATTGGAATAGCAAATTTTTGTACTTTTGTGTATATTCCTTAGTCGTAACGGGTGGTAAATCTCACAAAAATTTTCAATTTTAAACTTCATTTAAAATTTTTTGTCAACATTTCGGTACGAATTATTTATATATCGGAAGCCGTGAATATGTTGTTCATTTGAGGATTTAGTTCATTCCATCAACTGACAGATACAAATCTAGTGTGGTTTAGTTCGAATCGATATAATGTCATTTGATTTTGTGGTAGTCTTTATTGGAACACTGAAAATTTTCAAGAACATCTACACGTCTACAAAATTACAGCTTACACAGACGGTTTCCGTTGGTTATCCTTTCCAAGGATTTTGAAGTAATCCAATTACTTTAATTTGAATTCGTTTTACATTCAACCAAAATATTTATTTTTATTCCAATTTTTGTTAAAAAGTGCTTTGTTGCATAATTTATAATCTTCTATTGAACTCCAGAAATTATAAATTATTAATTAAAACATTAAAGGAAAATAACGAATTCGCTTCCATACAAATTATCAGTTCATAAAATAAATTTTAAATTTAAATATTTCAAAGGTTTTTGCGAAATTCAAACTTCCATGCCCCTAACAGGGTCTCTTAACGATATTGAACTCAAAAATTTGTATTGTGAGTGTTAGAATTGGATTTGGAAACCTAAATTTGGAAAAGGACAATTCTGATCGAATAATAGAGTCCGATTTTATTACTTTCCTTGCTTTTCACACTACACATGTAGAAATTATTGCTTAGTGAACTTCAAGGAACCATTACCATTTTTTTATTATAGTGGGTGGATTTTTCTCCGACAGGCACTTGGAAAATTACAATAACATGGCTTTCAGAACCTTTTGGTTTTTCTTTTTAGTAAATCTCACAAGAACGTAAAAAATCTGAATAAAACGATAAGGTTATCTAAACATCTGCTAAAACTCTCTAATCTTCTTTACCTCATACAAAAAAAACCCGTCCCCAGAGCCGGAACTAGGGTATGATGTGCTCGTGCCGATTTTGAAACTTGCACACTTACCGGGGGGGGGGGGGGGGGTCTGGCGAAAATGTTTGAAATTTTTCTCAAAAAAATAGGTTTAATGAAGCAAATTTATTTAAAAAATTACAGGACAAATAAGCAAGCAGCAGTGTTGATCTACGTGTGGTAAAGACCACAGGTATCCTGCCAATCTTTTACTATATTTTATATTCTACGATTTTATCTCACGCTTTATTTCCCCAATTATACGGGGTCTCCCCTCAGATACGGCCCTGCCCACCAGAACGGTAAATCGCGGGGGGAATTTATTAAAACTGAAAAAGTGATGTTTCATAGCATTTTTTTTCTTTTTTTGAAATCGTATTGTTAACAAACGTTAATAAGATCTTTTGTAATAATTATTATGTTATATTATTAATAATTCGTTTTTTAAACATAAAATTGAAATTTTGTTAAGCCCCTCGAGATACTTTATAAATTAGAAAAGTGCCTTTATATTTTTTAAATTTAATTTTAAAATTGAAAATTTGGCACCCTCTAACTAGCTCGCGCCCGTGGCAGCTGCCTCTCTCGCCATGCCCTAGTTCCGACCCTGAATAATCCTATCACTTTGATAGCATTTCTTCCGTAATTTTTACCTTCAACCAAAATTCTTACCTAACCTCGATCTAAGCTGCAACCTGTATAGTGTGATAATCGGGGTTCACATGTTTTTGTAGATATTAGCAAAAGTATTGTAGCATTTAAAAGTCGATTTGGAAAAAATAATCGACTTTAACGTTTTTAATTTGGTTATGCTGCAAATTTCAGGTTTGTGCAGGTGACTTCTAGCCGTACTACTCCTAACAACATAATTATTATTAATTTATTTCAAATAGGATTTTGTTAATTATAGCTGAATTTAACTTTAAAAAAAATATCGGCTCAAAGATAACCGTCTAGCTAGATCTGACATTCTAGAGTACACTTTATGCCCAAAATATTTGAATAACATAAAAACACGCCATGAGCGCTACCCTTTTGAAAACAGTCAATCGAATACTCACATTTAGTTTTTGATCTTTTTTACGGGTATTTTTAGGATGTGTGTAAACCGCGTCAGTGATCAATATTTTTTTGGCCGGTAGCTTAATCGGTCCTACTCGGCAAAGGACAAGTAGTAAATTGCGGCAGCGGTTGATGAGAGTAGCTTAAGTTGTAATACCCAAAAGGTGGTGTATTTACTAGTACTTATAATATTATTATGTAATCCCCACAGTGGCGTAGTTTTGTGAAGGTATATAAATATGCTGGCGCAGCAATAAATAGTACAAATTTATTAAATTTGAAATTTTGATTAAAAGTTCTATTAGATACTAATAATTATTATTATTATTAAATTGCCATTAAAAATTTGTAAATTGTACAAAAAGATTTTTAAGTGGATCCGAGATTTGCCGGGGTTCCGGACTATGGGCTCCGGGCCGTATTGACAAACGTCATACTTACTAAAAATATCAAATTGTGCTACGAGGAAGAGGTGCATCTCCCTCGTTCACTTGTTGCAAATGTAATTCCAGATGCGCAAATTAGACCTAAACTCTGTATTATGTTTACTCTGTATTATGTGTTATGGGCAATACTAATCCTATTAACAAGCAAGCAAAGACAAAGACTCAATTTACGGTCAATCCTAAAATTTTTTAGCGCAATTTACGAGTAGGATTAGAAAAACGCTCAACCCTTGGCGCAATTTAAAGCCCCCTATTTTTACATGATCTATACAAATTAATGTTTATATTTGTAATTTACACCGCGAACTACAATAATTTTATTAGAAATTTTTTTAAATAGTAGCCCTGTTACTGTACTTATCCAAGCAGTGCCGTAGCAAAGGTGAGGCGACTGATGCTTTGCTTCAGGCGCATTGTAATGGAGGCGCTAAGCCTTGACAAATATTTTAAACTAAAAGTATTGATCTACCTTATTTTCAGGAGGCACTTAAATACAATTATGGCAAAACTTTAAAATAAAAAAATATACAGGATGTCTATGGATACACCTTGCATAACTTAGGTGGTGATAGAGGATGCCTTTCTAAGAAACACTTTTAAGAATCATTTTTTTCTAACTTCAAGCCCTCGAGAGTTAGAGTTCTACTTTCACATAGCCTAGTTTAGAAAATTTGACTTTTCGGTAAAAATGGATAAGTGCTTTTTTAAAAAGCGTGAAATAATCTACAAATCACAGTAGCAGTTATGGAAATTTCATCGCTGAATATTTCCGAATTAAAATAAAAATTTCCAATGAAATTTCAATAACTTCAATAAAAACTAGGTTTTTCAAACCGAGGGGTCTGGGGGGTATGGAATACCTTCCAGTATACCAGAGTTTGTGCACAAAGAAGTGTTATTGAGCTTGTAAGTTTCAAACCAGAAATCTAATTTCTAAAAATCTAAGATTTCTGATTTGAAATTCAATAACACATTTTCGTATTTTGAACACAATCACTAATGTGTTGGGAGGTATACCATACCCCCTAGACCCCCCGGTTTGGAAAGCTAGTTTTGTGATTGTGTTCAAACAAGAAAATGTATTTTTGAGCTTATGAGTTTCAAACCAAAAATCTAACATTTTATCTATTTTCTATTTTTTATTATTAAGAATACAGGTAATTACACTTAAGAAATCTATTTTTTTAATTCGGGAATAATTCCCAATGCAATTTCCATGACCACTACTGTAGATTCAAACTTTTTATTGTCTAAAATCAACAGTTTTCCAGTTATAAATTAAACTAAGTAAAAAATTGTTGAAAAATTCAAGATTTTTTTTATTTTGTTTTTTTTTTCAAAACCCTGTATCTTTTAAGCCAGTGGTTCCCAAACTATGGTACTATTGTACTATGGTACAATTATTAAGGTAGTACGCAAGCAGCCATGGCCATAGAACATACACAGTCAATAATTAGATAAAACGCTTTAAAAATTTTTTTTTTGGACTAAGAATATTGTATTTTTTTCCTATTAATAGATGATAATGTTGTCATAAACTGTTGTTGCAGTTTTTATTACTTTACCATTTTGAAGTTTTTTTTTAACGGTTACAGTTCAGTGGTACGCTACTGATTTATAATTTCGTGTGTGGTACGCGAAATTAAAAGTTTGAGAACCACTGTTTTAAACAAAACATTTTGCAAAAAGTTCTGACGACCCATGCCGGATAGAAAGTTTAACGAACTAACATCGGTCTAGTAAACCTTTTTGAAAAACCAATTCCTTTCACAGAAAATCAGAAAATAATAAACAAGGCAACTATAAAACAAAAAATTAAAATAAGTTTAAAGGTTGAGGATTAAAAAACAACAATTAAAAAATTTGGAAAGAAATTGTCCAAATAAACAATAAAAATATAAATTTTCTGATAAACTTTTCGGAAACAAGTTTCATCATCAAATTCATTCAGCAGCATTAATAAACTTAAACAGTATGAAAAACTTTGAAATTACAAAATTCAATTGCTCAAAAAATTATTGTTAAACCTTATATTTGTGCCACGTGATATTTATTAAGGAAGATTTCAAATTTTAGCAAATTTTACAAACTTGAATGTTAAATTTGAATTTGAATTGTGTAAATAGCTTTGAGATTTTCAGGATTGCAGTAATTAATTTCTGAGGTAGAGTGTAGCTCATTTTGTATTTATAGCTCTTTAGATCTAATTAGTCATAACTGAGAGATTTCCCCGAAAGTTCCATTGTCTATTTTGCCTGAATTTACTTTTGTAACTAATATTTTAGTTTGTCTAATTTTGTAGATAAACACATAAACTCTCCATTTAAAAGAATATTTTTAATCAGTCAAAACTATCCCGTTTTCGGGATGTCCATTTTCGGTATTTAGAAATTAAAGCTATTTTTCTTCTTCATCAAATATAATCTTGCAAACGCTCAGATTAGATTATGAAAATTTACAAGAGCTTCAAAGTTTTAAAATTCTTAAAATCTATTTACCAAAATACGTTCGAAGCTATTACGTCCCCATCAAGCGACAGCTTTGTTGATGTGATATTTAGGTGTTATAAATCCTGTTTATGCAAGTAAAGCTCCTTATTTTGAAATATGGTAAATAATGAGACCGATATCTTTTTAAACTTTTAATATTATTTTTATACCAACAAAAAATCCGTACTAAATCCTCATTTACATAGTTTTAAAGTCCCCTTTTCTGTTTTTAAAGTTGTACCATCATCTTCTAATTTATGGTTCAGAAGATGAATTGCATTTTCTTCGATTTAAATAATCTCTGATTGACAAGAGTTGAATGGTTGAACCCAATATCGTTTAAATTTTATTACAAGTAATTCAAATTCAAGTCACAAATTACGGTTACTTTTGCTATACTTCCGCAAGTATGGACGTAGGCTGTATTGACAACAAAAAAGATTTCAAACGGTGGATAATAACCAATTTAAAATTTTTATCGAATTTAAGCTTGGCTTGAAAGATTATAGTAAAACAATTTTTTAGACCTAAACATCGTTACGGTAGATTGAACCAACCAGCAATTTTTTATATTAAACTAATTTAATTTTAACAGTTTATGGCATCTATGCCGAGGAGAGCCAATAAGAAACCGATTTAAACTTTAAACCTAAAAATGTTTCAACAATATTTTTGCAGTCATTCAATTTAAGTTTTGCGGATGACACTTTTAGGTGTAAAATTTTGTTGCGGCATGGCATTCTACTATATGTACACTGTGGAGTCGTTCACAAAACGAATTGTACAATTTTTATTTGTTGTCGTTTTATATAATAGGAAAATATAGAAACACGGAAAAACTAACAGATCGATACTTTGAAATTACATTTAAGAGTGGATGAGTCTAAAAAGCACAAGGTTTTCATGCGTTACCATACGGCAGTCGTTATTACATCGGGACGGACGAAGAATTTCCTTTTAAGGCTAATTGAGTAATAATAATTTTAATTAAAAAATAAAAATATCATTCCATGAAATTATTACTTATAAAAGGTTACTTTTATTGGTCGTTTGGTGGATTATAATCTATCGAATATCGTGTAACACTTGGTCAATAAACCATTATTCAAGCAAATTGCTTTATTTTAACAATGACCGGTCGTGAAATAATTTATGGTATGCAAAGCAGGCAATAACAACATATGTAGTTTAACATACAATTATAATATATGAGAATGTAGATAAGCATGGAAGCAAAATTGTTCCTGGAGTTAACATTTACTGTAGCCCTGTGTGTATGTAGTATATCCTATTACGGATATACATTCAATTTCCTACCCAAGTGGAGAAACTCGAATTTCCGCTTACTTTAATTGATTTACTGTGTTATAATATGAAATATAACTTTTGCAACAATCCATAAAAGTTTAAAACTTCTGTTTTCCAAAATTTTAGTGAAGGAAATCCGGTATAATCATTTAAAAGTTCCAAAAAAGTTGTTAATAATTTATGTTTATTGTGGGACTTTATTAACACTAATAAAAATGTTGGTTTGTTTAGGTATCAAATTTACATCCTTACAGCTATTGCGTGCTTCCGTCGTCAATTATTATCCATTCAATAAACAAATAGCTTTAAAGAAATAATAAAATTTTTATAAATAACTAAAATTTTAAGGACCTTAATGATCCATTTTCTAATTTTAAATATCGTTAATTGCATAATAAACCTGCTTTATTGAAAGGACGCTTTTATGCATAGAAATTAGGTAGATGTTCCTCTCTACCAAATCACTAAATCAATATTGATGAAATTACGTATAAAGACTGACGACTTTAAAAAACGATTCCCGTAATCTGGTGGATAAAATATAGGTCGATCAGAAAGCTTATTATTTTTCAGAGCTTTATTCCGTTGTTATGTCTATGTTTATCGTCCACTTTAATAATTGTAATATTTCATAAACTCGATAAACAATAAAAGTTCTTAAAACCACCTTGAAAGAATTATAGTTTCAATATAACACCCTAATGGCTCAATAACTATCCAGTTTATTGGAAATTAAAGAAAAACTATTAAAAGAAAATCGCGGAATTGATATAATAACACAAAATTGAGTGCTAAATTTTTAAGTCCTACATCCTTAGCCCACAGCTTTTAGACAGAATTAATCACCATTGTTTGAAAGTCTATAATCTAACTACATCCAATCCCTGGTTACGAAATTTATTGAACCAAGTAATGTAAATTATTTTTCACTTCCAAAAAGGACTAAAAGGGTCATATATTGTACAATCGGGTCCATGCGAGAGATTGAACTGCACGCTACAACGCAGATGTTACCGACACGTAATAAATAATTTCATTATCTTTTTTCCGAGATGGATCACAAGAAAATTATATTATGTTGCTTTTGTAGATGCTCAGTTATCTTTCTAAATTTTGATTTGATTGTTTTATTCGAAATATTCTGCAAAAGGATAATTTTCAACATTTAGCATTTAAGTCGAGGGTGGATAATTTAGAAATACTGGTGACGATTGATGATTGAAGCCAAATATTAATTTAAACTTATTTGATTACCTATCTGCGAGTCTAAATCTCTAAAAATTTTCATCAACTTTTGAAAGAGTTCCAACTTCTTGTAAAATTTTAATTTAAAATACGGCAAATGTTGAAAGTCTTCTCTGTTATAGCGAACAGAAAAGTTAAATCTTTTTTTATATTATTAACTGCTACTTAACAAAGCGTTTTTTTAATATAATTTTCACTTAATGTCAACTTTGATTTTTTTTACATGAAAATTAAGACTGAAATGAAAAAGTAAAATTTTTTAATATGTTTTTTACGCTTGAGCTTTCTTTAATAGTTGACAGAAGGACGACAGGCAGCGAGTCACCCTCCGCATATAACTCTAACGAAATGCCATTATGTTACAATGGCTCTGAGGTTTCCATAAAATTACTCAAGACTGAGTGCTTACAATACTTTGTAGGGTCAATATAACGTTTAAGGCATCTACCAAGCGGAAATTTAAATTTTCATCATAATTTATTATTTTCACAATATTTTGAGATTTCCCTTCCTCCAATCAAATATAAAAAAAGTTTTCTATTGCAAAGTACAGGGTGGCCGGCGAAGTAATAAATTTTGAAGGCACTTGACTTTAATATGAAAGCTATTAGCACTAAAGTGATTTATCATTTTATGACATTTACAAGAATTATTATATTCAGAAATTGCATGAATATGGAAATTCTACGTTATTGATTTGATTTTTTAAAATTTTTGCAACATCAGCTGAATTAGGTTTTCCGAAGTAAGCTATCAGTAAATAATACTCCTATAAGATTAAATAAACATGTCAATTTATTTTTGAAAAAATGCAAATTCTAATCCTGATGGACAGGTGAAGGCTATCTAAAATTTTTATTTGGTTCTTTCCTTATTGCTGTGTATATTGAGAACGCTACCAGCAAACTTTCCTCACGAACTTCGCTTATAATATGTAAATGTCAAGTCGAAAACTTCCACTGAGGGTTTAAAAATTTTAAGAATGTAAATTGAAAATAAGGCAGTTATTTAGTTAATTAAAGGGAGTTTCAAATTAAACAAAAATTTTAAACTTAAAAAAACGAAACTGTAAGTACTACAAAACTAAAAGTAATTGCGAAGACTTCGTGGCATTTACATCAAGTAGAGCTTCATCTCCACTTTCAATTTGGACGAAACTTTTGATAACAACAGCTTTTCGCTAAACAAATTTAAAATTAATCACGCTTTTCGTATCTGTTAATTTATATTTTGTATAAACTATAAAATTATATTTAAAAAAATTTAATTTTGGCAATTGCTCTAAAATTAAGTGGTAATCTTAAGCAAACTGATGTCAGTTCGCAGTCTAGTTTCGCCATTTCAATTTGGCATTACAAATTAAACTGGAACTGTTTTGGATAAATTTTAATTAAACTACATTGAGCATTTCTATAGTTGCATCCACAAACTGTCAATTTATTTTTTGATGAACGTTTTTAAATGGATACATACAAATATAATTCGGTGATCAATCATACATATTCAATAACAGAATTTTAAATAAAAATTTGTTAAGCTAATTGAATCGATTTAAATACGACATGATTATGATTAACGTTTTTAACAATTGTTTACAATTTCGATGGCTTCACACTGACATCGTTACATATTTACTAAAATTATCCGAAATATTAACGCATTTTAGGCAAATACACAGTATTAAGAGCATTGGTTTGAATATTACTAAAAGCAAATCAAAATTTAAAATCTTTAGAAATGTAAAAATCTGTAAATGGGCTTTATTAATTCATTCCAGTTTATATAATATAAAAAACCAGATAATCTATTAACATTTGGTTATTTTCATTTTGAATCACTCTAATTAGGTGAAAAAATAAGTATTTTTGCAATTTTAAAAGAAGTCCAAAAAAATAAAATAAAAAGTGAACTTAAGAAATTGAAAAACTCATTTTTAGTTTTTTCTACTAATACTATTTTGAAATAAATATTTGATTGTGTGCAAAATGTTACTCAGTTACATGTTTTAATTGTTCGAGTTTTCAACAAATTTTCACCGATTCCAAGAATTATTTTCACAAGCTGTGTTTAATCGGTAAATCACTTTAATACATTTTGATTTGATTTTAATGATTTTACTGTCACTTGAGTACTTTAGTGCCGCTCGCCATCTTTCAGCTTTAAAAACAATTGATTACCACGAAGAAAAATTTTCATGTAATTTTCAGAAAAGCTTGACTGCCATTCATTAAAGTTTTTGTAAAAGCAATTGTTTACTTTACTACCGGCGACATAGACAGGCGGCACTAAAGTACGTTTATACGCTTTTCATCTTTTTATTTAACTTTGAGTAGCAATTATTTTTAATAACTTAAAATAAAGATGAGGTGCACATTTAATAGCAAAAACCAGTAGGTATGTTTATGGAAGAACTAATTAAATTAAGCTATGGCGATTACAGTTATTATCAATAATGAAAGATGTTGATGGCTGTAATTGCTAGGCAATTAAAAACTTCTTTTTAAGAATACATGTAATAGGTAAAATTGAAAACTTACTGGAGTGTAAATACTATTCCAAATGCCAATTGCAGAATTTATGGAAAAATTGAACTTTAGCACAGTAGTAATAATTAAAGTATCTCGGGCATTCAAACGCCATGCACACAAAGTGAAAAAATTTATAATTAACAATTTGCAGCTATCAATTTCATTCCTAAAGAAGTAATGCGAAAGTCATAAATCAAATCAAATAAGCGTTAATAAATGACGATATTGATTATTAGATGGGAAAATAAAATTAAAGCTTAAATGAAAATAGAACTTTCTAGAGCAGAATAAATTATCGCCAAAATTTGATAACAAACAGCAATTTCGTTTATCATTCCCAGTTTAATCACCTAATAACAATTTTAGCCCTTCAAATGAATTTCCATCTCAGCAATCGAGGTTTTTTAAACATAACAAGCATTCATAAGCACAACATATTATAAAACTTATCTTATTCGTGTGCGCGACACTAACTACTGTATAATTTTAATCCATTCACGCGCGTTACTAATTGAACGCGAGTTCATGTATGGTATTTTTTGTTCCTAATATGTTACGTTTCGCCCTGTCTTGCACTTAATTTATACGACATTCTCAAAATCCAATTATTAATTATGATTAGTTTAAACACCGCAAATAATTCTGTTTAATCACAATCAATCATTGTTCATTAAGATGTCATGTTTTGGTCTGGAATGCGTAAGGCTCCAATATCCTCCGTTAACTAGGTTACTGGTAACAAAGTCAGACAGATATTGCATCATATTAAATTAAGCCGGAAACCAATTTAAAATATTTGATTTAAAATATTTACATTTAATTTTAACAAATTGTTGGAATAACAGCAAATTCCGTGTTTTCCAATTTCGATATTTTCCCTGGTAACCCAACCTAGTAGATAATTTCCTGTAATTTTAAAACCTATGGGGTGTGTTTTTCTTATTTTGAAAATATTAAGGCATACAGGCACTACCTATGTCTGCTTGCTTTTAATCTAGTTAAGTATGGTTTTATTTCGAACAAACAGATCAATTTAAAATATATGTACTTTTCAATAGTGTTTGTAGTTTATTTGTAAAAGTGCCACGTACAATCTGAACATCCATAAATTTTCCAAGTATATTAAACAAAAAGGAAAGTCAATATTTGAATTGATTTTCTAAAATAATCTTTAGAAACTTTCAGCATGACCATGTATATTCAAACAAACGGTAATATTGCTCCAATTAACTCTTTTAGTAGACATTATATGCATACTAATTCAATATTTTCCGCCATCATTAAAAAACTCAATTAATATTACAATAATTATTCCGATGCTGGAAAATATTAAAAGAAGATTAAAATCGCAACCGGTCGTTAAATTATTGATAAGATGACTTCACTTTCAAAGCGTTTTAAGTTCCGGTAGAGAATTGTACAAATTAAGCCCCTCAATTAAGGTAACTGGCGTAGTATTCAATTTTCTGTATGGAATTTCCAACTCATTATAAGATCTCTGGTATTACAAGTATAATCCCGTATTCCCGACTGCGCAACGATTAAGTTTAACAAAAAAGGGTCAGTCAGATCCAAGAACTGGGATGGACATTCTCTATGTCTCCAACGATTCTGAAATATACGATACGACAAATAATTTAACTGACATTCACCTGATAATGTGATAAGTCAATTTTGCTAACTGTCATCCTAGTTTGAGTTTACCTGGTACCTAACCTTTCTGCTAAATGTACTTATTATTTATTCAGCTTTACACTTTACGATAATTAAAGTAAAAAATGTAACTGGAATTATTTTTCTACTTTTAGTGACAAGATCAAGACAAATTAATTAAGATTCTAGTAATTATTATCTGTTACTAAGCTTTTTTAGCTCTATTTTTAGCTTTCAGCCTTTATCTTTAAATATTTCGGTGGATGTTTCTGTAATAAAGTTTAACGAAATACGTTTTATTTTGTTTGGGAATAACTGAAAAACTGAAATTCAGATGTTATAAATTACTGGAGTAGCTAATCAGTAAGTCATAATGTCAAAACCAAAAAAGCATAGTAATATAGAACCGTAAAGCTTTTCAGATCATTAGACAATTGCATGTAAATTAGAGCTAACAGTAAAAATAAAAATCTCGTATTCTAAAGGTCTAGAGCTCATTATAAACTTTTTAAAGACATTTGTAGGTATTAGTGCCGCTTCTGTATCTTAAAATAAACTGCTTGCTTATGTAAAAATTACGAATTTTAAATATTTTACGTCCTTTGTTGTGCTTTGAAATTGCTGAAACGCGATTTAGATGTTTAACTAACGGACGTGAAAGTCTTAGTTCAAATTGTGGTTTCATAACTACTATATACTGAATGGAAACCAAGATCACATTTGAACATACGGTACACGTTTGAATGCATTCTTATTTGCCACCAAATTAGCAATTTGCCGACACGTTTGAACTTCGATCGAGAAACTTTGGCTTACATTTTTGGAAATAACAATTAGGGATGACTGGAATTGAATTGTAAATTCAAACCAATGATTAATTTATTATTATATACCAAAATTTAGTTAATTGGTCAGGCTATTTTACAGCAGACAATAATAATAATTATTATTATGGGTGTCGTAGTTGATTACTAAAGTCATTTGTGTCGATCGAATTATCACATTTTCGGAGAGCAAAAGCTTAACTTAGACTTAGGTAACAGGGATTTCACCGGAAAATTATCTTTCCAACATTTTCATGGAATTACCACAGGTTTAATGTGGAGGGTTAAAAATAAGTTAAATTATTATTATTTTATTACATTTTAATGCTTTCAGGAAATTACACTTGTTAATGTGTCAAAATTTAAATTATTTAGTTTGCGTGCAATTAAATAGGAGAAAGTATATTATGCAATATTTGGTGTAAGGAAAACATTTTTATTAGGAAAATGACAGGATTATAATCGAAACATGTTGGAAATGAAAAAATATTCCGGGTTTCGCTATTGCGTACAGAAGAGTTTTCTTCTTGAGAAAATAATATTCACATCAAAGCATTTCCGTATTAGCAGTGCCAGATCAAAAAATCAAACCGGCGTGAATTTTAATTTTGAGTCTGATTTGGAATAAACTTCATATTACATTATTATTTATAATAAAAAAAATTATAATTTTCCGAAAAAGCATGACAACTTGTTTTGAAAAAGAAATATAATGATAAATCGATATCTGCCCACAAAACAATATTACAATGCTAAATAAAACTTTTTGATCATTTATTATAAATTACTGTACACAAAATATTCATTAATCAAATCCAGCCATAGAGTAAATAGTGAAAAGTAATTTTAAGGAATAAAACAAACATATAGCGTCGTTACTTTTTTCCTTCAAAGCTTTACTAATAAAATTGTAATTTTGTCAATTATTGTCGTTTATTTTTTATTAAAACATATAAACACATTTACCTTTTTAGAATATATTACAACGTCTTGTAATATGCAATTAATTTGTCAACACCTTACGTGATCTATCAAAAAGAAAAATTATAACGTAACGCAAGTGCGCATATATTTCCGAATTACAACATTGTGTTTTCATTTTCACAAAATTTGAATTTATTTTGCATATTACCAACTCTATATTGGTAGGAGAAACTGGAGCTAGACTATATAGCTAAGGGTTAGTCGAAAAGGCTAAAAATTTTGAAAATAACTAAAAATAAAAATTTAATTTAAATAAAAAATTAATTCAAAAATATTAATCGAAGGTGAAAAAAGCGATCTAGAATTTAGATAGATAATTGCCAAAATTGCATTAGGATACTTGGATAACTAAAAATAACTTATATTATACCAAAAATGTATTAATGGTAAACATCAAATATTTATTTTTGTAATAAAACCTGAAACTTACTTATTATTAATTTTTAATATTTCAGAATATCCGGTGACAGGTGGATTTGATTATAATCAACTAAATAAATAAAAAAAGCTATTTTTTCAATTTGTAGCGGTGGAAATGCGTCAACTACATATACATAATTGTGTTAAGTTGAAAATAACTAGCCCCAGTATCCCCTAATAGCAAATCTTTGCATTTATAGCGTGATTCTGGCATTTTACCCCCTCGGGGGGCATAAAATAAAGCCACATCACTTACAGCAATGCAAATACAAGATTTTTCATATTGATATTAACATAGGGGTTAAGGGCCATTACTGCTAAGTTAAGACAATATACCACAATCCCCAAATGATTACGTCAACATGAATGCATTGTACATGTTGACGAAAATCAATGGTTACATAATATTATATAAATTTAAATTTTTAATTTCCATTTACGTTATTGTTCAATACTGCCGTTACCGATGAATGGAACGCATTTGTGATAAAACGACATGTTCAAAGCATTTTTGGACAATACCGCGATTTACCTTTTGTTTTTATCATGCAAATCGTTCTGAAACAAAAAAAAATATTTTCAAATACTGAAAATTGTTTGTGAAAACGCGATAAATTATTCATTTTAATAGGAAAAATGAAACGTAACGTGCAAAAACATATAACATGTAAAATTGTAGTTTTATGAAAATTTTTGATTACGGGGTTGTATATTCGTGGCACGTTTTCAGTCACGTATTGCAGGACCACGATGATTTTAGGTCTTCTAATTGTCAATTAGATAGTGTTTTTCTTTGGTAAGTAAATAGTAGTAATTGTCACTACAGTAATATTTACACCCAATTATGTTTTCCGCTAACCTAAATAAATGCGGCTACATTTAACAAACTACCCCTAAAAGTTGAATTATTCAAAAACTATTTTTAGAACCACTTTTGTAGATTTCCATATTTACCTAATAGTTCTTTTAGTTTGATTGTATTTGTATGTTACTATGTTGCTTTTACCTAATCAATGATTTGCGTAGATTGATGATCTTGCCCCCCATTTAACCTAAACACGAAAAATTTAATTTTGCGTGTAAACGTAGTAAAAATAACATTTTTTTATTGTTGAAATAAATTTGACTTTCTGAAAGAAAATTTATAAGTTGTAATATTTGTTTCGAGTGCGAGTTTCTGTTGTAATTCACAAGTAAAATTAGTTAATTAATTTTGCGTTGTAACTCGATAAATGTGAAGTTCAACTACAGCTTTTGCGGTTAAATTGTAAGTGCACTTCTATTGCTGCAAAGCCATAAAATCAAAAATAAATTAAGTCAGAAAATAAATAAAAGTGCGTAACTAGAGTCATAAAATTCAAACGACGTTGTTTGAAAAGGGTTTCATTATAATAAATATTACAACAAATTTTTATTAAAATATCCTACTTAAGAGCAGACATTAAAGGTTTTTTGTAATTAAAAATATGAAATTAGTTTCAGTTAAGCAAAATGCTCTAGGCCATTTTTTTAATGTACACCGATATTATGCCAAAACATCTTTATAAGATTTAAATATTTAACTAGGTTTTTAAGCCGAAAGATATGATAAACCTCTATATTGCACCCTTATCCTGTATAAAATATTTTTTAATTCAGTTTAATCTAATTAATGCTAGTTGCTCATATTTTTCTGGGTTCATATTTATTAATGTAAACTTTTTGAATTTAGTTTTGAAATTAATTTTTTAATTCTAAGTTTGAGTATCTTCCAAAGATAAAGATAAGTATATGCTTTCAGGGACTTGAAATATTTTCTGTCATACTTGGTTAATAAGTAGTCCTTAAATTTTACAATATCCATTTGGATTTTAGTGTATATTCCAGTTTATAATTTCATCTGCCGCATCTTAAGATGTAAGACGTACACTTGATAATCTTATATAATAGCATACAACATATACATAAGTTTTCCCGTTATCACATGAGACGCTGTCGTAATAAATTAAGTTACAAATATTAAAAAATTATTTCTTTTTTAAGTACAGGTGGTATTTACTTCACATTACGGCATGCATGTTTAAAAAATTAGTTGCTGTAAATTATACACGCACATGCAAAAATTGCATGTTTTACATTATCTGAAGATATTAAACTAACATTTTTAGATAATTTTCTATTAGGATGCGGCAGTTTACTCGGCTATAAAAAGGAAAAATATTTCATACAACAAATCAACAATTTTTGAACGAATGCAAATTTCCTTTCTCTTTGATTATTGTTTATTAAATTAGGAAGAAATTTCTTCAAATTGATATAGAAAGTCAATGGAAATACACGCATGTTAAACAATTTTTCTGTTTCTTTTGTTGATTGAAAAATAATTATAATATTATTCTGGTATTTTGGCAATAATTCTACTAGAACACACAGGCGGCGAGTTAATATTTTTTATTTTATTATAATTAAAGTATTTAGAAGGAAAATTTTAAATAAAAATATTTGTCAACAAATTTTTTGTACAAGTTGACTAGTAAATAAATAAATTAATTCATTGCTTGAATAATGAATTGCGCAAAACATAAAAAAACGTGACAATGACAAATTTTTTAATAACGATTAGTTTAAGGGTAGTCAAATGGATAAAATTATTTTAATTAAATTAAAAATAAAAATATTTCCAATTGATTGGTAAACACCCAACGTATTTATTAGGAGAGAGTATTCGTATCGCTCTGAATTGATTCAAAATACATATTCAATTCTATACGGCTATACTTAGCTACATATGATATTTATCTTGCCAACCTAATAATTTATAGAAATATCAAGCTACCCTTCAATACGAGCACCCTCACACAACTCATAAATATTATTTCTATCAGTTTTCCTCATATTATGAAATTGTATTACTGCATTTCCACTTAAAGATTGTTATCTAAAAGAAGCGGATAAAATATTGTCTTTAGATTTAATAACCACACTGTAGGTTTGGTACAAAAATTACGGGCAGCTTTTTTGAAAATTTACGTTTTATAACTTTAACTTGAGATAGAAAACATGAGATGATACAGATGGAAGATAGAAATTTATAATATACTTATGTAAGCAACGCAATAAGTTAAATAAATTTATTATCGATTTTGTATTCCATTTCTTCAAATAAATTACAAATTAGATTACCTGTTCCTATACACGGCCGTAATGTAATTTTTAATTCAAATTCAAAAGTCATACCTATACATTTACTGATCAACTTTTAATGCTATTTAATTAAAATTAAATATTTTACAGCTGCTTCATTATTTTAGAAAATCAATTATCGCTTTCAAATTCAAAAACCACACCAATTAATTTCGAATTAAAAGATTATAACTACCCTTTTTTATCGTTGGAAATTTAATTTTAATACTTTTAAGAGTTAACTTCAAGGTAATTATTATCAAAATGTAATTATTTATTATCTTACAATCATAAAATGTTAGGAATATTCGTTATTTTGTTGCATTTTGCACGTTTTTATAAAAGAAATTGATATTCATTAAGGTCGTTAATTAACAAAATGTAGATATCCGTAAAAGCAATTATATTTTATGATAAATTACAAATTAACTTGCAGGTCTTTAGAAAGGTAGCCAACTACTATAACCCTTCAATATACAATCATTTAATTGTTCATTATTCAATTAGGTTTACTTTGTATTTGATACAAGAATGGAGCTAATTTATTACTCACTTTTGTCTTGCATTAATTAATTTAAATTAATCATAAAACAAATTTTTAACTGAAAAAGCTAAAATTCGCAGATACATATTTTTTATACAAAACAGAAAATACAGGTAAACTTATTAGTTTTACCTATCAACTTTACTGCTTCGTCTGTTAAATTTGTAAAAATCAAAATTGAATCATCACACTTCACTGTAGATCTAATAAGAGTCTAATAGCAGCATTTTATAATACCTACATTTTTATCACTCCTTGTAAGTCCTCTTTAAAGATCCTGAGACACTATAAGATTGTTATTATTGCCTCAAGTATTTGAGATAACATTAAGGTATATCTTAAAAGAACTACAAAGGTTTTGCTTCAGCAGCATTTTTATTTTATTTTCAGCAGTCAAGAGGATTACATTCGTCTAATAGACTCTAGAATAATAAAGACACCTACATACATTTAAAATATGCATATTTCTTTAAATATCTATCGATTGATATTCACAAAACATGCAAACATCATTGTGATATTCAAGCAAAGTTCATTGCTTGCATAAAACTGAAAAATATCTGCTACTTAAAAATTACGTGAAAATTTTTCAAGAATAATTTAAAATCTTAATTCTCAAAGGACGAATTAAGGAAAAGTTATTAATTTAATGCTAAATGTGCACTATTAAATACGAAGCTTCCCATTTGTTCAAGATGTTTAAAATTGTATGTAAGACTATGTGGATAATTACAGTAATAAAAACTCCCGTTAACAAAACTGTAATAATGAGCGCCAGGATTTTACTGCCCAGGGCCTTTTTATCCTAGATGCTTATAAACCTTATTTGTTTCTAGTTTCTGAAATGTTTTCAAACTTTGAATTACTTAAATTAAATTACAGAGTGTAATCTGAACATTTATGAAAAAAATTTAAAAGCTTCTAGTTTCAGGATGACAAAGTAAGTTTTAACAGGTGAAAAGCGTATAACAGCAATACACATGCAATAAGTTTTCGTTAAGTACCTAATTTTGCAAACTTTAAGTATCTGGGAAACAGCTTGTACAAAATCTTACTTGATTGATTGTTTATATTTAGTAAACATTGCTCAACACATTTAACTTTCAAGTAATTAATTAGCATATAATGTGTAACACAATACATTTCTATAAAAAAATGATGAAAAGTAGAAACTTGCTTTTCGAATTTACCCAAGGTTTCTTAATTTTTTACCCAGTAGCTTGATTGAAGAAAATTAACATCATGTATCTTCAAGTTTCAATTAACTTTAACGAATTGAAATCTCCTTAATTGGAGTTCGCTAGTTTACATAATAAATGGACACAATGGGTCAATCTGCCCTAAGTATACTTCCTTCTTGACTAATTTATAAAGACCACAGTATTTAATAGGAATTACATGTAAAGAGTGATATCAAATTAAAAGTTTCCCCTACGTGAATTAAAATTAAAAATAAAATTTGAATAAAAAGTTTATTACTACTCAGAAATTCCATGCATTGATTTATTGTTATTTAATGCAGAGTGAAGCACAATTCAACCGTTCAAGTTTTGAAAGGTTATATTTTGTAACTCATCACATATGAAAGAACTCTTTCACATCAAATGATAAAATTTTGGTTGCACTCCAAATTTTGACATAATTTCACATGCAAACATAACTTGACTTTTTGTGAAAAAATCGTTTTATAAGGGTTGAGTTTTAATAACAAAGTAAATTTGAATATTTAATTTTTATACAGAGGATTTGTTGAGTTCCCAACATTTTTTTATACCATAAAATAATATAAAATAAATATGCAGAATTTTGAAAAATTCGAACTGTTACTGCAATTTATTTGAAAAAAAAATCTTCTATTTTTGATAGAAGATTTTAATTTTTATTATTATATTTATACTTTGTTATTTTAATTTTAATTTTTAATTAAAATCTAAAAATAAAATACGTTTTTGGGGGGTTACCTTCCCTATCCTGTAAACTTTTAAATCGATTTATTATTACTTTTCGAGATATTGTGAATTTTTAAAACTGTTTGCCATCTTTTTTTTAGATTGGTTGTAATATCTCAGCACTTGGTATTTATATTTCAATTTTTAAATGTCGCTTTTTAGAAAAATAATGGATAATCGGGAGTTAATCCACAAGAAGTTCACTTATTATCAGATAAAATTGTTTTTGGACGAAGTCATGATAACCATGGAAATAAACTCGAGAATTAAGGGGATTTTAAAAATTGCGAAAGCGTAGCTTCAAAATGACATGTGATTGGTCGAAACAAAACACGTTTATGAATGTTAATTGGTTTTTGATATAGGAATGGATTAATCCGCAATATTTTTTTTTAAATGATCAGAAAATTGTCCTTTTTCTAATAGTCTATAGACAAAAGTTAAATTCGTGGTATCGATTGACTGACAGTTTCCTAAAATTTTTATTCGCTCATGACAGTATAGCTATATACTTTACTCTTGCAGTTTGTAGTGTGAAAACTACAAAACACAAACACAAAAAAAACATAAACAATGCGACACACTTGGCTTAACATACAGTAGCGGTCATGGAAATTGCATTGTGAATTATTCTAGCATAAAAAAACAGGTTTCTACATATATTATATTCCTAATAATAAAGAACAGAAAATAGAAGATAAATAGATAAGAAATTAAATTTTTGGTTTGAAACTTATAAGCTCAAATACAAAAAATTTTTTAACACAATCACAAAGCTAGGTTTTTCAAACCGGGGGGTTTGAAAAAAACCCCTGAATAGTCTGGGGGGTATGGAATAAAATGTTTAAAAACATTTTAGTTCTGAACAGTGTGTGTGCATTTTTTGGGTTTTCTAAAATAGTGATATGATTAATATCGAGTTACACTACTTAAACCACGTATCAATCGATTACAGATAAAAACTACTCCTATATTATTATATGGCCAAGTCGAGGGAGGACTAGCTGGGGATATCTGGTGTACAAGTGAAGATACTCATTCTTAATCTTGAGAAATAAAAGGAAATTGTGGGAAATTTTAGAAAACCCCAAGAAATAAAATCTTCAGAAGATTGTATTATTTTTTCAACCGGAAATCTTAAGACAATATCCTGAAGGAATTTTGTAAAAATAATTGTGACGCACAAAAATTTGGTTTGTGACTCCCCCCCAATAGGCAATCTTTTTTTGATATTTGATTCATACTCTCAGTTTTGAAGGTAAAGTTTTGTATGTTGAAGGATGGAGGACCTATTATTTCATATTAATTGACATGCATGCTGAAATACGGATTCAGTCATTTGTGACTAGTGGTCTTTATTCAAGATTTGAAGTACTACAAGGGTATCAAGGCATCACAAGCATCATGTTATTAATGACAGAACAGACATGAAATGACAATAGATAATTTAATAAAATATCTTCACATTCAAAGACGTCTGACATGGTCGCCGATAGAAAATAACAATACCTACATATTTCAATATATCTACATAATGTAATACCGACATAATTCCTAATAGAAAAAGACAGCTTAATATTAAAAAATCCTTCGTTAAATTTAACACAAGTTTGTGTTCTTTCACGCCCATAGAAACATTATTTTCATTTTCAAAGCTTATTCATTTTCTAACTAGGGAATTTTGAATGCCGAAACTGTTGAAACTTTCTTGTTTTTGAAAGGACGAGGACAATAAATCATTTACAAAATTATAATAAATTTTTGAATAAAAGCGAATTTTATTCAATTTGCTTAAATATTTTTATAATTGAAATATTTATTATTTATATAACTTTTCCAAGTTGAAAATTTAGTATTTAAGTTATATGGTCGAAAGACAGTTTTCTGCTCTTGGGCTTTAAAGGTATCAATGTTTCATCCGAAATAAAAGATATCTTTAAATAATTTAAGGTTGAGTTTCATATTTTAATTATTAACTGAAAAGAAATGCTTTCATGTTAATTTCAAAATGAATTCATATTTGAAATAGAATTGCATCAAGTAAATACAAAAAATTTAATGTTCAACCACTTCGAGCCTACGTCATTATACGTTGGTTTTGTCGAGGAATCCTTTGTCGCAAAGATAATAATTTAGGTCCAATTTTAAGGAAAGCATCTCAAAATAATAACGCATAAAATAAAAATTTTGTTCTAAAGAGATGAGTTATGATGAGATAATAATTTAGTGGGTTTATGTGGAAATCTTGAAGTTGTCACCGCTCGACATATTTCAAGTTGACTCTAATCCGACAGCGATGTTGAATTATTTATATGCTTACAAAAGATAATTCAAAAAAGCAATGTATTACATTATATTATAATAAATCTGGCCAATAAAAAAAATTAATATAATAAAATTAGTACAATAATATAATTTACCTGAATTTTTCCCACAGGCGGCGAAACGACAAGAAAAATTCTCATGGTTGCTTTTAAGAAATCGTCGCGATTGGTATTCTTATCTTCTTTTAATTTTTGTACAACTTTTAAACTTTTCTTATCTTGAGTCATGTTAGCTTTAGAACTAAAATTACCACTACACTTTGGATCACTCTTTCGAACACTTTTATTTAATAAAAAAGTTCGTTTGCTTAATTTAGGGGAAATTAAGGAATCTATATTTTTAATCGAAGGGCTACTTGGCTTATCTTTAAAAGTTAGGCTTTTAAAATTATTTAATATCGAACTTGTGGTAGTCAATTCCGGACCAACACTTTTTTGTTTTGTAAGCGGAAGAATTTTTTGATTTTCCTTTGTTTCACTTTTTTCGGGTTTAGTTTCTTTCTTACACTTTTCCAATTCGTCTTTACTTTTATCCCATTTAAAAACATCGAACTTGTTGCGAGTCAAAGAGTTCTTTCGTGATTGACTATTTGAAGTGCCCGAGGACTGACCATTGTCGGGTGTTGCTTCTGATCCCGAAGTGGATGCATGTCTTTGAACCCGCCGTCTGATGGATCCGACTAACTTTCTCCACTCATATTGTTGCCCCTCTGGCGATAAACAGGACGGCTCTTCCCTCGTAGGGCTTTCACGAGCAATTTTTGAATTTTTTGTCGACACGTTTTTCCCTAATCCGAACAGGATTCTGCTGTTTATTATAATTATATATTAATAAATTACACGTGGATCTCATACATGAGGTCGCATATTATTATAAGAGTTACCTAGGTTTAATAAGCGTATTTGCTTTTCACACCCCCGATTTTTAAACTGCTAACTTAAAACACAATAACCAATAAAGTACATTTATTTATTTTACATTTGCCATTCATAACCACTTAAATTATAACAATTGGTAGGGTACGCTATTCAAATTATAATTAAATATTAATAAAAAATTTTTCGATTCGATTCGATTATAATTTATTTAGGCGACAATTTGATAATTAAACTGCAACACAACACGCATTTATTCTGATATTACTTTTTAAAGTAATTAAAAAAATCCTATTTATTGCCTACTATCACAATTTTAATTGACTCTTGTTGACGAGAATATTTAAAATTAGTATACTTATTATTCAATAAATAATCTCGTTGCCTATCAATTTAATCCTTCCTTTTTTCAAATTTTCAAGTTCTTATTTAAAAAAATAAAAATATTTTAATTTTAACTCTAAATTGAGATATTTTAGAATCACCAAAAACAAGACATCATCGGGCGATGAATTGAGAATTTTAATTCATCGTCTGATGGTGATGCTGATAAAGTATGGGGAAACTTATGCGGAGTTTATACTTCCATTCTAATTTATTTGTGAAAACTTTGTGAACTTTAATTTAAAAAATGGGTAGTTAATTTTTTTACGATTCTATAATAAAAACAAAATAAAATTATATCGTAAAAGTTCAGTTATTTACAGAAATGCAAACAATTCCGAAGACTTTTACATAATTAAAGATGAACGGCATATCACCACTGATTAGTTTTCCTCAATATCCAATACATAAGTTAACCGTAGCTATTGCATAATTAACTGTTGGTTAGCTATGTATACGGCACTGAAGAAGACTAATGAGTCAGAGACACAGTGTCTACCAATCGTCCTTAATTATGCAAAAGTCTTTAAAAATAAAATTATATTTTATTAATTTTAATAATACAAAAAAGTTTGAATATCACTGATCTAATCAAAATTAACTAAATTTTTTATACGCTGGCTCTGGGTTGTGCAAATAAATTAATAAATTATTAATATATCCTACAAAATTTATTGCAAAACAGAGAAAATTTTAATAATTAGATTATATTAAATTAAACATTATTTTTAGTAAGAAAAACTGGAATGAACTTTAAAGATTGTAAATTTCCCAGTTTATTACCATCTCAAAATTGAGAGCTTAAATCACTACTGCAATGCAATATATTGATATTTAATATTTTTAAATAAATTGATGGATTGGTGTAATCGAGCTGCACAACAGAATTTCTTAGCTCAACCTTCTAGTCAACACCAACACGTTATAAATTTTGTAAAGTAAAAAAGAAAGAAATGAGGGTTGATTTACCTAAACTAATGGACCGAAAAGACTACGGAGAAGCGAAGTAGCTACATATTATTCGAATGGAATGAAAGCTTAAGTGATTTGAATAATTCTATGTAAAGAATTATACCATTTAATCTTTTATGCAGCGATGCTAAGTGTAGCGTAAGGACCAATAAAAGTAAAATATGTATTAAATACCATAATTTGTTTGGTTTTGGCAAGCGCTTACAACACAATACTACTAATCTTTATGTAAATGCTTCTTTAAAATGTTCTGATTATTGAGATTAATTCAAAATATATTCGTTTATTAGTCGCGTTCGCTTCGATCCAAAATATACGATCGTAAATTATTATACTTCGGTGCAGTTACTTTAAATAACTGCGCACAGTAGGACTGAATATATAAAAATGTAGCAATAAATCAGAAAAAAAAAATTTGATATCACAAAATTCTACATTCCTATTGCCTGTCCTAATAGTTGGAAATGATATCAGAGATTCGCAAATCCATAGAATCTACTGCTCTACATTACTGAAATTACTGTGCAGTAGCAGTCATGGAAACTGCATCGCTGACCATTTCTGAATTAAAATAACAATTTCCAGTGGAATATAATATAAACACATAAAGCTAGATTTTTCAAACCGGGGGGTCTGGGGGGTATGGAATACCCTCCAGTACACCAGAGATTGTGTGCAAAAAAGTGTTATTGAACTTATAAGTTTCAAACCGGAAATCTAATTTCTAAAAATCTAAGATTTCTGATTTGAAATTCAATAACACCTTTTGTTTTTTTGATCACAATCACTAATAGACCCCCCGGTTTGACAAACCTAGTTTTGTGATTGTGTTCAAAAATAAAATTGTATAAAATAAAAGTTAAAAATTTAACTTTAATTCGGGAATAATTCCCAAAGCAATTTTCATGACCGCTACTGTATTTTGTGGGAACGTTTTCCAAATTTCTCAGTTTATTATTGATATTTTGCTTTCAGTTTAATTGTTACAATTTTATGTTTTATGTATTTGAAAAATTTTTGAATTTTCCATTCAATCGGAATTTTTTGAAGATCCCGACAATAATAAACTGTTACCGCAATTAATGACCAGTTTACTCCTCAGTTATACCATATACTATTTTATAGATATAAATCGATGCAGTTAGTAAAAGTTGTATGTAAGCAGATAGTTTTGAACAAAATGTTAAATTTAAAATAAAATTTATTTTGATTGATAAGACGATTTATTAATTCAATCTACCCTTATATCCGAAGTTATTTTATTTCTTTAAATTATAAATTCGGAAAAAAGTTTTAAAAAATCATGTTAAAAATAAATTCACCAGCATGACCCGTACAAAAGACTAAAGTAAAATCCTACATAATGAAAGCATCATTACAGTTAAATTTGAAACATTTAGGATTTTTCTTTTAAAATACATTCTAATTCCTTAGCGTTTTTATTACATCAACATTCGACTTCTTGTAGCATTCCATTAAAAAGTATAAAAACATATTATTATAATAATTATTATTAAATTGGCCACTAAAAAAGAGAAGAAAAAAGTCATATAATAAATAATTATATAACAAAAGTAAAGTACCCACTGACAGTTAGTGCTACCATACATTGATTAACATTACCTGTAAAGTTTTCAAAGAATTTTACAACAACCTGCGTGATATTAGTTGAAAGTTTATGCTAATAAATTGCAAACTTTTGCTTTTAAAAAGTTTTAATTTTTTTCAACATATATCTTTTAAATTAAATTATTTTTTAATATATCATCTAAATTTATAACTTCCCCAGATGTCGTGCACGGAAATTGGAAAAACTGTAATCATGCAGTATTTTTTGTAATTATTTAAAATTTTGCCAAGTTTGTAATCATAATATTCTAATTTCTATAGCTAATTTAAATCGCAATACCTAAAGCATGCACTTCATAACTTGTTAATTAGTCTTGCAGTAAAATAGTTCTAAAGATAAGCATGTCGCCACGACGAAGTAATGAAATAATTTTCCTCCAGCACTGAAAACTTCATCGTACCATAAAGTAGTAGGTATTTGCTTCAAATTGCGTTACTAACCGCATGTATTTAAGTTTGTAAATAAAAATATTCGTTTTAATGCAATTCTTATGGCAGATGAGAAAATGCTAATAAATCTCCTGAAGAAGAAAATTCAAGTTGATCAGATAAAATTGTTAATTTTCCCATTTTAACTTTAAGAGAAATTATTTAGATAGCAGACCCTTTAACCTGATATAATTTTAAATAAAAACTTGTCAACTAGAAATATGTAAAAATGATTTTTAAAAGGCAAGTGAAGTAATAAATCACCAATTGGCTGGTCTTTAAAATCGTTCGGTTCATCAATCAATTGGGTAAAAGCACAACACAACAACTTGAGCAGAGGAGCAAAATTTCAATGACGGTCATATTATTTTTTCTTTTCATAATTATTTTAAAGTTAATTCAATAAGAGGACTAGAATAAGCATTGAAATAATAAGCTATAATTTCTATTTAATTATTTCCACATGAAAGATTTCAATTTAAAACAATATAAATTATTTTAATGCAAAAATATAACTAGAGCTGTGCAAAGTTGCACTTGTAGTGTTTTCCAATGCAATTAAAAGATACTTACTGTTAACTTATTCTTAACTTGATAAACAAATAATTATATAAAATTATACTTTCAAGTTTAATAAAATTGTTAAAGAATAATATGGCAATTTTCTTACGATAATTTTTAATATAAAAGACGCCAGCCTCGGAAAATTCTTAAACGTGAACTGTATTGTGTTTTTCTTTTTAAAGCTCCCAAGCAGTTTTAACTGTAAAATTTACTTTATTTCTAAAACAATGCAACTATACAATAAATTTTTACGAATTTTGCATGTTTTACCAAAAAATTAGGCATTAAGGTCTTAAATGGCGTAGGAAATAAAAAAATAAACCCGATTGATCTTTTAAATTGTATAATTTTGAAGTCAACACCTCTCGAAGTTATATCTAAGTGAAAAATCTTTTCTTAAGATTTCCTTTTTGAATAACAAAAGTAAACTTTTTTGAAATGTTTGGAAATAGTACTGAAAAGTTTCTCCTATTTGTTGCCGTAACAATGATCTGGAAATACATTGACCCATATTATTTAATCAAAATATCTTCTATTATGCGTTACAACAAAAGGTAAACTAATAACTTTACTTAAGATTCTGCCACTAACCCTTCTCTATTACTTGTCAGCAAACTCGAGTTACCCTGACATTAATCTTGGGCAAAGCAAGAGTGCAAAAGGTTTATTGCACTTTTATACCATTTTAATTTTAAAACGCTATAAATGCTTTTTTAAATAGAAGAAAGTTAAATTGCAGAGAAAATTCGAATTTCGTTGGTTAACAAAACAACAATAAAAGTCGCACTTGGAAAATTTCGTATTAGCTTATAGAGAATGTGAAATGTTAAATGTTGTTATTAAAGCAGACATTATTATAAAGCTTATTTTATCCACACATTCTTTACCAAAGAATTTCAATTATTTAACTTGAAATAAAAGTAAATTCTCGTAAGTCATATAATTTCTAAGTCGTGCACTTTGACTACAAACTTGGACAAATTTACGAGTGAAAACACTTAAATAAAATTTAAAATGTAAAGTGGTATGAAGCAAGTATCATTAAATTTGAAAAATTAAGTTTACTACTTGTTTATTCTCCAAGAAAAATAAATAAAAAGTCGATAGTGCTATTCCTAACAAAAGAACTAAAGTGCTGTTACCAATATCTTACAATTATGGTCGACATTAAAGAAAAGTTACCACAAAAGTTCACACAAAAAATTGCACTTTAAAAAATGAACAGAATTTGATTAATTTGAAGAGAAGTGAACTTACATACCGGTTTCACAGCATAATTATTTAATCACGAGTACAAAAGAGCATTTTTGATTACCTTTATTGTAGCACTTGCTTTTCTGATTTTTCCAATCAACAATAAACGCTTTTCCAAGCTCAACTTTTTAATATGTATTCGAACTTCTATTAATAGTGTAACAGTAATTTAAAAAATGAGATAAGTAGATTAATGGACGAGACACAAACAAGAATTTCAAATAAAATATTCAAAAATAAGCTTTCGAAAAACTAAAGCTTTTTAAGAATTTTTGTAATATTTTTTTTTCAACATTAAAACAAAGTTAATGTGATAATCGCTTTCAGTTATGTTTACTCAAGAACTGTGGTGTGCCGCCTCCGCAAAAGCAATATGAGCGTCAAAATATTGGATTTCTTGCTATTGGGAAATTTGTCCATAATAGTTACTAATACAAATCTTACAAATTTTGATACATCAATATATTTTACGATAAATTATCAAGCTGTCAAATTATGCCGGTATAAGTTTGACCCTCTTTATAAAACTAGCCAATCACCAGCGAGATTGAATTTGAATACAAATTTTTTCCGTGTAAACTTACTACACCTAGGTATGTACCTCACTCCCAAAATATAAATAAAAACTCATTAGATCGAATGGTTAATCCAATTACTACTTTACAAATGAATTTCCATACATAATAACGCAAATTTGAAAAAACGTTTTTATTTTGATATATTATTCAACAGCAAAGTAGAATAACATTTCGTGAAAATTCAGTACACCTTATGAATCTTTTAAATCGGATTAATAATTAATGAATAATTTTGGTTTAATTAAAAACAAACTAACTGTATTTAATTCTGCCTTTAAGCCAGGTTAAAAAAAAGTTAAAAAATAATATTTAAACGCGACGCTTCAATATTGTTCAGCTTAAATTTTTCAGGCTTTACTCGTCTTAATCCACTAGGTTAGAATCATCTGTCATGCTTTCTTTTGCATCTTTTCATCTAGCGTAGCGATTCCAATTCCAGTTAAGTACGATTCCAACATGAAAAACCGTGGGAACACAACCTATCGAAAGTGATAAATCATTAAAAATATTAATGCAAATAAATCTTTCAGCAAACTACA
The DNA here is from genome assembly GCA_947369205.1 of Cantharis rufa. Classification (NCBI taxonomy): domain Eukaryota; kingdom Metazoa; phylum Arthropoda; class Insecta; order Coleoptera; family Cantharidae; genus Cantharis; species Cantharis rufa. The sequence continues at coordinate 11,624,836 of OX376303.1, forward strand.
TGTTTTTTTGTAAGAAAGTTATTTACACTGCAGGCCAAAAGTAAAATTGCAAAAAATATAATAAAAATAGCTTTTACTCAAGTGATTTATATTTAAACAACCAGCGAACAGTACAAAACAGTAAAAGAAATAATGCAAAACACGTAACAATTATATTAAACTTAATATACTAGTATAATAGAATATTATTTAACTAGGGCTTAAAATAGCTTATTAATCGCGAGGTAGATAGTATAGATAAAATAAATTAATTCATGTGATACCGCTAGCGTACGAGAGGCGTTACAGTATTATGTTTGAAATTGTAGAAACCTATTTTTGTCTGACAGAAAATCTGACTTACGATGCGGTGATTTTTCCGCATAAAAAAGATATTAATCGATTTATATTGGATAAGTAAATCTTATTTCAATAGTCACGCAATAATATGATTAAGCAATGTTTTTTCATTGACCTCCACATTTTCAGAAAAGAGTTTACTTAACGTTAAAGTAAATGAATTTAATAATTCTTTCAAAATTACTTAATTCATGGTAATCCTACTCCTGAAATAAGATACGCATTTTAACAATTTTTATATTGTTATTATTTCATACGGTAGCTGCCACCTTTAATCTATCTGTGTTATCGTAATTAAACATCGCTTCCTTACCAGCTTTGATTTAATCTATGCGACCTACACATTATCTGCTTTTTTAATGATTTGAAGGACGTTACGATTTGCAGAAACATGGGGCAAGACATAGGAAATTTTTAAACACTAAATTTTCTTTAACAAGATTTTTTTTAATTTTCCCAAATTTCCTACTGGATTACCTTGAGATTTCCTTTCGAAAAAGATTAAAAAGCAAATAAGAGTTCACTATTATAGTATTTCTAAGATTTTCTAATGTTGTAAGATTGTTTTAGCTTTTCTGAGATTTTTGTGAATTTCCTTGGATTTTGTAAAATTGTCCAAAATTTTCTACATTTCCTCAGATTGTCTATTGTCTATTGTCTGAGACTAAGATTTTCTAAAGTTTTTTCAGATTTCTTATTTCTTAAGATTTTCCCAGATTTCCTTAAATTTCCTATAATTTCTTAAGATTTTCCGAGAATTATTAATACTTTCCTTCATTTGTATATCAGATATATTATATACATATTAATCCCCAGCAGTTCCCGCCTCGCTCAACTGCATTGATGCCCGAACTAATTAATAGTCACAGATCAATCCGAGACTCCAGATAATCCTAGAATTTTCCAATGAGATTATTGTAATTTAGACCGTAACGTAGCAACTGCTGCTATTCCGAGAATTGATCTTAGTACCCGTACTAATAGTTACGGATCAATCCGAGACTCAAAATAATCCTAGAATTTACCAATGAGATTACTGGAATTTAGACCGTATCGTAGCAATAACTACTATTTCGAGAATTAATCTTGAATATTGGATCAATCCATGACTATTAGTACGGGCATAAATTACATCGGTTGGAGATACTAAATCTTTTTTGGTTTCGTGGAATGATTATTTAGAACTGGATTGATGTGCAACTAGAATATCCACTGCAGAATTTTTTTCAAGTACTAACTCCAGTCAGCGTTTTTATTTTTGTTGAAAAAACTCTTTAGGTTTTAGCTTAAATAACCGTAATGATAATTTCGATGAGAATAGAATGCGCTTCTAATGCCCGATTCTTTAAACTTATCTGATAGATATCGCAAAGTGAAAAATCGGGCATAAGTCGAGTTAATAAATCTCTATATTTAGTATGAGTATTATATTTACCCCCCTTCTCCCAATTATATCTCAATGAATTTTTTATATTTACTATTATTTTAAAATTATAATTTGTAAATAACAAAAATAACGTTTTTCTATATTTGATTAAGCTTTTATTTATATTTCTTATTTCTTATGTACACTATGTACAGTAGCGGCCATTAAAATTGCATTGGGAATTATTCCCGAATTAAAATAATAAATTTCTATATTTCTATATTATTTCGTATTATATAGATAAAAAGTTAAATTTTTGCTTTGAAACTCAAGCTTAAAACTACATTTTCTTTTTTGAACATAATCATCTCTAATCTCTAAACTCTAATATAGCTGACGCGTATAAACAGATTAACGAGATTCCCGTAATCCCCCCTCCCCCAAAAAAGGTATTTTGAGCTTCACAAATAAATAAGCAACAGAAAGCAAGACTGGAAAACATTGGAGTACTCCGACTAAAGCAAAGTATTATATTTTTAATGAGATCCCGGGCGAAACCGGGTATCCAGCTAATAATTCATAAAGCTAAGTTTCACAAACCGGGGGGTCTGGGGGGTATGGAATACTAATGTGCTCAAAGAAAGAAAATGTGTTATTGAATTTCAAATCAGAAATCTTAGAATTTAAAATTTTAGAAGTTAGATTTCTGGTTGGAAACCCATAAGTTCAGTAACACAATTTTTTACGCATAATCTCTGGTGAACTGGAGGGTATTCTATACCTTCCAGACCAGACCCCGGTTTGAAAAACTAACTTTGTGTGCGTATTGTGTTTATATTGTGTGCGGTTATTGAAATTGCATTGGGAATTGTTATTTTGATTTGGAAGTAATCACCGATGCACTTTCCATGACTGCTACTGTATATTAAAATTTTGTTAATATTTTTATGTACGCGTAGAACAAAAACAACAAATTAGTAACAAATATTATAAAGTTTAATTTTTTTTTTCTATATTTCAAGTAACAACTCGTCGGCTTGGAGCAAAAACAAGATAACTCCATTTTTGGACAAAATGAGTTATCTACACGATTGGATACGAATCATACTCAACTACGTTCTGGCAAAATCAGATAATTGTACTAACACTAATAACATTTTTATTAAGATATTTTGTTTTGAATTTGTATACTTTTACATTGACAACTCAACATTCAAGTCGCATTATCTCAAAACTATCATTTTGGAGTTATCTTGTTTTTGCTCCAAGCCGACGAACTACGTTATTCTTACATGAATTTGTAGTTAACAATAAATGTTGTATGTTAAAGCATATTACATGAGTTGTTTTAGTTTTAAATTGAAATTTTTTTATGAAATAAAAACGAATCGAATGTACTATATAACGAAAAAAATATTACTATAAAAAATTCCAATTAGGAAGGTAAATAAATAAATTGAAATAAGAATCACTATAAAGCTTAATACAGATCGTTAATAAACATGGCGAGCAAAGTGGAGGGGGGGGCGTCTAAAACTTTGTTTTGTTTACTGAACAAACATATTTTCAGATTAATTTATAAAAAATAAAATTTAAAATTATTTAGCTTTGCTTTTTTAAGCCAACGCGCAGCTTTTACAAGGTGTAACATTTAATAATGACAATTTTATGGAAGTGATCATAAACTTTATACGTCAAGTGAAAAATTTCTAGAGCCGCTAGTTCATTTTGTGAGCTAAATTTGCATTGCAACAATGTCAACTCTCTTCAACCATGAAGTACAGAGAGATTACTCGAGTTATTCAGTTTTATTGCAATGCTTTTACAATTTTTCCATCATTTGAGTTCTTTGTAAAATTTGTGATACATATATTTACACTGAATAATTTTAATTCATTTTCCCATTCAATTTTAAAAGCATTTTAAAGAAAGATTTTGAATTCTTTACAAATAATTTTCGTTTATCAAATAACTCGGTTCCGAAGCCTGAAAATGTTACGTTAGAAAGTAAAACCAAACACAGGAGTATCTTAAATCCTTCGCAAATATGCTAAAAGCGCAAATTTAAAATATATTATGAGTATAATCGATAATTTAATGGAGTAGTTTTTTCAATATATTGAAAATTTTTAAAATACCAGAGGAATTTATGTATTTGCAACTGAATATTTTTTTAACTGATAAACTGTAATAGACGGCCAATAACAAGCGTTTTGTTCATTCGACGGCAGATATCAAATATTAATTTCAGACCGTTTTTATAAAATTATTAAAAATATTTTGAGTAGAAGTGATAACCAAATTTATCGCTGGATATTTTCTATTGCCAGGTCAACTATTAATTAATGCCTGACAATCTTGAAATTACTGAATAGGTTCGGTGAAGCATAATGTAACGCTGATTGTTTTGACTCCGCAGTTTTTGTTACATTTTGAAATAATTCATTTTTTAGAAATATGAAATATGGGAGAATTGTTAATTTATCTTTCATAATATCACGAACGTATTTATTTGTTGGAAGAAATAATAGCATTTTTAATCCTACCGCTTTTGAACCTAAGCTCTTATGACTGAACGTTAAAGCTAGCTGCCAGATGAGAATCGTGTGGGTTCTTGAGCAGAAGTGTCGTCACGGTGAAAATTAATTTAAGAGGCTTTCCGATAGCTAGAGAGCTGATTGGAGTCAGAAAGTTAAAATTTTACATATTTATACCATTAGAAGAGGTGGAAGGTAAGAATTGCCTCGAAACTGTTAATATACAATTAATTAGAAGTTGTAATTCCGAGTTTGATAATAAAATTCGGTAATGAAAGTAAGCAATAATTAAAATTATCATTAGTAAGACCTACACATTTAATTGATTGTGTAACCTAATTTTTATTCAATTTGTACCGCAAATTCGCCCCTAACTCCATATCCAATCAATGAAAATTTATTATTGTGAGTAGGAAATTACACAATGTTGCGTATTCCTTTAGGAAAACCGTCATTATTATATTTTACAGCAAATATTTGAGTATCTTGCTATATTTATTCCTTTACGCGAAGGTAAAACCATCGGTCGAAAATAAGCGATGGAATAGAGTTGTAGATTTATGCAGCAATCATTTTTTATTTGCGTTCGAAAACTACTTCAACAACCCCATTATATGCATTAGCTTGCTGGAAGTTGATATATTGCCCCAAAATTTGCATAAAAAATTATACACGCAGGCAAAATTCCTAATTTAAGTAAACTTCAATAGACGTTAATTTATGTTTTTATAAATCACGTTCACGTTTAAAAACAGTTTTTTTGCTCCTTTATTGAAAAACACCTTCTGGTAAGTGCACGACCCTTTTTTTACTGACGAAATTAACAGTGCCATTGGAAATGTTCTATAGGTGAAAGATAAACAGCGAGCGGATTGGCGAGGCTTTTCGCATTTTTGATGAATCTTTAATATGCAGGCGACAAATACTTTCGTGAATGAAGTAGGTCAAAGTGTATTTGAAACTTATTTTATTGCATAAGTCGCGCAAAAATGAATTGTTCACAAAGAGATTAACCTAAAGGGTACACCAGCATTTTAGAAAACTTGCAAAGCATATTGAAAATATTCAAAATAAAATAATTTTTATTTGGCCCCAGGAAACAATCCGACTTAAATATTTTTGTTGTGCTCTGTCAGAGCAAGAAAAAAAAACTTTACAAGCTTGATTTGCATATTTATAGCTCTTCTTATTGGAATAGATTTACACGTCCTTATGTACAGTGTCAGACTAAAGAAAACACTCGAGGAAAGCTATTTTCAAATACAAAGAAATTTAACGTTAATTTAAAAAACAACATTTTTTTGTTGTAATTCGACGTTTTCTTATCTTTAACAAAATAATTAAAGGTAGAAAAACAGAAAGCTGCTTATATTATAAAATATTAATGAACTGCTTTTTGAATAAAAATTTTGTAGTCTCGAAAATTTGAAATTTTTGCTGATTATCTCTGCCTTCAGAAATGCAAATAAGTTGTAGGTTGTTAAGCCATTGAAAGGGTTGTGTTGGGAATAATTTTGCTATGTATAACGAGAATCGACAAAGACGTCATCATATTATCAAAATAGAGTCAATCAAGCCACGAATACATAATTTAATCTAAAAATTGCAAAATATTATTAAAATCAGAATATTTAATTATTTTACAATCAATTTAATTTTAAAATCGTTTCACAATAAATTAGCTCTTACGAAAGCTTTGTGCGTTTTTGAAACAGGAGGTTTTAATTAAAAATTTATTAATTCCGTACTCTTAGAAGCCTTTCAGTCAGTTTTAAATTTTTTTGTTTAATTAAGCATTACGATTTTTATATTACCCATTCTTCTAATTTAAAATTAGAATTTGTTAATGAAATTATGATTCATCCTAATGTAAAGAAATGTCAGGGTGGCTTTTAAAATTGATAGAAATCGTTTTATAAAAGAAAGTTACATGACAATCAATTTTTATAATGCCAAGACGTTCGATAACTTAAGAAACAAAAATTTAAATTTCAATTTAGCAAATGAAAACTTAATTGGTTTCGTTATCCGAAACTTCACCGAGCCTTTAACTATTCCAATTAAATTCTTATTATAATTATTCAATAAAATTAATTTTTCGGTTTTTTCTATATCAGAACACTAATTTTATTCTATGATGCAAAGCGCGTACCACTAATTTTATCTAAACATTCAAACTAAAATTAACAGATTTAAATTTAGTTAAATATTATTAATTTAATGCAAATAATATTGAGGTTAAAATCTTATACTTAATCAAAATTTCAATGTCAGATCAATTTCGATTAACCTCCAGTTTTGTTTACAAGAAAAGCACAATTTAATGATTTTTTTACCTTCTCGTAACATTAATTAAAATTTAAATTATAATTAATCGAATAATTTAGTGTTACGATAAGTTAGTGTGTTGCATTTAATTAACAAATCGTCACCAAAAAATTAACATAATCCTTACTCCAAACTTGTTTAGAAAAAGTCGAAAAAATTTATTAACAATTAACTTGTAAACAATAAACCGCTGGTTAAATATTAAACATTTATGGAACCGCTGCTTATATTTTTTATCAGAAACTTTTTCCGAAAACAATTGAATACGAAGCGCGCGTCTAATTTTCAGTCAAAGTAGAGATGTTTCTACCCTCGTGTTCGTTGATCAACTGACTGTTGACGCCACGAGCGTTGGTAGCGTCCCGACGTACGTTCACCCTAGCAAAGGCGCCGCAGAAACAATACCGTTTTACTCCAACACAAAAGAATTAATTGAAAATTAATTTTAAATATCAAATTAACTTCATCACACTTCTCGACGAATTTTTTTATTATTATTTAAATTATCCAGACTATGTTTTAATTCAAGAATGTGTTCTACTATTTAATTCAGTGCACCGAATGAAAGAACGACATTTTCTTGCGGTTATAGTAGAATAAGTAAGTAAAAAGGAATATCGTGTTTCGGAATTATATTTCAAGATGGTCTTGTTTCATATCACAACAATAAATTCATCTAATCTAAAGTGAACAAGTATAAATTATGAGAACAAAAATAAAATTTTGTTTTTTCAAAAATTGACAAAAAATATAGACGAAAATTATATTACCAACTAGCAAAATTAAAATGGCTGTAAATGTAATAATTTTTACATTAAAAGCTTATAAACACTTTTTAAAGGCTTTTATTGAAGTTCACTTCTATGTTTCTTCCATTATCAATTTTTTTTTTCATTAATTTTAAAATTAAAATCTACTTTCGTAAAACATCTTGATTTTTCCTAATTTTTTCGTCAACATTTCTTAACTTAAAATTGTTTTTCTATTATTTTTTTACTTGTGCTTTCGTTTTTATCAAAGGAATGCCGTTTACAATCGCTTCAATTTGAATAAATCGATTTATAAATTACGTTAGCGAATAGTTTAGAAAAATTTGGGAAGTCAAAATTTTCCCACCACTGAACAACAAGCGAGTCTTAAGCGATAACAAAAAGCCTTTGTTCGAAGTACTACGATCGTAAGATTCCTTCTGTAACTTCTCTATCTTTATCCATATTTTCTTAGGGTATTAAAATTTCTACTCCCAGATTTTCCACTTTATACTGGATCAGTCTCACAGTATATAACATTTTCCCAGACCTCCACGTATATAAGTAAAAGTGATTCAGCAGAAGCAAAATTGTTCATTTTACACAATAAAATTCAGTGTTTGTTAGGTAAATTTATATTTGATTAGAATTTAAATTAAATTTCACCATTACACGTTCGCTTTGAATGAATGCCACTGGCAATTAAAATTACTACTTTTACTCTCCTTTGAAAAAAAAAGTTTATCGTATTTAGCGTGGTTCAAATTCTACGTTGACGTATAACTGAGAAGTTATACCGAAATTTAACCCAATGAAAATTTATCAATCAAAACTTTAAGAGCTGTATAACTAGCAAAGTGAACTGAATCGATGGACCGGTTTTTCTTTGAAATACACTTGAATACGACGAAAGTTTTTATTTTTCGCTTATTGAACCGATTGGCAAATCGATTTTCTATTAAATTGAAAGAGATTGTCTATGTTGTATTTCTATGTTAATTTTCTGAAAACAAGATTTTTCATCGCATAATCGATCAACAATTTCTAGATAATTTATATCATCTAGCATAATCGTAAATTACTTCGTTAAATTTAATATAACCACAGTTATGGCTGCTGGCTGTAACCACTATTTGAAATTTAGAACAGAAATTCTGAATATAAATTTCAAATTTCAAAGAAGCTTTTATTTATCAATTCGGTTAAACGATCAGTAGACAAATAAAAAAAGTTTCGATAGTTTTGAAATTTGCCCTAATTACTTATTTACTGCCGAGTATTTTTGACCGCTTGGGTCATTTTTAATCGAAACAGAACTTAAGTTTTTCTTCTGTCACAAAGTTGGACAAAACAATATCTTAGGATCACCTAGGAATATTTATAAAAAATATATTTATTATTCAAAATTAAAATTTCCAGAACTAAATTTCATACGTGCACTAAAAATAAATTTACCCACGTGGGCCCCCCCTTGGGGGCCAAAACGCTATGCTGCTATTAAAATCTAATTATTTCCAAAAGAAAACTACTTGGTTGAGGTTCTCAACTGAGCTGAGAGGGGGTAGTTGATGAGTGTAGAATTATGTTCTAAATAACGAGGGAAAGAATAAAGAATTATATCACGTGAACTAGATTTGATAGGTCCCGTCATTCTTACTTGAAAAATTTGCACTTCTTTCTTACAGTGGTGAATGTAAACGAGTAGTAAATTTTGTCGAGAGGTAAATGCTTTTTAGATCTTTAATATATTCCGGTAGGGGATGGAGTAATAAATTTTGCTTTAACCCAAATATAGTTAAATAAACAATTATTATTGTAAATAGGCTCCTATTAATAAAATTTAATATCTTGTATCTCTGCAATTTAGATTCGGTCGGTGTAAATAAAATTATTTAATTATTCACTTAAAGCCTTTAAATGATACTAAATAATTCAATAAATTCTATACCTACGCATTAAAAAATATTAATTCAAATAATATTGCATTTTTTGTAGAGTATGAAGTACAAAAAGCACCCAAATAATTAAAAATGTGCTCTGCGGGGAGTCATAAAATGAGAATTCGTTATTTATTGGTTATTGTGAGGGTGTAAAATTATTTTTTAAATTAACTAAAATAGCAACGGCATTATCTAACTAAACGATGTTCCATTTTATACCCTAAATGCGAGAGATTTTTCTTAACTTACAAATACTACTACATCGCAGCGGTAAAATTAAAATTGGAAAATTAAATTAGGAAAGTATTGATTTATTTTCGTATTAAAAATAAAACAAATATAAAAGTTCTTATGGACTTTTTAAATTTTAATTAAACCAGGGGAACATCAGGAAGTACAATAAAAGTAAGAACATACAGTCATAAACTGCTCCGTTATGGTATTTATAATTTTATTTCTCGATTCTCTTGTGTATAGAAACCGGAAAAAATTTAAAATAAAAATAAATATTAATATTAATTCCGCTTTCCTTTCTTTCAACTTTTTCTTTCAGACATAATTTTTAACTATAAGTACTTTTTCTGAGCTTCATAACTTGTCAGGTAAATATTTAAAGGTTCGATTACATTTTTTTACGTTTATAGCAGTAATTTTGTATAATCAGAATTTTTCTTCCAGTAAATTTAACGACGTTACAGCAAATTATAAACATTATTGAATAAACTCTTCAGTTTTTGAGTTTTATTTTTGCAAATTTACCGACATCAATTCATCGAAAATTTTTGTCTTAGTTACCTAACTTGTCACAGGAAAATTTTTTTATCCCTGTTATATAATATTTATTTCCTTCTCTAAACAACAATATTACGAAGAATTGAGTGCTATAAATTACGCCCCAGGTGGGAACTGCTTATTTAAAGCTCCACATTAAATTATATATATCTGCTGTGAATTAATAACAAATTGATATAATCTTATTTTAATAGAAAGATAAAAATGAGTAGTGAAAATACTCAACAGTTTTACTGAAAAATTTTAAAATTTGGAATTGTTCGGTACAATTGAGTACGAAGTCGATAGTCTAACTGCACTATAACATGACCAAATCCTGACATCATTTCCGGTTATATCGTTTTATTTTATTGGATAAATTTTCAATTTATCAGGAAGTACTCGAAGACGATATTACACAAATTGTGGTAATCAAAAATGAACAATAAAACAAAGCAATTTATAACAATGAAAAAGCGAAAAGTTTTCTCAAGAAATATCATGAAATTCGAAATGATTTTAGTAAGAATTGAAAACTACTTTTATTATTGATTATTTCATACCCTCAAATGTCTGACCCTAAATGGTGTGACTAAAGTCTTGCAAAATCTTTTAAGATCATCGTCTGAATTACAGTTTAATTTTTATTTATTTATTTTTAACACATTGGAAGGAAATTTCAAGTATTTCCACTTATTTATTGCTCATACATAGGTTTTACATTAATCTGGCAATAAAAGTAATCGACCATTATTATCTTGAATGGCAGAGACTATTAACCTTAATTATTTTAAATATTTCGATTTCCTTACAGTAATCAATTAAGGCTCAACCCTTACACTTAAACTTATTAAAAGGAAACCAATACCTTCTATCCTATTTGAACTTCACGAATACTACATTTTCAATTTAATTATTGCAAAATATTCACTTCGATTTTAAATCAGTTTCTGAATAAATTATTAACAAGAGTATATTTTGAAAAACGAAAATTTCTAAAAAAAATAAGAAAACTGAAAAATCAGAAAGTAAAAATATATCGCCAAGAGAAAGAGCTTAAAAGTATTCTCAATGCCTATTTGACGATAGTTTTAAGACTCACATTTCAGTTTTCAGTTTTTTTCATTAAAATATGTATCTTTTTCCCTTGTGAAAATTTCAAAAACCTGATTTAGTGACTGAAGTAATCGGCAAAATTTGATAGCTCATAAACTATGTATATCAGTATTCCGTCTAGAAAAGGCGTTTTACTACCTACGTGCTTTCGAAATAAAACAAAAATGATACTTTATAATGCAATCGCAATATTTAATTAAATAGTATGCTATGTATTAAGAAAAGAAAGTGATTTATTTTGTTAAATTTTTTTAAATTAACGAATATTTAATTTTCAATTTCGGGAATTTCATCATCTTTACTCTTGGATTTCTGGAATATTTCAACACATTGGACTGCCCTATTTCACCAAACGACGTAAAAAATATCATAAAATGCGGATATGTTTAAAATTAAGCTTCTTTCCCCTTAAGACCACGAATCTGTCTATTACCCTGTATAATAATTGTTTTTGTGCAAAATGATATCCCAGTTACCCTTACCCGGTATCATTCTGATCTAAGCCTTATTCTCGTCTTAGAATTAATTTCTGTTCTTGTCCTTTATACTATTTAGTTATTCATGCAAGCTTTCTATTATATCCTGATCCAGAGTTTTAATTTTCAATAATCTCCATACATACATGTATGCATACATACAAAATAAAAATATTAAAATTTCAGTTTTCATGAAATTTTCACCTACATTTTTATTTATTTTTTTAAATTTAGAATTTGTACTACCAAGAACATGTTATTAAGTTCAAAGAAGGTTGCCTGCAAATTGAAGAAAATATTAATGAGCTGAAAAAGTTTTCATGGTACAAAATGAGTCATAGCGTAGTAAAATTCTAAAAAATAAATTTCTTCGTGATAAATTTGTTTGCAAGGCGTAATTATTTAAATTGCTTTCGCCTCGTAGTCCTAACCAACTCGACAGATTCAACAAACCATAAGTGAAAAAGCGACGACTTCGGTATAGCATACGATAGTGATAACAAATCAGATTAACATTTTATTCGTAAAAAGTTAATGACACAAATTATAGCTTAACTACAAAATCATAATTTTACAATAAATTAAAGTAGATATATAAAGTAGAATGTGAGAGTTTGTTAATAAAATAAATTAATTGGTTTACGTGAGGTTCTAAATAAAAAAAAATATCTTTAGTTAATTGCAATCTAAAGTAACAAACTGTCTTATTATTTGTTGTTTTCATTTGTACACAAAACGAAAAGAAATACAATTCGGTTGACTTTCTCGTTTCGTCTATTAAGAATTTATAGTGTAAAGGATGAAGACAGTCGGGGCTGTACGAGGATAGCATTGTTTATATTGGTTTGTTTATTTTCAATGCACTTTTTTATTCACTTTTTACGCAGATCAGACTAAATTTGTTTTTTAAACAAAAACTCAAACGTAAAGAAACACAAAAAGGGATTTACTGATGCATGTTCCAATTTATAAGGATAAAGAACCACAAAACGTAAAGTGATAAGTCGACATGTTCTTCAAACTTTTCAGTTTTGCCTTTTATTTTTTGAGGAGACCACGTACAAATGGCAAGTGATTTAAATAAGCGTAAATATATCAGATAAATCTTTATGTTGTGAGACCTAATTGGTCGTTTCCATGTTTTAACAGCTCGGTATAATTACGTAACAGTTAACGATCGAACAATAAATTTTAAATTGGATTAATTAAATGGACATGGAGAAGCAAATGCACCCATCAAAGTGTCAAGGTAGAATTTTTATCAAATTTTCACAATTTAATTTTATAATAAAAGTTTGTAATAAAAAATATAAAACAAACGTTTATTTGGGGTAAAAAAAGTGTAAACTAATAATATGGAAACTTTGAAAGAAGCTTACCATAACCACGGTATGCCAGTTTATTCTAACTTTAGTAAATTAGAAAGATTGAAAAGTTTAGATAAGCTTTGAAGCTGGTAGAACAAAAAGGTCCTTTGGCTTTCCCTTCAGTAATTTCTAAGATAACAATTAATGATAATGATTTGGTAAAAGTAAACGCATTAGAGGGCGAACCCCAAAGTATACTTTTGTTTACTGAAACGTTGTTGTTTCACAATCTTTGGGGTTGATTTGTGCTAAACTGGAAAAATAAAAAACGCTGGGTGCTTTTACAAGAATGGCCATGATTTGAAAAGTTTTCCTTGACAATCAATAAGGATTATAGGAATTATATGAAACGGAACGACGACACTAATATGTCTACCGTGTGACTGTTAGTACAAAAGCGAAAGACGTTTGGCGTTTTATTACCCAGAACTTACCCTTTTGCATGTAAATTCAAGTTCATTTGAGATGTATAGTATTTATTTTTAGTGGACATTTTCTTAAGGATAATTTAGTAGAATAACCATTCTGTCAATGATGTTTTCAGGAACTTCGAGCATCGCCGTTCTGTAGTATCAATTTGAGAAAGGAAATCTTAACGGAAACGTCTAAAAAAACGTCATGAAAAATGAACAACTCGAGGAAATTATTTTAGATTAAAAAGCGACCAAATCATTAATGAAAATGTCGTGATACGAGATAACCACGGACAAACTATAAGAGAAATTGTTTAAGCTGCTTTTAGAATTCTAGAATCGGAAATTAAGAGAAATTAAAATATATATTGCTATATGTTTTCTGTTATCCTGCCTATCTTAGTCTGATGAAAATGTAAACAGTTGTATTTTTCAGTATCCTCAAACCTTTTATTTTAATATATAGTAGCCTTTATATAAGCTGAATGCCAAGCATCTGCATCTAAAATTAAGCAGATTTGCAAATAAATCTCCTGAGTAGTCCAGTAACAAAAATCTAGGATGGAAAAAAATAATTAGTCTGGGCAACTAATGAAATGGAAAATTGATAAAAATACAAAAGAAAAAAAATTGGAAAAATGCTTGAAGCTATTGAGAATTCTTGCTTTTTTTCGCCATTAGAAGACGGCATTTACTGTTCTGCACCGGACGCTGAAATACTTAGCTACGGCACTGAAAACAGTGTATTTGTTCAGCTAGCAAAATTTAATGAAAAAAAAACAAACAATAGGATTATACAAAATAGTGGAAATGTACTTCTTATCCTGTCACGAAGTAGCTAATAAATGTCTTGGAAATAAAATTTTTAGGTACATAACATGTATCTCTTCTGACAGTTAAAATTCATTTATTATTTTAGCGTTTGGTTAAATTTTTAATAATATTTCTAATAAATTTGACAATTTATTATTATATTTTAAGGAAATTTTCATTAAACTAAATAAACATCTGTCGTCTTCGTGGGCCAACTCCTAAATAAATTTTGAGTAGGTAATTAGGTTGTTCTCTGGTTAATTTCGGAAGATAAAATTTAATATGCATTTTTATTCATGATAATCTCTTGTGCTCTAATTTACTAATCGAAAAAACTTGGTATTTCTAAATTATCTTATTTAAAACAGTTTTTGGATCAACTCACGCTTTTAGCATCGACAGCTTTTTTGACCTGAGTTGATTTATCAATAATCTTGCCCTCTTTTCAAGAAGTTATTTATTAATGCTATTAGGAACATATAAAGTACTATATACCGGCAGACATTGCAAGGCTATCTCGGATAATTGAATAGACTTATAGGTTTGTCCTACTTGAAATTTTAATTTGACGTAGAAAGTACTGCTTTTCGATTAAATGTAAATTTTAAAAAAAGATCCGGAATAAATGACGCCACATGCGGTTCAAATCAAATTTAAATGAAAATGACAGAGGAAATATTCAGAATTTTCCGCTTGGCTTCGTGGCCAGTCCGCCCCTAGAATTACTTCCATTAACGAAAATTTGTTGCAGTAATATTTTAACCGAATACCAAATCTCTTGTCATTTCCTTGTCAGTTAGCAATCTTACTCTGATCGACGATAGTTTAGTTTTCCCCACAGATGATATTAGATTTTAATTAATGTCGAAACTACAACAGTTAACTATATGTCGCGATCACTCATTGCTTAGATTACATCACTCTAATGTAATCGATCTATAACTTTGTTTTCCTAAATTTTCTCCATCGAGCGCGATGTCCAAAAATGAAAAACTTCTAATAACAAAACTACTTCTAACTTTTTAATTGCTTTCTGTCATTGGTAAAACTTTAATGATATAGAAGTCCGTTCAAATTTCACAAGACGCCTTGAACGTTTTCATGAAAAGGTTAAACGAAAAATTAAGAGGTACTTACATTTTCATTTTCCTCGTTAGTTTTTGAATCACAATGAGCTGAAGTAACTTCGCGGTTTTTTTGTCTGCACGCATTATGTCTTTTTAACTTAGCACAACAATTTCCGGCAGTCTTGAAACTTCCATTTCCTACTAGACGTGATTTGCTCCCTTCTTCAGAGCAGATGCTTGCTTGCCTCCTACGACTGCAACACATTAAAAATAATTATATTTTATAAATAATACAAGTCGTTTTTCATTAAAACTAAGACGAACAATTTTTTTAAAAGTATTTTTAAAGCTTCCATTTAACTAAAGCTTCCTAAGCAAAAACTGGAAACAAAATCACTTTGCGTATACGTACAGCAGTAATTTATTAGAAACACATTTAGATATTGCGGTTTTATAATATCTAAATGAAAAACGCGAAACCTTTTAATCTAAATTGTCGAGGTTTAATGATAAAAGTGGTATAAATTAAACTTGGAATTTTTTCACAGGTAAAGCATATTACATAATTTCAACTCGAAATTGAAAATTTCTAAACAGCAGGCAAGTAAGTTCCCTTTCAACTATCAATTAAAGTTTCAAAAATAAGGCATTACTTCTAATCCTTTAAAATTCCAATTAAGTCGTTCACTATCGATTTATCACTAAATGCTGATTTCTCAATTGCATCTACCCACTTGGAGTTTTTAGATGACACTAATCTTTATTGCTTTAATTTCTCGCTTTAAATTTCTTTGTCAAAACGTAGAATTTTAATGAAATTTCTATTTATTTATTTATTTTGATATCTCAAATTTTAACTTATTTACTTTGGAACAAATTTGTTTACATTAATAAGCTTGTTTATTTCAGCAAGCCCAAGGCTAAAATTTTTACTTGCTAAACTAGAAACTTGCTTCAATCAAGAAATCCTTTTCACTGAAAACTCTCTTTAATCAAGAACTCAAGCAGATATAATAGTTTTTATTTAATAAGGGTAAAAATTAAAAGGTTGAATTTTTAGTTTAAGGCTTATTTTTTTAGAGCTGTGAATTCTTCGAAAGTAAGACTTCAACAGGAATTATGACGAAAATATTAAATAATTAAGGTAGATTTTCCGAAAATATCAAAAACAGGATAAAGCATAAAAATAGTGTTAAGTGGAAAACTCAAGCTGATATGTAGTGAAAAAGGTTAATCTGATCAATTTGATAAACTTAAAGTGTTATATTTTTATACCATGCTAAATTAAAATATATCGGCCATATTATTTCTAAATTTCTTCTTTGTAATTTATTTTAAACAAAAGTTTCCCCACAAATTCATATTTTTGAAATTTTTCAAAAATTTATTTTAAATTTGTGGAAATGCATTAATAATACTTTCTATTCGGAATATTTATAATTCGCTGCATTATTGGTATGAATAGATATGAACTTAAGGAATAAAATTCCAGAAAAAAAATGTCTTCAATTATTTTCTGATTTATCTGTGAAAGAGATTGGTTTTTCAAAAAAATTGACTAGGCAGAAGTTGTACTCCGTTAAATTTCCTATCCGGAAGAGGGCGTCAGAATTTTTGTAAAATGTTTCGTTTAAAAGATTTTTGGTTTTGAAAAAAACCAAAATAAAAAGAGCTCCAATTTTTCAACATTTTCTTTCATCATCAGCATCATCAAAGCATTCATTCTTACTTCCCGTAAGAAATCTTCTTTCCCAATTTTAGTGTTAAAATTCCCGATTACCATAAGAGTGTCGTGCTTTGGAGTTCCCTTAATTATTTCTTTAATTTCGTTGTAAAACTTGTCTTTTGATTTCTTCCTTTTCCTCTGTTGGAGCGTACACGTTTATTATTGAAAGGTGAAAAGGTTTCGTTTTTATTTTTAAATATGCTAATCATTCATTTATCGGTTTGAATCTTTCTACGCTGTTTCTCAGTTTCTTTGCTACCAGGAAGCCTACTCCATTTCTTCATTATTTCCCCTCTCCGGAGTACATAAATATGTAATCTTCATCCACAACTTCGCCCTGCTGGCCCCATCTGATCTCCTGTACTGCCGCTATATCAATCTTATACCTCTTCAACTCGTCCGCCACTTCAAAAATTTGTCCGGCTTTCAGCCTTCAAAATTACAAATTCAAATTTTTGAAATTTTTCAGAAATTTATTTTAAATTTGTGGAAATACGTTAATAATACTTTCTATTGGGAATTTTTGTAATTCGCTGCATTATTGGTATGAATAATAATTGTTATGAACTTAAAAAATAAAATTCCAGATAAAAATAATAAATCTACTTTTTCCAATATGCCCTTTAATTATTTTCTTATTATCTGTGAAAGGAATTGGTTTTTCAAAAAAATTTACTAGACAGAGGTTGTATAGTTCGTAAAATTTCCTATGATGTTCCTAAAATGTTTCGTTTAAAAGATACAGGGTTTTGAAGAAAAAAAAAACAAAATAAAAAAAGCTCCAATTTTTCAACATTTTCTTTACTTACTTTAACTTAACTTACATAACTCAAAAACCGTTGATTTTACACAAAAAATATTTGAATTTAGTTTGTAGATTACTTCACGCTCTTGAAAAAATTACTACTTCATTTTATTAAAAAATCAATATTTTCCGGAATAAAGAGGCCTAACTCTCGAAAGCTTGAATTTAGAAAAAAAATTTTGTTAAAATGTTTCTTAGGAAAGTGTTAATTTTATACAGGATATAATATATAAAACGTATCATTAATTTTTCATTGTCAGGTATTTAACAAATCCTCTCAACATTAATGTTTATGTAAATCCTTGCGTTCTTATCCTATTTCACAACTTAGAAGCTGTAGAACTAATCCTTAAATTGGATATTCTATTGGGCAAGCTCAGTGTATTTGAGCATTCCATCTAAAATAGTTAGGCTTTATAATAATATGGCTTATCAAATTAAATGAGTATTTATCAGGCAAGTATCTCCACTCGGCAATAATTAATTTAAATTCTCGTTTATTCAATTTCAAAAACTATTAGCTACTCGTAGGAATTATATCGATTTCAATTCACGTTCAAGTTAATAACGGATTTTCAGAAAAGTTTTTAGCGTAAATTTAGCAATATTCCATTACTAAAGTATAACGTCGCCATCTACTGTTTACATTTAAAAAGTAAATTTTACCCAGCGAGAATTTAAAAATAAAAATACTTGAACCGCACAAAAGAGTGTTTGAAAACGAATTAATTATACTATTCGTACATTTTAAATTAAGAGATGTTGTTTCTTATGATTAAAAATAACAGATCAAAATTTTCTAATTCCAAGCTGGAAACCTGAAACCATAAATAAAGAACTTGAAGGCAAGAATCTATAGGTGTCGTAAAATTGTCTTCCGTATACAGTTTTATTAGGCTACAAATTCTACGAGCTACATCTAAACCCAACTTTATTAAACTAACTAAATTTTGGCGACATTAAAATAAATAGAGAATTAATTTTCTACTTACTATTTATGGGAATGGTTCAGACTTTCCGATATATTTTCCACATTTTCTTCAGGTAAATAATTTAGAGATGGCAGAGAAAACGCTGCACAGTTCGTGAGATCTGCAAAAAAATACTAAATGTGTATATTTTTGATTAAAAAAATGTTATTTATTTAGATAAAGCGATATTATGTTTTTGTGCAGTTTTATTTATTTGATTGTGAACAAAAAACAGATAGATACAAATGATAAATTTCTGGAATAAATTTTATCGAAGCTGGAACTGTATATTATATTTCAAGATTTAGTAAGAATAATGCATTTCGCTGGATTTATTTCAAGTGTGGTCGTAGTAAAAAGGTGTTACTAACTACATAAAAGCTTTGTGAGCATTTATGATTGAACCAGTTATGCGACTTTTATAAATTACGCAATTAAAATTATACTTATAAAATAAATGGAAATTATAAATACACCAAGATTTTCTTGTTTCATGAATGAAAACCATTGTAAGCGCCGAACGATTATGCAAAAACGACATTTTTAGCTCTAAAGCTTCTATCCCTAGCTTATTCAAGTAAAAGGTAACCTTTAACAAAAATTTTAAGCACTTTTGTTTACGAAGGAAGTCTTTCAGAAATTAAGCAGTAAAATAAACGTCCTTTGTAAAAGTTTAACAAAAACATATTTTTGAACTAATAATAATTAATCATTTTACAATAGCGAAACCATAAGTTGAGCAACGATTTCCATTCTGTTATATCATCATTTGGAAAATCATTCCAAAAACAAAAATAGAGTGCTTTTCGTTTTAATTTAAACGAAAAGATTTTTTGGTCCAATTCCAAACTAGCGGAAGGATACTTTGTAAGTAACTCATTATGTATGTATCACGTTCCATTGACTTATTTGCAAGCTTCGTTTAATTGGGACATATTTACTACCACTGCTTTTTCTAATTTGTACGTGTTACATTGAGTATAAATCTTTGAAACAATGAATCTTTAAAGCGGATACCTTATATTTCTTGTTTTACTGTGTGAAAAAAACATTTTTGAAATATAAATTTTTTTAATTCGTTTTCACTAATAAACATCATAAATTTCGCAAACGTTTTCGCCATAATGGCATCATCAGGCGATGAATAAAATAATGAAAAACCCTAGGGTTTTATAGCTAATAAAATAAATGATAACACAATTCAAAATATTTTTCTGGCATCGGAACAAGCTCACTGGCTCTAGTTGCCACAATAAACAATACTTTTCTATTTTTATCCATAAACAGTGCTGCATAGAAAACTCTAAATAATATTCAACTTTTACCTCAATTCCTACCGAAAATAAAACTTCTCCTTCCATTGAAAATTTTTTCAATTTCATTTGTTTTTGTAACTGTCAAATCCCCGCACAAATATTCAAACGAAGCAACAAACTTTTTAACAAAATAAACATTGAATCGTTAAGAAATTTAATCCGGTTTACTAAAACAGTTTTCACTTTTTCAGTATTCATCAAGAAAACTTTTACGCCTCATTAAATTTTAATTCTTATTTTAAGCCACATTTAACTTTTAATATAATTTTTAGCGTAATTAATTCGCAAAAATGTAATTAAATGCGAATCGCTTATCTAAGTATGCTTGTAATTTTCGAGTTTATGAAAATAAAGTTCGGTCTGTGCAATAAAAACTTATCAAAAACTCCAAAAGTACCAGCCACTTAACAATAAATTATTAATAATGAAATTTCTTAAAGAAAACGTGTCAGAGATAACTCGAAACGGCTCAAGGACGAATATCTGCGGGTTCTCTGTACAGGGTGAATCAATATTGTAGACTTTTTTGACTTTTTCCGGAAATATGTTATTTTCCTTTCTCAGAGAAAGAGACCGAGCGTTATTCTCGATATTCAATAAATCGACGATTTGAAAAATAACAAGAAAGAAATATTCAGCACAAAAGCACTTATCTAAGAATCACTCCCATGTCACTCCACTGGACGTCCTACAAATATTTTATAAGGATTATAATAATATATCAAAATGATAGCGTAAATTCCGACAGTTGATTTCGGTAGCTGACTATTTGAATTCCGCTTGTGAATACCTTATAGTTTATGATGATGGTACCAAACAAATGTCGAAGGAATCGTGTAGTAAATTTGAGTAGGTACTAAATAATTACAATATATTTGGATATTTGAAAAAAAATAACTTGTAGCAAACTAATCAGTTCATAATTAATTATAGAACTGCATAATTGTAGTATAATTATAATATTATAAAAAATAAAACTAAAAAGTTTAAGTCTTTTGATTGTTTTTGGCAACCATCACCAATGCCATCAAAGCGAATCTGAGTCCCCAGAGTGAAATCATGAAGTTAGGGTAAAGTTAGAGTTGTACTAGACCACCCACACCAGGATAGAGGAGACTAACTAAATGGGAATATCTTCTACTACAAAAATTATTCTACGTGGAATAAATGCAGAAGTGGTAAACTCTGACATAAACAAACTATGCAACCTTCATAAGAACAAGTCAATGCGGTTGCATATCTTAATGTTTATTTTTCGTTCCAAAGATTTCTTGTGTTAAAATTCCAGGTGTATTTTGGATTGTATCATCACATTATACAAATTTATTTTTAGATCTTACATCTCTTCCATCAAAAAGATTTTTAGAGAACTATTCAACGATCAACGATACACTTCGTTCAAATGCTGACGTTAAGTTAAGTAAAGTTTTTGCAATCTGGGTTGGCACATCTTTTATTAGTTGTACACGTAACACCACTTTAACAAAGTGTCGATATGATATTATTCAAAGATAAGATTAGAGTGAAAATTCCTCTTCCCAAAATTTTGGCTTTAGATCAAAACTGAGTATCCGACGCAAGAACCAGAATATAACCAACGTTTCCATCTCTTTAACCTGTTTACAATACAATGTTTGTCAAGAAATGATAAATATATGTTGCCACGGACTTTTTTTTATAAATCTTTCAAAGTCGTCAAATTTCCAATATCGAATTAAATTTATGTCTTGATTTATTACTTGATGCAGACTATTTTGCACTATCAGAAATAAAAATAAACAGAATAAAGGATTATAAAAAATAAAAACTAAGATAAAATTAAATTTTTTTAATTACCTTGACGCTCAAAAAAAGGTACAGTATCTCCAGAAAGTTTCGTACACCTCTATGTTAACAATGTTAATTGTATATTTTGAAGCAGGTTTTCGTCATATAAAAATCGATTTCACAGCAAAATTTGTTAGACAATTTTCACCATTTTCACCAATTCGCACCATTTTCGAGATATAAATGATAATATTTTTGGTATTTTACCAAGTAAGTCGGTGTCGGTCAAAAACGGTGCGACAAAATAGAAAAATTTATATAAACAAAATTGAAGACAATAAAATTTTCAACAAAAAATGGCTAAAAAGATTTGCTATAAAATCGATTTTTATATGACGAAAACCGGCTTCAAAATGTACAATTAACAATGTTAATGTAGAGATGTACAAATACTTTCTGATGGAGCCACTGCGTATATACTAAAAACTATACTACATATTGCTTCAATGGAATTTTTTGTGTTGCTTTTAAATAACAGGCAAATAATAATAAATAATCCCAATGCCGATAAGATATCTCGGAGGATTAATATTACACATTAAAGTAATCCCAAAAAATGGAACCGGAAAAAATATTTTAAGGGATTTCGAATTTGATTACAAAATTGAAAAGTACCTTTTTTATTAAATTATTAGTTTATCGTAAAAATTATCAGAAATAAAATTTCTTTTTTATTCTAAACTAAAACCGAAGACGAAGGTGCAAAACAAAAGGCTTTAATATTTTATCCATGTTTGTTTGCATAATATTTTTATCACAAAGGAAGTATTTCATTAGGTTTTTGATTTGATGAGAATAATAATATGATATTTAATCTACCATTGTTGTAAATCTAATAAAATTTTATTGCATAGCGAAAATTTCCGAAAACAAATAGAAAAAGCTGAATCGATATCGTAAAAGCAAATAATAATAACTTGAACATAAATTCTTGCAAATTTTTTCAGTTACATTTACATGAACTAAGTTTTTTATTAATCCTGTTGATTTAGTTCAATTTTGTGATGTCGCGCTATATCACAAAATTTATGAATTCTGTTTTAATTAATGATTCGATGTAGACGAAGTAGAAGTTCGTTAAGAAATTAAACAAGAAAAATTAATCATTCTGTTTAAAACGGTTGGAGTTGTGATGAAAGACAAATTTTTTCCTTAAAACTTTATTTTGCACTTTGCTTGGGCTTTTACCGCGTATGCCACTGAGAATAGGTTTTTTCAGGAAGCATGGATTTAAAATGTTCCAAAAGGCACACTTCCTCTTTGCACCTTTTCTACAAATGCGAAATGCGATTTATTCATATGCGTAAGTAACGATTTTTGAAAAATACCGTGAAAGTTGCAGATTTAAAAAAGTTAAAGCAAGACTTAAAAATAACTTTTCTCTAAAGTTAATAAACATTTTTAAATTGGTAAAGTTTTTGCGTGAGTCTATTTAATAAGTTTATTGGAACAACCAAATCGATAATATTATACGAGATAGCGAATTATATTATTAGTTTCTATTTTACAATTTTTTGATTTATCGAAACTGTTGTAACTTTTTTTTCTCTTTTTATAATTTTGAAATTGAACTTCGATCTGAATTCGAAGCAAACTGAAATCGCTACACTATAATATGTATAATAATATACTCAATCAACGTTTTGATATTTTGATCATCAATTTTGGTCTTGACAATGTCAACATGACGTTACGTGACCAAATTACAGCTATTCCGCTAAGCGGATCTGCTAGCTATAGTCTAACTTCATGTTTCTATAAATTTTAATAATTTTCCTCTAGTAAATTAATAAACTCGGATTTCATATGCAACGATAAAATGAAATAATATTAAATTACATGGCACAGTAATAAACCATATTTCATTAAAAAGTTTGATATTGCAATATCTAAATAATTAAAAGTTTTTCATACAGTAAACTAATATCTGTGTTTTTAACACAAAGTTAATTAAAGCGAGAAACATCCATTAAAAGCAGTTAATTTTTTTTACAACATTTACAAATTAATGATAAACTCCTCGATTTAAAAATTTATATTTAATAATAAATATTAAATAAATAAATAAATAATGAAATAATTTCATAATAAAATTGAGCTTCGTAAATAAGGATATAAACAAACACTATTACCTTTGAAACTAAAACTAACCCCTGAAATCTCTCGTTACTATAACAAAAAAATAATGCCTTTAAATTATGAAAGGAAAGGTATATCAAAGAGAAAATAATAGCCTAGTATTATTATTTACTGCTGAAAGGAAATTCAAGAAATACATGTTCAGATGACTTAACACCTAAAAATTATAATTGCTCAATATAGAAATTAAAATGAAAATCTTTTGATGATGAATTTAATTGTTTGGGGAAGTTTTCTTATTGATCATATAAATGACAATTTTCTTTTTACGATTGAAAAAGACCAAGTTCGTTGTTCGCTTAACTGTGATAGGTATATATTTAAAAAAATTTAATTACGAATAAAACTACAGTTTCTTTATATTTATATCAAAGAAAAATCCAGCGCTGGCCTGGAAAAATTTCGAAGCAGTGTACAAAATTTCAGGGAAAAATTTATAGTCCAGAAGTTTTAGCATTTTTGACCTAGAAAAATTATTGAAAATATGAAAATTTACGTAAATGCTCTTTAAGTAGATACTACTGAATAATATAGTAAAATTTCCAAGACCTTAACCCAGCTAAAATATTATAAATTTAAAATCAAAAATTGTATAATTCGGTCATAAATTGACGTGCGTGAATATGGCTCTCCTTTTTTCAAAATAAAAATGTTTTTGATGTTTTCAGTTGTTCTTCATTTGTTCTCAAATGTTATATTCATAAAACAAAACTTAGAATCTTTTAATTTGAACACAAGTTGTTGAATAAACACCATGCCGAAGTGCGGTCCTGTAAAAAGAACGAATATGTTGATTATCACAGATTTGGCACTAAAGTGTGATATTTAGTTTTATTAAAGTTTATGACAAACGCTTTACTTTATAATTATTAATTATATTATATTATATTCCTCCGTTTGCTTTATTAAATGTTTTTTCTATTGGCAAGTGAATCATTGTATGAGGGTTGGTGTGTTTAAAGGATTCTAGATTGATTTCGGTGTTCTGATGTTCTCCGTATTTAAAATTTAAATTAAAATCGAAATTAATTAATTAAGAGAAATATTCCTGTTTTATTTATATTGATCTAGAATCCAAACATCCATTTGTTGAAAACTAGTTTTTAAAGTGTTTCTCAATTCACTGCATCTTGCTCAGAGCTTACTTTTTTCAAATCTTCTGTAAAGTTTTTAATAAAATGTGTAAAACGGATCCAGCACTCTCAAAAAAATTTACAGCACTCGCCAGCACTTCGCGAGCACTTTCCAATAAATCAAAAAAAAATTAAAAATTCCAAAGTGGAGGGGCCAACTTGACGGACCCCATTTGTACACATTTTGGTTTTCAGATATTTTTAAATATCTAAAATGATCATTTCGCCCCCCCCCCCATTTTGAATTTTGGATCAAAAGATTTTAAACCGTTTGTAGCTTCCTTATTTTCGTTTGTACCCATTTTGTTTTTTTATATATTTTGAAATATCTAAAATGGGCATTTCGCTAGCCCCCTCATTTCGATTTCGAATTTTAGATCCAAAATAGTTTTAATAGATTGTACCTCGTTTGTACCTCCTTTATTTTCGTTAGTACCGATTGAGTTTATAAAATATTTCAAAATTTGAAATAATGACATTTTGCTAAATTTTTTAAATCTAGTTATAACCGCGAAAATAGCTAAATAAGATTTTGCGCCAGATTTTGCCGCCCCCCCCCCTCCTGAATACGCCACTGTTTCGGAGTATTTTCTTCTTCTCTTAATCTCATAATTAGCCAAAAATATGGTATATCCTGTATATCTCAAAAGAAACTGTGGTACAACCAAAAATCAGAAAGGTACACACAGGTACAAATCATTAGAACTATTTTATATCCAAAATTTGAAATCTAAATCTAAATTTAGCAAAATATTATTATTAGAAATTTTGAAATGTTCTAGAAACAAACATGGTGCAAACAAAAATAAAGAAGTTACCAAAGAAGTACGAACGATTAAAACTATTTTGGATCCAAAATTCAAAATGGAGGAGGGCTGGCGAAATGCCCATTTTAAATATATTTCATAATATCTGAAAAACAAAATGGCTTGCAAAATGGGTACAAACGAAACTAAGGAAGGTACAAACAGGTACAAACGATAGACTATTTTGAATCCAAAATTTGAAATGGAGAGGGAAGAGGCCGGGACGCCGAAATGCACCTGTTAGGACGGCTCTGCAAATACCATATTTTTTCTTTGTTGTTCTCGATTGTTATTCATTTGTTCTCAAGTGTCCTCCTTAGTTACCTTAGTACTCTTACACCCTATTTTAAAATTTAGTAAAGCAATATGCAGGACCGTCCTAAAACATCTGTGAATTCTAAACTAATATCATGAGGTGCTCTAAAGTACAAATAAATAATATTATAAAGATTATTTTTTTTAAATGTTACAATTTAGAACAAAACTTAATTTCGTGATTTCCGCGGTTATCACTAGATTTAAAAATTTTATTTTTACAAAACAATTCAGAACAAATCAAATAAAGAAATTTGCCGCCATTTTGTCAATAGAGTTGTACGGCGATTTTTTTTCACAGTTGTCACGTACAAACCACGCGATTTAAGAATATTGAGAAGTATTCAAACGAACAACGTTAAATTATTGTAAAGACACTTTACAAAAATGGTGAAAGTTTTACGAAAATAATTCGCCAATTATTTACGTCAAGTTATCGGTCTTAATTATGCGCCAAATGAATCAACAGTGAGGCGGTTAATTACAAAATTTGAGACCAAATTTACGCTGATGGGATCAGAAGACCATTGTTCGTCGTCGTTCTTGTCGGTCACTCGAAAATATAGCCACAAGCCACAGTAAAGGAATCTGTGGCCGAGAATCCAAGAACTTCCATTCGGCATCGTGGTCAAGAATCAAACATTTCCAGAAGCACTATGAAACAAATTTTGGTTATTTGCAAGCGTACAAGGTTCAATTGACAATTGGTGCAAGAAATCAAGCCAAGGGACCATAAGCAGTGCCGTGGATTTGCTGATCAGGTGTTGGAACATCATCTAATTAACGCGGATTTTTCGAAGAAAATTATTTTTTCAGATGAGGCACATTTTCAACACCGATGGACGTTTTTCCTTAGGGCTATATGAAAGGAAAAGTGTATGCGAATAAGCCTGAAGCATTTGAACGTCTTAAAGAGGAAATACAGCGCGTTATTAGTGAAATACAGCCACGTTTATGAGTAAATTGCGAAAATATGCTAAAATTTCAACAAAAGAACAACCTTGTGCCAGAGGTTTCGTGGTGGTATTGTATTTCACGTTTAATCGGAACTATTTTTCTTTATGTTGAAATAAAAATGTTTGCTTAATTCAAAAAATAAATGTGTTTTTCTTTAAAATTAAATCCGGTGCTCTTGTTGAGACAACCTTTACTATCGATAACAATCAAAAATAAATTTTATTTAGAAAAAAGGGGATCTGGCACAAAACCAAAAACATTTCTAATTTCGAAAAAAGGGGAGCTGGCAAAAAATAGCTTTTTGTGACTTTTTGATATCTTATTGCAAAATTAAAGAAAAAAATCAAAACAATTAAGAACAATCAAGAACAACAAAAGTAATTTTTTTGAAAAAAGGAGAGCCAAGTTCACGCACTTGACAAATTTATCTAAGGGAAAATTATTTTTCGTCTTTTTGTAAGAAATTTCATTGAGTGACTATAGTTTGCTACATATTTGTTGTATAATAACAATAATCATATTACTGATACGATCTGGAATACTGACAGTCTCTCTGAGGTACTTTTCGGCTTTAAATAATTTTTCATTTCCAGGTAAAGCTGCGTAACTGCCTGCATTCCGCAAACCTATGCGCAAAACAATATAACAATTTTAACACTTACATTAGTGGCGTAGCCGGGAATGTAGTTCGGGGGGGGTTTTTGCACGAGCAAAACGAGTCGCTTAATAGAAAGTTCGAAAATAACAATACAAAACTAATTTCGGGGGGGGGGGGTACCTGACTGGAGTAAATATACCTCCAGAACAAGTAATCAAAATTTTAACCTTTCGAAATATCTACATACAGACTAAATTTAATCTTGAGACTTTTTATGAAAGATCATGTGTGAACTTCTAATTTATTTAGAGTTTTAGAAATTGCCTGAATATAAACGATATTTTTCCATTTTGTATCATTTCTCTACAACATTTTGATTATATAAATAAATTTTGTTTCTTATACGGTGGTGTGTGCACAAACAAATATATTTCTTTTAGTTTGGTTTCAAAATATTCAAAAATTGTGAGACGGTAAAGTCTCAGTAAAGAACCTAGTGAAGATATCCGAAAAACTGCTGAATCTAAGATACGCGCTTCGAATCTGGGGAGAGTCTAAAACTTTCACATGACCGTCTCCGTGCTTCGGAGAGCACGTAAAGGGTACTGGGTTGACGATTGCCGCCATCAATCCGGTTTAACCCTTCTCAATAGAGAAAGAGGCCAATAGTCCAGGAGTGGACTGAAAGGCTGGTGATAGCATCGTTGGAATCAACAAATGTAATAATGTAATTGACGGAGTACAGAAGTACCTTTATCACCTTTTCAAAATTGCTAACACGTTTTGTTAGTTCACTTTGCTGCTTATATAAATTTTATCGATGACCTTACGATCCAGCGGGCATATTATGTTGAACTATCGAAATGAAAGTAATCCCACAACAATCACAATAACTAATTTTATGTAGATTATTATTAATGTCCTCCAATTAAAATAATTTTGTGGTGGAAAATCATTTCCAGGACCTTCCAAAGAAAACGCGAGTTTTTGCGAAAAATTCTCGTATTCAAATTCTCTGATGACCTTCGGGCTTTTCTCTTCTGAGCAGGTTTGATCTTAGTTTTGTGGAACCAATGAGATTATTATTATTATTAAGCACAAAACAATTGAGAACAAACCACGATGTAATTTTCCTTCTTCATTTGGAATAACTTAAAAATATTTTCCTATTGAAGTTATGAGATGTATCTGTTATAAGAAACCAACGACAAAGTAAACCATAACCTACAAGACATCATGACTTTGACCTAGAAAGTTACCTACATAAACTTTCGTGCCTTCACATTTAATTATTACATATTAGTTGCTATAAATTTAAAATATGATGCAGCTTACAATGTGGGTGTATTAAACAACTATTTAATCTTGTAGGAATGTTCATGCGGTAATCAATTATATATTTAAATAATAAAGCTGTTTCCGTTAAACCAATTCTGGTTTTTTATTGAAAATTATTTTATATTTTCAAACCATTGTGTATTTAAAACTTAATGGTACCATCGCATACCACAAACTTTCACCGATGATTAGGTTTTTATTTATAAAAAATTATTGCATAACAACTAAAGAATTATTAATTAATAGATGATAAGTGGATTATGAAATGCATTATTAATTTTATGCTAATTAAATTAATATATTAAGTAGGCGCCGCGCCGGGTGGTACATCTTGTACATAAATTAATTTATTGATACTAAAACATATTATTATTACTTTATTTTGATTAACGTGAGGCTGGCTTGGTCTGGCTGGACCAGGATCATGCAGTAGTGAGTAGGTAAATTCAGACCATGGGAAAATATATGCCTTTTTCTCATTTTTTATAGTTTTCACAATTTTGAATTACCTATTGCAGAAAAACTGTAATAATTTAGTTTTATGATTTTGAATTTATATAATTTTTATTGCCATTAATTATTTAAAACAATCGGTTAGTTTAAGGGTTGTTTCAAGTTGTTATAAAAATTAAATCCATAATCGCTTTTTAGTGCTAATCTTTTAACGACGACTGTTTATTTTTAATTTTGTAATATAGGTGTCTAGTCTAAAAATAAACAACAGTAGGTAAACATAAACAACTCGGTATACTTTAAAATAAATCAGCAACACAGTAATTGCTGGGACATTTAATTTTTGATATCCCTGTAACCGTATTTTTAGCAACAATTTAAAAATATATGAATTCTCGATAGTTTAGTGCGATGAATATTTTCTCTCGAAAATTCAACTTTTCCAGATAAAAAGTTTTTTGTAGCTTTGTGCAAGGGTGCAGGACGAGAAAGTCCCCCCCCCCTATTTTTACCACTTTTGGCTAAATATTTTGCTTTTGCTATATATTTTTATTATTTGGGAGTATCTGTAAGAGGATGTAGGGAGCTGGAATATTTAGAGAATTAAAGAAAAAATTGTGAAAACTTCGGAAAAATCAATTATTTTAATGAATTTTTTACAATTTAAGGGGTCAAATCCTTCCCCCCTCCAAATCTACCTCCTTGCTACAAATGTTAATGTTGTAGAACTTTTCATCTCTCTAGTCTCTCAGGCTCTCCCCTCAGGCTCTCCCTAGCCTCCGTAAAAGCTAAAATAATCCTTTTCGTCCCTCAAAATTATCGAAAAGTTTGTTTGTTTTAAAAATCAATATTTTTATAAGTAAACAGAAAATAAGTAAGCCACAGGGTATAATATGGTAAGTTACTGTATTGATTTTGCCATTGGCTGGTTCATTAGCTTATTGAGATATTTCGCAACAATATTTACTCAAAAGATTCGTCAATTTCGTCGAATAACATTTGATGAGATAATTGTTCAAATTTTAATTTTCAGTCAAAATTTTCTGTCTTCGAGTTAAGCAAAAAGTTTGAAAATCGAAACTTTATTTGTTACATTAAAAATTTTCTATTACACATACAAAGAAATATTTCCATATCATATCGAACTTTCAGAAAAGCACAAATGTTAGAAACATGTTTCTTTATAAAACCTGACAACTGAAATAACACGCTTTGAAATAAATGATCTGAATTATTTGAACAAATACAAATACGGACATCGGGTTTTGTATATGATATGGCTTTTCGTGTATCTATACTAAAGTTTTATTTAACAATATCTGTAGCGTCAATACACATTAGTCTTGCATCAGTCCTCACGACTATAGCATTCGGTTTTGTATTATGTCAACTATAAAAAGCTCTGTTTTATTGTTCTGGCGTTAAAAGTGGCTACTTCAATTCCAATGCATTCGAATTAAAAATTTTAGTTTTATAACATCGGTGTTAAAAGTAAACACGCAATGTCCACAATATCGTTAAGCCTAATCGTGCTCGGTAAACCTGAGCAATAAATTGCTCGCTAGTAATCCCTACTCTAAAAGTGATTTTAGTTTATCCTGAAATTTTAACTTTAAACACTCGTATCGTAAAATACTATTATTTTTTATTTCAATTAGCTTCATCGTCAAAATTCTAAAGTTTCTGAAATTTTAGTTGACACTTCCGATAACCAATTACGTAAAAGAATTTAAAATATCCGAAGTCGTTTCGGAATATCTTGTTTTGATATGAATTTTTCTATCGGTTGGTTAGTAAATTACTTCCTTTTTATTTGTTTTGCGTAAAAATCGGAAACAAACTTTTAAAAGTTGGCTTACCTGCTGAGGATTGATAATCCCTGGGAAACGAAGTTCCTCGTGATAGATTAGACTTTCGATTAATTAGAGACGAATTCTGAAAGAAAGAAAAATTAATATTATAATATAGTGAAGCATAATGAAAGCTAATTATAAAAAATGTATATAAATAGATATCAATTTTATAGATTACGAAAGTGTCAACATGGTTAATTTTATAGAAAATTCCGTAAAAGAAAATTCTTCGCTAAGGAAATCTTGTTATTAAGATTAATTAAGATTGTAAAATATGGAATAATTTTCAAGATTTTTTATTTTCTAATTCTTGCAAAAGAAAATTTTCCTTCCGAAAAATTGATTTCAATTAAGTAATTAGTGTTATTTGATTAAAACTAATTCGTTCCCATAAAATGACAAAATATGATAAGTCTCTTCCAGCGGGAAAGAAATATTATGCAATAAAAAAACTTGAGAATTAATGTGAATGCAACAGATTCTAATTAATATTATCAGCAGTTTTTTTTAATTTAAATGGGTTAAAAATTTTATTTCCACACATTTTTTATCGAAGGTCAGCAATCTTTTCCGTCGTTTTAATATTTGAACTGCGATTCAGAACGATTCAAAAAATGTAAGAAATGATTCCTTTTTTTTTTTCGTCCAAAAAATATAAAATTACCGATGATTGGAAGTTTTCACTCTTGAACCACACAAGCACACAAACATTTTTGGTAAATGATGTTTTTAATTTTTTTTTCTACAAAAAGTAGTTGCCGATAAAATATAAAAATTTGAATAAACTAACATTAATTTAATTTATTTTAAATGGACTCAGTGGGTGGAAGGTTAATGAAAAAATGAAATGTTTCCTCAAAAACCTCACAATTAGAAATACATTTTTTTTGGAATTTTGAAATACAAACTAAATTTTAATATAATTAATACAATTTAATTGATATTTTCAATTGGATTATTTGTTTTTATTATTTGAAAATTAAAATTTAATTTTTGCAATAACCCCCCCCCCCTCCCACTGTTATTTTAACTGTTATGTTAAGACTTCAGCATTTTACTAGTACTGGAAGTTCGCAAGAAACTCAAGAATATTAGGAGTAATATTAAATATCTAGGAAGAATTTTATTTTTGATTACCTTCAATGCACTCAAAGCAATACCAAAATACTCAAGCGGAAGACTAGGAGATCTAATTTATCTAATATTGACCGTTTATAATTTTCAACGCAAAAATGACCAAGTGCACCAATTTGCGGTTTAAAGCAAATTTGAAAAAAAATTAATTTCATGTTATTCAATAAACAAGATTACACTTTTAACATTTTTTTACCAACACCAACAGCAAAAAATAAAGTCAAGTAAATTCATAATTTTAAAAATATTTTGATATTTGAAGAAAAAAAAACATTTTTCTTTCTATTTTTTATTATATAGTTTTATTCGGAGAAAAGTAGCTTTTTACGCCTCTATCAGGCAAGTGTTCAATTGCATATTTCAATTGCGGCGTGAAAAGCTGGTTTTCCCGCCTAGCGTTTGAAAGAAAGCAGTGATTATTTTATAAGGTGTTGGCATTCTTGGTTATATTTTGTACGTCAAATTGAATTAAAATTAAATAAGTATTACATTTCATAAATAACTCGTATTTGTGCCAGTATCGGGGTGCAGATTTTTCTGGCAATAAATTACCAATAATCCATTCTTCCGCTTCTGTAATGTGTGCTGGTGTATCCATTATCACAAATATTATCACAGTCGCAATTTTATAATACGAAACAAAATAATTAAATTTAAACGTCAAATTTTTAATTCAAATGTATTATACCAACAACAACAAAATATCCCTAATACCAAATATTTCAAAAAATAATTAAAGTTTATGTAACAAATTATAGAAGTCGGCGTAAAAAATTACGTTTATCATGCGGCAGGAAACTGTTTTCCGAGTACTCGTAAATACAGGCCTCGGCTAATCCGCCTCAGCCTGTAAAAAACTCGTACTCGGAAAAATTCAGTTTCAAGCCTTATGATAAAAATAACTATTTTGTTAAAGTCAGTTTCAAATAAAAAAAAATAAAAATAAAAATAAAAAAAAAAAGTGGACATATGAGGCGTTCAGAGCTAAAGTGGATCAAGTCACAAAATCAAAAAAAAAATTGAGATAAGTCCATTTTTACGATTATATACATAGATATTTTCAGAGTTGTAGTGGACGAAGTCCTTCGTTCTTCCTTACATCATTTTTAACACACGCACAAAGTAAGTTTTCCTATATAATACGTGACAGCTAATAACTTTGACGCTCAATATCTCAAAACTATATTGAATGGACTTGATCCACTTTAGATCTGAGCGCCTCATATGTAGACTGCACCGATGGTCAGATGCAGATTGCACCGGTGGTAAAATGCGAATTGCACCTATTATATGGGTAGATACTTACTTACAGCTGTATTCATAAAAATATTGTAAAACGCTCCCTAAACCTGTTTTAGTGAGAACGTGTTTTAAGACTTTGAGAGCGTTTTAACTTTTGTTCATTCATAAACGGTTTCTAAACCTATTTTAACTAGAATGGTGTTAAAATACCGATTCTTCGTATTATATAAACTACTAACAGAATAAGTGAACTAAAGTATAACCTAAAAGTTATTTTATTGTATGTATAGCACGGGTAGGCAACTCGCTTACACGACACGCCACCTGGTATTACATTTTGTATATTTGAATATTTTGAATATTTCTATTTAGAAGGTTGTAGCAATAACTAACGCCCGGATTCATAGACGATGCCTTACTTATACTTAGAACGCCCCTTTTAAAATTGACCCTTATTAACCGAGTAAATAAGGTTGCAATAAAAACAAATGCAGTCCGATTTGCCTTACTTAGCACTTAATACTTGCCTATGAATCCGGCCGTAAATGTGTCTTCATTTTTTATATAGAATGTCAACTTTCCTTAAAATAGGTTTAAAATTAGTTTAAAGAAAGCACCATCCATTTTTAAATAATGTCAAGTTAAAATACTGTTAGCGAAGGTTTGTTAAGCTAAAATACGTTTATGAATAGTGTTTTTTGACGTTTACGCTAAAATAGGTTTAGAGAGAGTTTTAAGTCTATTCTAAATTTTTATGAATACAGCTGTTTATCTCTTAAGTATAATTACTAACTTAATGTTCTACAGGGTTACATTATTAGACAAGCACAGAAATAATTTTGAGAGTGAATCCGGCGATTTGCCGTGATTAGTCTAAACTCGCTAAAAAAAGTCACTGAAATCTGGGAAGCTCCACCGTGGGGTACACGGCATTTAGGCAATGGTCAATTAGGTGACGACGATTAGTTGACAGTTGACAATTAGTTGACAGTCAATTGGGCACCGTGTTTTTAGGCGACGCGACAGGCTTATTTAGGCAACGGTACAAATTAGGCGACAGCAAATTCGGCAGTTTTCTTTTTAATTAAAAAACTAATATTTAATTACAAAATTATTTTTAAATTAAATCCCTTCATCTGTATCGATAATTTAATCTGATTAAATACGGATTTTAAATGAAAAAAGGTTAAATCTCTTGCATTTGTTCCCTAAAACGATATTGACAATGCAATAATCAGTTTGGAAGAATATTTGCTAGAAGAACTAGAGCCAATTTTACAGTGGTTTTGTAATAATTATGTAGGATGTATCCGACACAATGGTACGAGAACAGCACCAACGTTTCCTTACGATATTTGATCTGTATATCAACGAACATTAAATGGTACTGACAGAATAAATAATTTTGCGGAAGCCTGTCACCGGAAAATGAAATTAGGTTTTTGTACTGGAATTGCACATCCTAATTTGTTTATGTTTTTAGGCAAGTTGAAAGAAATACAAAAATCATATGACATTGAATACGAAAGAATTCTTGCCGGACATGAACCAAATTCGGTCGCCTAACAACACGGTGCCCAATTGACCGCCGCCTATTTGACGTCACCTAATCGTGGTCGCCTAAATGAGGGCGTCCGCGTGCAATCTACAGGTCGGATTATGAGACCCTTGGACCATCGGTGAGATCTACAATCGCCCTGATTACCTTAGCATTTAGCAATATACACCATATAGTCATATATGTATAGCCAAATTTATTATAGCCAAAAAAAAAACCAAATTATTACCAAATTTGGTAATAACAAAATAGCTTTGGATTTACTTTGGGCTTTGTAGATATTTAGCTATCATCTTTATTTAGACACCATCGCCGTTACCGTACCAGCTGGCACTGACCGTGAACACATCAGATTTTAAAAGTCAGAAACAATGATAACGGCGGCACTAAAGTGCTACTTTAGTGCCGCCCGTCATCAGCAGTAGAAATAAAGTTAATTAAATTTAAGATTTATGTTTAAAAATTACAAGTTCTATTTGGAGAAAATGGTTTTGGTAACTTGTCTGGAATTATTGTAATCAATAATAATTGAGTATATTCCTACATTATTATTAGCTTAAATAACTATTGTTAAAAGCTAATGTTTGCCTTTTGTGACGAATTTGTAGAATTAATAGACGATCGAAGCACAGCTTATTTAATAATTAATATACGTCTTAAAAAGACGAGTAGTGCTAAGGTACTTCACAATAGTTATTTATCTAACCAGTGATAAAGAAAGTCATATTGTTCAACGTGTATAGATTTGTATTTCAGTACGTATTAGATACAAATTTTTATCTTATACGAGTATACTTTAATTTCATCAAATTTTGCTATTATTTTTTCAAACGTAATTTTTTTAAATATATTTGTTTATAACCTTTCGGTAAAAGTTCCTTCTTTCGTACCATGTTGTATAAATAGCTATTTTTGAACGCAACTGGATAATAAAACATAATCATTATTTCTAATTTTATCGCTGTAGTGATAAAAAAAGACTTTATAGAACTCAAACAACATTCAAAAAGTAGTTATTTTGCAACACATTTAGATAAGATATTTAATTGTATGGGCGCACATTAAGAGTAAGTTGATAATTTTAAAGTTTGTTTTATATTTAGTTTTAATATTCAGGTTGAGTCATCCAAATATTTGTTTTAATTTATAAACAAAGAGGAGACATTGTTTATAACTAAGTAGTGTAAATATTAATTTGAATACACACGAGCAAAAATTCATCCACTCTCTTGATTGGTTTTAAATTAAAGAGCAAAAGTAGGACTTGCCGTAAGGTTGATAAATGAGTGGATCGTTCCCATCAATTGCAGATGAACTACAAAAAATCACTTTGGTTCCGAATAAAATATTAGATTTCATTAAAATCATCAAATCAGTTCGGAATTTCAGAAAATAATATGCAGATATCATCATTACTTACTTTTTCGCATAAACTTTGTGTTCGATGTAGAGCAGTGATCGATATGACTGTACTGGTTTTTCTTCGGTACGTTATTTCATTTTGGGTATCGTAATTAATAAAACTTAAGTCTTTATAACTTATGCCGAAATCACTTTCAACTAAAGATTGCAGAGACGAAGCCCATTCGAGATTTTTAATTTCGGAAAGTTTCTCACGGGACTTCTCCTTCTCGCGCCGTTTACTCAAATCTTTAAAACTGAACGACCGTTTCAGTAAACTCGGTGCATCTTGATTAAGAAAATTGGTTAATTTTTTACGAAAAGACGGAGTTCGGGAAACTTGGACACGTTTTTCACTTTTTAAATCGTTCACGTAATTTTCACTATTGTTATGGATGTAAGTTTTATTCACTTCGCTTGAATCGTCCAAGTCAATTTTCTTTGTTCTCTTTTTAAATACCGCGGAAAACATCGAGCTTTTAACACTTTTATCGTGAATTAATGCTTCAGATTTGAGTCTGTGACCCAAGTCGTTTATACTACCAGCAGTTTGAAAACGTAAATTACGTTTTTTTACTGTTCGCTCAGACACGTCTTGTTCTTCTTCGTGTTCCTTTAATGCATACAAGGAATCGCGTTTATTGTAAGCAATTTGCTTTTCGTCGTCGCACGTTTTATGATCGCCGTAATCGCTCTCCAAAAATACTTGCGTTTTCCGATTTATAGCTTTCTGCGCTTGAAGCATGTTTGATTTTTCTATTAAATTATTATTTGGTACGTTAAGCTTTTCCTCTTCGCGCCGTGAAGTTGCCTCCTCGAATATGTCGTTCAAGATGCTTTTAACTAAATTTGTAGAATTTTGGTGATAGAAAGCGTAATCCACTAAACCGGTACTATTGCATATTTCGAAATCATGCATTGTTTTGTGGCTAACTCCGAAACAAATCTTTTCTTTTTTCTTTTTCTGTTTTTACGGTTTTTTTCAAAGATCATGACCACGACTAAAACAAAGTTAGTTTAATCCACCGAAAGTGCCATACAATAATCCTTATCAGCTGGTTAGAAGTGCAAAAAACCTCTAAACAAATAGGTGATACATTTCTTATCTGAGCTATGTAATTTATGTACTTAAAATAAAAGTTATTTAAACTATTAATTATTTCAATTAGATGATGTGATTACGACCTGTGCACAGTTCAAGATTTTAATTTGCCATTCTCGAACACTACACAATTATTCAATTAATTCTACAGAAATTCCGCAAATTATTTTTTTTTAATTTATAGCATTGTTGCTGACCATTCAATTAAGTGGAGGTAGATTTAATTGCAATTAAAATATGTGTTGCAAACAAAAACAGAAAATTAGAATTAAAAATAATACGGGACAAGAAGAAAACTTGAAAAAAATAAATTGCAACAACCAAGAGTAATTTATTGTTTTATTTATTTATTTTTTTTTGTTTTAATTGCATACTATAAATTGAATGGTAGTAAAATTTCAATTAATTTTAATTTAGCATGGGCAAATTGGAGAAAATGTGCATGAAGGTTAACTTATAGGTGTAATATAATTTGGATGTGATTTTGTGTGAATAAGACACCTTTTTAAATAGGAAAAACTATGAAATAAAGCACATTTTGAACAGTTACTAATTTTAGATGTGAAAAATGTCTGAAAAACTGAAAGGTCAAAACTAACACGCTATTTATATTTGATTGACAATATTTTGAACATTGCTGTAATTTCCAGAATGTATAACTTTTATTTTTTTGAGTAAATAATTACATTTTATCTCACTTGAAAAATGATGGATTAGTGAACAAGACTTTGATTAATTGAACATTTTAGTACGATTGATTGATAATAATAAAGACTGAGATAGTGGCAAATATGTCAAATTACATACAGAAACTAAATTTTTGTCACTCTTACAGCACATGTTTGTTTATACACAATATAAAATATTAATTACTGTAGACACACACATACACAATATTTAGCTTAATAGATACGTAATCGTTTAGTAATAATTATAGTTACTTAACGAAACTAAAATAGACATTGCAATTCGCGTTCTCGCACGAACTTGAAGACCATGTGACAAAATTCAAAACTTGGTATTATTAAAACTAAGCGATAAGAACTATAGAGGTGGGAATTTATTATTATCAAGATATTTACCTATATACTCAACTTGGGATTTATTAAACCTTATCACAATCGACGAATATTATTTTATTATATAGGTGTAGTAAAAATTTTATTACAAAATCAAAACCTGAATTGTAAATTTTCGATTTATTCAAGCAAATATTTTTTAATTTAATTTTACACATTAACAACAACAAAACAGTCATAATAAAACAAAATTTTGCAAAAAATTAAGTTTCATACATAAATTTAGACGTGATGTATGCTGCATTAAAACAAACCTGTTTTATGTGGTAATAACTTTATGGAAATTAAAATACAAAAAGCCAACTGTCACATCAAAATTAAAATACAAGATTCATTCTAAAATTAGATAAAATTTAATTAAAGTTTTTAATGTTGTAATTCATTTAACGAAAGTTCATTTTGAACTTGTACCGTTCTACCCCACTCGGGGGATGTATGGTACAAATCGCTATCACAGTTCTAATAGAATTATATTTAATTTCATAAATTTTATACCAAGATCTGGTTATTGCGAAATAACTTGTTTTATTTTAATTCTACGCCCAAAACGCTGATATATCAAAGGGAAGGTAATTTAATTCTGTGCAAGAAATATTCCATGCATATTTTACTTCTGTGATGTACATAATTATTCTAAACTAAATTAAAGTGCATTTCCGTGTGATATGGTAATAATATATTGTGGATAAACAATATAAATCGTTCGATCTTATGTAGGAATGACGAATACTATAATTAAGTATTTATAATTAAATTTATTTTATTAATAATAATAATATGACTTTTTGTTAAACAATGCCACAAAATATTCTTTCAAACGTTGGCTACTAGTAATAAAAGAAGGTGGGATAGTAACTGTTTTACTGTTTCAGTTCACAGTGTAAAGTGGACGATTATCAACCATGATATGAGTTTTTCTATTTAATACAATACTGCAAATCGAGAAACATGAAATTTTGAGGATATAAAATACTTTCATGATGAATGAACAGAATAAAGAAAAATTTTGTCAAACCATTTTCTGTGGACAAAACCAGAGCAACGATATTTCAACATAATTTCGAAGTAATCAAATAAATGCTAATACACCAACCTTGAGGGTAATTATGTACATTTTTTATATGTTTTTCCTGCTCCTTACAAACCATGCTGAAAGCAAAACACCCCCATTGATGTTCTAACGCTCAAAACTACCTATCATTTGAACTTTCATTTGCACTTTTTGTTTACATTTTCTCGAGCATTAATCATGCCCGAACATGCTAAGTAAATTTTCTAAGTTTTTTTTTCAATTATTTACTTTTCTTTCAAATAAATTATCAGAAAAATAATCGTACAAAATTAAAAAGTTTAAAAAACTTTGATGTTGGTGTTTAACTTAAGTAAATGGCCTGCTCAAAAGAAAAAACCCAATAAATGAGTAAAAGTTTAAAAAACATAAATAACTTTTAAAACATAATTTCACAATGCAAAGACGGAAAAAAATGTAGGTACTTATTAATTAACTACGTTTTCATTATTAAACAGGCGAATATTAAATTTAGCAAAAAAAATTAATAATAAAATCGATTATCTCGACCTCGCCATTATCAAAAACATTAATAATATCACACATTCGAAATTTTTTATAAACCAACCGAGGCGAGGTCTGTGATACGTAGTAATTCGGAACATTCTTTTGCTCATAAAATTATCTGTTTCCGCGCTTTTCTTAATCGTGAATTCCTTACTTTTAATTTCATTTTAATAATAATTTTAAAAATATAATATAATTAACACAAATTTTGATATCAACATTCCCTAGAAAAAAAGTCATAAAAAATAACTGAATATTTGATTAAACTTTGAGATTAAACTCAATCAAATTATTTAAAAACTAGCTGGAAAGCCCGTCCACGGACGGGCACCTAGACCCGATTGGTTGGAAACTCGATTGATGTGCAACTCGTCCCAGGGGGAGTACCGTCGTCGGTACTTTAATATATTTTTCGGTTGGTAAAAAATGACACGCCGTAGCAGCAGGAGCAGCAGCGAGCTGGCATTTTATGTATTAAGATGAGTCCAGTACGTGGGTATCAAAAAAGGCTTTTTGAGGGAAAAAGGTTGGGTAGTAAATCCAAGTTTTAGACCTTGAGGAAGAAGAATCGATAAGCAAAGTTCCTGTAGATTCAAACTTTTTCAAACGCATCATCATAACCAGGGGCGGTCAAATTTCTAGTTTCTGACGGGGCCATTTCCGAAAAAATTTCCAAAATCTTGAAAAACATTTAGGTATTTAGTAAGAACATTAGTTTGAAACACGGTAATATGTTAGTTTGGTGGAGGCCATGGCCCCCATGCCCCCCCCCCTCTTATGACCACCCTTGAACATAACATTTTTTCATTTTTTGTTAGTGCCATAAGGTAGAGGTAACCTACTTTTATATGACTAAGATGGCAGATTACTGCTAGACTCTACAAAAACATGATACTCAAAAATCTCATTAAAAAAACAATCTTTTAAAAAAGTTTCTGAATTTTTTAGATTTTTTAATTTTTTTTTGAATAAATTGAGTATAACCAAAGCCATTAATAGTGTTTTATTTATAAACCTTCCATATTAAAAAAACAAATCGAATTTTTCATTGAAATAATGTATTTTTGAGTCAAATATAAAAATATCAAAAAAATAAATAACTAGAGCCAATTTGGAAAAAATATTGCAACCCTTAAGGCCTCGCCACATAGCTTATGTTATGTATGCTATGCCAATGTAAAACATAGAAGTAGAAGCATACGATTTTAATAGTGATGTCCACATTGCTATGCGAGTTGCCCTGCTATGTTTTGCATAACCATGGAATTGTTCGACTTCTATGTTTTTTTCTATGCTATGCTAGCATAGCATGACATAGCACAGAAATAGAACTCATTCCTACTTTAATGCACAGTCGAATTGGCTTTATTTTGACAATTTGACAAGTTTGACAATTATTATATTTTGAATTATTAATAAATATAAACGAAAATGTCGAAAAGTATATTATAAAAACTCATAAATTTAATACACTCGCATCCGTGTCTGTTTAACAGCACAACCTATGTGAACACTTGTATGTTAGATAATGCTATGTTAAAATTTTACATTAGCATAACATAACATAGCATGAGCTATGTGGCGAGGCCTTTAATGCCCGTACTTATAGTCACGGATCAATCCAAGACTCAAAATGATCCTAGAATTTACCAATGAGATTACTGGAATTAGACCGTATCGTAGCAACAGCTGTTATTTCGAGAATTGATCTCGATTCTCGGTTCAATCCATGACTATAAGTACGGGTATAAGTGTTTTTTACATAAAATCTTTCAAAAATTAATCAAAAATCCATGGCAACAAAACCACTGTCGACCAGTGCTATTATTAGATAAGGACCACGTACAATTTTACATGTAGAACAACAAACACTAATGTCCGTACTTATAGTCACGGATCAATCCGAGACTCAAAATGATCCTAGAATTTACCAATGAGATTACTGGAATTTAGACCGTATCGTAGCAACGGCTGTTATTTCGAGAATTGATCTCGATTCTCGGTTCAATCCATGACTATAAGTACGGGCATAAGCAATTGTTTTCGAGAGCCATTAGAATCCAAAATGGCTGCTATTTTCAATAAATCATTTCAGATGACTTCCTAAAGAATCTATTGATCTGACAAAAAACTGTCTAATCAAAAATTATTCCTTGTTTTATTTTGACCAAAAAATAGTTAATGCAAATTCTTTGATATAGTCTTTATAAATCCTCAGCACCAGGTCATCACCTCATCACCACCATATAAAAATGAAATTCCAATTTATCACATAATTATGTGAATTACATATGTGAAATGAAATGTGAAAATTATGTGAAATTTATGTGAAGTTTGTTCACATTAATTTGTATGTACGGTGTTGCATGTTGCTTGTTGCATTGACAGTTCATATTATATCTCACTTTATAATCGCATGGTGTTTTGGACAACGCTGGTCTAATCTGACGTCATCAATGCTCATAACATGATTGGTTTGGGTTTTATAATATAAATAGCATAATATGGCTACTGTTT
This sequence comes from Cantharis rufa, assembly GCA_947369205.1. Taxonomy (NCBI): domain Eukaryota; kingdom Metazoa; phylum Arthropoda; class Insecta; order Coleoptera; family Cantharidae; genus Cantharis; species Cantharis rufa. The sequence continues at coordinate 11,667,964 of OX376303.1, forward strand.
CCAAAAATAAAAGATGAATATATTATTTGAATTATTTAGCATCGAGTGGTTCAATTTGGTAGTTTTACCATTTTAAAAATTCAATTTTTTGTGTGTAACTTGCGGCTACAACATTTTAGTAGCTGAAAAAAATTATTAATTAAATTTTACTGCATTTTGTTAACGTTTAGCGGCTATATTTGCTTCATAAGGTACTGCAATTTTATCATATCAACAGGGAACTACGCATTTATTTTTTAAAGAACCGATTACAAGACTGCTCAGATATTTTTACCAAAATGTACTTCCAAAAAGTGAAATTCTTCCGTAAACTCTTACGTTTCCTAAAATATTAACTTGGATATTAATAATGTTTGTTTTTTTCAAACTTTCTTTTATTCGTCTTGATTTCCCCTACCGTCTAATACTTCGAGATATTATTTTCCAACTTCCAGAATTTTCCAGAAAACATAGTTTTTTTTTTAAATTTCAAATTTAGTTACATTGTTGTATAGTAAAAGCAAATAATAAATTTTAATTATTGTTTTAATCCTTCATCCAAATTGTAAAAATATGTTTTAATACCCACAATTGCACAAATCCAAATTCAAATACTCAAAAATTACGCTTGTCGCCCCTACGACATCTTGACACGAATGACATTAACCAACTCGCGGGAACCATAAAATTTACAAATATATTAAAATTTTCAAAAATAAACAAAACAAAATTTTTCCTAAAAAATAAAAAATGTAAAATTAATACTAGTATAATAACATAAAAGTTCCACGACAATATGTATTGTGTGTATAATTCAAAAGCAAAGTAATAATTTTATTTAAAATAAAAAATCCCATAATTGTTTATTTTGTATTTTAGAAAATATTTATGCTCTCGAACTAAAATAAATCATAAAGCGTGTAAACCAATAAATCTTGTAAAATGTCGACACCGGCAAAAGAGCTGAATTATGCAAAAAATGTTAAGAATTAATATATTGTTCAAGATTCTTTTTGTTTCTAAAGTTTTACGTTAAAGTGAGCATGTGGATTTAGAAACGCATATTTTAATACATAAAGTTTTTCGCTATATCAATATTAAGCTCTCCGGAGAAGCCTTTCCTAAATCTATTTGTATATTCCAGACGCTTTTTTCGTTTTTTAACGCTTTTTTACCTGTTGAAAATCATTTTCTGCATCAGCAACTTATTAGTGGACTATTATTTATATTATAAGATTTTAAAAAATAATAAAATGTCAAGTATGCAATTTAATATTGTATAACTTTCATTAAATTTGTGCGGTACGTAAATTACATGTTGAGCATTAAAATACGGTTTAATGTTTGTTTAATTTTACATGCACTAGCATCGCAGTGCAGTATCATTCATTTGCGACGTACTATAATATTTTTCCATTGTAAAGGTTCTTTAACTTTGTTTTTATTTTAAATTTTATTATGCAAACAGAAATTAAAAAGTGTTAAAAAATTAAAAATTAAAAAAAGTGAAACTTTATCGCGATCACTGGCTTCAGTCAATTAATTTGAAGGAGTTGCCTCCAGCCCCCCTAGTTGCGCCCCGAATACGAAAATGATATAAAACTAACTTTAAAATCTGTTTTTATTTAAAAAATTTAATCAATAAAATCTAAACTTTTTGTTTACTTTTAGTGCATATACATGCATATTATCACTATTTACTAGAATAATTTTTATTGGTGCCATATTAATTTAGTCGATGGGTACCTGGTAATTCATATTAAATTCGGAAAATTCATGGTTATTGTGTTGCAGACAATTACTACATAAGTAGTGCATTTAAATAGGTTATTAATTTTCTGTCACAATTTCAAGTTAACATTCTATAGGTCAGTTATATAGTAATCATGAATTTATTAATAATAACTTTTTACTTATTATTGTATACAAAGAAAAAATTACCAGAAATTTTTTCAATAAAGTATTTGAAAAATTCCACTGTTGTTTTCTTGAAATTGTGTAACAATCTAAATGTTACTTCGGATTCTTCTTAAATTTTTAATATATTTTCCACACTTCCAACATTTCTTTCTAAGTTCTATTTGATTTTATTTTTTATCCTAACGATCATAAAGAGCTTAAAAATTGATGACAACTTTGACAAAGTTAAGTTTCAGCAAAGAAATCGAACAATACCTTTTCGAGGTGTCACTTAAAAAATTAAAATACATGATGATGTTGCTGTGAATTCTAATATACTTTTTTCAATAATTTTCCTTTTTAACAAATCCAATAAAGACTTGAAGCATTTTTTGAATTTGAACTTGAATCGTTTTTTTTTTTCTGGAATCGGTAACGGATAACATCGATTTATAAGCGACTGATCTCGGTTACATTGAGTTGTGTGGCAGCAAAAAGAAGCGGTTTCTTTTATCCTGCTACAAAGTAAAATGCCATCATAGATACCAAAAATACGAAATCAGCTCAGCATCTTCGTCGAATGTAGAAATATACTGCATCAAATGTATTGTTTGATGAGTCTATGTCAGCAACTATTAAGAACTAAAAGTAGAGAAATTCGTTGTAAAGCAAGCTGACGAAGAGTTGACAAATTTATATTTTTTTTCACTTCAACCCTTCTACCCTTTCCAAACGAGGGATTTTAAAGAAAAACATTTTATGTGGTTACATTATTTGTAATAATAGAGTATGAAAAATGAATTATAGCAAAATCGGAGACATTGAGGTCAATTTTTTTAAATTCTGTCCCACTTGACTTGGAATGATCCATACGTTTTTTGTATTGTAATTTATTGTGGGAAGTCCAGATTTTAATTAATCTCGTAGATTTGGATAAATTGACAAAAGAGCTTAAAAAGCCAAAAATTAAAAAGAAAACAGATGTTAGCAGTTGTAGTAAAAATTAATTGAAATAAAAATTAAAGTACCGGTAATAACATTTTAACAGGATAATAATAATTGGATAACTAATATTTTAACGGCATAATTATATAATTTTGCATTGGGAGTATTCGAAGATGCTCAGCAGATTAGTATTTTAACTTAAGATATTATAATATAATGTACATATGTATGTAGAGTAAACTATGCTTAGTATGAACTTAAAACGATCTTAAAACGATTTGAATTACATATATCCAGTTTTTTATTATTTTAATGTTTGGTGAGAATGCCTACCAAATTTCAATATCGATTTATTATTACTTTCGGAGATATTAATTTCTGAAATTTTGTAGCTGACTGAATCCATATCAAATCATACAGGCTAGCGGGGCTTATATTTTATAATTCTTTTTCCCAGCCTATTCGATACATAACTACAAATTTTATTGGGTGATAATTTGAAATACATACAACCATTATTTATTATTGAGTGATTGTATTCTCTGACTGTATTCCCTTTAGTGCACCCTTTGTTTTTTTTTCATCCACGCGAGAAAACTAAGGAGTTTATACCAATTATCCCAAACCATCAGCGGTCGCCAATACCACCGGGATCGGTAACTTTATCGGTAATACCACTTTTAAGTTTTACCGCCGCCTGAATAAATAGCAAATGGTGAAAATGGTGCGGTAAGTGCATAAGTAATAGCTGAGTAAATTAGTCGAATAATAGCTAACTCTGAGATACTCAGTTCGAATCCGGAACGAGTCTAAAAGTTTCATATTATGACCGTGTCTTTGCTTCGAAGAGCACGTAAAACCGGTGGTCCTACTGAGTTACCACCATCACCTAATAAAAATAGGGTTGCAGGCATTCCCCAATCCAGATTAAGTAACCGTGGGGGTCTAAATGCTGAAACCGTTCTCTCAGAGGCCGACTATCTTGCAGTAGACAAAAAATGCTGAAGAAGAAGAAGAAAAAGGTGCGCTGGAGGGTATTCCATACCCCCCAGACCCCCCGGTATCAATACCATATTTAATAACGCCAAATTACAAATATTGAAAAACATGAAAACTTTCAAGACAAAATTACAGACCTAAGCTAAAAAGTGGGAAAATATATGTAGAAAAACTGAGAAATTAAATAATTATGTGTTGCCTAAGACTGGACGACTACTTCAATCACAATCAATACTTCTAGTAATTAATTATATAAGGCTGCAAGCCGTTGTGCTTTTTTGTTTACAAGTCACATTTTGGCTAGATTACCAAGGTTGATTACCACTGAATCATCACTAAAATAAATCTGTTTAAATCTTCTAATAACTAAATCAGAAGAGGTGTTTCGTTAAACACTTAAAGGGAGAGTGAAAATATAAACACATGCAGAAGACAGTTTATTTACCTTAATAGGTAAACGAGAAAAAATTTTCAGCATTTAAACTCCATGGCTACTTAAACCAGATTGAAGATTGCTTATATCTCTGTTTTTCATACAATCCGGTGAAAACGACGACTTTGTGCCCTCCAGAGGACGGAAACAATCATAAGAAAGTTTGGACGCTATCCGAATTTAAACCGAGTGAGTATCTCAGCAGTTATTTGGCTATTTACTAATGACCGTCACAAAATTACAATTAGTCCCCAAAATTAATTTGAATTGATTCAGTGCCGGCAGTAAATTTGCGAAAAAACTTTTGAAAAGGAAAAAGATGGCGATAGTTTATTTTAGCCCCCCAAAATATTACGCCTAGTTGCGCTTATGTTTAGATTGCTTTTGCAGGACTCTACACAATATTACTCATAAGCACAGTAATTGCTGTAGATTAATTAAATTGGTTAATATTAGTGAGTTGGAGAGAGCAAACCTCTTCAAAACAGTTCGCAGATAATATATAGTACATAGTTCAAAGTAAGAAACTACACCAAAAAAATTAGATTTAGCAGACTTTAAAAGGATTTTAAGAAAGAGTCAAGCTATAATCAGATAATCAGGCAGGTCCGGCTCGTGGTATTTTATATATCCCTTTCTTACAGAAAATTAATTACAAAATCAAAGTTATCTATGCTTTTTAGAAACATAGAGAAAAGAAAAATAAAGAAGCTTCTTAGCATGCCAGCACAGTGCGGCTGCAGTCGGCATTCAACTTTTTTTAAAAATTAAATTGATAAAAGTAAATGACTGTAATTACCAAGGGGTCAATATTCTGAAAATTTCCCGAAGCACTCGTTTGGAATTCCATTGGAAATCATTGGAATTGCTTGGAATTCTTTGGAAATCTTGGGAATTCCTTGGAAATCTTTGGAATTCCTTAGAAATCTTTGGAATTCTTGGAAATCCTTGAAATTCTTAGAAATCAATGGAATTCTTTAGAAATCACTGGAATTCCTTAGATTTCACTTTGATTTGAACTCATTGGAATTCCTTGGAAATCACTAGAATTCTGTGGAATTCTTTGGAAATCATTGGAATTCGTTAGAAATCCCTGGAATTCTTGGAAATTGTTGGAATTCCTTGGAATTATTTGGAAATCTTGGAAATCTTCAGAAATCATTGGCAGTCTTGGAAATATTTGGAATTCTTGGGAAGTCTTTGGAATTCCTTGGAAATTGTTGAAATTCTTGGAAATATTTGGAGTTCCGAGTCTTATGTACAGAAATTTTACTGGTTATTTACCCTTTGGTAATTACTGCAAATATGGGGAGTGAAAAATCATAACAAATATAATGAAATTAAAAATACAAAAAAGTGGCTCTTAAGCCAAAGAAATGTAATAAATAATACTATACAATACCTTTTAAAACCATCACGACTATCTATTGAAAATGAGGCTGGTCATTTTGAAGATTTAATTAAATAATATAATAGCTTAACCTTAATTAATAATATAATTTTTCAATAAAAATAAAAAATTTGTGAATTTAATGTTTTATTTTGTAGCTGCCTAGTTTATTATTTTCTGATTTTCGGTAAAATGGGTTAATTTTACAAAAAAATTTACTAGACAAAAGTTGTAGTCCGTTAAATTTCCTACCCAGAATGGGCATCAGATTATTTTGTAAAATGTTTCGTTTAAAATATACATGGTTTTGAAAAAAAAAACAAAAAAAAGCAGCTTGAATTTTACATTTGTGTACTTGCTTTGATTCATAACTCGAAAGCCGTTGATTTTAGACAATAAAAGGTATAAACCTTGTTTGTAGATTATTTCGCGCTCTTTAAAAACGTACTAAGCTATTTTTACTAAAAAATCAATAGTTTCGTAGCTATAGCCGTGTAAAGGTGGAAATTTAAAAAACTGCTTTAAAGAAGTCTAACTCTCGAGAGTTTAAATTTAGAAAAAAGATTTTGTTAAATATTTTTCTTAGAATAATATCCTTGTTGCAGTTAAATTCAATTCAAATTTCAATCCATTTTATAAAATCTATTTTTAGAAATATCATTTTGGCTGCCTATCGGCCGCTGATCATAAAAATATAAAAACTAAAAAATAAAGTAATTTCTAAATGCATGATGTATGTTATTTAGTTGGTTTATGCATTTAGATTAAAACGATATACATTTTTATGTACTTGTGAATCTTTATTGTCTATTGCTGAAATTTATTATTGCAGGAAAACTTCTGCAGCGGTGTTGTGCATAGTGGAACACTGTAAAATATAATTAAATGTGGTTTACCATATTGTCGTCTTGCAGCAGTGCATTAATGTCCAATGTATTATCGCTGTTCTGCAATATTTGTAAATAATTTCCTAATTTATCTACATTTATGCAAGTCCTAGTATTACACAAGAGCTTTATTTTTATTACAAAAGCTGAATTGCTACCTCCACAACACGATAGGGTTTAAACATTTGTCCATTTGTGTATTATCTATATACAGAGTGGATCATTATAAAGCAAGCCTTTCAAATAAATGATTACTGTAATTACCACAAAAGTCAATAAAATTTTCCGTCTACATCACAAAAAGTACTAAATGCCCACATTTAGGAGCAGTTATATCGTAATGGCCAGGGTAATTTTAAAAGAAATATTATAAACACAATCAAAGTAACAATAACAATAACCTTAATTTAACTGTAAGTGTCTCACAATCACATAAATGTGACAAGAAATCGCTGAAATTCAATTATTAAATTAAACAGGAAGCCTTTTAGAAAACAGATAATGTTCTGCAATTTTCGTTAATTATAGTGAACGTTACTCAAAACTTTCTGTTGATAACAAAGACAAAAGAAATAATTTTATGCTAACGACGAGCGCCAAACAATTTTAATTTGATTTACTTGTACATTTTTTTGCATATTAAGCACGCAAAATAGTAAATGGAGCGACACGACAGTACTAAAGTTTTGCAAACTTCAATCTTGCAATTTATTTTCCAGAGTTCAACTTGATCAGTATCCTGCTAACTTTCGTAAATTTTTTAACTTTTATTTTTCGAATAAGATTTTAGAAATAACCAAAAAATTGTTTTACTTCTGGTTCGGTTGAAAAATGATGTAATTCTTTCAGTCCGCAACATGCTTTTCCTATTAAAAATAAAAAACTAATGTCACATTAAAAACCCTAAACGTCATTTTTGTAGTAGGCGATAATAAATGTTTTCAAGAATTAGGGATATTTTATTTTTCTCAATGACCGAGAAAACTCATCCAAATCACATTACGAGCATTTGTGTGTTTCTGCAACACGTGGTGGGCGTCGGGCAGTGGGCTAATTCCGTTATGAAATGAAAATTAGAATATATGAATATAAATTCTCCAAATTTGTAATTTAAATCGGTTAAATTATTTATATAATCTTTAGCTCTGTTGAATTTTTATTATTACATATTTGGTTGTATGGCTTTGATAATGACATTAAACTAATATTCCTGAAACGTCGGTTGCCATAGCAAATTTAAAATGAATTAATATCTGTTATTATAAACTTACCTCTATTTCTATTATTGAAAATGGTGGTGCACAATTTGGTTTCGAATCTGAAAATAAATTTTTATTAAAATACTTTGTTCTAAAAACCAATTCAAACAATAAAATTGAAAAAAGCTTTAGAAGCTTAAAAAGCTGTAATAAATACGTATAATGGTATAATATGCATTGTTCCTAACAATAACCTGAATATAATAAGTCGCAGTAATTAGCGCCTTTGCATCTAATAAATTGATAAGAATACAAGCTCAGAGGCAAAAAAAACTCTAATAATTCAGAAAATATCAAGCTTTCGGTGCTCTTATTTACACAAAAACAGATTAACTCATAAAATACGGTTGAGCTATTATTATAAAACTATTATTTAATTTTGCATAACCGTTGCCTCTTTGCGTGAACAATCTTTAAGTCCTCTTTAGCTCTCAAATTACTTTAATTTCAAAAATGTTAAGATATAATTAATTTCACTCTCAAAACCCTCCAAGAAAAAAGGGAAAAGAATATTTTATTGTAGTTTATATTAATTACGATTCCCTGAAAAAACAGAACATGAAAGAACAGAACATGAAAAAACAGAACATAAAATAACAGAAAATGAAAAAACAGAACAATGAAAAAACAGAACGGCCAAAAATCAGAACCATGAAAAAACAGAACATTGACAAAAGAGAACTCTGAAAAATGAGAACATAAATAGTTTTTTAAATATAAATTTTATTTTAATTTAATTTAAAAGCAAATAAAATAAAATTACTAATAGATGTAAATCACTGCAAGTTTGCCATCCGCCGCAAGAACCTCAGCTTATCATCATAATTTTCATACTCTTGAACAACGGATGCCACTTAATTTCCAAGGTTCTTAAACTTCTCCTTTCTTACTTCTGGACGACCAGTTTGTGCATTGGCTAGCAATATTCTTTGATAAGCAATGTCTCGTTTTAATCCATTCAAGAAATTCCATATACTGGGATGGCTGCAGTAGGAGATGGGGTTCAAAACGTTATGTTGAAAAATTCCATTGCGATGACATTTATGCTAATAGACGTTTTCTATTGGTTAATTATTGAAAATATACTAAAGCCGAACCTTAAACTATGAGTACATTATTTTGTGTAAAAAAGTTTTTGTTCTCATTTTTCAGAGTTCTCTTTTATCTATGCTTTTTTATTTCAGTGTTCTGTGTTTTTCCGAGTTCTCTTTTGTCAATGTTCTGTTTTTTCATGGTTCTGATTTTTCACCGTTCTGTTTTTTCATTTTCTGTTCTTTCATGTCCTGTTTTTTTATGTTCTGTTCTTTCATGTTCTGTTCTGTCCGGTTACCATGTGGAAGACCTCTTTCTAAAGTTCCGTTGGCTTTGGAGCCTGCTCGTCTTCGTCTGATTAGTATATTGTCACTATTTGCAAAAATTGTAGAGTCGCTTATTTGGAATGTTTTAGATGAGCATTTGGCACTCTCCAAAGTTCTATCGCCTGCGCAGTCTGGTTTTAGGCCCCACTACAGTACTGCAACCTCCTTGTTGAAGCTCACCTCGGATGTCGCATCAGCTATTGACCATTCCGAAGCAACTTTGTTGGTTCTTCTCGATTATTCCAGGGCTTCGATTCCGTTGTGCACCAACACCTTTTGGCAAAGCTTCGGTACTATAGATGCAGTAAGTCAGTGTGTAGGTGGTTCGCCGGTTATCTGCGAGATAGCTCTCAAGTGGTTGATTCTTGAATGGTCTCTCTCTGCTGTTAGTAGTTTCTCGAGGTGTTCCACAAGGAAGTGTCCTTGCCTCGCTATTGTTTATACTATACACATTTGATCTGGAGAAAACGGTGGATCCAGACCGCTAAATTCGAAAGGAAAATACGCAAACTCTAAGGAATCATTAGATTAGATGTAGTGCAGTAGCGAATCCAGAGAGGGCTACGGGGCCCAAGCCCCCTCCTCAAATCATCTTCTTTTTATGTATGATTTACGTATTTAATGTTTATCTCAATAAAACCTACCCTCAACTAAGTCAAGCCCCACATAAATGAAAATCCTGAATCCGTCACAGATGTAGTGTACCGCTTACTATGAAAAATTGAGAAAGTTTACAACAGTAGTCCTATTTTAGGTAAACTTTCCTTAATTTTCTTGTAATATTTATTATTCCTTTAAAATCTTATTTTGCTCGTGTATTCCAGATGCTGATGAGGTTGAAGTAAAAACGTGACATGAATTTAATGCTTATATTAAAACTGGTTTGAAAAAAATTATTTTTTAAACCCTGACACCATTCCTGCTGATTCTTATGTAAAATTATTTTCTGAATCCGAATATGACCCCCCATCTCCGGTCGTCACTTTCGGGGGAGCCCTCTACTTTCATCATTTTTTAATAATAATTTTATGAAAAGAATAGCTTAAAAAGAGCTGTAAAGAATAATAAATAAAAAGTAAAATAATAAATAAAAATAAATAATAATAATTAAAATAATAATAAATAAGTACTTTCATTCGGTGTAATATATTTTTGATATATAATTTTAATGTTTGGGAGAAGATGAGGGGGAATGGAAGTTGGAATATGTAAAATTAAGTAATAAAATTGTAGACAAACCGGAAAAATCCATAATTTTTAATGAATATTTTACAATTTAAAGGGGAAACTCTCCCCACCCACACAAATCTACTTCCTTGCTACAAATGTTCATGTTTCAGATTTTTTACATCTCTAGCCCCTCAAGATCTGGCTCTGGCTCAAGCTCTGGCTCCCTAGTCAGTGTAAAAGCTGCACGAACAGGGAAGATGATGGGGGGAAACGGAGGTCATATTCAGATTTAGGAGATCATTTTACATAATAATCAGCAGGAATGGTGTTAGGGCCGATTTTCATGCAGACCAGTATTATTTCTTCTCCAGGATTTTTTACCCGATATGCATTGCATATTTTATTTTAATTTTATTTTTTTTTTTGATTTTATTTTAAATCAAAACAACTATTCTGTTTGAATAGAAAAAAACTATTTTGTTTGAATAATTTTTTTGAAGCAAATAAATTTTGTTTAATTTAAATAAAATACTTTGATTTAACAAAAATTTGTTTAAATCGAAATAGAAATTAATTTATTTAGTTTTCAGTTACATGAGTAACTTTCAGTTATACAGAGTGACAACTCCTTCAGTTAGATCAAAAATAAAATGTTTTTACTGCCTGTCATCTGCCTGACAAAACCTTCTCAAAATAAAGTTTATTGGAATTTTGCCCACGTTGAAGAGGCAAGATTATTTAAGTCTGGTTTAAGCGGATTTAAACCGGATTTAACCGTAGATTATCCAGCCAAAAAAACGACAAGGTTTCCAGAACATTTTCTTGCATATTTATAATCGCCCTGTATAATTGTATAATTGTTTTAGGGTAAATTTAGAAATTCGAAGGGTACCTTTTAAGTTTTTACAAAAACTAGGAAAGAAAAGATTTTTTTTTGAACAAACTGTTTTATTATTGTTTTTCAAAATATTCACCTTTGAGATTTATACACTTTTGCATACGTGAAAACCAAGTTACGAAACATTTTTTCCACTCTGAAGTTGACATAAAAACCAGGGTTTTGATGACTTCGACCGCTTCTTGAGATGATAAAAATCTTTGTTCACAAATTTTTTGTTTGACATTAGGAAACGAAAAGAAGTCGTTAGGCGATGAATCAGGTGAATACGGGTAATGAGACATTAATTTGATGTTTTTCTCCTTCAAATAATCAATCGTTTGATTGCTGTGTGAGAAGTATCATGTCATGATGGAGAATGGTGCCGATGTTTTTAGTTGTTTTTCCTGATTTTGTCCATGACTTTTGGCAAACAAATTATTGTATACCATTCAGCATTCACTGTTCTTTGATCCTCCAAAGGAATGGTTGCGACATGTCTAGTAAAACTGAAGAAGAAAGCGATCATTTTCTTGAAACTTTTGTAGGATTCGGTTTGTTTTGGAACACCCATACAGTGGATTGTTGATTGTTTCCGGTTCATACGAATATATCCAAGTTTCATCACCTGTGACGATGTTGTATACGGATTTTGAAGTTCCTCGGTCAAATTTTTGGAACATTTTTTACCTGTAAATGTTCATGCAAAATTGAATGTATTGCAGTCTTTGATATGCCTAAAAATGCTTATATTTCACCATATGTCACATGTCGATCTTCTACAATCATGTTGCGCACAGCTACGATGTTATCTGGAAGAACAACCGATTTTGGCTGATCTTCACGAGATTCATCACTGACAGACGCACGACCACGACGAAATTCTCCAAACCAATTATAAACTGTCTTTTCTAATGGTGCTTTATTACTAAAAGTGTAACGAAGCGATTCTATACATTGTTGAGTTCAACTGAATACATGCACTAGCGATTTGCGATTTGCAGAATGCGATTTTTGGTTTGATTGGTTAATTTCAATAAAAGGTTCAAATTTGACCATTCAAAACATAAATAGCATTCCGTAAATCGCAAAGCGCTAGTGCATGTATTCAACTTTATGCCTTTGCTAAAATCGTAAAAATCATCCAACGAGAACCTTCACGTGAAATTTTAATTTTTCTCAAAAAATCGTATTTTAAACGCTCACTATAAACAAACTACTTGGTCAATTTCTAAACTATCACTGGTGCCACAATAAAATATGTCAAATTTTACAAAAATAGCGCCATCTAATGGTCGTTTGTAAAAACTTAAAAGGTGGCCCTCGTATCTGCATATTTTAGTTCTAAATCTTTATTTAGTGCGATTCTTTTAAAATACTGATATTGTTAATATCGAATTTCGCTGCATGAACCACAAATCTGTTCGTTAATTTATAAATAATTAAATAATTTTTGTTACTTTGTCTAAAAAGTTTTTAGTCCACCTCGTATTATGATTCCACAACTGAGGGGTTTCTTAGATGTCTAGCGTAGTATAGGCATCTATAATGTTATCGAGGTCGAGAGTTTTTATTTGTGAGCATTGATGAAATTGAAAATCTAATCTATACAATTCCCAGGGGAACAGAAAGCTCGTGATGTCAAATTGTAAATTGAAGAAAACATCAACATTGATATTACACGTGCAAGAGGAAAACGGATTATGTAACATAATTTACTACTAATAGGTAAATAAATAATCTAAATTGTAATAAACAGAAGCGATTTTATACAAAACACACACAAAAATTTTAAAACATATTTTTTTTCGGTGGAATAAACTGATGACATTCAAATGATACACATAATTTCTATAAAAATTTTTATTCGTTGTGAAAACCTTTCCATGAGAATGGATTTACATTTACTAGCAGTAATTGAGTTACTCTAATACGTAATTTTCCTTAAGTTACCCTTTCCCGTCAGGCTTTTAAAATTAAACGACTTGCGTTTACATATTTTCACTTTTATTGCTTAACTTTTGTAATAAATTGATTATACGATAATAGTTTACTTAATATTGCTATAAAGAAGTTAGCATTCGTTTTCATAATTTACGCCACACTTATTTTTTGTTAGGTGTTTTATCTAATTTTTTTATCAAAATATTTATAATTGGTCAAAACTTTCACAATATAACGAACAATAGTTGTGGGTTTACGACTCGACATTGTAATCGGTAAATTAATTTACAATTCATAAAAATCGTTCAAACTTGGTTGACAATGCCGTCTTCTTATAACAGCAGAAAAAATAATTTGGTTAATATGTATTGTAATAGTACACCGGACTTTACAAAAAAAAATAGATTCACATGACCTGTTGCGGAAAACTACAACTTTTCGGAAAACTAACGTCCAAACCAACAGAGTTGCCATCAAGGGTCGAGACAAGATACAGGAATAACAACCCCCTTCCCTCTTATAAATTCAAAAATTAAAAAATAACAAAAGATATTTAATTCTCCCCCCCCTTCTTGAACTTTGGGTTGAATCCAAAAAATAATTATTTAAATTCTTTTTTAAATTTTGTGTTCTTTAAAGAAGGATTTAGATGCTCTCTAAATTTCAACATTGATTGACTATTACTCTTCCAGAGATTATAAGAACATTGTTTCAGCTTTTTATTCATATAAAAAATAATAAATAATAATAATCAAAAATAATAGGTTTCCACTTAGAATTTTAAAAACACCTTGAATGAAAAACGTGAATTTTAAAATTTATTTTGTTTGTCAAATTTTCAAGAAATATTCCTTGACCCCAAATTTTAATTTCCATGACCTTCGTTTAAAAATTCCCTGACAAAATTTGGACAATTTTAAATTTCCTAATTTTCTTCCACCAAAAAATTTGTTTATTTTCATTATTTTATTGGAAGAATTACAAAAAGGAAATAAGGATTATTTAATAAATTAAATTTGTTTCATCCTGGAAAAATAAAATTACAGAAATACCACTGTAATTGACTTTAGAAATGTTTACAAGTATTTTTACCTACATAATAAATACTACGGTATATTAAAAACTTATCAGTTATCAGCATATAACCACCTCAGGAAGCAAAAAACTGATATACAAATTACGACGTGTGGCTCGGACTCGTCAGTCATTCGTTTGTTTAAAGCCGTTGCAGTAACGTCGTATGGTGAAAATTAGGAAAAATGTTCACTTTTCAACCCCTAAGTTGGTAAGTAGGTATTTATGATTTATTCTCTTTGGTGGAAATTTGAATAACATTTTTGTGCAGATAAAAAATTTCCCACAGTGTAAATCTTTTCATTTGCTGACAAATTTTCGGACCTTTTTCTAAATTTTGGGAAAATACCCGATCAGTTTCGTTATTTTTGTTCTGCGATTTTGTTTAGTTTTCAAATGTCAATTTTAGACACTTAATTTTTCCTAGTTTGCTGTTTTGCCGCACCTCTGACGTCAGATATACATACTACGAGTTCAACTTCTTTCAAGTCTCGACCTGTCCAAGGAGCGTTGCATCTTTTGTATAAAAATAATGAAACTGGTGTGTCTTATTGTTAAATTATGAAAAGTAGTATAAATAACAAGAAGCCTTTTTAAAAGTTGCGTGGTTTTTTGGAACTTTGGTTTATATTGTTGTTGAACGCCAATTCAATCGACACAATGCAATGAACAGTTTAGTTTTTCCTGAATATTCAATAATAACGTAAGCTTTTTAATTTTTTATTTGTGCAAATACTTAACAATACATTTTTGTTTTACAGATGAATGACGTGGAAAGACGTTTATGTTCAATAATTTTAGTGTGATTAATAGTGCGATTCTCTAACATTCTCTAAGATTACATAAATGTTATAAATTGGTATTCTGTAAATAATTACATACCTGTAAACGGCTCTTTAAGTGAAAATTAAGTTGGTAAGTTACAAGTTGAATTTAAGTAACTAAATCACGTACCAACTTACTTCGTGTAAACGGCTCTTAATTTTACGTTAATGTTATAAGTAGGTCATATTACGCACTGTTATGATTGTTATGAATTGAAATATTATCAATATCTTCGGTCCAAACCACGACGCGATTTAACAAAACTTGCACATTGAATCAGATATTTTACTATTATTATTTATAGAGAAACGAATTACATGTAAATTGAGATAAAATGCCCAACATCAGATTCCATTTAACGAGGGTTCGAATTAAGAAATTCGATTTAGCGAAGACTTTTTACACACAAAGCTCTCTACTCTATTCGGTTGCACGTGCCAAATAAATAATTCGATTAAGAGAAAATTTCGAATTAAAGTAAGTTCGATTTATTAACACATTGCTACAAGAAATTTGAAAACAATCATAAAAATTTCAAAATAAAACAACATGACGTTTCAACCTAACTACGCATGCGCTTTATCTAACATTTAAGTATTTCTAAAGCAATGCTAATGTCATTATTATACATTTTTCGTAACAGTGCACTTGACAGAATTGAAATTGTCGCAACATTATAACAGTATGTTATGAAAGTTTTTACAGAGTTATGTTGTTAACATAATTTAATCCTAACATACCATAATATAATTTTTAGAGAATCGCACTATAAGTTCGTAGAAGTTCCTGTTTAAGCTGATCAGAAAAATTCCAGAATATTCCATAACTAAAGTAAGTCTTTGAATTTTTACCTGCACACAAAAGAAAATTCATGAAGAAGTTATCCAAAAGGAAATTTCCTCCTCACCAGAGACGTATTTATTTAAGGGCCAAAAGAGCCATGATCCGGGGCGGCGCAAGCCGTCCTTTGTGCTTTGCTTGGGGCGCCTTTTATAATCTGAATGAATTAAAAAAATTAATTTTAGCTTTTTTTAATTAATTTATGAGGCAGCAAACCTTTTGGGCTCATGGCGCTAAATTTTAAAATACGTCTCTGCTCCTCCCGAGTTTTGTTTTGTGCTTTAGTTGATTTTGTATTTTTCTTTGCAAATATTACAACCAAGTGCAAAAATGTCAAATATTGCTTAAGTATCTTTCTTTTTCCGTGCTTTGTCGTCAAGATGAAAATTGAGGGTTTTCTAGATATTCACCAACTGAATATTGTTGGAGAAGCCAGGTGTGTGTGCAAAAACAAAGAGTTATTGTCTTCGTTGATATTTCTTCAGACTTTATTTTTGACTAGCTGGAAAGCCCGTCCACGGACGGGCATCTAGACCCAATTGGTTGGAAACTCGATTGATGTGCAACTCGTCCCAGAGGTAGTACCGGGAGTGGTTTAATATATTTTTCGGCTGGCAACAAAAATTTGACAAATTAGATTGTTTCTTTTTTCTCCAAAAAATGACACGCTGGAGCCGCAGCAGCCTGCTGGAATTTTATGTATTAAGATTTTTTTATAAAATTAAACATAGTGCTTAGGTGATGTTATGAATAATGCAATGTAAATCTTATTAGATTAAGCTTATTAGTTTTCAAATTTCAAGGTTTTATGACTTGTGATATCCATTTCCGTTTACGAATATTGCACAATATTTTACAATCTCTCCCTCCCCCTCATAATTAGTAACGTCTTTGGGTCACTTAAATAAATAAAACTTCAAAATGTTGAAGTATTTTCAATAATTTTCAAAATCAACATTTAGAAAGTAGTTTGTGTCAACCGATCAGATTTTATTTATGAGTAAACTAATTTACATATTCAAAAATCGAGAAACTTCCGATTTTACAAAATTTACTGCTACAAAAATCGAGTAAAAATTCATTAATAAGAACTGCTATATCCGAGGGGTTAAGGAGATGGACTTGAAATCCAGTTTACTTTAACCTGCACAGGTTCGAATCCTGTCCGCAGCGCTTCTTTTGCGTAACGAATAAACCATTTCATTATTATTTATAACCTCATATACAAAACATTTAATCAAAACAAGGATTAACTAATTTTTTTATTTCAGTTCAGATGAAATTGGTGCGTGAACGCAAAATTCGTATTCCGCGAGCGGGAGTGTAATGTGTCGAGTTCGAATTATCGTGAAAAGCTTGATAGAAGCTTTCTTAGTAATCGAGAATAATTTTGTTTTAAAACTTAAGTGAAAAAATATGTGAAAGTGTTTGGGTGACAGCTTTTGTGTGAAAGTGACTTAAGTTCATTGGAAGGAACAACGAAGAAGCTATCCTGGCCACTAGGAATAAGGCAATAGGACTACAGTGATAAAGGTAATTTGATGAAAACCGTTCTCATCTACTGATAACTAACAAAAAAAATTTCTTTATTGTTATAGGTAGGGTCCACTTCGTGGGTTAAGCAATCACTCATCAGGTTAGTGAAATTTTCTTTCCAGTGATGTAGCCAGTGAATAGTTTGAAATTGTGAAAAAATGCATTTTTCTTTAAATGCACGAACTGCAGTTGGGTAAGAAAAGTTTTTTTATGTTCTGAAGTAAAAAATTACAAATAAGTAATTTTTTCTCTCCATATGTTTTCATTGCATGAAAGTTGGTTAATTCGTTAAGTTTTCAGTAAATCACATTGTTAAGCCGTCAACAAGGCTAAATTTAAATAAATCCCAAAACAAAAATTAACAAAACCTTTTATTAATTGTACCTGTTAATGTCAAGCAGGTGAATAGTGAAGTATTAAGGACTCACGTCCATTTGGAAAGCAGTCCCCGAAAGGGACTAAAACTATGGAGTCCAATTTATCAGACCAACGTCAGTCTCCGAAAAATCAAATTTTTTTCTTGTCAAAAATCAAAATCAAAAACATAAAACGTTAAAATCGGGTGGCCTTTCAAGACCTAACGACTTCGTATTTTTTATATCAAAGTGATAAAGCTGGGACGCCAACTTCACAAAGGTTTACAAATCATCAAATTTAGTATCCATTAAAAATATCAGTAACAATTTTCTTGTCGACGTTTACTTTATAGTTAGGTACCTGCTTTAAACATTTAAAGCACATTTAAAGCATTTAAAGCATTTTTGGTGGTACCACATAATTATAGTGTATAGTTGTTCCCTTGAACTATGAAGCTAACGTCAGAACTATCTGAATGCAACATTGGATGAATGATTGAGTTAGCGGTCTTAATAAAAACAGGACCGTCGGACATAATGAATCCGGCCGACAATTAATCAAGTGACCAATCAGACAACTCAAAATAAAAAATAAACAATTTGATTGGTTACTTGATTAATTTGTTGGCCGGATTCATTATCCGATAGCTAAAGGTGAAATCGGGCATAAGACCGCTAACTCAACCATTCATCCCATATATTTCATTCCGATAGTTCTGACGTCAGCTTCATCTTTCGTGGGAACAACTATAGTATACCGTATGATGTATAAACTTGGTAAACATAATAATTGGTTATCACACCAATTAAAATTTGCAATCCTTAATATTTAATTACTATGTCAGGCCCGTAGCCTCCCAGAAAAGTGTTAAAAAAAACAACATTTGTTTGTAATAATAAAAATTCCCGGAAGGGGATCCGCCGAAAATGTTACTTTTTACGAAAGATTTTTATGAGTGCCTCCTACCCCCCCCCCCCCCTAAATGAAATCCTGGCAACGGGCCTGACTTATGTCTAGGTAATAGAAATTGTTCAGTAGCTGGCGTTATTTTATTAAATAGATATTTAATTTGAATAAAATTTTATAGACGTAATTTAATAATGTGAGAACAAACCGGCCAACAAAATGTTGGCAACATGTTGATATTGGTGTTGTCAACCCTTAACAATGTATCCCGGTAACTAGCAACTAGTTGACGGATACTTGTACAGGTGTTTTTTATCGCTGGCTCCCGGACTGTTATTTTAGGACTTCGTTTTGTTATTACCATTAATATACCAAGTTTACACTTTGGCACTCGCGGTTCTTTGAGCACTTGAATAATACTTATTCTAGTAGGGTGTTAATCTTACTAGATGCAGATCGAACTTGGACTTTAGATCACAGCAGCAACATTTTAATACTGTGATTGAGTTAATCTCTAAATCCTCCTTTATAATTTTTTCCATTACCAACTTAAAAACATAACTATATATATTAAGAAGAATTAGTATATTTGGTATAGCTTGGTATAAATTAAGTATAATTAGTATAGCTTGGTATAATTAAGTAATCACGTTAAGATCTCTCAAAGTTACCATGATTGGAAATAAAAATAATAGTGAATATGATTACCAGCAGCCGTGGCATGCTGCCACCGCTAGCAGTTCTTTCGAGTACGATACTGATGTCGAAATGTCGGAAGAGCCGATAGAGATGAAAAATATGTTTGATTTAAAACCCAAGAATATATTAAATAGCGAACAATATGAAGCATTTATTCAAAAATTTGAAAAACTAAGTATTAGGGAAACCTATCGTATTAAAAATATAAAAATAAAGCAAAGGCAGTATAATTTAAAAACAAATGGAAGTAAAAGCATATTTAAACGAGTGACTTCAAATAAAAGAAAAAGAGTTTTGCCAGTTTACGACATTGAAACCACTGTCGACGATTCTGAAATATGTTCTGAATCTGATTCATAAATATTCAGAAATATGCAATGTAGACATTGCAAGTGAAATTGCTAGTAAATTGTACGAAGATAGCAGTGATACAATCCTTAGCATAATAGAAAGTATTGGAAAAATTGAAGCATTAAATATATTTTATATGACCAAATCGATTGAAGATAATGGTGGCATGCTCACTTTGGATAGGCAAAGTCGAAGAACACCCAGTGAGATCTATTTACACCTTGCAATTAAAAGGAGATTCCAGAATAATAACTTGGTCACTATCATTATTTTGAAATATTTATGTAAAAACTATTGTTTAAAATTACTCAAATAAAATACATAATAACAAATACATATTAATTGAACAATAGTACATTTAAGTATCAATGATGGTAAATGCACTTTATCATTCAAAGATATTATTTAAATTTTGTCTTGGTTTCTAGCTTTTCAGAGCGGTAAAAATATTACACATCTTTCGGGAAAAATTTATTTAGCGCCTAAGTTGCTTGTATTACTTATTGTACTAGCTTCCCAACTGATGATAGACAGATAGAAAGACACAATTGGCCTTTTATAATAATAATAATGATGATAATAGCTTTAAGTTGCGCTTTTAAAGTATAATGAGTGTTCACTTTTGCAAATAAATTATTTAAGTAATAACTTTTAAATTATTCGTAATTCTTTGCTCTTGAGTTACATTATATTAAAAATTGGTACTTAAATCTAAATTATATTGACAACATCGTGCATGTTAATAAAATTAATTTTGTAGACTATATTTATAAAAAAAACTAGCACACATGAATTAGCCTCGCCTTGAGGCTACTAACCTAACACGACTAGGGCTTTAGCCTTGCCGGGGGCCTTAGCATGCTTCTGAATAATAGCAATTCAATTTTATTAAAAGAATTATGTACTGTCAATGCCTTAATTGCGATTTACGTAATTACACTCTGTAGATTGGTTTAATATAAATCAGTCACTAATTGCTTCATTAAAACTCTTTTCTTTCATACAAAGAGTTAAAAGAAGGTGGTACAAAAAAAAATAAATTTGTTTCTTTAACTTTATTGCAGCTAATAAATGTTTTTTGGGCTATGTTCTAATCTGGAAAGCGAGCTTCTATACGAAGTATAGTCCCGGTCCCGTGTCCGTCTGTCCGCATGTTTCAAATTTAAGAAATTATCAGTTTAACGAACTAATAGAATTTGAATATATTCTTATACATTAAAATTATATTACCAACTTACAAAATAATTATCGGATAATCCGATATTTTAATGTGGGCTTTATTTGGAATTTTTCTGTTTCTATATTCTAATCTATATTTTTCAAGTTTAAACAGGAAGATAGCAGTATCTTCCTTGAGTAAATCCTCATAGTCTCGTGCGATACGTCGTCAATGTGAATAAATGTACATTAACAATTTTTTACCAACCAAAAATTAATATGTAACGTCTCTATGTAACGTTTTCATGAAACGTTTTTATTAATTTTTAAACCGGTGGATGCGACGATGGATCTTTCGTGGATGCGAAAGATTTCCAGTGATTTCAAAGGAATTCCAAGGGGTAAATATCCAGTAAAATTTCTGTACACAAGACACGGAATTCCAAAAATTTCCAGGAATTCCAACGATTTCCAAAGATTTACAAGACTTCCAATGATTTCCAACGATTTCCTAAGAATTCCAAAGAATTCCAAGAATTTCCAAAGATTTACAGTGATTTCCAAGGAATTCCAACGATTTCCTAGGAATTCCGAAGAATCGCAAATTAATTTCGCAAGATTGGCTTCTGCACCAAAATATATTATTGTTTCCAATTTTTCTTATAATAGAAAAAAATTTTAGTTGATGTCAAAA
The DNA here is from genome assembly GCA_947369205.1 of Cantharis rufa. Taxonomy (NCBI): domain Eukaryota; kingdom Metazoa; phylum Arthropoda; class Insecta; order Coleoptera; family Cantharidae; genus Cantharis; species Cantharis rufa. The sequence goes on from OX376303.1 coordinate 11,689,544, forward strand.
TATTCGAGAATCTCTTTTTTATCCGATAATCCCGTTTCTGTATATCTGAATAATATCAAAATCTTATTAATAATGCTTTTTCTTTTCTTTTTTTTTTAAAGATTTGTACCATTTTACATACCAAGTGCTTATTAATAGTCCACAGTACAAAGTTGGTTTAAAAGTTAAAACGGATAAGCGGATCAGCTTTAATATTACATAATTTTCGAGTTCAATGTATAGCAATTGATATAATAGCAATATCTCTGTTTTTAAATTGTAGTACCAATCGAAACCAATCATTTACCAAAACTGATACCAACCGCTTGACATCAGATTAGTATCGTTCCCAACGTTGAACGCAACTATTCCCATCACCAGTTATTAGTACCAATTTAAAAATTCTTCTACATATATAAAAAAAATATTTTGAAAAACAGAAAAAAAAACAATTAAGTAAACCCAATATACCCAAAAAATACAATGGAAGCGAGCGATTTATTTAATTTTGAGAATACCGCAAATAACAATATTTCCTTAGAACCTCCTGTAAATAACTTTACAGTAGCAAATTCTAATTGTCTACAAACCGCAGTTGATGACATTAGCTCAAATGATATGGCCAGTTGTTCCGATACTGACACTGATGCAGACGAAGAAGAATGTCCAGAAGTGAAACGCATTAAGTATGAGTGTGATCCCAAAACTAATAATAACCCAAAGAAAAGTTTTGATATATGGAGTAAATCCATTCAAGAGGAGGTTTTGTTAGAAAACTTATCCAAATGTGACATCGGTGAAGTTGATCGTTCTCGAAATATGGAAACATATTCAGTTAACAACAAACTACCAACTGGGAATAAAAGTAACCACAATCAGGGATACCATAAAAAAAACTTTCGTTCTTGGCGTAAAAATGGTAAGAAAAATTACAGAAAAAATTTGACAATTCAGGATGTTACAGTTACATCTGCCGATGCTGAATTTTATGTTGCACAGGAAATTGCTAATAAACTTCACGAAAAAAACGTTCAGATAATTACAAAAATTGTGGAAACAATAGGAAAAGTTTCGGCTTTAGAAATTTTCAAAAAAACTAAAACAATTGAAGAAGGGGGTGGGATGCTCACTTTTAACAACGATAGGCGTCGTACACCTGGTGGCGTTTTCTTGCAACTTGTGAAGCTTGATGGAAACCTAACGCCACAGCAAAAAAAGGAAATATTTCTTACAAATAATAATAATGATGCGAGCGAGAGGAAACGTAGAAGCGAAAAACGTAAAAGAAAAAACAAAACAAAAGTTCGCATAATTGAAGATAACTCTTCAACTTAAATTATTATTAAATATATTTTGCTTTTAAACATTTAACTAATTAATAATAAAATTAGGTAATTCGTAACAACAGCCCGAACATTACTATAAAAAGAAAATCAATCTATTAGCATAACATTCGGATAAATTGTTATTTTTAATTACATGCCTACTTATTATAATTAAATTAAACACAAAAGCAGTAATTAATTTTTAATTTTAAAATCTACTTAGCGATTCATCCCTTAACTTTTATACATTTTCACCGGAGGAAGTACACAGACACTCGACTCATACGGCTAATCTGGTTGATTTTAAATTGATTATAAAATTTGATGAAAAGTAATTATAAACTTTTTAATTTCACTTGGTTGTATCGGCGTTATTGTTTAACAACTTTTGCAAAAATATGAATAATTTATACTGTTTAGCTAATAAAAAAATTAGGCGTTGAATGTACCTACTCATTACAAATCCACAGCGACATGAATTAATGGAAAATAATAATTAGGTTAATTGAAAGCACTTATAAATTAGTAACGGTTCCAAATTTAATAGTTTGAATTTTTTGTGACCCCCGAAGAGTAATTATATTGTCTTGCAATTGCCAGCAAAACGGAAGAACGCTGTTTACTTGAATAGAAAATAAAGCCAAGTTAAATATATTATCAATTATTTACATGAAAATAAAATTTAATTACTTTTAAACATTGAACAGCGTCAATTCGTTTTTCTCGTTAGCAATTTATTTATAAAAGCACGAGCAGGAAAATAAATTTAAATTTTTCATTAAATGCTTAAATACATATTTAAATGAAATAGGTGCAAAAAAATAAGTTATATTTGCAGAATATTATACAATTATATGATTTATTCAAAATAGAATTATAAAGCACCCCGAATAGCATAAAAGACATTTTTATAGTTTTTTTTTTTCTAGTTTTCTTAAAAAATGTATTAAAACATTAAGATTAAAAATGAATTAGGGCCAGTTTCATAATAAAATATTAAAAAAAGTTTTAATTTTAAAGCCAGCTTTAAGACAAAACAGACAAATAAAAATCGTCAATTTGGTCTTGAAGCTGACTTTAAAATTAAAACTTTCTTTAACATTTATTATGAAACTGGCCCTTATTGTTATTAATACTTATACACAAATTTGAAAAGTCAGAGAAATTTCTAACTCTGCGTGAACGAGACATCATATGTACATATTATACCTTATACCGACGAGATGAGCTTTAATTTGCCCTTTATTTTATAAAATTTTATTTAAATTGCGCAGTTTAGAAGTTTTGGGGAAATAGGAGTAACGAGGTTGGCTTGTGGAAATAAAAATCAAGAAAAATTAAAAATGCATTAAAATATTAGACCAAACACATCTGAACCAAGTATATTAGCGTTAGCAATTGATCATATCGCAATTACTAGACTAATTAAAATCCATAGCTTACGGATCATCCGTTAATCCGATAATTCAGTAATTGATCCGATCAACCACTGATCCACAATGAGCCGATGACCCGGTGATATGATGAGCCGTTGATCCGATGATCCGTTGACCCAAATGCCTATAGAGGCAATCGAATTACATACAATCATCAACTTTGGCAATTTCAGCTTTGTAAGTTTTTATTATAAATAGGTACAATCAGATTACGATAATAGTAAAAGATGGGTAGAAAACATAAAATCAAGTTTAGAAAATTCGAAACGAGCATAAATGTAGCAGCGAAAAGTGAAACATCATACACTAAAACTGTTCCAATTCTACGCGATGGAAACTGCTTGTTTCGAGCGTTATCTTACGGAGTGTATAACACTCAAGATTGCCATAGAAAAATTAGGGAAGAAATAGTACGGGAAGTTACTAATAACTGGGAAACTTACCAACCCTACATTATTGGAGACACCGCATACGGCTCTACTATTGGTTCTGTAAGTGACTACCAAGCCTGTATGGGACGCTTGGGAAAATTTGGAGGACACCAAGAACTCCAAGCTTTTGTCTCCGTTCATACTCAAGTTTATGTAGAAATACATTTATCCGATGGACTCTTAACCAGTTACGGAAATTTTCTGACGTGCAAAACAAAGTTTTCGTTGCTTTTCACGGGCAATTATGATCGGGGACATTACGACTTCATAAAACCACAAGAAAACTTCGTAGTTGATTCTGGTCGCGATGAAGACGATTACAATTATAGTTGCGAAATACCGAATCAAAAAGCATCGAAGAAAAGTCGATGGTAAAAGAGTTTAATATCTCGAAAACCTGCCTCAAAATTATCAGTTACCTTAGTTAATTCTAATGCAATAAAAAATATTAAAAAAAGTTCAACATATTTTAATTAATTAATTATCCTTTTTCTATGTTCTCCACCTTAATAAATTTAAGGGTTAAAAAGTTTTATTATATTCCCTCAAAAACAAAATTTTTTATTTGTATAATATTTTAATTTCAATTACATATTTTAAGTAATATTGGTAAAATAATAAGTTTTTATTATCCTAAAGTGCTCAAGGCCTCTGGAGCACAGCAATAGGTTAAAGACGGCCCTGTTTAGAACTGAGGTAATCCGAGTTCAACCTTATCTAAAAATTGATGAAGATATAATTTTACATTCTGATTTAACATATTAAAAATCTTAATTGATATCTACTTCGGTCCACGTTTCGTGTAAAAAATATCAATTTTTCGTCAACGTAAAAATTTTTATTACCAATAATCATTTTCATCAAATTTACTAAGAAAATGCTTTTTTTCATTTTTTCCATAACTCCAATAGTTCATAAAGTTAGAGAATAGTTGTATAAAATCTACACATTAGTTGATACTGCCAATAATGTTGCCTCATTATAATTCCCGCAAAACCTTACTGATGAAAGCATATTTAGATGAGCTTTGAAGCTCCATTTCTTATTCGAAAAAGCAGCAAGCTTAATCTGATATAGTAACAACAAAAACTATTATTGTTAGCAAAAGTTTGAAACTGAAGATTATTTTATGTGGGTTTATTATAACGTGGTTGGGTATGTATGTACGTATGTAACTCGATAATAAACATTATCAGTATTTAAAATCACCAAGTTTCAAAATTTAAAATAATCAAAGTCATCATCATCATCAAATCTATATCATCCGACCTAAAAATCTTGTTTAGCCACAGCAAAACAAGGTTAATCGAGTTAATCGGTTAAAACAAGGCACGAGGATACCTTACGATAGCGGTTCCCAAATAAGATTCTGCGGAACCCTTGAGATTCCGCGAAAATATCCAAGGGTTCTGCCAAAAAGAATTTCAAAAATGAATTTTGCCGTTTTAACTTTTTTTTTATATTTTAAGTACCCTTGTATGCTTCATATAATCCGTTTCAACCTTTACATGCAAAGCTTGATGATCTTTTTTTTAATAATGATATCTGCTTGGGGCTCTGCCAAATTTTTTACATCGCCCAAGGGTTCCGCGGCCAAAACTAATTGGGAGCCGCTGCCTTACGATATCCGAAATTTATTATGACGTATAGATATTAGGGCTGGGTAGCCCTCTCCTCTATATTTAATTAAGTATTATGTAAAGAATTTAGTGAATGGGAAAATGAGAAAAGTGCGAGATAAAAATTTCAAAAACCTGCTTTGCTCGTGGTACCATACCGCTTCTAAAAACTCACATTGGTGAGAAACCATTTAAGTTGAAGTGAAGTCTTATTTAACAGATCATCATTTGAGTAGTATAATTTTTTGTTAACCAGTGAGAATTATAAACAATGTTTCTTTGAATAAAAAAAATCATTTTGTTTGAATGATATTTTTAAGGCAAACAAATTTTGTTTAATTTTAATAAAATAAATTTGATCGAATAATAATTTGTTTAAATTAAAATCAAAACAATTTTAACATTTTTTGCAAACTAAAATTACCAAAAAAAAATCGCGAGGTTGTTTTGTATTTACTAAGATAATTGCGTCTAATTGCATATCTCACTGTTGTAAACGCGTTGTTGTGCAGTAAAGAGGTTGGTCTTTTTTTAAAGAGCTCTCTTTCATGTAAATGCTGCTGTATTTAAATTGTATGCAATTATCAATATGATAATTATTATTACTAAGTCAACATTTGTTTAATCTTTTTAATTGTTAAAACACAAAGTTTTTGGCCACATCACTGTCATCAATTGCAGTCAGAAAATGTGGTATTATTAATTTCACTTTGGAACTTTAAATTTAATTTAAATAATGCTGCCAACGACAAGCTAAAACTGCCTTAATCAGTGAAAATTAACAATAATTACGTTTTGTATATTGCTCGTTTTATTGCACTTAATGGTAATCATTAATCATTTACATATTTTTGTAGTTGCAGTTAAAAGTTTAAAGCAGGAAAACTTTATTTCAGCCATAAAACATTAAATAAACTAAAAAAACATGTAAAGCGACAAAATTCGGGCTGCTTTTGCATAGTGTTTCCAATATCGCGCATTCATTCATGGAATTCAAGTGAATTCTGGAGAAGTCAGAAGCAGTTGGTGTTCGATAATCCTGACCTCTTAAGAAAGATTTTCTTTAGCGTAGTCATTTACATTCGTTCAATGAATTTTCGCACTTTAAAAAAATTGTGAAAAAAATTTGAAAGCACTTTTATCAAACTTACCCTATAGTATAAGTAGATCACGTTGAACTTTGAATGTAGAATTTCGTTAATTTATTGTAACGTTCTAAAATTTGACTTGAAATAGAGAATTGATTTTTTATAACATTAAATTTCTTGACTTTCGGTAATACTCGACGTTGTATTAACTTGAAAAATTAATTCTAACAAAGAAAATCCCTTAAAAAAATTGAAGCGATTTTCTATTTTTAGCAGTTATTTACGTAACCTCAGACTCGGAAGTTATATCGTGAATTAATCTAACCTACTTATACTAAATTGGATCACATCTAGCATCTAAGATTATTCCATGGCTTACATGGTATACACCGTAGTGCATTAGCAAGTCTTTGTTAAGCAACAAAATTTGTAATTCAAATAATTATAAGGTTTATTCATTTATGTGCCGTACATTTGCAAATGCAGTGGTTTTTAGTCGATATTAAAGTTTTCTAGCATATTTATAATACAGAGTGGTTTTAAAAACTAAGACATTCAGTTTGGATCAAGAACTTGAGAATTTTATCTAGAAAATTTGTTTATTTCTACAGTTAGTAATGTCAAAAATAACATTTACACTTATAGGGTTTTAGAAATCTATGACTCAATTAAGGTACAGCAGCATTTACATTGATTATCCCCAAAATAAATAGAAAATAAGTAAAATGAAAGGTTTCCTTCCATTTGCTTTTTCTTGAAACTAAAAGAAGCCTATCATCTTACAGAATGTTTTAGGAATTATATACAGAAGAACGAAAATAAGGAAAAGGGAGGTAGATACGTGATGCAGGGAAACTAAAAGGAAATGAAATGGAAAATTCATAGAGAGTGAAAGAAAAATATATTTTGATTGCACAACCGGAATCATACGTCTAATAAAATTTTAGTAATCCCACTTACTAGGTTCTTCGATTGTACTTCGAATATTACTAGTAGAATGCGTCATATAAATTATATAAAGTATTTGAGAAACATCCTGTACATTAATTATTTGACCAATAGAATTGTTCGTTTTTGTTATCCATTTGCGGTTTGATGATGTGAATCAAAGTTTACTCTAAAGTTATTCTTCATGAAAAATATTAATGCAGCTTCTGATGCAAAATAAATTATAAAGAACAGCACAAACTGTTTGTAGGTGTTAGAAAATTCATGTCAAATTAGGTTAAATCTTTAAGCGCGGAAAACAGCCCCCATGTTACAACAACCGATTTGCGTCACTACCAGACTGTACCTCTATACCAAGCGATAGCTTTAAATCACGTGAGCAATGATAATTATCACATTCGCCTGTAATTAAACATTTATCATTTTTGGATCAGTCTGACTTATGCTCAGGGTGGGCAAGTTTTTCCAAGTTTGTACATCAGCTCGGAGTAGTCGTTAAACTCATAAAAAAAAAGTTTCAAATACATATATTGATATGTTTTTGGATTATCTGCTGATTAACTGCTTCAATGTGAAAACAACATAATTTTCCCAGGCTAGATTGTTATTGAACAAGATAAGTTTTCATTTTATTTAATGAATAATTTACATCCCCACAACATCGCCTTAACTAATTAATCAAAAATCACTTGTAAGTTCTCATCATATCTCATATAAAATTTAAAAGATAGACATTGATTTTCTACTAGCGATAGTTTGACTTAAAAAGTATGCAAATGCTTCTAACGCAAAATATAATTTAAAAGCAATTTCTTTGCTATACATCAAAACTTAATGCGCTTTTAAATAAGCCATTATGCAGGAATAATTAACTCTGAATGTTTATACCCAACCCTTAATGTCGTACTTATACCATAGCAAATTTGAAAATATAATTACCAATAATAAAATTAATAATAATTATTACCAAAAAAAAAATTTGAAAACTTTTATTAAACATCCTTAACCACTTTTGGTCAATTCTGTTTACTAACATTTAGATAAATTTTAATAAACAAATTTTTACTGTAATTAACAGACGTACCTACGAGATTTTCATTGCAAATTTATGAACATTTAATGATGTAAATATAATCACGTGACTAAGTTGCCGGTTACCACAACACAGCCTTTCGACTCCTACCAGGCGCGGGTTAGCACTAACCCCTATTTATTACAAGTCCACAAGTTATCCAAATTTATTCCGATACACGTAGGTATAATGGGATTTTCCGTGTCTGTTCAGACGAGTATGTGCATAAAAAAATATTGCGAATGAAGGGAAATTAGGCCGCGATAGCGTTTACAATAGCACAAATGAAGCGACACGAAAGCTCTTATCTAAAATAATATTGAGAAAATTACTGCCACAAGAGTCACCGGTAGTTTGCAACTATTTAAGGGTTGAACTATGCTTTCCTTTCATAATAAGATAAAACAAGTTACTTAATTACGTTTAAAAATTAGTACTTATCCGTTTTAAACATATACAATACCTATTGTATGTATTTTACGTTTTCAGGTTTGAATTTGCCCAAAAAGCATTATTTTTCACGGTTGTTAATTATTGCGAAACATTTCAAAAAATAGTATCGATTTTTATCTGTTACGACGTTTTTAAATTGAAATTTAAGTCGCATCAACATTTTCTTATCCCGGCAACACTTCCAGACTACGAATTTATTGACATATTTTCACGGAATGTTGTTTACAGATCTATTTCTTAAATACATTTTTTGGGAAATTCTTTTTCTGAAAAGTATTCGCCGATATTTCATTACTAATAAAAATATTAATTTTGATGAAGTCAAGCCCAATACTTACTCTATTAATAGTTTACGTATTTTTTACGCGAAAAATTCATACATTAAATTTAATAATAAAACTTCCTTCTTATACTTTCAAATGTTCGTATAATTAAAATATAAAAGAAAAATAACTAGAAAATAAAAATTCTAAAATTTAAAATTCAAATTTGAGAAATGTAAACCTAGAGTAAACTTTTGAATAAATCCTAGAAGAAGATTCGTCAATGTCAATGCGGATAGCCTGGGCATTTGGAAAGAAAAAAGAAGATTTTAATTCAATTTCTTAGCTATTGCACTTAAAAAGTATTACAGTACGTTGCACGTATCTGGTTGGTTTCAGAGGTTAGTATCATTGGTACTTCAAATTATGTTTAAATACGGAAAACGTTTTCACTTATAATCCAAATCATTAAGCGGCCAAAAGGGATCTGTGTGAAACTAACTTATACCTTTAGTTTGGAGTCGTGAAATATCCTTTAAGTTCTCTACATCCGTATATGTATTTACCTACTTTATAGTTTACAGCTTAAATAAATTTATAATATTTATAATTAATAATGATATTAAAGTAAATCTCTAAAATCACAGAAACATGGACAAACTAATTTTTAATTGTTTATTTTTTGTGCCTAAAATGAATTTTGCTTCAAATAAACACAACAAAAATCTTCTAGCAACAGTAATTTTTAACAAAAATGATAAAAATTGCGCAGAATAAAATTTTCTACAACTTTTACTGGTGATTTTCTATGAAGGAAACTATTTACAAAAAAAATTTAATGAAAATTAGAGTTCCTGGAAATGGTTTATCTCGAAAAACATTCAAGTTGCAGTTTCTTAAATTTTTTATTTTTTTATAAAATTTTGTTCTCTCGAGTTATTTGCAATAATGTGTAAAAACTGACAAAAGGAATATAAATAATATATCGGATTAGATTTTACTATTTACCTCCATGCTACAGGGTTATTTAGATGCGGAGTCATTTTGATTGATTATACGGTATATCTGCAGCGAGGGGGAAACCGCAGACCAAATTTTTGTACACCAAATTTCCTTTTATGAAATTTCCCGGGATTTCCAAAATTTTCCTTGGATTGCCTAAGATTTCCTTAGATTTTCTAAAATTTCTTAGGATTACCTAAGATTTCATTGGATTTCCTAAAATTTCTTAAGATTTCCTAGGATTACCTAAAATTTCCTTGGATTTCCTAAGATTTCCTTGGATTGCCAAAGATTTCCTTGGATTTCCTTGGATTTCGCTTCATTAACCTTTAATTAGGTAGGTTGAATTTTGCAACGTAAGTAGATAGGTAGGGTCCTCACAACACAGCAACAAAAACTTACATTTACAGTAATAATTTGCACTCATTTTTTATATTGTAAGTAAATTCACATTATTTTGGATATTATTATATAGCCAAATGTAAAAATAATAAAATTTAAGACTTTTAAATAGCAGTTTTTACGAGTTTTAATATTTACTCTTCGTAACAACCTTAAAAAGAAATTAATACGTGGGGTGTTGTGGCCACCCCGCATACCTAAGTAAAGGTTAAGAGAATAGATTTTCTTTCACAGTTTTACGTTTATAATTACTCAATAATTTGAAATACAAATAAGTAATAGTAATTTTAATAATAAATACCTATAGGTACATGTATAAGTTTTTATATTAAAACATTAAAAGACAATTTATAAAAATAAATTATACCCCACTTGGATTTTTAAATAATTATTATTAAAGTCAAATTTAACATTAAAACTTAAAAGAATTGTAATATTTGAGACATTAATACATCTAACAATAAAACAAATTAATAAAAATACTCGAATTATAGTCGCTACTGTACTTGAACAATACATCAGTACGATTTGAAAAAAGGATTGAAGGATTATACGGAAGAACGGGAATTTTTTGATTTTTTTTACGACCGTTTACGACGGAATGTTCTCAACGAAGATTTTTTCTTAGGATGTTTATCTTTTAGAAATTGTATAACACTTTCTTCTAACATTAGACATTTTGTTTGTTCACATATTATGGGACCAAAAATTGACACAAAATAGTTTTTTATACTGATAAATTTTGCGTTAGAGGGTTTTAAAGAATATGTTTTAGAGTCAACAGTGTACCACGAACACAAACAACCAATTTTCTTACAATTGCCGCTAGTTTCTGTTCAAGCTAATTCCCATGAATATTGGGATTTCTTTCCCTTTAAGTCAAGATACTTGGAAGCTAAAATTCGCCCTACTAAATAATCTGCAACTGAGTCTATGTTATGATCATCTCTTTTAAAAAGACACCACTCCTAAAGCAATTTCTGCTCGTTTTTCTAATTAAGGTTCTTTCGGTGTTCTTCTGCGAAACGTTTCGTTTTTTTCCTTCTATTAGGAAACAGAAACATAACAGTAAGTTATGGGATTCATCTAGATTTCTTTGGATTTCCCGGGATTGCCTCAGATGTCCCCGAAATTTCCTCAGATTTCCTAAGATTTCCTGGGATTTCCTAAGATTGCCTGAAATTTTCTAAGATTTCCTCGGATTTCCTGGGATTTCCTAAGATTGCTTGAGATTTCCTGAGATTTCCTAAGATTGCCTAGAATTTCCTAAGATTGCCTAGAATTTCCTAAGATTGCCTGAAATTTCCTAAGATTTCCCGTCTCTTGTACACCAAATTTCCCCAGAGATTTCCCCCTCGATCTGCAGGAAACTTATCAATTATCGGTATCTAATATTCAATCAGTGGCAGCACAGGATTTCTTTATTTGTGGGGGCTAATAAAATAATAAAGTATAGATTTTTCAAAATTTCCTTGGATTTTCTAAGATTTCCTATGATATCTTGTAATTTAATATTTCCTAGAATGTTCTAATTGTAAGATGTTTTCAAATTTTTCCTTCTACATCATAATTTTTCAGCGGTTTCCCCTGCGGTCTCATTCCAACTTTTTTAAATTAAAAATATTTTGATGATGCAACTTATAGGTATACGAAAGTTCCCAATTCACAAAAGCGACTGACGCTCAACTACGTCATTAAAAGGCTATTTCGGATACACAATAAGAAAATGTGTTTGTCTTATGCCCTATTCCAGGGGTGCTCAAACGGTCGATTTGCATTTTGAGTCGATCTCGACAAAAATTTGCCGATATAGGTTTATTCACAAATTTTGTTTTAGTTGATCCTCAATTGGGCCAGAATAATCCCATAATCACTTTTCTTATTATAATAACCCCCTTCCAGCGGCGAAAGGTGGCTTTATTAAAGAAATACGCGGTACTTGTCAAAGAAAATTTTTGATCTTTTTTTTGTTTTTGATCTATACCATCACATATAATTATGTACAGGGTGGGGCAAAAGTAATCACCCTATTGGAAAACGCTATAACTTTTGCAGATGGCGCTAAATGTCAATTTGGTTTTGACATTTGTGAAGTAAACAAACTCAGAATACAAATCGACAAGTCATGAATCGGTTACCGATATCGATAACCGATATTCCGAAGGAAGCATTTCCGGATCGCTTAATCTCTCGTTTTGGTGATTTGCACTAGCCCGCCAGATCACCCGATTTAACTGTTCCAGACTTCTTTTTAATTAAAGGAGAATATTCGCCAGGAATGCGAGAACCTGTCTCCCGAAGTTCTGGCAAGAGTGGCAAGAAATTGCCATAAAACGGGACCGTATGGTCATCAACTCTGGCGGCGGCCACTTGGCCGATATAATTTTCTCGACGTGATGAAATAAATTCTAATAGATTAAATAAACAAATTTCACAAGCAGAACCAAAATTTTTCATAATAAAAAAAATTACAGCAAAAGAACATCGGGTGATTACTTTTGCCACACTTTGTACTTGCAGCCTCTCAGAGTCAATCAAGTTCAAGTTTGAGCACTCCTGCCCTATTGCATTCCACATTAAATCGATAGTGGCATACAGGGTGTCCCCGTGACCGTGGCATACCTTTGAGGTGGTGATAAAGGACACATTTCTAAAACAAATTTTCAAATAAAACTTTTGTCCAAGTTCAAACTCTTAGGGCGTACCTCTTTTTAAAGCAATTTTTTGAATTTCTGATTTCAAACGGCTATAGCTCCGATATTATTGATTTTTTAAGTTTAATAGATTGAAAGTCTTTTAAATACTATTCGCTTATCTACAAACTAGGTTATAACCCCTTATCGTCTAGAATCAACGGATTTCGAGTTATAAATTAAAGAAAAATATGTTTAAAAAATCAGGTTTTATTTTTTTTACTTTTCTTGCGAACCCCGTATATTTTGTATGTTTCTTAAAAGAAACGTCTTAGAAAAAAACTAAGGGTCCAAGCCGAATAGGGAATTTAACAGGCTATAACTTTGGTCGAATAAATTTTTTTGAGAAACCAAAAATTATTTTAGTAAGTTCTTGAATTAAATTCCCTATCCGGTTTGGGCCGTCAGTTTTTTGTTCTAAGACGTCTAGTTTAAGAGATACAGGGTTTGCAAGAAAAGTAAAAAGAATAAAATCTGAGTTTTGTAAAAAATTTTCCCTTAATTTAATTTATAACTCGAAATGCGTTGATTCTAGACTATAAGGGGTTATAACTTCATTTGTAGAAAAGCAAATAATCTTAGAAAAGTTCCAATCCATTGCTTAAAAATCAATTATATTGGAGCTATGGCCGTTTGAAATTATAAATTCAAAAAATCGTTTTAAGGAAAGGTACCCCTTAAGGAGTACTTGGACAAAAATTTTATTTGAAAATTTGTTTTAGAAAAGTGTCCTTTATCACCACCTCCAAGGTTCTCCACGGTCACGTTGACACCCTGTATATGTAGTTATGCGGATTTTCAGTCGATGCACAGTCAGTGCGGAATAATTTCTTCAAAATCATCAGTAGTACAGTTAGACCTTGTGGTCCATGCGGTCACATCACCTGAACGTATGTTTTAGACCCAGGATTCTGATTCTGCGGTAGCCTCACTTATTTAATTTTTGGATAAGTAGTGTGAAGGGGTATCTTATCTTTTGATAGTTCTTACAATCAAAATTGCACTTTTTTAAATTTTAATAGTTTAATTAATATTCCATAGTTTCAGGGAAGGCTAAGCCTCCCTACTCTATGAGATCTAAGGTTGTTCATAATATAAACAGTTAACTGGATAATTACGGTATTGAGTATACGAGTGCAACTCTATTTGACTTCATTTTATATTAAACTTAATAAGTAGAACAGAAACAGAAGATGCAAAATGTTTACAAAATATCGTGGTAATTAGTTAATCATTATTAAGAGCGGTAAATCTTAACCATCCGGCCAAGTGATTGTATGTTCAGAGTTTATATAGATAAAATCGTCTCTCATATCGCAGTGAAATCTAAACAAACCCTAACTTAGCAATTTTCATAAAAATAATTTTAAGATTTTAGTAATTATTGCAGTAAGCCACAATACACAGAAGTAAAGTTTGTACCGTATAAGTTATGATTAGGTTTAACACGCGTGTGCCACAAGGCGTTTGAATTCGCGGAGTCAACTGTGAGCTCTGTAAGCTTAAATAATTTTTTATAGCTTTACAAATCTAAAAACTATTTCATACTTAAAGTACACTTTATAAAAATATTTTGTTTTAAAAAGACTTCAATTAACGATTTGACAAGAATTTACAACCTATTTATTGTACATAAAAAAGTACATAGAGGGAGTGGCTTATAAATAGAGGGCGGATTTATATGCGCTAAAAACGTGTAAACAAAGCTTTACTTAATTAGGCTTTGCAAATAGCTGCTAGAAATTATTCAATACAATCAATGCACATCCTAGCAGATTTTTGTAAAGTCTCATTAAGTAATGCTTTATTTACACGTTTTTAGCGCATATAAATCCGCCCTCTGCTTATAAACGTCCTAGGCCTTATTTTATTGGACTTCAACTACTTACGTCATTATTTCCCGCGTTTATACATATTTTATCTTAAACTTATAACATAATGTTTAAATCTTAAAAGGAATTTTAAATGCGGGCTGTAACTTTACTTGAATTTTTAAAAAAATAATTGAAGATCAGCAATGCAATATTGAAGTTATACATCGTATCTACTTATATAATTAAAATTTGAAATAATTAAGATGACAATATTATTTTTAGAAAATTTTATTAATTTATCATTCGACAACACTTTTGTTGTCAACTCATTCTACTTTTTATGCTGAACTTCTGTGAAATAAGCAGCTGCTGTGTACCTAATTGACATGTCAAATTTTATATTGCTTTTAACTTCCTATAGTAAATATTAAAGTAATTTAAACTGGTTTTTAATAAACTACCTTGCAATTTAATATTAGGAATCAATAAAGCTTTACCACACTGTTTTTGCGCAAGAGTAGTTTTAAAAACAATAAGCTGAAGGAATATATTATTTTGCCAGAGTGAATTTCACAGATATCAACAGTCCAGCGACCCTTATTGGCTTAGTGTCCATAGAATTACTTCAGGTCTGAACTGGGCTAATATTATCAGCTGAATTTAATCCTAACATTGAGATGAGGATTCCTAGATATTTGTATATTGGATACTAGATTATTATATGTAATTCGTTCGGTTAAGCAATCTAATCTAAGTGAGCGTAAGCTTGCTTAGCTCCCCTTATAATCCACAATCCACGTTTTGGGCTTTTTTATTATAGCCAAGTAGACGTGAATTGCTCTGCTCGTCCTATTTCATATTATAATATATTGCACGAAAATTCTAGTGCTACCACTACATTTTTACCAAAAAATACAACGTTAAATAAATAAGCTTTTCTCGGTTAAAAGGATCTGACAATTTTCTGTTGTGTTTATACTAAATCAAAGTCTGCAACTACAGCAACAGTCCAACATAATAATAAATGTTGTTTTGGAAAATCTGCTTCATTTCTAAGTGTGATATAGTTATGTGAAACGATCCATCACATGTTATATCACTTTCTAGTTGTCTTGTCATCATGTATTGTAGATGTTTCTGTATTCAAGATGTAAACCCAATTTTTCAAAAATTTTCACACTTGTCTAAACTTTTGTGTTGCATTTATAAAACCAAAACAAGCAACTAAATCTGTGCATTTGTCAGTTAATTTTCTCTGCAACGGCATTATTAATTATTTCATTTTAAATGAAAATATGGCAAAGGTTAGAAATAAATTACGCAAAATTCTAATTAATGATGCGGCAGTATGTTACATTTTACATATTTTGCTGCATTTGCTGATGTATAATTTCTGGAATTCATCATAAATAACCTTCCGAATATGAATCAAGTATAATTTATCGATACAATCTAACAAAAACGTAATTATGTTTAACTATTGCACTGTAGATTGAATTCCGATAAATTAGTGGCAACCTGTGATTGAGTGGAAGAGAAATTACGAAAGCTAGTAATTCAGAAGGAAACTAAAAATCGTTGTTATAAACATCGCATTCTGAAAACAATATTCGTTTTTTACAAAAATAATTTTTATATTGCAGATTTTCACGTTCAGATTTCAGATTATTATTATATTAATATAATTTTAAATTAATAAGTCAATATACTCGTACGTCTGTACTGTGATGATTTACCTTGAATATATTTAGCATTATATTTAACTTTATATTAATTTTTGAACTTAGAAATAATACCACACTTAGCAAGCAAGCAAATTTCTTCTTTAATTTTAATTAGTTTACAAATTAAATTAATAAGAAAAGTTCTCAACTTATTATTTAAATTAGGTTTTAAGTAATCTTGGGCCTTTTACTAGTAATACTCTAAAAATGTTCTTGAATATATTAAGTTGGAAGTAGCGTTATTATGTAGCAAAAAAGTTTTAAGGCCGTAATCCTTGATCATTACTTGAGTAATAACATAATATAAAAAATAATAAGTTCAAATATTTTTTATTATGCAAATTAATTCAATAACTTCGAAAAATGTCTAGCTTACAGAAGTGTAATATGAAATATTGTAAAAATGTTGAGTAAAATATTCTGAAAAACATTTCCAAATATTCGTTAACACGAAAAATATAAGAAATCGCTTTAAAACGTAGTTATCCACTTATTCAAAGCACGTATTTTTACTGAACACTTCAGTTAATTTTGGTAAAATTCTAACGTCGAAGGAAAAAGTAAAGGTTTTAAGAGGAAACGCGATACGTACATCGTGGGAAATAAACCGATACTTTTTACTTTCGCTTCCTAAAAGTTAAAACATAAAAACAATATCAAAAATAACTATTTCTTAAAAAGATACATTTTGGAAACACGGCACGCAACATACAAATAACCGAACGCTATTCGGTTTTATTTTTATTTTATCAAGCTTTTAAATTTTATTAATATCTTTTTTTTTATGCGTTGTGAAAAATTATGTGTTCTAATCGTTTTTTATGGATTTTTACACTGAAATTCTCAAATAATTTGATATTATGTTGTTTAGAAATCAAAGCGTGCAGATAACTTAAAAATTTCCCTACAACAAACTATAATATTATACTACTTTATCGACTTCGAACTTGCTTTTTCTTATAATTTTATTAGATTACGATATAAAAGCTTTTTTAAGTAATTATCTGATCGCGTGCAATTCCTACGTTTTTATTTTTACTCCCGAAAATATTTAAAACATCACAACAACGAAATTAATTACAAGACAATTATTCTACCTAAATGTCTACGAGTGTACATTAC
This sequence comes from Cantharis rufa, assembly GCA_947369205.1. Lineage (NCBI taxonomy): Eukaryota > Metazoa > Arthropoda > Insecta > Coleoptera > Cantharidae > Cantharis > Cantharis rufa. The sequence goes on from OX376303.1 coordinate 11,706,915, forward strand.
ATTGTAATTATGTTTATATAAGTAATTTACATAAACATTAGCTCCGTCATACATCATAACTTCCTTTGAAAAGTGAAAATTCGTGACATTTTGCAACAAAGTTAATATAAAACGCTGATTTTCTCGATAAGTTAATGCTAAAAATAAACACGAACGAAAGCAAATATCGCGTCCTTGTCGTGATAGCATATCTGGTAGCCATTCAAAATTTACCAAATATAAAAGATCATTGAGCCCTGGGAAATTAGATGCAGTCAACATTGGAGTTTGTATTTTTTACAAAGAGGAGCTTTTGTTGGTAGATATTTCAAGTTTCGCTTTAAGTTCATCAGTCTCTAAATTACCTACCCATCGTGCGCTGGAAAGCGGAATGGAATAAATTATTATTTTCCTAAATTTTAAATTTACATTCGGTATTTTTGTAACGCAATTTTGTGGTTCACTAATATCGAAGTGGAAATCTTATATATTTGGCATCAAACTGAATTGAATCACTCAGCGAATCGAGTAGATCGCCTTTTACCAATCACTGATTTAGAAAAACGTTTTCTTGCAATACAATAATGCACGTTATAATATTATATCAGATTAAATTTTCAAAAAGTGCCATTTTTAATTTAATTGTAAATTAGAAAATCCATGCAATTTATAGGGTAAGATGAGAATATCTCAAAGACAAAAAGAAAATCTAGGCTAACTTTTTACATGTATGCTGATAGGGAACGTATATACATATTTTGATGCGGACGTTTTAGTGAGAACATAAATTGCTGAAAACTAATGTGTGCCTGAAGATGGAAAATCCCTTCGGAGCTACTTCTACAGTAGCCTCACGTTACACTTTGGATATGCATTAGGGAAGGAAGTATCTACTTATCTTTATAATAAATCACACTACTGAAAATCTACTTCTTTAACTTTTTGATCTACTTATTTTTATGTCATTTATGCATAAGAATTAATTTTAAATTAAATAATTAACATATTATTATGATTATAGGACAATACAAGAAAGGGTTCTTTAAGTTAGTTAGATAACTGCTAATTTTAAGGTATCCGTTTAGAATCCTGGGAGAGCTTAAACCAAGGGGTAAATATCCCGAAAATTTTTGTACACTCGTTTGGAATTTCGTTGAAAATCATTGGAAATCCCTGGAATTCTTTGGAAACCTCTGGAATTCTTTGGAAATCACTAGAATTCTTTGGGTATTACTAGAATTCTTCAGATTGCACTTTGATTTAAACTGATTGGAATTCCTTAGAAATCACTGGAATTCTGTGGAATTTTTTGGAAATTACTGAAATTCTTGGAAATCAAAGGAACTTTTTGGAAATCCAGGGAATTCTTGGAAATCGTTGTAATTCTTTGCAAATCCTTGATATTCTTGGAAATCAATGGAATTCTTTGAAAATTCCTGGAATTCTTGAAAATCTTTGGAATTTCTTGGAATTCCTTGGGAATTCTTGGAATTCTTTGGAAAGTTCTGGAATTCTTTAGATTGCATTTTTATTTGAATTTATTGGAATTCAGGACAAAAAGATTTCTCACCCAATGCTGATAATAAAAAGAAAAGGATATCGGGTTGTCAGGATAGCAAATCAAACAACTATAATATATACCTACGCCAGTATCTATTAGCAATTTTGCATCAAACGTTTTACACCCTAACTTGTCATCGGTGAGTGTGAATTAGAAATTTGTAAGATTGATTATATAATAGGTCCTTCTCCATTACAGTCTTGAAAATGGATGCATAAACGCATCCGAGACGTCGACACTCAAGTTGTAGTTGTTTGATTTGCTACCCTGACAACCCGATATCCGTTTCCTCATATTATTGAAATTCCTTGAAAATCACTGAAATTCTGTGGAATTCTTTGGAAATCCTTGAAATTCCTTGGAAATCTTTGGAATTCCTTGGAAATTCCTGGAATTCCTTTGAAATCAATGGAATTCAGTGGAATTATTTGGAAATCATTGGAAGTCTTGGAAATCTTTGGAATTCCTTGGAAATAGTTCTATAACGTTCGTATAATCGTTCTAAAAATTCTATAGAATTCTTGGAAATCTTTCGAATTCCGAGTCTTGTGTACAGAAATTTTACTAGATATTTACTCCTTGGTTTAAACTTTCTAAAACTTATCCCTGCGCTTTGGAGAGTATGTCACCTTGTCAGTTCCAACTATCAACTATTAAAAACAGGGTTACAGGCATTTCTTAATCCGGTTTAAGTAGCGGTGGGTCTAAAGTCTAAACGGTACGCGACAACTCATCAATTCCCACTCGGTGACGGTTACTTGGCGACGCGACAGTTAACACGACGACGGACAACTCGGGGACCATTAAAGTCGGTTAACTGCGCGATTATTTAGAAATACAGATTTATGTTTTTCTTTTTTTCTTCTGATCGGCAGCAGTCTTTTCCTCATTTTTTTTTCTCTTCTTTATGCGTTTTGCTGCAATTTTTTTTCGCAGTAGCTAATTCACTATACGACTGAAAGATCAAAATAATAATTATAATTTATTAGTTAAATTAGCTTGTTATATTGAAGTTTTAGTATTATAAATTCTTTAAAAGAGGCACTAAAAAGTTTTACCGGAAGAAAAATTAATAAAATAAATTTCTGACGAAAAGCGATAACCTCCGCCGAGGGCTCAAAATAATAATTGTATTTTATTAGTTGAATTGTCTTGTTATATTGAAGTTTAAATATTATTAATTTTCGCAAGTTAAGAATTTATATAATTAAAGAATTTACAGTAGCTCGAGTTTATTCCTATTTTACGTCCCAATCATCATATTTTTTTCGAGTTTGAAAGTTCCAAAAAGGGTAAGCTTATATATATCAGGCCCTCTTAAACTATGGATCGCGACCCCGTTTGGAGTCGCGTAGCAAAATTCTGGGGTCGCGAGAGATTTTAATGTCAAATATTATCCTCAAAAAATATTTATTTATCTTTCTTTTATATTTATATGGGGTCGCCAGGAAACTCGCAATCACAAATGGGATCGTGAATGAAAAAAGTTTAAGAAGCCCTGGTTTATATGATTAATAAAATAATAAGAATACAAATACAGAGATTACTAGAATTTTCTTTTTTTTCAAATTTTTAAAAATTTTTGTTGCAATTTTTGTATTGTTGCTCCACATTGGCCGTTTATTAGAATCTCGTTAATCCGTTCGTGCACGTCACCTAACTTTCCTGATTTTATGAAAATCTCTCTTTTCTCGAAATTTTTAGAATATTTTTGCACGTAAACGTAACCTTACTGAAAAATTGAATATACATCGAATTCGTCACATTTCAAAAATCTTAGAAAGTTTACTTTATGTAATAAACTAAACTACTGTCACGCCCGCCGCCTACTAACAATATTTTGTTCGTCATTTATCCCTAACTTATCAGATCTTGCTCTATCCTCTCAATTTTTTTCTGGTTTTTTTGACAAAAACCTAATCGAAGTCTAGGTATTGTAATTGCTAGGTATTGTAATCGCTACCTAAGTTTTAAGCAATGCAAATTACGGGTGGAGACTTTGGCTGAACTTGGTACTGCATCTGCCAGCGATTGACCGATGAGATCCATCTTATTAGAGTAAGATCGAAACTCGAGTCTCAGTCTAGGTAGCGCGGTCCATGTTTTAGTCAAACAATCTGCTTTTGCATCTTAAAACAATTGAGCATTAAAAACGTCCCTAAAATCGCCCCAACTCTTAAATAACGGAACAAAACTGGATCCTTATGTTTAACACTGATTCGGCTATAGTTATAACGTAGTTCAATTGAACATAAATTTATAATATGACAGTTTACGTTTGACACTATTTACGTTGAGCACACATACCTTCAACAGACCAAGCAAAACGTCAACTTCTATGTGAAAAATCTGAACTTTAAATTCGATTATTTCGGAAATTATTTAAAATTAACAATTAATTAATTAATATTTTGTTTTTTGGTCGTGTTGGTATTGCTTCTTGTGGTGGATGTGATGTTGAACGTATTATCTATCTCCAATCAAGCTTACAATGATGAAATGCCTAATTTACTACAATTCGATTATTGCATTTAGCCCATTCAGCTTGAGTTCAGTTAAATACGAACTAATTAGTCCAATGCCAAACATTAACTATGACCATTGACTCTGTACTTTTCGTATAACCCATTTTCAGTTCGATGTAAATTCTGTCAATTAATGTACTCGTATTCATGATTTGTGAAAGTCGATAGATTAAAAAATAATTTATTAGAAAAATATTATTATAAATTCGACATTTGCAACAGTACATCATTGACAGAATGCAACACGATTTTGCACTTCCGATGAAAAATAATGAGTTTTAAATTAAATTTATTACGATTAGGTATTCGCAAAATACTTGTTTAAAATGTTACAGAACCACGCAAAATATCATAATGCACTTAAGTATGTATTGATCCTGTAGCTAAAGTAGGGATTTCGAAAATGTATGTGCGGTAGCAGTCCTTGTAGTATTTTTGTCTCAATATTCTTCGTTTATAAAAATAACTACTTATATTATTCGATGGAAATAGCTAGAACAAAGATGATTTCCTTTGGGGTATTATGCATAAATTACACTCTGCAGTAGCTTCTTTTCACGCTCTATTGAAAATTCAGTAACGTTACTTTATGTCTCTTTTAAATCTTGGTATAATAAATAGTAAAATTCAGTGGCGGCTTGTCATAAAGGGCACAGGGGCACGTGCCCTCCCATCCCAAAACCAAAAACAAGCACTATCTTAAAATAATTATCATATATAATTTCCCATGTGCATAGAATATTATCGATCATTTCGTTCGATTACATATTTTTGATAACAATCGGCCCGACTCGCAAAGGAGGGCCGATTGCGATCGAAAATATGTAAGAGAACAAATGATAAGATAATATTCTGTGCAAAAGAGAAATTCCCATGACTATCTCCCGATGATTAATTTGCTTCGTTTTAAATTACATTAATATGTTTTATATTAATATAAAAATAGTGTGGGTTATGACTTTGTTTATTAAATCTTACAATTGCCTAGTTACCATTCGTTATTATTATAATAGTGTCACGATTGTAAATAAAGTAAGGATGAAAAATTATCGAAAATGATCGGTAATTCGTGCATATTACTCGTGATTGGTGGATTTCACTAGACAACTTAAATGTTCGCTAAATTGAAATCTTATTGGACTACATTTTTGAAATGAAATCTAGTGATTGGTGGACAGGTTAGTTATGACGTCAGAGGGAGATAGTCAAAAAAATAAATTTTATATTTTAAAAACTACTTCTTTTATTTTGTGCCCTCCCACTGGAAAATGTCAAGAGCCGCCACTGGTAAAATTAAATGACCAAATGCGACTAGCATTTTTGAATACATAGAAAAGCCAGTAGGTACAATATTGTTAACTGGGATAATTCAAGATAATAAATATGTAAAAGTAATGACACATTATAAAATGTTTATTTTAAAAATCAATAGCATTAACTGGTGAAACTAATGAGCTTTATTGCATTAACAATGTGTATGCACAATTATTTATAATACCGTTTATGTAAACACCCTTAAACCTCGCATACTGAATTCACAAAGTAGTTGTCAAACCGTAACCAGCAAACAATTATTCTCGCTAATGGAACTATTAGTAACACTTTACTAATAAATAATTTATGCCCGTTCATACCAATTATTTAAATCACAAATATAATTTGCTCACAAATAAACGAAGTTTTAGTACTGATCTTCCATACAAGAAATTATAACTTTCTCGAAACTTCTCAAAACATTTCGTTCCAATTCGTTTCAGCAGTATGTTTGTGAAATTTTAGCCTAAAAGTTAATTACGACACCTTAAAAACAAAAAACTATCGACAGTAAAGTAGAAATTTTCAACTCGAATTTTACACGCGAGTTTATTCGAAAATGTAAATTTCTGCAATTTGACTTTTGTGAGTAATTCTTTATATTTTTTTTTATATTTTTCATAAAAAAAATTGCATGTTTATTGCAGCCCTGGAAATTTTCAATTCCAAATCAAAATATATATTATAACTTTGATTATGAAAATTACAAAATAAATTCACTATATGATCTTTATTTGTATTTTCAAAGTAGACTACATTTCTACGATGAATAATTTTTTGTTTAGGCTATAAAATAATAAAAACAAGCTCAATTGAGATGAAAACCTGAGCAATTATTTAGAAAAACAACATTAACTACAATTTATTATTTAAATTGAATGAATAACAAACAATAAAAACCGGAAAATGCAAACGTTAACAATTTTAGGCATCAATCTAACTTTCAAAACTTTGTTGTGATTAATGTTTTCTCTTTGCTTTATAACGTAATATTTATTATGTCACCAAGTAATATAATGTTGATTAGTTTTTGATATAATACGAAGCTATGCTTTCACATTTTCAAATTAACACTCATTTATAATTTCAAACTAAAAGAAATTAGTTATACAGCTATGATACGCACGCTTCTGAAATTATAAAATATGAGTTGGTATATCATAAACTTAATTTTGCGGTTTAAATTTATGGGGCTCGAATTTTGATTTCCAAAGAATTTTTTGTGCATTTTACCAGAGACGATGCAAATTTATACTATAAATCCTGAGCTTGTGATGTAGATCTCATCGGGGTGTTTTCGACTTTTTTACTCTTAAATTCTTGAAATTTTGTTTTTTTAAATGCCTGGTTACTTGCTTTTAAACACTTTTTTTTTTCAAAAATCTGCTGACAAAAGAATAAAATAATGTTTGTGGTATCAAGACAATCTTGACACTTGATTCTATGGGCAAGTTTTTAATGAAATATCGCAGATTCTGTTGAATGGACACATAAGGAACAGTTCCTGTTTTGCACACCGTTACTCTAGTAAGATCAGTGGCGGCTTGTCGAGGTAGGTTGGGGAGGCAGCGCCTCACCAAGCCAGTAAGCCAAGTCCTACAATAACACAATCAAAATTATTCACAAGCCGCCACTGAGTTAGATATTTAAAAACATTTCAACTTATCCCGGTACTTATTCAATAACTGAAAATAACATGTTAACTTACATCTTTTTGAAATGTCTAACTTTAAATATAACTTAATTTGAAAAACGTTTCCACTAATACATTTTTTTATTTCGCAAATTACATTAAATAAAAACCGTAGATCAAATAAATTTTTTACTAAAGGTAAGTTTGAAAATATCAAACTTTTATTGCGTTCAAAATATTTAATGTTTATTTGAAGTTGAGTTTAATATCTTGGAGTTTTATTTGGAAATCGTAAAGTTTTACACTCGCAGGAAGGTAACGACAAATTTATTATTATTTGATAAAATATTTAAATTTTCTTACCACTGGTATAAAGTAAAGCATCTAGACGTTGAATCGAAAGGCTATGAAGACCTGTCGTAGAATCTTCTGAATGACTTAAAAATGTTCCAGAGCCCAATCGCCATACGTCGTTACTTCGATCTCGCATCTTTTAAGTTCTGAAATAAATAACATTAATTACCTATGTATTATTTATCAAAATATTTCAATTGCGCTTTAAATCTACTGTCTACTGAATTTTCAGGATTCATGAGCCTCCTTACGAATCTATTCAAGATTTTTTAATTTTGACTTGTGATGTCCTCATCACTAGAGGAGTACTATAATCTAAATAATTACCAATCATCTTTATTACGCAATTTTTATCAAAAAATTGCATCTTTTACATGGCAAATTGTAGGTAGTTCATAAAAAACTAAATTTTATGATACATAATGTATGTATTAGTCTCAAGTTATGATGTTCGTTCCATAAGATGCCATAAAATGTACTGCAAAAATGATTAAATGCGCAGTAAAAAAAAACATTAACATTTAGTAAAATTGATGTCGTTTAAAAAATTTCTATTTAAATTTCATTGGCAGTAAATTACATGTTTATAAACATAAATAAGTGTAATCAGAATTAAGAATATCCGACAAGAGCAACAAACAACTGGCCAAAGCTTATACAATAAATTAATTTAAATTTTATAATTGTATAATTTGCTCATGCCATTGACCGGCTATTTCTTATATGAGTAATTAATTAATTATGAAGAGAACGCTAGCAAAACTTTTTTTTACTAAAAATTTAAATTTTCAAATTTTCAGCTAAGAAGTACATTATTTGGTATAATACAATACTCAGTATACGAATAGAAAAAGATGCACATCTTTTATAATAATGAAATACAAATTTATTGCACCCATAAATAAATTTTAAAAAATTTTGTAGATTGACATCATATTATGTAATCGAACAACGAAGTTAATTTCAAACTAATTAAGTTTTCGTTTACGACCGAGGTAACAGTATATAGTTTTTTGTTATATTTTGTATCCGTTATAGCCGTTCCAATTATGAGGAAAACAAAAATTTGAAAACAAATAAGTGAAACTACTTAATAAGCAGATTTGCAGCTGTTTTATAAAAACTCGAGATAACAAATTCAAAAAAATAATATTTGTTATTCAACTATTCGTTTTCAATTTTTACATTTATACTTTCGCAATTATTTTAAATTGGACTAATATCCGTTGTAGACGAACCAAGTCAATAAGTAGATATTAGATGGAATTTATTATTATTTCAGCAATTAAATACGTTATCGGAAAATGGATTAATTTCATTAAAACCTCTCGTTATACAACATATTCTAGGTACCAAAGTTTATGAAATATTAATCAATGTAAACTGATTGAACAGTTTAACCTTGTTAAAGTTGTGTAAATACTAACTTTTATTAATAATGAAGTTAATCTAGTGTTAACGTTTTCTACTCCGAGTTACAGAATACTGAAACTGTCAACTACTGAAGAACATAATTTCTAATAAGAACAATCAAAATCAAAGAGGTGGAAGAGATACGAGCATTAATTTATCATAATATATTTTAGAATAGAGCGTGCATAAAATATCAAATAATACCTCACACCTTTTAAGTACCGTTAATTAATTAATTAATATTAATTTTAATTTTATTTATGGTATAAAACTTTTAACAAGGCTGCAAAAGCTACACCAACGAGCTGACCTAACACCGGAAGCAATTTTACCAATAACGGTCCAGTAACTTGCAAAATTTGCTGGCACAATAACAAAGCCATAAATTTGGAATAATAAGCTAAGTTGAAGAACAACTGCTGAGAGTATCTTTAGGTTAAGTACGATTTTCATCAAAATCTCAAAAATTATTTATTACCTAACTTTGTTAGTTTTATCAGCAATGGAATTAAAAAAAAAATCTTAAGAAATTTTTATGGGGGAAATTTATAAGGGTAAATAGAAATAATAAAAAATATATTTTTTGTTTTATCAAAATAAAATTTACAAATGCCAATTATTATTATTGAAATTTTTTATATTCGACAACTGGCGGCATTTCAACAGATATACATAATATGTTAAAGAATAAATGATAAATGGAGCTAAAAATGGAGAATGCCAAAGTATCAGACGTTTTTGCACTATCAAAAATAAAGTACGATTTCGGGGTTTGAATAAAGTTGAAATATATTTCTTTTAAAAAATTACATCGAAAAATAGAAAAAAGAAATAAAATTCGCAACACAAGGAAATCGTCGACCTCATCAGTTCAATATACAATTACAAAATATTTAATTTCTGTTTTAATTAACTAAATTGCAATTAAAGTTTTCTAAAAAGAAATTCCCAACATAGTAGGTAATACCTACGCAATACATTTTATTTAAAAATATATAACGATCATTCGGGTACAATTGTATAAAAGGCAATTAAAAATAACAAGTTAACCTTTTGTTTCTATAAATTAGAGATCGCATACACAGATATATTTTTATAAACTAATTAGGTAATCCTACTATAGATGTAGAATACTGAAATGTGAAAAACAACTTTGAAGTATACAACTTAAACTTTTTAATTTTTCAAACCTATAATCATAACGAGAGCTTTAGATTTTACGATTTTGTTTTTTAAATAAATTATATAGCAACAAAAAGTCGAAAAAGCTACATAAATAGACTAGGTATTTAAAATCAATATTCAGTTTTCAATTTACTCGTTCAGCATTTATTTTAAATATAAAGTGAAATATAATCTAATGGCTATTTATGTAACCAATTATGCACTGCGACGTATTCTTCAACAAATGTGGATTGTTATATCTGCATATATACTCCTGGAGATGGCATATCATATTCCATAGATGGAAAAACTGAAAGTGAGTGTGAGAGACGCCATTAAAAAAAATGGCAGAACTACAACAGATTGGCATTGAATGTAATAGAGTGAAAGCTATCAAGAATAAAAACGATTTGGATGGAATTAAAAAAAGCCTATGTTCAGGAACGTATTGTAAACGGCTGATAAATCAAAAAAAGTAAGTAAGAAAATTTTATATTTACATTTTTGAAATAAATAATTTCCGTTCAGAATGTTTTTTGAAAATACAAAAAACGTGATGATTTAATTTCCATTCTTCGCGGTTAGCTGATTTATCTGACAGTTGAAATATGCTCTCTAGGCATCGCAATATAATTTGCATACGGATTGTATGTTGCAAAACAAAATAATTAAAATCAAACAATGCTTAATAGTGCGGTTACAAATTTTGTACAAACAATCCGGATCTATTTTTTTAAAATTAGGTACATTCTACATTGAAATGTGTAACAAATTCATTTCGTCCAAACTTTTACAAATCTTGAAGTAGCAGTTTAAGCTGCTGCGCGTTTGATAATAATTCAAATATTTAAGTTCTTAAACTTCTGCAATTTCTTACTCCTACATTCTTTTATCAATAAAATGTTTCCGCACTTTGACCAAATATCAACAAGTTAAAATCTGTCTGGGTTCGTAAATTACGAAAACGAACAGAATGTGAATGAACTGACCGCTTATTCAAGAACTGATGCATTCAAAGTGCCGCTAGCTGTTTGCTGACCTAAGATATTTCATGACCTCCTTCCGCTTTTTAAAGCGTTTCAAGATCATCAAAGCTACTCAAAATTTAAGTGGATTTTTCGTAGCCGCTTATAGAAATACGCTCCGATGGATAGCATATTATAGTAAAAGTTTAATCAAGAGTATGATTAATTTTACAGAGATGGAATCGTAAGTACCCAATGCATAATTAAATTACTGCAATTACTCAAAATGCCTACCATAATAGTGCGGTCTCAAGAGCTTAAGTCTGCTCGGGACTTTTCTTAGTTTTGTGTTTATAAATTTTTAAGACTAAATAAATCGCTTTACCTTTCATAATAAATTTAATATTCTTTAGTAGGTATACACTCCAATTTCTCCCAATTTTGCAAATATAAATATAAAAAAAAATTAAATTTTGTTATTTTAAATTTAATAAAAATAAGTGATTTAAATCATTTTTACTTAATTAGTCTCGGGATACGGCAAATTTTTTAGTCGTCACAAAGTAAGGCTTTGTAATTGAATTGCTCTACATTTTTATCAACCCTCGACTCTATTAACTTTTGTATAGTCAAGAGCAGAATAAATTTTTCCTTTATCGCGAACTTGGAGAAAAACACGGACACACATTCAAATTTGCATTAAGTTCTTGCAAAAATAAAATTAAAATAATTGAATATTCAAAAATTACATTCTATTTAACCTGCAGTGCAATTTAAAGTAATCGATAGGTAATTAATAAATAATCTACTGTCAAGAGAAAAATCATTTGATAAATGAATACGGAAATAAAAACGAAGTTGACATTTTATATTAACCAGTCTGTTATTGAGTCACAAAATAGCGGTATATTGAAAAGTAGTTGATTTTTGATTTTAATATAAACCTGCTCGGTTTCTAGTTCGCATTTTTATTATAATATGTATATATAGATTTACTTTTTAGTTGGCAAATTTGAAAATCATGCGAGAGAATCCTAGAAAAAATTGATTATTATTTAAATTTATTTCATAAAAAAAAGCAAAATAAAGAATGGTATGTGCCAATAAGTTATTTATTATTTTGAAAATATACGAGGTTTACTCAGAACATTTTTTGCAATATATTCAACACGGTCTGGTTATTATATTCTAAATTTATTTAGATTAAATTACCTGTGGCTGTGTAAAGAAAAAATTATGTATGTATTTTCAATTTTTCTTAAAAATATTTGCAAAAAAATTCATCCAATAGAAATGACAATAATATGAACAATGGCCTGTGAATCTTTTGATATGAACTAATTTGTATATTTTGGTAAATTTGCCAATACCAAAATTATATAAATGAAATTAGCATGTGAGTTTTTAAATGTAAATTTTAATTTCTAAACATAATATTGTATGTGAGTATGGTACCCATCAAATTCATTTTAGTCACATAAAAATATATTGTAAAATAACAATAGGATTGTTAGTTTCGTTTTGCAATTTGATTTTGATAATATTACTTTGCAACAAGATATATAGTCAAAAGATGTCTCATTACATTTAATTTTCGGTTAATTGCTAAAAAACTGCAAATTAAATTTTATACTTCCTGGTTTATTTAATCTTTATAAGGTAATCGTTTCGTTAATTACAGATAACTAGATCATCATCTAAATCAATTTAATTTTGTTGCCAATAATATTTTCAATTTTTTAAATTCAAATCAAGGTAATAATTTCCATTTTTCTTTGCTGACTTTCTGATCATTTTCAAGAGAAAACTACTGCTCTATCTTACCCCCCCCCCCCCCCAATCGTCGTAGCGGCGCCGATGTTTTTATATAAAAATTATTCAAGGCAACTTGGAGCTAATCTATCTATTAGTTGCGTCTGCTGGATGGATTATTAATTATTGAAGTGTTGAGTTTTTTAGTTGCCCTATATTGGCAACCTGAATTGTAAATTTATTGTTGGCTTTGTTATTAATGACTGCGACTTTTTATCCATAGCATTTATTTATGAAACTTTCAAAGATTATATTAAAATAATTAGATGGGTCGTCGATTTCGTTTTCCAGTCTAAATGAACCGTAAATAATACGCATATTATTTTATTGCTCTGTTTTACACTTTATAATTTCCTTATTATATAATATTATGGATGGCACAATATACGGGTAGCACAATAAAATAATAATGGTTCAATTGCGCAAGCAGTTATTTTCCACGTTGTCTACATTGGCAATCACCATAATAAAATATTTAATAGAATTTTCATTATACGATTCGTGACCTCTGTAATACAACATCACTGCATTTCCAACAATCGGTTTTAGCAAATCTGAGACTTTTAAGTTCATTAGCTCAATCGTTTTGATTTGACTGATATTGGTTCTGGTGAAGATGTTTAATTGGCAATAAAATTTAAATAAAATTCCAAGATATTCATTAACTACTTACAAATAATTAAACTGAAACTTTTTTACGCTCAATGTGCTAAACTTTTTATTCGTCTTGTCCTGAATATTCATTTAGTTTTATAGTGTCACCTCAATAATAATAATTATTTCAAATATCCATAATATGACTAAACAAAAAATGATGGGCAAAATTATATTTCTAAAATTAAAATGTTTATTTGCTTCATTATAATATCAATCAATAATACAAGTCCGTGAAGTTAGCATCCCCCTTTTTTTTCGAAAACTAAGAAATTTTTTTATTGTATTGTGTTGTATTCACTTGTATTGGATTGTATTTGAAAAAGACGACCAGTGCAAAACTTAATTCCGCGCTAGACACTGCTAATATTACATTCAGGAAATGTAATAAATTACATTTATTATTAATTTCAAAAAATTTTGAAATTTTGGACCAAAAACTTTTCAAAATTATGAAAAAGAGGGGCCGCGATTTCCGCGGCTAATAATAAACTAAGAACTTTAATTTTTAATAATACAAACAACACAAATTGAAAACAACGCAATACAATAAAAAAAATTTAATTTGAAAAAGGGGGACCAGCGCGAATTTTTGTTTTGCGATTTACGCGGCTAATGTTAAACTTTGACTTTAATTTTTAATAATGCAAGCAATACAAATTGAATACAATATAATACAAAAATAATTTTTCAAAATTTTTGAAAAAGAGGGACCAGCGCAAAAAATTGTTTTTCGCGATTTTCAACTCTATGCTTCGCGAAATGAAAAACATTTTTACAATATAATCCAATACAAGTGAATAATATACTACTATACAACACAATACAATAAAAAAATTCCACTTCAATATTATAGCTTAATTTTTATTACTTTTACAATATTGTCACATGTTAACAACAATAAACAATGAAAAATGTTAGAAAGAAAAATATTAGTTAGTAGTAATACTACTACTATTTACTACTATTACTACTTTTGTGTTAGGCTAACAAAATATTTTTTGCTAAGTACGTTTTTGTTGAGAAAACAAAAAATTTTTTGAGAGCACAGAGCTGAAAGACTGAATACTCTCTTCAAGCATTTGCAAATGTTTAAAATAATTATAGAAACTAATAGTTGAATAGTTGTATGAAGTTGGGATCAAAGTTAACCCAAAGTTAACTCGCTGTTTATCTAAATCAGAGCAGCTAAAACTGAGTTAACTTTGACCCAAGTCTTATACAACTAAACATTAGTAATAAAGTTTCACCAGCAATGTGTCGTAAAGCATACACCACCGACAGGCTAAGAAGCAGGAAACAGCGGTTTTATTGCTATTGGCGTCGGATATGCTGCTGTGATCTCAAATTTAACGTCGATTAGTCGACTATGGGACAACGAGAAACTATCTCATTTATATACATAAGTTATATTATAGATGTGTTTTATAATTTAAAAATATTTTCAATATTATGAAAGCTTACCAACTGTTTCATTCAGAAATATTGCACAAAACTATACAACTATGCGTTCTTACAGACATATTTACATTAATTCTTAAAGCTCTTTCAGGATTAAAAATGGCACGTGGCTGAAGTTATACTCATACTCAAACTCATACTCACGCAAATTACAGTCGCCCAGACAAGTAACGGTAAAAACTTATTAATCCATATTTCAACTAATAAATCGTAACTTTAAGTGTAAAATTTATTATAAACATTTAATTACACTAATTTTATATAACATAAATTAGAAATTTTTTTTTAAATTGAAGGTGTATGAAATAATAGAAATAAATTCGTAGAAGGGGCAGTTGAGGAGATCCCCTCCTAAATTTTTGTGTGGATGATCTTTGTTTAGACCCCAATATCTACACCAAATTTCATATCAAGATTCAGGGGATAAGGGGGCATACTCACGACTTTAGTCTTCAGGGAGCCCTGTATGAAATAATAGAAATAAATTCGTAGAAGGGGCAGTTGGGGAGATCCCCTCCTAAATTTTTGTGTGGATGATCTTTGTTTAGACCCCAACATCTACACCAAATTTCATATCAAGATTCAGGGGATAAGGGGGCATACTCACGACTTTAGTCTTCAGAGAGCCCTGTATGAAATAATAGAAATAAATTCGTAGAAGGGGCAGTTGGGGAGATCCCCTCCTAAATTTTTGTGTGGATGATCTTTGTTTAGACCCCAACATCTACACCAAATTTCATATCAAGATTCAGGGGATAAGGGGGCATACTCACGACTTTAGTCTTCAGAGAGCCCTGTATGAAATAATAGAAATAAATTCGTAGAAGGGGCAGTTGGGGAGATCCCCTCCTAAATTTTTGTGTGGATGATCTTTGTTTAGACCCCAACATCTACACCAAATTTCATATCAAGATTCAGGGGATAAGGGGGCATACTAGTAATAATAAAATAATAATTAAACGTCAAAATGTAATTACAAAGTAATTTATTATATAAAATTATTATATAAAAATGGTTGATGCTATATTAATTAAAAGTGGTTTTACATCTATTAATTGACTCGAAATGAAAGAATCATTAAAAAATAATTAGATTATTGTGGGAAAAATGTCAAATAAATGACATGTCATGTCAATCAAAGGTCAATTAAATCAAGTCATGTACAAAATCACCACAAATAATAAATTGATTAAACTAATCCCCAAATAATATACTTGATAAATTTAAAAACTCTTATTGAATAACTTTCAAATTTCACCATTAGTGGCGCCACGATATGCCGTTTTAAATTGTCAAAATTATTTTAATTAATATTAATAATTAATATGTATAGATATTATTTTATTAAATCAACTTAAAATTATTTCATTATGATCAAAAATGCAAATAATTTGATGAATTTGGTTCTATTCTTAGGTAGCAATTATACAGTGGCGGATCTAGAAAATTACCATAGGGGGGTAATAAATTTTAAATAAAAAAATAAAAAGTAGTATAGTAGCAATATCAAAAATAATTTAATGTATTGTCTTAAATTAAATACTAATAAAAAATTAAAGTAAATAGCTTCAAATTTATAATATAAAATTAAGCTTCCTATTGCCACTTTCATAGCGAACCTTTCAATAATTTTATTGACGTTTAGTTCTATTTCCGGGAGTGTATGAAGCAGAGCATGATCCGTCAACCTTTCTTCTCCCATAGTACTTCTCAAGTATGTTTTTAACCTTCGGAATTAGGGAAAACACCAGAAATTTTGGGTTTTCCAAAATTGCAATAAGCTTATGCAATTTACCTGGTCTTATAGAAGCCTCAAATTAGGCGGCTTCCGGAAGTTCGGCTTAAAATTTTCTGAAGTACTAAAATTGGTCTTAGTTTATAAAATAGATATAACAAATAACATTTTATAATACAATACTGTAGTTTTGTTATTTTGTTGTAAGGTTACCATGTAAAACACGAAGTTAAAAAAATACAAATTACTTTTGTATTTTGTAAATTCTTAAAATCGTTTTAGGAATTGTGACACGTAAAAATTATTTGGTGTAAAAATTCATGTTTTTTGAAAATCTAAAGGAGGGTGATCGCCCCCCCCCTCTGGTTCCGCCATTGCATTTATTTTTATTTAACCATCAGTTAGTCGTGTGGTCTCCTCATTTATCTCTTATGGAGCTTAAAATGGCGCGACTAACGGAGGGTTAACATAACTTCAAAATTTCTATACCAATAATAAAACAATAATTTAAAACAAATATTCACCCCTATTCTGTAACTCCTTCGTTATCATAACGAATTTCGTAAAGTTTGGTTTCGTTAACAATTTTGTAACGAAATTCGTTGAGAATGGTATTCTGTAACTACACCCTAACGAATTCGTTACGGGGTTCGTTCGTACGACGTTCTGAACGAAAAAGCTAAGCGATTTTTTACGATTAATCACGAAGTTGTATTTGTATCATAATTCGGCTCTGTAAACAGTAAACATATTTGAATTATTTGAATTTTGCTATTTTAGCGGCAAAATAATAACAATTATAAATTTTTCAAATTAATTGGAACTAGGTTAGAGTAAAATTCATAGATTTTCTTTTTTTCAAAATTATTCATTATAATTTACGTATTTACCTCAATTTATGTATGCTTAAAATAAAACCAAGTTATAATAAAATGTCCATCAGATGTTTAATATTTTCGGTAAAATTGCTTTTACAAGCCGACAAAGAAATAAGCAGATTTAAGGGTAATCTTTATTGCCTTGTTCCTCTAGTTATTTAAAACAATTGTTAACAAATGTGTACTTTCATGAGCGGTTTAGTGAACATTTACACTATTTTTACTTTTTATTTCAATAGTGATAAATTATTCTCACCCCAAACAAAATTCTATATGAACAGGGTGAACTTTGGGTATTTGGGGGTGCAGTAGAAAATAAAACGACGTTTTATTTTCAAAATTTTAATATTTTTTGCAATAATGACCGGGTTGAAAAAAAAACGTTCTTCAAAGGTGACTAATGTGCAGAAAGCATTATACGTGCAATTTATGAGAAATAATGAAACTTTCCGAACAAAAAAAACCACGCCAAATAATGAAATGGGTTACTTGTATCTCGAAGATGTCGATGATTAATCCTTATATTGTCCCTAAAAATTACAATCTGATTTAGTGGTGGCCTGTCGGGGTAGGCTCATGAAGTCAAGTATCATAGTTCCGCAAAACTATAAGTAATATTTTTTAAAAACCTCGAACTTCGGTTTCACAGGCCTGCCCCACCGCCTAAACTTCTCACAAGCCGCCACTATTTACTAAATACGTATTGTACATAAAGGAACATGTACTGACCTTCTTATATTTTGCAGTTCTTCACCTGCTAGAATGATATCTAACAATTGTGGATCCATTTGTATATTTTTAAATTGTTTTTGTACAAATATCTGTATTATAAACGTTTTACAATAATTATGTTCAATTAAAAAAGAATTAGCAAACCTTAAATTATTAGTTTATTAGCTCTTGAAATAATATTATATAAATAAATTATAAATATAGGAGCTAAGATAATAATAAAAACAAAATTAACCTTAAATTTAATCTGTCACTCGACAGATTAGCTCTCAACGAATTCGTAAAAATACGCAACGACAGCTTCAGAGCTTTCGTACAAAAATACGATCATAACGAAAATGGTAACGAAGGCATTTACGAATTTCGAGGTTAGTGAATACCAACTAGACAACTTAACGAATTTTTAGGCGTAACGAATCGTAATCTCGTAACGAATGTGTTACAGAATAGGGGTGATAATATATTATTAATAGTTTAATACTTACAACTTCTGTCGCTACCGCACTTGCACTTTTAATTTATTTCCTGAACTTTTTTTATACTTATTTTATTTTATTATTATATTATATTATAATTGTTATACTTAAATACGCGGTAATTATTATTTTCTTCAAGTTGGTAGGGTTAGATTTGGTAGTACAGGGAGGTATCTAAGGGCACATTACAAATACCTAAATACTGGGGCTACTTCCGCTGGATGCAGCCACATCTTGTTTTTACTTCTGCAACAATAATTTAAAAACTGCTTAAACCACCCCCTCAATTACTTGATTTAGATTTTCGGCATTGAACTATACGAGATATGAAATTTCTTCTCTAAAAGAATAGTAAATTTATTACTATTATTTCATACAGGGCTCCCTGAAGACTAAAGTCGTGAGTATGCCCCCTTATCCCCTGAATCTTGTTATGAAATTTGGTGTAGATGTTGGGGTCTAAACAAAGATCATCCACACAAAAATTTAGGAGGGGATCTCCCCAACTGCCCCTTCTACGAATTTATTTCTATTATTTCATACAGGGCTCTCTGAAGACTAAAGTCGTGAGTATGCCTCCTTATCCCCTGAATCTTGATATGAAATTTGGTGTAGATGTTGGGGTCTAAACAAAGATCATCCACACAAAAATTTAGGAGGGGATCTCACCAACTGCCCCTTCTACGAATTTATTTCTATTATTTCATACAGGGCTCTCTGAAGACTAAAGTCGTGAGTATGCCCCTTATCCCCTGAATCTTGATATGAAATTTGGTGTAGATGTTGGGGTCTAAACAAAGATCATCCACACAAAAATTTAGGAGGGGATCTCCCCAACTGCCCCTTCTACGAATTTATTTCTATTATTTCATACAGGGCTCCCTGAAGACTAAAGTCGTGAGTATGCCCCCTTATCCCCTGAATCTTGATATGAAATTTGGTGTAGATGTTGGGGTCTAAACAAAGATCATACACACAAAAATTTAGGAGGGGATCTCCCCAACTGCCCCTTCTACGAATTTATTTCTATTATTTCATACAGGGCTCTCTGAAGACTAAAGTCGTGAGTATGCCCCCTTATCCCCTGAATCTTGATATGAAATTTGGTGTAGATGTTGGGGTCTAAACAAAGATCATCCACACAAAAATTTAGGAGGGGATCTCCCCAACTGCCCCTTCTACCAATTTATTTCTATTATTTCATACAGGGCTCCCTGAAGACTAAAGTCGTGAGTATGCCCCCTTATCCCCTGAATCTTGATATGAAATTTGGTGTAGATGTTGGGGTCTAAACAAAGATCATCCACACAAAAATTTAGGAGGGGATCTCCCCAAATGCCCCTTCTACGAATTTATTTCTATTATTTCATACAGGGCTCCCTGAAGACTAAAGTCGTGAGTATGCCCCCTTATCCCCTGAATCTTGATATGAAATTTGGTGTAGATGTTGGGGTCTAAACAAAGATCATCCACACAAAAATTTAGGAGGGGATCTCTCCAACTGCCCCTTCTACGAATTTATTTCTATTATTTCATACAGGGCTCTCTGAAGACTAAAGTCGTGAGTATGCCCCCTTATCCCCTGAATCTTGATATGAAATTTGGTGTAGATGTTGGGGTCTAAACAAAGATCATCCACACAAAAATTTAGGAGGGGATCTCCCCAACTGCCCTTTCTACGAATTTATTTCTATTATTTCATACAGGGCTCTCTGAAGACTAAAGTCGTGAGTATGCCCCCTTATCCTCTGAATCTTGATATGAAATTTGGTGTAGATGTTGGGGTCTAAACAAAGATCATCCACACAAAAATTTAGGAGGGGATCTCCCCAACTGCCCCTTCTACGAATTTATTTCTATTATTTCATACAGGGCTCCCTGAAGACTAAAGTCGTGAGTATGCCCCCTTATCCCCTGAATCTTGATATGAAATTTGGTGTAGATATTGGGGTCTAAACAAAGATCATCCACACAAAAATTTAGGAGGGGATCTCCCCAACTGCCCCTTCTACGAATTTATTTCTATTATTTCATACAGGGCTCCCTGAAGACTTAAGTCGTGAGTATGCCCCCTTATCCTCTGAATCTTGATATGAAATTTGGTGTAGATGTTGGGGTCTAAACAAAGATCATCCACACAAAAATTTAGGAGGGGATCTCCCCAACTGCCCCTTCTACGAATTTATTTCTATTATTTCATACAGGGCTCTCTGAAGACTAAAGTCGTGAGTATGCCCCCTTATCCCCTGAATCTTGATATGAAATTTGGTGTAGATGTTGGGGTCTAAACAAAGATCATCCACACAAAAATTTAGGAGGGGATCTCACCAACTGCCCCTTCTACGAATTTATTTCTATTATTTCATACAGGGCTCTCTGAAGACTAAAGTCGTGAGTATGCCCCCTTATCCCCTGAATCTTGATATGAAATTTGGTGTAGATGTTGGGGTCTAAACAAAGATCATCCACACAAAAATTTAGGAGGGGATCTCCCCAACTGCCCCTTCTACGAATTTATTTCTATTATTTCATACAGGGCTCCCTGAAGACTAAAGTCGTGAGTATGCCCCCTTATCCCCTGAATCTTGATATGAAATTTGGTGTAGATGTTGGGGTCTAAACAAAGATCATACACACAAAAATTTAGGAGGGGATCTCCCCAACTGCCCCTTCTACGAATTTATTTCTATTATTTCATACAGGGCTCTCTGAAGACTAAAGTCGTGAGTATGCCCCCTTATCCCCTGAATCTTGATATGAAATTTGGTGTAGATGTTGGGGTCTAAACAAAGATCATCCACACAAAAATTTAGGAGGGGATCTCCCCAACTGCCCCTTCTACGAATTTATTTCTATTATTTCATACAGGGCTCTCTGAAGACTAAAGTCGTGAGTATGCCCCCTTATCCCCTGAATCTTGATATGAAATTTGGTGTAGATGTTGGGGTTTAAACAAAGATCATCCACACAAAAATTTAGGAGGGGATCTCCCCAACTGCCCCTTCTACGAATTTATTTCTATTATTTCATACAGGGCTCTCTGAAGACTAAAGTCGTGAGTATGCCCCCTTATCCCCTGAATCTTGATATGAAATTTGGTGTAGATGTTGGGGTCTAAACAAAGATCATCCACACAAAAATTTAGGAGGGGATCTCCCCAACTGCCCCTTCTACCAATTTATTTCTATTATTTCATACAGGGCTCCCTGAAGACTAAAGTCGTGAGTATGCCCCCTTATCCCCTGAATCTTGATATGAAATTTGGTGTAGATGTTGGGGTCTAAACAAAGATCATCCACACAAAAATTTAGGAGGGGATCTCCCCAAATGCCCCTTCTACGAATTTATTTCTATTATTTCATACAGGGCTCCCTGAAGACTAAAGTCGTGAGTATGCCCCCTTATCCCCTGAATCTTGATATGAAATTTGGTGTAGATGTTGGGGTCTAAACAAAGATCATCCACACAAAAATTTAGGAGGGGATCTCTCCAACTGCCCCTTCTACGAATTTATTTCTATTATTTCATACAGGGCTCTCTGAAGACTAAAGTCGTGAGTATGCCTCCTTATCCCCTGAATCTTGATATGAAATTTGGTGTAGATGTTGGGGTCTAAACAAAGATCATCCACACAAAAATTTAGGAGGGGATCTCCCCAACTGCCCTTTCTACGAATTTATTTCTATTATTTCATACAGGGCTCTCTGAAGACTAAAGTCGTGAGTATGCCCCCTTATCCTCTGAATCTTGATATGAAATTTGGTGTAGATGTTGGGGTCTAAACAAAGATCATCCACACAAAAATTTAGGAGGGGATCTCCCCAACTGCCCCTTCTACGAATTTATTTCTATTATTTCATACAGGGCTCCCTGAAGACTAAAGTCGTGAGTATGCCCCCTTATCCCCTGAATCTTGATATGAAATTTGGTGTAGATATTGGGGTCTAAACAAAGATCATCCACACAAAAATTTAGGAGGGGATCTCCCCAACTGCCCCTTCTACGAATTTATTTCTATTATTTCATACAGGGCTCCCTGAAGACTTAAGTCGTGAGTATGCCCCCTTATCCTCTGAATCTTGATATGAAATTTGGTGTAGATGTTGGGGTCTAAACAAAGATCATCCACACAAAAATTTAGGAGGGGATCTCCCCAACTGCCCCTTCTACGAATTTATTTCTATTATTTCATACAGGGCTCTCTGAAGACTAAAGTCGTGAGTATGCCCCCTTATCCCCTGAATCTTGATATGAAATTTGGTGTAGATGTTGGGGTCTAAACAAAGATCATCCACACAAAAATTTAGGAGGGGATCTCCCCAACTGCCCCTTCTACGAATTTATTTCTATTATTTCATACAGGGCTCCCTGAAGACTAAAGTCGTGAGTATGCCCCCTTATCCCCTGAATCTTGATATGAAATTTGGTGTAGATGTTGGGGTCTAAACAAAGATCATCCACACAAAAATTTAGGAGGGGATCTCCTCAACTGCCCCTTCTACGAATTTATTTCTATTATTTCATACACCTTCAATTTAAAAAAAAAATTTCTAATTTATGTTATATAAAATTAGTGTAATTAAATGTTTATAATAAATTTTACACTTAAAGTTACGATTTATTAGTTGAAATATGGATTAATAAGTTTTTACCGTTACTTGTCTGGGCGACTGTAATTTGCGTGAGTATGAGTTTGAGTATGAGTATAACTTCAGCCACGTAAAATGGCGACCATTTTACGATAGGACATTTCGTTTATGGTCAAGTTGAACTATACTGTACTAGCACCAGCGTATACCTAATATTATAAATATTCACTCTAAACAATGTTTTTGTTCTTATAACAAAAACTCACTCAGCAAAAAGTATTTTGCTAGCCTAACATAAAATTTGTTGCTTCAATATTAATATTAATGTTTTCAACATCAATAACACAATTTTGATATTGTTTGCTATACCAAAAATAAAATTATTTTATGGCTCAGCTTGAAGCGACCGACCGAGTTTACTTGGTAATCCGCCGATCTAACTCGGGCCTGTACACCACTAGTTTTAAAAAATACTCACGAAAGTCGAAACTCGAACTACACTCGTTGTAATTTTCTGTCTATCAAGAGATACTGTCGAGATCTGTTGTACATACGCAGTATAATAGTAGTTTATGACGCTTGTTCTGAACTCACCGTGGTTGTAAACTAAATTAGACAAAATGAAAAAATATGAAAAAAATTCAAGTTCGTACAATATTTTTTCATGCATATTTTTATGTCATATGTTGGCAGAGTAATAATCATTTGAATTTAATAAAAACAGTTGAAGGAACTGGCAGTCTTGTTGCCTACAAAAACTTCTGATGCGCTAATCCGAAGTCGACTGTTTTATTAAAAACAAAGAGATTCGTAAAGCACACTTTCAAATTAAAAGAAAACAGAAATGCACTATTACCATAATAGTTCACTTGTTTTCTTTTAAATATTTTTATAACCGAACTGAAAAATGTAGATAAAAACTAAAACAAACTTTTAATCTGTCTTGCATTTACTTTTAACCACTAGAACACAAAAGCAGTCACTTTTACGAATTGCTATAAGAACCGGGATATTTCAAATCATTTGAAAGACGATCAAAACGTTTGTAATAAAATGCTCTTCTTTTTAATACGTCTTGAAATATATCGCTTGGTATACATTAAACTCATCGGCAGCCTATGACCCGCGGGTCACCAAGTGACCCACTTGAGTTTGACAAATATAATACTTATAATACATAAAAATAAATTATAATAATTGAGATTACTTCAAGATGTGCTGACTGAAAGTATGGATGTGTGAAAATGGTGACAAAATAAAAATACCGTCTCTTAATAGCCACATTTTGACTGATTTTGACCCGCAGCCGGAAATTGTAAAATGTAAATGCATAGTAAGAAATGTATTTTTATAAGCCAGCCCTAGACTTTACAAATTGTTCGTTGTTGAAATTTTAAAATTTTAATTTTTTACTGCTTTAAAAAATCACGATATATTTTTTTATAACAACAGTAAGTATTAATTGTAAAAACTAAAGCTGAAAACTAAACTGAAAGCTGTAAAACAAGAAAGTGCGAGGGAATAGTAAAAAAATTAAATAATAATTTGATCAGGTCAACAAAAAACCAAAAAATTAACTCTTCCGATAAAAATATTTTTTAAATCTTTGGTCGTCGTTTTGAATTATAAAAGCTCAATATTTTTAAATTTAAATAAAGGAATAAAATGTTCACTTGCAGTATTTTGCCATATTATGATTAATTTGTTCAAAAAGCTTATCAAAATTCTGTACAGCGTGTTTTTAATGTGGTACGTAAATTTTGTAACTTAGCGTTCCAATTGTCATAATTAGCATAATTATTTAATATTTCATTCTAATTATACGTAAATGCAAATCACGATCAATCCTTGATAAGTAATAAAGTTGCTAAACTTGGAAGTTTATTTATTATAAATTTTAGTAGGTCTAAGAAATTCCAACAAGTTTTGAGAAAGTAGTCAAGTTTTAAAAACTAAATCAAGTTTGAAATGGTTCCGGCAAAACTATTTTTACTTACGCATAAAACTTTATCTATTGTAATTAATTGCACGATATCTTGAATAATTTATTTAATTTAATGCAAAATTATACTTATTTATGCACAATTAACACGTTAATATTTATTTAATCAATTTATATTCCTACTATGCTTCACGATTTTTACGCTTCGTGTTTTCAAAATTTTTCAACAAATTTGAAAAAGCTTTGTGTCAGCTAAAATATTTCAGTTCCCATGAATAGAAAATTTCGTCACGACTTATTTCGTCGGTTATAGTGCACAATTTTAGAATAATTTAATCACATTTGATTGATCTTATTGTTATATTCACTTTGTAATTTATTCAGATGAGTTGCAACTTTTTATAACGCGCTTGTATAAGGCCAATGCCATGATTTGTTAAAAAATTATTGTTATTTTTAAAATAATGGAAGAATAAATTCAACCCAGGAGGTATATCTCGGAAATCGTACAATTTTAGATTACTTTGGAAAAAAATTAATTGTTCTTCCTTAAAAGATTTTTAATTTATTGCGTATCCATATAGCGCATGTACACACATACATAGTAGCAATAATTATTATTTTCATTTTTTATAACAGGCAAAGTAAACAATTAGCTTTTACTTATGTATTAGAGAAATTGTTTAATTGCCGGACAATGAATACGGAAGTTTAATATATAGATAATTGATGTTAACAATAAAGTTGTGCAAAAGGTTTGCAATTACAAATAAATAGTATGTAACCCTGTATGTTAATTTATTGTATTACTGGTATTACTATAATACAATTTTCAAATATGTAGGTATGTGTTACGGGTTAAAATGTCTGATGCTTGTAGCCAAACCAGTTATTATGAGATCAATCATGTAACCAATTTTATAAATTTATTAATTATTAACACAAATATTCCATTATTTATAAATTAATTTGAATATTCATGTGAATTTTTTACGACGGTTATTAAAACTCACCTTGATTATATGTAATCCAAAATTAAATAAAACGCACAGTTTAATCAAAATTAATGTAGTGTACACAAAACTTCAATCACGCACTTCCATATAAAATTCATAATATCACAAATAGTCGATAAACATAACACCGATTACCGATCACATCCTAAGATGCAGTTAATTTCACGAAACGCGAAACCCAACTAAATTAACGTAACTACATATTCCAATCGAGAAAGTCGTCAAGTCTTCAACTTGTAATAACGTTACTTTTGAAGAAAGTCTCGTGGATACCGGCACAGAATATGAAAGGATACAGCTTGAACAAGTTTATCGAACAAAGATTTATAAATGGTTACGCATAAGTTCAATCGATTATTAATGCATATATTACAATCACATTTGCCAACACCTTCTTTCGCGCTATTATATTATTATCACATCTATGCGGTGCTGATGAGAACAGTTCCGAACGAATTTGGTTAAAGTTATAATATTTCAATTTTAGACCCTTCAATCGATCCTTTTCACCCGCTCCATAATTTCCTTCCCACTTTTTTGAGCCAAAACCAAAATTTTAAATTTTGGTACAAGGTAACTTTTGATGATTAATTTTACGTGCAACTCAATGACGATACCAAAATTTATTTATAAGCATCGGTGGTTCAGTGGTAGAATGCTCGCCTGCCACGCGGGCGGCCCGGGTTCGATTCCCGGCCGATGCATATTTTTTTGCTTTTTCAGATAATTATAATAACATTGTTATTACAAAAGCGTAGAAGTCTATTTTTCTATTGCTTTATCACATTTTGCAACTCCCAGTATAAAAGAATCACTTTGTACTCTTGATACGCAATGTACCATTGGATATTACCACTATGAATTTTTATAGGCTTTGCGGTGGTACGTGGTCATCGGACTCAAAGAAATTTGCTAATGAAATTGGCAAAACTTTAATTGAAAAATCCGGTGACCGTCGTGCCAAGTCCAAGCCCATCAGGTCGATAACGAATCAAATCAACAGTCATAAGCCGGAAGATTTTGAGATCTCACAGGAACAGCATCAATCATTTTCAAAATACACATTTGTTGTTAACCATTTTTAAATCAGTAACGAAATTTTGTCTAAAAATTGACTTAAAAGATTTTTTTATTTCTTTAATCATTACCTATTAATTGATACCGCCTATTAATTGATACCGCCTATTATGGTACTCTAGTATCGACAATGTCCATAAGAACATTCCGATACAGTCACATCATGTCATTCTTTACTTTTTCAAACGTCATTTTGAAATACTGAAGCTGTAAATTTTTTAAATCCGATCCGCGGGTTAATAGGTACTATAATTATGGGGATGGGACAACTCGCCGCGGCCGACTCACCGCGGCCGACTCACCGCGGCCGACTCACCGCGGCCGACTCGCCGCAGCCATCTCGCCGCGGCCGACTCGCCGCGAGCCGACTCGCCGCGAGCCAACTCGCCGCCGGGCCAACTCGCCGCCGGCGATCTCGCCACCGGCCAACTCGCCGCCAGTCATCTCTCCGTCGGCCAACTCGGCAACTGTTAGCGGCCGATTTCGCAACCATCAATAAAAATGGTTTTTGCATTTTTAATATTTTAATAATGAAAATAATATACTGCATTATAACAAATTATTACGTGTATACTGGCCGGGTTAAAAGGGATCTTTGCTTTAAAATACTACATTAGATACCTTAAATTTAAGTACGGCTCAATTAAATAAAAATACACCGATAAATAAATAAAATAAATAAAAATAACCGAGTTTCACCTTTTTCGAGTTCCACCTTTGGCAAGTTCTTTCGGTCTTCAGGGATATTTTTAATTAGTTTAGTCTTTGTCAAAACATTTGACAAAGACAACCATGGCAATACACGGATCCACTGAAAAAAAACACATTTTCATTTGTTTGTTTAAAGATTAATAATTTATGAGAGAACATCTGTGGAGAACATCGACCGGCGGCGAGTCGGCCGCGGCGAGTTGTCCTAGACCCTATAATTATAGTAGTCGTCACGGAACTTCAAATCTCATCATAATTGAAAACCATTGTTATGAATTATGACGAGACCTGAAGGTCCATGACTACTACTATAGTTAACATGAAAAAATTATTTTGAATTATTTTCGAGAGAAGAGAAGAGAGTTACACTTTTGTTTAGAGTTTTTTGGTTTACTGATCCTAACTATTTTGCATAACTATTGCTAGTTCCATAACTGTTCGGGTTTGTTTACAAATATTTTTCCAGGTTTTCCAGCGTGTTGCAAACTATATAAACTCAATCTTTTAGTTTTGATCAAATAATACTAAGTTATGTAATTAAAGCAGATTAATAACATCTAACAGAATTTAAATATTTCACAATATTATCATAAATATAATATGTTAATTAAAAAAAAATTAGTAGTTTGTTTATTACTAAATTTTGTACAAAATTAACTCAAATATCAAACGGCCTTTGTTCTGAAAAATTCCTAATTAAAATGACCGATAAAAAGGCAAATTTCGGTCCACTTGATTTAGTTGTTATTCAATTATGCACAATTTCATAAAAATTTTAACGATCCGTTAAAGTTAACAGATGAATTTCATTGGCTTGTCAGTACTGAGAGTTAATTTCCATTGGTTTGTTAAATTTAACGGCTTGTTAAAAGTTTTATGAAATTGGACATTATTGTAATATTTTGATAAAAACAAAAACTTAAGATGTACTTAGGGCTTTTCAGGTTACTTTCTCTTTATCACTGTTTTCCTTGCCCTTATTTTTTGAATGACAGTGACTCCAGTTTTATTCTACAAGATACACGTCGTTACGGCGACCGCAGTTCGGCGAAAGCGATTCGGTTTCGTATATTCGGCGACGGTCACTTCGGCGATCCGAAATTCGGCTATGCTAGTTTCGGTGATTCCAATTTGTCACCAGCATTTCGGCGATTCCCATTCGACGACAGAAAATTCGACTACGTCGATTCGGCGACGAGAAATTTTAATTTACTTCTTTGTCTAAAGCTGAACTGTTCACTTTGATACCAAAATCCATCTCAACTGACTTAAAAACTCAACTCAAAATGCCACTTTTGACTTCTCAAAAATCGTTACTAAAAGTGGAGGACTAATTGAAATTTTGGAAAGGAGAAAAACGGTATTATTTAATTGAAAAGGCTGAATTATATTAAAATGGGAAAAACCAAGGAAAGATCAATACAATAAGTATTATTGAAAAGGAGCAAATAACAAAAAAGGGATTCACTTAAGGGAGGTAGGGAGATAACCAAATTTTAACGACGGGTTTTTAAGTACAAGTTCGAAAAGCCATAGGTGTCCATATTAAGGGCTTTTTGTACATTTAGATTTAAATTTGGAAGAAGTAATTAAATGAACTAAAAGTTTATCTCCCGTCGCCGAATCGACGTAGTCGAATTAACTGTCGCCGAATCGGAATCTCCAAAATGCCGGTGCCGAATTGGAATCGCCGAAACTGGCATAGCCGAATATCGGGTCGCCGAACTGACTGTCGCCGAATCAGAATCGCCGAAATGACCGTGTCGGTATTCTACAAACGTCAACAAACGGGTGGGATTATCACCCTACCTTAAGATTTGGTAAAATTGTAATATTAAAAATTCATCTTTCGTAACATATTAAATTAAAATTTGAACAAAAACGCACCAAAGATAAGAGTAATGAGTGTAAGTTAAGATAAGGAAGGTACATGGTGCTCTATATGAAACCGTCATGTTTCTCAGTTTCTCACTGATCTAACTGCTGTTATATCACTTATATGACTTTTGGACGACAAAATACTTTTTTTTATTTTTATAAAGCTATATTTATTTTTCAAAAATTATTGTTTATATTTAAAAATTTTTAAACAAGCATCGGTGGTTCAGTGGTAGAATGCTCGCCTGCCACGCGGGCGGCCCGGGTTCGATTCCCGGCCGATGCAATATTTTTGTTAAACTCATAACATATTGAACATTTTTTGTAAAAAAAAAATTTTTTTCATTCTATGACGTTCGAGATATGAGCCCGCTTGAATGTCTGATGCGATTTGCAGTCAACAAGCAAGATCATGGCGAGCTGCTCGGAAAATCCAAATCTTTTTAAGATTAGCTTTCATGAGGGTTTATATAAATTTCACAAAGAAAATGAAAAAAAAATAACAAACTACAGTACATACTTATAACCTGAGGAGCTTATACATTATCTCACTATTACATAAAGTACATAATATAAAGCAGACAGTGATACATCATAAACATGAAATATGCATTCTTTTTAATGTTGAATGTTGTTAGATATGCTAGTGCTTTACATCATTACATGGTATTACCAACACATCGCAAATTCTGAGCTATCTCTCTAGAAATAAAATTTATAAAAGTAACATTAGCAGCAGGTACTCCACGTCTAAAACTTTTTTTAGACTTAATAACTTTCTTCTATATAACTTTTATTCTACAGAGATAAGCCTTACAATCTAACAAAAAGTAAGTAAGTTATGTCAATTTATTAAATTACTTAAGACAATCCAAATAAAAATTTTCCACCTTTTTGAATTTTTATGACACTGAAATTGATACATCTCGCTTAAAAAGATTGACTTTATCTTTCTTAAAGTGCTTCTTAAAGTTGGAAACAAAGAGAATTATTTTTCTTTTTACTTCTTTATTTTACGTCGTGAAAAATAGTATATTGTTTTATAAAGATTAAAAAAAGAAGAACTTTTTAAGTTTTTAATGTTGTCAAAAACGTGAGTTGCACCACTTCATTTTTCAGCAACCTTTCATTTTTACAGAAAAACTAGCAATCATCTGCATTCATTTTGTAATTGCTATTTGTTTGGCATTATTAGAAAAAGAATCATCAAATAACTAAATATGAAATTTGTCAGTAAAAAAGGGGTAAACCTGGGTTGCTATTAAAGAAATTAAGTCCAGGTCCCAGGTGACTTGCAATGAAAAAGATGACAATAGCAAACAAAACATATCACAAAAAGCGGATGATTACATGTGTAGTGGCTTACTGCTTTTAGTGGCTGTATAATTAGAAAACATAGCACATTGTTGACCACAAATTGGAATTCGCAGTTTTTTAGTTAACACTGTGCAGTCGCATAGCTAAATTTATGTCATTGATCCAAACTTTCAGACAACCCTGTATATGTAAAAAAACACTAACAATAAAACGGAAAGTATAATAAGGTTTGCTAATTTTATATGTGAAAATAACGGTAATTTAAATACATTTAAATGGACAGGTCAATAGATTTAAATGTGCGCTTGTGGCGTCAAGAACCATCTCGTGGTAAAACCAGAAAACCTACAGAAGAGAAACGCAGCAATAATTGTTTGAGTCTTTAACTATTTTTCTGCAAGAACATGTTGAATGGGAAGTCTAACCTGAATT
Source organism: Cantharis rufa (assembly GCA_947369205.1). Classification (NCBI taxonomy): domain Eukaryota; kingdom Metazoa; phylum Arthropoda; class Insecta; order Coleoptera; family Cantharidae; genus Cantharis; species Cantharis rufa. Next base: position 11,738,533 of record OX376303.1, read on the forward strand.
AGTTTGTTCAATATATTTTTAAATTTACATAATTCATAATTCTTCTATTTTCTAAACAAAAATTCTAAACAAAACTAAAAGATGATTACAGAAAAATATGCTTATTGTTGTTGTTAAAGAAAATTATTCATTTTGTATGTAGATATTATAAACTAATATAAGTTTTACAATCAAAATAATGTTTAATCGATCCTAGATAATATATTAACGGTGTCTTTGCACAGGGCGGCAGATTTTTAGAGCGGCAAATTTTCGTATTTTCGCATGTAAAATTTTGGAAATTTTTATTAAATATCATTTTATTTTATTATCTTTGTTGCTTTTGTTTATTCGGACGCCTCGTTTGTTTTACCATCATCTATTCAACAGTTAAGTAATTCACTAGAATTCCTATCAAAGCCATAAAAAAAAATTGCCTGCGGCGCACAGTAGGGTATTTAGCCTTAAAAGTTGGTCTAAGTTCAAAAAAGCAAATGTTACTTAGCCGCGGCGGCGGCGAGTTTTTTTCCGTTAAGGGCGACAAGCATAATCTTTCCATTCTCCGATCTAGTTTAGATTCACGAAAAAAAAATCAGCAGAAGACGCTGCTGAGAAGTTAGTCAATACGATCAAAGAAAATAAGAAAGATAAAGGATGTACCGCAGCCCTTTTCTTTGATATATCGGGAGCCTTTGATAACCAGTGGTGGCCGGCCACCACAGGAAATCATAGGGATACTGAGGAGCTATCTAAAGAAGACAGAGATTACTCTAACCTCCTAAAATATCAACGTTAAGAAAAACAGTTCCAAAGGATGTCCGCAAGGGTCGGTTCTAGGACCCATTTTATGGAACATCATATTAGATGATTACCTTGAACAAGAAGAGAAAGAAGACGTTAAAAATAGAGATATTACCCTGGCATATGCTGATGACATAGCAAAAGTCTCAAAGCAAGAAACAGGAAAGAACTGATCGCCAAGCCACAAGAAGCTGTTAACCGACTGGATAGGTGGTGCAAACAAATGAAATTAAACCTCCCAGTTGCGAAGACCAAGATCGTGTGCTTTCATCCCATAAGATCCAGCAATACAGACATTAGAATATACCTAAATCAAGAAAAAATCAAAGTTACAAAGGAATACAAATACCTAGAGTAATTATCTATGAAAGATAATCCTTTCAGCAACATGTGAACATGGTGTGCACCAAGGCCACCAATCTAATAACAAGCCTTCAGAGAAGAGCCAGATCCAGCTGGAAAGTCGATTTGAGACTCTCCATGACCAAAATTTACAAGAGGACTATAGTCCCCATCGTGGCTTATGAAAGCAAAATTTCGTTGTTAAGAATCGATGAGAGACACACAAAGGCTAGGCTTCTGGCTTGCTATGGACTGGCCTGCAGGCTCATAACAAAATCGTACGGCACGATCTCAGCCATAGTAGCAGGCGCGATAGCAAGCATTCGTCCCCTAGATATTGAAATCAAGAAACTCCATCCCTGGACACTAATCAAGAAAAAGAAACGTACAACTTTCCTTGGACATCACATTATACCCACAGAATACGAAACAAAGTCAGAATTAGTAAGAAAAATTGACACAACATTACAGGAAACATGGCAAGCGAGATAGGATGAAACCATCAATGGAAGAATAACCTATCAGTTTATACCAGAAGTTTTGCCAAGACTAAACGTAGAAATGACCCAAATTTTAACCGAGCATGGCGAGACACCTAAAACGGTTAGGAAAGTCGCCAGACGGACTATGACTATGTCCGGAATGCCAAATCCTGGATGAACCAGTGCATAGGTTACTGGATTGCGTTCTATACAGGGAGGAAAAGCAAAAGGTGGAAACTTTCTTTGCAGAAAATCCCTCTCTTAACCTAACCGAACTGTACGAACGCACACCCCTGGACCTACTGCGTGGATTCCTTCAGATAAAAACGATCGTGAATAATCAAGAAGATGCAAGAATTTGGATCGATAAGCGAAGACGAATAAGATTAGAGCGATAAAGAACCCTCCGACCAAAGATTGAAAACAACAAAAACCCACTCAAGGTAGTAAACAACCAATACCAGATAACCAGCAATTACAAGAGGGCCCTTGCGCGAACAATGAGGCCCAAAATAGTAATTCAGAAAATACACAAATAGAAACGCAACCAGTGGCGTAACTACCGGGGGACGGAGTGGGCAATCGCCCCCGGGCCCAGGGGGCCCTTGCGGGTCCGAGTGTTATAAAATATTTTTTATTTGAACTTCTAGCATTTTCTAAAAATCACAAATATTTAGTTAAAATAGGTTTAAAACACTCTTTAAGTATTTTTATGAATATGAATTTTTATGAATTTTTATAAAATGTATTCTACATAGACGAACGGGGCCGGATTCAGGGGCAGATGGGCAACATCTTAGCGGCGCGGGAAATAATGTTTGTCGGCTTTTTTTTAATTTCCGGATATGGCTAAAATATACATTTACAGGGTGTTGCGCATTTTTCCTTTAAAATTAAATAGAGCATAGGTTTATTACAAATTTTTGAATCAGATTACAGTTACTATCCAAAAAACATTCTTTTATGTTTAGAAATTAATAACCCAGAGTACAGACCTTCTCCTTGTTAGACGTGCTTTCAGCCACCGGCCCTGCGGGCCTCTGAACAACCGGCGCACCGGGAAATTTCCCGGTTCGCCTTATGACCCATCCGTCCCTGGCCGGATTAGAATATTTATCGATCCAAGTTTGGTTTTGTATCGAGCCATTTATTAAGGTAAATATTTCGTTGGAAACTTAAAAACAAATTATGAAAGAGTTTTAAATAAGCACTATAAGACTCTTACGCCCCGCAGATAAACCAGGGGTGCAGCTTAAAAAAATTTTTAAAAATCAAAAACTGTGCGTAATCTCACAATTATATTCTGTTCTGAACAACTATACTAATTTTTTTTAAACGTAGTACATACATCCTGAAAAGTATTTTCAATGCCGTCAGCAGGCCCGTAGCCAGACCGAAAGTGAAGGTAGGGTAAACGGATAGTAAGATTGGGCAATTTTTCGCGCCGCAGGCTAAAATTTTCTAAAATTGCAAGGTCACCGCGGTTTAAGAAAAGTTATAAAATTTATTATTTCCGTATTATTGCCCAGCCGCGAGCAAACATAAAATAGCATTTTGACTACAATATTCATTTCACCGTAGTATTCATTTCGCGTAGTAGCGCACAAGGAAAAAATATAAAATAAACGCTTATGCAAAGGAAAGTTCATCTTTAACTTTGATGGCCACTGAGATATCGTAACTCTCATAGGTCGCTCGTTAGGTATGTCGGTAGGTACTGTGACGATTTTTCAATTTTCAATTCTAAAGTAAAAAAAATAAATTTTAAGTGTCAATTGAGACTTACAATTGTCAATTTACACTTAAAAGTCGCAATTGACACTTAGAGGTCGCAATTGACACTGCGAAGTCGCAATTGACACTGCGAAGTCGCAATTGACACTGCGAAGTCGCAATTAACGCCTGCGCAATTGTACTTCTAATTACTACTATATTTATTGTAGTATCTAATAAGTATTATTGCGCAGGTGTTAATTGCGACTTCGAATTATCAATTGCGACTTTGAAGTGTCAATTGCGACTTCGAAGTGTAAATTGACAATTGTAAGTCGCAATTGATACTGTAAATTTATTTTTTACTTTGTGGCCTCGGGACGCCTTCGTAGAAAGCATATGCCGATTTGAAATAAAACAAAATTCTCATACGAAAAGGACCACCGTGGAATGAATGGGGAAATTTTTTTTAATTTATTGTTGCATATTTTTATTTTAAAAGGTCGGGTAAAATCCTTAAAAGGTCGGGCGTTGCCCGACCTTGCCACCCCCTGGCTACGGGCCTGGCCGTCAGTCAATTGAATAGCAAAATCAAGTTTATTATGTTTGGTGAAAATTAATTTGTTTTATATTGTGATTATGAGTAAATATTCAACTGTTCGGTGCGAATTTTATGACAAGGGACCGACGAAGGTCTAAAAATTAGAGATCAACCACAAAAAGCATCATTAATCTATAAAACATGTTTTTTAAACGTAAAAATAATCAACATTGCAGTAATTAACAGAGAAGCACTAAAGCAGTGTTTTAATGCCACCTGTGCCGACAGTACTAAATTAAAACCATTATTACTTTCAGAAAAAGGGAAAATTGAATTTTCATTACTAAAATTGAATAACATCAAGTCAGGTTGTTTCTTGATATTTAGAGAAAATAGTAGTTTATGTGATCAGTGTAAAACAAAGCTTTGTGTGTTATATACATAATCTTATCTTCCACCTTCTGCTTCTTCTTCTATTATATTCAATTAATAAAATCAGATGATGAAGCTATTTAAATTAATAAATTTAATAATTAAATCAAATTAAATTAAATTAAATTAAATAATAATCAAAGTTGTAATATATTATATTATACTAATATATTTATTACAGTGACAACCGGTTTTGAAAATAAATCACTTTCCGCACTAGTGCGTAAAAGTGGCACCTAACTCAAATCAGTGTAGAAAGTTATCTATTACGAAACGGCAGTAGATGAAGTATTCTTTTTATAATGTAGGTGCATAGTTTAAAATCTATGAAAAAATCTAGGTTTTTGAAGGTTCTAAAACCGTATATCAACAGGTTGCTAAGCTAATCCATTATTAGAGTTTAGCGCTATAAATCTGTTTAAATTTAGCAAACTATATTTGTCCGGATCAAATAATTTTAAAGTTTTCATTAAAAAAAACTTAAATTTATTATGAAAAAATAGAACCGACGAAAGGCCGTCAAAAATTGCGAATTTCAGTATATAAAGATGACAGAAATCATAGCTCGTATCCAAAAAATGAGTAGTATAGTTATTGCGTTCAAAACAAATTGAAAACTCTTAAGTTCAACCGTGCATAATTCCTTTAAAAATATGTGTCATAATACACATAATTCAAAAAACTTTTACATTGTTAAGCGGAAGTATCTGGTAGATATAATAAATAACATTTTTTGGCACAACTACTCGGCCGCATAGTATTATTTTTATTATCACGTTTACTATTATAAAATTTTCAAATTTTATATAATATTATTCTTATTAATCGTTTCATTGCCTATTTATTTGGATCCAAACTATAAATAAAAATTTTGAAGAAGAATGATGGCTTATTTTGTGAAGTTTGGAAATACCTCCAAAACATTTTTCAAATGACAATAAATTATTTGGCTAAGTGAATCGCTCTTTGTTACGAAGCTACCTTTGTCGTAAAAAAGACATGATTATGGTTGTTTTGCTATATTTTTGTCACCATTTTGCTGATATATACGCCCACACCGATTCTTGTTTCAACTTTATTTATTTCTTCCTGTCTACTATATAGGTGGAGCGTAGAAATGTTCATTTCTTTTTCGTTTTCATTAGCGTTTGATTTTTTATAAAAATAATTTTTATGCTATTAATCTGGTATTATTTTTATATACCAAGAATATTATTTTAGTTTCAGAAAGCGTCCATTCAACTATTCGTTAAATTAGCTTCTAATGGTTTCAGCTGAAAAACTTGACCAGCGGCGGCGGTTTATCTGTAAAACGTATTTTTGTAGGGCACTCGCTTTTTTTTTCATCCCATAAAAATCCTGAAGCCTGATAACGGAATTTTAAGATTTCGAAATAAATAATATATTATTCTCAAAAATTCGGTGTCAATTTGGTAATTTCGCAGCTTTGCGATTGATTTTTTTTTCTTTTTTCAGGAACATTGTATTTGAGTTTTTTAATTTAAATATCCAAAAAACTTCCAAATAGTCCTAAAATATTGCAATTTTTCTGAAAAAATTCAAAGCTTTTTTCTCAAATTTTGAAAATTTTGGAATTTTTATATTTTTAAAAGTAAAGTACGATTTTCCTCGTATGAGAAAAATGAATTAATCTAACAGCTCTAAAATTACCAAATTGGCAAGAATATTCGTGATATGTATTTGTACACCGAATTTTTGAGAATAATATTTCTTATTTTGATATCTTAAAATAAAATATAATAAAATATTAAATTAAATAAAATAAATATAAAATACAATAATATAAATAAAATGATGATAAACATTGAAATATATTACTAATGCGAAATCGGCCGTAAAGCTTTTACTCTTTCTTTACATCAGCTTTAGAAATGCGTCCCGGTATATATATTTCGTTTAATTGGTCCTATTCAAGCTGATGATAACAAACGTTTGCGCATTTTAAGTTAATATTCTAATAATAAATAATACGCTTGATTGTCACATAGGCCTTCCTGTCAGAATATCACGCACCGCCACTGAGTCTCACGTCTGTCTGTTCTTTCGTCTCGCCGATTAGTATTTTCCCATTGGCTCATCACACAGCATTAAGATTATAAATACAACCCACAATACTATTATAATTTTTATTTGAAGTAATAAACAAAGTTTAAATTAATGGCAGAACATCGGCCATCTTTTTTCCATTATGTAAATGTTCGGTAATTTAAATTTAATTACAGGCCATGTAGAAAAAATATTTTAAGACTTCAAAATTGCCTGAATTTAATGATACAAGATGAAGAATATGTGAGTACATGAATGTCTGTTCCAAGCCATCTCATATCCGCTGCACTAAATGACAGGTGGCAGCTGACACCGACAACTGGTGAAACGCATTTTGGCAACTTTAAAAAAGACAGGAGCACCGATAGACTTTCAATTTATCACTTTTTTAACTGATGCTGTAGGTTATGAATTTTGCAAGAAGGAAAATGTTCGAAATAGACCCCATAATTGGATGTTCCATGTGCTTGTAAAATTTCTCTTTTATAAGGTTTTTGTGATGAGTTCTGTGGTGTATCAACAGTTGTGGATAAATAAATAATGGGCCACAACCATATTTTCTCACTCTCTTCTATATTCTCGGTGTTTTCTTGCATCCTATATTGGATCCATTAAAATTTTATTATACAACCTGTCTCGTTTGGTATAAACAACCTCCTACATACGTAAATGTAAGTTTCGTAACTCCAAATTCAAAATTTCAAAAAGAAATTTCGGAAAGAAAATTTTGTCGGTAAAATCGATCAGGTGAACAAAATAAAAATGAACAGTGGCTTAACAATACATAACTCTAAACTCTGATGTTTGTTTTTGTTGTTAAAAGCAGTGTCAGGTTACATTAACGTTGTGTTTGTTTGAGTTACAAGCTTTTTCGGCTTCCTAATTATCTTTGTCTTAGTTTATGAAAGTTTATATTAAAAATAGTTTATTTTTATTTACATTTTAACACCCTACTGGTTTTGTCTATGTCGCTTATGATGTAAACTCGATCCAACTAGTATTTTATACGTTTGGCTTATTTCTCAACGACCTCTTGAGACATATTTCACGCCAAGGTATTTACTTTATTGTGCTATCACGTTGTATATAAAATTTAATTCTATTTTATTGGGCCATAAAATAAAGTATTTGGAACTAAATTACCAACTCAAAAAATGATTAATAGAGCAGTACTTATATCTGATCGGTGGGTTTAAAATTATACGACAAACTTAATTTTTCACTTGATATATTTAGACTTAAAAAATGAACAATATTAACTTAAAATTAGAACCGTCGTTGGAGAAATTTTTATGACCGAAATGAGTAAATTTAACATAAACAAGAATCAAAGCCGGAAGCTATATTCACTAAAGTGTATATATTTTAAGTCAATTGTCATAGCAAGTCACTAGCTGTCAAGTTATACATCCAAACAACCCAATTATGTTCTGTTTACGAGCGTCTAAATTCGTACTAACTTAAACAGCAAAATCCTTCGTTCAGAATTAACTAATTTAAAACCAACGTATTTTGAATCTTTCCAATCCAAATCAATTATACCAGAAGTTTTCACAAATTTAAGAGTAGTTTGAAGATAACATTCCAATAAGAAACTTTTTAATTAACGTAAACGAGACATAATATAATAGATAATATGCCTTTTTGGCAAACTTTTTTAGAAGCATCCTGTATAACCGTGGTGAAATTAACAAAAAAATGATAAAAGATGTAACTACACCTCCCCCCTTCTCTTATGACTTTTAAAAAACCTTTATAAAACTTTTAAAAATTTGAAATATTTACTTTCTTTAAATATTCAATTATTCACCTATAACTTCTGCTGCATCCGTTTCCGTAAAATTATAAAAAAAAGATTGCATCGGCCGGGAATCGAACCCGGGCCGCCCGCGTGGCAGGCGAGCATTCTACCACTGAACCACCGATGCTTACTTGTGAGATTTACAGATGTTTTAAGTGCCATCCTATCAGGTAATCTCAATTATTAATAATAATTAATTTATTTATTTAAAATATTTTTTGTTTTTAAAGAGAAATTTTCTTTAAAATATGACTGCTGGCCCAAAAACGGTGTAACAAAATTAATTGGTATTTATTGTATAACAACGAAAGCAAGTTTAAAAATAAATAATAATAGCGCGTAAAACATTAAAATAACTTAAACAATAAAAATAAGTAGGTAGTACATCATTTTGGCTTTCAGAATGTTTGAAATAATAAAATATTCAAAATGTGTAAAAGTTGTTAATACAATATGTAGAAAATGATAGACACGTGTCGATTGTATTAGCTTCGATAAATATCAAAACCACACTTGCAATTAATATGTGTAAAATGTGCTATAAATAAAGAAATTATTTATATTTCTTCGTTCTTATTGAATTGAGTAAATTTGAGTTCACAGTTCGAGTGCAACTTACTGTTGAAGGAATTACTTAATATTTTAACACAAAATCTGTTAAGGAAATTTTAAAAAGCGGATTTTCGGTTATGAAGATCTATCAAAAAATTGATACTCCTCTCACAATACATATTCTATTTAAATTTTTTAATATATTTTTAAAATACTATTTTAAAAAAACGATGTTTGTGTAATTATTTACATAATATTTTGAATTTTTGAAACCTTTATTTTGTTTGCTTTGAGTTAGAAATATCTCTTCAGCCGCAGTAAACCTTAAAAACACTCAACAAACGTCCAGCCCAAAGTCCTTAAGCTAAGGAACATGAAATGCAATTTGAATTAAAAAAATTTTTTAATTTGACCTCTAACCAAAGGCGGATTTTACTGCGGACGGACCTGTTTGCTTGATAGTAATTATTATAAATAAAACATTTTTGTAGCATTGTAACAGTCATGGAAATTGCATCGCTGAATATTTCCAAATTCAAATAACAATTCCGAATGAAATTTTAATAACCGTACAAAATATGCACACAAAGCTAGGTTACACAAACCGGGGGATCTGGGGGGGGGGGTATGCACCTGGTCTCGTATCGAATACCTCCCAGTACACCAGAAATTGTGTGCAAAAAAGTTTTATTGAACTTATAATTTTCCAACCGAAAATCTAATTTTTAAAATTTAAGATTTCTGATTTGAAATAACACATTTTCCTTTTTGAACACAATCACTTATGGCTGGGAGGTATTCCATACCCTCCAGACCCCCCCCCCCCGGTTTAAAAAGCCTAGCTTTGTGATTGTGTTCTAAAAAGAAAATGTATTTTTGAGCTTATGAGTTTAAAACCAAAAATTTAACTTTTCATCCATTTCTATTCTATTCTAGCATTACTTTAGCCCCCCCCCAAGAGTCAATAATTAGATTTGTGAAAAACTGTCGAGGGAGCAAAGTATCGGAGCCAAAATTTCACAATAAATAATATTATTATTAATTGTTGGAATTTGTCAATGTCGATGAAACTTGTCGACTACAGCGCCAACGGTCGTAGAAATTTGATCATGCATTCACAGCAAAGCTAACCCGAATCAAATTTAAAATTTTAATTTTTCTTTAAATTTCGCAGCTTCTAAAATTTTCTCGTCTTTAAAATTTAGGCGCGCCTAGAATTTTGCCGCCCTAGGCCCGGGCCTCGCGGGCCTAAGCGTAAATCCTGCAATGGACTCAACGATACTTATCCGACTAAATTGTAGAGAAAGATAGTAGTATATCACTATGTTATCTCAATTCAAAATTTCAAAAAAACTGACTTATCGACTTTTTCCACTGAGTCCTTCAATTATTTTCTCTTTTTGGGAAGCCCAATATTTTCTTCTGCACACGGGGCCTCAACCGATACTAATCCACTACTGCCCTAACGGGAAAAGGGAGTAAGATGTCGTCGTTGATACTACAATAGGACCTATGTAAAAAAGTCGACTTTTCAGGAGAGGGAAAAACCGCAGTGCAGAAGCAATGTTGATACTAATGATTTAACTGATGATTTAGCTGAAAAACTGATGAATTAAAATTAATAAATTTTTTTTTTATATGATTTGGATACTTTGCCATCTTAATCTTAAACAACAGCATTGCATATTCACATAGGTTCTATTGCAGTATCAACGACGATGTGGTTCACAGATTCCTCTTGATTTCTCAATCCTAATAAGATGGTTTTTGCTTACAAAATTCGGGATCAACCGGAAATTTTCCTGACAAGATTACACTTGCTCTGGGGTCTCTAATATAATAAATATAACAATAAGTCCCTATAAATAAAAAATGAATAAACAAAAGATGGGTGTGCCTGTATTTTAAATTCCCGAATATAAGACAAACACAATATTACAAATTAAACATTCGGTAAATTTTTTCGGATTTAAATTTTTGTTGTTGTAATTCACTGATTCACAGAATCACTGTACACACTCAAAAAATATACTCACTCGCTTACAGTATACATATATTTATGTCCTATTTTTGTACATTATATTCAGGGTTACAAATATAAAATCCATGTGACAAATATTAATTTTTCTAGAAAAAATTAATTTTAAATGGAAAATATTAAATTCAAATGGAATTTGAATTAATTATAATTTTAAGCAAAAATGAAAAAAACAATTTTTCTATAGCTTATTAGTTTTCATTTAAATTAAAAAATTTTGAGTTTTAAATTATTAATCTGCACTAGATTGATTTTTTGCAGGTTTCCAAAATTTGTCTTTGAACTCCAAAACTAACAATCACATTTGAAGAATATGTAGTCTGAAAATGATAACTCCCTGGTTGCAAAATTCTAAAAATTGTAAAAATTTATGCACGGAATGATTTTGGCCTAGTTCTTGTGAAAAATTAATATTAAAGTTAGATAATAATATTTTTACTATGGTTATTTTAAAATGTTAAGTCAAGTTTAATAGAGCGAGAAACCACAGTTCTATCTCTGGTTACGCCGAATTCACTGCTGTGATCTAGTTGTATTTTGCTATATAATAATAATGTATCTTTACCCTAGAATTAGGATGTATTAAGTCATTTTTTCAAAATTATTCAAGAGTCATTTCTACTTTGTTTGGAGTGCTTCCTTTTTTCTTAAGCTCTAAGGGGGGCAATCGTTCTTATCACCTCCCTTGGATCCGCCACTGCATCTCTTATTATTTATCTGAAGACTTGAAAAATTATACCGGGGAAAATTATTCAAGAAACATCCGAAAGTAATTTTTGAAAAAAATAAAGTTATAATTTTGATTCTGATATATCATCTGATCTGATGATGATAACATAAAGACAAAATTTTTATAATTTATTTTATAAATATTTATTATTTAATTATTTTAAATGAAAAGTATCAGTTCTCTCTCCTAATGTAAAATACATTTAGTGCTAAAATTAACTTAAATGTAATGTGTTTTCACAGAAGGCAGAATCAATACTAATAACCCCCCCCCCACGATTATTTCAAAACCTTAATTAATCCTGTTAATCATGTTTAATTTAATTATGCATTTTTAGCAAAATTTACGCCGAGGTTCATTGTAAACAAAAATTCTTGTACAGGAATTGGCGAGTTCTAAAAAGGAATAATTTTGAAAATTGTTTAGTTTTAAATTGGCTGTGTAAATACGTCTTAAGGGCATTTAATAATTATGTTTGCTGAAATGCAATTTTAAAACATTTTTTTGAATAAATCTGTCGACACCATGAACCAGCTCCCAGTTATGGAAAAAACTTGTTGTCCTTATCAATATATAGGATAGAATCATGTCTTTCCGCAGTCTCCTTTACAATGGGGGTTATTTTTTAAATTTTAGTGTTAGTTTTTTTTTAATAATATCGGAACAGAACGGTAGCATTAAGAAGTTCAAATAAGGCAAAAAATTCGATGTATTAATTCAACCACAATAGCATCTAGATATCTTCCACTTTGTATTTATTTAAAAGATCATAAAGTAACGGTTATTGGTTTCCTAACACAGGAGGTAATAATTGTATCCTTTCAACAAAACCTAAAAGTCTTTGTGAAACAAATAGCTAGTATCCGCAATAATTTAAAATTCGCAAGTTTATTGCTCCTCATAAAATACAGGAAATTCATTTTGCAGGTAACCTAATAAAATTTCAAAAAACACAAGAAATAGATAAAAAATGTAATAGAAAATATATTTATGGCAACAAAAATAAATACATATTTATTAAATTAAGTTATATCCTATAAAAAGAAAGTTGATCCTGCCTCTCGAATGATTAAAAAAACTGAACAGTAGTTATTCGGTTTTGGATAAAATAAAAATGATTTAAAAAAGTTATGAATTATGGCCAATTAAGAAATAAAAATTAAAAATTGTTTCGTCTGCTCATCAGACGCACATTTAAAAATTTATCATTTTGAGCAGGGGAATTTTTTATTTAAGACGCATAAAAACTAGCAGCTGCTTTAAGTCTTTCTCAACGTATCAAATATACACTTTTTTGGTCGATTTAACTAAAGTAAGTTTTTTTTTCTTATAAATACTTATAAACATAGATCACAACTTGTGGTCAAAGAAAATTTGACCTCCTACCACGATATTTAAAACAAATCCGCGTTAAAATTTGAGCGAATACAAAAAATAAAAGAATGATTCTTGAAAACAAACAACGAAATATCCCTTTAAAAAATTAACAAAAGTGCGTACACCAAATTACACGTTAGAATTCCAATCACCTTCCATTCGCCAAACACTGAACGCTCGGCTGAGTTTTTCGTGCGCCGTGTACGAGCATACATTCCCCAACACGTCGCTGTCGTTTGATCCATCAGGTGATGATTCGGATAAAATATGGCACAAAAAGTCTATATACCTTGTTGCTAACTTAAGTGTTTGAATTTTCGATAATTTATCCGAAGGTAAAGTTGGAATGCTTTTTCTAAGACTCGCGAAGGCTTCGTTCAAACTTTGCGTTCGCTGACGTTCTCTCACGTTGGCCATTATTCGTTGACTCTGAATATCTTCGTAGCTTTGCGGTGTTTTTCTTCTGGTTTTTGTTTTACCCATGCTGTGGCAGGAGTTTTCATCGTCCGACTCAAAATAACTCGTTTTTCTTTTGCGACCCACACTTCTCACTTTTAATATCGGCTCTTCGTCGGCGTCGACTTCCACTTTGATCGGCCTGTTCATGTAATCTTCCGGTTCCGTGTACGAATCTATGCTTTGATTGTGCTGCGTATAGGTAGGTGCAATTTGGTCGTTTCTATAGTCTTCGTAAATATTCCTCGGGTAGTTTTCTTGAAAAAACTTACCGTCGAACGTGTGATACCCATTGGCCAGGCTTTTATGAAAACCAAACATATCGTAAGCAAGTTGGGATGCGTCGTGTTGTATGGTGGTTGGAATATATTTTTCGTTGGAATTTGTTAAATCCATAAAACGCATTGAAGAATACTGATCACTCACTGGAGGTGTTAATTGTCTATAAATCGGAGAAGAAGATTCACTACGCGTCTCGTACATGGTGCAAAAAATTAAAAACTATTTCGGTAATATAAAAATTGTAAAAAAAATAACAAACACGCGAGTAAATATCACAAAACTAAAAGTAATACCGAAACGTTGTGTCTAACTGCAATACATATTGCTAAATGCTAAATTCAGGAATCGTCCAAAAAGCAAAGATAACTCAAATAACTTCTTAGCCAATGAGACGTTTTCAGCTATCCCTACTCATCCTTTCATTTGCATGGAGTCGGCTCTTTTCTTAAGAAATTTTTATATACAATGCTCTGTCTTTATTACTCAAACGTTAAACCGTGACGTAAATTTACATATTCTTTTCTGACTGTGAAGGTTAACTTATTTAGCAAAAGAATTAAACGGAAAATGAAGTCTACAAAAATTTTATTCGATTTTTAATCATAATTTGTCCAATTATTTCAGTAAAATGTCGTCTACCTCAAAATAAATAAAAATAGAAAAGATAATTTATTATGAAAGTTGTAGATTTTCTTTTTCACAAATTATTGCTGAAGAAACATTTAAATTTTTAATATATAGGTAGTATTAAGCAGAACTTCTTTTTTTGAATAACTTTTGTTTTTCTTTTGAAATTATTTTTAACTTCGTAAAAAGTTTAATTCTTATAAGAAATTTCAAATTGATGGCAGAAACTGTCTAAAGGGATGCTGATATAATTTGTTAATTAAACTTTTACGTAAGGGTGTCGTCGGCAAGTATCAAGACGAAAATTTAAATTTGTATAAAATTTCGATTTTTTTGATATGAAATTATTAAAAACCTGTTCGTGAAAAATTTGTATGCTTTCTTTATAATAACTGAAAATTATGCCTCGAATATTTAGGATATTATCAAAAAGATTCTTTGTTACTGAATTAAAATGCCGGAAAATTAATTTTCAGTTTATTTGCGCAAATAAATAGGAGGTAGACTTAAAAAATATTACTTCATTGGTATTATGTATATTTAAAACAATCATTTTATTTTGAAAAACTATATTTTAAAAGTGCAGATTTTATTTTAAAAATTTATCAAAGTAAGATCAATTTTGATATTATGCAAAATTTGAATTGTTTCAATTAAATTAATTAATGCAAATTTTAGTAACTACGTTTAGTTACGTTTTATATAAATTTAAAAGTGCGTTAAATAAGCCAAAGAATTTTAGTTAGAATCCAAAAGTCAAGACAAGACAATATAATGTAATAAGCCCGGAAAACAGTTGTAAACGTGGCAGATGTTTAAAGAAGTTTTAAAGTTTTTGATTAATTTCTACTTATATTTGCCTGTCCTATGCCTTTCGGCTACCTACCCTGCAATTTATAAGTAGTAGTGATCTATGTCACTACTACGTAATGTTATATATTCCTATCACGACTTGGAGTTTTAATTAAAATTTTAAGTTTTCGACATCAATAACCACCGAGAAGAGCCGCTACTTTGTTCAAAATGGCAGAAAAATTTTTATTTTTTGATATATCTCTTTACCAGTAAATCTTGTCACAAAAATAGTTTCTATAGATTATATAGGAAATAAAATTTTCTACAACTTTTGTCTAAAACATTTTTTTTTAACTTTAATATTTATCAAACTGCAGCGCTGTGAAGTGAAGATTAATAAAGCTTTTAATTTTCTTTTTATTAATTTATTATTGGAGAATCCTCCTCAAACTAGATATTTAAATTTATTATTTTAATGGTTTTTATATTTATAAAACTCATTATTTGATTAGGATAATTTTCTATTTGTTGATGTAGCAAAGATGTTTGCTGCTTCAGCAAAAAAACAAAAATATTACATAAATATCCATTTGCTTTTTGTTAAGCCAGCAAAATATTTTTTGCTAAGTATGTTTTTATTAAAAACTTGAAAGGATGTATTATGCACAGGTAAGATTGTCTCTCCCATTTCCAATTTTGGATTCGAAATAATCTAAATTGTCTGTACCTGTTTGTACCGTCTTTATTTTCGTTTGTACCAATTTTTATTTCGAGATATTTCGAAATGTCTAATAATAGTACTTCTTCAGCTCCCCCCTCATTTCAAATTTTGGATCCAAAATATTCTTAATCGTTGGTATTTACCTACTCTATTTTCATTTGTATTTCAGAACATCTAATAATGGCATTGCCCCAGCTCTCTCCTCAGGGGCGGATGGGATACATCAGACCGGCCCGGGCACTTACGAGCCAACCGGCCCATTTTAGAGAAGTTGAAGTTGAAATTGCCTTAAAACTAATATGGCTTATAACATTAAAACTCAAGGAACTTTAGAATTATTTTATTTGCAAATTTAATACATTAAAGATTTTCGAAACAAAGTACTCGACTTAGAGAGCCGATTAACAATATCCTCATTATCTATTTGACTTACGATTTTTCAATATTCATTATCATAAATGATTCTAAATGTTCATTATTGATGACCGTATAATATGCCTATTATATATATTGAATGCCCGTTCAAGATAATCCTAGGATTTACTAATGATATTACTTGAATTTAGACCGTATCATAGCAACAGCTGCTATTTCGAGAATTAATCTTGAATCTCGGATTAATTCGTGACTATTAGCAGAGCCGGAACTAGGGTATGAAGGTATGATGCGCCCGTGGCGAGTTTGAAATTTCCGCTTCTACCGGAGGGTTTGTGGGGGTTACTCCCTAGCATATAGCGCCGCAGGCAAATTTTTTTGAAATTTTTAAGGTCAAGCGCTTTATTGTAAAGTTAGAAAATCGCGATACAAAAATATTTTCTCAAATAATAGGTTTAATGAAGCAAATTTATTTAAAAAATATATTAAAGGACTAAGCGCACGCAGCAGCAGGTAGTTGATCTACACGTGGTAAAGGCCACAGGTATCCTGCTAATCTTTTATTATATTTTGCATTCTAGGATTTTATCTTTTTTTTAAATTTTATTAAACTTAATTTTAAAATTGAAAATTTGGCGCCCCTTAACTAGCTCGCGCCCGTGGCGGGCGCTTCTCTCGCCACGCTCTTGTTCCGGCTCTGACTATTATAATATAGATACCTAAACACTGCCCTTTTGGGGATTAAAAAATATTCTGGATTTTCCAAAATTGCAACAAGCTGGTAATTTACCTGTTTTTATTGAAGCCGCACAATGCGGCTTCCAGAAGTTCGGATTAAAATTCTTTGAAGTACAAAATGTTGTATTTTTTGCAAGATTTCTTGTTTTTGCATATTTCTTATTTGTTATTTTGTTTTGCAAGTTACAATTGAATCACCAAGTCTTGTTTTGGTCTTGTGTTATTATCAAGACAAGACATACGAGATAAGGGATAAAGTTAAATAATAATAATTATAATTTTTCGTTTCTTAATAAACCGGCTCACGCTTCACCGGCCCGGTTGTCCCATCCGCCCCTGTCTCTCCTTCCATTTTAAATCCAAAATAACCTAATTCCTTTGCATCTTAGTCTTCAAAATATACCACAGGATAAATTGGTTAACCAAAATAGTTGGCATTACAAAATTCGAAACCCTGAGATCTTTTTTCATTATTATAATTCTTGGTTTTTTATTCAAATTAAATTTATTTTAAAAATACTTACGAAAAAAAGTTAGTCTTTCGTCACGTTTTGTAGAATTTTTCAGAACCCCCTCTCCACCTCCATAAAAGGCTATCAAAAATTCTCATATGTGATTTTATATTCGAATACTTATTTAGACTATAAATATTCAGATTTTTGAATTTGTTTAAAGAGGCACCCCCCCCCTGAAAAGCCTATCTACGCCAAAAACATTACCTAATAAATGAAACAAAACTTTTTTTAATTCCAGTGACCCGCAGACAGAAAAATTTGATTTTCCAATCCAAAACTTTGGTTTTATTTTTTGCTTTCCCACTTTTTTTTTAATTTTCCTTAAAAATTTCACCAGGAATATTTTAACCATGTGTACACAATTACCTAATGCACCTGAAAATATTAAATGTAAACAATCTGTTGTTTATCTGTTTTAACTTAATTTTGCACTGGGCATTTCAATAATCTAAAATTAGATAAAATTAACCAAATAACCATTATTTATAGACAAATTCAAGTCGTCTAATCATCTAATGCTGCCAGGAGCAGACAATAAAAATTCATTACTTCGGTAGAAGGATAAGAAAAAAATAATGAATAACGTCTTTTTCAGTTTCCAATATAAAATAAAAATAGTTATTACAAAATATGCACACTTAATTAAAATTTCATAGCTTTTCTGCTGTAAATATTTAAAATAATGAATAAACTTCTTTATAATATAGTGAATGCATCAATACATTACGCTCCCAAATTTCGAATACTGCTCATTGTGCATTCCAATTATTATTCTCTCCAGTTTACTTTAGTAGCTAAATTATTTCTCAAATTTTAATTTTTTTTGAAAACTTAATCAATCTTGTTTTTGTCATCCCTTGTGACACTTTTATTTTAAATCAACAAAAAATTCTCGGTAGGAGAACTTAAATTTTAAACCTTTCCAACTGTTTTTTGAACATGAATATGACCGATGCTGGATTTTGTGTGGCTAATAATTTTAATGCTCAAAATTATAATTATAAAGTGTGAAAATTCAAATTTATTTACAAAAAAATCTGTCATCGAGAAAAGCGCCAGTGAACAGCTGCTTTCTAAAAGAGTCATTGCAAAGATCACGCTGAAGCTTCGCACTTCCGGTCCTCTCGGCGTCAATGAACATCCTGAAGCAGGGATAAATACCTACCTTGTGAAAGTTGAAATACAATTTAATTTATATTATATTATTTCATCGACCATAAAATAAGAAATTTATTTTGAAAATAGAAAAAAGATTCGTTATTTTTTTGAATTCAACACTAACTGATTTCATATAATATTTCTTTTAATTTATAGTGTAACAGCCTGAAATTTTTAATAATTAATTTCTAGAGACCATTTCATTGACATCTTATATCTGTGAGCAGCTGAATTTCGGTCCCTGTCAAAAGACAAAATTTTAATAACCGAATAGAATACGAGGGTGGACCTGAACCGTCAATACATAGGGGAAAAATCATGTCTCATAATTAAGTACAATTTTAGTAAGCATATACCTTCGCAGTTTGCCGCAATAAAATTAGAAAAGCTTCTCACACTTTTTGACTTGCATTTTGTCGGACATGATGAACCTGGTTACCAGATGTACTCACCTTAATTTAATTCCATTTTTTCTGTTGCTATAGGTAATTATGTAGTAAAATTGCAAATTGTAGGTAACCAACATTTCGTTCGTCTGGTTTGCAGATGGAGAAAATTAAAATCGATGCCAAAAGGTACAAAAGTATTAGCGGTAATTTGTTTATTTTCGATAACAATTCTTATTGCTTGCTGAAAACGTGCTTCCGTTGAAACGTTGAAAATAGCCAAGATTTATAATCTTAATTCTGGGCTTTAATTTAATTACATTTCTAATGATGAAATATTGACATTTATGTAGAACAACCTTCGTGTGGTCTATACGTCGCCGTCGCGACGTAAAAAATACAGTCAAAATAATTTAGTTTAGTCAAAATTGATTAATTTTTTCTTCGAATACTTAAATTTTGGAATATAAAAATTCAGGCATGACGATAATATTAAAAAATTTTTTTAATGGTAACCACTATTTTTTATAGATTGGTATTGTAGTCAAGGTATAAGCAGAAATAATTTATTGTTGATAAAATATTATTAGGTTCTTGCATTTTTTTTGCAACCCAACAACACACACTCTGGTTTACGTTGTTGATGCAGTTTCTTGACAAAATAAGTGTGTCATCTTATTATTTTAATAAAAATTGAATGCGGCTCTAAAGTGAATTCTTAAAAGCCTACATGTAAAAAATACATTTGTAAATTTAAAAAATTTAATGATGTGGTTCATCAGACACGGATGCCGGCGCTGATTTGCCATTGAAACATGGGCAATAATTTAGATATTTAATTTGTTTCATAATAAGCTATATTTTGTCAACACACTGGATACATTTGTTATTAAAAAAGTTAGAACTTTCTAGAAATCGAGAGTATTCCTTTTAAATATAGGAAAACTCCTAAATCAATCTGAATTTTGGAGTTGTTTGCTTTTGTTGTTTTGGTTTACTAAAGTGACCGGTTTCCATTGCGTCAACTGAAAATGAGTTAAAATGTATCTCCAGAAAAGTTGTTGATTATTACAACAATTATTTTTTTCATAATTAATTATAAATTTCTTTATTATAATCATTATTTATCTACTTTTTAAATTTTTAATTTTTTTTTATTTTATTTATTCTTAAAAAATGCAGAATTTCCAAAAATTTCGTAAGTTAGCAAAAAATTGGCGAATTCCTAATCACTACTAAAAAATAATAATCTTGCGCCTTTGAATACCTCCTACGTTTAAACTAATAAAGATATAAATATATGCTCTTGCGGACTATTTTGTAAAAAATTTAATTTTCTACAACATTGCTTGCTATGTTTTAGTTATATTTGGTAAGGTTATATCAGCGTTTTAAATAATATAATGTCCTGTAATATAATTTCTTATAGATCTTTTTAATGTTTTAAAAATAAGCAGAAGATTTTTTAAAAGTTGATTGGTTAATTTTCAACCAATCATAATTTTTGACTAGTGAACGAGTTTCTTCTGGCTTTTTATTTCCATTTTTTTGCATAACATTGTTGTTTTTATGGGATATTTAAAATAGATAGAAAGCTGTTGTCGTGAGGACCACTTAAATTTCTTTTGCCCCAGAACATTAGCGCCAGTCCGCCCCTGTCATTAAATTGTTCAGTTGTGTTACTTCATATTAATGAACTTTGGTTTCATAAATTCATGTCATAAGAATCTATTTTTGGATTAGACCCACCAGGATTACGTTGGGGTCTTGTGTGTGAAGATACTCGCAGACTCACACTTGCATTTTTATATCAGACGTTGCATTATTATTATTTATTACAATTGAAAGTATTTACTAAGTTTTTTATATATCAAACATCCAATCGTTCTGAAAATTTTAATTTTATAAAATTTGTATGAAAGATGAACGACAAGCTTTACTGACCTCTTCCATTGGAAATATTTTTATTTGTTTACTGCAAAACTTCTTAATTTTTTTTTCTTTTAGTAGAATGCCGGAATATCGCTTCCGATGTGGCTTGTTTTCGCACCTCTTGACACATGTCTCTATTATATCATATCTCAAGACATGCGTTACTGCATAGTTTTGTTGACAAGTTTATAACGGCGAATAGAAATGGATCGATTTACTTGATTGGAAAAACGGTTTGAAAATTCATTAATTACTTTGTGGTTTGTGGTAATATTTTATTTTATTGAAAAAGTGTTTGTATAACTTATTTCTACTTAGAATTTTATTTTTGGACCAAGTATTCATCCCAATGCTTTGTGATTCACTATTAACTTCCTTGCTTTAGCATAGTTTGAAACAATAAAATCGCTTTGGAACTCTACGTTACCAAATTATTGCTACTAGAAATTTTCAAGAATGTACCTGTTCATCAAACTTTGGCTTTGTTTAAAAATAGTTTCAAAAACTTTTTTTCATCAAATACTTGGGAAATTCCAAATCCTACAAGCTACTACGCGCACCAGGTTAATTTGTATTATTTATAAGCTTACGTTGTAATGCAACAGTTTGGACCTATAAGTAGGTACAATAAAAATTATCTCACAACAAAGCAATTTTTAGACCTGAGAATATCTTAATCCTTAGGGACTATGAATAAAAGTACAAAGAACTAAGTAGTAAAATTTATCGGTTTTACCAAAACAACGTTTGTCTTATTCTTGTTACCCTTTTAAGTGTTCCGCCAAAAAATGTTGGATTTCCCAACTATTTGTATTATTGCGAGCCAGCCAACCCCCGGTTCGCTGAGCCCATAAAGACGTTTTAATTTCTCCAATAAATTTGAAAATTAACTTTACTAATGCAAACTTAATTTTTGATTTTACGATTTTTTTGTTTACACCGAGACTAAACTTATGTTTGGAGTGGTCATTAAATTGGTTGAAGATCCGACTGCTTTTAACCCCTGACGCTTTTTCACTTAGGAAAAAGATTAAGTAGCCTGTAAATGTCATTATTCCACTTTTACAAACAATGTTACACTTTAAATGAATATCCCAAAGCTTTTGAATTTCTTTAAACTAACATAAAATTGTCGGGGGTAGTAGATGGTTAATGGTAAAACCACTAATCAAAAACTGTCAGTAACTAAAAATACCACCCTCATCAGAAGATACTTTTCTAAAATTCTCAAATAATGTTACCAAACTCTGTGTTTTCCAGAACGTGCTAAACGGTCAAAAATCAAATTCGGTAGGTACCCACAAAGGCTTAATCCGATTAAAGATCTGAAAAATGGAAATTCCCTTAATAAACCACCTACCTGTCTGAAATTTTCCCACTTGTAAATCTAACTAATATAAATATTTTTTCCAGCAATATTAATCGTCGATTAATTTTTTAAGTGACCACAGGCTCCAGTTTTTTTAATTTATTTTTTATAATCAATAAATTGAAATTGATTTAGCGCCATTTTACAAATCTGTAATAAATCCGCTTCCAATTCATGTTTTGCGATTGGATGAAACTTCAGGTAAACTGGACAGGTAAAGGAGGGGCTTAATGAAGTGGCTATCTTTCACCTGAGAAAGAAGGGAAGGAAGTTACATTTTAACAAAGTGTCTACTTGGTAATATGGTGGTCCGGTTCCATAAAAATTTAACCAAAAAATTATTCTTAGCACCATTAAATGTTTTCTGAGAAGTAGCATAGTTGGTGTCTTCAGGAGACCAGTAAGATACTCATCGTGGGTGGACCCCGTCAAATGGTAAAAGTAACCGTATCGTAATATTTCAAAGGAATTGACAGAAAGGGCTTCTAATTACCAAAACTCACAAGCATTACTATTATAATGATCTTCTTCAAGAATCCAGCTTTTGTTATAGTCCCCATAAGCTAATAACGATCCCGAAACCATTACGTTATATTATTAACGAAAAAATAAGAGATATGTTGTACTTTAAAGACTTTTAATTATAAATGTTTATTCGTTTTAACTTTTATGTATAAACAAACCATTAAAGCAGTTTTAATTAGGTCGTGTTCGTTTATCTTTCAAATTGAAATTTCATTGAAAGAGTATAGTAAACTGGTTCTTTTATTGGTTAAAAAAATTAAAAACCGACACCGCTTCAATTATTTTTAAAATTTTTTAAATTAATTGAATGCCGAAGACTCAAAGACAATCACAAATTAACGACCTACAACGGTTTTGGCGTTTCTAAACTGATTAGAGAAACTATTTCCGTTTTGAGCCAATTAAGGTCTACATGATGTGGGGATAATTAAATTCCTTTTTTGGATGTAATGGCTACCCATAAACATCCTTTTTGTTTTTAGCTTATTTTACGATGTACGTCGATGAATATTTTAAGTTTTTGGGTGACACCAAAAAGTTACATTATACAAAATTTATATTAAGGACAAAGAAGGATTAATGCTTTTAACGAGCTATAATTTTACTTTACTTCAATTTTTTTTAATTTTCTATACATCGGGTCTTTATGAATTATTAAATATTAGATTATCCTCATATTATTATTTAGTAGATACTAATGATTATATTAATATCTATTATTCAAAATTTAATAATCAGTTAAATTAATTTTAAAAAATGATAAAAAACTGCATTTTTAAAAATTTTAAATTAAGATGTAGTTATAAATTTAAATAATATGCAATTTTTTTATTTAATGCGCGATTCGATTAGTAATTTAATATTAATACATTATTGTGATATAATTTCATTTCAATTTTATTAATTTTGTGTCATCACTAAATGCAAGTAAATAATAAAACCTTTAGTAATCCCTTTGAAAACACCTTTTATGCTATTTGGAAAATCCGTATTCCTGGGTTTTTACGTTTTTAGTCACCATCAGGTAAAATAATTTAAAATGAACCTATGTACAGTTAGGTACAACATGGATTTATTAAAAACTAATTTTAACAATATCTATTTCGCTGATAATTTTACAGAAAAAATTGAATGCTTTTTGTAATTATTTTTATTTTAATTCATTTATTAAAATAGTGTGATGTTAGTTGACTTTCCATAATTAAATATTGGGAGAATAGCTAAGATTGTGGTCAAAAGAAACAAATAAGATTGTCCGACGTTTCGGAATCTTTATTGTCCCATTTCGGATCAACGGCTTAGCGGATGAACGGTTTAATGGATCAACTACTCATTTGATCAGCGGTTAATCGGATCGCTACTGAATTATCGGCTTAACAGATGATCCGTAAGCTATGAATTTTAATAAATTAGTCTACTAGTAAGTTGGAGTGATCAGCTGCTGACGCAAAATCGAATGTTTTCGTCTTATATTTTAGAGAATTTAAAATTTTTATTTATTTTAATAATTAATGCAAGGTTTGTACATTTAAAAACTCGTTTATCCAATTAGTTTCTAACTTTTTTAACGCTGCTCCGAAAATTTTTAATATAATTACGCTGAACAAAACCGATGAAAATGTTCGTTGAATCAAAAAAATTTTGTAATAAATACCGAATATATAATATTTATTAACCAGATTCAAGGGGGTAATCATTAAATGAAGTCTGTGGAAAAAATAAGTCTGCACGAACACGAAGTCTTTGTGCAATTTCATGAAGTCCTTGTGAACTCTCATGATGTTTATGGAACGCAAAACGCAAAGTGATTGCCCTCTGGACCATATTGCTTAAGCAGGGCCGATTTATCCATTAGGCAAGAAAGGCAGCTGCCTAGGGCGGCAGTCTTTTAGGGGGCGGCAAAAATACTAATTAATGTTCTCAGGGTTATTAATTACCTTATTTATTACGGGCATATTTATTTTGCTAATAAATATTATGCTGTTATAATAAGTTTAAATATTTATTTTAAGGGGGGGGGGCAAAAAAATTTGCCTAGGGTACTCACATGCCTTAACGCGGCCCTGTGCTTAAGTTGCACGGCCTGAAGGCCCGTAACCGTAATTTTTTATTAAATTGTTATTTTAAACTGGATAAAATAATAATATATTGACCGATAATTAATCGAAGAAATATGAAGAAAATTATTAATTAAATGAAATTTCGTTTGTATTAATTTAATTTTCAAAAACACAGAATGTTTTCGTACTTCAATTTTAATTTTGACAGAACTTTCATTTATAATAAATATTATACTGAGTCAAACTGTGGAAATTTTATTTTTTTTTATTAGTCAATTACTTAAAATATGTAATTGAAATTTAAATATTTCTTTACAAATAAAAAATTTTGTTTTTAAAGGGAATATAATGAAGCTTTTTATTCCTTAAATTTATTAAGGTAGAGAACATAGAAAAAAGATTAATGATAACTTTTTTAAATATGTTTTATTGCATTAGAATTAACTAAGGTAACTGATACGATAATTTTGAGGCAGGTTTTCGAGATATTAAACTCTTTTACCATCGACTTTTCTTCGATGCTTTTTGATTCGGTATTTCGCAACTATAATTGTAATCGTCTTCATCGCGACCAGAATCAACTACGAAGTTTTCTTGTGGTTTTATGAAGTCGTAATGTCCCCGATCATAATTGCCCGTGAAAAGCAACGAAAACTTTGTTTTGCACGTCAGCAAATTGCCGTAACTGGTTAAGAGTCCATCGGATAAATGTATTTCTACATAAACTTGAGTATGAACGGAGACAAAAGCTTGGAGTTCTTGGTGTCCTCCAAATTTTCCCAAGCGTCCCATACAGGCTTGGTAGTCACTTACAGAACCAATAGTAGAGCCGTATGCGGTGTCTCCAATAATGTAGGGTTGGTAAGTTTCCCAGTTATTAGTAACTTCCCGTACTATTTCTTCCCTAATTTTTCTATGGCAATCTTGAGTGTTATACACTCCGTAAGATAACGCTCGAAACAAGCAGTTTCCATCGCGTAGAATTGGAACAGTTTTAGTGTATGATGTTTCACTTTTCGCTGCTACATTTATGCTCGTTTCGAATTTTCTAAACTTGATTTTATGTTTTCTACCCATCTTTTACTATTATCGTAATCTGATTGTACCTATTTATAATAAAAACTTACAAAGCTGAAATTGCCAAAGTTGATGATTGTATGTAATTCGATTGCCTCTATAGGCATTTGGGTCAACGGATCATCGGATCAACGGCTCATCATATCACCGGATCATCGTCTCATCGTGGATCAGTGGTTGATCGGATCAATTACTGAATTAACGGATTAACGGATCATCCGTAAGCTATGGATTTTAATTAGTCTAGTAATTGATATGATCAATTGCTAACGCTAATATACTTGGTTCAGATGTGTTTCGTCTAATATTTTAATGCATTTTTAATTTTTCTTGATTTTTATTTCAACAAGCCAACCTCGTTACTCCTATTTCCCCAAAACTTCTAAACTGCGCAATTTAAATAAAATTTTATAAAATAAAGGGCAAAATTAAAGCTCATTCTACACTAAAGCATACATCATTATGTTGCCTTACAAGAGTCACTAAATCGACCCAGATGTTTCACATTTTATTAAGAAATATTAGGTCTAGTATGGCATATTTTTCTTAAGGTCAACTAAAAAAACAGATGTCCTCGCCAAGGTAGCTGCAAAACGACACCTATTGGGTCCAGAACCTACTTGAGGTGCATTCCCCCCCCACCCCCGTTTCAAATTTTGGATCCAAAATAGTCTAAATCGTTTTTACCTCGTTTGTAGCTGTTTAAACCTTCCTTATTTTCGTTTGTTCCAATTTTGCTTTTGCATTATTGGAGACACCGCATACGGCTCTACTATTGGTTCTGTAAGTGACTACCAAGCCTGTATGGGACGCTTGGGAAAATTTGGAGGACACCAAGAACTCCAAGCTTTTGTCTCCGTTCATACTCAAGTTTATGTAGAAATACATTTATCCGATGGACTCTTAACCAGTTACGGCAATTTGCTGACGTGCAAAACAAAGTTTTCATTGCTTTTCACGGGCAATTATGATCGCGGTCATTACGACTTCATAAAACCACACGCAAAACTTGTAGTTGATTCTGACCGCGATGAAGACGATTACAATTATAGTTTCGAAATACCTAATCAAAAAGCATCGAAGATAAGTCGGTGGTAAAAAAACTTTATATCTGGAAAGCCTGCCTCAAAATGATCGTATCAGTTACTTTAATTAATTTTAATGCAATAAAGATTATTAAAACAAGTTCAACATATTGTCATTGATTATCCCTTTTCTATGTTCTCTACCTTAATAAGTGTAAGGGTCAAAAAGTTTTATTATATTCCCTCAAAAACAAAATCTTTTATTTGTAAATAAATATTTAAATTTCAATTGCATATTTTAAGTAATATTGGATAAAAAAAAAATAAAATATCCACACTTTGACTCGGTATAATATTTATTATATAAATGAAAGTTTTGTAAAAATAAAAATTTAAGTACGAAAAAATTCTGTGTTTTTGAAAATTAAATTAATACAAACGAAATTTCATTTCGTTAATAATTTTCGTGAAAGACAGTGGAACTTCGTTTTCTTATTATAAATTACTAGGAGATCAGGCGGCCTATTGGCCGGCCTTCTAGTGTTCGAACGATGTGGAAAAAGCTTTTTGTGTATAGGATCATTGATTACATTTATTTTTAATTAAATATGTTTTATGAATTTAATATATTTCTACGTTTCTACTATTTCTACGAAGTATGTAAATGTAGAGATTGTAGATTACGAAAATTTCTTTTTAATCTGCGAAGACTCCTCTAATTACACAGGTCAACAACGAATAAACTTTTTCAATAATTTTAACTAATTCCTGTGCAATTTGGTGTACTGATTCCGAAAAAAAGAAAAAAGTTGTATCACCTTCCAATTTTTCACATTGCAATATTAACCCTTCGTTACATAATGAAACGGATTTTGAAAAAAAATATCTTTTTGGTTACTTATTATGCTGTAGTTAATGGGAAAAATAAAGAAAAAATTCCAACTTATCAATTCATTGTAATATTTAAAAAAAAAGGGTACACACACCGGCAACACACAGTAGTTTCACCACATTGTTTGGTCAACAATACTTAAAAAATTTAAACTAATGTGTTAAACTATGTTTAAGTTTAAGAGAAAATTGTAAATAAATAAAAAGAACTAAATTTTTAATTTTTATAAATCTATTTTACCCTATTTTTTTAAATATGTAACCGATGTCGAATTGTGATAGAATAAACCTGCTTTCAAATTCGGTTTCAGCATCCAAAAATACATAAGATTCAGGTAATTTTTTTAAAAAAGTTTTTACAAACCTTCATTTTGTTGGCCTGTGTTATTAATTTAACAAAAATTAATTTTAATTTTAAAATGGTTGCGTATTAGGTCTATTTAAGTAATTTTATATTGTCCCACATTTCGGGTCACCGATAAAAAAATAGTATACCAATGTATTGAATTTTTTATATTTTTGAAAAGTATTTTTCACGTGAAGTAAAAGCTTTATCCGTTTTTTTTTACAATATTTGATATTGAATATTTTTTATTAGGCATCTTGTGTTATAAAAGTCACAGTTCTTCGAGTGGTACCGTCTGACAGTATTGAAAAAAATCAAGCAAATCTCATAAAAAAATCAAGGTCGACTGAAAGTAAACTGAAGAAGCAGCAATAGACAGAAGTTAAGAGAAAAATCTGAAAAAAACCTCTTCTTTATTTTAAAAATTTAACGGCTAGATATTATAATGTTTTTCTGTTTTGATTAAGTATTTAATGGGGATTTTGTAAATATTTATATAATACAGTTAACAGATTGGTGGTTTAGGAGGTAAGCTTTCATCGACCAATGGAAAACGTACGTAATTTTCAAATTTGACCAACGCTCTGGGTTGTGAATAATATTCAATTTTATTGCGTTTTATTCGTAACTCGATTGGACAACCATGGTCCATGACGCAGTAATATCGGTGTTTATGATGATTACTGGGATAGTATGCACAATAAAGTACTTCATCAACTATATACAGTTTTACGTCTATTTGCTCTTGAACTAATACTTTAGACAACAGCATCCTTTGTATAATCTACAAATATTAAGATATAATTTATTACCTAACCTAATATAGATATTTATATAAAGCTATTATGTAAATTTATCGGTGTATGCAAAACTTTTAGATTTAAATCTAAAATTGCATTATTTTTATTACGGGAAGAAGAAAACTGTTAATATTAAAAAAAAAATTATTTTAAACAGAGCTTACCCTAAATGTCTTTTGTGAAATATTGTTGCCCCACAAATAAAACAAACGTAGCATGTAGGGTTTTTTAATAGAATTCAATATATCTAACATTCCATCATTTCCAATCTTATTATATGTAATATCCAACATTCTCACCCTAGAAAAGGGCAAACCGAAGCTTAGAGCTCTGAAAATGCAATATTTAATATATTTATCCAAAAACTGTTAGATAAAGCAATTTCACCTTGCTCCAGTATCACGTATGTCATTTCCGGCAACATTCAACCCCAGAAGAGGTGGTCTTTTTTTCAACCAATTGGACAATAACTCGATTCCATGATCTCCTATAGTATTGAACCCTAAATCCAATAAAAGTAAAGTTTTATTAAATTCTAAACCATATAACAAATATTCCATGTTATGGCCATCAAATTGATTTTTTTGGATGTGCAGTTCCACCAATACCGAATTGACCTACGAATAAAACCAGAAGCAGGAGCATAAAATGATATTGTTATCTTACTTTCAACATTAAGCCTAAAGCTTGGGCTAGATGTGTCGAATCTAAATATATTCCCTTTGCCATGGGAATAACGCGTGAAAAATCTAACACCCTTAACGTATTATGGGTCGCTATATCTTCACGTATCACTTCCATAAAATATTGGATTGTAGCTAAGGTTTGGTCGGTATCTCCCACGTCTAAGCATTGCATCGTTTCGGTGTTTCCTAACAATTCCGCTGCAAAAACACCGCCCTAAACAATTTTGTTTGTAAAAAACATAATCGATCACATTCCTATTTACTTTATTGCCAAGTTTATTTCCAGTAAGACGAAGTACTTCTAGTTTTAACGTTTTCGCTGCCCTACATAAATGTGCAATACCTTCTTCGGTGATACTGCAGCTCATAATATTTAAATGCTTTAGCGTATTTTCTTCGTAAACGAAGTAACCATCAACCAATTCCCTTAACCCTTCATTTCCAATATCGTTGTAGCACAGATCCAATTTAACAACATCTCGGTGATAGTATAAAAAATCCGCCACAATTTTCATATCCAGATGGTTCAATCGCCTTCTAAAATAAAGAAAAATTTCAAGTTTAAATTAGATTAATTCCATTCGCACCGTTATTGCAGTTACTTAATTCTTTGCCACATATCTCTTCCTTTCAGTCGCAAATTTTTTGTGCCATCAGAATTTTTCTCGCAAAATAGTTGCAAAAAAGTTTCCGTTAATTTTCTCTTTTTCATTGTAAAAACTGTTATATTGTAGAGTAATGTAAATTATTATGACGTACGTCAGTTTTTAATTTTTCTAAAATTAAAAATTTTTAATGTCTGTAAAGTTTGCACTAAAAAAATTTTTTCAAAAACGTTATTGAATTAATCAGTCCAATGTAAATTAATGTGCCAAAATATTTTAGCCAAAAACGCTAAAATTCTTTACAACGGCCCTGAATATTTTGTGATATACGAAACTAGTCGGCTGTAATAAATTATTTCTGCAAAAATAAACTACTTGATGTGGTTTATACTTTGCTTTTGGTAAATTTGTTATAGAATAAATTTTCATTGCCACAAAAAAAAATTCCCATACCGGGAATCGAACCCGAGCCTCCTGGGTGAAAGCCAGGTATCCTAGCCACTAGACCATATGGGAGTATACATAAAACTTCTTCACATCAAAATCCGTTGCATTTTGGTTTAAATATATCATTTCCATAGACGTCCAAAAAAATATTTTCAAAGAGGGACAAAATCAGTTTTTTTAAATATCTACTTTTAATCTGAAATTAAATTGGCAAACTGCATGTCGATTGAGAACGCTTAGGATATTCTTAATGGTAGATAGGCACTATATATTATGAATTATGAGCATTAACAGAAAGAAATGTTATACTGTTTGTCGAAATTTTCTGAAAAAATAATTTACATAAGTTTTCCCTAAACCGAATATACATATAAAATAATTATCTGTTTGAACTAAATATTTAGAAATAATATTTTAACGATTTCTGTCCACTTTTATGTAAATGACATTTTCTCGTCTATGGATATTAAAAATTTTTCTCTAAAAATCAATATGACTACTCCTGCGAGAATTTCTACAACAACCTGTTCGATTGACGTACAGTCAAGCGCAGATCTAGACGTCGCCGTCGGTTCTAAGAAGGTTTACTATTTACTAAATTATATTTATTATTACACTTTTTTTAAATTTGGAATAAAAATGTAACTTGGCATACGTAATCGTACTAAAACAATTAATTATAAACAATTCAAAAACTCTAGCCCCCCCTCCCCGTATATTTACCACAACTTTTAATGAAATAATATAAATTTAATCCTACATTATAATTAACTCTAATATATTGAACTAGGTGTATTTTTATGATTAATCCCAAAAAAAATTTCCCATACCGGGAATCGAACCCGAGCCTCCTGGGTGAGAGCCAGGTATCCTAGCCACTAGACCATATGGGAGTGATGGAAGTGTTTCCTTATTTTGATATGAAGTACATACTTTTAAAATTACTTACTAAATTTTCCAATTTTTAGTTAAATTAAGCAAAACAATTAATATTAGGAAAATAAACAAAAAATAAAGTGCTTTCAAATAAAAATAAATTTTACAAGCTGATATTCAACATTTTAACGAATCACTGTAAAAAATTGATGGCGTAGGAAGATATTAAATAAATTCATAAGACAATAATAAAACTAAATATTTATTCCAACAATTTAACATAACATAATACTTCTCCCAAACTACCTGCTACCTTACAGCATAAATAATTCCAAAATATATTTTCTGTCCATTATATGGTTAAAAATTTTATAAGAAGCAATAAATTGGCATACATACAATAAATTTTAATTTTATAGTCAAAATTATTCAAAATTCAAATGTTGTCCTGAATCCAGCTAAGGGCACTTCGAATAGATCCTAAATTTGCTCTTCTCAGAAAACTTGCAATAAGTAAATATTCTGGATACGTTCTTCTTCCTGCCATTGCAACATAAGCACTTGCTGTCGAGTGTTGATTATGCAAAAGCCCTTCGCACAGAACTTTTGTCGTCATACACAAAAGCCACTCCATTATCTAAAGATATTATTTTTTGGTATAAAAATATAAATAGTCAATGAAAATGGAGAAATGGGTGTTCAAGAAACAAAACATGTGAGATATTATTAAAGCTATTAAATTCACCTCTGTATTTGATGGTATTTTATGGTTCGTTTTCAACCAGCTACTTGGAGCCCATAAAAATAACTGACAAACATTGGCAGCTAATTCAGGACTAAGACGCTGTAAAAGGAACATTTCTACACAATAAAATTTTAAAAATAACTCTTGGTACCTTTCTTGGATTGCGGTGTAAAATATTCTCAACCAAACCTCTTACCAATGCTGAAACTTCGTTGGGTAGTTTCGGTAAATCTTCGTTTTTATAGTTAACGTTTCGTAATTTCTTCCAACTGGGTCCATCGTAAAATGGGTTAGTAATACCAAATATTTCATAGGCTATAGTACCTGAAGCCCACAAATCTGATTTATAATAATTTAATTCGCTAAAAGTACCACAAGTCTGATTTATTATTTCCGGTGCCATGAGAGCAGCATTGCCACCTACAAATGAAATTTAAAAATCCATTTATGGTTTTTCTCGATCTCAATTTTACCTTTATCAATCTCAGGGCTATTGTAAGGAACAGTTAAACCTCTGTTAAGGCAACAACCAAAATCGGTTATCACAAGAATTGGAGCACAATCTTCAGATGTGTCTAAAAGTAAATTATCGGATTTTAGGTCGCGATGAGCTATACCATTAAGATTTAAGTGAACGACGCCTTCCAGTAACTGGGCCAATAGTAAGTAGGATACTTTGAGTGAAGGTCGATTTGAAGATAAAAATTCTTGAAGACTACAATCATACCTGTAAGAAAACATTATATATGTGTAACAATCCATGAATTATGTTGAGTGAATAAAGCTGACTGACTGAAAATTCTGCTGCATTTTATTGTTACTAAATAATAGAAAAACAAAAATACGATTAAACCGAATTAAACTAAACTGTCTTTTAATACATTTTAAATGTGATAGTCAGCAGACTGGTGTCTCTGTGGAGAGAAGGCTTCAGACCCCAAGCACCTGAATTACAACTGGAAAAGCTGTAAACGTCTGGGGGAGGGGGGGCAGGGAACGGCCGTGCTGATGATGGATAGATAAAAGAATTGATAATAAAAAGTTGGTAAATTGCGGTAATGACTATTAGGTCATACCATGTCAAACCAACAAGTTACTCAAATTGACCATCACAGATTTCTTTGAAACTCTGGTTAATTATACTCTTTAACATCCTGAATTCAAATATAATTTTTTTTTAATTCTAGCTCTTATAGTTTTTGAGTTACTTAATTTTAAAAATCGCAAAAACGACACTTTTTCGTTCGCGCTCAACGATACAAAATGTTCTAACTTCCGTTCTATAAGTCCTACATAGTTGTGTAATAACTCATTTTAAAGAGCATTTAAAGGGCTTTAATTTGATACGAATCTTGACCATTTTCTAACAAAAATTAATTTTTTTGAAAACTTCAAAAACTGTTTTTGAAAATTTTTTTAAGTTAGTGTTTTTTGAAAATTATAAAAATAAAATATATTTATAATGACGACTTGGTGAACACTTCATAAAAATTTCAGAGTGGGGGCCATGATGGGATCATGGTCTTCTGGGTTTCATCAATCATGGGTTTCTGCGATTTTTTAAAATTAAATAACTCAAAAACTATAAGAGTGAAGAATTTAAAAAAAATTATATTTGAACTCAGGATGTTAAAGAGTATAATTAACCAGAGTTTCAAAGAAATCTATGATAATACGAAATCTATGATGAAAGAAAACAAAAATGATGAAAAAAAAATCTATGATGAATTTGAAAACTTTTTATTTTTGGTTAATTTCATATGGAATGACCGTATTTCATATATATATATAAGAAATTTAATAATATGGAATAAGGAACCGAGAGGCATCCATAGACGAGTCTTTAAGTTACGCCAGAAGCTTGTGGAAAGAACTTGGCATTTCTAGTGAACTTCCAAGACAAATTAAGAAGAGACACATTTTTGGCGACGGAAGTGCAGACTCCTGTTTATTGCCCGAAGACGATTTAAGGCAAAAAATAATTTCTTCATTAGATAGAGTAACTGCTGAAATTCAAGATAGATTCCAGCAGCTTCAGAAATTCGCCGAAAAATATGCCTTCCTAAGGTCTTCAATAATATTGGGCGCCGATGATGAAGAATGCAACCCCGACTAAGCTCCTCAAGATATTGACAGAGAAGAGTTTAAGCTTGAGTGCATGCGTCTACGGGCTTTCGTAGCTACAGAAAAACTTTTTTTGCGAAAATTGGGGGGGGGGCAAATTTAAGGTTTGCCCTGGGTACCATAAATCCACGCTACGCCACTGTAGTCACTTTTAAAATTTTTTATAAACCCACATTAACACAGGGCTTCCAGTTTAAAAAAATTAGAATGGTATTCTGCTGCTTAAAAATAGAATACTTCATAGTTATAAATAATTTTAGTTAGTAAATGTCAGACAGATACATAACATAGTCAGCAGAAATTTTTTCTTACTATGAAGAATCATAGAACTGTCGACAAAAGTTAATTTATTATCGATTCCCCTGTATACGTAAACATAAATCTTTTTATCGCCATGTAAATTTCAAGAATTAACTTTCCTGTAATTTCAAAACTGCTAATAATTTACTATTAATTTTTGGTTTTTTTCTATTTTCAGAAAAAATTTCAAAATAACTATTGTTACGTCTTATAATTTATTTGTGGACTTGTGTATACCTGACGAGAGGTTCAAGTTCACCTCAGAAGATCAAACATCTTCAAAAAAATTTATTAATCATAATTTATCATAAATAATTTATTAAGAACTACCTACTTATCAAATCTATCTGATAAAAATGATTAATCAACAATTTCATGAATGAGTAAGCTCTATTTAAAGAATTCAAGTTTAAAATCGAGGTGATTTAAAATTTAAATCAATTTTACCTTTTCATTACCAAAAATAGTGACATATTTCGACCATCCCCATC
Source organism: Cantharis rufa (assembly GCA_947369205.1). Taxonomy (NCBI): domain Eukaryota; kingdom Metazoa; phylum Arthropoda; class Insecta; order Coleoptera; family Cantharidae; genus Cantharis; species Cantharis rufa. Next base: position 11,773,740 of record OX376303.1, read on the forward strand.
AGGATAAAGTCTTGAAGGCAATGCGGCTGGACAAAGTTCTTTTGCATTTGGTAATTCTGGAATATAATCTGCAAAAACCGTCTTCATGTCCACAATATTAGGATGAGACGATAAACGGAAACCATCATCAATGTTCGTAAAATCTGCTAAATTATTAGCAAAATTTCGTGTCGGCACAGTCTCTTTGTGCATGGCTCTTATAATAGCCGTGGCATTAGATTGTATACCATAATTAAACATCATTTTAACAGCCAAAGGAAAAATGCCTTCTTCACTTTCATTAGTTTCTGTTTTTAAGCCTGCCGAGTACACCACTGCGTTGGAACCCTTTGCGATCGGTGCATCGAAATTAAAATCATCAACTGTCAAAGTTTCTGTTTTCAAATCATCTTTTGGGTAAGCACTCCATTTCACTTTAGATACAGCTTCCTAAAATACATCAATGTAACTAACCAAAATATATAACATATTACAAAACCCAACTCTTATTTCCCAGCAAATGCCTTCCAATTCATCTTCCTTAGTCAGAATTCCACTTCCCGAAGCCAAACTGATTCCAACAAAGGCAAAAAATTGACTCGAATCGCCAAACAAAATTCTAAAATAAATTACTGTAAGTAAATTTCAAAACAACCCGAATCAAGTTACCTTCTAGCGGCTCTTCTGCGTAAATCAGCTGCTAAAGTGTTGGTTACCCGATTTAAAACGTTGTCAATGAGGGCACGTCGAGCGTGCAAACCAACTTGTACACCGACATTACGAAGCGAAAAATTGTAACTTACAGCAGCTTGGGGTTTGGCAGCTTTTGCTGTGTTAACAGCAACGTCTTTGATGGCATTTGCTTGTTCCGCAATGTTTGAACTGTGATATTGCCTACAGATATTGCGAACATAGATTTGACCATGTTTCACCAGGCGCGTTCCAATAGCCCGAATAGACATTTTGAGACACAAGAATAAATTGCTCACAACCCGCCCCTTATGGGGTTGATCACTAAAATAAACGACCCTTGCTGTGGTAATTTGTTTACCTCAAATCTATAGAAACTACAAAAAACTTTTTGACAGCTTCATTTTAAAGCGCAATAACAAATGAATCATCTCTCTCTTTTTGCTCTGTGCACTATGCGCAAATTCAAATTTATTTTCGTACCGTGATAAATTCAGAGTGAGTTTTTTTTATTGTGAGATTGCAGTTTTTAATTTGACAGATTATTATTTCATAAAATAGAAAATTTCAAGCATATCGAATGCAGCATCTATAAATGTTTGGCATAAAATAAGTTAAAAATTCATTGAAGGGGGCTAACTTCATGCAGAAATCAGAAAAACAAATTTTTTCAAAAATTTATGAAACTCTTGTTAAACAGATTAAATTTAAATCTCATTGTTGCGCCACTGATATCGTATTTACAACAGTGACATCTATATGATATTAACAAAAGAGGTACGTTTTAAAACGAAAATTTTTTTGACGTTTTCGTATTTTGTGATTATTCGCATTCTATTTGCAAATTTTACTTATGACTCAATTATAATAGTGTGACAATAGTTTATAGGATGGTGATAAATAATAATATAGATAAATTGGCGGAAGAGCTAGAAAAGCAGGAGTTGGAGGTAACAAAGGTTTTTATTATTTGTTGAGGTTATGTTAGAATAATTTTTGTTAGGCGCCGAATGGAATTCCTCTACCACAAGTTTATGCAAAATTGCTAGCTATTTATTTATACCAAAATGATCTATGCAATGCGAAGTTTTTATGGAAACGTATTCCCTTGAATGTTAAATCATCGTCATTAGAATTAGGACATATATGGACGGTAGGGCAACATATGTGGAAAAGAGACTTTCCCTCAATATATAAGGCGCTTAATTCTGTAACGTGGAGTAACTCCGTATCTGAAATTATGATGCAATTACATGGTATATAGTTCACTGCTAAATATTGGATTTTGTGGTTTATGTTTTGACTTTTTTAGAGAAAGTTCGAAGCAGAGCTGTCGATTTAATTTCTCAAGCTTATTCTTCTATAACTTTGGAAATGGTTGCCGATATGACAGGTTTACCGGTTGATGTTGCCGGAAAAGCATGCTTAGAGCGTGGATGGTCAATAGAACAAGATAGTCGCATGGTTCATCCTGTTAGACCTAGTCCTCAAGCGTCAGGTGATACTTCTAGCGAAGATCAACTTTGTAAACTTACCGATTTTGTATCATTTCTTGAAAATTAATAAAAACTTTTACTACAATTTTGAAAAATTTGTAAGCTATTTTTGATTATTAATTGAATAACACATATTACCTTTCTTAAATAGCTACAATTTATGGCATCTTTATGTTGGGAATTGATTGATATAAATCGGCAATGTTACTTAGATTGGGGGTTCAAAGGAAATTTGTTTTATTTTTGTCAATTCGTAAATTGTAAGCATATGATAAATAAATGCTTACACATTTTTGTATAAACTGCCAGTAAAAAGTATGTAATAGTTAACAGTATGGAAACTCATAAAAATGTTTAATTTTGATACGTAATATTGAATATTTCTTAAAATATACTGCCACATAACGATTGATATATATAATGTTTTGTTGAATAGAAAACTGCCTAAGGGCCAATTTCATAATAAAAGTTAACAGGGCATTAAAATTTAATTTAAACATCAATTTTGTTTTAAGTCGCCTTTTAAATTTTAATGCCCTGTTTACTTTTATTATGAAATTGGCCCTTATTTTGTTTTTGTTAATTTATTCATTTATGCAAATAAAAAAAGAAATACTTTAATTAATTTGTTTTTAAGTTTAGCCATCATAAAATAGCTTTCAAGTCGATTTTTAAAACGGAAAAAATTTGAATTTGAATTATCCTAATTTTCATTTATACAATCAGCTCAGTGATATGTTGAACACAGATGAGACTACGAAAGTGCAGCAGGCACTAGGTTCGCTTTCTGGTGAAACTTAATACCAAAAATTGCAACCAAGTGCACACAATTGTAACAAAAAAGTTATTTTTAATGTTAAATTGTTTGGAACCATCATTAAACTGGAGATTTCTCATATCAGTTATAGCACCGACGAGGAAAGAAGCCAACATTCAGAGGCTCTTGAAGATTTTTGAGTTTAGGTTGTAAGAGTGACCGTAAGCTTATTTCGTATAATTTGCACTAAAACTTCAATAGTTTTGCACCAGATCTCACCTGATCAGGTGCTGCTTAAGTGGTAAGCCTGTTAAGCGACATACTTATTGTAAATAATAAATTATAAGGCCAAAGATATTATTTTTTAATAAAACAAATTTTTATTGAAATCAAAAAACTATTTTGTTTGAATAATTTTCAATAATTTTTTAATTTAAATAAAATACATATTTTTCAAAAATAAATTTGTTTAAATAAAAAAATTAACTAAAGAAACTAAGGGCCAATTTCATAATAAAAATCAACAGGGCATTAAAATTTAAAAGGCGACTTATTAGACAAAACAGACCAATAAAAAGCATCAGTTTTGTTTTAAGTCGCCTTTTAAATTTTAATGCCCTGTTAACTTTTATTATGAAATTGGCTCTAAGATTTTTAATTAACTGCAATAATAACATTTTTTTTTTATTTATTTAAATTAAACAAAATTTATTTGCTTTATATAGAAAATTTTTATTTGCTTTTTCTTAATAAAAATACATAATATTATTCAAACAAAATGTTTTTTTCTATTCAAAGACCGGATTCCCACTCGTCTTTCCATTACCTGGAAAAATCAGAGACTTTAAAATTGTAAAAATATGTTTTATTTTTAAGCGAAAATCAGGGAAATTGAGATATTGCTTCAGGGAAAAGTTTTTGTAAGTTTGAAAAATACTATAAATTATAAAAAGTACGTTTTTTATTTTCTCACATTAAAATTTGAAATTTCTGAATTTGATCCAAGTTCGAAAAGTTAGGGAAAACTTCATTTTAAGTTGGCGAATTTATTTCGAAAAATAACTGGGATCCTGAAAGAAACATGTTTTTACTGTGAGCTTTTCTACAGTCACAGGGTCACGTCAGTCCCTCAATAACAAACCTAGAGTACTCCCCAAAAAGTTCATAAAAAGCAAAATATTATTGTTATTTTCATAATTTTTTTATTTTTTTTTTGTTCATCACTAGAGAAATTATCTGAATTTGTCACTAATTAAAGGTGACTTGGTTCAAATCTAGTAGCTCTGGAATTACTATATAATATGCATATAATTTTAATTCATAAATCATAATTTTTCAGAGAAATCAAAGCGCGCATTTTTAATTTTTTTTAAAGCAGGCACAAAAGTGCAGTGGCGAACTGCGCTTTAAAATTAATTTTACAGAAAATACTATATTATAAAAATATTGTTAATAAGGAATTTAAATTTTTACATAAAAATAAATTAAATAATTTAAAATAAAATAAAAATTAATAGTCATTATTATCAACATTAAACACATGTTAATATTTTTAAATTCTCAACAAAATTTGTATTATTATTTTATTGATGCATAAAAATTCTATATCGATTTTTAAATAATTTATAGTATAGTTTTTCCAGTAAATAGTACCAGTTACATTTCAAATTAAAAATAAATAATTCATGGCTCAAAGTTGGCACAATTAAAAATTCAATTAAATAATAAGCGCGAGACAATAGAATATCAACTTTCATGTTGTCTCGATTGCTATCAATTTTAAATTTTTAATAACTCATAAATTCAAAATAACCGACAACTGTCAATTACTCGTGTGATCTTAGCAGCTGATAAACTCGAACCTCAGATGTTCGTACTAAAAGTGGGAGGACAGGAAAATTTTACAGCGTTGCCAAGTGCTATTAAATAACTGAGCTTTTAGATAAACTTTCACGATATAACAAACGTAATAATTAGGAAACATTATAAGGATAAGGAATGTCATTATTATAGAATATTGTCAATTTTTTAACGCAACAAAGGAACGAATAAAGATAAGATTTGGTAAACGAGCAGTGACGGCGTTAGCATTTTTGAAATGGGTGGGCACAAATTGGGTCCAATATATTTGGGGTGTGCAGGGGCACACAAAATTTATAGATAAACTCAAAAATAATACGCACCTAAAAAATGAAGCATATTTATATTACAAAAAGTTGGTCATTTTCGTACTGCGAAAGGCACACGGACCCCTCATAAGTAGAAATATAATATTTTCTTATTATTTTGCAGCTTTTCTAATGCGAGGTCACGCTAAACATTTTTATGCAAATTTAAAAAAATGTTGCGATACAAACAGGCATGGGTATATTTTACAAAATTTGGCAGTACCATAGCAACAATAGATAATAGCCAATTAATTTTAATTGGTTTTTGCCTACTTATTAGTAGTAGGACCTACACAACAATTATTTTTTATTTATAACAATATCAAAATAATAAATATTAGATAATCAAACGTTATTTATTGTTTTTATGCAGACATCATTATTTTTAAAATAACTATACTATTATAATTTATAGGCACAATATATTGGTAATTGTTTTAAGGATAGGAGCATAAGTATAACCTTTTGTAACAAGCCAGTAGAATTGATAGACAAATGGAGCGATTTCGATAATTACATACAGTAAAAACGCTTTTCTTTGAATAAAAAATATTTTTCTTTCAAAAATATTATTCTTTAAAGCAAACAAATTTTTTTAATTTAAATAAAATATTTTTGGTCAAAAAGAAATTTGTTTTAAAAAAAGGGAACTGAATTCACTAAATATTTTAGTAATTTTTTTGATTAAAGCAAATTTTTGTTGCTTCTTTCTTAATTTTTCGTTATCTTTCTCAAAATTTAATTTATTTTACTGCAATATCAAAAATAATGGACAAGCTACAAAGTAAGATGATAAATTTACAAAATTACCAACAAGTTCAACTAGAAGTTTTGGACCTTGTCCGTTATCTGCTTACCACTGACGCGCATAAATGTATTAACGAGAGATATTTAATTAAAGAATCACTAGGTAACATGTAAGGTAAGAGCGCCATCAAACCTTGAAGAGGAGAGTCTTCAAAGTTAGTAAAACTGAAATAAAATTCTAATATGAAAATTGAAAAATGTTATATTAATCATAAGTAGTATATCTTGCGCGACTGAATCTACATAATATAGTATTTTACTACTAGTAGATTTGTAAACTAAATATGGAAAGATTTAAGTTATACGGCTGCATAATCTAAAGTATCAAGTAATCCAAACGGTATGGTTTTATGGTAAATATTAATTTAATGGAGGATACACAGTGAAAAATAATTTCTGAAGAATATATATTGCACCAATTGAAGTAAAATTTATAGAATTTCTTCAAATTAGATATTAGGTATGCTACTGAATATTTATAATTCTTTTAGTGAATTATTGTCACAAAAATTAATAAAAAAAAAAGTTTTGACAAAAATACTGTTTTAGGTATACCATGTATTTTATTTAATTTACTCAAAAATTTTGACTAAAATTAATATCCCAATTTATTATGTTTTTTTGTTTCAAATTTTTGAGAAGAAAATTATTTTTCGCCTACACTTACTACCTGAAAAATCCAAAGATGCAGCTAAATAGATTCAATATTTTTGGGGGGCTAAAAATGTATCGTAGGCGAAGATAGCAAAAATAGCCGTGCAGTATTTTTTTTTATTTACTTTTTTAAATTTAAATATGTTTTCAAATTTTAAGTGTGGTCAGCTAATTTTGGGAGCCTCCTTCAGCCTCTCTCTCTCTTCTCTTTAGTTGCATCTATGAAAAGATCAAAAAATTGTGAAAGAAACTGTTTTAGATGGAAAGGGAGAGACTAGACTGGGTAATTTTGCATTTCGCTAAGGCCCTCCGCACACAGTACGACTGTTTTGCAACTAAAATCTAAAACTGGTTGGGTAAGCGACCATTTGGTGACTTGGCACGTGAAGCATAGTAGTGAGCCGCATACTTGTCGACTGATACAAGACCGATTTGAAAACAGTTTCCAACTAGTCTCAGGCGACTGTGCTTCTAGGTTGAATTTTGGTTTCAGTTCACGTTTTCTCTTTACGACAATTCCTACAAAATTATTGACTGATCAAGATTCAGTTGCGCTCATATACCCATTTATGCTTCAGCATGAAACACTTAAATTGCGCTATGTTCTTAGTAAATTTGTGATCCATGACAAACATAACTACTTATTGTAGACTGTTAGTATAGTGATTCCCAGGAAAGATGACGATTACGACACAACAAAATCGTATGAACTAAGGCGAGAATTCCTAGTCAATTGAAGTGGCTCTTTTTGCGTCGGGGATTAAAAGCAAAGGTAACCAATGTATTCTTATTTTAAATTAAAATACACTTTATTTGACTAGGAATTCTTGGCTTAGTTCATACGATGTTGTTGTGTCGTAATCGTCATCTTTCCTGGGAATCACCATATCTGTCGTTTTGGATTTGATTCTCTTGTCCAGCAATCGAGCTAAAATGTAGTGCGATGCTCGAAAGATGCTATTTATAGGTATACAAATGCACACGGTCATTAACCTAGTAAGTTATCCGAATAACTGCTGACTCTAAGGTACTCGGTGAGAATCCGGGGAGAGTCTAAAACTTTCATATGACCGTCCCCGTGCTTCGGAGGGCACGTAAAGCCGGCGGTCCTCCTGGGTTGACGATTGCCGCCGTCAACTATTAAAAACAGGGTTACAGGCATTCCTCAACCCGGGTCAAGCATCCGTGGGGTCTTAATGCCCGAACCTTTCTGGAAAGAGAGAGATAGGCCATGAGTGAACTGAAAGGCCGATGACTTTAAATGCACATGATTTACAAAGAAGGTTGATGCTTAATTACGTCACTAAAGAGCATACTTATCTGTGTCTTATGATGAGAAATCTCTTCAAAGTGATCTCGAAACCATTAGTAGTGCAGTAAAACTTTGCGGTCCAGGGGATGACTCAATCATCCGCATGTATGTTTTAAGCTTCCCGTTACTTTGTGGATATGTATTGTGGAAGAAATATCTAGCTTTTGATAAATCAATGATCGAAAATCCATTTTATACTTTTTGGAAAATTTTAATAGTTTAATAATTTATTGTTCTGCTTCATTTTTGGGAGGAGGATCTTTGAACACTCAGGGAAGATAGGTCTCCGTATGAACACATAAAAAACAAAAATTATGTCTGATGGTCCTCAAATTGATGTTAACGTAGACGGAAATAGTATAGAAAATGTGAACAACTACATTTACTTAAGGTTTTAAGGTTCAAGGTTTTTTCCATCAGGCTTGGAAAAGACAACCAGGACGCATGACTTCTGCATACTACTAGTGCTGATCTATGGCGTGGAGACTATGACAGTTACTAATAAGTAATAACTAATAAAACTGCAAATAGGCTGGCAGTGACACAAAGAGCAATGTAGAGAAAAATTCTCTGCATAACTCTACGTGATAGGAAACGCAAAGAATGGATCTGTGAAAAAACGGGAATCACGGACGTAGCACAAAAGATAGCAAATCAGAAATGGAGTTGGACTGGGCATGTTATGAGAGCGGAGGACGGCAGATGGTCGACCAGAATCAGAAATTGGAGACCAAGATGCAGTAAAAGAAGTGTCGGACAACCGCCCAAAAAATGGGCAGATGACATAACATAAGAGAGATAGCCGGAAGAAAATGGATGCAAACGGCGCGTAACCGCAAAGAATGGCATAATAAAAGGGAGGACTATGTCCAATATTGGAACGAAAAAATCTGAAGAAGAAGAGAATAATTGTTCAGAATTTTATGGAAGTCTAAGCCTTGCTTGCCTCTTCTAACGGTGTGTCACTGCTAAAGTTCGTTGGTCAATTGACTCTATGGAGTCGACAGTGGCATATTAACTTGGCTGACCTAGCTGAGGGTAGACTTTATCAAGGTAAACATTAAACACTAAAATAGCACATAAAAAATTGTTTTTAGCCCTCCCTGGATCCGCTACTGCTCAATGCGACCCATGGGCACTTTTCAAACAGGGGCGCAAAATTTTGAAAAAGGCTTGAAAATGTTGCACTAAAATGAAAATTTTTAAAAACAACACATAAGGAACTAAAAAAACATTGTCAACAGTACATCTGGGGCGCTTTACACTATTGAACCTCCAGGCGTTGAAGAACGTAAATGCGCCTCTGTATATTGACGATTCGACATCTTGAATTAATTGCTTTCAAAAAATTGTAACACACTAATATTAATAAATAAATGATACGATAAGAGCCCAATAAAGTGAAGTGTAGTATTATAAGAGTAGGGAAATAAACACTTAAGTATAAAGTCTTGAACTTTCAACGTCGCCGACGCGACGCGCCGTATCTAATAATAAATAAAATATATAGAATGATCAAATAAATTGCTCGATTTAAAATATAATAAAAAAAGCTCAAGATTACATTTTTACCTCCAATCAATTTTAAAAAAAAATTGGAGGTATGGTAATCGAAAAAAAATTTCAACTTTTTTTTTTTGCATTTTTGAGATCACCGTGTTCAGAAACGTAAAGATCTGCAAAAAGTAAAATAAAAATTTCTGTGTCGGTCTGTCTGTCTGTCTGTCGTCAAATTTTGTCGATCGATTTGCTTCCGAGCCATCCAACCAATTACGACCAAACTTGGTATGGTGGTAGGGTTCACGGTGGAAAGGTGAAAATAAGGTTTTCGTCGCGATCTATCAATCAGGAGTGCCACCACAAGAAAATAATACGGGATTTTTTAAAAATATTTTGTCTTGCGATATGTTATTTTAAAGGCCTTAAAAGGCTTTATCCAGAATAGGTAAAATTAATCTTCTATCTGTCGTCTGTCAAAAATCACAAGTTGTCAAAGTTGAAACTTTAAGAGTGAATAACTCAAGAAATGCTGAAGGGATCTTACCCAAATTTGGTACGTAGGTACATTGATCCTAATGGATATGAGAGCATATGTAATCCTTCGATAGAAATCAGTAATGCAACATGAAAAAAATAAAATTAACTTTTTTGGCAAAAACATGAAAAAAGTTTTTGTCGATCGATTTTCTCCGGCATTTCTACGTCGATTGCAATCAAACTTATTGGACGTATGCCTCGTGGGCTGGAATGGTGAAAATAAGGTTTTGCCAGAGAAATCTTCACCAGGGCCACCACAATAAAATAAATTTAAAAAAATGAAAATGTCGTCGTATCTCCGGAAATGTTTACCCGATTCAGCTAAAATTTGGTGTGTCGATGGAGCTTTGAAAGTATAAGTATTGGTGAGAAAACAAACCGAGCCAATTGTAACAGGGCGGGGCAGGTCAGAAAAATTATAGAAAATATTAACTGAAATCTTAATTTATATATTTTTTGTGAGAATTTGTCAGATGGGTGGCAAAAATAAAACAATATATTCAAAATTTTAATAAACGTCATAATTTTGTGACATATGTGTCAAAATTAGGTTAATGTTGATTTGTATACCGAGTGCAGCATAAGAGTTGAGTTGAGGGCTTTTAACAATTTATTTTAGAATACAAAAATAGGTGGTTTGGTGGGAAATATTTTATAATATCGTCGTACGGACTGACGGAACGTTACTTTATAAGTAAAAGGTTCTGCCACTAGGTAGCGACCAAGTTTAGGCTGTTTGTTAAATTTTTTCGCAAATGTTTTCAGAATCAGTAAATCGGCAGTCAGTAATTTACAAAAATTTATTTTCGAAAAATCCGCTAGATGACCGAAAAAATTTGTTGTGCCAATCTTGGAGAAATTTTATTTGTGACTTCTTACGGTATTATGTGACGTATATAAAAATTTTGGAAAAAATTCAGTGGCGTACAAAAATAAAAAATTTTTTTCATTTAGATTTTGTTAAAAAAACTTTTATAGATAGATTTAGGGTAGGGGTGATACATATAGATATCTTTGCCAGGGCTACCGATATCTTTGTTAAGGCTACCACAATAGAAAACAAAAATGAACATTATGTCATCGTATCTCCGGACAAAATTTGGTGTGCTGGTGATTGGAGGTATTGCGGCAGAGAGTGACGATATTTTTTTATATATGAAAATTTTTCATTTCACAGACTCTCGTATAAGTACATTATTCAAATTACTAAGTATTCACCCCCAGCCCCCTTGGTCACCCTAAAAATATAAAGGCCTAGCTTCGGTTCATTCAGTCTAACAGGGCTAGTTCGTGCCTGACCCAGAAGCATGTGTACTTAAGGTTGGTTTATGCAAAACGCCGACGCACGCACCGCACGCGCTGCACGCATAAAACGCCCCGCACAAAACGCCGCACAAAAATATTGGTTTATGCAGTTCGAATGCGTTTGATGCGTTCTAGTGCGTTTTCTGGTTACAAATTAGAATAAATTCACATTACGGTAGATGGCGCTAATGTTATTTTATTTCATTATTTAAAATTTTTTTAAATCAAATAATCAAATATTATTATTTCTAATAAATCAGAAAGATGGACTGGTTTCTTTTGTAGGTATTTTCGACCCAAAATATGGTGAGCATGAAAGTTTAGCTTTAGGGTCGATAATTTTTCATCGTGCTATTATTATTTCTAGAAAATATCACAATAATGAAAAATAAATTAAAAATTAAATATCAATTATAAGCTAAGGTAACAATTATAATTGATATTTTTATTTTTAATTTATTATTAATATCTAATAATTTTAATTTTAGAAAAATAAATTAGTAAAATAAAATGAGGAACAAAAATTTACTTTACATCATCTGCAAAAATAAGATTTATAATAAATTACTTTCGTAATTTTAAATTTAAAAAAATTGTACCACAACAATTATATAACTTGAAAAGTTCCTAGCGTTACGCGCTGCAATGAAAACCAAAGATAAAATAAATTTCGAGGTTATGCACGCACGTCACGCGCGTCAGCGACGTGCATAAACGCTACTACAGAAATTCAATGTTTCAACTTTATTTGCTTGCGTGCGGTGCGTGCGTCGGCGTCTTGCATAAACCAACCTTTAGTGTATCGTAGATTAAAGTACGTAGATTGAAATTTGCAAAAGTAATCGCAAAGTAAATTTTATAGAATTTGTTTTTGCACATTAATTTTTTTCACAAGCTAGTTATTGACGGGGACCGTAAATTGCGCCAGCGGTTGAGGATTTTTCTAATCCTACCCGTAAATTGCGCCAAAAATTTTTAAGGTTGACCCTAAATTTAATCTAAAAATAAATAATAAAAATAAGTGAGTTTCACCTTTTCCGAGTTCCACCTTTGGCGAGTTCTTTCGGTCTTTGGGGATATTTTTAATTAGTTTAGTCTTTGGCAAAACGGCAAAACAAAAGATTTGTTGATTTTGATAAATTCAGATGATTTAAAAAAGTAATCATTTTCAAAACTAATATCGTCGCGTGGATAATAGCCACAATTATTATATTAATTTAACTGTCAATGAAATTTTAATTAAAAATAAAAGCGAAAATTAGCTTTTGTGAAAGATATAATTTTCCAGTCGATACCAGTTCTGTTTTGAATTCATAAATTGCTAATTTTGGTTATCTTTTTCAAGAACTATTAGTGTATAATGTCAAAAGTAAGTAACTATTTAAATGTAAATTATTTTATATTTTTTTCAGTCTTGACATTTAAATACTTTTAGAGAGAGAAGTGGCAACGCTGTGCTACCACACCTACCTTACACAGGAGTGGAAGGTAGTAGGCAGGTACGTTCTGTTGACTCGGTTGGGGTCCTGACAGTTCCAGATGTGGAAAACTGTTGTCGGTGTCTATTGGTTTTTCATGAGTTAATAGTTATAATTTTTATTGTTTTTATTAACGGGAGGGATTTAAGGAACTATACTTTAATACATAAAGCTTTGTTTTTAAGTATGCAACGATTTGAAAATAGCTGTGATCTCAATACACGGTTGTGATGATATAATATCCATAATAATATACGATTTTACATAATATTTTTGAAAAAGTTATTAAACAATGTCCCTTCCTCTTCAAATCTCGTGTAACCAGCGCGTAAAAGATGTGTTGACAAGTTCGAGTATTGAGCAATTGGAAATTGGCACTAGCATGGCAACCAAAATATTGGCACCTGTCAAAACGGAACAGCAGATATTGGAAAACTCAATGCTGGAAGATGATCCAAATGCAAATAGTGCAGTCACGCAAGAGGAGAAGGTGCGGCCCCGCTGGGGACCCCAACACAAAGGCGCCCAAGAACTAGCTAACCTATATACAACCGGTAAACAAAATTCTCTTTTTTAAAAAACACTTTTTGTTATGCAAAATTGTCCATGCTTATGAATGAAATTCGAGGACGACACATGTTGCTATATTTAACAATTTGGAATTTGTGCCAAGCAATGCAATAGTTATGATTAGTTTATGCCTTGAAATTTTCTTTAGTGCATTGCTACTACTATATTTTTTGTCGAAAATCACACTTTGCCAAACATTCTTAATTAAACTCGAAATATTTATTTTTATTGGCACAATAATTTTTTTACAACGGAGTTGTAAAAATAATTCTCTGAAGATAACTTGGGGTGCTTGAACTAATTTTTCAAAAATAGGTCAATGCTATACAGCTGTATAGGCTGACTTGTATTTTCCAAAAAAAATTGGTATCAAAGGCATTAATATAAAATAATGTTTGATATTATGGAATGACGTGGAATTCAAACCACGGTAGAAGCATAAGCTCTATTTACCAAAAATAAAAAATTCGCCTTGGGAAAATCTCGCCCATGAAAGTAGCCAATTTCTTCCGCGTTATAATGTAGTCGCCTCTTTCACCTATTAAGTATTCGATGTACTTAATTAGTTCCAATTAAAATTAAATAACCTTTGATCGTTTAATTGGAACTATAGGTAAGATACGTAGGTACAAATTCCATCGTTTAATCTCAAAATTATATGTACAATATTTTGTGCCAATATTATGGAATTATGTAAAAAAAATTAATTATAATTAATTTTGCCAAGTACTTATTAAATAGGTATAAAATTGTATGATATGAAAATATTTCTTTATTGACTGTTTCAAGTTTCTTTAACATTCAAAATCAAATGAATTTTCTAAATCAAATTTGAATTAAATTTTTTCGTGAAATATCAGCATTTTTTACTTTGTCGCATTTTATTGTGGTCGCCAAGTATTGAATAAGCAATTAATTTTTACTGTCTGGTGTAGTAATTTATTAAATAATATACAGTTAGATTATGAATTATTTTCACAATTTTCCGATCTGATCGTAAAACGTTCCTCGTTAACATTATTTCAGTTACATTTATGCTCCTTTGTAATTAGTAGGTCTTTTGTATTTATTAGTAATACCAATATTAAAGATAACAAACCACTGATTAAGGTAAAGCAAGGAATGTCACAATTTCAAAAGTATTAAAGAGGGGTTCACCCTGATATTTACAATCAATCAATAAACTGCGTTTATAAACTTCATTAAATGAGAATATCGCAGAAAAATACCAAAAACATTCTAAAATATTATTTTGCCTCTTTTACTAATTTTATTATATAGAACTAATTTTTGTTATACACGAAGTAATATTTGTCATATGGAAATATTCTACAAAATTATGTTCTAAACAATTGAAAATACAAAAATTACAAATTTATATTCGCAAATACTTCCTAAATTCACTTCAATTCAAATTTAAATAAAATTACTTCATGGAAATCCAGCAGCGCCGCTGGAATAACCTATTAAGCCGAAAAATCACTATTGATATATTATTATAACGAACTGCCATGCATAATATTAATAAAACAACTAAATAATTTCGTAATTTATTGCATAGAATTATTTTAATAAATAACGTTATATATATTTTAAACATTTATTATTAATTTCCTATATAGCGTTTATTAATATTCTTATGCAGGGTTGTGACCGTGACTCCAAGTCTCTGCTTCCCTGATGATTATTTTATGCAAAAAACCTTCAAATATATGTGTTATAGCATAAAATTCTAGATCAATCATTCTGAATCAATCAATCAATTAATTTTCTATAAAACAAAGACTAATTTTGTATCTATATTTATTATGCCGTTCAAATATTAGAAATTTGAAATGTCTACATTATGAAAGTTGATATGATAACGTGCAGATTAGTAAATTAAACACGTAATTGCAATTTTAAAGATGAATTAAATTAATACTTAAAAAATGCCTACAAAAAAATTGAAAGTTTCAAGTACCGGCGGCGTTTTCCTTAATTTAATTTCTAATGTCTGAAGTCAGAACTGAAGAATAATGAAGTTTGTTAATTTGTTAAAATTAAGTATTCAGACAAAAAAACTTGTACCTACTTATATCAATTTTCAAAGTAATTGTATTGTACAAGTTTTTCGATAGTCATGATGGTTTTGAAATCAATCATGTTTTTTTTCTTTTGTTTCAAATCAATTATTTGGTGACTTTTTTTTAGGTTTCAAATTATGAAGGCAATTAATAATATTCGATAATAATGATAATGATAATAATGTTCGATTTGCGGTTCTAACTTAAAAATATTTCCACCGCTACAAGAAAATCCTTCCGAGACCAGTGATTGAATCTTTCTATCATCATAAGAAAAAAGCAGAAACCGATTACTTATTGATCCCATTATTTATAAGAAGTTCAAACTATTAAAAATATTCTGTTTTCATTTTTTGAAAATTTTATTGAATTAAATACGTTATCCATGTGGCCAGTCCGCTCCTGACTATAGATTTTCATAAAGGTACACAATTTTTTTTCGATTTTTGACCTTGACGTTCTGTCAATTGGTCAGACTTATGTAAATATAGAACCAATTCTTAAATCCACAACGTGTCAACTGAGAAATTCTGTCAAGTTCGAGATTCTTTACCAGAATTTCCGCTCTATAACTAAACCAGCGATCACACCAATTCACTGCTGTGGTTTAAAGGTACCCAATAATCGCATAGTTACTATGTACAATTAATATAAATATTATGTAAATAAATAAAATAAATGTAAGCCTGCCGTAAGAATTAGGTCGTATCGTAAATATATACTGTTATTTACTAAAATTGATAGTCTAAAACTAAGCTGTTCTTTTTTTGATATAAATTCTGTCATCCGAACAAAAGTTGCCGCTTCCACTTCCATAGGTAACTCATAGAAATTCAGGGCGATATTTGAAAATTGGCCAACTTTTCAGTTTCCCTCTTTTGTATCCTCACTCTTTGGCGTTTTTTCTTATTCCACGCACTTCCAAGGTTATTTTCATTCACCAAGTTTTTTTTTGTTAACTTTTGTTATGTCTGTTTCAATAATATTTTGACTAAACAACATTTTATATATTATGTTTAATTGAGCCTATCAAATGACATAATATTTTTAATTCTTCTTGGTTATTCAAATTTTACAACAGGAAACCCCAAAAAACTATTTTTAACGTTTAATTTAATTAAACGCACCTTGATAATATACCGTACTATTCTCACTTGGAAAGGTAGGTAACAATTGAAACTGAGTTCAAGGTCAAATATAAAGCTTTATTGTGCTCGACCGAAGAACTTTCAGTTTTGATTACTCACCTACTTCTAAATGATAAAAGGTTAAATATTTTTTATGTGGGAAAGTGATATAACAACAGTTTGTGTTGTTATAGTAAATTATAAACGGATAGAAGTTTAGGTTCTTCCTGATACAGAAACTTTCTCGTTGCTTTGCACTATTTAATGAGCAACTTTGTAGTTTTTTGTTACAAATTATATTTTGTATCGGATTTTAAGGAAATTTAATGAGATTAGAGGAAATAAAATTTAATTCTGAATGCTGTTATAGAATGAGGGGGGGGGCGAACTGGAATTATGTTACGTCTAATTTATTTTGCATTATAGTTCTTCGTTTTCATTTTACTCATATTTGCATAAATTCCGGAATCTCAGTAATCTCCAAAGTAGCACACTGGATATTGCTGTTAAGTTTTAACGTTACGTTAAGTGAATGTAAATGATACTTTATATCTCTTCCCTTATTATTATGTTTATTTGCTTTAATAGGGTCGGTAATCGTTTAAGAAAGTAAATTAATATGATTGAGTAAACACACTTGGCATAATTAAAATTTAACGAATATTTTCGGAATCTATTTGTAATGTAAAAATAAGCGTACTACTATAAAAGTTAATTGGCATAAAATTTTATGTAATTCGTTACATCTTGTTTAGATTTTTTATGTAATTATTATTGAGATACAAATCATAAAATGCGAATCACGAAAAGTAAAAGCGAACCTTCTTGGATGACTAGTTTCTGACATAACTGTTATCATGGCGATAATGAAACCGTGTTATTTACGCTATTATCTAGTTTGTAATACTTCGACGTGTATTTCAAGTGATATAGAAACAAAATTTTACACCCTGATAAGGTAATTTTCAAACATCAGACTTGGAATATGAAAAAAAAACTATAAATTATTTTTTTCTTTAAAAAGATTTTTTTATTGATTATTTTTTAGATCGGTTTTTTTTTTTAATTATCAATTTTTTTTTCTATTTTCCGCTACCTTTGTTTGGTTAAACTGATAGTGTTGGCATTCTTGTCCTGCTTTTCCTTGTTCTTGTCTAAGCAAGACAAGATCAAGGCAAGACTTGGTAATTCAATTGCAAAACAATTGATATTGATATTGAATTATTGATAATAATAATTCTAAATTGCCTCAATATTAGGTATATTATATAAAGACTTGTAAACATATATAATATGTTGAATATAATCGACGATAATAAACAAAAAGGGAAATGAAACAAAACATGGCTTGATCATGTGTCATGCGAAGAGAAGATAGTGGAGTGGAAATCGAATAAGGATAGATACAGAGAACTGGATGACAAAATGTGAGCACAGGAAGTTGTGAAAAAAGATAGAAAATATATAGAAGAAAATAAGTATCAATGGAGACGCGATTTACCTTCTAAAATGGACCGCGAGGACTCCTTAAATGGAATGGTTAGATTTCGACAAGAATGGAAACCTTTTTTCATTTAATATTTTACCATAACTGCGCAACATGTAGTTCCCCGAATTTAAATTTAAATTATTATAATTGCCTTCTTTTCGCCAAAATCAGTAAAACTCATAAAACAAGTTATAAATTTATTCATCTTATACATCTCAGTAGAAATATAATTTTTCATCCTGTATTGCAAGATTATTACATAGTATTTTTGTAACAATTTTTACACAGATCAATTTTTATAATACATTAATAGAAACTCGTGAAACATTTTCTTGTACATAAAACATTAAATATTACATAAAGTAATAACAAATGATAAATTAGAACGCTGAAAACATTCACTAGCCCTGCAATATGGGCAAAATTATGAAATCCTGGAAAATAATGGTCGTCTTGTCGGGACGATACGCAGGGAGGAAAGCAGTAATATTAAAAAACTATGACGACGAAAGTGCAGAAGAGCAATATGGAAACACACTAATCGTTGGTATTGATCGATATCCAAGAAAAGTACACAAGCGAATGGGGAAGGCAAAACTGCATCAACGATCAAAAATCAAGGCTTTCATAAAGATGATCAATTACAATCATCTGTTACCTACTCGTTATGCGGTCAATTTAGTTGCCGACCAAGAAATCGCACCTAAAGACTCAAATCGAAGGATTTTTATCAATTCAGGCATGATTTCAAAAAATGGTCCAGTTCCCAATTTTCATTAGTTGAAAATTAATAAAATAAGTAAATTTTTACTTTTCCTCTTCTTTTCTTTTCAAGAATTTTTTTATTTGTTATTTTCTATTCTTAAAAATAAGTTCTAGTGTTTCGGGCGGTTGTGAGGCTGGCTTGTGGTCGGCTAGGGCCATCAAAGCAAATTTTGGTTAAATTTCGAGTATTTGATGGAAGACGTAGTTTATCTATTATTTGTTGGACATTATTATCATTTAATACGCCAGTCGCCATATCTTTTTGTACTAAATATGCATATAGTTCGTCAAGATATTCATCTGCATTTTCTACCAAATAATAAGTCGAGCCAATGAGGCGTATAAGGTACTTCTTTTTATCGTCTTTGTCATCTTTCATCATGTAAAATTGGTCTGTTTGATTTGATATACAACTCTGTTCATGTTTTTTTAACTGATTTGGATAAATAAATCTTTTATCGCAATAAGAACACTTGTATATATATTGGTCGGTGTGTTTTGAACATATGTGATATAAAAGCAATCTGTATCTTGCGAAAGTCGAAGGACATTCCGAACACTTGTGCTTTTTTTCCGACCGATGCGTTGTTCTTACGTGTGTTGTTAAGTTTGACTTTTGACTAAATGCTTTATTGCACTCTTGGCACTTGAATGGTCGTTCTCCAGTATGCGTCCTCGTGTGGTTTTCCAGTTCTGCATTTCTAACAAATTTTTTATAACATACTGCACACTCGAAGGATTTTTTATGATTTGCATATTGATTATTTAAATAATTCCTTTTCCTTATCAATTCCTTTTCAATTTTTTGGTGTGAAGCTCGATGTCCTCGTAGTGTTTCATTGGACGCATATCTTTTGGTACAAATTTCACATTGATATGGCTTGGACAACTCTTTCATTTTCTTGTCTTGTCTATTATATTATTCACTTTAAATCGTTTAATTATTAAAAATTAAAATAGCGTTTATACAGTAATTTTGTTATTAATTATTATGGTTAAATTAAAAATCAAGCCCGCAGTCCGTTACCACACATTAATCAAAACTCTTATTACCAACTTAATAAACTTAAAATCAAAAACTAATCTAGTGGGGAATTGCCTGCGCAACGACAACTTTCCAAAAATATTCGATTACAAAAATAAGGATGGCGTTACATACATATAACACGGTAACATATAGTTGCTTTTAAACAGCCCGAAATTATTTTGTGATATTTTAAAACCTTGATATCCCAATCAAATACTGCAATAACTGATATATTACTAAACCAAGTTGACAAATGTGTTGATTTGCAGTTTAACGCACCTCGGTCTACGTTTATTAGAAAAAAACTAGTGCAGTACCTATGTTTAATAGATCAGGACTGTTTTGAAAATTTTCGTCATACACAATCATGTTATTTGATTATACGATGAAGTAAACTTCAAATTGTATTTTAAAAATGAATTACGGTTGCTTTAGTTGCATTTAGATTAAATGATATAGATGAACGAGAATACAAAAACTGCCATTTTCCGTTTTAGGAATATTTTTACTAAAGTTGGCAATAGATTTTTATATCGCACCCAGTACCCACGGTATATGACACACAAAAGGCAAAAATGTGATACAAATATAGGCATAATTTTTGTTTACTCAGATCTCTTGTCAAATCGATTTTGCCTTGAGAATGAAATTAGGAAGTGGGTGAGATGTGTTTTCTCTAAGCTTCTGGTATTAACCTTTGAACTTTTACGATAAATGATAAGCAAAATTGAATGATTTAAATTTTGCAATTTCAATGTAAACTTGAAATTTTTCCGAAATTCTCATTCCATTTCCAATTTATCAATCAAATCTTTTCGTTACTACGCAGCACCGAATAAAATAAAAACATACTTTTGCAAATTGGTTAATAAATAGAACGTGGGCCGTAGTTACTTCTTAAATTTCTGACAAACAACGCTCACTTTAATTTAAAGGTTCTTCGTCCCAAATAATGCTCAGTGAGCAAACTTATTTGGTCGACAAAAATTCTTAAGAATCTAATCCTTGGCGATCATCTCGTAGGATAATGTTAAAAACTTTCCTGAACATTAAAATTTTATGAACTTGCAAGTCGAATATTATATTAAACACGAAACATGAATTAAATGGAATATAATGGGAAAAACTTAACTCTTTTCCAGATGATGCGATATATTATTTACGAGCAATTGTTCTACCTTTAAATTTAAATTTTAAAATTATGCATTGGGTATGTTATCGACTTGTCTGGAACTTTTTCAAGAGCCTGATAAAATATATATGAGTGCGTGACTTGAAATTGCTTGAAGGATTTTTAAACGGCGCAATTACCTGGTTAATAACGCTTTTGTTGAAAAGTTTTTCATTCAAGTGCAATAATACGATTATGTCCAAAAAGTTTGTTGACAAAAATTAATAAGTAATATATCAGCAGTGGTGGTTCGTAGTTTGCTTTTATAGGAGGGCAACGATCCGAAATTAGGAGGTCAGCATTAAAAAGTGTTACAATAATAATAATTAGTATTGAATTTTGGGAGGCTGTGCCCCATCCACCCTCCCCGCATCAGCCGCCACTGCTTTTAACTTATAAAATTTAATAATAAGTTTGAATTTGCACTAAATGTTTTTATAAATATATTGAGTCGTAATCTTTATAGATAATAACAAAACATGAAAATTTGCATGTAAACGACTGCTGATGCATGGAAAATCCCAACTTGGTGCACTGGTGCCTTGCACTATTTTCTGCAAGTTCTTTGGAAAATTTTGATCGCCATATTGAGATATTCGAACTTCTTTAAATTTATTGATAATCGACTAAAATCGGTCTGCAGATACCAACTGCGTCAAATGTTTTTATATTCAACCTACCCAACCTACTCATGTTTGTTTACTCGTTGATTCTGAAACTTGAATTAATTAAATTGTAAAGGAAGGTATGACATAATAAACTTATTATAATTTTTTTTGTATTTATTTATTCTTTAAAAATTAAACAACAAACTGGTCACAATAGTTTGTTACGCTGCGAAGCAAATCTAATATTTTAGATAAAATAGCATTATTAGGAGCTTTGGAGAGGCCGATGAGTTGTGGTGGTCGAGAAAACTGCGCTTTGGCGTTCTGCTATCCGCAACCAGAACGCCCACCATCTTTCTACTATTTATTAGTGTCAAATAGGTGTAATCATTAATCAATTACAACGTTACGATTAAAGCCCATTTTATTTTCAGCTGTTTAAAATGACCTCGTTGCACGCTTGCATGCATTAATGTTGGCACCTGCATACTTAAATTGGTTCTGCTAGTTTTTAGAATTGAAGTACGGTTTGATTACATAATACAACCTTACATAGAAAAAAAATTAGATTAGAACTATAATTTAGACCACCGCACCCGTACCGAACGTTTAAATTCGTTGGTACAAAGTAGCCCTATGTTCGAGTCTACCCTACTTTTTGGACTTGTACTGATTAAAAGTCAAGTTTAGCCTCTTAACTATTAATTTTTTGTTAAAAAGTGCAAAAATAATAATAGCGCATTTTCAAAAGTATCTGCCTCTCCCAACCTTCATTTTCAGTGTTTATATTTTAAGAATATTAATTTGTTCTGATCAATAATTACGTTTTGTACTCTTATCATTATGTATTATCTCTAATATGTTGTATTAATAAAATATACTATATTAATGTACTTGGCTAGTTCTCGCTTTTCACCAAGGTAACTCTCGAAATGGAAAAAAAATTTCTTTATCTTTCTTTACACTTCAATACATTTTTAAACGCTTCGATTCACCTTCATTCAGATGTTTTTTTTATAACCAATCTTAAATGTACTACAGTAGAACCCTTCTATAACGAACAGTGGCGTAGCCAGGGGGGGGGCCCGGCTCCCTCCAAAATTTTCTTTGTATTGTTTTTCTATTACTAAACTTTCTATTAAGCGTTTGACCTTGAAAATTTAAAAAATTTTTGTTTGCGACGCTATTACAAGACTCGCTTGGGGTCTCCCCAAACTAAATTCCTGACTACGCCACTGCTAACGAGAACGCAAGGGACAAACCTATTTACACATTATAACAGATTTTCGCTATATAAACAGTCATACAAAATATATACAAAACGGCAAGGGGCCAAACGATTTACTCGTTATAGCCGATTTTTCGTTATAATGGGACTCGCTATAGAGATTACAGAGGTTCAACTGTATATACTTTCTTAATAATTGAATTATGAATTACAGTACGTTTTCGTATTTGTTATGGTTTTTGTAGCGTTTTGAATGTGAGATTCAGTTCAACAAATATTTAATATAATTTTTGCATTCGAAACATAATTACATAATATAAAATAAATATAAATTATGTGAGAATTGTTGTAAAATTGAATGGTATAATATAAAAAATAGTATGTTACATCATGAGTGATGCAGAGGATAGATTACTGAACGAGTAGACAGATTTGAACACAAGCTATTGGTGTAAGAGTTCGGTAATCTTTTTTCACCAGTGGTGAAAAACTTCATTACAGCCAGGGGTGGGTAAAACACATTATTATATGTTAACCAATGAGAATCAAAAGTATTTATTTCAATTTTTTAAAATTTTCTTATTTCTTATTAGCCGTCGGTTGTATTTCATTTGAACCTTTATATCCGTAATTACAGGTAGAAATGTTACACAATTCTTCATAAAACAGTGAATCATATTAGGAAAAAACAACAACATTCATAAATAATAATTTTTTAATTTATTTAATTTTTAAGTTAATATTTTTACATTTTTTATATGTAAAGGAAAGCTTAAATTTTAAGTTGAGATGTCGTAAACGGGCACAAATCAAGTAAAATATATTAAAATTTTGAATTTTTAGAAATTGCAAAACATCTATTTTCTTAAAAAACTTGCCCACCCCTGATTAAAGCAATCAAAATTCGTTTGTAACTTGCTATTTTTTTTTTCCTAATACTCTCACTTGACGTTGAGATGTCTCAAATTGTTTTCAAACGAATGATAGCATGCGATATAAAAAAATAACCTTACACCTAATTAGATAATTTCACTAATTTATTGTAGCCACTTACCTGTTCACCGAAATTAAAAATAATCCACTTAAAAGTAACCTATAAATAACACAACCTCCAACAAATAACGGACAAAATTATTTTTATTATGCAATTTGAAAAGCCTGTGATCTAATATTGATATTAAAAGTGATGTTTTATTTCTATTGTTATAATATAAATAACTACAAAATAATAATTTTGGTAGTTCTTACGTAAACCTAATGCAGAATGCCATAAAGCATCGACCGAACCAGGTGGAACTCGGATGACAAAATTGAGGACCCTCGATCCCAGAAAAATAGACTTTTACGCTTTTACAAAATTTTAATATAAAACCTTAACATTATTATTTCTATTCGCACTATGCACTATCTCTTTTCTTAAAATATTATTAGAAGATTTTAAAATAATAATTAAAAAAAATTAAAAATCTGATCCTACTGATCTTAAGGTAGATGGTTGATCCTGGATTTAGAACATAATATAAATTTTAAAATTTTATTCTTATTTTAAAATTGTTGACGATCGCGAGTGGATTAACAATATTTTCATTAGTGTTGGAGTAGAAAAGTAGTTTCCGGTTCATTTTCAATGCCTGATATATTTTTTATAAATTTTTATAAAATATTTTTTAAATATTTGGCATCGATGATTTTAATAATAAAAATTGAAAGAACTAACATTTTTGAAAACTTTGTTTTTTCAAAATTGGAAATTAGCGATTGATTGAAAATCGAAACACAGTATTTAAAGAACTTGTCATAAACCGTTCATATGAAATCAACTTCTGATTTTGAAAATAATTTGTTGTCTCAATTTCTATTATTAACTGCATTTACAACAACGTAAAATTTACGTTAGAATTTATATTTCGCTCGATACGAAACACGCATGAGATCATGATTTGTCATCTCTCTGTATAATTTAAAATATTTTAAAATCTTATGAATGATTTTATGAATATTGCTGTGGAGATAATTTTAAATCCGATTATAAATCTTAGGTTGTACCTACGCAAGCAATAGAAAATTGATAAAAATGTATTTTTAAAAATGATTTCAAAAAACAATTAATTCGTAAGAAATTATTAAATAATTATATCTAAAAATTAATTTTTGTTTTTTGTCGATAGTCTTCTCGAATGCTTTTTCTTTAAACAGGAAAATACAGAAAAAATACTTCTTCCTGGTTTT
Source organism: Cantharis rufa (assembly GCA_947369205.1). Taxonomy (NCBI): domain Eukaryota; kingdom Metazoa; phylum Arthropoda; class Insecta; order Coleoptera; family Cantharidae; genus Cantharis; species Cantharis rufa. The sequence continues at coordinate 11,798,703 of OX376303.1, forward strand.
AACCCGACGACATTAAAAGTAGCAAATCAATAGAAACGTCTGTTTATACAACAGGTCAATAAAAATCGTCAAATCAAAATATCATCATACTTCACCATTCCTATTGGATTATAATAATATTTACAAAAAGTTGTTTTATCAGGAAAAATACCACTTAATGTTCTTTTTTCATGTATAGGTGCCTATCTAATTTATTTTAAAAATTTGAGAAAATTACGACCGATTGCATGTGTATGGTTAAAAAAGCAGTATATATAGATACGTACTTATAAATAATGCATTGTTGTTGATATTATGCGTATTACAATGAGGGGTTTCAATTACGGTGTGATTACTTTTATTTTTCACGGTCATTACTTTTAATTTGTCATGTTTAAATTGCCGCAATTGTTATAAAATAGTTAACGTTAACAACAAAAAAAGATGTTCTTTTTTTAAATGATTCGGTGTTTTTGTAGGTAATTTTGTAACTCTCAAAATCGCATTTAATATTTCGAATAACAATCAACATTTTTGTACTCGCCAATTGCTGTTAATTAAATTATCTCGTGAGAATAATGAGATAAATTTGTTAATAGGCACTAATTTGTTTTTCTAGTTTTGATTATACCGAAGAGAATATTTTTATTTGCCTCGTAATTTACCATAATTAAGTAACAATTTAGTAAACCGCTGTGATTTAAAAGACTACTTATGATTAAAATCTAAATTATAGAAATTTAATTTTGTGAGAAAACAGAAAACCTTGTATTTGAAAAAAAAAAAAATTCGTATTTTTTGAAAATCGGGAAAAACTGGAAAATTTATTGTTATAATTTGTCGTAGAATTTCAGTTTGTCATTTGAAAAATTTTCATTGTCTAATGGCACGAATGCTTTTTAGCTGCATTGTTCAAAGTTCGATAAATTTACTGCAGACTTTGGTGCAAATTCTTGTATAAATTTTTAATTTTCTTTGTAATAACAGCATTTAGATGGAAAAAGTGTTAATCGTGCATAATGCAACCACGAAAACGAGCTTTGAACGAGATTGTATCGTTATAAATAGAAATTGCATGTTACCATAAAGCTTGGATTACATTTCTAATTAATGCTAATATCCAAACCAACTCAATTATTAATATAATAACTTGTTGGATAATTTGAACATGTATTGATTATAGATTAACTGGAAAACAGAACAATTTCAATGAGGTAACTTATGAATTACTTATTGCTGATAATTAGCAATCGATAAATCTGTAGTTTAAAATTTCCAGTAATCGTCCAAAATTTGATCAGATTTCCCATTTTCGAAACCAATTTTGTCCAACCCTTGCGGTGCTATCGTTTAATTTAATCAGTTTGACGCGATTGACATGGAGATACTACCATAATAAACACTTTTCTGGTCATGTTATACCTGATAGCTAGATCATATAGATAGCTATTTAGCACACAGTGCCGAGAGCCGCTATTCGAAAACAATTTTTTTTTAAATAAAGACTTATTTTATTGTTTTAATAAAAATTGAAAACAGTTCAGATAGTTATTGCAATAAAGAACAGAAATAAATGTTTTATATTTTAATAATTATTTATGAAGTAACAAAACAAAATTAAAAAAATATTTTAAATAATAGGAGGAGCTCTTTGAAAACATCAAAGGGATTTAATTTTATATAAAATCAGTTCCTCACGCTTGTTCTCGAATTGATGTTTTGTATGACCGGTTTTGTTATTGAAAAAATTGTGCAATTTTTAAAATGAATTTTTTTAATTTCTATCTTTTGTTATTAAATCGTGCGACCGAGTTAAGATCGCTGACTTCAAATTTAATAGCATTAATTTTAACTGCTCTATAAAAAGCCGTGTCCTGTTTGGAAATAAACTCGATTATCTCTTTATGTTTTTCTTTAATAAAAAAATAAAATACACAAATATTATGGTCAGCTAAAATTATTATTATTATTATTATATAATTTCTAATACAAAAAATTTAACTTTTTTTTTTTTCAAATTAACACTTGAATACCGACATTTAATAAGGTCAGATTAGTATAATAGGATTCGAACTCGTCAAGTCTGTCTTTTAATATTAAATAATATATAAGAATAAGTAAGTAACCGATTCCAGCTTAATTTTGAAACGTAACATTTAACGCTTTTTTTTTGTTAATTTCTATAGCCTTGATATTATACATACATCCAGTATGACACTTGTAAAAAATCAGCACGTAAGTTTTGTGTTATCGATTTGAAATTTCGTCAACGTTAATTATAATGCCTTCAAACATTTTATATGCCATATAATTTAAAAAGTCGTTTTTGGCTATTTTTACTTTGATATTTAACAATTTTCTTTAAATAGTGCGCAATTTGCATGAGAAAGTATTTTTAGCCCGAATTCCGTTTTCGGCTATACCTATTTTTCTTTTTCGATTTTAATTTATTTTCTGAGATGTTATGTTAACCCACTTCACCCTTAATATATATTCGAAACGATGTGCAACATAAACATTATTTTAGGTCGGGTGCTTTTACTGTTAATTTAAAAAATCACCTGTCATAAATTTAATAGAGGCCATTAGCGATCAAAAGCGTTTTATTGATAAATCGTTCAAATTTAATTTTTCTTACTGGTGGAAAATGCATTTGAAATTGTTGGATAATTACGATAATTTTCATTCCAGCCATCAAATACCACCGTGAAAAGGACTAATGAAATGGAAAATTGTTTTATAAATTGAAAACTGTTTGTAGGTTCAATAGCCAATTAGTCAATAGTGTGTGTGTGTGTGTACCTCGTATAAATATGCATGACTAATTAAATATGCGCTTAGGTTATCAATGAAATTGATATTTTTACTTTAGGACTTATCAGTACTATGACTTCTAATTTTAGTCAACATTTTTTATGAATAATTGGTTAATTTTCTATGTACATAACACTTCAATATATTAAGCTATTGATTGTGTTAAGGCCATTCAGATGAGGTAATCCTAAATTCAGATGGAAGCGTTTACATCTGAGAACCTGCAACATTCGTATTACACACTTTTTACAACCACCAACCGCCAAAAAAATTTTTTTTTATTTTGCGTCTAAAACAAAGTTATTTCGAAACCCAGTCGCGTATCGAAATGGACAATATTTCGAAACGCAATTTTTTGTTTTAAAAGGTTGGTAACTAAACGTCAGTCAAAATTAAAACTAATGATGCCACTATAAATAATGTTATAAACCTATAAATCGATGCAAAATAATGTTAATTGTCTATAAAATAATTAATAATAATAAAGAAAATAGTCAACTGCAAGTATAATTTCGTTTATTTAAACTTTTATGGGATCTCCTAACCTGTAAATTTTTTGTTACCAACTATCACAGAAATACAAAAAAAATTCAAGTTTACTATTATTTAATAAAATGCACATTTTTAATATTTTTAGAGCGTATAAAGCGCAAAATAGAAAAAATAGTATAAGAAACTCGTTTTATAAGACGTTTTATCGCACTTATCCTTTAGAAAACTCCCCGCTACGCGGCTCGTTTTCTAAACGGATTGCGTGCGTTAAAAACGTCACTTATAAAACTAGTTTCTTAATATACTATTTTATCTGACAAAATTATCACAAATATAAAAAAAATAAAACTTTATTGGAAAACCTTCAGAAAAACGATCTAAATAATCCGAAATCTGAAATTTAAAATATAATTCTTATTATTGACAACTTTAAATATTATTTTTTATACGCTCATGACGTCACAACTTTACTACTTTACTCCTTTAGTTCGTGGTGTCAAGTGAACTATCTACGTATATGTCGCGGAAATATTGTGGAGTACGGAATGTCCCCAATATTTTGGTAACCCTTTAATATGTGAAGATTAAAATTTAAAATTTTTTGCATCTTAAGTGGGGACACTGTGACCCCACATTTCAAGTCGTCATTTTACATTTCAACGATGTAGAATGTAGATGAACTTTTTGACCATATCAATACTTTAGAAAACCCAAAAAGTGCACACACACTTTTTAGAACTAAAATGTTTTTTTTATTAAAAAAAAATGAATTAGATTCATCGTCTGATGATGCATGGTGAAAACGTTTGCGATATTGTATACTTACAGTGCATTTTATTTCTGATAACAAACATTTTAGTTTTAAGAAGTGTGTGTGCATTTTTTGGGTTTTCTAAAATATTGATATGGTTAATATCGAGTTACACCACTTAAACCACGTAGCAATCGATTATTTTGAACTTTTTGAGTTCAATACAAATGTAAATATAAGTTACATCAATTTATAGCAGCACGAAAGGTCGTCAACTTTTTTATTGATATTTTCAACTTTGATTAGAATTTTTACCATATAACTAAGGTCAGGGAGATTTTATGGTATTTATTCATATTCAGACATATCACTGACTGTGTACCGGTTATACAGTTTTTAATTTGTTCTGTCTGTGTATATTGCACATTGAAAGCGACATCGACTAGTTTTGCAATGTTAGTTCCGGATTACAATAACTATTTATACAACTAGTCATGAAAAGCGACATTATTTTTGTCGCTAGGGTAGGCAACCGTACTCCCTGTAACATTTCTGCATGTGTGGAAAAGATTACTTTTCGACACTAGTGCGTAAAAATCTTATTTTACCTTACTCGTACGAATATCGAAAGCTACACATATAGAAATAGAAAAGATATCAAGTAGATATTATTTAACGAGTATTTATTTATTCACGTATTCTTTCTTATTATTGATAATAACTTTAATGGTGCTAGATGTTAGCACCTAATTTGACAATTATCTCAAAAAATGAGACACGTAAACAAATTAGGAAAAAATACAGAACTGCTTGAAACTTGCTTTAACTTGATTTTGACATTTAGATACCAAAAAAATGTTGCTAATTTATGTTTAGCTACTTTTAAGAATAACCGAATATCGAGTACTCCAATGAGTAATTGCTTACAAACAAAGGTGGTTATAAAGCATTAAATAAGTTTGTACATCGATGTCGCTGAAATCCTTGACATTCAAGCTTGATTCATAGCAAGGATTTTATGTTGTTTGCCGATTACTTATCAGTCGATTTTCTGGTCTCAGTTTAATCTTTTTGAAAAAATAATTTGTAAGGAGTGGCCAGTAAGCTTTTAACATATTATTTAATTTTTAATTATATTTAAACTAATATCAAAATTAATATATTATTTTAATGATATAACCAAGAGGTGATCGACAAAAATTTAAAATTTATGCGAATACTACTACTACTACGGTTACGTTGAACTACATAAATCAAGCTTTGCTTCTAAAAATATCTTTCGTTTTCGTGATAACATAATCGGGGAAATGCTACTTTATTCTGGAGGTAAATTCTTAATAGAAGTAAAAGTATTATGGAAATCACCATTAGGCCCCAAAATAGAATTAATTAAATTATTCTAATTTTCTTTAAAAAAATGGTTAACGTTCTTCTTGCATGTGTTTCATTGCTTGTGCAACTCGTCAGATGAGGTTAATGATTTTTGATTGGTTTTCATACTTATTGTTCTTATTCTTACTTCTAAATTCTATTGTGTTACAATTTATTGGTGTCGTAATCGACCTTTTCTATATACCTAGCGTTTAAAAAATTTATACGCAGACCATTATTATTATTTCCATGCATGACACGAATTAATTCGGTCGCCTGAGCTGCAAGTACTTGTGTAAAAGCTTATTGAAGTTCCACCACCAAACGTACGGTTTGATAAAAATCTGTCATCGATTGTGGGAGTATATCCTGTCAATTTTAGAAAGCTACTTAGAACCAATTTTGTAACTTAATTTCTTAAAAAAAAAAAGTTGTATTTTTATCTGCAGAAACGAAAAATGTTGTTTACTTTACACAATAATAATTTTCTGAAATATTTAAATAGGTTGGTGTGCTATATTGCGACGGCCATTATAATGCTACCTACCTCGCAAGGCTGCAGCGGAAATTGGAATTGCGTGTTCGATTAAGCAAGTTGACTGAAATTTATTAGGATCAAAATAGCATACACGGACATAATTAAATTTCATTCTTTCAAATAACAATGAACCTAAAAAGTGCCAACAATCAAATTTACTTATTGGCAAGCAACGCACACTATTGATTCAAGTTTTATGCTCCAATTATTTCTAAATGCTAAATGCCACCAATTAATAGTTAACTGGTTAATATAAGCCGGCGAAAGTAACCTCAGTTTCCTATAATAAAAGATTTAGTTTGTTAATTGTTTTTCAAAAACAAATTAATTTTTATTAACCGAACGCTAAATATTTGAATTTTAACTACGAGTTTAATACCGCGAGGTTTTAATTTGACAAATATTTATAAAAAAAAAAGTTTAAAAGTGAACCAACTTACTATATGAAAATATGGAAATCGAACTGATAAAAGTACTTTAGAAAATGTACCTATAGATACTAGATACTATAATTAAAATTCAAATATTTTAGCGATTGGTTAAGTATATTATAAAAAACAGAAAAATATTTTAGTTTTAGTATTTGACCAGCATTTTTTTTTTATCTTATCATGCTTTGAGGTGTGAAAATTATCTTTTTTATTGTTTATGGGTCTGCTATTTACTTCCTTACTGATATAATCCAGCTTTCAACGGTAAAAATATTTTTAAATTTACTCAAATATTGCACTATACTTAAAATATCATTCAGGCTCTAAAGGTATGATGTGTTGACAAATTTAATTAATTTCGACGTCTGATCCAAAACTAAATTTACACAATTAAGTCACCTTTTTTAATAAACCATGTTATTGATTGTCTCCGGATTAGATGTGAATATTAATTATGAGCCGTTTATAATTTTGTGAATAATGGAATCGTTATTTAATTACCTTATCTTATCGTAAAATGTATATTATAAGAATTGAGTTCGTTCACTTGAATATTTACTTGGGTAATATTTTTATTAATCATGTAAACATGAACACCCTCTTTGTATCATTATAGGTTTTCATTTACTTCTATATTTGCTGTTGCTTTGTATAACAATTATTACTCAACAGGTTAGTCTCAATTACATAATATCGAAATGTTGTACAAACAAAGCACACGGCGCCTCTAGGGTCTCTTCCAAAATAACTTATTAATATTTACCTGTATATTTTAAATTTTTTTACCCCCCCCCCTGTTGCTCTTCTAGAACTGGGATGGTTTCTCGTTTGTTTTTTTTTCGTTAGTTCAGAGAATTTTATCAGGGGTTCCTCGGTTTTATATATTACTGTGTTTTTTTATCAAGCCGAGTAGGTGCTGTGAAATTATTAATAAAATAAAAAGTTGATGCGAAGGAGACAGCTAAATTAAAGCAGAAAACGAAGTAAGAAATTAAAATTTAAATATAATATAAATAAGTGTAATCAGTTGTAAAATGGTATAAACTGAACAAATAAATAACAAAATTTTGTCAAATCATACTAAAGTTTTAAATAATAAAATATAGCAGATGCACAAATTGCAGCGCAGTACAAAATTATTTAAAAATATATGAAAATAAATTTAATAATTTCTTGCACGCTTAGGTTGGAGTTTCTCTTTGGATTTATTTGAAAGCTAAAATAGCAGGTTACATTTTCGACTTAATTATTTGGTGGAAATAATAAAGTAAAACTATGGTAAGCGGCCATCAAATCGATGTTTGTACCATTAACACCGTATGTTAACTATTGTATTTAAGCTAAATAGTTTATATAATTTATTAATTTGTTTGTCTTGATCTAAATGTTACAATAACTTTAAATTAATTTTATCTGATATGTTGTCTCCCTAATTTTAACACCTACAGCGATTATTCATCGATTATACCACTCGTTTAAGCTTTCAGAAAATATAACTCAGGCTAACCGCACTCATAGGCTGCCTTAAGCATATTGCTATCACCATTGATAATAATCACTACATTAGTTATGTATATTACCTTTGAGAATAATTTAGTAAATTGATAATATTACCTACATTTTTATGCCTATACATTCAAGTTATAATGTAATTAACAGGAAAAACAATATCACTATTTATAGTACAATAGCGATTACTTGTAAACGATTAATGTTGCGAAAAATGTTAAGCTATTCCTTTTATCGTAGAAATTAACTTCACGGACGTGAAGGAAACGATAAGGCGAATAGAAAAACTACCTTAAAGAGCGTTTTCTCCGAAACAAAAACTTTGGCTTCTTAAGGTGCCCCTAAACGTACCATCAAGTTTGTTAGGTTTGTATGCACAATCAAAACGAAGTTAAAAATTATAGCCAAACTAGACGTTCATACAAATATATCTAATATGTTTGGTTCAAGTTGTGTGCCCAAACATGAATGCGCGCTACATTTAAGATTATGCTTGTACATTATGTTTGCACAATCATGTTTGAAGATACAAAAGTAAACTACAACATGTTTGAATTGACTTGTTTTATTAAATTTGTTGTCATCAACATAATATCCCACTACACGTAACGACAATTAATAGGTTTTGTATGAATGCAGAGGTTTGCACATTCCAGAAACTGCATGTAGCTGTGATTCTTGATTGTACAATCTAATCACACAAACATATTTAAATAAACTGCAGGGTTTGATATTTTGTTTGAATGCAATTCATTTAATCGAAGTTTGAAAGTGTAGCGTGCAGTCTTGAGTGATTTAAGAAATTTTTCAAAGACATTTATAGAAGAATTTATTGAAATTTATAGAGATTTGCCTTGTTTATGGAAAATAAAAAGCAAAAATTATAGTAATAGGCTATTACGAGCCAGTGCTTATGAAACATTAATTCAAAAATTAAAAGATTATTTAAAAAATTAAATTAAATTATTTAATTAATTATTATATATAATATATTATATATTATTATATATTATATATATATAAAATATAATATAAAATATAAAATATATATAAATATATTATATATTAAATTAATTAAAAATTAAAAAAAACTTTTAAAAAATTAAAAGATAATTCATTCATCAAATTCATATGTGAAAATTGATGTCTTTTCATGAACCATTCTTTACACCACAATCTTTTCCGTTTAGTTTTCTTTTCACCCAATGTTTCAACAGTTATTATCGCAGCTGCAATTTTTCTTTTGCTCGACATGTTGAAAGAACGAATGACACTAAAATTTTACGTCTAGCGAAGATTCTTGTTGTCGACCAGGTTTCCTTTAAATTATGTGTGCGCACTTTTCTAATGTGATATGTTGATCAACTATACGGTAAAACATATTTGAGAAAACATTCTATAAAATTTAGTAGTGCAGATTTGTTGCTGCGTCTAGGCAAACGATTTGTATATCAAACATAGAAGTCAATGTATTTGTTAAATCGTATACCTACACGTGAAGATAAGTTTGCACAAACTTGTATTTGTTGAGATGTTTGTTGCAAAGATGTACAGTGTAGGTTTCAATCTTGAATCTGCAATTTGTATGCACAAGCAAGTCCGACAAACTTGAACGTACGTTTAGGGGGGGCTTTAGAAAGCGATACTGTTATGTAGCAATAACTTATGCATGGGCGTCCATTGAGAGGGGCAAAGGGGGCAGCTGTTCCTCTGGCTCTTACCTTAAATCAGTAAATTTAATTTTAATTAATTTAAATTTCGTGGATAAAGTTATTACTGAATTCGCGAAGGAACCACGAAATTTAAAATTTCTCTTTTCTGCAAATAAAGAAAATAAAAAATTTTTAGTTTAATTTTTTTATAATAAATTTTTTTTTTCATTTTTCCCCTCTGAAAAAGATCCTATGGACGCCCATGGACTTACGTATGTAACGTAGCGGGCCGCTATATAACGATACCGCTTTCTAGGAAAGCGGAATTATCGCAGGAAGAAAACTTTTTTCAAAGTGCGTGTTATAAACTGTTATAAGTTATAAGCAATATAAGTGGCTATAAAATTTTCGGCTATTTTATAGCTTCTAGATTGTACTTGACATGAAAATACATAGGAAAAGAGGTATAACCAACTTGTACAAAGTAGTTTAATTATTAAAGACTTACGGCTGGTTCTATAATGAACTCTTGAAAGCACTTTTACATAAAGTACTTCACAAAAGAATTAATTCGAAAAGAAAGTCGCTCTACCATAATATTTTTTAATGGCATATAAATAAAATTTAAAAAAATTAAATAAAATATAATAAGAAAAATTTTTGTAGAAAAATTCTAATACTAAACTTTGAGCAATAAAAATTTCATTTTTGAATTATTTCCACGCCCAAATGCCTAATAACTAGAGTATTATTTAAATAATTTTTTTTTATTCGGCATATTATTACATATTAATATATAAAATTATTTTGAAAAATAAATTATGGCGTATGCTACTATGTATTGATTTATGTTTTTATATAAAATTATGAATTTACCTTAATTTGTACTTACTATGAAGAGTCACATATTGGAAAACTTGTGACAACAGTAATTTTAAATAATTTATGTACTAATCCAAGGTTTGATTTACTATTCCATTTATATTCTGAAAATTTTATAACATCAATAGTTCTAGAAAAGTTAAACTAAACTGTAAAATATTTGTTCTATAAGTCATAAAATTTGAATAACAGTCATAATTACAATCGAATTACCCTTGTTCCCCCCAAAAAGAACACCTATTTTGGAATTACCATTTTATTTTTTTAAGTAAATAATATGAACAAGTTTTTCTGTTTCTTACATGAATTATCTTTGTTTACAGGTAAAAGAACGCAAGAATGTATATGTGTGGGAATATGCATCACTCTTATGGCTGTCAACTTTATTTTCATAATTATAAATTTTCGAATACACAACCTAAGTGCCATTATAACAGCCGCTATTTGCGGTATCGTAACAGCCGATTTTGGTTCCGGCCTAGTTCATTGGGGAGCCGACACATGGGGTTCTGTCGAATTACCTATTTTGGGAAAGGTGAGAATAATGTTTTTTTTTAATAACTCACAAAATAAAAATTGCACCTGTCTCCCCTACAATTTGAATAGTATTTTGCACCACGAATTGGAAAAGGTCATATTTATTATTTTTCACGAGTGGTGTACAATGTTTTATCTAATTTTGCATTGGGCCAATCAAAAATCGTTTATGAAGTTACATAAATGGAATTTTTGTTTTGTTAAAAATTATTGCACTGTTATTCTTGTGAAAAGCTTTATCTTTTCTGTACTACAACAGTCTCATAGGTATTATTTTGTATTTTCAAAAAGAAAATTCCTCGAAAGGGTAATTTTAAAGCTGCGCTAAATATTTTAGATTTCTTCGTCAATACATATCATAGTAAATTTGTTTTGTTATGTCTTTTCTATTTTAAGTGTCCAGACATAAACCTCATGTAGATTGAATGATTTCTATTCAGGGCAAGTTAAATTTAAAATTTCGTTGGGATTTCGTTTTCAAGAATTTAAAAATGATAAAATATAATTCGGCAAGAAATTCCTTAAAATTTGGTGTATTTGAGCATAAGAATGTGAAAAATTCTGTATGAACACTCGAGTTCTGTGGCAAAATAATTATATTTACTAATTTATTTTTTTATTAATTTAATAATTGTAATTTTAACATCACAAAATTTTCTGTTGTAGTTTAAACAGTTTGAAATTATGTATACTACTATTGGTTGGCGTTGGACAATGTATATTAATAATATAATCAAATTTAACATTACGTGGTACATCTATATGGATATATAATCAATGATATAGTTCAATTAGAGTAGTTTCACAGTAAACACGTTTCTGCGCAAAATTATGTAGTCTAATACAGACTTAAGGGATACTTGAGTCAAGAGATTTTTTCGGGTTGGAAACGGGGTTACTGCTAATCAGGTGGTGATTTAGAGGAAATAATCATTCCAGTATATGTTTCACTAATCAGCAGACTCGGAGTGGACCGGCGAAAATTAAGTTAGATTTTACATTTGGAATAATTAGAATTTGTTGTATTATTAATGTTGTTAAAAAAATTAATAATTTTTTTTCGAATTTCGTTAATCTATTCGTGCACGTCAGTTGTGCTCAGATATTTAGAAAGATTTTTTTTTAATGTATCTAGCACATAATTATTGAATAATACAAATATAATTTTTTATTTTAGAATTTTTTACGTCCATTCCGTGAACATCACATAGATCCGACTTCTATAACACGACATGACTTTATAGAAACAAACGGAGACAACTTCACCGTGACAATTCCATTTTTGGCAAAAATGTTGTGGGATTTTTTGTCCTTGCCAGATGACGGGGTTCAGAAAAAGTTTGTTTGGAATTGTTACGTATTTTTACTAGCTCTATTTGTAGCCATGACCAATCAGGTAAGTTAAATTTGATAACTGGAAGGTTTTATATAATTTCAATTTTTTTTATTGTAGATTCACAAATGGTCTCATACGTATTTTGAACTCCCAGGATGGGTTGTGTGGTTACAAGAGCACCACATAATATTGCCAAGAAGACATCATCGAATTCATCACGTGGCACCCCACGAAACATATTTTTGTATTACCACTGGTTGGTTGAATTGGCCATTGGAGAAACTACATTTTTGGACATCTTTAGAATGCATAATCGAATATTTCACATCGTGCAAACCACGCGCAGATGACTTCAAATGGGCTCAAAAACGCACGTGATGTTATGCTACACAAAAATTAAGAGAAATAATTAATTTGTGCGTTAGCTAATAACGTGGTTATTGCCGAATTTGTTAGAGGAGTACGGTATTAATATGTGGTATTTACTAAGTTGAAAAATTTTTTTAGCTATTTATTTAAAAACTTTCAATCAAATAGAACAATCATCACCATTTAACAATAAGTTTAATTTTTATAATGAATCATGCACTAGCACTAAGTGTTACTAATTACCTAAGTGTTTATTTGAAAGTAATGTATATAGACTGCATTGTTTTAAATAACTCAACATTCGGACATCTTATAAGAAATGGTATGAAAAATATTTTGTGATCCAAATTGTACAAGGGCGGATCTAGGCCAAATGGGGCGAAAACGTGGATTTACTTTCGCAATGACAAATAAAACTTTTTATTTTTGTTTCGGGGGGGGGGGGGGAATAAATATATTCTTGTAAGAATTTAGGTATATTTTTCAAGTTTTAACAAAATGTAGTGAAGTTGTATCCGCCGTTGTCTCGACTTTAAGGAAGCCCATGACAATACCTGTATTTGTAGGTAACGCACGCAATACTACACGAGCAACGCAATATTTCACACAGCATAATACCTACTACCAGTAGCGAAGCGAGGGGGGGGCGGTCCGCCCTGGGCGCACACATTTTAGGGGCGCCATTTTTCCATTTTCAAAAAAAATTTTGAAATTTTGATAAGAGTAATTGACGAATTTGCGCAAATGAAGGCAAGAAAAATAAACTTCTTGTAAGATCATAATCAAATAAAGAAACACATACCGTTGACCTTTTTTTTTTAGCTTTTTTGACAACTTGCAAAATAAAAAATTGTTCCCATGGGGGGGCACCAAATTTAGAAACCCCTCGCTACGCCGCTGCCTACTCCTTGTTATAATAAGTTTCGTTCTGTTTACAAAAGGTTCAGTGAAATCTTACAGATTTTTTTTTACCGTCGCTGCTTTAAACTATGAGTTTTGTTGCAAAAATTCATTGCGTTTATATTTTCTTATAGTCCATAATAAGATAACCTATGTTGATGTATTTAAAACAGAGCATTCGTATATTGTAGTAAATAAGGCGAAAAATTACCATTTAAAGTAGGGGAAGGGAGACAACCGTTATTAATACTAATTAATATTTTTATATTATGAGTAGTAATCAAAATGGTTAAAAAGAACTTTTTAACTGAATATTATGTGCCTGCTATTGCGATAAAAAATTAGTATAATAATAATTGCACCTGGCAGTTTTGCCCATTAAAGTACACTCAGGTATAGCTTTAATGTTGTATTAGCTTTGTTAAGTAAAATTTGTAAATAACTTAAATCGGGGCGGGGGGGCGTAAATTGTGCTCTGCTTAACAATTTATTTATTTGTAGACCGTTACTTAATAATGTTGACATGACATATTGAGAACTGTAACAATGAATAATGTGATCGTTTTCGTTAAACGTAAAAGCCAAAGCTTAGCTAACAATAATTTTTATTTTCTTTTAGACTGTTCTTAAGCTTGCGCGTTAATAATACTTATAATGTTTATTTTTTACATGTAATTATCACCTTCGGGGACCAGATTTTTAGACTTCATATTTATACACCAAAATCAGTATTTATTTTATTTATCACGCCTTATAATTTTGTGTGTTACGGTTGTGTGATAACTTATTTGAAGTTGTGTTTGTATAACGAAAAAATATGAATTTGGATTGAGGGTGTGTGAAATATTAAATTAGATTGTTAAAATGCAGTAGAACCTCGGTGGAGGTTTTCAAAGCGATAGTTACCATTACAAAAATTTGAAATTTGATACAAAATCTATTATTCTGCAGTCGGGGAAGTACCTAGAAATTACATACTTACGGAACACTAAGTGCCTTTAAAAAAATTTGAAATTTAAAAGAACTGAAAATTTAGTGTTACCAAAGAATTGTCTAACTTTGTAAAATGTGATACAATCATACTTAATTAGCCTTATTTTTCAAGTGTACTTAGCTGATGGAATATTTATTATTTTTGTAAGCAATCCGCGAAACTGAATTTACTGCATTTTAACACAGCCTTAAGAGAAACAGTAATTGATAAGAAATAGTTTGTGTTTTATAAGGTAACAATTTTTGTTCCATTCCAATATGAATTTCTAAGAGAATCTGAAATTTTATTTCGTTCTCAAATTTTGGGTGGTCAGATTGTTGTACTAATAGTTTTAATTTCTTCTTTTTCAAATAATGATCTGGTACTGAACTTAACTTACTCGATCATAAAAAATAATAGGAACTCGTTGGATTCCAAGGTGCCTTTTTAATTCATACCAGACAGAATTGTAATATTTTTGCAATACCTGCTCAGTTTTACTTTTAATTTATTACTACTTTACTAAAATAGCTTAAGTATTTTACCATCGTTGATTTTTTAAATATTACGTTTAGTTATTCTGTTGTTTATATCTTGAATTTTTAAATAAACATAGTTATTATAAATAATACAATAATTATTAGGTATAGTTCTAATTTTTGCCATAATATTTGATATGTTAGTTGTTATGTTTAAATTTAATTACTTTTATTGCACCAAGTTTAATTGTAAATAAAATTGATTACGAAGTTGTTACTATTATATTTTAATTTTTTAAATGCTTTAAGCAGAAAATTGTGTGATACATACCTAGTTAGCTTGTGAATCTTTCATAATTTATAATAAAATATGCTTAAATTTATTCCTATTTCTTTAATTCCATTGTTGTAGAAAGACCTAATACCTGAAATTACAGAAGATTTTTACGATCTTAATTTTTGGTTTTATTTTAAATTAACTTAAATTTCATCTGTTTATCTGTAAACCTCCAACATCATTAAAATCTCAACCCGCCGCCACTGGTTGACAATTTAAATAAAATTTATTAACCGCCCTCTGCTAAATTTTTTAAATGATCCGCCACTGCTCGCATAATAATATAACCTCAAATAAAGTTTCGTTTGGAAAACGTAACCGCTAAATTTTATAAAATTGTAAGCATTATTCATATATAAATTATTTCAAACAGTTATTTCAAAATGTCTTCATTTGAATAATAAAAACGTGGTTATTTACACCAATTATTTTTTTTTTTTTGATAAATTAGGTTAGGTGGAGATTTAGATTCCTTATTCATTTGACAGTAAATTACGTGTAAATAAAAAGATGGTAAGTAATTTCAATAGTTTAAATTGAATATCTATTACTCCTGCATCTCTTCTTCTGTTATTAGTTGCCACTGTCACTGTTACGTACTGCTCAAAACCATCCCATGGTAAGTGAGAAAATCTAACATTAACCACATAAATTCTTACGTTTTAAATTTTAGTTGGTTGAGTTAAAAAATGGTGAAACATACAACGGGCATTTGGTGAGTTGTGATAATTGGATGAACATCAATTTACGAGAAGTTATTTGCACCTCGAGGGTTAGTATACGAAAATATTAATTTCAAAACCTTAACACAATTTTAAAATTTGTTAGGATGGTGATAAGTTTTGGAGGATGCCAGAATGTTACATTCGTGGTAGCACAATTAAATATCTTAGAATACCAGACGAAGTTATCGATATGGTAAAAGAAGAAGCATCTGTGAAAAACAGAGGGAGAGGAGATAATAAAGGAACAAAAAGTCAAAGAGGACGTCCAGCTACTAGAGGTCTGCTGTTTAGTTATATATTTTTAAAATTCTTAACCTGATGTTTTGCAGGTAATTTTGGTGGTCGAGGAGGCAGCAAACCTGGCGGCAATGTGGGTGGGCGAAATCTTAATCAAAAACCTAAACAAAAATAAGAATTGATGACCGTATTGATTGTATAGATATAAGAATACTTCATAAGTTTAAGTTATTTTTGTTTGGTTTTATGTGATCAAGTTTTTATTCTGTATGTTAACCATTACTTCTTTGATTAAAAAATTTTCAATTTAGTTTGTAACTCTTACACTGATTTTTGATTATTTCATCGGCGGGAACGATTTATTTAGAAAATTATTTTTTCAAAAATATTTTAATAAACGGAGTTATGTAATTTTTATTAAACCCCTTTCAACACAAAACAAAGGTTGAATTCTATTGGAACAGTCGAGGTCTACTTATGGGGTTCAGGAATTTCATAGAATACTGAGACACGGACTAATTATTTATTTTTTTAATTACTGAAAATTCTCATGCCAATATTTCTCATTTTACAGCAAATCAAATAATTCATAATGAATTGCGTTCTTGTTTCAATGTCGCAATTGTTTTAAAGCAAAAAAATGGCAATAAAGTAGTGTTAATTAAATTTTCAACAATTTTTGGTTGGTTACAAAAAGTCGACCAATAATAGCTCCTAATAACGCAATATACTATTATTTTCGCTTAATATCTTATTTTTTATAAAATCAAAATTAAAGTATCCAACTGCAATGTGATACCGAGTGTTTATATAAAAAAAAAATTAAACAAGTTCTTTTTTAAAATTCGAATGTTTCGTAAAATATTTGACAACCTTGTATATTGCATTCCTCGAATTAACGCGCATGTTTCCAACTGACAGTCTGGTCGACCTTGCGCTATACTTTTAAAATATTGTGATAACGTTAATATAAATTGTGTTCAACTAATACTTGGTATTGACCATTAGAATTATAAAAATTATTGCAAATCACTCTAAATATATAAAGTGTATGCATTTATGGTGGCAAATGTTGCTTTACAGCTTTCTTAAAGTGCTAAAGTTAAATTGTGTGAATGTCAATAAATCCGGTAACAGACATGGACGTTGATTCTCCTGCAGGACTATTAAAGAGATGTTCCAGTGCTCCGACAATTAATGATAACAATTCAGCAATGACAACGTCCCCTTCGAACAATCCTCCTCCTAGGTAAGTCGTTTTTGTTCCAAATATATCCACGTTGTTGCAAAATTTCGTTTTTAACTTATGTATAGGGTCGTTCCAAACTTTAAGTACTATTGCACTTAATTTTCCAAAATAGCATCAAAATTAAGAAATCATAAACTGTTACGAAACTTCAAACTTTGACCCACTGAGGGGTGTAACCAAACAAAAAATCGTTTAATTCTCTCGAACGTGTAATGTGCAAAACGCGCCAAAAAAATGTTAACGTATTTTTTCATTAAACAGATTGTATCTCTGAATCCAAACAAATTTTTCAATTAAAACAGAAAATATTAATATTTGTTTCGAATGTTTTATCATCAGGATTAGGTCTGATTCATTCATTTTCAAACAACTTGAAAAATCCATAGCGACAGTGGATTAAGATTATTTTATAAAAATGTCAATATTTTCTTCAGAAGCATCATTTTTTAGAAAACAGAATTTAATCTTGCACTTACCTAAAAAAGGTCTTTTCAAATATTACTGCGATAGTCACTTGTTCGAAAATGTACGCTCTATGATGTGCAAAGTGATTAGTGTAGTTAGCGTAAAAAAAGGTATTTTTTTAAAGTTCATTCCGAGTTTCATTTATTTTTACGAGTTTAATAATAATTAATTCGTGAATTTATTGACGAAAAAGTTTTTTCACGGTGCCTTAGCAACTAAGGAAATGACTTGTAACATCATGCGATAAAAGGGCACTTTGATCCTGGGGTGTAGTGTATAGGTACATACCTTTTTCTTTTTTTTGGAAGAAAGTGATGCAAGGACTCCCAGTTTTCCTTGTTTTACTTTATTCTCTTCATGTGATGACTTTTTTTCCACATTTAAGTTGTGGAGTCGGTTGCTTATGTTAGTCAAGTGGTAATTTTACTGTCGGAAATGTGAAAAAACTATTTTATATTTTATGACGGCGTCGTCAACTGATTTTAACAATTAACAGTAAACCATTGTCGGAACTTCAAAATTAAGTCCACCCTGCATTTTTGGGCCCCCATTAAAATTAATCGTTTTTTTGTAGGAAAAGGAAGTTTATGATAGATATTTACTTCTAGGACTGAGAATTATGAATATTGCAATATCAAAACTTCTAATCCTGGCTGCCACTTGCAAGTTTCAGTGTACATTTGAATACATTTTACTAATTCCTATTAGTCAAATGTGAGCTTATGTGCACTTAACTCACCAGCCATAACTAAACTGGGAGATTGAATATTCGAATATTTAAAATTTCCACTCCTATTTATTTCGTATTCTATCTACGTAAATTCTCAAAATGAATCAAAATATAAAGATTTAATTAAAAAATCAAAAATTAAATGTGAAAATTCTTCTTTTCAGTCTTTCATTAGCAAAAGCCTTAACATTAAGTCTTAATTTCATAATAAAAGTTAATCTGGCATTAAAATTTAAGCAGAGAAGTAAATTAAAATCGTAGGTTGGTTTATTTGACACTGTAATTCTTCTAATAATACCATTACATAATAGCTCACTTTCTACACTGATTTGAGTTGTATAATGAACCTCTTTCACGCACTAGTGCGGAAAATGATTTATTTTCAAATAACATTGTTGGAAGTAAATTCGCTGTGGACCAACCAAACCAAACAAAAAAATATAAATATCTGAATATTTAAATGCTCAGTTTCTTCTAGTGCAGGGGTCGGCAACCTTATCAAGCCTAAGGGCTCATTCTCACAAATAAAATATTACACAAAGACAAAACAAGATGTTTATTACACGAGGCGGTACATACAGTTACTATTAGTGTGATCCTTGGTCTTGCATTTCTTCCGACAACTTCATGAAATCTGGCTCATAATTGGAAGTACCTGTCCTCATACAATGGTCCAAATTTACATCGGTCATTCTGCTTCTATATTTTGATTTCAAGTGCTTCATTGTCGAAAATACGGATTCGCATGCGTATGTTGATGCACTATAAGCGTGTATTTTAAGAGATAATGCTCAAACGTTCTCGCGTTCAAACGTCTCTGCGTTCAAACGGCCGCGTTCAAATGTCCGGCTCCGGTATTCATGGAACACTACAAGAGTGAACAATGCTAGTACAATCGAAGAACGTAGTAAAATAGTCAAATTACTTTAAATTGCGTTGATAGAGTCAGATTAAAACTTATCAAAAACCATAGTAAGGACAAAGGCAATATACGCATTTTCAGTAATTCGACTTACTAGGTTTTTTGATTGGACGATAGAATGATAATAATTGAGGTTTTGGAGAGGAGAAATCTAATACTCAAATGGTACTTAAACCAAGCTTAAATCAATTTATTTTTTATGTCATAAAACACGAATTACTCAATTATTGCTGGACATTACACATTTTTGGATCTTTTTAAGTGCACTTTAATACAAAATTAAACCCGGAGTTCTAATTCTCCAACTCGGAATAGTTTATTATGAAAATTGATAGAAGAATTATTTTACTTTTTATTTAAGATTATATCAGTTATTTCCTGTTTTAATTTTTTTTAATTCACTCCATTGTCATTAATTCAGTATTCACTGATGTTGGTTAACACCTTCATGAATTACCTTTTATGTTAATTAGCGGATGGGATACAGACCATTAGTTTTTAAGAGTAATCTTCTCATATTATTATATAATTAATATTTTTTGATAATAAAAGTGTTAAGTACTCTATTTCGGCCCAGTGAAAATGTAAAAGAAAATTCAAAATTTTAATATAATATTGCTAGAAGGATTTTGTAACATTTCAATTTCACCCGTTAAATTTTAGTATCATGACTCCCAGATCTTATCCCCTGTTAAAAATTTTTGGATTTATATTTTTCAAAAAACTTGATGGTTATTCAATAATACATTTTTCCTATCGACATCTTGTAAAATTTACTATTGTTTCCAAAACATATTTCTATTCTTTATTTAATGTTTTTATTAGGGTACCTACCATCTGAAATGTGGATTCAAGGTTTCTTTTTCAAATTAACCAGAATCGAACCCGACTGGTGAACTCGCTATAATTTAAGGAGAACCGAGAACCTGTATTTCAAACAAGTAAGCTACAAAATATCAGTTCGTTTTGCAATTCCATATATTTTTAAATTAATAAAATCGCCTGCGGCGTTTTTTATTTAAATACATTATCGTTTAAAATAAAAAATTGTATTCTTTGTGTAATTAATGGCGTTTCATTATTTTTATTTTATGTTCTGTAAGGAAGTCAAAAATGTATACCCAAGTTTTCGTGCCAATTCACCACTGCTACGAAAAATTGCTTCATTTAGCGTCATCAAAAATTTTTTAAAGAATCTTCCGATTTGTAATTATTTTATACTATTTACTTTTTACCTCGAGCAATATGTGATATTGACCTTAACTATAAAATTTTATGTAAAAATAAAATATTTTATTGTAATCTCATCGTAACTACTGAAATTGCATAATTAATGCACTCTTTTGTTAAACACACACACACACAGAAAAATATGTGTTACTAATCCACACAATTGCGCAAAAAAATTACACAATTGCATACTTTTTCTGCATAATTGTGTGGATTCGTAACATATATTTATCTCTGTGCACTTGTACATTAGTTGCAGTAATCAATTTTACTGTCTCTAGAGATATTTGCAAATAAATGACAGACTTTTCATTGCCAGTTCTCTCAACAGACTCTGGCAAACCACCGAAGTATCTGCTATGTTACTATGATCTTACGTAGGGTGAAGGACTCGCAGAGGGAGAATTTTTGTAATAATACAAAATCGACTTGTCAAAGGGTTTTATGTGCATATTTATATGCTTGCGGTGCGTGTGCTACCAACCAACCTAAACGCCCCTAGAGAAATTCAATGTTTGAACTTCATTTGTCCAACCAACCTTAACGCTCGATCCCCTCGACAGAACGCAGCCAGGTCAACGGTTTCTGAACAAAGGGGTTAAAAGTTAGATATTCACAAACGAATTAAATGAGGTAGTCTCGTCCGTCGCTAGTTTTTAGACTACAGCACTACATACAATTATGACATCAGGTTTTCTATTAGTCGATCACGGTCCACCACTGTAGTAATGGATCTGCGGTACGGTTTACAAGACACCGCAGATTAAATTCTTTTCATAGTTTCTACAATGGTCAAAAGGTTATCGAGTATCATTATCGCTAACATGAATATCTGCTATTTTATTGGGATTTTTCTATTGGGTGCAAACGAAAAATTCATTGACGCCAGAAACGAAATGAAGATACTGGATATATAAGACATAGGGGAGAATTGAAAATTATGGCTGATCGAAATTCTGAGAAAAATGTTCGTTAAATATTGGGTATCGTTTGTACGAATGTCGACGTTCTGTTTTTGTAATCATATAAATAAGAGCAAAATAACAAATATTTAGAAGTACTATGTAGATACTTAAACCGGTATCACAACAATATACTTACAAAAACAATGTGAATATCAAAACAAATTTTATATAAACAAATTAATTCGGATTTATTGTTACAAACGCGTATAATGTAGAATAATAATTCTAGAAATATATACAGTGGCTCCAGAAAGTATTCGTACACTCCTATATGTTAACAATGTAAATTGTACATTTTGAAGCCGTTTTTCCTCATAAAAATCAATTTTACAGCAAAACTTTTTTGACATTTTTTGTTGCAAATTTCATTGCCTTTAATTTTGTTTATATACATTTTTCTATTTTGTAGCACCGTTTTCTGACTGACGGCGACATAAACAATGCCCGGTAAAATACAAATATGATTGTGATATAGATCTCGGAAACGGTGCGACAAATAGAAAAATATATATAAACAAAATTAAAGACAATGAAATTTGCAACAAAAAATGTCTGAAAAGATTTGCTGTAAAATAGATTTTTATATGACAAAAATGTACAATTAAGAGCGCGCCGACAAAAGAGGAGAGGGAAACATTCAGCTTAGTACAGATCATTACCATTTCTTAGTTGGAGAAAAATACTTAGATGACGCTGGCTGTACTATACAAACTGCATAGACAAGAAATATAAACTGTACGTTTTCAATTACCGACGAGTATCGTGTTTCCATTTCTAACTTACTATTACTATCTCTGTTATTGCAGAAGCAGGAAATAAATCATATTTATTGCAGTGTCAGTAAAGTGCTACTTTTTTTTTATAACAATTTTTTTTACAAATTATTACAAAATTACAAAATTTTAAAATTTACCAAATTATTTTATAAACAATGCCTAGAAGTACAATTATTATAAGAAGAAAACGTGGTAAAGTTTCGACAGCTAGCAAGTTGCGTTGGAGAAAAACTTAGATCATAGTACATAATAATATTATAATATTACCTATGTATATTACATAGTAGATACAAAATTTATCGGATGATTTAGAATACAAAATATTAAATTTCTTTAATTAATATTTGTTTATTATCTACTATATTATTTTTAATACATTTTTGAAAATTTCGTAGGCTAAAAATTGCTAGTAAATTTTACTACTCATTGCAAACTAAAAAGTGTTGAACAAAGTTGTTCAGAAAGAATCAATTACATAAATTACCTAATTAGTTTATATTGTTCGAATCGAGCGCAAAATAAACGAAATAAAACTAAACAAACCAAGAAGTTCTTAATCAATTAATTTTTGATGTATAAAATAAATTTGGTTAAAAAATCTTCTTACAGAAAATTTCTGTACACGGAAATAAACTTTTGTGTAAAACAAAATTTTAAAATTATTTGTTTTGCCTAATTTATTTCAAAATAAATCCAAATTATATATAAGATGTCCAGATGTTACTTCAATTTTTCCAGGTACTCGGTGGTTTTTCTAAAAAGATATGTTTACGGACCAACAAAGTAAGCAAGAAACTTATTTACAGTATAGAATCCGGTTATAACGACGGTCAAGGGACCGGCGAATTACGTTGTAGGTCGTACGTCGTACTAACCGGACGACGCACAAAACGCATTGAAATTGTATTTGATAACATTATATGAAAACAAAACTTGAGGTTGCACTTACATCGTTAAAATCGGTCGGTCGTTATAAACGAAGTCGTACTATTCGGATTCTACTGTATTTCTTTCATTTAAAATGGTAGTTTTATTACTTTATTACTACTTTACTATAAGTAGATACCACCTCTCAGGCCCGTATCCAGGATTTAATTTTGGGGGGGGGGACTCATAAAAACCTTTCGTAAAAAGTAACATTTTCGGCGGATCCCCTTTCGGGAATTTTTATTATTACAAACAAATGTTGTTTTTTTAACATTTTGGGTGGAGGGGGGGCACGTGCCCCCAGGTGCCCTCCTGACTACGAGCCTGCCACCGCTCTATATAAATATAACATCGAGTTGAATGCTAAAATTGCTAATTACCATGTAAAATCTATAACCACTATAAAAATAAAATTACGTTAAAAAAATATGTGTAGCGCTGTTTTGGGCCCTTCACGGTAACCCCCTAACTCCCTCCCTAGCACAATGTTGGAGTGCGTACGCTAGATCCGCCACTAGCAATTATTGTTCAAAGCCTTCTAGAAGGTCTTTACTCTTTAGGATTTATATAAACATTATTCAATTGAAACTCTTTACAAATTATTTACCACTACCTGCAACCCTTGGTTGCAACCCTAGAAATGGGTCCCGTTAATTTCGGATATAGTAGAGCGTTTAGTTTACTGTACATTATGTATTTATATAAATACATGTTTTGTATTTCTTTACATTTTTTAACGCGTAAAATCACAATTTTGTCATTTAATTTATAAAATTTATTTGTAAAATATAAAATGATTTTAAAGTTTATTTGTAAGTGAATTGATATCTATCTAATAAAATTTTTTCTAAATAATTCTATTTACATTTGTAGATTTATAAATTAAATCATCTGATCAGCAATGGTTGTCGTTTATTTCGGATAGTTAGAGCGTTTACTGCATATTATGTACACTGCTATATTGATATAAATAAATAAATTTATGTCGTTATGTAGACCAGTGTTTTACATTATAATTATTTAAAATATAAAAAAAATAGCATAATTCATTTAATTATTTTTCTTTTATGTATTGACCATAAAATCGCTTCAAAATTAGGTTTTGCCATTATAATGACCTGCACAAGGCAATAACGGAGTTTCATCAAGATTAGTTGTCATAAAAGTTCTCAAAATTGTCCGTTTTCAAAAATTAAATTTACCTATTTACTCTTAATTTAAAGGGCTCAAATTTGGTTATTGCCTTCAACAGTCCTTTCTTATTATAAAAAAAATTTCACTGATAAAACCTTTAGTTTTTGAAATTCGTATCAAAAGTCTATTCTAGTCTAGAAGCTTATTTTCAACGTCATGTTTACTCTGTCCTTATCCCTTGGCCGCAGTGCGCTTTTAAATAACTGTATCATAGACTGTATGTTAAATAATTTACTTGCGCCATCTATAAGGGAACCCTTGAACCCCTTACGCATTCAGTTGATTATATATAGTTTAAAACTCCACTAAGGTCACTTTTTGATTCCAATGTTTATTATTGCGTTCTTATAATTGACCATAAAATTGCTTCAAAATCAGGCTTTGTTCTTATAATGACCTGCAGAAGGTACTCAGTGAGTTTCATCAAGATTGGTTGTCATAAAAATTTAAAATTGTCCGTTTTCAAAAATTAAATTTACCTATTTACTCTTAATTTATAGTGCTCAAATTTAATGATTGCCTTTAACAGTTCTTTCTTATTAATATAAAAAAAAAATTGCACCGATACAACGATTAGTTTTGGAAATCAATGAAAAATTCTAGAGGCTTCTTTTCAACGTCATATTTACTCTTACCCTCTCCCTTGGCTGCAGCGCGCTCTTAACATTGTTAACGTGGGCGAGTGTACGAATATTTTCTGGAGCCACTGTATGTAAAAGATAAAATTACGTTGAAATGAACGGCGCGTTTCATTTTTGGGCAGACGAATTCTGGTAAGCGAATTTTGCAAATCCCGGCCCTCGACTCATAATTTTTTTTTCTGTTTTCCAATGTATTATTTCAAAAAAATGTTTGGAGTGGGAGTATAACCACAATACTTCGGCACCGTAACCCACACCACTAATGTAGGTGCTTTTTGTGGCTTGTTTGCACAAAACCGGATGTAGGTTCGTATTTACCGAAGTATTTATTTTATTAAATTTAAAACTAACCGCAAAGACAAAAATGATTTTAATTTAAATAATTCGGACACAGATAATTATGATAGACAATAATTTAAGAGAATAAACTAATGATGAAAAAATTTGTTACTGAATTCTTACAATTTCATGACTTTTGTAATACATTGCGGGGCTTTAACAAGGATCAAATGTACAATTTATTGAGTGATCGATTTTATTACCTACGACGTTGACTACATATTATCTTTCTGCAAGGTCAATGAGGCTTCTGGTAAGCAAACAGGTATAACAAATTGAAATTTCTTAACCTGGTTGATAGTTAAAATTTGGAGTGATAAAATGAAATTTTAAAAGAAAATTTCCCAAACGTGAATTTATATTTTGCGCGGGGGGGGGGGAAGCACGATGGATCTTAAAATTTAGTTAAGCTAGAGTAATATGCGGAGAACGGGGGTAATCACCCAAAAAATACCACTTACGAAATGCACCCGAAAGTAGTATAGGATTCTTACTCTCTAAAACTAACCTTTTTTGCCTTCTTCAGCGCTAAGCTAATTTCTTAGACTCTTTCCATTTTCTGAAATATCTTCCAGTCTTTCTTGTCGCTTTTCTAGTCAATTTTAATGTTCTCTTCTTTTTTTTTATCAGAAATGAGTAAAATATACCTTTTCATTTACCATTTGCTTCTTCACTTATTTTTACTTTTAGATTGTCTTATCCAACATAATTTTTATATTATTATACCATTTTTGATATAAGTGTCAATTTGAAATTATAAAATATTTTTTGAATGGAATAATAAGCGTAACTAGGGAGGGGGGCTAGAGAAACTTAGTCCCCCAAAATTATTTTGAATAACACTGTGGGAAAACCTTAAAAAAAAGGAGAGGAATAGCCCCCCAAAATATTACGCTTAGTTGCGCCTATGAATCGAATACATTCAAATGAGCGCGGTGTCAAGAATACCTTCCCCTCTCGCAGAGAAGTGCATTAGACATGAAATAATCAAGTCAAAAAAGTGACATTTGACTCTTGTAGCACCAAGCAACAGAAATAATAATGTTTTATCAGTATTTTGTAAGTACCACAAATCGTCAGTTGTATGCACAAAACGTTGTATGGGTCACGGTGCTGAAGGCTCGGAATTTTCCTACGCCATTTCATTACTGTTTCAAATACTAGCGGAAAAGATAACCAGTAATTTGTAAAACGGAATACACCAAACTGGTTACATTTTAATTTTCCTTTGTTGCAGAGAGCAGCCGATGATGAATTTATTTGCGAGCGTTGTGCAACCGCGCACGAGAAGATTTAGTGCCAGTTTTAGTCCTCTATCCGCTTCTTCGGTAAGTTAACTTCGCAATTTTTTGTAAAAGATGCTTAAAATCAATTTTATGTTTAAAGAGTGCAGGATTGAGGACGCCCAGAATTAACCAGTTACGTCAAGAAGAATGGGCGGACACGAGTAACAATCGCGAATTGGCTCACGAACGTGAAATACACCATACCATGCAAATCTCACAGTCTTGGGAGGACTTACGTCTTGTTGCAGACAGTTCATCCAACGAGGCAAAGCCGTCTAAAATGAGTCCTTTACACGTTACTCTTCCTGCTTCCAGTGGATTTACCAGTAATTCACCGTCACCGACGCATCTCTCTTCTGGATTTCAAAGTCCTACGAGGTATCGTTTCGTACGTCGCAGTGCTAGTCCAGTTTTGAGACCCAGTCCTCTAGGTGTGAAGCGAAAATTAGACGACGACAAACAAGACTTTAGTTACAGTCCTAGAGCGAAACGATTCTATAGTTGCAGTTCCACAGATCGTGGAGGACTTCTTGCAACAACTACTAGTTCGTTACCAGGTTCTCTAAGTTCTGTGGGAACTCCAGAATCGTTATCTAGCGCTGACTCACCAGGTTTTAATTTTAGATTGATCGATAGTCCTTCGCCAAATCGACCTCCGCTTCCCGAACCCATGGTCGTAACAAAATCGGATCAAGATATGACGGAAGAGAGTCCCAGTTAACTTAAAGTTACTTAAGAGTTGTTTTGTTTGTATATTTGTTATATATATAATTTTAAACCAAATAAGGGCGGCAATTAAGTTTGTATAGTAATCTATTGTAAAGTATATTTATCAATTCGATATAATAAGAATCTAAAACATCTTGATTATTTATAATCAATAATATCGTCATTGTTAGATATTAATATTTTTAATATTATCGTGTTATTGAGTAACGATTATTACAACTTAGGTATACATTTATGCAGTCTACAATATCATCATATCATGACTTAGCTGTAACTCTTCTTGTCTCCCAAATGAATGTTGATAGAAATGACCGATAGTATTAGAATGTCAATTTTTAAAATTAAATTTTGTAGACTTGTATATAATTTGTGTACTGAAATCAATAATTGAACGGATACTAATGTGTTAGACAGAAGTAGGTACTCATGCCATTTTTTGTATTACATTAATGCCAAGATCTTGTCTAATAAAGTGAATGCCAAGTAACATTTATATCCTAAGTAGCTATTTCTTTACATCCTTAGAAATTTATTCCTTGGAAACCCTTTAAATTGTTTTGTCTAAATTTATAGTTTATTTTGGGTCACCTTTGAACTTTTGACAAAAGATGCATTTTCAAAGTACAAAAAAATTATCAGGAATATAAATCACTTTTTCACTTATTATTTAAATTTCTATTTTTTTTGAACCCCCACCGTAAGCTTTGCTAGCTACAGTGTTGGTTACGCCACTGTTAATATTGAAAACAAACTATATTTTGCCAACATAAATACAAAAATTACCATATTTGTTACAGTTTGCAGCTAGCGCCATCCAACTTGAAAATTTTGAGAATGCACTTGTGAAAAATAGCGAACAAATAACCTCACTTTTTTCAAAATGACGCTTGAGTTGGATAAATTAAGATTCGTTTATCAATATTTATTAAAATTAGATGAAGGATTGGCCCACATATTCCAAAAAAAATTTGAAGCAGTAAGTAGTCGGTAAAATTACTGTATATTCTTTTTATTTTTGGTTTGCTGTATGCTAATCAACTGTAATCAACAAATTTTAATGACACTTGTCAATAGGATTACTAATATTTAATTTATAGACACAGGTTTCAGTAAATCCTCAAAGCCGTATGCAGATTTACTGTCAACTGAAAAATTTGTATATGAAAACACATAAGTCGTATTGTCGTATAACTTCATTCACGATTTTACATATTGTCAGAAATACACTGACAAAAATACTAACTTTTATAAATATAGTTTATTGCTAATATTTTGTTTTACTTCCAGGCCAACTTAAACAAAAGTTCTCCATCATTTCAAGATGCTGTATTACATTTCATAAAGACAAATAAAAATGCAAAAAAAATAAAATTTGTTGACGATAGTGATAGCAGCGAAGAAGTTACAAAAGCAGCAAAACAAAACGGAGTGTGCAAGTCGCCGCAAAAGAAACAACCTGCCAAAGCAGTTGGCAAAAAAGATGATAGTTCTTCTGAAGACGATAGTGATGATGTACCTCAAACAAAATCAAAAGTCTTACCACAAAGAAAATCAGTTCCACCAACAAAAAGTACTTCTAAATCGGTTGCTACAAAATTAAATTCGAATGATAGTTCAGAAGAATCTTCATCTGAAGAAGAAACACCAAAAAAGCCAGTTGCAATTAAATCTACTCTTGTGAAATCGATCGCAAAAAATCAAGAAAGTAGTTCAGATGAATCTTCAGATGATGAAGCGCCTGCAAAATCTGTTCCAGTGAAGAAGCAGGCTGTAATAAAACCTACACCAACAAAGGTAGCAAGTAGTTCAGAAGAGTCTTCATCTGACGAGGAAGTACCAAAAAAGCCAGTTGCAATTAAAATTCCAATGAAGCCTACTCCTGTAAAGTCTACATTAAAGAAACAAGAAAGCAGTTCAGATGATGAATCTTCAGATGATGAAGTGCCTACAAAATCTGTACCAATTAAGAAACCTGCACCAGTAAAATCTACACCAAAAAAACCAGCTAGTAGTACGGAAGAGTCTTCGTCTGAAGATGAAGCACCCCAAAAAAAAGCCACTCACACTAAACCTAAACTAGTTAAAACTCAACAAAAAAAAGCAGCCAGCAGTTCGGAAGAATCTGATAGTGAAGATGAAGCGCCGACAAAGTCTACACAACTAAAAAAGCCTGTTCTAGTAAAATCTATACAAAAGAAGGCAGCAAGTAGTTCAGAAGAATCTTCATCTGAAGATGAAGTACCCAAAAACAAAGCTGTTAAACCTCCACTAGTGAAAGTAGCTAGCAGTTCGGAAGAATCTGATAGCGAAGATGAAGCGCCTGCAAAAAAAGTTCTCACAAAGCCAGTGATTCAATCTGTAAGGAAAGCTCAAAGCAGCTCTGACGATTCTTCATCTGAAGAAGAAAAGAAACCTGCTGCACCAAACAGATCAGTTTCAAAAAAAGCTGAAAGTAGTTCGGAAGAGTCTTCGTCTGAAGACGAAAAACCTACAAAGAAACCTACTGCAAAATTAGTGCGGAAGAGAGCTAAAAGCAGTTCAGAGGAATCGGATAGTGAAGATGCAGCACCACCTGCAAAGAAAGCAAAGGGTCCAATACGGCCTGTTAGAAACGTAAGAGCAAGTAGTTCTGATGATAGCTCTGAAGAGAAGTCCACACTAGTAACTTCCACTCCAATTCCTAAGAAGGTAGGATTTGTTTTTATGTTAAATATGATAATTAATTTTTATTTTTACTTTAGGTTGCTGTTAAGAAGGAATCTTCATCTGAGGAAGATAGTAGTGATGCAGATGTGAAACCTTCTCAAGGTGTAAAACGTAAAGCTGATGTGGCAAATGCTTCTCCAGCAAAGAAAAGAAGTTACAGTAGTGTTCTGAAAACCGGAAAAACTTTCAGTGAAAGTAAGGTATGATCGGACAACTGGCTAAAATTTTTACAGGTTAATGATTTCAAAGTTTGAATTAATTATTTTAAATAAAATAAGTTTTACACATACATTTTACACCTTTAGTGGACATGCATAATTCTATTTTGCAAGTAAATACATTAAAAAATTATTTCGATGGAATTCTGAAGTGATCGAGCATGTTATAATTGTTAGGGCTCATACAACTATTAAAAATTGATGTTAATCTTCTTCACTGAAGCTGGTCACGAAAATTGATAACAATTTTAGTATGCAAACTTGCTGTGCATGTCTGAAAATTGGCTTAAATGATCCTCAAACATTGCTTGTGTTTTAAATACTTTGTTGTGTATGTAATATATCTATTACGGAAAAAGTACGTAACTGGAAAATGTATACATTTATCAGTAAATGTGTACAGGTTCCACGGGAGTTGGTAAGAGTGCAAATTTGAAAACTAACTTGAAAAATTTCAATATTTATCTTTCCCAACATCACTTGATGTATGTGCAGATATAACTAATTTTATTGGGAAAAGGACATTGTATGTACTTTTTCCGTGACATTCACGACGGATCCCCTCCACTTCAAAAGACAGGAACTTGTAGATAATAAATTGTTGAAAACAATTCTAGATTTAAATATATTGCAATGTTGTGATTACAGAATAATGAAGTGGAATCACAAAGTAGAAACAGTTTTGGTGGAAGAGGTGGTTTCAGAGGAAACCGAAATAATTCAAATTATATCGGTAACGAAAATGAAAATGGTGGTTCCAAAG
The DNA here is from genome assembly GCA_947369205.1 of Cantharis rufa. NCBI lineage: Eukaryota > Metazoa > Arthropoda > Insecta > Coleoptera > Cantharidae > Cantharis > Cantharis rufa. The sequence goes on from OX376303.1 coordinate 11,830,155, forward strand.
GACGCAATAGTTTTGGTGGTGGACGTGGTGGTTTCAGAGGTGGCCGCGATCGTGGTAGAGGAGGCGGTGGCTTTAGAGGTCAAAGAGGAGGCGGTGGTTTTAGAGGTGGTCAAAGAGGCGGTGGTGATCGTAGTAGAGGAGGCGGCCGTGGTGGATTTAGAGGTGACAAAAGCTTTAGTCAACAAAAACCAGTGAATACTAAAATTAGATTTGATTAAAGCGGATTAATGTTAATGTAAGAAAATGAGCAACTTACATTGGTATCTGTAATAATTTATATTTTCTGTTATTGATTTGGGTGAAAACCTTAAAAAGAATGTGATTTCTCCTTAGAATTTGACATTTTTATATGTTATATTCTCCACAAGTTAGGTCTGATTATTTTTATATGAATTCTATTTTAGTTATTTTATATTCTTACAAGCATATATATCGTTAATTTTAATTCGTTTGTTTTCGAATTTTTCTAGCTCATTATTCGTAAGATAAAAAACCTGTGAATTTGTCTAAATGAAAAGCGCGCATATATTCAAATAAAACAAGCCATAAGTTAGTGGTACTGTATTAAACTTTTGTTCTGATGTATTGTGTAAAATTAAATGAATGAAATTTGTGCCTATATTTTAAGTTTCATAAAAGATGAAGATCTATCATCAACGCAAATGGAATAAGAACATAATTAACTTGAGGCTACATTTTAACCCCAACAATTGAAAATTTGCAATCGGGAACTTATTTCATGTTTTCTTACGAATAAAATTTTCAAACCACTTTACAACAAATGAACAAATTTATACACAAATAAAACACATTTCCGGTTACAATAAATTATACATTATCTGGACTTCGAGATCCCAACCTGAAAATTCAAGAACGAAAAGAATTACCTCAAAAATTAAGTCACTGGAAGGAATCACTGTCATTTGGTCGAATTCTATTGGCCGACATTTTATTTTTTGGAAAATAAATAAATTTTTTTTTTCTTAAAAAATCGTCTGGGCGCGTTGGGTGCGAACAAAGAATCATGAATATATCACTGAGGCAAGGCGCACAACTAGTAATTTGCCACAGGTGCCAGAATGCCTAGCTACGGCACTGTATTTGACAGTCCAATATTCCCACGATTCTGTTTGATTGTAACTGTAAAGATGGGAAATGCTGTACAAATTTATATGTGTGCTTTTTTCTTCTGTAACTAGATACAGATACTCTGGGATTGGTCGTAGGGGACCTCATACTCAAAGTAAGTTTACTTATTTTTTCTCTTGTAATTAGATGGTGTTACTAATAATTAAAATAATTAAATTTATTAAATAGTAATGCCATCTATTTACCAGGGAAAGGTGTAAGTAAACTTACTTTGAGAATGAGGTCAATCATAATAGTTGGTAACATTATTTTTAAAAGGTGAAAAGAGGCAATTCTATGAATGCATACATAAATAATCAAGAGGGTTGCATTGCCGCTAAAAACCCGCCTCAGACGATGCTTGTTTGCTGCTGGATTGCCTGATGGTAGCCTTGCTGGCTGCGCATAGAAAATGACTTCACTGCTGGCTTGCTTGCTAGTTCCCGTGCTGGATTTTTGTGATAGAACTGGTGCTATTTTTGTTGCTGGTTTACGTGATGGGTTTCAGCGCTAACCAATGATTAAGTCCCGTTGTGTTTATATACACGAGTGTTACCGAAAAATGTCGATTTTGGTAGCTGTTGCTACCTGCGTGCCTATTGAAAACACAAAAGTAAAAAGAGATAGTTAAACGCGTGTGAAGCCAACCAAGCAGGTAGAAAACCAGCAGAGAAACCAGCAAGCAATCCATCAGTAAAACAAGCATCGTCTGAGGCGGGCTTAATATACAAGGGTTCAAGGTATGCAAAGAACCACCCGTACAATTAAGGATTCATTAGTCGCTAATAGGAGATGGAAGAATGTTTAAAATTAATATGGTCAACTGTTTTTAAAATGATAACACATATGAAGTGTTTATAGCATCATTGGCATAGTAAAATAAAAGTATTTTACTTATTTGTTTATTTAGATATAATTTGAAAATTTTAATCTTTGCTGTCAGAACTAAATATTAATTCACTATCGGAAGAATCTGAATCAAAGTTTATTATTAAATTGTCTATGTGCACATCTAGGAAATGTTCATATTCTATAAATTCAGCTTCAATTTTTTTACTTTATCACATACAGATTTTGCAACATCCATACACATAAGAAATGTGAAACAATTTTGACCACTTGTGGTTTTGAAAAAAAAATGCTCAACTAAAAATTCGTAACATATTGCAAGAAAGCCACGGTGCGCTACCAAATGATTTAGTGTACTTTAATTGGTTGGAGATATCTTGGAGGCATAGCCTAACGTTGATTGACGGTTCTATTTCTATTTAGCACGAACTATAGTAATAACAAGTACTTATTCATAAATCCGTGGATCAATCCCAGAATTTTTTCTTTATATATTAGAAAATAAACATAATATCTTTTTTAATATCATTTTTAACGTTAATATATACCGAAAATTCTTTTGACCCGATTCAATCTAGCTTCTCATTGGGTAACAATTAATCTTACGCACGATTATTGTGGGGGGGGGGAGAATAAATTTCCTTATTTTTTCATATTATGGTATGGATGAAGTCTAGAGGTAGAAAAAATGTTTTACGTAATGCATGCCGAATGACTCTCGACCAAATGACTGGATTACATACATACTTTACTTTGCTGTTTATTTTGGGAAATATCTTAGTTTCTCTAATTTTCTTTTTATAAGTGGAAATTGAGAAATTTTATTTAAAAACGAATTGTACTTGGTGTCCAATTTTTATCCCAATTATAAAAATCGTCCAATTGGCTTTTCCATGATTCTATCATAACTTACGTATCTTGATAGTTGATATTCAAGTTTCGCATTTTTCTTCTACAAATTCGGCAACAGTTTAATTTGATTTAAAATTTTCTTCAGATTCTTCCTCGATACAAGATAAATTTTCTGGATCTAGATTATCTTCATCTAAAATCGAATCATTCAATTCTTCTGCAATTGGTAATCGTTGATTTCGAAAAGTGATGTCCTATGTGTTTCAACAAAATTAACTTCAACTAAAAAATTACAATCCAATAATAGTTGATCATCGAACAAAAATAAGTTCGAAGTCATTGAGATGAACCAAGACAATTTTTTTAATTTTGCCCATGTTTTAAGCAATACTTTAGTATTTCGGAAGAAAACTGCAGCATGTGAGCTGTTTAAACTACAAGAAGTGCGTGGGTTCCAATATAGAACAATATCTAACGAAATTGGATTTGTTTATTATAAAACAGCTTTAAAGCCTGAATCAGAATTCAAAAACATTAGTTTTTTGCATAGGAAAAATCGCACAACAATAAAACTTGAAAAACGCTGTCGCTCTCCAGTTGTGATATCTGATGAAAAAAAGAAAGATCTTATGGATCTTCTGCATTTGATACCACCGGTCTTTCACCCTTTTTACAAAAATTTAACTACGGCCGATATCCCAGAAAATTATCCACTTTTGCAAGAATTCGAAGAGGATTAATGTTTTTAATTATTTTTTGTTTAAACTTGACGAAATTAGAATAAATTTATTTAAATCAATATAACATTATTTATAAAAATTTCTGATTTATTTTCAATAATCCTAAAAGCATAATTTGACTTAACTTTATAGTACCGAAGAATTTATTTGTAACTGCGTATCCTAAAAAGTTAAGTCATAAAAAAACCACTAAACCACTTTTAGCCGGGCAAAACGGGATAAATTCAGCTTATCGCAGTACCCAATACAAACTTTTCTTTAAAGAATATTGTGGATATAAATCAATCAAGACGTTATTTGCTTCTCCTGTAAAGTTGACATTTTTAACTTAACTTCCTTTTACCAAATCACAAATAATTATAATAATTCTATTGACTGTATGCACTATTTCTGCTTTAGATAGTTAACGTTTCGCTTTTCTACTGCCCTCCAATTTTGAAAAACTTTGTTGCAAGTAAATTTAAGTATTTCCGTTTAATAATTTAATTATGGCAATTTGAAATGTGGTCCATTAATAAAATATATGTTGCAAAGCTTTGTTTGTTGTCATTGGGATACTTGGGACAAATTTTATGTGCTTTTTTGGTTTACTAACAACTTGCAAAGAGTGTACTTTTCGTATGTGGCAATTTTTGGATACTGCAAAAAATTGTAATATTATTTTGCAAAGCTGACTGGTTTGAATTTGAATATAACCTAAAAATGAAGAGGTTATGTCGTTTGAAAAGTCAAACTGAAAAACCGCGGGTGACGGTAGGCGGCGCCACAACAAATTTTTTTAAAATGACGTTTACTCGAATTGTTGGTTAGATGTCGCTGTACATAATTTTTCTAAACTTGGTAAAATTTGAAGTGACAGTTTTGACAGCAGAACAGTAGAAGTACAAATTTTAGTGGAATAGGTTGTGTATTAGTGGAGACGGTTTTTATATTCAATTTAACCGAGATACGTCCGAAGTTGTGCATAGTGCGTAATTAGTGATAAATTTAGAATGTCGTCGGCGTCGCGTAAAAAAATAGATGAAAAAAATGTAAAAATTTTACGGGATTTGGTTTCGTTACCACATAACAAATATTGTTTTGATTGCAATCAGAGAGGCCCTACGTACGTGAACGTAACGATTGGTTCCTTTGTATGCACAAAATGTTCCGGATTGCTGTAAGTACTTTGAAAATAAATCATTTAAACTGTTTTACGAGCACATTTTCATGTCTTATCAAATCAGGTGCATGAATATGACATTTCTAATTTCTATGTCATGTATCCGTTAATTCACCAACTTATAAAAAAGCTCTCTCTTTTTCATTCTTTATGGCTACTTGAGCATAAAACGTATCGAAATTCGACTTTTTATCTTTTGTTTTAACGGCCCCCCGTTACATCTTTATTTTTTTCTTCCATCGCTTGCAACACTCCCATTCATCGCTACTTCCGCGTTGGATGTTAATTTAAACTGATTAAGAAATTGCTGTAATAATCGCTAGCATTAAAAATATGCATGAGACGTTACGAAAGTATTTGTGTTTTATAAATACACCCCGTAGATAAACAAATGCAACTTATTGATAAGTCTCATTTCCAAGTCCAATCTAATTGAATGGGTACACCGAGAACGGTGTCGTTTAAATAAGGAGCACGAAAAATGCGCCTGGTGTTAATTTAACTAGAAAATTGTAATCGCAACGAACAAAAGGATACAGCCCAGCAATTTATTATCGGCTATCATAAAAAGTATTCAATCCACAAGTTAGTTTCTGAGATCCGTTTTGCGTCAAGTGTTTGTTTATTTTCCAATTTATTGTTGTTATTATTAAACGTTAACACACAGCAGCGAAATCTGGCCTTTCTTCGGAAATATTTGATTCGCGTCAGTTTTTTTCTCCGGACAAATTGATTACGCGGTTCACATAGTACGAATTTTTAAGTTGTTGATTTTGATATCGGTGACGGGGTCAAATTTATTTTTACGATGTCCTCACACTCTGCCAAATATCAAAATAACCTTGGAAGTTCAAATTTTTATTGTTAGAAAATTGCTTTTAACTATCGAACCGTGATTTGCACGATACATTTTTTATGCTATTTTAAATAATTTAACCCACCCAGAATTCGACCCACCTGTTTCTACCTAAACCCAGCATCCGTGTAAAAAATTCTTACCTAAGCCAACTTCGGTATCTTAAAAAACCACTTGTACTTTTTTACGGAAAACTTTTGTTTTTAATTTACGAGCAATTGTTCGTCAAAAAATAAAAGAAATGGGGAAGATTCATATTTTGTTTGTTGCATTGTTTTTAACTTTGCTAATTTACCTAAAAATTCACATAACCTTATTAATTGTCGAAAACGACCTTTTAACTGATGGAGGAGCTAAATCTAATCTTTGGTAAGAAGGATACGCAGTTAGTCTATTAACGATAATAATTTTTATTATTATTATTATTCACAATAATAATAATATTAATATCGTAGTAGTTCAAAAAATGTTATCAATTAAATTTTACAGGATAGTAATAGTTTTATTTTGATCGGCTAAACTTTCCTAGCCATCGAAACTCAATATTTCGAATCGATTTTTACTGAAATCTAATATGTGCTAAAATTTATCATTCATCGTTTGTTGTTATCGGGAGATTGTAGATAATAACAAGCTGTCTACTTTTGTTTAATTTGTGTGCCAAGATTCGTCATCAGGTATGAATGACGAATACGAGTTGGTATATCTATTTAAAACAAATGTGTAGCAACATCTTCCGATAAACGTCAGCAGATCAAAGGGTTAAAACTTTCATAAACCAATCCAATACAAAAATAAGAGAGAAAGAATGGATAGTTTTATTTTGATTGGTTGTGCAAAATAACAAACCCCTATGTGATGCTGCTCGGTTCCAGTGTCCAGTAGTTTTCTTGACCACAAACTTCCGTACCATTGTGTAACCGCAAATCGCAATGAAATTAATAGAAAATCAGACCAGGTATCGGTCATCAATTTCAACGACCTTGCAAAAATTTTTCTATCTTTGTGTCAGTCAAAGTATAATAGACAATGTATTTCCCACTATTTCCGAGAAGGGAGTAATCCAAAAATAACCTGTTCATTGAAGTGGATCGCAGAAAAACAAAAGGCTGAACAGAAATATATCAAGCAGATATTGCATAACTGTTTCGCAGTCATGGGTGACATTTATCATACAACCAAAAACTTCGATATACCAATATTAACTGGCAAAATTGAAATCTAGTTTACTCCGAGGCGGTGAAAAAACCATCATGTTTGCCATTTTATGCGTAACTTTTTGCTATCTTGTTTGTAAATTATTAGAGAAAAACTCACGAAGAAGTCATACTCCAGCTCTCATGGTTGTGATAATAACCAAGTTTTTGCTCTGCTTCGTGCTTCGATTCGTGGATACAGCTACAAGAATCACTTCACACCTTACCCTCCTGGACTAGGTACATTGTACATTGTTGAAAAATTATTTCTCCGCTTCGCCTGTTACCAAGTTTCAAGTTCACCTAACAACATTTCATTTCTTTTGTACGGTGATATGCAGAAGGAATGGCAGTGGACAATGTTTAACTCGTCTTGCAATAATATTCTTTGGAATGCATTAATTTACATATTATTTTTATTTCTCCGATTACCTCACGGTAATTATATTTACTTTAGTTGATATGATTATAATATAGCAACGTGGTTAGCGAAATGGCTTATTTTTCGATGTGCATGAACCCGCTAATGAAACAGTTTGTCACATGTTATAAGTTACACTAAATTGAGCAGCAATTTCACGATAAACAGCTGTGACTGTAACAAAGGATTCATTTGAATCATATCATTATCATTATTATCCCACGTGGATTTTTCATACGAGAAATCCTTTCCATGCATTTCGTACATCCTTCCATTATAATTAGTCTGGGAGCGGGGGCCAGTATATTTCTTCCAAAGTAGATTTTGTTAAAATTGGAGAGGAACAGTGATAAGCGGTTCCTAAATTGCCCAAAGACTATTTGGGGGGCTCGAGTGACGCTACGCCGTTTGAGAAAAATTGAGGAAGGAAAAGGAAAATTGCAATCGAGCTCTCTTGACCAATAAGGTATAACTGGACATATTGGCTATTTGCATGTTCCGAAAACAAGATCGCGTTAGTGATTATATGATTGATTTATACAATGCAGTGGAAGCAGAATGTGCTCGACGAGAAGACCAAAATACATAAATAGTTGACCTCATTTGCTCCATTCTGAAGGTCGTTCGGGAAGAAAAAAGTTTACTCATTGTCAGTGGTATTTCTATTTGTTTATAAAACTACGTTCTTTGCCCTGCTATAACAAAGCTCCGATGGTATGTGAGAGTCTCTGTCCTGTCATGCAAAATGAATAAAATAACAGAATAGGTTGGCGCATCTTTAAATTTCAGAATATCAGACAATACAAACATCGAAATTTAACATAAAATTAAAGATTTGAGTTTCAATGTTATTTCATTACTCTTAGTTAAGAGGCGAAAAATGCGGTTATTTAAAAAACACGGCGGGGTGATCTTTGAAAAAGAAACCCCAATCTAAAGCTTATGATTTATAGCTAAATAATTAAATCAAATTCATTACTCATGGTTGCTTCCGAATTCGTGATAGTGCTGAACTAGGACAAACTATCATTTAAATGCACGTTGATCTTATCAATAGATATTAAATAATCGCCACACTGAATTCGATGTCTTTGATGCTAGGAATTACACTATCGTGGGCAAGTTGAAATCAACCAACTTGAAAAATATTTTCAACAAACGAAATTGGACAACCCTATGACTGCGCACCAATAAACTCCGGCTTTTCCTTCTAAGTTGTCTTCAAAAAAAATATACGTGACACAATATAAAATCAGTTAAGCATATTTATTTTTTAATTCTATATAGTATGTTGGTAACTCATCGGGAAGCTGGACTTTCCAGCCAATGGTAGCTGAATTATACCTTCCGTCACTTGGAAGATTTCTCTTTTGTGACGCCACGATACACAGTGAATCGCCTAGTACAAGCTAAGTGGACAAAAACATTCTATTCTATAATTTGATTGTTCTGGTAATAATTAGTAATATTTTGTTGTTTTATTGAATAATTACACATTTTTTAATAATTTAGAAGCTTGGGAAATATTTATATTAAAAAACTTAAGTAAGGAATAAAAAATATATTGTAAAAAATATAATACACAATTTAGCACAGCATACAACTTATTAAACTAGCAAATGAAACTCAAGACTGATAACTATTGTCACAGGACTCATCATCAATCTCACAATCAGACAAATCAGGTACTAAGTAATCTTCATCATACTTATGTATGTTTATCATACTTATGTTAATTTTTATATCTGCGCCCTCCAACCAACTCTTGCTTTTATTTAAGACACGGTCCATCATCGAATTGGCTGCAGTCCACTTTTCTGAAAGTTTTGCAGAAATACTTGAAATTTTGGGCTCTAAGTGCCTCTGTGAATCAGAAGTAACATCAGTAAAACTATATTTTTTCTTAATAAAATACAATAGACGAGAGTTTCGTTCTTCTTTTTTGTATTTCCGCCATTCCTCAAAAAACTCCATTTTTGTAAGAGAGCACACGCGATCTGAAAAAATTAATTTAAAAAAAATCGGGGATCGATGTGGTAGTAAATTTTATGTCATTTTACAGCTTCAGACTGTCGCTATACAATATTAAAAAATTAGCCTGGATACATGTGGATAAGAAAAACTGTATGCGTTGAAAATTTAAAAAAGCAATAAATATTACAATTTTGTCGTAGTTTTTTCAAAACCAATTTTAATACAAATGGGTTCTCACTTGATTCAAATTTTAAATCAAATAAGAAAATACTTACCTTCCAAAGTAAAATTCATCATAATAATAATAATATTCTTAACTACAAATCTCATTAGATGCTATTAAAGTCACTATAAATTTGCAACTAAATGGCATCCTTAAATAGAATTACCTTATCACTGCACTTCAACCGCTAATTACTCATCGCTCTGTAATGTTTACCATAATTATAATCTCAATTCGTGACCCATGGAGGGTAGTTATTGTGATGGGATCATCAATTAACCGATTTTTTTAATTGACTTTTGTCCACCTAGCTTGTATTAAGCGATTCACTGTGCGATAGTACAAAAAATTAGGTATATACCCTAGGCCCTAGGGCAGGGATGGCGAACCAATGGCACGCGTGCCAGCATTGGCACGCGACGAAATAATTTCGGCACGTCACCGATTACGAGTTTAAAGAAAATTTATACATAAAGTATAAATTATGATGTAGCACAATACCTATGAATCTTTGAAAAGCAAACGCGCGCGAACGTTCGGGTCCGATGCGCGGGGTGGAGGCGGGGCGTAGTTGATATGCTAGCGCGGGGAATGTATAAAAAAATAAAAACAAACGAGGTGCAGTGCCCGCGCAAATTGTTTGTTTACGCAAAAAATAGTTGAATTTCATTGTGTTATTATCATTAAGTTATTATTTGCTGTAATTTAATATGGCTAGTTCAGCAAAGAAACTAAAAGTGCAAAATAGCAAGGATATTAGAGAATTTCATACTTGGTGGACTGATAAATTCGGCGTGATTAATAAAGGTGACAAAGCAGTGTGTGTTTTATGTTCTGGCACCATGGTATGTAGAACATCTTCCGTTAAACGGCATTTTGAAACAAATCACAAATCCATTTGTCAAAAAAGCGAAGCAGAGCAAAAGGAATTTATTGCGAGTGCTTTGAAAGACAGAAACAAACAGTCAACATCAATAAATAAATTTGTTGGCAAAAATTGTCGTACAAGTGCGGCAAGTTACACGGCTGCAAATGTCATTGCTCGGCATAGTAAACCCTTTCAAGAAGGCGAGTTTTTAAAGGAAGCCTGGTTAGCATGCGCGCCTTATCTTTTTGATGATTTCGAGAATAAAAATAAGATAATTCAGCGCATCAAAGATACTCCTTTGTCCAGAAACACAATAAAGGAAAGAATCTTAAAATTGGCTGAAAATGTTACAGAGCAACAAAAGCTTGACATTCACTCTGCTTCATTTATATCGCTATGCCTCGACGAAAGCACTGACGTCACAAAATCTGCACGTTTAGCTGTTTTTGCTCGATACTGCGTAGGAAACGTCATTAAGGAGGAATTAATTGCGATAAAATCGTTACTAACAACTACAAAGGGCGCAGATATTTGTACGGCAGTTAAAAATTCGATAGTTGAAAAAGAAATTGATATAAAAAAAGTTGTTTCTGTAACAACTGATGGTGCTCCGAGTATGGTGGGTAAAAAAATTGGTTTCATAAGTTTATTTCAAACTGAAGTAGGACATTCGATTCTTGAATTCCACTGCATCATTCACCAACAAGCCTTATGCGCTAAGAGCGGTTTAACATCTCTTGATAATGTTATGGCAGTAGTTACGAAAATAGTCAATCTCATCTCTGCTCAGGCTTTAAACAAGCGAAAGTTCGACGCTTTGTTGGATGAAGTCAACTCCGTGTATAATGGCTTACTGATGTATAATAATGTTCGGTGGCTGAGTCGTGGTTCTGTACTTGAAAGATTTGTTGAATGCTTGGAAGAACTCAGACTGTTTCTGCAAAATGAGGGAAAAATTGAACAATACCCACAGCTTTTGGACGTCATGTGGCTTTCAAAATTGATGTTTTTTACAGACATATGCCAACACTTAAATACGTTAAATGTGAAGCTTCAAGGCACAAACAAAACAATAATCGTCATGATCGATCTCATTCGCGCCTTTGAGGCTAAACTGCAAGTTTTCAGAAACGATATTATCGCAAAAAACTACAAGTATTTTCCATACTTGAAAAAATATATCAATGAATCTGTTATACATGAGACAACAAATGCAGAAAATATTACTGAGGAATTTATCTCTGTGATTGATTCTTCAATTAAGGAATTTTCAACAAGATTTTCTCAGTTCAAAGAAATATCAGAAACGGTCAAGTTTATTATGCACCCAGATGTAACGACCTTTCATACACTGAACTTCTCCCAGTTCGATTGGTTGGAAATTGAAGATTTTGAAATGCAGCTGATTGATTTCCAATCTAGTTCAATTTGGGTACAAAAATTCATAGACATGAGAAGAGAATTAGAGTTAATTGAAACAGAAAGATTGACCAGTAATATAAGTAAAGATGCCAATAATAAAATTTTAGAAACCTGGAATGCGTTGCCAGAAACGTTTAATTGTTTAAAGAAGCTGGCTCACGCTATTCTAACTGTATTTTCATCTACATATGCCTGCGAGTCATTGTTTTCAGAGATGAATAACATCAAAGACTCTGTTAGAAATCGACTGACTGATGAATCAAGTTCAGCATGCATTCTGCTAAAAGTAACATCGTACAACCCCAATATAAGTCAATTATCGTCCAATCTGCAACAACAGAAGTCGCACTAATTTTTAATTGCTCTTGTAATTGTATTTTTGGTAAATATAGAGCTTTGAGTTGATATTGTTTTTTTTTTTTTTTTTTTACATTATTTTTCCACTGATCACAAAGTCAAGAATATTTGATGGCACGGCTGCGACGTCATTAAATATTATTCCAGAAAATTGGCACGTATACGCATAAAGGTTCGCCATCCCTGCCCTAGGGGGACATGATAACAGTAAATTGAGGGCACACGAGCATATCGAAAAAAAATAGTACATATTAGAAAAATTATTTAATTTACTGAAAGAAATCATTCTGACATAATAAAAAATAAAATACATAAAAATATTATATGAGGGGGGCGCGATGAAAAATTATAATTGAAATTGGGTCGCAAATACTAAAAGGTTGAGAAACGCTGCGTTGTACTACAAAAGCTGCAGAATAAGCAAAATTGCACTAATACAATATTATTATTATCATCAAGAAAAAATTAAAAATCACAAAATGTTTTGATTGCCGATTCCGAGAAGATTTAGGGAAGGAAGTTAGTATGAATCACTTACAACGCATTTCGAAAGGATACCTAATTATTGACCTAGTACCATCAATTGAATTGGTGGAGATTCGAGCAATATCATTACTTTTTAGTTATTCCAATTTTTATTAAAATTTAATCTTTTATCATTTCTAATCTCTAAAATATTTAATTTCTAATCTTTAAGATTAGAAATGACAAATTGTTACCGTTATGCTAATACATGCAAAATTATGTAATTTTGAAGCAAGTTCTACAATTAAAATATTATATAAATATATTTATAAAAACGGCAAAATTATGTTATATTATGACTCAGAAGCGGAAAATACATTATTATACCGTACAATCGAAGATTTAAACAACTTCAACATCTGCCGCTGTTTAACTTTGTATATACCCACCTCTATATTGATTGATTAATTTATTACTTTATCATAGGTTTCTAGTAGAAAAAACTTTCTTTTTGTCTGTATTAAGCCCCAGCTATCAAAATTTAAAAATGGGTTTGGAAAATGTCACGTTCGGAATGAATTACTTTTTTTTACAATCGTTGAACAGCAGAAATAGTACTTAATTTTTTTTAAACATTAAAATTAATAGCCGTGGAAAAAATAGTTTGTAACATTTTTGTGGAGTGAACCAGTGATCACAATACTATAAAAAAAAATAAAGCCTAGGCTACATAGTCGTTAGGTTTTACGTGAATACCTTATCAAGTTTTTGCTCAGGTCTACCAATCGGATAACATCGATTTGAAAACATGGAAAAAACTTCCAAGCTTTTGCTGAATATTGACAATTCGAAATTTATCATTTGTATTGAGCTGCTTTTGCATTTCATTCACAAATTATTCTGTTTCCATATTTATGTTGTTGTTGACGTATTACATCGTTTAACGTAAAAGAGACAAAGATGTAAGATAATGAGTTGTCTAACAGACAAAAACTGTGAATTTGACTACCATTGTATTTCAGGGTTCCCACTCGTCTGGAAAACCTGGAAAAGTCGGGGAATTCAAGATTTTTTAATTTTGTCAGGGAAGTTTTTATTTTTAGCCCCAAGTCAGGGAAATTAAATATTCAGTCAGGGAAAAATAAAATGTTTAAATTTGAAAATATAATTTATTTTAAAATTAAAATTTTTTTTTCAAGTTTTTTTTTATGTAAAATCTGGAAATAAAAAAAAAGAAAGGAAAAAAGAAAATTTAATTGTTTTGTTAAATTGTAAAATAAATTTATTTATTTTTATAATGTATTTTCTCGGTACCATTTTATCTTCCGATTTATCAAAAAGTCAGGGAAAATTTTAATTTTTGGTCAGGGAAAACCTGGAAAAGTCAGGGAATTTTTTCTAGAAAATTCAGTGGGAACCCTGTATTTGTTTGGTTATTAAGGTCATGATTTATCATTTGGATGATGAATTATCTGAATAGATGGCGCAACTACATAATATATTCTGAATTTAATTGTAATTAATTAGTATTTATTTTAAATACTTATGCCGTTCGTTTGTTGTAACACCAGTAAATAAATTAAAAATGTTCTTATAAAAAAATAGTTTTTCATCCCTATTTGCAGTCTAACTACAAATATCGATCCTAGGGTGAAAGTTATATAGACCAAACTTGTGAGGAATGACATTTCCCATAACTTTGGGTATTTTCAGTCTAAAGTTGAAAATAAGCGAGTTATTTGAAAAACAAAACAAATCACCCTTTACATCAAGATGGTGGCAAACGCAATGGGGGATTTTCCAGAAAATCGAGATTTACACTTTTATATTTTAATTTTAGTGAAGTAGTAGATTTAATATTCAATATAATATGCCTAATTGGAATTTTGCCTACATTATACTATTTAAATATTAACCCTCAAAAATGTTTAGATATCATTATTGGTTGTTGACGCAACTGATAAAATTGAACTCACGAATAAAATAAATTATGGAAAAATAATAATTTATGAGATAATAGGACAAACATAATTATTTAATAACTTTTAGGTTAAACGCAGTCTGACCAAGCAAAAACGTTGTTAAACAAAACGTTTTGTTTTACAACATTTTTTTCATCTCAAAATACACTGATAAAGCATAAACTGTTTTTTTGCTTTGTTGTTATACGAGAGGGTATTGATATCTAATTAGCCTTGACTATTTGGAGTGCATCAGCAAAATGGCGTTTTCATAGCAAGAAATTGTTACTTATTAGAAGCAGTGGCACTGCAAAGGTTCATACGTCAAAAAGTTAAAGCACACATATTTTTAAAAACAAGTGAGAAAATCAGTAAAATGAAATATCTGACCATCATGAAGGCTGTAAGATAGCTGCACATAGTCAATATGCTTCATGATAAGGAGGAAAATTTCTATTCAAAATGACGAGAGACTTGGAAAACTCATTGCAGTGTCCACTCAGAAAATATTGATGTTCCCAATTTTTTTTTTGCAAAATGGATTTTCAGATGTCTGAGCACAGATGCGAGCACGAGTGGCAGAATATCGCGTTCAATCCTTGCCCGATTTGAAAAAGATCTTAACTTTCTGAACCGACTTGTCACCGTGGTCGAAACTTGGGTGCATTTCTACGATCCAGATGCATAATATAACAGCAGTTCATGAAATGGAAACACTCTGGGTTTCTAAGACCAAAGAAATTTTTCGTTTAAAAACTGCTGGGAAAGTTTTTGTTTTGGGACAGACGTGGTATCATAATGCTGGTTTATACACCAAAAAAAAACATTTTTTTGTAAAGCTGAAAGGCACTACAGGGTTGTTGTAAAAAGTATGTTGAATTGATCTATACAGAAGACGCATTTTAATGATCAGACAATTTATTATTATCTAGCAATTATTGCAGTTGAACCTACGTTTATTGTTCATTTTAATGCAGCAATTAAAAAACTATGATGACTTCTACAACAACATACATATTTTAATATATTATACATATTTATGTAACCAAGAAGTAATTATTGATCTGATGCGCCTTTGCCAGACCAAATAACCTCATTTATTGAAATATTTTTGTAAGTAAACCTTTGAAGCACAACGAAAAAATTACCAAACGCTTCCTATATTATAAATAATTGATTATTGCAATGAATATTAAGGAAAGACTTTCATTGTTGTAACGATTATGTAAAAACGTCACGTTGTATGTATTTTTTTTATTGTTATATCTTCATTGTTTAGAAAATAAGTACTAAGTTAATTAAGTACCATTTCCTTTCCTCTTTAGTTTTGCCATTTTGTGGTAAAAACTGTACATTCATATTTGTTTTTTTCTACTTTTACCTTTTGTTACTCCTCCGCCTTCCAACAGCCGTGACCTTTTAATAGAAGCATTTGATAGTTACATTTCCTTATGCTTATGGTATTTGAATTACCCAATATACTTAAATGCTATTGTGGTGTTTTGGTTTTTCTATTTGGAGGGACCTCTCGAGGAGAAACTTTTTAATCGAAAATTTTCACATTCCAAAAATTTTCGATACATAAAAAAATATAATAGGTACTATTTTTTTTTTGTAGCAAATACTTAAAATTTATATTATAAATAATAATTATTTTAAATAGTGGCAAATAAGTATGATAACTGGACAATAAAGCACAATCAGCATAATATATTTAAAATGTTTTCATCGTCCAATTATAAATGTTGAAAATTGATTATTATATTTGATTGAACTTTTATTGTTTTTAGTTGCGTCTTATCAAAATCTTATATATGGGTGGGCAGATTTATCTTAATTTTGAATAAATAATTTGTGAAATGTAGGTCAGTACTTTATTGTTAATTAATTACGACAATTTAACGTGTTTTCCGAGGAAGCTAGTGCACAAATTAGTAACAATCCCGCATTGAATTTTTTTATTGGGAGTGAAGGTTGTGAAAATAAAGTAACAGTCTATGGACGATTTAAATTAATTGGCATTGAACCGGAATCGGAATTGTCGATCTTATATTTTACTTTTGTTGTAATTTAAAAAAACGTCATCGATTTAAAATTTCCATTGATACACTCGCCAAGTTGACTCTTTTTTTATAATATGTATCTAGTCGTGGACATAACACGTTTATGGGTACAAAGTTCTCTCAATTTTTGCGTAACAATGAAATACGTTTAATTAATGTGCATTCGTGATTTTTGTTTTGAATATGATATGATTCACGTTTTTCCCAATTAAGAGTATCTCTTTATTTTGTTTTCCTAAAATTTTTGGAACATTACTCATTGTGATATTAAAGGCCTCGTGGTATGATTGATAAACTGAACTGCAATTTTTGGGAATTTTTTAAGTATATGATTGCTTTTATAAATTAATTGTACTGGTAGTTCTGGCTAATTTTTCAATTTCAGAAACTGTTATCTGCGTATTACAGATTAGCAATTATTAAAAATTAATGAAGCTGAATAATAAACTGTAAATAAGAACAATTTGCTCTAAATAGGAAGTTGAAATGGCCGTTTTCATTATTTTTGCACAAAATTATAGTAATACTACTTGTTTCGTTTATCAACAAGAAATCCATCGAAGCGAAAAAACTCGTACCTGCCACCATGTGTTAAACCAACGGCAGTTCGTTATTCAGAAAATAGCTTCTGTTATGCGGGTCGTTACCGTATCCAAATTAGTAGCAGGTGTACGTGTGCTATATAGACTATCCTGGTATCGCATAGGGCCTCCCATAAGGAAATGCGGTGGGCAACAACTCCAATCTTTCTCGTTTTTTTAATCGATCATTGTACCTACACATTTTATTGGAAAATATACCCACACGATATTTTCTTTTATTTATTTTGTACAACTTCAGCATTATTGCACGTACAGTTACACAAGAAAGTCTCCATACAGCCTTATATATTAGTAATATAAATTGTACCTTTTGAATCTTGAAAAGATTCTGTAAAATACAAAAAATATTATCATCTCTCTCTCGGAAACCAACGGTGCGACAAAATAGAAAAATATATATGAACAAAAATGTAGGAAATGAAATTTACAAGAAAGAAATTCTATTCATTTTTCTATTTCGTTGTACTGTTTCCGAGTTACAGATGAAAATAGTTTTCGTATTTTACAGAGTCTAAATTTAAATCACCGTAACTCGGAAACGGTGCGACGAAATAGAAAACTGTACATAAACATAAATTAAGGGAATGAAATTTTCAACAAAAAATATCTAATAACTAATAAGTATTGCTATAAAAGCGATTTTTGTGTGTCAAAAAATCCCGAAAAGGGGTTCGAACCGTAAAATAATTATATATGTTTTTAAAATTTTCTAAATTCGTGTTTCAGATTTTTCTGGTTTTACCTGCTTATCTGTTTTAAATGGTACTATGATGTATAGATTTCAAACATTACGATAGATATACTAATATTAATTCTTGCGGTACTCCTAAATAGATAAATAGAATAATATATAGTCAGATATATAGCGGTAGATATAGTAGAAAATAAATTTTTCTAAGTTTGCTGTGCAAACAGGAAATTCCGACTTTTTTCTAACCAGTGTTATCACTTATCGTTATCGCCAAATAAAATGTTTATATTAAATTCAAGGAAAGTCCATATTTTTAATCAATGTCTTGCGGCAGTATAATACTATTTGCATTATATCATATTATGAAATTATTATATATAATATAATATTATTAAGGGTATATAATGCTCAAATTATTAGTTACTACTAATTTCAGTGAATTAATTTAATTTTTAATAATCAGCGGTTTATTTAACGGCTGAACCCCATGGAAAATTCGTGAAAAGAATTGAATTTTAATTAATTCAAAAATAATAAGTTCTATTATACTTAACTACCTTCTGTATGAAATATAACCAATATTTGATGAAGAAAATTATTTAATATATCAAATAATACTATTATCAAAAGTATGTAATTGATATTTTTGTTCGGCCTTGCGCCTCACCAAGTGAGGAACGTTTCTGTATTTTTAAACTGCACATACATTATTGTTCACTTCGCAAGATACAAATCACAAATTGTTAAAACATTATAGATTATTCAAAATTATTATTTTTCAACAACATAGGCCCGTTACAGCACCTACCGGTTATATATTATATCTGATTGAACGATTGAACGTTGTTTTGAAAGTAGTTTATATCTTTAGATAGTTAATTTTTATCTGTAATTTCATAGATTATTTCTGATTTATATCGCGGTTAATGTTGAGGAACAAAATTTTATTACCTTTTGTTATTTATTGTTAATTTTTAAAATTAATTTCATTTGAAACCACCTCATTTAAGTTAATAGTCTCAATTATAAATAATACAAAAATAAAAAAAAATTGCGGGGTGGGGGCTATGCCGGTTCTGGTGCAGTCTTCCATCTTTTTCTCAATGAATAAACCTAATTATATATTATTATTTATCAAGGCGGAAGAAAAATGCTTTACTAGTGTGTTAGTTGCCTTATTTATGATCAAAGTATCTAAGAACATGCTTCTTTGAATGTTATGCAAATCGCAGAATGAATCTTTTATCAAGTGCAAAATTTAAATTATTCATCACGCAAAAAGTAGGAAGTTTTTTTGTCAGATCCATTTCCTGTTGGCAATAAACGAACTTTGTGCATGTTATTATTTACGAATAAAATAAAGTGAGAAACAATTTTTTTTAAAGGTTACTTACATTACGTAACATACTTATATCAAGGGATTTTATTCAAACCTTTATAATACCTAGCTATATTTTGTAGTCAATAAGTCAATAACGAGTTAGTAATGTAATTACCAAATATTTTCATTCTATAAAATAACTCATAAAAAGTAAAAACCGTGGTTATCGATTTGAATGATGTACTCATTAAAATATGTTTGAACGTAAATGTTGCGGTAGCTTCATTTACTTCCTTTTACGCTGATTCATTATGGTAATTAAAATTTTTTAATTTGAATTAACGCCAAACTTGCGTATTCTTCCCACAAAATTGTATGTAGATATCACAAAAGTTGTTGAACACAATTGACACAATTATGCAATTCAATCATTTTTTTACAGTTTGAGAAACACTACTTCTTACACAACTGTAAAATATGTGTGCCTGACACAAAATCGATAGTACTAAAACTTCTTGCATTGATTAAGTTACCCATGAATCATTTTCCAAAATAAATGCAGAGTATTGTACTATTACAAAATTTATATTATTCACTACAATTTAGGCCAAGGCTTGAAAAACTAATGGAAGTTACTTGTGGAAATAGTCGTTTTATTAAAATGAGGTCAATAAGTATTTTCCGATAAAAATTGGCACAACCCTAACGATTTTCTATTAAAAAAAAATTGAAATTTTTTTTGTTCATCGATCGAAACTTCCGCATTTGATCTTTCGGGGTGACGATTGCGTGTTGTTAATACTAAAAAATTCACCTAAAAATATTTGATTAGCATAGTCGTTGAGTCGAAATTAATTACATAGCGTAAAGGTTCACAATACTACTTTTCCAATTATTTTTTGTTATTATTTTAGGAAGATTGCTCTTTAAATCGCTGTTTTAAATTTTATTTTCTAATTTTGGTGAAAGTACCTCGTGGAAATACGTCATAATTTAATTTCTACTTACAGGAGGCACCCTGAAATTTTTAAGTAAAATTGTATTGTTTAGTCAGAGGCGGACTGGCCGCAAATTTTGGTGCGATAAGCAGCCATCTATGACGGTCTTGGCAACTATTATTCAATCTGAAATTTGAAAAATCTATGAGGGTCACTCCAACTCCAGTAACTCAAAAACATTAAACCCGAACTTTTTTTCTCTTTAATTTAAACATATTCGATATATCTCCATCATTTTCGAGTTATTAGAGAAAAACTTGGCGAGTCATAGTGGAGTTCTCTGTAAATGATTCCTTAGATTTAGTAAGAACTCCAACAATGGAGTCAAGGTGGGTGTCTAAATGATATTTACAAGCTAAACGATTATAGTAGTATTTATTTCTTGATGAACAATGGTTTATTCGGTAAATGATTATTTAATGATATAATGAATTGGCAGATATTAATGGTTTATTATGTTTTTTAAACCGAGTTTCGCTAACTAAAAAGACTACTTGGTTAGTCCGTCCCTGTCGTGATTTACTGCAACACATTATTGGTGTAAGATTGCTTTCTGCAGCAGTGTGAAACGGAAATAATTAATTACAGAGAATGTAGGTGAATTTTTACCTTGTTTTTGCTCAGTTTTTAAATGAGTTTGGAAAAAAGTACCACTTGACGTTTTTCTAAAAAAAACTTTTGCTTGTCAATAATCACACGCAAATTTTCCAGCTTCTTTCGTCTAAATTATAAATGGTTAGACGATTACCGATTGCATCATTAGGAATCAACGCGAAATACTTCCGCTACACTCTGTACATTTCACTTTTGTTTCTCTATTACGAAATCTTTTCAGATTCAGAGCAATTATTTTGGATTATCCTCGAATCCTAATAATATGTGCTTTGCACGTTTAGTTGGTTTCCACTTAATTCATTATACCTACATTAATTTATATTGTTACTCACAATTCACAATACATTCGTATAATGGATGATTTTACAGTTCCAGGAATTTTTAAACCGTAACTTGAAGTAGAAACAAAAAGTTGTAAATATCTTAATTTTATGATAATGAAAACCTTGAGAGGCAGGCTTCCTGCCCTTTTGAAAATAATAAATTACCAACATAATATTAATCAAAAATCTGCTCTAGAAATGGATCACGCAATGGTGCTTTCAAATTTTGAGAAAAATGAATAATCAAATGGGTAAATTAGGGGATTACCCTAACACGTTTTTAATTAATTGCAGCTATACATAAAATTAAATGTTCTCTTGCAAAAAATATTTGTTTACATAATATTATATAGCTCGATTGTATTTATTTGATACGGGCGCTATTTAAATGTCAAAAAAATTAATTAAATATTCAACAATTTTAATTAGTAAAGTTGAACGCCAATACAATAATAATTAACCTATGGAATGCTATAAAAATATTATTTTCGTAATAAATAAATTTTTGAAGAAATCAATATTTCTGATACTAATTACTGCGCTATAAAAAATTAAAATTAAATATAAATATAATATAAATCGTAAGTCTAGGTTCGCTTCCCATATTGGTCAACATTTTTTTTTCAAACGTCAGAGACATTTTTATCAAGTGCGTGAGCTCGGAGACCTACTCATTTCGAAGACTAGATTACTTGATAGATAATTATTTTTTTAATTGAAATAGGCCTCGTTAATCCATTCATGCGCGTCACCGGTAGACATAACTGATAAGGTCCATTTATTATTATTTTCATTGATTATATTTCATAACAAACTGGGCAAATGCGAATAAAAAAAGATAAATATTAGAACTACGTTATTTAAAAAAATTCAGAACTCAAAAACTGTGTATTGGACAAACTCAGTGACACGGTATATCTCTTTTGACTTATAGAATCGTCAAAAAAATTGGGATCTTTATTGCCAATATACTCGCTGTAATCCCCCCTTGTAAAAAAAAAGAAATAACCTGGTTGTACACAGTGCAATCGATTTCAAACCGCTTGCACGAAGTGATCAAATTAAAAGAATTTCTGCAAAATATTATTTCCACTTCGATCAAGTTTAATTATAGCTTTTTTTAAGTGCACGTTCAAATTTATTTCATTAAATTGTTGTTTGTTGTTATTACAATCGAATAAAATTAATTTTTTTTCTTATTGTGTAGTTAATATGTTTACATGAATTTGTGAAACAATGTAAGTTCGATAATTGTATATTACAGAAGCATTTAAATTAAAGTGAAATTAGGCGAATCTCAGTGACACAGGGGTGGACTGAGTTTTTTCCACGAGCCCAAACAACCGGCCTGTTTAAAAATATTCGGTGCTTTTTGGCCAGTTCGCCCCTGGAATAGGACTTAAAATATTACCTTCCTGTGAGGTAGAGGATGATATTACCATTTTGTTTTTCCCCTTTTTACATTTCTTGACGAATTTTGAGCGAAACAGTCATTTGTTTTTGTTTTCTGCAATTTTATCAGCCCGTATTATATTTCTATTTTGATTTATCTGGCGTAAGGTTATTGTCCATTTATCTGCTTTTCTATTCTTACCTAATCAATAATACCTTACTACTTAACCTTTCGTTTATTGCACTCGAAACGAGAAAAATCGATTGATCAAATTATTGAAAGCAAAAAATATTGATATTTGGCTATTTCGGTATTAAACGACTTGTGCATTGAATCGAAATAATCGAGGGCACAAAAAAATGTAACAAACATAAATAGTAATTCAAAGAGCATTTGGAGTAATTGTAACTCGGGCGTTTTTATTTGTACAAAACAACAAAAAATCCTCTTTGTATACATTTGACTCACAAGCGACAAAATTTTAAGATTACTGTCTGACCACGATTGGATTGAGACGATTTATCTGGAAGAGATGACCCTCAACCTATATAGTAGTCGTATGTTGCATTATAAATGGAGTTCATTGCCGCTAATTGGATAAGATTTAAGTGATTCAACTTGGAGAGGAAGTACGATTAATTTTGTCAAAAATAGTTGCTCTTCGTCTTTCGCTCGTAATATTATCTAACTAAAAATAGTTCGCCACTTACTTTTCTTTATTTTATATCCGTCACGACAAACCATCCAATAATTTTTGTTCAATGTGTTTTTTTCGCTAATGAAAAGTTATTTAATGGTTTTGTTATTCTAAAGGTTCATTGAGGTGGCGAAAAAGACATTTTTGAGTGGGTAGCTTTAGAAAGGTCAAAAAGTGTGGGCAAATTGATTTAGAAAAGTATTAATTTTATTTTACAGGGTGCTCCCTCAGCGGGACGTCCGTAGCCGCGAATCGAAAAAACAGTTTTGGAGTTATTGACACATTAACACAAAAATATGATTAATTATCGCAATTTTTATATTTGATTTAAATGTAATTGCGCTAGATGCAAAGGTTGATTTTTTTACAATCGACATTTATTTCTGGTTTGATCTATAAAAAGATTCTTTTACTCACGACAACTTTGCTTTTGCCGGTAAGATGTTGATAGTAATTTTCTTATTTTATTTTTCAGGCGTGGCATAACACCGCCACATAGAGTAAAATCAATTTCCATGGCGACTTTCACACAAGAAGAGATCGAATTGTTAAAAAGAAGAGGAAACGACTACTGCAAGCGCGTGTGGTGCGGCTTGTACGAAGGAAAAGGTCCATCGGAAGTCAGAGACGAAGAATTTGTTCGTAATTTTATGATGGACAAATACGAACGCAGACGTTATTACTTAGAACCTTCACCATCACCGATAAATGGAGTCCATCCGCAAACTTCCACTTATTCTACCAATAAGACTGTCGAAATAAAACCATTAGCTAATACAAAAATACCAAGAACAAATGGAACGGTCATCGAAAGAAATCATAGGAACGCAATTAATAAAGTTCCAGATTTTGTTGCAGATTTTGGAACTGCAGATATTTACGATGCTATATATGAAAATAAAGATAACAAATTTAATAATAATTCAACGCAATTTTCGTTTGCAAATTTTGATAACAACACTATTTTTAATAGCAACAGTAAGTTGAACTTTGAATATTTAGTCTAATTGTATACGGTGTAAAATGTCCTCGTTTATTTGTTTCTAGTAGACTCTACGGCTTGTAGAGTCGACGATTGGGATTTTTCAAATTTTAATACTTCATTTCATCAACAACAAGCAACTTTATTTCCCAAGTGCAATGTGAACAATCACTGGAGTAAGTTGAATGGCTTACAACTTGATTGTTTATTTATTAGCATTTTTTAATTCTTTTAAAAGTGTTATTTATTATTTCCTTTAATACGCTTGTTTTAGTCTTGAGTTTTTTCTGCTAGTAATGTTTCGTGTATTATTATAAACACATTTTTGGCAGACCCTTTTATACCCTTAACTGACTCCCGCTCCTACAAAACCACAAAGATTGAACGTAATTGGGTTTTGTTCAATAATGAAGAAACGACCCATTTAACGAGTAATTTTTTTCCTTTATTCAAAACGTATTTGCAATTTATTGAAAATTTCTTTGATTTAGATGTAGTTCCTCCATCGAGTAATGGCGTACTTCCAGCATTTCACTCGACCGGGACGTCTGCTCCATCCGAGGACAGATATGCGGCGCTTAAAGATTTAGATAATGCAATGAAGGAACAGCCACAAATTGATTGGAATTCAAGCTCAAATGGTTCATCCTATGGATCAGTTACACCTACAAGCTCAGTTTATAGCACACCGTCTCCTCATGGCTCAATGTACGGCTCTCCAAGTCAAGGTAACAATAAGAAATTTTAATTGAAATTCTTTTTGTAATAATTTTTTTTTGTTTAGGTCAATTTACAAGCATGTTTCCTCAACAAGATAGCAAAATTTCCAATCCATTTAGTAATGGAGGAGGCATGAATTGGAACGATGCTGGAAATCATACAAACGGTGCTCCAAATCCGTTCAGAACAACGAATAATAAAATTAATGGTGCATTAACGGGTTCTAATACGTCGTTTCACACAAGCAATGGTACTGCATGGATGCCAAATCCTTTTACGGTATGTTATGGAATTTCAATAAATTCACATTTGTGTGGATGAGAAGTAGGAGGGTTAAATTTTTATTTTATGGATAGTTTCATGTTTATGAACTGACTTTCTTTAATTTTTTCTTTGTTTGACCCATTCCTGTTTTCATAAGTATGTTGTTTGAAATTGAATCTTTATGTTTTTACTTTTTCCCAAAACATACTTAACTTTCTTTTTTACTTTCATTAAGTGTGATCAATGCAAAAGTGATTTTTGAAAGACAGGAAGTATTAAGTGTACAGGTGAATGTAGAAGGTGGATATGTAGAAGGTGTCTAAGATTGACAGTGGAAGAACTTGAGGAATATTTTAGGCCATCAAGAAACTGGATATGCAAAAATTGTGACGAAAATTAAGATTGTTGCAAATGCTTTGCAAAAATGTTTAAAATAAAATAATAACTGAGTTTCACATAGTTACAGCTGTGGCTGCTTGTGGATGACGGTAATAAATTTATATGCAAATGCATGGTTTTATTTACGTGAGCCACTGAACTGAAGCCAGTTTCTACGTCTGTTCGGTGGTCATTGTCGGCCACAGTTTGTGGAATGGTGACTGCAAGGATCCTTATTCAATGTGTTTTTATTATTTTATTTGTCATTGTCAACTGCATTTTAGCATCTGTGCATGCGCCTAGTGTCCAAATAAACTTGGATCATCTTCAGAGCTTGACCATGGTCTAGAGTCTTTCAAATTAACTGAAGTTGAACATCTTGTATTAATAGAGTAATATGAATTGGAATTTTGACATGCAGAGCACTACTACCAACTACGTCAAAATAACCTTGACCCACCCTCCAGACTTCTCTATTTATCATAAACTAAATACAAATTCAAGTGTACCACTAAAACGATATCTTTTTTTTTATAGGTGGGTGCAGCTGCATCTAACGGACATTCGAACAACCCGTTTTTATGAGTAGCCTTAAATAATTGGAACTCTAACAAGATAAGATATAGCAAAGCTTTGTCTGTGCCTTGAAATTACACTTTATAAAAGAATTAGGCTGTTGACCATAATAGAGCAATTTATTTTTTGACATCTTACATCTACATAAACAAAATATTTCACGTGAATTATGTTGCTTCATAACTACGTACTACTAGTGTTATTTTTTGTAATTTGTTTATTTATTTATTAATTCTTGTAAATTATGTTTTTGTTAATTTTTAAACTGGTTTATAATTTAACTTAAATGTAGGAATGTAAAAATTTGTTTTAATTTTTTAACTAAAAACTAAATTATAAATCAGTTATTATTATATTGAGTACCAAAAAGTGCTGGTTGTAGTTTTTTTATTGTATTATTTGTTAAGTTAACTAATTTAGTAATGCTTAAATTAAAAGAAAGTGATATAAATTCATTGAATGCCTTTAGAAGAACCGTTTCACCAATTAATTAACAAAAATTGTTAATACGTAAAAGTCGATATATAACATTTGTTGTGCTCTCTGTTACTCTTTGCAATTTATGTTTTCGACATTTAACATGCTTAGTCATAATATTGTAAGTTATTTATCTACTACCATGTTAGTCCCTTTATTTGGGGGCCCGTAATTTTGGTGTACCATTTTAACACCACACATTTTTCACTTTTATTACCATGGCTTAATTATTTTTGCACCAATTTTACACCACACCAAGATGTTGTAAGAAATTGTTTCTCGTAAAGTATAAAAAATAGTAGCTTTTAGATATGTTAATTAATGACAATAATTTATTTTTATTAATCAATGCTTTTTTTAAAAATACATATAAAGATCATCTGTCCTTATTTTCAAGGCCAGTAAATTATTTTTTAGTAAAACACACTTGGAATGTATAAATAAATACAAATTTACATTAAACTTGCATGTTTTATTTTAAAATAAAGTTATAATTTCAATCTTCTAATTTCGTCCGACTTAAAATCTGATCTGTAACCAAGGCCGAGTTATTAGTGCATTTTTAAACTAATTTAAAGTACCTTAAGCCCATGATGGTTCGAACTTCTGAAGGTGTCAGTCTCCACGTCAGCACACCTTCGTGATCACCCCAATAATCGTTAATTTCAGAAACCTTTTCCAAATTCAAGATGGTGGCTATCTGAGTAAGTCGGGCAAATTTATCCCTAACCGACCACGTAGTCGTGGTGGTTAAATAACTGGCTAAAGAACGAACCTCCTTATCCAAAACCAACCCTCCTAACTGCAAGACAAATGTATAATATTTGAAAACCTGTTAACTTTGCTTACTCTATTAAAAGAAGATTTGAAGATAACTTTTTCTAGTCGACTGCTAACTTCATCAGTTAAGATTTTAACCAAACCATCGTAATTTGCCGACGTTAAATTGGCTTTAAACGAACATAAAATCGAGTCTAAATTCATAATCAAAGTTTGAACAAAGGATTCGCCAGCTTCGTATTCGGACAATTCGTCCTGAAAGTTCAGTTTTAGTTAAAAAAAAATGAAAGGAAAACGAAATTACTTCTGAAAGTTGGTGATTTATGTTCAGGAACGAGTCGACCCAAGGACTGATTCGTGGTTTGATTGCACTTGCTCTTAGTTGTTGCATGCCGTACTCGATTACTTCTTTTAGGTTGGTAATGACTGAAGATAAACCGGATAAACAGCTTTCCAGTTTTCCACGCTCGTTGGCGTTCATTTTGGCGATTGATTGTTCCACATCATATAATACGCTATCACATAACGTTTCGACATATTCGATACTGGCATCGGCATTGTTTAAAGCAAGCTATAAAGAAGCAATTGAAATAAATTGCAGTATTCTATCCAATAAAA
Source organism: Cantharis rufa (assembly GCA_947369205.1). Classification (NCBI taxonomy): domain Eukaryota; kingdom Metazoa; phylum Arthropoda; class Insecta; order Coleoptera; family Cantharidae; genus Cantharis; species Cantharis rufa. Next base: position 11,858,127 of record OX376303.1, read on the forward strand.
TAAAGGGGGAAGTTTAAGTGCCGCTCCAATAATGGAACAGAGACTTGATTTTACTTTAATTTTTATAATTTTTTAACTAATTTTAGGAATTATAAAACACCTAAGTTGCACACTTACTGTAAAAGCAGTTCTGATTTGTTCTGTATCTCCAGGTTGCAAACGTCCATGTTGAATTGAAGTTTGCAGTACGTTATAAGCTTGGGTTAGATCCAAGTAACCAGATGGATAACCTTGCTTTAGACGACCTCGTAAAATTGTACAGAAATCATTTTCCAATACTCCACACGCATTATTAATAACGGCACAAGTGCCATCTAGACTGCCACTTGAAATAGCTCTCCTGGAAAATTAAATTATAGTAGTTTCAAGTGACCCACTGCATTTTAAACATTGACTGATAACTGAATAAAATTTGCAAAGTAGGCTCTTCAGCCTAGCATCAAGGGGTAAACATCTCGAAAAATTTTTTTCAAGGAAATTCAGAGATTTCCATGAGAATTCCAAACAAGTGTATACAAAATCTTTGAGATATTTATCCCTTGAAGTAAGTTAAAAAATGTTGAAAAATTCAAACTTTTCTTTTTCTCTGTTTTTTTCAAGACCCTGTATCTTTTAAACGAAACATTTTACAAGAAATCTGACGCCCCATTCCAGATAGGAAATTTAATGAACTACAACTTTTGTCTAGTAAATTTTTTTTAAAAGACAGCCCATTTCTCATTTTCTCATTTTAGACGGAAAAAGTTTAAATGTAGTTTTTAGATTATTTCACGCTCTTGAAAAAAGCACTAAACCATTTTTACTGAAATTCAATATTTTCGGGGATATGGCCACGTGAAGGTGGAAATTGAAAAAAATGCTTTAAAGAAGCGCAACCCTCGAGGGTTTCAGTTTAGAAAAAAATTTTTGTTAAATATTGTTCTTAGGAAAGTGTCCTCTATCACCATCCAAGTTATGTAAAGTGTGTCCGGGGACACCCTGTATTTAAAGCCATTTTGTTCAATTACAAAAATACTAACCTGATACATTTCCGAATAATAAAAAAAGTATCATCCACCATACTGGAGGTATGTTGAGAAACATCGGGTGTGTCCATTAGTACTGCCTTACTAATAGACTCTTCCATAAAATAATGCTCTAATTGTAAATAATGCGACAGGAGCTCGTGCTTACTTTTACTTAAATCGCTTCTAAAAATCAACTGATCCAAAATAACGCAAATCTTTTTGCGTTCTTCCCCTGCTTCGGTACTAATTTCAATATCAGCCTGTAAGTTACAAACGATAATTACAAATAAGTCGATTTATATCCCAAACGCTCACCAAAACTTTACGTTTAATAAATTTTATGTACAGTTCAATCCGGATGTGCATGATGGTCAATTCTTGTATTAAAATATCTAAATCTTTAGGATCAAATTTATCGATTTTACTAAAACTTGAATTACTGCTCATTTTTCCAATTTCACCAATTTGGTTAATCTTTTTATAAACTTGTCTTTGTCTGTTAAATTCTTGTACAATCCTTTTCACTTGATTGTCGCATTCTCGTTGTAGCAAGCTCACAACCGAGAGGAGACGCCCAGGTCCATAGTAAGTTTCTACAAGAGGTTGATGAATATCGATAATACGTGCAAGACCCTCAAATAAAAGAGTTAATGCATCTGCATAAATCACGTCGTATCGTTTATCATTCATGGGAGTAGTAAGAGTAGTTTGTAAATTTTTGTGTGAGGTTTCTTCTAACTGCAAACACAAAAAAGAAGAAATAAAAAATTTTAAATATTTTCCTTATAAACCACCTTTCCGCATAAATAATTACAAAATTTTGTGATTCCTTCATCGTGCATACCTGTAAATAAAAACAATATTTATTTGTTCTTTTGAGCAGTTATGCAATTAAACACGAATAAGAAAGTTGGATTACATACCCAACAATGGAAATATTTTAAAAAATCTCTCGACACTCGCTAAATCTTCGGTAGTGACAGCTTCCTCAAACTTGTACTTTACAACTGAACGTAATTGACTGGCAGCATCTTGCAAGGTACGAACAGCACTTAAAACACTCGACACATGTTCGACGTCAGTAGCCGTTTGCTTCAACAACGACTGATCCATTGATAAAAAGCGGTGCACATGACCAGCACCTTTTTCGTAATCTTCGTTCAAAATTGCAGTTTGCACACCTTGAGAACAAAGTTCCAAATCAATGAGGTCGCCAACTCTTTGCTGACACTCATCAACTCGAGACTAAAACATTTTTATATTGGAAATTGCACCTATGTCCTTAGTATACAAGAAACTTACACGAGAACGATCCAAAGTTCTAACTTTATTGCTGATATTTTCAGAAGACTCTGCAATTGTGTTAATCGAATCTACCAAATTTTGAGAATCCAAGTGCAGATTTTTTAAAGTGGGCAAAATTTTGTCCAACATTTTTACTTTAGCATCGATGTGCGTCTTTTGGGTAATAAAACTTTGCATCTCCTTCAATAGTTCATCCTGTAAAGTTTCACCGAGTGATAAAATTTTTTTCATTAGATGATGGAATTCTGACCTCTCGTAATTTTAATTTTTCCAATTCTCGTTTCATTTCTTCCTGTTTGTCAATGTACTTTACGTCTTCGTTCATATTTACAAGATTTTTTAAATTACCTAGAACTAACCTAAAAAATTATATATTTTGACAAGTATTAAGATTTTGGTTCGGTTGTTGACGTATAGAAAAACAGGGGCGGACCGCTTGATATGAAATGATTTACTCATTCATTACATTAATAATTATATTATTTTAAAAAATGTACATTTTGATATTTTCACATTAAAGTTATTTACAGTTTGTATCTATAATAAATTCTTACAATTTTATGTTTGTTGACAAGCCCTAACTGCAATTAATTGCAATAAAATATACAGAGGCGCAAAAATTTCTGAATATCCATAATTTTCGTAGCCCATAAACCTTTTGCACAACAGGAACTTAAATAAAAACACCATGAACAAAAACGTTGCCGACCAAATTAAACGTAAAAATGCTGATTTTAATGAACTATCTAATTGCATACGAATAAAAACTATAATACAAAAATAAGCGTTTAGTGCGTCACTTGCAAATAATGGAAAAAATATTGTCCACCAAGTGAAATTATGAACAGCCGAAGTAGGATCCATCTTAAACGCTAATAAAATTGTAAACAGCAATAACGCAATTAAGTTAATCCAGATTTCAAACACAGTAAGTCCTAACCAACGCACTATTTCTGAAACTGGAAAAAACAACATTTTTATTAATTAATCTTCGGTTTTCGGGTGTAATCGAAAGATTCTTATGCGAAGCGCCGAATTATTACGCTTCAAAATATTGTAATCCACTTGATCTGTTACAGGAACCACATCATCTGTAACACAAAAAGTTTAAGCTCAGGTAAAATGTTAATCAAACACAAACCTTCCGAGTCAACGGTAAAGGTCTGCACCGACGATTGGAAACCCAAATTATTTTCGCACACCTGCAGGGCTAATAAAATACCAAGTTGTACGGCAGATCCAACACAATGTATGGTAATTTCACTTTCGTCATCCTTGATCAATTTATTGCAATCTTCCAACAAGTCCTATAAAATACACATTTGAATATAACCTCAAAGTTAACTCATGTGCATACTTTTAATTTTGACGTACGGTCAACAAAAATACTTCCAGCGGAAATTTCATGAGAAAATTGCTTATTATTTACGTACTTTTTCGAATTATTCGTACGATGTCCCTTTCTTCCTGAATGGAGAGAATCCATACTTTCGTGTGCCTTCACGAAAAATTAAAACCTCCGTCACACGATAATTTATTCCTTCGACGATAAAATCGTCCAATCCTGACAATATGAAGAAAAGGCTAGATCGGGTTTCTCCAACCTCCAACCCATGCTCCAATTGCCGAATACCAACCACTAGGAGTCGGATTAGTATCGCCCCCCCACATAGAACGCCACTGCTTAGTGTGAGTCCGCCCTTAGATATTAAAGTACCGCGGTAAAATTGATATTATTGTTAGTCGGTAATATAGGTCTCTCCTAAGTATAGTTTGTGTTTGGTAAACGTTTGGTTTAGCTTGCGAAATTATCGCACCTTATTCGATTAAATAACAAGTCGGCAAAGGTAAAATTGTTCTATTTTATTATAATTTGTGATAATAAACGTGACCGGCAAGATTTCAAAATGAGCGAAGAAGACGTAATGCAAATTCAGAAAAAGCTCAATAAAATGACATCCACTGATGGAAGTGTGAGTTTATCTATAATAATAAAAATTGCTACGATAGTTTTATTTTCGTTTTTATTGTTTTAGGGTCAAGAGCAAGCTTTGGATTTGTTGAAAGAACTTGAAACTATGAAAATTAGTTTAGAAATTCTTACGAACACACGAATTGGTATTACGGTGAATGCCTTAAGAAAGTGCAGTAAAGACGACGAAGTTATAATGCTGGCCAAAAAATTAATTAAAAATTGGAGGAAATATATTTCTGACGCTAATAGTGGTAATTCAAAAAATTCTAGTAGTAGTAGTACGAGTAACTCAAAATCTTCGAAAAAGGACAAAGATGATAAAAAACCAGAAAAAGAAAGAGAAAGCAAAAAATTGCCGAATCAGTTCCCTCCTTCTAATTCAAGTACAACAGATGCTGTGCGTCTTAAATGTAGGGAAATGTTGGTGAATGCTTTAACCGTTGACGATGACTTTGATGGTAAGAATCTTTTATTATGTTACTATATTTTGAGTAAATATTCGTTAAATCTTTTTTAGGCTGTGCATCTGTGGAAGAGTTGGCTGAGGAATTAGAAGAAGCAATATACCAAGAATTTAAAAACACAGATATGCGTTACAAAAACAGAATTCGATCGCGTATTGCCAACCTCAAGGATTCCAAAAATCCAACTTTACGTACCAACTTCCGCATTGGAGCAATAACTGCTGCTCGTTTGGCTGTAATGACAGCTGAAGAAATGGCCAACGATGAGGTAAAGCAGTTGAGAGAGAAGTTTGAGAAAGAAGCCATCAATGAAGCTCATTTAGCTACAGTTCAAGGTACCACAACAGATCTTCTTAAATGCGGAAAATGTAAGAAACGAAATTGCACTTACAATCAAATACAAACACGTTCTGCTGATGAACCTATGACTACATTTGTCTTGTGTAATGAATGCGGAAATCGGTGGAAGTTCTGTTAATTTTATTCAGGGTGTTTAGATTTATATAAATTCACGAAAGTTATTTAATTTTTATTTCCTAACTTTGCAAAACTTTCTTCTTTTGCATGAGTTTTAATATGAAGTTTTATTAATCTTTTTGGTTGATAACAACAATGAAAGGTTTATTATTATTATTATGCTGCGTGTTATTTTAATTTACTTGATTTAAAAATAAGTATTTACCTACGGTTGTACTCCTGATGTGTTTTGAAATATCAATTTGTAATTATTGAACGATATGTGTATGTTTTGTTAGCAAATCAATTGGTTTGGTATCTTGACGAACTTTTTATTTTAATTATGTAAATATTACTAGTGCACATACAGTTAAATAGCCGATTGAATATTATACACTGAGAAATTTGCATTTAATGCTAGTTTAATTTTATGACGATGTACATTTTTAATTTTACCAATATCTTGAATAGCATCAAGTATATGTAAATAATTTACCCTAAATTTTATTTGTTATTAAGGGCTTTGTATAAAATTATGTCTCTTAATATTAAAACTCAAATACCAAACTTAATTTAATGAGTCCTTTAATATGCCAGTCACCTGAAAAAGTAACGAGTTTACATTTTGCAACAGCTTGTAACCATTATAATGCAGCATACCACCTATAAAGTTTTAAATAAAGATCCCACTAACAACCTACAAATCAAAAATAATCAGATTGGGCAAAATACAACTTCATCGATAAAACTGAAAATAAATATCGCACTACCACCAAGAATATACGGATTGCCTAAAATACACAAAATTGGAAAACCACTTTGACCTATTGTTGCTAGCATAAAATCGCCAACCTATAAATTATCCAGATATTTATCAAAAATAATTTATAAAATTTTAGGTAAAACTGATTACTACAACACCAAAGACTCTTGGACTTTTATTGAAGATGTCAAGAAATTCGTAATACCTTACAACTATGTGTTTATTTCGTTAGATGACGAATCATTTTTCACTGATATACCAACAGATTTGGCAATTAATGCTGTTCAAGCAAAATGGGATGAAATTAAAAGTTACACTAATATTCCTACAGAAAACTTTTTGCCGGCACTCAAGCTATGTTTGGAGACCACTTACTTCCAATACAACAGAATACCAACAAATTTTCGGTACCGTTATGGGAAGCCCAATATCTGCTATGATTTCCAATCTGTTAATAAAAATTTTGGAGCAAGACCTTATATCTAAACTGCCATTCCAACTACCTTTCTATAAACGCTATGTGGATGACATCAACACAGCCATTCCTAAAGACTATGAAGATCTTATTGTCAACCATTTTAATGGATTTCATCCCCGTCTACAGTTCGCCATCGAAAAAGAAGTACAAAACTACATAATATTTCTAGACATACTACTAATTCATGATAATGAATACCTTAAGTAACTATAAATGGAGTAAAAAAAACCTAGTCAGGAAGATACTTACAAGTCTCGTCATCACAATAGTCAAGCTATAGGAACAGCTATTAGACCTGTAGATAGATCATTAAAACTTACACATCGACACAACTTAAATCGCCACCTTTTTTGGCGGTTTCCTATGCAGTTTGGCAAGATAAATCGATTGACGCAGGCAGATTTTACGTAAGTATGATATTTTAGGATTTATGCGTGTTTAAAGTTGAAAAAATTTGATTGTCATTTTGAACCACTTACGAGCGTTTTCCCCAAACGATACCGCGTTTTTCGAACTCCTCGCATAAAAACACGTTAGTTTTGGTCATAAAAAGACCATTTTAGTTTTTGGCGAGTTTTGAACTAAACTTAAGGGGAACCCCTTTGGTGTTTTTTGACCCCAAAAATCGAAAGTTTCAAATGCCACTTACTAGCGTTTTCCCCAAACGATACCGCGTTTTTCGAACTCCTCACATAAAAGCACGTTAGTTGTGGTCATAAAAAGACCCCTTTAATTTTTGGCGATTTTTGAAAAAAACGTACGGTTAGCCCCTTTGGTGTTTTTTGACCCCAAAAATGGAAAGTTTCAAATCCAAGCAATTTTTGCCGTTTTCCTATGCTGTTTTTTGAGATAAATCGATTGACGCAGGTGGATTTGCCGTAAGTATGATATTTTAGGATTTATGCGTCTTTAAAGTTGGAAATATTTGAACGTCATTTTGAACAACTTACGAGCGTTTTCTCTAAACGATACCGCGTTTTTCGAACTCCTCACATAAAAACACGTTAGTTGTGCTCATAAAATGACCATTTCAATTTTTGGCGATTTTTGAAAAAAACGTAAGGTTAACCCCTCTGGTATTTTTTGACCCCAAAAATGGAAAGTTTCAAATCCAAGCAATTTTTGACGTTTTCCTATGCAGTTTTTTGAGATAAATCGACTGACGCAGGCAGATTTGCCGTAAGTATGATATTTTACGATTTATGCGTCTGTAAAGTTGGAAATATTTGTACGTCATTTTGAACCACTTACGAGCGTTTTTCCCAAACGATACCGCGTTTTTCGAACTCCTCACATAAAAACACGTTAGTTGTGCTCATAAAATGACCATTTCAATTTTTGGCGATTTTTGAAAAAAACGTAAGGTTAACCCCTTTGGTGTTTTTTGACCGCAAAAATTGAAAGTTTCAAATCCAAACATTTTTTGACGTTTTCCTATGCAGTTTTTTGAGATAAATCGACTGACGCAGGCAGATTTGCCGTAAGTATGATATTTTAGGATTTATACGTGTTTAAAGTAGGACATATTTGAACGTAATTTTGAACCTCTTACAAGCGTTTTCCCGCAACGATGCCTTGTTTTTCGAACTCCCCGCATCAAATCACGTCGGTTTGGGTCAAAAAAAGACCAATTAAATTTTTGGCGATTTTTGAAAAAAACGTAAGGTTAACCCCTTTGGTGTTTTTTGACCCCAAAAATTGAAAGTTTCAAATCCAAACATTTTTTGGCGTTTTCCTATGCAGTTTTTTGAGATAAATCGACTGACGCAGGCAGATTTGCCGTAAGTATGATATTTTTGGATTTATGCGTGTTTAAAGTTGGAAATATTTGAACGTAATTTTGAACCTCTTACGACCGTTTTCCCGCAACGATACCGCCTTTTTCGAACTTCCCGCATCAAATCACGTCGGTTTTGGTCAAAAAAAGACCAATTAAATTTTTGGCGATTTATGAAAAAAACGTAAGGTTAACCCCTTTGGTGTTTTTTGACCCCAAAAATTGAAAGTTTCAAATCCAAACATTTTTTGTCGTTTTCCTATGCAGTTTTTTGAGATAAATCGACTGACGCAGGCAGATTTGCCGTAAGTATGATATTTTAGGATTTATGCGTCTTTAAAGTTGGAAATATTTGAACGTAATTTTGAACCTCTTACGAGCGTTTTCCCGCAACGATACCGCGTTTTTCGAACTCCCCGCATCAAATCACGTCGGTTTTGGTCAAAAAAAGACCAATTAAATTTTTGGCGATTTTTGAAAAAAACGTAAGGTTAACCCCTTTGGTGTTTTTTGACCCAAAAAATTGAAAGTTTCAAATCCAAACATTTTTTGGCGTTTTCCTATGCAGTTTTTTGAGATAAATCGACTGACGCAGGCAGATTTGCCGTAAGTATGATATTTTAGGATTTACGCGTCTTTAAAGTTGGAAATATTTGAACGTAATTTTGAACCTCTTACGAGCGTTTTCCCGCAACGATACCGCGTTTTTCGAACTCCCCGCATCAAATCACGTAGGTTTTGGTCAAAAAAAGACCAATTAAATTTTTGGTGATTTTTGAAAAAAACGTAAGGTTAACCCCTTTGGTGTTTTTTGACCCAAAAAATTGAAAGTTTCAAATCCAAACATTTTTTGGCGTTTTCCTATGCAGTTTTTTGAGATAAATCGACTGACGCAGGCAGATTTGCCGTAAGTAGGATATTTTAGGATTTATGCGTCTTTAAAGTTGGAAATATTTGAACGTAATTTTAAACCTCTTACGAGCGTTTTCCCGCAACGATGCCGCGTTTTTCGAACTCCCTGCATCAAATCACGTCGGTTTTGGTCAAAAAAAGACCAATTAAATTTTTGGCGAATTTTGAAAAAAACGTAAGGTTAACCCCTTTGGTGTTTTTTGACCCCAAAAATTGAAAGTTTCAAATCCATACATTTTTTGGCGTTTTCCTATGCAGTTTTTTGAGATAATTCGACTGACGCAGGCAGATTTGCCGTAAGTATGATATTTTAGGATTTATGCGTCTTTAAAGTTGGAAATATTTGAACGTAATTTTTAACCTCTTACGAGCGTTTTCCCGCAACGATACCGCGTTTTTCGAACTCCCCGCATCAAATCACGTCGGTTTTGGTCAAAAAAGACCAATTAAATTTTTGGCGATTTTTGAAAAAAACGTAAGGTTAACCCCTTTGGTGTTTTTTGACCCCAAAAATTGAAAGTTTCAAATCCAAACATTTTTTGGCGTTTTCCTATGCAGTTTTTTTAGATAAATCGACTGACGCAGGCAGATTTGCCGTAAGTATGATATTTTAGGATTTATGCGTCTTTAAAGAATGAAATATTTGAACGTAATTTTGAACCTCTTACGAGCGTTTTCCCGCAACGATACCGCGTTTTTCGAACTCCCCGCATCAAATCACGTCGGTTTTGGTCAAAAAAAGACACCTAAATTTTTGGCGATTTTTGAAAAAAACGTAAGGTTAACCCCTTTGGTGTTTTTTGACCGCAAAAATTGAAAGTTTCAAATCCAAACATTTTTTGACGTTTTCCTATGCAGTTTTTTGAGATAAATCGACTGACTCAGGCAGATTTGCCGTAAGTATGATATTTTAGGATTTACGCGTCTTTAAAGTTGGAAATATTTGAACGTAATTTTGAACCTCTTACGAGCGTTTTGCCGCAACGATACCGCGGTTTTCGAATTACACGCATCAAATCACGTCGGTTTTGGTCAAAAAAAGACCAATTAAATTTTTGGCGATTTATGAAAAAAACGTAAGGTTAACCCCTTTGGTGTTTTTTGACCCCAAAAATTGAAAATTTCAAATCCAAACATTTTTTGTCGTTTTCCTATGCAGTTTTTTGAGATAAATCGACTGACCCAGGCAGATTTGCCGTAAGTATAATATTTTAGGATTTACGCGTCTTTATAGTTGGAAATATTTGAACGTAATTTTGAACCTCTTACGAGCGTTTTCCCGCAACGATACCGCGTTTTTCGAACTCACCGCATCAAATCACGTCGGTTTTGGTCAAAAAAAGACCAATTAAATTTTTGGCGATGTTTGAAAAAAACGTAAGGTTAACCCCTTTGGTGTTTTTTGACCCAGAAAATTGAAAGTATCAAATCCAAACATTTTTTGGCGTTTTCCTATGCAGTTTTTTTAGATAAATCGACTGACGCAGGCAGATTTTCCGTAAGTATGATATTTTAGGATTTATGCGTGTTTAAAGTTGGAAATATTTGAACGTAATTTTGAACCTCTTACGAGCGTTTTGCCGCAACGATACCGCGGTTTTCGAACTACCCGCATCAAATCAAGTCGGTTTTGGTCAAAAAAAGACCAATTAAATTTTTGGCGATTTTTGAAAAAAGCGTAAGTCAACCCCTTTGGTGTTTTATGACCCCAAAAATTGAAAGTTTCAAATCCAAACATTTTTTGGCGTTTTCCTATGCAGTTTTTTGAGATAAATCGACTGACGCAGGCAGATTTGCCGTAAGTATGAAATTTAAGGATTTATGCGTGTTTAAAGTTGGAAATATTTGAACGTAATTTTGAACCTCTTACGAGCGTTTTCCCGCAACGATACCGCGTTTTGTCGAACTCCCCGCATCAAATCACGTCGGTTTTGGTCAAAAAAAGACACCTAAATTTTTGGCGATTTTTGAAAAAAACGTAAGGTTAACCCCTTTGGTGTTTTTTGACCGCAAAAATTGAAAGTTTCAAATCCAAACATTTTTTGACGTTTTCCTATGCAGTTTTTTGAGATAAATCGACTGACGCAGGCAGATTTGCCGTAAGTATGATATTTTAGGATTTATACGTGTTTAAAGTAGGACATATTTGAACGTAATTTTGAACCTCTTACGAGCGTTTTCCCGCAACGATACCGCGTTTTTCGAACTCCCCGCATCAAATCACGTCGGTTTTGGTCAAAAAAAGACCAATTAAATTTTTGGCGATTTTTGAAAAAAACGTAAGGTTAACCCCTTTGGTGTTTTTTGACCCAAAAAATTGAAAGTTTCAAATCCAAACATTTTTTGGCGTTTTCCTATGCAGTTTTTTGAGATAAATCGACTGACGCAGGCAGATTTGCCGTAAGTATGATATTTTAGGATTTACGCGTCTTTAAAGTTGGAAATATTTGAACGTAATTTTGAACCTCTTACGAGCGTTTTCCCGCAACGATACCGCGTTTTTCGAACTCCCCGCATCAAATCACGTCGGTTTTGGTCAAAAAAAGACCAATTAAATTTTTGGCGATTTTTGAAAAAAACGTAAGGTTAACCCCTTTGGTGTTTTTTGACCCAAAAAATTGAAAGTTTCAAATCCAAACATTTTTTGGCGTTTTCCTATGCAGTTTTTTGAGATAAATCGACTGACGCAGGCAGATTTGCCGTAAGTATGATATTTTAGGATTTACGCGTCTTTAAAGTTGGAAATATTTGAACGTAATTTTGAACCTCTTACGAGCGTTTTCCCGCAACGATACCGCGTTTTTCGAACTCCCCGCATCAAATCACGTCGGTTTTGGTCAAAAAAAGACCAATTAAATTTTTGGCGATTTTTGAAAAAAACGTAAGGTTAACCCCTTTGGTGTTTTTTGACCCAAAAAATTGAAAGTTTCAAATCCAAACGTTTTTTGGCGTTTTCCTATGCAGTTTTTTGAGATAAATCGACTGACGCAGGCAGATTTGCCGTAAGTATGATATTTTAGGATTTATGCGTGTTTAAAGTTGGAAATATTTGAACGTAATTTTGAACCTCTTACGAGCGTTTTGCCGCAACGATACCGCGGTTTTCGAACTACCCGCATCAAATCAAGTCGGTTTTGGTCAAAAAAAGACCAATTAAATTTTTGGCGATTTTTGAAAAAAGCGTAAGTCAACCCCTTTGGTGTTTTTTGACCGCAAAAATTGAAAGTTTCAAATCCAAACATTTTTTGACGTTTTCCTATGCAGTTTTTTGAGATAAATCGACTGACGCAGGCAGATTTGCCGTAAGTATGATATTTTAGGATTTATGCGTCTTTAAAGTTGGAAATATTTGAACGTAATTTTGAACCTCTTACGAGCGTTTTCCCGCAACGATACCGCGTTTTTCGAACTCCCCGCATCAAATCACGTCGGTTTTGGTCAAAAAAAGACCAATTAAATTTTTGGCGATTTTTGAAAAAAACGTAAGGTTAACCCCTTTGGTGTTTTTTGACCGCAAAAATTGAAAGTTTCAAATCCAAACATTTTTTGGCGTTTTCCTATGCGGTTTTTTGAGATAAATCGACTGACGCAGGCAGATTTGCCGTAAGTATGATATTTTAGGATTTATACGTGTTTAAAGTAGGACATATTTGAACGTAATTTTGAACCTTTTACGACCGTTTTCCCGCAACGATACCGCGTTTTTCGAACTCCCCGCATCAAATCACGTCGGTTTTGGTCAAAAAAAGACCAATTAAATTTTTGGCGATTTTTGAAAATAACGTAAGGTTAACCCCTTTGGTGTTTTTTGACCCCAATAATTGAAAGTTTCAAATCCAAACATTTTTTGTCGTTTTCCTATGCAGTTTTTTGAGATAAATCGACTGACGCAGGCAGATTTGCCGTAAGTATGATATTTTAGGATTTATGCGTCTTTAAAGTTGGAAATATTCGAACGTAATTTTAAACCTCTTACGAGCGTTTTCCCGCAACGATGCCGCGTTTTTCGAACTCCCTGCATCAAATCACGTCGGTTTTGGTCAAAAAAAGACCAATTAAATTTTTGGCGAATTTTGAAAAAAACGTAAGGTTAACCCCTTTGGTGTTTTTTGACCCCAAAAATTGAAAGTTTCAAATCCATACATTTTTTGGCGTTTTCCTATGCAGTTTTTTGAGATAAATCGACTGACGCAGGCAGATTTGCCGTAAGTATGATATTTTAGGATTTATGCGTCTTTAAAGTTGGAAATATTTGAACGTAATTTTTAACCTCTTACGAGCGTTTTCCCGCAACGATACCGCGTTTTTCGAACTCCCCGCATCAAATCACGTCGGTTTTGGTCAAAAAAAGACACCTAAATTTTTGGCGATTTTTGAAAAAAACGTAAGGTTAACCCCTTTGGTGTTTTTTGACCGCAAAAATTGAAAGTTTCAAATCCAAACATTTTTTGAGGTTTTCCTATGCAGTTTTTTGAGATAAATCGACTGACGCAGGCAGATTTGCCGTAAGTATGATATTTTAGGATTTATACGTTTTTAAAGTTGGACATATTTGAACGTAATTTTGAACCTCTTACGAGCGTTTTCCCGCAACGATACCGCGTTTTTCGAACTCCCCGCATCAAATCACGTCGGTTTTCTCAAAAAAAGACCAATTAAATTTTTGGCGATTTTTGAAAAAAACGTAAGGTTAACCCCTTTGGTGTTTTTTGACCCAAAAAATTGAAAGTTTCAAATCCAAACATTTTTTGGCGTTTACCTATGCAGTTTTTTGAGATAAATCGACTGACGCAGGCAGATTTGCCGTAAGTATGATATTTTAGGATTTACGCGTCTTTAAAGTTGGAAATATTTGAACGTAATTTTGAACCTCTTACGAGCGTTTTCCCGCAACGATACCGCGTTTTTCGAACTCCCCGCATCAAATCACGTCGGTTTTGGTCAAAAAAAGACCAATTAAATTTTTGGCGATTTTTGAAAAAAACGTAAGGTTAACCCCTTTGGTGTTTTTTGACCCCAAAAATTGAAAGTTTCAAATCCATACATTTTTTGGCGTTTTCCTATGCAGATTTTTGAAATAAATCGACTGACGCAGGCAGATTTGCCGTAAGTATGATATTTTAGGATTTATGCGTCTTTAAAGTTGGAAATATTTGAACGTAATTTTTAACCTCTTACGAGCGTTTTCCCGCAACGATACCGCGTTTTTCGAACTCCCCGCATCAAATCACTTCGGTTTTGGTCAAAAAAGACCAATTAAATTTTTGGCGATTTTTGAAAAAAACGTAAGGGGAACCCCTTTGGTGTTTTTTGACCCCAAAAATTGAAAGTTTCAAATCCATACATTTTTTGGCGTTTTCCTATGCAGTTTTTTTAGATAAATCGACTGACGCAGGCAGATTTGCCGTAAGTATGATATTTTAGGATTTATGCGTGTTTAAAGTTGGAAATATTTGAACGTAATTTTGAACCTCTTACGAGCGTTTTGCCGCAACGATACCGCGGTTTTCGAACTACCCGCATCAAATCAAGTCGGTTTTGGTCAAAAAAAGACCAATTAAATTTTTGGCGATTTTTGAAAAAAGCGTAAGTCAACCCCTTTGGTGTTTTATGACCCCAAAAATTGAAAGTTTCAAATCCAAACATTTTTTGGCGTTTTCCTATGCAGTTTTTTGAGATAAATCGACTGACGCAGGCAGATTTGCCGTAAGTATGATATTTTAGGATTTACGCGTCTTTAAAGTTGGAAATATTTGAACGTAATTTTGAACCTCTTACGAGCGTTTTCCCGCAACGATACCGCGTTTTTCGAACTCCCCGCATCAAATCACGTCGGTTTTGGTCAAAAAAAGACCAATTAAATTTTTGGCGATTTTTGAAAAAAACGTAAGGTTAACCCCTTTGGTGTTTTTTGACCCAAAAAATTGAAAGTTTCAAATCCAAACGTTTTTTGGCGTTTTCCTATGCAGTTTTTTGAGATAAATCGACTGACGCAGGCAGATTTGCCGTAAGTATGATATTTTAGGATTTATGCGTGTTTAAAGTTGGAAATATTTGAACGTAATTTTGAACCTCTTACGAGCGTTTTGCCGCAACGATACCGCGGTTTTCGAACTACCCGCATCAAATCAAGTCGGTTTTGGTCAAAAAAAGACCAATTAAATTTTTGGCGATTTTTGAAAAAAGCGTAAGTCAACCCCTTTGGTGTTTTATGACCCCAAAAATTGAAAGTTTCAAATCCAAACATTTTTTGGCGTTTTCCTATGCAGTTTTTTGAGATAAATCGACTGACGCAGGCAGATTTGCCGTAAGTATGATATTTTAGGATTTATGCGTGTTTAAAGTTGGAAATATTTGAACGTAATTTTGAACCTCTTACGAGCGTTTTCCCGCATCGATACCGCGTTTTTCGAACTCCCCGCATCAAATCACGTCGGGTTTGGTCAAAAAAAGACACCTAAATTTTTGGCGATTTTTGAAAAAAACGTAAGGTTAACCCCTTTGGTGTTTTTTGACCGCAAAAATTGAAAGTTTCAAATCCAAACATTTTTTGACGTTTTCCTATGCAGTTTTTTGAGATAAATCGACTGACGCAGGCAGATTTGCCGTAAGTATGATATTTTAGGATTTATACGTTTTTAAAGTTGGACATATTTGAACGTAATTTTGAACCTCTTACGAGCGTTTTCCCGCAACGATACCGCGTTTTTCGAACTCCCCGCATCAAATCACGTCGGTTTTGGTCAAAAAAAGACCAATTAAATTTTTGGCGATTTTTGAAAAAAACGTAAGGTTAACCCCTTTGGTGTTTTTTGACCCAAAAAATTGAAAGTTTCAAATCCAAACATTTTTTGGCTTTTTCCTATGCAGTTTTTTGAGATAAATCGACTGACGCAGGCAGATTTGCCGTAAGTATGATATTTTAGGATTTACGCGTCTTTAAAGTTGGAAATATTTGAACGTAATTTTGAACCTCTTACGAGCGTTTTCCCGCAACGATACCGCGTTTTTCGAACTCCCCGCATCAAATCACGTCGGTTTTGGTCAAAAAAAGACCAATTAAATTTTTGGCGATTTTTGAAAAAAACGTAAGGTTAACCCCTTTGGTGTTTTTTGACCCAAAAAATTGAAAGTTTCAAATCCAAACGTTTTTTGGCGTTTTCCTATGCAGTTTTTTGAGATAAATCGACTGACGCAGGCAGATTTGCCGTAAGTATGATATTTTAGGATTTATGCGTGTTTAAAGTTGGAAATATTTGAACGTAATTTTGAACCTCTTACGAGCGTTTTGCCGCAACGATACCGCGGTTTTCGAACTACCCGCATCAAATCAAGTCGGTTTTGGTCAAAAAAAGACCAATTAAATTTTTGGCGATTTTTGAAAAAAGCGTAAGTCAACCCCTTTGGTGTTTTATGACCCCAAAAATTGAAAGTTTCAAATCCAAAAATTTTTTGGCGTTTTCCTATGCAGTTTTTTGAGATAAATCGACTGACGCAGGCAGATTTGCCGTAAGTATGATATTTTAGGATTTATGCGTCTTTAAAGTTGGAAATATTTGAACGTAATTTTGAACCTCTTACGAGCGTTTTCGCGCAACGATACCGCGTTTTTCGAACACCCCGCATCAAATCACGTCGGTTTTGGTCAAAAAAAGACACCTAAATTTTTGGCGATTTTTGAAAAAAACGTAAGGTTAACCCCTTTGGTGTTTTTTGACCGCAAAAATTGAAAGTTTCAAATCCAAACATTTTTTGACGTTTTCCTATGCAGTTTTTTGAGATAAATCGACTGACGCAGGCAGATTTGCCGTAAGTATGATATTTTAGGATTTATGCGTCTTTAAAGTTGGAAATATTTGAACGTAATTTTGAACCTCTTACGAGCGTTTTCCCGCAACGATACCGCGTTTTTCGAACTCCCCGCATCAAATCACGTCGGTTTTGGTCAAAAAAAGACCAATTAAATTTTTGGCGAATTTTGAAAAAAACGTAAGGTTAACCCCTTTGGTGTTTTTTGACCCCAAAAATTGAAAGTTTCAAATCCATACATTTTTTGGCGTTTTCCTATGCAGTTTTTTGAGATAAATCGACTGACGCAGGCAGATTTGCCGTAAGTATGATATTTTAGGATTTATGCGTCTTTAAAGTTGGAAATATTTGAACGTAATTTTTAACCTCTTACGAGCGTTTTCCCGCAACGATACCGCGTTTTTCGAACTCCCCGCATCAAATCACGTCGGTTTTGGTCAAAAAAGACCAATTAAATTTTTGGCGATTTTTGAAAAAAACGTAAGGGGAACCCCTTTGGTGTTTTTTGACCCCAAAAATTGAAAGTTTCAAATCCATACATTTTTTGGCGTTTTCCTATGCAGTTTTTTTAGATAAATCGACTGACGCAGGCAGATTTGCCGTAAGTATGATATTTTAGGATTTATGCGTGTTTAAAGTTGGAAATATTTGAACGTAATTTTGAACCTCTTACGAGCGTTTTGCCGCAACGATACCGCGGTTTTCGAACTACCCGCATCAAATCAAGTCGGTTTTGGTCAAAAAAAGACCAATTAAATTTTTGGCGATTTTTGAAAAAAGCGTAAGTCAACCCCTTTGGTGTTTTATGACCCCAAAAATTGAAAGTTTCAAATCCAAAAATTTTTTGGCGTTTTCCTATGCAGTTTTTTGAGATAAATCGACTGACGCAGGCAGATTTGCCGTAAGTATGATATTTTAGGATTTATGCGTCTTTAAAGTTGGAAATATTTGAACGTAATTTTGAACCTCTTACGAGCGTTTTCCCGCAACGATACCGCGTTTTTCGAACTCCCCGCATCAAATCACGTCGGTTTTGGTCAAAAAAAGACACCTAAATTTTTGGCGATTTTTGAAAAAAACGTAAGGTTAACCCCTTTGGTGTTTTTTGACCGCAAAAATTGAAAGTTTCAAATCCAAACATTTTTTGACGTTTTCCTATGCAGTTTTTTGAGATAAATCGACTGACGCAGGCAGATTTGCCGTAAGTATGATATTTTAGGATTTATGCGTCTTTAAAGTTGGAAATATTTGAACGTAATTTTGAACCTCTTACGAGCGTTTTCCCGCAACGATACCGCGTTTTTCGAACTCCCCGCATCAAATCACGTCGGTTTTGGTCAAAAAAAGACCAATTAAATTTTTGGCGAATTTTGAAAAAAACGTAAGGTTAACCCCTTTGGTGTTTTTTGACCCCAAAAATTGAAAGTTTCAAATCCATACATTTTTTGGCGTTTTCCTATGCAGTTTTTTGAGATAAATCGACTGACGCAGGCAGATTTGCCGTAAGTATGATATTTTAGGATTTATGCGTGTTTAAAGTTGGAAATATTTGAACGTAATTTTGAACCTCTTACGAGCGTTTTGCCGCAACGATACCGCGGTTTTCGAACTACCCGCATCAAATCAATTCGGTTTTGGTCAAAAAAAGACCAATTAAATTTTTGGCGATTTTTGAAAAAAGCGTAAGTCAACCCCTTTGGTGTTTTATGACCCCAAAAATTGAAAGTTTCAAATCCAAACATTTTTTGGCGTTTTCCTATGCAGTTTTTTGAGATAAATCGACTGACGCAGGCAGATTTGCCGTAAGTATGATATTTTAGGATTTATGCGTCTTTAAAGTTGGAAATATTTGAACGTAATTTTGAACCTCTTACGAGCGTTTTCCCGCAACGATACCGCGTTTTTCGAACTCCCCGCATCAAATCACGTCGGTTTTGGTCAAAAAAAGACCAATTAAATTTTTGGCGATTTTTGAAAAAAACGTAAGGTTAACCCCTTTGGTGTTTTTTGACCCAAAAAATTGAAAGTTTCAAATCCAAACGTTTTTTGGCGTTTTCCTATGCAGTTTTTTGAGATAAATCGACTGACGCAGACAGATTTGCCGTAAGTATGATATTTTAGGATTTACGCGTCTTTAAAGTTGGAAATATTTGAACGTAATTTTGAACCTCTTACGAGCGTTTTCCCGCAACGATACCGCGTTTTTCGAACTCCCCGCATCAAATCACGTCGGTTTTGGTCAAAAAAAGACCAATTAAATTTTTGGCGATTTTTGAAAAAAACGTAAGGTTAACCCCTTTGGTGTTTTTCGACCCAAAAAATTGAAAGTTTCAAATCCAAACATTTTTTGACGTTTTCCTATGCAGTTTTTTGAGATAAATCGACTGACGCAGGCAGATTTGCCGTAAGTATGATATTTTAGGATTTATACGTGTTTAAAGTAGGACATATTTGAACGTAATTTTGAACCTCTTACGAGCGTTTTCGCGCAACGATACCGCGTTTTTCGAACTCCCCGCATCAAATCACGTCGGTTTTGGTCAAAAAAAGACACCTAAATTTTTGGCGATTTTTGAAAAAAACGTAAGGTTAACCCCTTTGGTGTTTTTTGACCGCAAAAATTGAAAGTTTCAAATCCAAACATTTTTTGACGTTTTCCTATGCAGTTTTTTGAGATAAATCGACTGACGCAGGCAGATTTGCCGTAAGTATGATATTTTAGGATTTACGCGTCTTTAAAGTTGGAAATATTTGAACGTAATTTTGAACCTCTTACGAGCGTTTTCCCGCAACGATACCGCGTTTTTCGAACTCCCCGCATCAAATCACGTCGGTTTTGGTCAAAAAAAGACCAATTAAATTTTTGGCGATTTTTGAAAAAAACGTAAGGTTAACCCCTTTGGTGTTTTTTGACCCCAAAAATTGAAAGTTTCAAATCCATACATTTTTTGGCGTTTTCCTATGCAGTTTTTTGAGATAAATCGACTGACGCAGGCAGATTTGCCGTAAGTATGATATTTTAGGATTTATGCGTCTTTAAAGTTGGAAATATTTGAACGTAATTTTTAACCTCTTACGAGCGTTTTCCCGCAACGATACCGCGTTTTTCGAACTCCCCGCATCAAATCACGTCGGTTTTGGTCAAAAAAGACCAATTAAATTTTTGGCGATTTTTGAAAAAAACGTAAGGGGAACCCCTTTGGTGTTTTTTGACCCCAAAAATTGAAAGTTTCAAATCCATACATTTTTTGGCGTTTTCCTATGCAGTTTTTTTAGATAAATCGACTGACGCAGGCAGATTTGCCGTAAGTATGATATTTTAGGATTTATGCGTGTTTAAAGTTGGAAATATTTGAACGTAATTTTGAACCTCTTACGAGCGTTTTGCCGCAACGATACCGCGGTTTTCGAACTACCCGCATCAAATCAAGTCGGTTTTGGTCAAAAAAAGACCAATTAAATTTTTGGCGATTTTTGAAAAAAGCGTAAGTCAACCCCTTTGGTGTTTTATGACCCCAAAAATTGAAAGTTTCAAATCCAAAAATTTTTTGGCGTTTTCCTATGCAGTTTTTTGAGATAAATCGACTGACGCAGGCAGATTTGCCGTAAGTATGATATTTTAGGATTTATGCGTCTTTAAAGTTGGAAATATTTGAACGTAATTTTGAACCTCTTACGAGCGTTTTCCCGCAACGATACCGCGTTTTTCGAACTCCCCGCATCAAATCACGTCGGTTTTGGTCAAAAAAAGACACCTAAATTTTTGGCGATTTTTGAAAAAAACGTAAGGTTAACCCCTTTGGTGTTTTTTGACCGCAAAAATTGAAAGTTTCAAATCCAAACATTTTTTGACGTTTTCCTATGCAGTTTTTTGAGATAAATCGACTGACGCAGGCAGATTTGCCGTAAGTATGATATTTTAGGATTTATGCGTCTTTAAAGTTGGAAATATTTGAACGTAATTTTGAACCTCTTACGAGCGTTTTCCCGCAACGATACCGCGTTTTTCGAACTCCCCGCATCAAATCACGTCGGTTTTGGTCAAAAAAAGACCAATTAAATTTTTGGCGAATTTTGAAAAAAACGTAAGGTTAACCCCTTTGGTGTTTTTTGACCCCAAAAATTGAAAGTTTCAAATCCATACATTTTTTGGCGTTTTCCTATGCAGTTTTTTGAGATAAATCGACTGACGCAGGCAGATTTGCCGTAAGTATGATATTTTAGGATTTATGCGTGTTTAAAGTTGGAAATATTTGAACGTAATTTTGAACCTCTTACGAGCGTTTTGCCGCAACGATACCGCGGTTTTCGAACTACCCGCATCAAATCAATTCGGTTTTGGTCAAAAAAAGACCAATTAAATTTTTGGCGATTTTTGAAAAAAGCGTAAGTCAACCCCTTTGGTGTTTTATGACCCCAAAAATTGAAAGTTTCAAATCCAAACATTTTTTGGCGTTTTCCTATGCAGTTTTTTGAGATAAATCGACTGACGCAGGCAGATTTGCCGTAAGTATGATATTTTAGGATTTATGCGTCTTTAAAGTTGGAATAATTTGAACGTAATTTTGAACCTCTTACGAGCGTTTTCCCGCAACGATACCGCGTTTTTCGAACTCCCCGCATCAAATCACGTCGGTTTTGGTCAAAAAAAGACCAATTAAATTTTTGGCGATTTTTGAAAAAAACGTAAGGTTAACCCCTTTGGTGTTTTTTGACCCAAAAAATTGAAAGTTTCAAATCCAAACGTTTTTTGGCGTTTTCCTATGCAGTTTTTTGAGATAAATCGACTGACGCAGACAGATTTGCCGTAAGTATGATATTTTAGGATTTACGCGTCTTTAAAGTTGGAAATATTTGAACGTAATTTTGAACCTCTTACGAGCGTTTTCCCGCAACGATACCGCGTTTTTCGAACTCCCCGCATCAAATCACGTCGGTTTTGGTCAAAAAAAGACCAATTAAATTTTTGGCGATTTTTGAAAAAAACGTAAGGTTAACCCCTTTGGTGTTTTTCGACCCAAAAAATTGAAAGTTTCAAATCCAAACATTTTTTGACGTTTTCCTATGCAGTTTTTTGAGATAAATCGACTGACGCAGGCAGATTTGCCGTAAGTATGATATTTTAGGATTTATACGTGTTTAAAGTAGGACATATTTGAACGTAATTTTGAACCTCTTACGAGCGTTTTCGCGCAACGATACCGCGTTTTTCGAACTCCCCGCATCAAATCACGTCGGTTTTGGTCAAAAAAAGACACCTAAATTTTTGGCGATTTTTGAAAAAAACGTAAGGTTAACCCCTTTGGTGTTTTTTGACCGCAAAAATTGAAAGTTTCAAATCCAAACATTTTTTGACGTTTTCCTATGCAGTTTTTTGAGATAAATCGACTGACGCAGGCAGATTTGCCGTAAGTATGATATTTTAGGATTTATGCGTCTTTAAAGTTGGAAATATTTGAACGTAATTTTGAACCTCTTACGAGCGTTTTCCCGCAACGATACCGCGTTTTTCGAACTCCCCGCATCAAATCACGTCGGTTTTGGTCAAAAAAAGACCAATTAAATTTTTGGCGAATTTTGAAAAAAACGTAAGGTTAACCCCTTTGGTGTTTTTTGACCCCAAAAATTGAAAGTTTCAAATCCATACATTTTTTGGCGTTTTCCTATGCAGTTTTTTGAGATAAATCGACTGACGCAGGCAGATTTGCCGTAAGTATGATATTTTAGGATTTATGCGTCTTTAAAGTTGGAAATATTTGAACGTAATTTTTAACCTCTTACGAGCGTTTTCCCGCAACGATACCGCGTTTTTCGAACTCCCCGCATCAAATCACGTCGGTTTTGGTCGAAAAAGACCAATTAAATTTTTGGCGATTTTTGAAAAAAACGTAAGGGGAACCCCTTTGGTGTTTTTTGACCCCAAAAATTGAAAGTTTCAAATCCATACATTTTTTGGCGTTTTCCTATGCAGTTTTTTTAGATAAATCGACTGACGCAGGCAGATTTGCCGTAAGTATGATATTTTAGGATTTATGCGTCTTTAAAGTTGGAAATATTTGAACGTAATTTTTAACCTCTTACGAGCGTTTTCCCGCAACGATACCGCGTTTTTCGAACTCCCCGCATCAAATCACGTCGGTTTTGGTCAAAAAAGACCAATTAAATTTTTGGCGATTTTTGAAAAAAGCGTAAGTCAACCCCTTTGGTGTTTTATGACCCCAAAAATTGAAAGTTTCAAATCCAAAAATTTTTTGGCGTTTTCCTATGCAGTTTTTTGAGATAAATCGACTGACGCAGGCAGATTTGCCGTAAGTATGATATTTTAGGATTTATGCGTCTTTAAAGTTGGAAATATTTGAACGTAATTTTGAACCTCTTACGAGCGTTTTCCCGCAACGATACCGCGTTTTTCGAACTCCCCGCATCAAATCACGTCGGTTTTGGTCAAAAAAAGACACCTAAATTTTTGGCGATTTTTGAAAAAAACGTAAGGTTAACCCCTTTGGTGTTTTTTGACCGCAAAAATTGAAAGTTTCAAATCCAAACATTTTTTGACGTTTTCCTATGCAGTTTTTTGAGATAAATCGACTGACGCAGGCAGATTTGCCGTAAGTATGATATTTTAGGATTTATGCGTCTTTAAAGTTGGAAATATTTGAACGTAATTTTGAACCTCTTACGAGCGTTTTCCCGCAACGATACCGCGTTTTTCGAACTCCCCGCATCAAATCACGTCGGTTTTGGTCAAAAAAAGACCAATTAAATTTTTGGCGAATTTTGAAAAAAACGTAAGGTTAACCCCTTTGGTGTTTTTTGACCCCAAAAATTGAAAGTTTCAAATCCATACATTTTTTGGCGTTTTCCTATGCAGTTTTTTGAGATAAATCGACTGACGCAGGCAGATTTGCCGTAAGTATGATATTTTAGGATTTATGCGTGTTTAAAGTTGGAAATATTTGAACGTAATTTTGAACCTCTTACGAGCGTTTTGCCGCAACGATACCGCGGTTTTCGAACTACCCGCATCAAATCAATTCGGTTTTGGTCAAAAAAAGACCAATTAAATTTTTGGCGATTTTTGAAAAAAGCGTAAGTCAACCCCTTTGGTGTTTTATGACCCCAAAAATTGAAAGTTTCAAATCCAAACATTTTTTGGCGTTTTCCTATGCAGTTTTTTGAGATAAATCGACTGACGCAGGCAGATTTGCCGTAAGTATGATATTTTAGGATTTATGCGTCTTTAAAGTTGGAAATATTTGAACGTAATTTTGAACCTCTTACGAGCGTTTTCCCGCAACGATACCGCGTTTTTCGAACTCCCCGCATCAAATCACGTCGGTTTTGGTCAAAAAAAGACCAATTAAATTTTTGGCGATTTTTGAAAAAAACGTAAGGTTAACCCCTTTGGTGTTTTTTGACCCAAAAAATTGAAAGTTTCAAATCCAAACGTTTTTTGGCGTTTTCCTATGCAGTTTTTTGAGATAAATCGACTGACGCAGACAGATTTGCCGTAAGTATGATATTTTAGGATTTACGCGTCTTTAAAGTTGGAAATATTTGAACGTAATTTTGAACCTCTTACGAGCGTTTTCCCGCAACGATACCGCGTTTTTCGAACTCCCCGCATCAAATCACGTCGGTTTTGGTCAAAAAAAGACCAATTAAATTTTTGGCGATTTTTGAAAAAAACGTAAGGTTAACCCCTTTGGTGTTTTTCGACCCAAAAAATTGAAAGTTTCAAATCCAAACATTTTTTGACGTTTTCCTATGCAGTTTTTTGAGATAAATCGACTGACGCAGGCAGATTTGCCGTAAGTATGATATTTTAGGATTTATACGTGTTTAAAGTAGGACATATTTGAACGTAATTTTGAACCTCTTACGAGCGTTTTCCCGCAACGATACCGCGTTTTTCGAACTCCCCGCATCAAATCACGTCGGTTTTGGTCAAAAAAAGACCAATTAAATTTTTGGCGATTTTTGAAAAAAACGTAAGGTTAACCCCTTTGGTGTTTTTTGACCCAAAAAATTGAAAGTTTCAAATCCAAACGTTTTTTTGCGTTTTCCTATGCAGTTTTTTGAGATAAATCGACTGACGCAGGCAGATTTGCCGTAAGTAGGATATTTTAGGATTTATGCGTCTTTAAAGTTGGAAATATTTGAACGTAATTTTAAACCTCTTACGAGCGTTTTCCCGCAACGATGCCGCGTTTTTCGAACTCCCCGCATCAAATCACGTCGGTTTTGGTCAAAAAAAGACCAATTAAATTTTTGGCGATTTTTGAAAAAAATGTAAGGTTAACCCCTTTGGTGTTTTTTGACCCAAAAAATTGAAAGTTTCAAATCCAAACATTTTTTGGCGTTTTCCTATGCAGTTTTTTTAGATAAATCGACTGACGCAGGCAGATTTGCCGTAAGTATGATATTTTAGGATTTATGCGTCTTTATAAAGAATGAAATATTTGAACGTAATTTTGAACCTCTTACGAGCGTTTTCCCGCAACGATACCGCGTTTTTCGAACTCCTCGCATCAAATCACGTCGGTTTTGGTCAAAAAAAGACCAATTAAATTTTTGGCGATTTTTGAAAAAAACGTAAGGTTAACCCCTTTGGTGTTTTTTGACCCAAAAAATTGAAAGTTTCAAATCCAAACGTTTTTTGGCGTTTTCCTATGCAGTTTTTTGAGATAAATCGACTGACGCAGGCAGATTTGCCGTAAGTATGATATTTTAGGATTTATACGTGTTTAAAGTAGGACATATTTGAACGTAATTTTGAACCTCTTACGAGCGTTTTCCCGCAACGATACCGCGTTTTTCGAACTCCCCGCATCAAATCACGTCGGTTTTGGTCAAAAAAAGACCAATTAAATTTTTGGCGATTTTTGAAAAAAACGTAAGGTTAACCCCTTTTGTGTTTTTTGACCCAAAAAATTGAAAGTTTCAAATCCAAACATTTTTTGACGTTTTCCTATGCAGTTTTTTGAGATAAATCGACTGACGCAGGCAGATTTGCCGTAAGTATGATATTTTAGGATTTATACGTGTTTAAAGTAGGACATATTTGAACGTAATTTTGAACCTCTTACGAGCGTTTTCCCGCAACGATACCGCGTTTTTCGAACTCCCCGCATCAAATCACGTCGGTTTTGGTCAAAAAAAGACCAATTAAATTTTTGGCGATTTTTGAAAAAAACGTAAGGTTAACCCCTTTGGTGTTTTTTGACCCAAAAAATTGAAAGTATCAAATCCAAACGTTTTTTGGCGTTTTCCTATGCAGTTTTTTGAGATAAATCGACTGACGCAGGCAGATTTGCCGTAAGTAGGATATTTTAGGATTTATGCGTCTTTAAAGTTGGAAATATTTGAACGTAATTTTAAACCTCTTACGAGCGTTTTCCCGCAACGATGCCGCGTTTTTCGAACTCCCTGCATCAAATCACGTCGGTTTTGGTCAAAAAAAGACCAATTAAATTTTTGGCGATTTTTGAAAAAAATGTAAGGTTAACCCCTTTGGTGTTTTTTGACCCAAAAAATTGAAAGTTTCAAATCCAAACATTTTTTGGCGTTTTCCTATGCAGTTTTTTTAGATAAATCGACTGACGCAGGCAGATTTGCCGTAAGTATGATGTTTTAGGATTTATGCGTCTTTATAAAGAATGAAATATTTGAACGTAATTTTGAACCTCTTACGAGCGTTTTCCCGCAACGATACCGCGTTTTTCGAACTCCTCGCATCAAATCACGTCGGTTTTGGTCAAAAAAAGACCAATTAAATTTTTGGCGATTTTTGAAAAAAACGTAAGGTTAACCCCTTTGGTGTTTTTTGACCCCAAAAATTGAAAGTTTCAAATCCAAACATTTTTTGGCGTTTTCCTATGCAGTTTTTTGAGATAAATCGACTGACGCAGGCAGATTTGCCGTAAGTATGATATTTTAGGATTTATGCGTGTTTAAAGTTGGAAATATTTGAACGTAATTTTGAACCTCTTACGAGCGTTTTGCCGCAACGATACCGCGGTTTTCGAACTCCCCGCATCAAATCACGTCGGTTTTGGTCAAAAAAAGACACCTAAATTTTTGGCGATTTTTGAAAAAAACGTAAGGTTAACCCCTTTGGTGTTTTTTGACCGCAAAAATTGAAAGTTTCAAATCCAAACATTTTTTGACGTTTTCCTATGCAGTTTTTTGAGATAAATCGACTGACGCAGGCAGATTTGCCGTAAGTATGATATTTTAGGATTTATGCGTCTTTAAAGTTGGAAATATTTGAACGTAATTTTGAACCTCTTACGAGCGTTTTCCCGCAACGATACCGCGTTTTTCGAACTCCCCGCATCAAATCACGTCGGTTTTGGTCAAAAAAAGACCAATTAAATTTTTGGCGAATTTTGAAAGAAACGTAAGGTTAACCCCTTTGGTGTTTTTTGACCCCAAAAATTGAAAGTTTCAAATCCATACATTTTTTGGCGTTTTCCTATGCAGTTTTTTGAGATAAATCGACTGACGCAGGCAGATTTGCCGTAAGTATGATATTTTAGGATTTATGCGTCTTTAAAGTTGGAAATATTTGAACGTAATTTTGAACCTCTTACGAGCGTTTTGCCGCAACGATACCGCGGTTTTCGAACTACCCGCATCAAATCAAGTCGGTTTTGGTCAAAAAAAGACCAATTAAATTTTTGGCGATTTTTGAAAAAAGCGTAAGTCAACCCCTTTGGTGTTTTATGACCCCAAAAATTGAAAGTTTCAAATCCAAAAATTTTTTGGCGTTTTCCTATGCAGTTTTTTGAGATAAATCGACTGACGCAGGCAGATTTGCCGTAAGTATGATATTTTAGGATTTATGCGTCTTTAAAGTTGGAAATATTTGAACGTAATTTTGAACCTCTTACGAGCGTTTTCCCGCAACGATACCGCGTTTTTCGAACTCCCCGCATCAAATCACGTCGGTTTTGGTCAAAAAAAGACACCTAAATTTTTGGCGATTTTTGAAAAAAACGTAAGGTTAACCCCTTTGGTGTTTTTTGACCGCAAAAATTGAAAGTTTCAAATCCAAACATTTTTTGACGTTTTCCTATGCAGTTTTTTGAGATAAATCGACTGACGCAGGCAGATTTGCCGTAAGTATGATATTTTAGGATTTATGCGTCTTTAAAGTTGGAAATATTTGAACGTAATTTTGAACCTCTTACGAGCGTTTTCCCGCAACGATACCGCGTTTTTCGAACTCCCCGCATCAAATCACGTCGGTTTTGGTCAAAAAAAGACCAATTAAATTTTTGGCGAATTTTGAAAAAAACGTAAGGTTAACCCCTTTGGTGTTTTTTGACCCCAAAAATTGAAAGTTTCAAATCCATACATTTTTTGGCGTTTTCCTATGCAGTTTTTTGAGATAAATCGACTGACGCAGGCAGATTTGCCGTAAGTATGATATTTTAGGATTTATGCGTGTTTAAAGTTGGAAATATTTGAACGTAATTTTGAACCTCTTACGAGCGTTTTGCCGCAACGATACCGCGGTTTTCGAACTACCCGCATCAAATCAATTCGGTTTTGGTCAAAAAAAGACCAATTAAATTTTTGGCGATTTTTGAAAAAAGCGTAAGTCAACCCCTTTGGTGTTTTATGACCCCAAAAATTGAAAGTTTCAAATCCAAACATTTTTTGGCGTTTTCCTATGCAGTTTTTTGAGATAAATCGACTGACGCAGGCAGATTTGCCGTAAGTATGATATTTTAGGATTTATGCGTCTTTAAAGTTGGAAATATTTGAACGTAATTTTGAACCTCTTACGAGCGTTTTCCCGCAACGATACCGCGTTTTTCGAACTCCCCGCATCAAATCACGTCGGTTTTGGTCAAAAAAAGACCAATTAAATTTTTGGCGATTTTTGAAAAAAACGTAAGGTTAACCCCTTTGGTGTTTTTTGACCCAAAAAATTGAAAGTTTCAAATCCAAACGTTTTTTGGCGTTTTCCTATGCAGTTTTTTGAGATAAATCGACTGACGCAGACAGATTTGCCGTAAGTATGATATTTTAGGATTTACGCGTCTTTAAAGTTGGAAATATTTGAACGTAATTTTGAACCTCTTACGAGCGTTTTCCCGCAACGATACCGCGTTTTTCGAACTCCCCGCATCAAATCACGTCGGTTTTGGTCAAAAAAAGACCAATTAAATTTTTGGCGATTTT
Source organism: Cantharis rufa (assembly GCA_947369205.1). NCBI lineage: Eukaryota > Metazoa > Arthropoda > Insecta > Coleoptera > Cantharidae > Cantharis > Cantharis rufa. The sequence goes on from OX376303.1 coordinate 11,887,268, forward strand.
TGAAAAAAACGTAAGGTTAACCCCTTTGGTGTTTTTTGACCCCAAAAATTGAAAGTTTCAAATCCATACATTTTTTGGCGTTTTCCTATGCAGTTTTTTGAGATAAATCGACTGACGCAGGCAGATTTGCCGTAAGTATGATATTTTAGGATTTATGCGTCTTTAAAGTTGGAAATATTTGAACGTAATTTTGAACCTCTTACGAGCGTTTTCCCGCAACGATACCGCGTTTTTCGAACTCCCCGCATCAAATCACGTCGGTTTTGGTCAAAAAAAGACCAATTAAATTTTTGGCGAATTTTGAAAAAAACGTAAGGTTAACCCCTTTGGTGTTTTTTGACCCCAAAAATTGAAAGTTTCAAATCCATACATTTTTTGGCGTTTTCCTATGCAGTTTTTTGAGATAAATCGACTGACGCAGGCAGATTTGCCGTAAGTATGATATTTTAGGATTTATGCGTGTTTAAAGTTGGAAATATTTGAACGTAATTTTGAACCTCTTACGAGCGTTTTGCCGCAACGATACCGCGGTTTTCGAACTACCCGCATCAAATCAATTCGGTTTTGGTCAAAAAAAGACCAATTAAATTTTTGGCGATTTTTGAAAAAAGCGTAAGTCAACCCCTTTGGTGTTTTATGACCCCAAAAATTGAAAGTTTCAAATCCAAACATTTTTTGGCGTTTTCCTATGCAGTTTTTTGAGATAAATCGACTGACGCAGGCAGATTTGCCGTAAGTATGATATTTTAGGATTTATGCGTCTTTAAAGTTGGAAATATTTGAACGTAATTTTGAACCTCTTACGAGCGTTTTCCCGCAACGATACCGCGTTTTTCGAACTCCCCGCATCAAATCACGTCGGTTTTGGTCAAAAAAAGACCAATTAAATTTTTGGCGATTTTTGAAAAAAACGTAAGGTTAACCCCTTTGGTGTTTTTTGACCCAAAAAATTGAAAGTTTCAAATCCAAACGTTTTTTGGCGTTTTCCTATGCAGTTTTTTGAGATAAATCGACTGACGCAGACAGATTTGCCGTAAGTATGATATTTTAGGATTTACGCGTCTTTAAAGTTGGAAATATTTGAACGTAATTTTGAACCTCTTACGAGCGTTTTCCCGCAACGATACCGCGTTTTTCGAACTCCCCGCATCAAATCACGTCGGTTTTGGTCAAAAAAAGACCAATTAAATTTTTGGCGATTTTTGAAAAAAACGTAAGGTTAACCCCTTTGGTGTTTTTTGACCCCAAAAATTGAAAGTTTCAAATCCATACATTTTTTGGCGTTTTCCTATGCAGTTTTTTGAGATAAATCGACTGACGCAGGCAGATTTGCCGTAAGTATGATATTTTAGGATTTATGCGTCTTTAAAGTTGGAAATATTTGAACGTAATTTTGAACCTCTTACGAGCGTTTTCCCGCAACGATACCGCGTTTTTCGAACTCCCCGCATCAAATCACGTCGGTTTTGGTCAAAAAAAGACCAATTAAATTTTTGGCGAATTTTGAAAAAAACGTAAGGTTAACCCCTTTGGTGTTTTTTGACCCCAAAAATTGAAAGTTTCAAATCCATACATTTTTTGGCGTTTTCCTATGCAGTTTTTTGAGATAAATCGACTGACGCAGGCAGATTTGCCGTAAGTATGATATTTTAGGATTTATGCGTGTTTAAAGTTGGAAATATTTGAACGTAATTTTGAACCTCTTACGAGCGTTTTGCCGCAACGATACCGCGGTTTTCGAACTACCCGCATCAAATCAATTCGGTTTTGGTCAAAAAAAGACCAATTAAATTTTTGGCGATTTTTGAAAAAAGCGTAAGTCAACCCCTTTGGTGTTTTATGACCCCAAAAATTGAAAGTTTCAAATCCAAACATTTTTTGGCGTTTTCCTATGCAGTTTTTTGAGATAAATCGACTGACGCAGGCAGATTTGCCGTAAGTATGATATTTTAGGATTTATGCGTCTTTAAAGTTGGAAATATTTGAACGTAATTTTGAACCTCTTACGAGCGTTTTCCCGCAACGATACCGCGTTTTTCGAACTCCCCGCATCAAATCACGTCGGTTTTGGTCAAAAAAAGACCAATTAAATTTTTGGCGATTTTTGAAAAAAACGTAAGGTTAACCCCTTTGGTGTTTTTTGACCCAAAAAATTGAAAGTTTCAAATCCAAACGTTTTTTGGCGTTTTCCTATGCAGTTTTTTGAGATAAATCGACTGACGCAGACAGATTTGCCGTAAGTATGATATTTTAGGATTTACGCGTCTTTAAAGTTGGAAATATTTGAACGTAATTTTGAACCTCTTACGAGCGTTTTCCCGCAACGATACCGCGTTTTTCGAACTCCCCGCATCAAATCACGTCGGTTTTGGTCAAAAAAAGACCAATTAAATTTTTGGCGATTTTTGAAAAAAACGTAAGGTTAACCCCTTTGGTGTTTTTCGACCCAAAAAATTGAAAGTTTCAAATCCAAACATTTTTTGACGTTTTCCTATGCAGTTTTTTGAGATAAATCGACTGACGCAGGCAGATTTGCCGTAAGTATGATATTTTAGGATTTATACGTGTTTAAAGTAGGACATATTTGAACGTAATTTTGAACCTCTTACGAGCGTTTTCCCGCAACGATACCGCGTTTTTCGAACTCCCCGCATCAAATCACGTCGGTTTTGGTCAAAAAAAGACCAATTAAATTTTTGGCGATTTTTGAAAAAAACGTAAGGTTAACCCCTTTGGTGTTTTTTGACCCAAAAAATTGAAAGTTTCAAATCCAAACGTTTTTTGGCGTTTTCCTATGCAGTTTTTTGAGATAAATCGACTGACGCAGGCAGATTTGCCGTAAGTAGGATATTTTAGGATTTATGCGTCTTTAAAGTTGGAAATATTTGAACGTAATTTTAAACCTCTTACGAGCGTTTTCCCGCAACGATGCCGCGTTTTTCGAACTCCCCGCATCAAATCACGTCGGTTTTGGTCAAAAAAAGACCAATTAAATTTTTGGCGATTTTTGAAAAAAATGTAAGGTTAACCCCTTTGGTGTTTTTTGACCCAAAAAATTGAAAGTTTCAAATCCAAACATTTTTTGGCGTTTTCCTATGCAGTTTTTTTAGATAAATCGACTGACGCAGGCAGATTTGCCGTAAGTATGATATTTTAGGATTTATGCGTCTTTATAAAGAATGAAATATTTGAACGTAATTTTGAACCTCTTACGAGCGTTTTCCCGCAACGATACCGCGTTTTTCGAACTCCTCGCATCAAATCACGTCGGTTTTGGTCAAAAAAAGACCAATTAAATTTTTGGCGATTTTTGAAAAAAACGTAAGGTTAACCCCTTTGGTGTTTTTTGACCCAAAAAATTGAAAGTTTCAAATCCAAACGTTTTTTGGCGTTTTCCTATGCAGTTTTTTGAGATAAATCGACTGACGCAGGCAGATTTGCCGTAAGTATGATATTTTAGGATTTATACGTGTTTAAAGTAGGACATATTTGAACGTAATTTTGAACCTCTTACGAGCGTTTTCCCGCAACGATACCGCGTTTTTCGAACTCCCCGCATCAAATCACGTCGGTTTTGGTCAAAAAAAGACCAATTAAATTTTTGGCGATTTTTGAAAAAAACGTAAGGTTAACCCCTTTGGTGTTTTTTGACCCAAAAAATTGAAAGTATCAAATCCAAACGTTTTTTGGCGTTTTCCTATGCAGTTTTTTGAGATAAATCGACTGACGCAGGCAGATTTGCCGTAAGTAGGATATTTTAGGATTTATGCGTCTTTAAAGTTGGAAATATTTGAACGTAATTTTAAACCTCTTACGAGCGTTTTCCCGCAACGATGCCGCGTTTTTCGAACTCCCTGCATCAAATCACGTCGGTTTTGGTCAAAAAAAGACCAATTAAATTTTTGGCGATTTTTGAAAAAAATGTAAGGTTAACCCCTTTGGTGTTTTTTGACCCAAAAAATTGAAAGTTTCAAATCCAAACATTTTTTGGCGTTTTCCTATGCAGTTTTTTTAGATAAATCGACTGACGCAGGCAGATTTGCCGTAAGTATGATGTTTTAGGATTTATGCGTCTTTATAAAGAATGAAATATTTGAACGTAATTTTGAACCTCTTACGAGCGTTTTCCCGCAACGATACCGCGTTTTTCGAACTCCTCGCATCAAATCACGTCGGTTTTGGTCAAAAAAAGACCAATTAAATTTTTGGCGATTTTTGAAAAAAACGTAAGGTTAACCCCTTTGGTGTTTTTTGACCCCAAAAATTGAAAGTTTCAAATCCAAACATTTTTTGGCGTTTTCCTATGCAGTTTTTTGAGATAAATCGACTGACGCAGGCAGATTTGCCGTAAGTATGATATTTTAGGATTTATGCGTGTTTAAAGTTGGAAATATTTGAACGTAATTTTGAACCTCTTACGAGCGTTTTGCCGCAACGATACCGCGGTTTTCGAACTACCCGCATCAAATCAAGTCGGTTTTGGTCAAAAAAAGACCAATTAAATTTTTGGCGATTTTTGAAAAAAGCGTAATTCAACCCCTTTGGTGTTTTATGACCCCAAAAATTGAAAGTTTCAAATCCAAAAATTTTTTGGCGTTTTCCTATGCAGTTTTTTGAGATAAATCGACTGACGCAGGCAGATTTGCCGTAAGTATGATATTTTAGGATTTATGCGTCTTTAAAGTTGGAAATATTTGAACGTAATTTTGAACCTCTTACGAGCGTTTTCGCGCAACGATACCGCGTTTTTCGAACACCCCGCATCAAATCACGTCGGTTTTGGTCAAAAAAAGACACCTAAATTTTTGGCGATTTTTGAAAAAAACGTAAGGTTAACCCCTTTGGTGTTTTTTGACCGCAAAAATTGAAAGTTTCAAATCCAAACATTTTTTGACGTTTTCCTATGCAGTTTTTTGAGATAAATCGACTGACGCAGGCAGATTTGCCGTAAGTATGATATTTTAGGATTTATGCGTCTTTAAAGTTGGAAATATTTGAACGTAATTTTGAACCTCTTACGAGCGTTTTCCCGCAACGATACCGCGTTTTTCGAACTCCCCGCATCAAATCACGTCGGTTTTGGTCAAAAAAAGACCAATTAAATTTTTGGCGAATTTTGAAAGAAACGTAAGGTTAACCCCTTTGGTGTTTTTTGACCCCAAAAATTGAAAGTTTCAAATCCATACATTTTTTGGCGTTTTCCTATGCAGTTTTTTGAGATAAATCGACTGACGCAGGCAGATTTGCCGTAAGTATGATATTTTAGGATTTATGCGTCTTTAAAGTTGGAAATATTTGAACGTAATTTTTAACCTCTTACGAGCGTTTTCCCGCAACGATACCGCGTTTTTCGAACTCCCCGCATCAAATCACGTCGGTTTTGGTCAAAAAAGACCAATTAAATTTTTGGCGATTTTTGAAAAAAACGTAAGGGGAACCCCTTTGGTGTTTTTTGACCCCAAAAATTGAAAGTTTCAAATCCATACATTTTTTGGCGTTTTCCTATGCAGTTTTTTTAGATAAATCGACTGACGCAGGCAGATTTGCCGTAAGTATGATATTTTAGGATTTATGCGTGTTTAAAGTTGGAAATATTTGAACGTAATTTTGAACCTCTTACGAGCGTTTTGCCGCAACGATACCGCGGTTTTCGAACTACCCGCATCAAATCAAGTCGGTTTTGGTCAAAAAAAGACCAATTAAATTTTTGGCGATTTTTGAAAAAAGCGTAAGTCAACCCCTTTGGTGTTTTATGACCCCAAAAATTGAAAGTTTCAAATCCAAAAATTTTTTGGCGTTTTCCTATGCAGTTTTTTGAGATAAATCGACTGACGCAGGCAGATTTGCCGTAAGTATGATATTTTAGGATTTATGCGTCTTTAAAGTTGGAAATATTTGAACGTAATTTTGAACCTCTTACGAGCGTTTTCCCGCAACGATACCGCGTTTTTCGAACTCCCCGCATCAAATCACGTCGGTTTTGGTCAAAAAAAGACACCTAAATTTTTGGCGATTTTTGAAAAAAACGTAAGGTTAACCCCTTTGGTGTTTTTTGACCGCAAAAATTGAAAGTTTCAAATCCAAACATTTTTTGACGTTTTCCTATGCAGTTTTTTGAGATAAATCGACTGACGCAGGCAGATTTGCCGTAAGTATGATATTTTAGGATTTATGCGTCTTTAAAGTTGGAAATATTTGAACGTAATTTTGAACCTCTTACGAGCGTTTTCCCGCAACGATACCGCGTTTTTCGAACTCCCCGCATCAAATCACGTCGGTTTTGGTCAAAAAAAGACCAATTAAATTTTTGGCGAATTTTGAAAAAAACGTAAGGTTAACCCCTTTGGTGTTTTTTGACCCCAAAAATTGAAAGTTTCAAATCCATACATTTTTTGGCGTTTTCCTATGCAGTTTTTTGAGATAAATCGACTGACGCAGGCAGATTTGCCGTAAGTATGATATTTTAGGATTTATGCGTGTTTAAAGTTGGAAATATTTGAACGTAATTTTGAACCTCTTACGAGCGTTTTGCCGCAACGATACCGCGGTTTTCGAACTACCCGCATCAAATCAATTCGGTTTTGGTCAAAAAAAGACCAATTAAATTTTTGGCGATTTTTGAAAAAAGCGTAAGTCAACCCCTTTGGTGTTTTATGACCCCAAAAATTGAAAGTTTCAAATCCAAACATTTTTTGGCGTTTTCCTATGCAGTTTTTTGAGATAAATCGACTGACGCAGGCAGATTTGCCGTAAGTATGATATTTTAGGATTTATGCGTCTTTAAAGTTGGAAATATTTGAACGTAATTTTGAACCTCTTACGAGCGTTTTCCCGCAACGATACCGCGTTTTTCGAACTCCCCGCATCAAATCACGTCGGTTTTGGTCAAAAAAAGACCAATTAAATTTTTGGCGATTTTTGAAAAAAACGTAAGGTTAACCCCTTTGGTGTTTTTTGACCCAAAAAATTGAAAGTTTCAAATCCAAACGTTTTTTGGCGTTTTCCTATGCAGTTTTTTGAGATAAATCGACTGACGCAGACAGATTTGCCGTAAGTATGATATTTTAGGATTTACGCGTCTTTAAAGTTGGAAATATTTGAACGTAATTTTGAACCTCTTACGAGCGTTTTCCCGCAACGATACCGCGTTTTTCGAACTCCCCGCATCAAATCACGTCGGTTTTGGTCAAAAAAAGACCAATTAAATTTTTGGCGATTTTTGAAAAAAACGTAAGGTTAACCCCTTTGGTGTTTTTCGACCCAAAAAATTGAAAGTTTCAAATCCAAACATTTTTTGACGTTTTCCTATGCAGTTTTTTGAGATAAATCGACTGACGCAGGCAGATTTGCCGTAAGTATGATATTTTAGGATTTATACGTGTTTAAAGTAGGACATATTTGAACGTAATTTTGAACCTCTTACGAGCGTTTTCGCGCAACGATACCGCGTTTTTCGAACTCCCCGCATCAAATCACGTCGGTTTTGGTCAAAAAAAGACACCTAAATTTTTGGCGATTTTTGAAAAAAACGTAAGGTTAACCCCTTTGGTGTTTTTTGACCGCAAAAATTGAAAGTTTCAAATCCAAACATTTTTTGACGTTTTCCTATGCAGTTTTTTGAGATAAATCGACTGACGCAGGCAGATTTGCCGTAAGTATGATATTTTAGGATTTACGCGTCTTTAAAGTTGGAAATATTTGAACGTAATTTTGAACCTCTTACGAGCGTTTTCCCGCAACGATACCGCGTTTTTCGAACTCCCCGCATCAAATCACGTCGGTTTTGGTCAAAAAAAGACCAATTAAATTTTTGGCGATTTTTGAAAAAAACGTAAGGTTAACCCCTTTGGTGTTTTTTGACCCCAAAAATTGAAAGTTTCAAATCCATACATTTTTTGGCGTTTTCCTATGCAGTTTTTTGAGATAAATCGACTGACGCAGGCAGATTTGCCGTAAGTATGATATTTTAGGATTTATGCGTCTTTAAAGTTGGAAATATTTGAACGTAATTTTTAACCTCTTACGAGCGTTTTCCCGCAACGATACCGCGTTTTTCGAACTCCCCGCATCAAATCACGTCGGTTTTGGTCAAAAAAGACCAATTAAATTTTTGGCGATTTTTGAAAAAAACGTAAGGGGAACCCCTTTGGTGTTTTTTGACCCCAAAAATTGAAAGTTTCAAATCCATACATTTTTTGGCGTTTTCCTATGCAGTTTTTTTAGATAAATCGACTGACGCAGGCAGATTTGCCGTAAGTATGATATTTTAGGATTTATGCGTGTTTAAAGTTGGAAATATTTGAACGTAATTTTGAACCTCTTACGAGCGTTTTGCCGCAACGATACCGCGGTTTTCGAACTACCCGCATCAAATCAAGTCGGTTTTGGTCAAAAAAAGACCAATTAAATTTTTGGCGATTTTTGAAAAAAGCGTAAGTCAACCCCTTTGGTGTTTTATGACCCCAAAAATTGAAAGTTTCAAATCCAAAAATTTTTTGGCGTTTTCCTATGCAGTTTTTTGAGATAAATCGACTGACGCAGGCAGATTTGCCGTAAGTATGATATTTTAGGATTTATGCGTCTTTAAAGTTGGAATAATTTGAACGTAATTTTGAACCTCTTACGAGCGTTTTCCCGCAACGATACCGCGTTTTTCGAACTCCCCGCATCAAATCACGTCGGTTTTGGTCAAAAAAAGACCAATTAAATTTTTGGCGATTTTTGAAAAAAACGTAAGGTTAACCCCTTTGGTGTTTTTTGACCCAAAAAATTGAAAGTTTCAAATCCAAACGTTTTTTGGCGTTTTCCTATGCAGTTTTTTGAGATAAATCGACTGACGCAGACAGATTTGCCGTAAGTATGATATTTTAGGATTTACGCGTCTTTAAAGTTGGAAATATTTGAACGTAATTTTGAACCTGTTACGAGCGTTTTCCCGCAACGATACCGCGTTTTTCGAACTCCCCGCATCAAATCACGTCGGTTTTGGTCAAAAAAAGACCAATTAAATTTTTGGCGATTTTTGAAAAAAACGTAAGGTTAACCCCTTTGGTGTTTTTTGACCCAAAAAATTGAAAGTTTCAAATCCAAACGTTTTTTGGCGTTTTCCTATGCAGTTTTTTGAGATAAATCGACTGACGCAGACAGATTTGCCGTAAGTATGATATTTTAGGATTTACGCGTCTTTAAAGTTGGAAATATTTGAACGTAATTTTGAACCTCTTACGAGCGTTTTCCCGCAACGATACCGCGTTTTTCGAACTCCCCGCATCAAATCACGTCGGTTTTGGTCAAAAAAAGACCAATTAAATTTTTGGCGATTTTTGAAAAAAACGTAAGGTTAACCCCTTTGGTGTTTTTTGACCCCAAAAATTGAAAGTTTCAAATCCATACATTTTTTGGCGTTTTCCTATGCAGTTTTTTGAGATAAATCGACTGACGCAGGCAGATTTGCCGTAAGTATGATATTTTAGGATTTATGCGTCTTTAAAGTTGGAAATATTTGAACGTAATTTTGAACCTCTTACGAGCGTTTTCCCGCAACGATACCGCGTTTTTCGAACTCCCCGCATCAAATCACGTCGGTTTTGGTCAAAAAAAGACCAATTAAATTTTTGGCGAATTTTGAAAAAAACGTAAGGTTAACCCCTTTGGTGTTTTTTGACCCCAAAAATTGAAAGTTTCAAATCCATACATTTTTTGGCGTTTTCCTATGCAGTTTTTTGAGATAAATCGACTGACGCAGGCAGATTTGCCGTAAGTATGATATTTTAGGATTTATGCGTGTTTAAAGTTGGAAATATTTGAACGTAATTTTGAACCTCTTACGAGCGTTTTGCCGCAACGATACCGCGGTTTTCGAACTACCCGCATCAAATCAATTCGGTTTTGGTCAAAAAAAGACCAATTAAATTTTTGGCGATTTTTGAAAAAAGCGTAAGTCAACCCCTTTGGTGTTTTATGACCCCAAAAATTGAAAGTTTCAAATCCAAACATTTTTTGGCGTTTTCCTATGCAGTTTTTTGAGATAAATCGACTGACGCAGGCAGATTTGCCGTAAGTATGATATTTTAGGATTTATGCGTCTTTAAAGTTGGAAATATTTGAACGTAATTTTGAACCTCTTACGAGCGTTTTCCCGCAACGATACCGCGTTTTTCGAACTCCCCGCATCAAATCACGTCGGTTTTGGTCAAAAAAAGACCAATTAAATTTTTGGCGATTTTTGAAAAAAACGTAAGGTTAACCCCTTTGGTGTTTTTTGACCCAAAAAATTGAAAGTTTCAAATCCAAACGTTTTTTGGCGTTTTCCTATGCAGTTTTTTGAGATAAATCGACTGACGCAGACAGATTTGCCGTAAGTATGATATTTTAGGATTTACGCGTCTTTAAAGTTGGAAATATTTGAACGTAATTTTGAACCTCTTACGAGCGTTTTCCCGCAACGATACCGCGTTTTTCGAACTCCCCGCATCAAATCACGTCGGTTTTGGTCAAAAAAAGACCAATTAAATTTTTGGCGATTTTTGAAAAAAACGTAAGGTTAACCCCTTTGGTGTTTTTCGACCCAAAAAATTGAAAGTTTCAAATCCAAACATTTTTTGACGTTTTCCTATGCAGTTTTTTGAGATAAATCGACTGACGCAGGCAGATTTGCCGTAAGTATGATATTTTAGGATTTATACGTGTTTAAAGTAGGACATATTTGAACGTAATTTTGAACCTCTTACGAGCGTTTTCCCGCAACGATACCGCGTTTTTCGAACTCCCCGCATCAAATCACGTCGGTTTTGGTCAAAAAAAGACCAATTAAATTTTTGGCGATTTTTGAAAAAAACGTAAGGTTAACCCCTTTGGTGTTTTTTGACCCAAAAAATTGAAAGTTTCAAATCCAAACGTTTTTTGGCGTTTTCCTATGCAGTTTTTTGAGATAAATCGACTGACGCAGGCAGATTTGCCGTAAGTAGGATATTTTAGGATTTATGCGTCTTTAAAGTTGGAAATATTTGAACGTAATTTTAAACCTCTTACGAGCGTTTTCCCGCAACGATGCCGCGTTTTTCGAACTCCCCGCATCAAATCACGTCGGTTTTGGTCAAAAAAAGACCAATTAAATTTTTGGCGATTTTTGAAAAAAATGTAAGGTTAACCCCTTTGGTGTTTTTTGACCCAAAAAATTGAAAGTTTCAAATCCAAACATTTTTTGGCGTTTTCCTATGCAGTTTTTTTAGATAAATCGACTGACGCAGGCAGATTTGCCGTAAGTATGATATTTTAGGATTTATGCGTCTTTATAAAGAATGAAATATTTGAACGTAATTTTGAACCTCTTACGAGCGTTTTCCCGCAACGATACCGCGTTTTTCGAACTCCTCGCATCAAATCACGTCGGTTTTGGTCAAAAAAAGACCAATTAAATTTTTGGCGATTTTTGAAAAAAACGTAAGGTTAACCCCTTTGGTGTTTTTTGACCCAAAAAATTGAAAGTTTCAAATCCAAACGTTTTTTGGCGTTTTCCTATGCAGTTTTTTGAGATAAATCGACTGACGCAGGCAGATTTGCCGTAAGTATGATATTTTAGGATTTATACGTGTTTAAAGTAGGACATATTTGAACGTAATTTTGAACCTCTTACGAGCGTTTTCCCGCAACGATACCGCGTTTTTCGAACTCCCCGCATCAAATCACGTCGGTTTTGGTCAAAAAAAGACCAATTAAATTTTTGGCGATTTTTGAAAAAAACGTAAGGTTAACCCCTTTGGTGTTTTTTGACCCAAAAAATTGAAAGTATCAAATCCAAACGTTTTTTGGCGTTTTCCTATGCAGTTTTTTGAGATAAATCGACTGACGCAGGCAGATTTGCCGTAAGTAGGATATTTTAGGATTTATGCGTCTTTAAAGTTGGAAATATTTGAACGTAATTTTAAACCTCTTACGAGCGTTTTCCCGCAACGATGCCGCGTTTTTCGAACTCCCTGCATCAAATCACGTCGGTTTTGGTCAAAAAAAGACCAATTAAATTTTTGGCGATTTTTGAAAAAAATGTAAGGTTAACCCCTTTGGTGTTTTTTGACCCAAAAAATTGAAAGTTTCAAATCCAAACATTTTTTGGCGTTTTCCTATGCAGTTTTTTTAGATAAATCGACTGACGCAGGCAGATTTGCCGTAAGTATGATGTTTTAGGATTTATGCGTCTTTATAAAGAATGAAATATTTGAACGTAATTTTGAACCTCTTACGAGCGTTTTCCCGCAACGATACCGCGTTTTTCGAACTCCTCGCATCAAATCACGTCGGTTTTGGTCAAAAAAAGACCAATTAAATTTTTGGCGATTTTTGAAAAAAACGTAAGGTTAACCCCTTTGGTGTTTTTTGACCCCAAAAATTGAAAGTTTCAAATCCAAACATTTTTTGGCGTTTTCCTATGCAGTTTTTTGAGATAAATCGACTGACGCAGGCAGATTTGCCGTAAGTATGATATTTTAGGATTTATGCGTGTTTAAAGTTGGAAATATTTGAACGTAATTTTGAACCTCTTACGAGCGTTTTGCCGCAACGATACCGCGGTTTTCGAACTACCCGCATCAAATCAAGTCGGTTTTGGTCAAAAAAAGACCAATTAAATTTTTGGCGATTTTTGAAAAAAGCGTAATTCAACCCCTTTGGTGTTTTATGACCCCAAAAATTGAAAGTTTCAAATCCAAAAATTTTTTGGCGTTTTCCTATGCAGTTTTTTGAGATAAATCGACTGACGCAGGCAGATTTGCCGTAAGTATGATATTTTAGGATTTATGCGTCTTTAAAGTTGGAAATATTTGAACGTAATTTTGAACCTCTTACGAGCGTTTTCGCGCAACGATACCGCGTTTTTCGAACACCCCGCATCAAATCACGTCGGTTTTGGTCAAAAAAAGACACCTAAATTTTTGGCGATTTTTGAAAAAAACGTAAGGTTAACCCCTTTGGTGTTTTTTGACCGCAAAAATTGAAAGTTTCAAATCCAAACATTTTTTGACGTTTTCCTATGCAGTTTTTTGAGATAAATCGACTGACGCAGGCAGATTTGCCGTAAGTATGATATTTTAGGATTTATGCGTCTTTAAAGTTGGAAATATTTGAACGTAATTTTGAACCTCTTACGAGCGTTTTCCCGCAACGATACCGCGTTTTTCGAACTCCCCGCATCAAATCACGTCGGTTTTGGTCAAAAAAGACCAATTAAATTTTTGGCGATTTTTGAAAAAAACGTAAGGGGAACCCCTTTGGTGTTTTTTGACCCCAAAAATTGAAAGTTTCAAATCCATACATTTTTTGGCGTTTTCCTATGCAGTTTTTTTAGATAAATCGACTGACGCAGGCAGATTTGCCGTAAGTATGATATTTTAGGATTTATGCGTGTTTAAAGTTGGAAATATTTGAACGTAATTTTGAACCTCTTACGAGCGTTTTGCCGCAACGATACCGCGGTTTTCGAACTACCCGCATCAAATCAAGTCGGTTTTGGTCAAAAAAAGACCAATTAAATTTTTGGCGATTTTTGAAAAAAGCGTAAGTCAACCCCTTTGGTGTTTTATGACCCCAAAAATTGAAAGTTTCAAATCCAAAAATTTTTTGGCGTTTTCCTATGCAGTTTTTTGAGATAAATCGACTGACGCAGGCAGATTTGCCGTAAGTATGATATTTTAGGATTTATGCGTCTTTAAAGTTGGAAATATTTGAACGTAATTTTGAACCTCTTACGAGCGTTTTCCCGCAACGATACCGCGTTTTTCGAACTCCCCGCATCAAATCACGTCGGTTTTGGTCAAAAAAAGACACCTAAATTTTTGGCGATTTTTGAAAAAAACGTAAGGTTAACCCCTTTGGTGTTTTTTGACCGCAAAAATTGAAAGTTTCAAATCCAAACATTTTTTGACGTTTTCCTATGCAGTTTTTTGAGATAAATCGACTGACGCAGGCAGATTTGCCGTAAGTATGATATTTTAGGATTTATGCGTCTTTAAAGTTGGAAATATTTGAACGTAATTTTGAACCTCTTACGAGCGTTTTCCCGCAACGATACCGCGTTTTTCGAACTCCCCGCATCAAATCACGTCGGTTTTGGTCAAAAAAAGACCAATTAAATTTTTGGCGAATTTTGAAAAAAACGTAAGGTTAACCCCTTTGGTGTTTTTTGACCCCAAAAATTGAAAGTTTCAAATCCATACATTTTTTGGCGTTTTCCTATGCAGTTTTTTGAGATAAATCGACTGACGCAGGCAGATTTGCCGTAAGTATGATATTTTAGGATTTATGCGTGTTTAAAGTTGGAAATATTTGAACGTAATTTTGAACCTCTTACGAGCGTTTTGCCGCAACGATACCGCGGTTTTCGAACTACCCGCATCAAATCAATTCGGTTTTGGTCAAAAAAAGACCAATTAAATTTTTGGCGATTTTTGAAAAAAGCGTAAGTCAACCCCTTTGGTGTTTTATGACCCCAAAAATTGAAAGTTTCAAATCCAAACATTTTTTGGCGTTTTCCTATGCAGTTTTTTGAGATAAATCGACTGACGCAGGCAGATTTGCCGTAAGTATGATATTTTAGGATTTATGCGTCTTTAAAGTTGGAAATATTAGAACGTAATTTTGAACCTCTTACGAGCGTTTTCCCGCAACGATACCGCGTTTTTCGAACTCCCCGCATCAAATCACGTCGGTTTTGGTCAAAAAAAGACCAATTAAATTTTTGGCGATTTTTGAAAAAAACGTAAGGTTAACCCCTTTGGTGTTTTTTGACCCAAAAAATTGAAAGTTTCAAATCCAAACGTTTTTTGGCGTTTTCCTATGCAGTTTTTTGAGATAAATCGACTGACGCAGACAGATTTGCCGTAAGTATGATATTTTAGGATTTACGCGTCTTTAAAGTTGGAAATATTTGAACGTAATTTTGAACCTCTTACGAGCGTTTTCCCGCAACGATACCGCGTTTTTCGAACTCCCCGCATCAAATCACGTCGGTTTTGGTCAAAAAAAGACCAATTAAATTTTTGGCGATTTTTGAAAAAAACGTAAGGTTAACCCCTTTGGTGTTTTTCGACCCAAAAAATTGAAAGTTTCAAATCCAAACATTTTTTGACGTTTTCCTATGCAGTTTTTTGAGATAAATCGACTGACGCAGGCAGATTTGCCGTAAGTATGATATTTTAGGATTTATACGTGTTTAAAGTAGGACATATTTGAACGTAATTTTGAACCTCTTACGAGCGTTTTCGCGCAACGATACCGCGTTTTTCGAACTCCCCGCATCAAATCACGTCGGTTTTGGTCAAAAAAAGACACCTAAATTTTTGGCGATTTTTGAAAAAAACGTAAGGTTAACCCCTTTGGTGTTTTTTGACCGCAAAAATTGAAAGTTTCAAATCCAAACATTTTTTGACGTTTTCCTATGCAGTTTTTTGAGATAAATCGACTGACGCAGGCAGATTTGCCGTAAGTATGATATTTTAGGATTTACGCGTCTTTAAAGTTGGAAATATTTGAACGTAATTTTGAACCTCTTACGAGCGTTTTCCCGCAACGATACCGCGTTTTTCGAACTCCCCGCATCAAATCACGTCGGTTTTGGTCAAAAAAAGACCAATTAAATTTTTGGCGATTTTTGAAAAAAACGTAAGGTTAACCCCTTTGGTGTTTTTTGACCCCAAAAATTGAAAGTTTCAAATCCATACATTTTTTGGCGTTTTCCTATGCAGTTTTTTGAGATAAATCGACTGACGCAGGCAGATTTGCCGTAAGTATGATATTTTAGGATTTATGCGTCTTTAAAGTTGGAAATATTTGAACGTAATTTTTAACCTCTTACGAGCGTTTTCCCGCAACGATACCGCGTTTTTCGAACTCCCCGCATCAAATCACGTCGGTTTTGGTCAAAAAAGACCAATTAAATTTTTGGCGATTTTTGAAAAAAACGTAAGGGGAACCCCTTTGGTGTTTTTTGACCCCAAAAATTGAAAGTTTCAAATCCATACATTTTTTGGCGTTTTCCTATGCAGTTTTTTTAGATAAATCGACTGACGCAGGCAGATTTGCCGTAAGTATGATATTTTAGGATTTATGCGTGTTTAAAGTTGGAAATATTTGAACGTAATTTTGAACCTCTTACGAGCGTTTTGCCGCAACGATACCGCGGTTTTCGAACTACCCGCATCAAATCAAGTCGGTTTTGGTCAAAAAAAGACCAATTAAATTTTTGGCGATTTTTGAAAAAAGCGTAAGTCAACCCCTTTGGTGTTTTATGACCCCAAAAATTGAAAGTTTCAAATCCAAAAATTTTTTGGCGTTTTCCTATGCAGTTTTTTGAGATAAATCGACTGACGCAGGCAGATTTGCCGTAAGTATGATATTTTAGGATTTATGCGTCTTTAAAGTTGGAATAATTTGAACGTAATTTTGAACCTCTTACGAGCGTTTTCCCGCAACGATACCGCGTTTTTCGAACTCCCCGCATCAAATCACGTCGGTTTTGGTCAAAAAAAGACCAATTAAATTTTTGGCGATTTTTGAAAAAAACGTAAGGTTAACCCCTTTGGTGTTTTTTGACCCAAAAAATTGAAAGTTTCAAATCCAAACGTTTTTTGGCGTTTTCCTATGCAGTTTTTTGAGATAAATCGACTGACGCAGACAGATTTGCCGTAAGTATGATATTTTAGGATTTACGCGTCTTTAAAGTTGGAAATATTTGAACGTAATTTTGAACCTGTTACGAGCGTTTTCCCGCAACGATACCGCGTTTTTCGAACTCCCCGCATCAAATCACGTCGGTTTTGGTCAAAAAAAGACCAATTAAATTTTTGGCGATTTTTGAAAAAAACGTAAGGTTAACCCCTTTGGTGTTTTTCGACCCAAAAAATTGAAAGTTTCAAATCCAAACATTTTTTGACGTTTTCCTATGCAGTTTTTTGAGATAAATCGACTGACGCAGGCAGATTTGCCGTAAGTATGATATTTTAGGATTTATACGTGTTTAAAGTAGGACATATTTGAACGTAATTTTGAACCTCTTACGAGCGTTTTCGCGCAACGATACCGCGTTTTTCGAACTCCCCGCATCAAATCACGTCGGTTTTGGTCAAAAAAAGACATCTAAATTTTTGGCGATTTTTGAAAAAAACGTAAGGTTAACCCCTTTGGTGTTTTTTGACCGCAAAAATTGAAAGTTTCAAATCCAAACATTTTTTGACGTTTTCCTATGCAGTTTTTTGAGATAAATCGACTGACGCAGGCAGATTTGCCGTAAGTATGATATTTTAGGATTTATGCGTCTTTAAAGTTGGAAATATTTGAACGTAATTTTGAACCTCTTACGAGCGTTTTCCCGCAACGATACCGCGTTTTTCGAACTCCCCGCATCAAATCACGTCGGTTTTGGTCAAAAAAAGACCAATTAAATTTTTGGCGATTTTTGAAAAAAACGTAAGGTTAACCCCTTTGGTGTTTTTTGACCCAAAAAATTGAAAGTTTCAAATCCAAACGTTTTTTGGCGTTTTCCTATGCAGTTTTTTGAGATAAATCGACTGACGCAGGCAGATTTGCCGTAAGTAGGATATTTTAGGATTTATGCGTCTTTAAAGTTGGAAATATTTGAACGTAATTTTAAACCTCTTACGAGCGTTTTCCCGCAACGATGCCGCGTTTTTCGAACTCCCCGCATCAAATCACGTCGGTTTTGGTCAAAAAAAGACCAATTAAATTTTTGGCGATTTTTGAAAAAAATGTAAGGTTAACCCCTTTGGTGTTTTTTGACCCAAAAAATTGAAAGTTTCAAATCCAAACATTTTTTGGCGTTTTCCTATGCAGTTTTTTTAGATAAATCGACTGACGCAGGCAGATTTGCCGTAAGTATGATATTTTAGGATTTATGCGTCTTTAAAGTTGGAAATATTTGAACGTAATTTTTAACCTCTTACGAGCGTTTTCCCGCAACGATACCGCGTTTTTCGAACTCCCCGCATCAAATCACGTCGGTTTTGGTCAAAAAAGACCAATTAAATTTTTGGCGATTTTTGAAAAAAGCGTAAGTCAACCCCTTTGGTGTTTTATGACCCCAAAAATTGAAAGTTTCAAATCCAAAAATTTTTTGGCGTTTTCTATGCAGTTTTTTGAGATAAATCGACTGACGCAGGCAGATTTGCCGTAAGTATGATATTTTAGGATTTATGCGTCTTTAAAGTTGGAAATATTTGAACGTAATTTTGAACCTCTTACGAGCGTTTTCCCGCAACGATACCGCGTTTTTCGAACTCCCCGCATCAAATCACGTCGGTTTTGGTCAAAAAAAGACACCTAAATTTTTGGCGATTTTTGAAAAAAACGTAAGGTTAACCCCTTTGGTGTTTTATGACCCCAAAAATTGAAAGTTTCAAATCCAAACATTTTTTGGCGTTTTCCTATGCAGTTTTTTGAGATAAATCGACTGACGCAGGCAGATTTGCCGTAAGTATGATATTTTAGGATTTATGCGTCTTTAAAGTTGGAAATATTTGAACGTAATTTTGAACCTCTTACGAGCGTTTTCCCGCAACGATACCGCGTTTTTCGAACTCCCCGCATCAAATCAATTCGGTTTTGGTCAAAAAAAGACCAATTAAATTTTTGGCGATTTTTGAAAAAAGCGTAAGTCAACCCCTTTGGTGTTTTATGACCCCAAAAATTGAAAGTTTCAAATCCAAACATTTTTTGGCGTTTTCCTATGCAGTTTTTTGAGATAAATCGACTGACGCAGGCAGATTTGCCGTAAGTATGATATTTTAGGATTTATGCGTCTTTAAAGTTGGAATAATTTGAACGTAATTTTGAACCTCTTACGAGCGTTTTCCCGCAACGATACCGCGTTTTTCGAACTCCCCGCATCAAATCACGTCGGTTTTGGTCAAAAAAAGACCAATTAAATTTTTGGCGATTTTTGAAAAAAACGTAAGGTTAACCCCTTTGGTGTTTTTTGACCCAAAAAATTGAAAGTTTCAAATCCAAACGTTTTTTGGCGTTTTCCTATGCAGTTTTTTGAGATAAATCGACTGACGCAGACAGATTTGCCGTAAGTATGATATTTTAGGATTTACGCGTCTTTAAAGTTGGAAATATTTGAACGTAATTTTGAACCTCTTACGAGCGTTTTCCCGCAACGATACCGCGTTTTTCGAACTCCCCGCATCAAATCACGTCGGTTTTGGTCAAAAAAAGACCAATTAAATTTTTGGCGATTTTTGAAAAAAACGTAAGGTTAACCCCTTTGGTGTTTTTCGACCCAAAAAATTGAAAGTTTCAAATCCAAACATTTTTTGACGTTTTCCTATGCAGTTTTTTGAGATAAATCGACTGACGCAGGCAGATTTGCCGTAAGTATGATATTTTAGGATTTATACGTGTTTAAAGTAGGACATATTTGAACGTAATTTTGAACCTCTTACGAGCGTTTTCGCGCAACGATACCGCGTTTTTCGAACTCCCCGCATCAAATCACGTCGGTTTTGGTCAAAAAAAGACACCTAAATTTTTGGCGATTTTTGAAAAAAACGTAAGGTTAACCCCTTTGGTGTTTTTTGACCGCAAAAATTGAAAGTTTCAAATCCAAACATTTTTTGACGTTTTCCTATGCAGTTTTTTGAGATAAATCGACTGACGCAGGCAGATTTGCCGTAAGTATGATATTTTAGGATTTATGCGTCTTTAAAGTTGGAAATATTTGAACGTAATTTTGAACCTCTTACGAGCGTTTTCCCGCAACGATACCGCGTTTTTCGAACTCCCCGCATCAAATCACGTCGGTTTTGGTCAAAAAAAGACCAATTAAATTTTTGGCGAATTTTGAAAAAAACGTAAGGTTAACCCCTTTGGTGTTTTTTGACCCCAAAAATTGAAAGTTTCAAATCCATACATTTTTTGGCGTTTTCCTATGCAGTTTTTTGAGATAAATCGACTGACGCAGGCAGATTTGCCGTAAGTATGATATTTTAGGATTTATGCGTCTTTAAAGTTGGAAATATTTGAACGTAATTTTTAACCTCTTACGAGCGTTTTCCCGCAACGATACCGCGTTTTTCGAACTCCCCGCATCAAATCACGTCGGTTTTGGTCAAAAAAGACCAATTAAATTTTTGGCGATTTTTGAAAAAAACGTAAGGGGAACCCCTTTGGTGTTTTTTGACCCCAAAAATTGAAAGTTTCAAATCCATACATTTTTTGGCGTTTTCCTATGCAGTTTTTTTAGATAAATCGACTGACGCAGGCAGATTTGCCGTAAGTATGATATTTTAGGATTTATGCGTCTTTAAAGTTGGAAATATTTGAACGTAATTTTGAACCTCTTACGAGCGTTTTCCCGCAACGATACCGCGTTTTTCGAACTCCCCGCATCAAATCACGTCGGTTTTGGTCAAAAAAAGACCAATTAAATTTTTGGCGAATTTTGAAAAAAACGTAAGGTTAACCCCTTTGGTGTTTTTTCACCCCAAAAATTGAAAGTTTCAAATCCATACATTTTTTGGCGTTTTCCTATGCAGTTTTTTGAGATAAATCGACTGACGCAGGCAGATTTGCCGTAAGTATGATATTTTAGGATTTATGCGTCTTTAAAGTTGGAAATATTTGAACGTAATTTTTAACCTCTTACGAGCGTTTTCCCGCAACGATACCGCGTTTTTCGAACTCCCCGCATCAAATCACGTCGGTTTTGGTCAAAAAAGACCAATTAAATTTTTGGCGATTTTTGAAAAAAGCGTAAGTCAACCCCTTTGGTGTTTTATGACCCCAAAAATTGAAAGTTTCAAATCCAAAAATTTTTTGGCGTTTTCCTATGCAGTTTTTTGAGATAAATCGACTGACGCAGGCAGATTTGCCGTAAGTATGATATTTTAGGATTTATGCGTCTTTAAAGTTGGAAATATTTGAACGTAATTTTGAACCTCTTACGAGCGTTTTCCCGCAACGATACCGCGTTTTTCGAACTCCCCGCATCAAATCACGTCGGTTTTGGTCAAAAAAAGACACCTAAATTTTTGGCGATTTTTGAAAAAAACGTAAGGTTAACCCCTTTGGTGTTTTTTGACCGCAAAAATTGAAAGTTTCAAATCCAAACATTTTTTGACGTTTTCCTATGCAGTTTTTTGAGATAAATCGACTGACGCAGGCAGATTTGCCGTAAGTATGATATTTTAGGATTTATGCGTCTTTAAAGTTGGAAATATTTGAACGTAATTTTGAACCTCTTACGAGCGTTTTCCCGCAACGATACCGCGTTTTTCGAACTCCCCGCATCAAATCACGTCGGTTTTGGTCAAAAAAAGACCAATTAAATTTTTGGCGAATTTTGAAAAAAACGTAAGGTTAACCCCTTTGGTGTTTTTTGACCCCAAAAATTGAAAGTTTCAAATCCATACATTTTTTGGCGTTTTCCTATGCAGTTTTTTGAGATAAATCGACTGACGCAGGCAGATTTGCCGTAAGTATGATATTTTAGGATTTATGCGTGTTTAAAGTTGGAAATATTTGAACGTAATTTTGAACCTCTTACGAGCGTTTTGCCGCAACGATACCGCGGTTTTCGAACTACCCGCATCAAATCAATTCGGTTTTGGTCAAAAAAAGACCAATTAAATTTTTGGCGATTTTTGAAAAAAGCGTAAGTCAACCCCTTTGGTGTTTTATGACCCCAAAAATTGAAAGTTTCAAATCCAAACATTTTTTGGCGTTTTCCTATGCAGTTTTTTGAGATAAATCGACTGACGCAGGCAGATTTGCCGTAAGTATGATATTTTAGGATTTATGCGTCTTTAAAGTTGGAAATATTTGAACGTAATTTTGAACCTCTTACGAGCGTTTTCCCGCAACGATACCGCGTTTTTCGAACTCCCCGCATCAAATCACGTCGGTTTTGGTCAAAAAAAGACCAATTAAATTTTTGGCGATTTTTGAAAAAAACGTAAGGTTAACCCCTTTGGTGTTTTTTGACCCAAAAAATTGAAAGTTTCAAATCCAAACGTTTTTTGGCGTTTTCCTATGCAGTTTTTTGAGATAAATCGACTGACGCAGACAGATTTGCCGTAAGTATGATATTTTAGGATTTACGCGTCTTTAAAGTTGGAAATATTTGAACGTAATTTTGAACCTCTTACGAGCGTTTTCCCGCAACGATACCGCGTTTTTCGAACTCCCCGCATCAAATCACGTCGGTTTTGGTCAAAAAAAGACCAATTAAATTTTTGGCGATTTTTGAAAAAAACGTAAGGTTAACCCCTTTGGTGTTTTTCGACCCAAAAAATTGAAAGTTTCAAATCCAAACATTTTTTGACGTTTTCCTATGCAGTTTTTTGAGATAAATCGACTGACGCAGGCAGATTTGCCGTAAGTATGATATTTTAGGATTTATACGTGTTTAAAGTAGGACATATTTGAACGTAATTTTGAACCTCTTACGAGCGTTTTCCCGCAACGATACCGCGTTTTTCGAACTCCCCGCATCAAATCACGTCGGTTTTGGTCAAAAAAAGACCAATTAAATTTTTGGCGATTTTTGAAAAAAACGTAAGGTTAACCCCTTTGGTGTTTTTTGACCCAAAAAATTGAAAGTTTCAAATCCAAACGTTTTTTGGCGTTTTCCTATGCAGTTTTTTGAGATAAATCGACTGACGCAGGCAGATTTGCCGTAAGTAGGATATTTTAGGATTTATGCGTCTTTAAAGTTGGAAATATTTGAACGTAATTTTAAACCTCTTACGAGCGTTTTCCCGCAACGATGCCGCGTTTTTCGAACTCCCCGCATCAAATCACGTCGGTTTTGGTCAAAAAAAGACCAATTAAATTTTTGGCGATTTTTGAAAAAAATGTAAGGTTAACCCCTTTGGTGTTTTTTGACCCAAAAAATTGAAAGTTTCAAATCCAAACATTTTTTGGCGTTTTCCTATGCAGTTTTTTTTAGATAAATCGACTGACGCAGGCAGATTTGCCGTAAGTATGATATTTTAGGATTTATGCGTCTTTATAAAGAATGAAATATTTGAACGTAATTTTGAACCTCTTACGAGCGTTTTCCCGCAACGATACCGCGTTTTTCGAACTCCTCGCATCAAATCACGTCGGTTTTGGTCAAAAAAAGACCAATTAAATTTTTGGCGATTTTTGAAAAAAACGTAAGGTTAACCCCTTTGGTGTTTTTTGACCCAAAAAATTGAAAGTTTCAAATCCAAACGTTTTTTGGCGTTTTCCTATGCAGTTTTTTGAGATAAATCGACTGACGCAGGCAGATTTGCCGTAAGTATGATATTTTAGGATTTATACGTGTTTAAAGTAGGACATATTTGAACGTAATTTTGAACCTCTTACGAGCGTTTTCCCGCAACGATACCGCGTTTTTCGAACTCCCCGCATCAAATCACGTCGGTTTTGGTCAAAAAAAGACCAATTAAATTTTTGGCGATTTTTGAAAAAAACGTAAGGTTAACCCCTTTTGTGTTTTTTGACCCAAAAAATTGAAAGTTTCAAATCCAAACATTTTTTGACGTTTTCCTATGCAGTTTTTTGAGATAAATCGACTGACGCAGGCAGATTTGCCGTAAGTATGATATTTTAGGATTTATACGTGTTTAAAGTAGGACATATTTGAACGTAATTTTGAACCTCTTACGAGCGTTTTCCCGCAACGATACCGCGTTTTTCGAACTCCCCGCATCAAATCACGTCGGTTTTGGTCAAAAAAAGACCAATTAAATTTTTGGCGATTTTTGAAAAAAACGTAAGGTTAAACCCCTTTGTTGTTTTTTGACCCAAAAAATTGAAAGTATCAAATCCAAACGTTTTTTGGCGTTTTCCTATGCAGTTTTTTGAGATAAATCGACTGACGCAGGCAGATTTGCCGTAAGTAGGATATTTTAGGATTTATGCGTCTTTAAAGTTGGAAATATTTGAACGTAATTTTAAACCTCTTACGAGCGTTTTCCCGCAACGATGCCGCGTTTTTCGAACTCCCCGCATCAAATCACGTCGGTTTTGGTCAAAAAAAGACCAATTAAATTTTTGGCGATTTTTGAAAAAAATGTAAGGTTAACCCCTTTGGTGTTTTTTGACCCAAAAAATTGAAAGTTTCAAATCCAAACATTTTTTGGCGTTTTCCTATGCAGTTTTTTTAGATAAATCGACTGACGCAGGCAGATTTGCCGTAAGTATGATATTTTAGGATTTATGCGTCTTTATAAAGAATGAAATATTTGAACGTAATTTTGAACCTCTTACGAGCGTTTTCCCGCAACGATACCGCGTTTTTCGAACTCCTCGCATCAAATCACGTCGGTTTTGGTCAAAAAAAGACCAATTAAATTTTTGGCGATTTTTGAAAAAAACGTAAGGTTAACCCCTTTGGTGTTTTTTGACCCAAAAAATTGAAAGTTTCAAATCCAAACGTTTTTTGGCGTTTTCCTATGCAGTTTTTTGAGATAAATCGACTGACGCAGGCAGATTTGCCGTAAGTATGATATTTTAGGATTTATACGTGTTTAAAGTAGGACATATTTGAACGTAATTTTGAACCTCTTACGAGCGTTTTCCCGCAACGATACCGCGTTTTTCGAACTCCCCGCATCAAATCACGTCGGTTTTGGTCAAAAAAAGACCAATTAAATTTTTGGCGATTTTTGAAAAAAACGTAAGGTTAACCCCTTTTGTGTTTTTTGACCCAAAAAATTGAAAGTTTCAAATCCAAACATTTTTTGACGTTTTCCTATGCAGTTTTTTGAGATAAATCGACTGACGCAGGCAGATTTGCCGTAAGTATGATATTTTAGGATTTATACGTGTTTAAAGTAGGACATATTTGCACGTAATTTTGAACCTCTTACGAGCGTTTTCCCGCAACGATACCGCGTTTTTCGAACTCCCCGCATCAAATCACGTCGGTTTTGGTCAAAAAAAGACCAATTAAATTTTTGGCGATTTTTGAAAAAAACGTAAGGTTAACCCCTTTGGTGTTTTTTGACCCAAAAAATTGAAAGTATCAAATCCAAACGTTTTTTGGCGTTTTCCTATGCAGTTTTTTGAGATAAATCGACTGACGCAGGCAGATTTGCCGTAAGTAGGATATTTTAGGATTTATGCGTCTTTAAAGTTGGAAATATTTGAACGTAATTTTAAACCTCTTACGAGCGTTTTCCCGCAACGATGCCGCGTTTTTCGAACTCCCTGCATCAAATCACGTCGGTTTTGGTCAAAAAAAGACCAATTAAATTTTTGGCGATTTTTGAAAAAAATGTAAGGTTAACCCCTTTGGTGTTTTTTGACCCAAAAAATTGAAAGTTTCAAATCCAAACATTTTTTGGCGTTTTCCTATGCAGTTTTTTTAGATAAATCGACTGACGCAGGCAGATTTGCCGTAAGTATGATATTTTAGGATTTATGCGTCTTTATAAAGAATGAAATATTTGAACGTAATTTTGAACCTCTTACGAGCGTTTTCCCGCAACGATACCGCGTTTTTCGAACTCCTCGCATCAAATCACGTCGGTTTTGGTCAAAAAAAGACCAATTAAATTTTTGGCGAATTTTGAAAAAAACGTAAGGTTAACCCCTTTGGTGTTTTTTGACCCCAAAAATTGAAAGTTTCAAATCCATACATTTTTTGGCGTTTTCCTATGCAGTTTTTTTAGATAAATCGACTGACGCAGGCAGATTTGCCGTAAGTATGATATTTTAGGATTTATGCGTCATTAAAGTTGGAAATATTTGAACGTAATTTTGAACCTCTTACGAGCGTTTTGCCGCAACGATACCGCGGTTTTCGAACTACACGCATCAAATCACGTCGGTTTTGGTCAAAAAAAGACCAATTAAATTTTTGGCGATTTTTGAAAAAAACGTAAGGTTAACCCCTTTGGTGTTTTTTGACCCAAAAAATTGAAAGTTTCAAATCCAAACATTTTTTGGCGTTTTCCTATGCAGTTTTTTTAGATAAATCGACTGACGCAGGCAGATTTGCCGTAAGTATGATATTTTAGGATTTATACGTGTTTAAAGTAGGACATATTTGAACGTAATTTTGAACCTCTTACGAGCGTTTTCCCGCAACGATACCGCGTTTTTCGAACTCCCCGCATCAAATCACGTCGGTTTTGGTCAAAAAAAGACCAATTAAATTTTTGGCGATTTTTGAAAAAAACGTAAGGTTAACCCCTTTGGTGTTTTTTGACCCAAAAAATTGAAAGTTTCAAATCCAAACATTTTTTGACGTTTTCCTATGCAGTTTTTTCAGATAAATCGACTGACGCAGGCAGATTTGCCGTAAGTATGATATTTTAGGATTTATACGTGTTTAAAGTAGGACATATTTGAACGTAATTTTGAACCTCTTACGAGCGTTTTCCCGCAACGATACCCCGTTTTTCGAACTCCCCGCATCAAATCACGTCGGTTTTGGTCAAAAAAAGACCAATTAAATTTTTGGCGATTTTTGAAAAAAACGTAAGGTTAACCCCTTTGGTGTTTTTTGACCCAAAAAATTGAAAGTTTCAAATCCAAACATTTTTTGGCGTTTTCCTATGCAGTTTTTTGAGATAAATCGACTGACGCAGGCAGATTTGCCGTAAGTATGATATTTTAGGATTTACGCGTCTTTAAAGTTGGAAATATTTGAACGTAATTTTGAACCTCTTACGAGCGTTTTGCCGCAACGATACCGCGGTTTTCGAATTACACGCATCAAATCACGTCGGTTTTGGTCAAAAAAGACCAATTAAATTTTTGGCGATTTTTGAAAAAAACGTAAGGTTAACCCCTTTGGTGTTTTTTGACCCCAAAAATTGAAAGTTTCAAATCCATACATTTTTTGGCGTTTTCCTATGCAGTTTTTTTAGATAAATCGACTGACGCAGGCAGATTTGCCGTAAGTATGATATTTTAGGATTTACGCGTCTTTAAAGTTGGAAATATTTGAACGTAATTTTGAACCTCTTACGAGCGTTTTCCCGCAACGATACCGCGTTTTTCGAACTCCCCGCATCAAATCACGTCGGTTTTGGTCAAAAAAAGACCAATTAAATTTTTGGCGATTTTTGAAAAAAACGTAAGGGTAACCCCTTTGGTGTTTTTTGACCCAAAAAATTGAAAGTTTCAAATCCAAACATTTTTTTGCGTTTTCCTATGCAGTTTTTTTAGATAAATCCACTGACGCAGGCAGATTTGCCGTAAGTATGATATTTTAGGATTTACGCGTCTTTAAAGTTGGAAATATTTGAACGTAATTTTGAACCTCTTACGAGCGTTTTCCCGCATCGATACCGCGTTTTTCGAACTCCCCGCATCAAATCACGTCGGTTTTGGTCAAAAAAAGACCAATTAAATTTTTGGCGATTTTTGAAAAAAACGTAAGGTTAACCCCTTTGGTGTTTTTTGACCCAAAAAATTGAAAGTTTCAAATCCAAACGTTTTTTGGCGTTTTCCTATGCAGTTTTTTGAGATAAATCGACTGACGCAGGCAGATTTGCCGTAAGTATGATATTTTAGGATTTATGCGTCTTTAAAGTTGGAAATATTTGAACGTAATTTTGAACCTCTTACGAGCGTTTTGCCGCAACGATACCGCGGTTTTCGAACTACACGCATCAAATCACGTCGGTTTTGGTCAAAAAAAGACCAATTAAATTTTTGGCGATTTTTGAAAAAAACGTAAGGTTAACCCCTTTGGTGTTTTTTGACCCAAAAAATTGAAAGTTTCAAATCCAAACATTTTTTGGCGTTTTCCTATGCAGTTTTTTTAGATAAATCGACTGACCCAGGCAGATTTGCCGTAAGTATGATATTTTAGGATTTACGCGTCTTTATAGTTGGAAATATTTGAACGTAATTTTGAACCTCTTACGAGCGTTTTCCCGCAACGATACCGCGTTTTTCGAACGCCCCGCATCAAATCACGTCGGTTTTGGTCAAAAAAAGACCAATTAAATTTTTGGCGAATTTTGAAAAAAACGTAAGGTTAACCCCTTTGGTGTTTTTTGACCCCAAAAATTGAAAGTTTCAAATCCATACATTTTTTGGCGTTTTCCTATGCAGTTTTTTTAGATAAATCGACTGACGCAGGCAGATTTGCCGTAAGTATGATATTTTAGGATTTACGCGTCTTTAAAGTTGGAAATATTTGAACGTAATTTTGAACCTCTTACGAGCGTTTTCCCGCAACGATACCGCGTTTTTCGAACTCCCCGCATCAAATCACGTCGGTTTTGGTCAAAAAAAGACCAATTAAATTTTTGGCGATTTTTGAAAAAAACATAAGGTTAACCCCTTTGGTGTTTTTTGACCCCAAAAATTGAAAGTTTCAAATCCAAACATTTTTTGGCGTTTTCCAATGCAGTTTTTTTAGATAAATCCACTGACGCAGGCAGATTTGCCGTAAGTATGATATTTTAGGATTTACGCGTCTTTAAAGTTGGAAATATTTGAACGTAATTTTGAACCTCTTACGAGCGTTTTCCCGCAACGATACCGCGTTTTTCGAACTCCCCGCATCAAATCACGTCGGTTTTGGTCAAAAAAAGACCAATTAAATTTTTGGCGATTTTTGAAAAAAACGTAAGGTTAACCCCTTTGGTGTTTTTTGACCCAAAAAATTGAAAGTTTCAAATCCAAACGTTTTTTGGCGTTTTCCTATGCAGTTTTTTGAGATAAATCGACTGACGCAGGCAGATTTGCCGTAAGTAGGATATTTTAGGATTTATGCGTCTTTAAAGTTGGAAATATTTGAACGTAATTTTAAACCTCTTACGAGCGTTTTCCCGCAACGATGCCGCGTTTTTCGAACTCCCTGCATCAAATCACGTCGGTTTTGGTCAAAAAAAGACCAATTAAATTTTTGGCGAATTTTGAAAAAAACGTAAGGTTAACCCCTTTGGTGTTTTTTGACCCCAAAAATTGAAAGTTTCAAATCCATACATTTTTTGGCGTTTTCCTATGCAGTTTTTTTAGATAAATCGACTGACGCAGGCAGATTTGCCGTAAGTATGATATTTTAGGATTTATGCGTCTTTAAAGTTGGAAATATTTGAACGTAATTTTGAACCTCTTACGAGCGTTTTGCCGCAACGATACCGCGGTTTTCGAACTACACGCATCAAATCACGTCGGTTTTGGTCAAAAAAAGACCAATTAAATTTTTGGCGAATTTTGAAAAAAACGTAAGGTTAACCCCTTTGGTGTTTTTTGACCCCAAAAATTGAAAGTTTCAAATCCATACATTTTTTGGCGTTTTCCTATGCAGTTTTTTTAGATAAATCGACTGACGCAGGCAGATTTGCCGTAAGTATGATATTTTAGGATTTATGCGTCTTTAAAGTTGGAAATATTTGAACGTAATTTTGAACCTCTTACGAGCGTTTTGCCGCAACGATACCGCGGTTTTCGAACTACACGCATCAAATCACGTCGGTTTTGGTCAAAAAAAGACCAATTAAATTTTTGGCGATTTTTGAAAAAAACGTAAGGTTAACCCCTTTGGTGTTTTTTGACCCAAAAAATTGAAAGTTTCAAATCCAAACATTTTTTGGCGTTTTCCTATGCAGTTTTTTTAGATAAATCGACTGACCCAGGCAGATTTGCCGTAAGTATGATATTTTAGGATTTACGCGTCTTTATAGTTGGAAATATTTGAACGTAATTTTGAACCTCTTACGAGCGTTTTCCCGCAACGATACCGCGTTTTTCGAACACCCCGCATCAAATCACGTCGGTTTTGGTCAAAAAAAGACCAATTAAATTTTTGGCGAATTTTGAAAAAAACGTAAGGTTAACCCCTTTGGTGTTTTTTGACCCCAAAAATTGAAAGTTTCAAATCCATACATTTTTTGGCGTTTTCCTATGCAGTTTTTTTAGATAAATCGACTAACGCAGGCAGATTTGCCGTAAGTATGATATTTTAGGATTTACGCGTCTTTAAAGTTGGAAATATTTGAACGTAATTTTGAACCTCTTACGAGCGTTTTCCCGCAACGATACCGCGTTTTTCGAACTCCCCGCATCAAATCACGTCGGTTTTGGTCAAAAAAAGACCAATTAAATTTTTGGCGATTTTTGAAAAAAACATAAGGTTAACCCCTTTGGTGTTTTTTGACCCCAAAAATTGAAAGTTTCAAATCCAAACATTTTTTGGCGTTTTCCTATGCAGTTTTTTTAGATAAATCCACTGACGCAGGCAGATTTGCCGTAAGTATGATATTTTAGGATTTACGCGTCTTTAAAGTTGGAAATATTTGAACGTAATTTTGAACCTCTTACGAGCGTTTTCCCGCAACGATACCGCGTTTTTCGAACTCCCCGCATCAAATCACGTCGGTTTTGGTCAAAAAAAGACCAATTAAATTTTTGGCGATTTTTGAAAAAAACGTAAGGTTAACCCCTTTGGTGTTTTTTGACCCAAAAAATTGAAAGTTTCAAATCCAAACGTTTTTTGGCGTTTTCCTATGCAGTTTTTTGAGATAAATCGACTGACGCAGGCAGATTTGCCGTAAGTAGGATATTTTAGGATTTATGCGTCTTTAAAGTTGGAAATATTTGAACGTAATTTTAAACCTCTTACGAGCGTTTTCCCGCAACGATGCCGCGTTTTTCGAACTCCCTGCATCAAATCACGTCGGTTTTGGTCAAAAAAAGACCAATTAAATTTTTGGCGATTTTTGAAAAAAATGTAAGGTTAACCCCTTTGGTGTTTTTTGACCCAAAAAATTGAAAGTTTCAAATCCAAACATTTTTTGGCGTTTTCCTATGCAGTTTTTTTAGATAAATCGACTGACGCAGGCAGATTTGCCGTAAGTATGATGTTTTAGGATTTATGCGTCTTTATAAAGAATGAAATATTTGAACGTAATTTTGAACCTCTTACGAGCGTTTTCCCGCAACGATACCGCGTTTTTCGAACTCCTCGCATCAAATCACGTCGGTTTTGGTCAAAAAAAGACCAATTAAATTTTTGGCGAATTTTGAAAAAAACGTAAGGTTAACCCCTTTGGTGTTTTTTGACCCCAAAAATTGAAAGTTTCAAATCCATACATTTTTTGGCGTTTTCCTATGCAGTTTTTTTAGATAAATCGACTGACGCAGGCAGATTTGCCGTAAGTATGATATTTTAGGATTTATGCGTCTTTAAAGTTGGAAATATTTGAACGTAATTTTGAACCTCTTACGAGCGTTTTGCCGCAACGATACCGCGGTTTTCGAACTACACGCATCAAATCACGTCGGTTTTGGTCAAAAAAAGACCAATTAAATTTTTGGCGATTTTTGAAAAAAACGTAAGGTTAACCCCTTTGGTGTTTTTTGACCCAAAAAATTGAAAGTTTCAAATCCAAACATTTTTTGGCGTTTTCCTATGCAGTTTTTTTAGATAAATCGACTGACGCAGGCAGATTTGCCGTAAGTATGATATTTTAGGATTTACGCGTCTTTAAAGTTGGAAATATTTGAACGTAATTTTGAACCTCTTACGAGCGTTTTCCCGCAACGATACCGCGTTTTTCGAACTCCCCGCATCAAATCACGTCGGTTTTGGTCAAAAAAAGACCAATTAAATTTTTGGCGATTTTTGAAAAAAACGTAAGGTTAACCCCTTTGGTGTTTTTTGACCCAAAAAATTGAAAGTTTCAAATCCAAACGTTTTTTGGCGTTTTCCTATGCAGTTTTTTGAGATAAATCGACTGACGCAGGCAGATTTGCCGTAAGTATGATATTTTAGGATTTATACGTGTTTAAAGTAGGACATATTTGAACGTAATTTTGAACCTCTTACGAGCGTTTTCCCGCAACGATACCGCGTTTTTCGAACTCCCCGCATCAAATCACGTCGGTTTTGGTCAAAAAAAGACCAATTAAATTTTTGGCGATTTTTGAAAAAAACGTAAGGTTAACCCCTTTGGTGTTTTTTGACCCCAAAAATTGAAAGTTTCAAATCCATACATTTTTTGGCGTTTTCCTATGCAGTTTTTTTAGATAAATCGACTGACGCAGGCAGATTTGCCGTAAGTATGATATTTTAGGATTTATGCGTCTTTAAAGTTGGAAATATTTGAACGTAATTTTGAACCTCTTACGAGCGTTTTGCCGCAACGATACCGCGGTTTTCGAATTACACGCATCAAATCACGTCGGTTTTGGTCAAAAAAGACCAATTAAATTTTTGGCGATTTTTGAAAAAAACGTAAGGTTAACCCCTTTGGTGTTTTTTGACCCCAAAAATTGAAAGTTTCAAATCCATACATTTTTTGGCGTTTTCCTATGCAGTTTTTTTAGATAAATCGACTGACGCAGGCAGATTTGCCGTAAGTATGATATTTTAGGATTTACGCGTCTTTAAAGTTGGAAATATTTGAACGTAATTTTGAACCTCTTACGAGCGTTTTCCCGCAACGATACCGCGTTTTTCGAACTCCCCGCATCAAATCACGTCGGTTTTGGTCAAAAAAAGACCAATTAAATTTTTGGCGATTTTTGAAAAAAACGTAAGGGTAACCCCTTTGGTGTTTTTTGACCCAAAAAATTGAAAGTTTCAAATCCAAACATTTTTTTGCGTTTTCCTATGCAGTTTTTTTAGATAAATCCACTGACGCAGGCAGATTTGCCGTAAGTATGATATTTTAGGATTTACGCGTCTTTAAAGTTGGAAATATTTGAACGTAATTTTGAACCTCTTACGAGCGTTTTCCCGCATCGATACCGCGTTTTTCGAACTCCCCGCATCAAATCACGTCGGTTTTGGTCAAAAAAAGACCAATTAAATTTTTGGCGATTTTTGAAAAAAACGTAAGGTTAACCCCTTTGGTGTTTTTTGACCCAAAAAATTGAAAGTTTCAAATCCAAACGTTTTTTGGCGTTTTCCTATGCAGTTTTTTGAGATAAATCGACTGACGCAGGCAGATTTGCCGTAAGTATGATATTTTAGGATTTATGCGTCTTTAAAGTTGGAAATATTTGAACGTAATTTTGAACCTCTTACGAGCGTTTTGCCGCAACGATACCGCGGTTTTCGAACTACACGCATCAAATCACGTCGGTTTTGGTCAAAAAAAGACCAATTAAATTTTTGGCGATTTTTGAAAAAAACGTAAGGTTAACCCCTTTGGTGTTTTTTGACCCAAAAAATTGAAAGTTTCAAATCCAAACATTTTTTGGCGTTTTCCTATGCAGTTTTTTTAGATAAATCGACTGACCCAGGCAGATTTGCCGTAAGTATGATATTTTAGGATTTACGCGTCTTTATAGTTGGAAATATTTGAACGTAATTTTGAACCTCTTACGAGCGTTTTCCCGCAACGATACCGCGTTTTTCGAACGCCCCGCATCAAATCACGTCGGTTTTGGTCAAAAAAAGACCAATTAAATTTTTGGCGAATTTTGAAAAAAACGTAAGGTTAACCCCTTTGGTGTTTTTTGACCCCAAAAATTGAAAGTTTCAAATCCATACATTTTTTGGCGTTTTCCTATGCAGTTTTTTTAGATAAATCGACTGACGCAGGCAGATTTGCCGTAAGTATGATATTTTAGGATTTACGCGTCTTTAAAGTTGGAAATATTTGAACGTAATTTTGAACCTCTTACGAGCGTTTTCCCGCAACGATACCGCGTTTTTCGAACTCCCCGCATCAAATCACGTCGGTTTTGGTCAAAAAAAGACCAATTAAATTTTTGGCGATTTTTGAAAAAAACATAAGGTTAACCCCTTTGGTGTTTTTTGACCCCAAAAATTGAAAGTTTCAAATCCAAACATTTTTTGGCGTTTTCCAATGCAGTTTTTTTAGATAAATCCACTGACGCAGGCAGATTTGCCGTAAGTATGATATTTTAGGATTTACGCGTCTTTAAAGTTGGAAATATTTGAACGTAATTTTGAACCTCTTACGAGCGTTTTCCCGCAACGATACCGCGTTTTTCGAACTCCCCGCATCAAATCACTTCGGTTTTGGTCAAAAAAAGACCAATTAAATTTTTGGCGATTTTTGAAAAAAACGTAAGGTTAACCCCTTTGGTGTTTTTTGACCCAAAAAATTGAAAGTTTCAAATCCAAACGTTTTTTGGCGTTTTCCTATGCAGTTTTTTGAGATAAATCGACTGACGCAGGCAGATTTGCCGTAAGTAGGATATTTTAGGATTTATGCGTCTTTAAAGTTGGAAATATTTGAACGTAATTTTAAACCTCTTACGAGCGTTTTCCCGCAACGATGCCGCGTTTTTCGAACTCCCTGCATCAAATCACGTCGGTTTTGGTCAAAAAAAGACCAATTAAATTTTTGGCGAATTTTGAAAAAAACGTAAGGTTAACCCCTTTGGTGTTTTTTGACCCCAAAAATTGAAAGTTTCAAATCCATACATTTTTTGGCGTTTTCCTATGCAGTTTTTTTAGATAAATCGACTGACGCAGGCAGATTTGCCGTAAGTATGATATTTTAGGATTTATGCGTCTTTAAAGTTGGAAATATTTGAACGTAATTTTGAACCTCTTACGAGCGTTTTGCCGCAACGATACCGCGGTTTTCGAACTCCCCGCATCAAATCACGTCGGTTTTGGTCAAAAAAAGACCAATTAAATTTTTGGCGAATTTTGAAAAAAACGTAAGGTTAACCCCTTTGGTGTTTTTTGACCCCAAAAATTGAAAGTTTCAAATCCATACATTTTTTGGCGTTTTCCTATGCAGTTTTTTTAGATAAATCGACTGACGCAGGCAGATTTGCCGTAAGTATGATATTTTAGGATTTATGCGTCTTTAAAGTTGGAAATATTTGAACGTAATTTTGAACCTCTTACGAGCGTTTTGCCGCAACGATACCGCGGTTTTCGAACTACACGCATCAAATCACGTCGGTTTTGGTCAAAAAAAGACCAATTAAATTTTTGGCGATTTTTGAAAAAAACGTAAGGTTAACCCCTTTGGTGTTTTTTGACCCAAAAAATTGAAAGTTTCAAATCCAAACATTTTTTGGCGTTTTCCTATGCAGTTTTTTTAGATAAATCGACTGACCCAGGCAGATTTGCCGTAAGTATGATATTTTAGGATTTACGCGTCTTTATAGTTGGAAATATTTGAACGTAATTTTGAACCTCTTACGAGCGTTTTCCCGCAACGATACCGCGTTTTTCGAACACCCCGCATCAAATCACGTCGGTTTTGGTCAAAAAAAGACCAATTAAATTTTTGGCGAATTTTGAAAAAAACGTAAGGTTAACCCCTTTGGTGTTTTTTGACCCCAAAAATTGAAAGTTTCAAATCCATACATTTTTTGGCGTTTTCCTATGCAGTTTTTTTAGATAAATCGACTAACGCAGGCAGATTTGCCGTAAGTATGATATTTTA
This sequence comes from Cantharis rufa, assembly GCA_947369205.1. Lineage (NCBI taxonomy): Eukaryota > Metazoa > Arthropoda > Insecta > Coleoptera > Cantharidae > Cantharis > Cantharis rufa. The sequence continues at coordinate 11,922,616 of OX376303.1, forward strand.
GGATTTACGCGTCTTTAAAGTTGGAAATATTTGAACGTAATTTTGAACCTCTTACGAGCGTTTTCCCGCAACGATACCGCGTTTTTCGAACTCCCCGCATCAAATCACGTCGGTTTTGGTCAAAAAAAGACCAATTAAATTTTTGGCGATTTTTGAAAAAAACATAAGGTTAACCCCTTTGGTGTTTTTTGACCCCAAAAATTGAAAGTTTCAAATCCAAACATTTTTTGGCGTTTTCCTATGCAGTTTTTTTAGATAAATCCACTGACGCAGGCAGATTTGCCGTAAGTATGATATTTTAGGATTTACGCGTCTTTAAAGTTGGAAATATTTGAACGTAATTTTGAACCTCTTACGAGCGTTTTCCCGCAACGATACCGCGTTTTTCGAACTCCCCGCATCAAATCACGTCGGTTTTGGTCAAAAAAAGACCAATTAAATTTTTGGCGATTTTTGAAAAAAACGTAAGGTTAACCCCTTTGGTGTTTTTTGACCCAAAAAATTGAAAGTTTCAAATCCAAACGTTTTTTGGCGTTTTCCTATGCAGTTTTTTGAGATAAATCGACTGACGCAGGCAGATTTGCCGTAAGTAGGATATTTTAGGATTTATGCGTCTTTAAAGTTGGAAATATTTGAACGTAATTTTAAACCTCTTACGAGCGTTTTCCCGCAACGATGCCGCGTTTTTCGAACTCCCTGCATCAAATCACGTCGGTTTTGGTCAAAAAAAGACCAATTAAATTTTTGGCGAATTTTGAAAAAAACGTAAGGTTAACCCCTTTGGTGTTTTTTGACCCCAAAAATTGAAAGTTTCAAATCCATACATTTTTTGGCGTTTTCCTATGCAGTTTTTTTAGATAAATCGACTGACGCAGGCAGATTTGCCGTAAGTATGATATTTTAGGATTTATGCGTCTTTAAAGTTGGAAATATTTGAACGTAATTTTGAACCTCTTACGAGCGTTTTGCCGCAACGATACCGCGGTTTTCGAACTACACGCATCAAATCACGTCGGTTTTGGTCAAAAAAAGACCAATTAAATTTTTGGCGATTTTTGAAAAAAACGTAAGGTAAACCCCTTTGGAGTTTTTTGACCCAAAAAATTGAAAGTTTCAAATCCAAACATTTTTTGGCGTTTCCTATGCAGTTTTTTTAGATAAATCGACTGACCCAGGCAGATTTGCCGTAAGTATGATATTTTAGGATTTACGCGTCTTTATAGTTGGAAATATTTGAACGTAATTTTGAACCTCTTACGAGCGTTTTCCCGCAACGATACCGCGTTTTTCGAACACCCCGCATCAAATCACGTCGGTTTTGGTCAAAAAAAGACCAATTAAATTTTTGGCGAATTTTGAAAAAAACGTAAGGTTAACCCCTTTGGTGTTTTTTGACCCCAAAAATTGAAAGTTTCAAATCCATACATTTTTTGGCTTTTTCCTATGCAGTTTTTTTAGATAAATCGACTGACGCAGGCAGATTTGCCGTAAGTATGATATTTTAGGATTTACGCGTCTTTAAAGTTGGAAATATTTGAACGTAATTTTGAACCTCTTACGAGCGTTTTCCCGCAACGATACCGCGTTTTTCGAACTCCCCGCATCAAATCACGTCGGTTTTGGTCAAAAAAAGACCAATTAAATTTTTGGCGATTTTTGAAAAAAACATAAGGTTAACCCCTTTGGTGTTTTTTGACCCCAAAAATTGAAAGTTTCAAATCCAAACATTTTTTGGCGTTTTCCTATGCAGTTTTTTTAGATAAATCGACTGACGCAGGCAGATTTGCCGTAAGTATGATATTTTAGGATTTACGCGTCTTTAAAGTTGGAAATATTTGAACGTAATTTTGAACCTCTTACGAGCGTTTTGCCGCAACGATACCGCGGTTTTCGAATTACACGCATCAAATCACGTCGGTTTTGGTCAAAAAAAGACCAATTAAATTTTTGGCGATTTATGAAAAAAACGTAAGGTTAACCCCTTTGGTGTTTTTTGACCCAAAAAATTGAAAGTTTCAAATCCAAACGTTTTTTGGCGTTTTCCTATGCAGTTTTTTGAGATAAATCGACTGACGCAGGCAGATTTGCCGTTAGTATGATATTTTAGGATTTATGCGTCTTTAAAGTTGGAAATATTTGAACGTAATTTTTAACCTCTTACTTGCGTTTTCCCGCAACGATACCGCGTTTTTCGAACTCCCCGCGTCAAATCACGTCGGTTTTAGTCAAAAAAAGACCAATTAAATTTTTGGCGATTTTTGAAAAAATCGTAAGGTTAACCCCTTTGGTGTTTTTTGACCCCAAAAATTGAAAGTTTCAAATCCAAACATTTTTTGGCGTTTTCCTATGCAGTTTTTTTAGATAAATCGACTGACGCAGGCAGATTTGCCGTAAGTATGATATTTTAGGATTTATGCGTGTTTAAAGTTGGAAATATTTGAACGTAATTTTGAACCTCTTACGAGCGTTTTGCCGCAACGATACCGCGGTTTTCGAACTACACGCATCAAATCACGTCGGTTTTGGTCAAAAAAAGACCAATTAAATTTTTGGCGATTTATGAAAAAAACGTAAGGTTAACCCCTTTGGTGTTTTTTGACCCCAAAAATTGAAAGTTTCAAATCCAAACATTTTTTGGCGTTTTCCTATGCAGTTTTTTTAGATAAATCGACTGACCCAGGCAGATTTGCCGTAAGTATGATATTTTAGGATTTACGCGTCTTTATAGTTGGAAATATTTGAACGTAATTTTGAACCTCTTACGAGCGTTTTCCCGCAACGATACCGCGTTTTTCGAACTCCCTGCATCAAATCACGTCGGTTTTGGTCAAAAAAAGACCAATTAAATTTTTGGCGATTTTTGAAAAAAACATAAGGTTAACCCCTTTGGTGTTTTTTGACCCCAAAAATTGAAAGTTTCAAATCCAAACATTTTTTGGCGTTTTCCTATGCAGTTTTTTTAGATAAATCGACTGACGCAGGCAGATTTGCCGTAAGTATGATATTTTAGGATTTACGCGTCTTTAAAGTTGGAAATATTTGAACGTAATTTTGAACCTCTTACGAGCGTTTTGCCGCAACGATACCGCGGTTTTCGAATTACACGCATCAAATCACGTCGGTTTTGGTCAAAAAAAGACCAATTAAATTTTTGGCGATTTATGAAAAAAACGTAAGGTTAACCCCTTTGGTGTTTTTTGACCCCAAAAATTGAAAATTTCAAATCGAAACATTTTTTGTCGTTTTCCTATGCAGTTTTTTGAGATAAATCGACTGACCCAGGCAGATTTGCCGTAAGTATGATATTTTAGGATTTACGCGTCTTTATAGTTGGAAATATTTGAACGTAATTTTGAACCTCTTACGAGCGTTTTCCCGCAACGATACCGCGTTTTTCGAACTCCCCGCATCAAATCACGTCGGTTTTGGTCAAAAAAAGACCAATTAAATTTTTGGCGATTTTTGAAAAAAACGTAAGTTTAACCCCTTTGGTGTTTTTTGACCCAGAAAATTGAAAGTTTCAAATCCAAACATTTTTTGGCGTTTTCCTATGCAGTTTTTTTAGATAAATCGACTGACGCAGGCAGATTTGCCGTAAGTATGATATTTTAGGATTTACGCGTGTTTAAAGTTGGAAATATTTGAACGTAATTTTGAACCTCTTACGAGCGTTTTGCCGCAACGATACCGCGGTTTTCGAACTACACGCATCAAATCACGTCGGTTTTGGTCAAAAAAAGACCAACTAAAATTTTGGCGATTTTTGAAAAAAACGTAAGGTTAACCCCTTTGGTGTTTTTTGACCCCAAAAATTAAAAGTTTCAAATCCAAACATTTTTTGTCGTTTTCCTATGCAGTTTTTTTAGATAAATCGACTGACGCAGGCGGATTTGCCGTAAGTATGATATTTTAGGATTTATGCGTCTTTAAAGTTGGAAATATTTGAACGTAATTTTGAACCTCTTACGAGCGTTTTCCCGCAACGATACCGCGTTTTTCGAACTCCCCGCATCAAATCACGTCGGTTTTGGTCAAAAAAAGACCAATTAAATTTTTGGCGATTTATGAAAAAAACGTAAGGTTAACCCCTTTGGTGTTTTTTGACCCCAAAAATTGAAAGTTTCAAATCCAAACATTTTTTGTCGTTTTCCTATGCAGTTTTTTGATATAAATCGACTGACGCAGGCAGATTTGCCGTTAGTATGATATTTTAGGATTTATGCGTCTTTAAAGTTGGAAATATTTGAACGTAATTTTTAACCTCTTACTTGCGTTTTCCCGCAACGATACCGCGTTTTTCGAACTCCCCGCGTCAAATCACGTCGGTTTTAGTCAAAAAAAGACCAATTAAATTTTTGGCGATTTTTGAAAAAATCGTAAGGTTAACCCCTTTGGTGTTTTTTGACCCCAAAAATTGAAAGTTTCAAATCCAAACATTTTTTGGCGTTTTCCTATGCAGTTTTTTTAGATAAATCGACTGACGCAGGCAGATTTGCCGTAAGTATGATATTTTAGGATTTATGCGTCTTTAAAGTTGGAAATATTTGAACGTAATTTTGAACCTCTTACGAGCGTTTTGCCGCAACGATACCGCGGTTTTCGAACTACACGCATCAAATCACGTCGGTTTTGGTCAAAAAAAGACCTATTAAATTTTTGGCGATTTATGAAAAAAACGTAAGGTTAACCCCTTTGGTGTTTTTTGACCCCAAAAATTGAAAGTTTCAAATCCAAACATTTTTTGGCGTTTTCCTATGCAGTTTTTTGAGATAAATCGACTGACGCAGGCAGATTTGCCGTAAGTAGGATATTTTAGGATTTATGCGTCTTTAAAGTTGGAAATATTTGAACGTAATTTTAAACCTCTTACGAGCGTTTTCCCGCAACGATGCCGTGTTTTTCAAACTCCCTGCATCAAATCACGTCGGTTTTGGTCAAAAAAAGACCAATTAAATTTTTGGCGAATTTTGAAAAAAACGTAAGGTTAACCCCTTTGGTGTTTTTTGACCCCAAAAATTGAAAGTTTCAAATCCATACATTTTTTGGCGTTTTCCTATGCAGTTTTTTGAGATAAATCGACTGACGCAGGCAGATTTGCCGTAAGTATGATATTTTAGGATTTATGCGTCTTTAAAGTTGGAAATATTTGAACGTAATTTTGAACCTCTTACGAGCGTTTTGCCGCAACGATACCGCGGTTTTCGAACTACACGCATCAAATCACGTCGGTTTTGGTCAAAAAAAGACCAACTAAAATTTTGGCGATTTTTGAAAAAAACGTAAGGTTAACCCCTTTGGTGTTTTTTGACCCCAAAAATTGAAAGTTTCAAATCCAAACATTTTTTGTCGTTTTCCTATGCAGTTTTTTTAGATAAATCGACTGACGCAGGCAGATTTGCCGTAAGTATGATATTTTAGGATTTATGCGTCTTTAAAGAATGAAATATTTGAACGTAATTTTGAACCTCTTACGAGCGTTTTCCCGCAACGATGCCGCGTTTTTCGAACTCCCCGTATCAAATCACGTCGGTTTTGGTAAAAAAAAAACCAATTAAATTTTTGGCGATTTTTGAAAAAAACGTAAGGTTAACCCCTTTGGTTTGTTTTGACCCCAATAATTGAAAGTTTCAAATCCAAACATTATTGGCGTTTTCCTATGCAGTTTTTTGAGATAAATCGACTGACGCAGGCAGATTTGCCGTAAGTACGATATTTTAGGATTTATGCGTCTTTAAAGTTGGAAATATTTGAACGTAATTTTTAACCTCTTACGAGCGTTTTCCCGCAACGATACCGCGTTTTTCGAACTACCCGCATCAAATCACGTCTGTTTTGGTCAAAAAAAGACCAATTAAATTTTTGCCGATTTTTGAAAAAAACGTAAGGTTAACCCCTTTGGTGTTTTTTGACCCAAAAAATTGAAAGTTTCAAATCCAAACATTTTTTGGCGTTTTCCTATGCAGTTTTTTGATATAAATCGACTGACGCAGGCAGATTTGACGTAAGTATGATATTTTAGGATTTATGCGTCTTTAAAGTTGGAAATATTTGAACGTAATTTTGAACCTCTTACGAGCGTTTTCCCGCAACGATACCGCGTTTTTCGAACTCCCCGCATCAAATCACGTCGGTTTTGGTCAAAAAAAGACCAATTAATTTTTGACGATTTTTGAAAAAAACGTAAGGTTAACCCCTTTGGTGTTTTTTGACCCAAAAAATTGAAAGTTTCAAATCCAAACATTTTTTGGCGTTTTCCTATGCAGTTTTTTGAGATAAATCGACTGACGCAGGCAGATTTGCCGTAAGTATGATATTTTAGGATTTACGCGTCTTTAAAGTTGGAAATATTTGAACGTAATTTTGAACCTCTTACGAGCGTTTTCCCGCAACGATACCGCGTTTTTCGAACTCTCCGCATCAAATCACGTCGGTTTTGGTCAAAAAAAGACCAATTAATTTTTGGCGATTTTTGAAAAAAACGTAAGGTTAACCCCTTTGGTGTTTTTTGACCCAAATAATTGAAAGTTTCAAATCCAAACATTTTTTGGCGTTTTCCTATGCAGTTTTTTGAGATAAATCTACTGACGCAGGCAGATTTGCCGTAAGTATGATATTTTAGGATTTATGCGTCTTTAAAGTTGGAAATATTTGAACGTAATTTTGAACCTCTTACGAGCGTTTTCCCGCAACGATACCGCGTTTTTCGAACTCCCCGCATCAAATCACGTCGGTTTTGGTCAAAAAAAGACCAATTAATTTTTGGCGATTTTTGAAAAAAACCCCTTTGGTGTTTTTTGACCCAAAAAATTGAAAGTTTCAAATCCAAACATTTTTTGGCGTTTTCCTATGCAGTTTTTTGAGATAAATCGACTGACGCAGGCAGATTTGCCGTAAGTATGATATTTTAGGATTTATGCGTGTTTAAAGTTGGAAATATTTGAACGTAATTTTGAACCTCTTACGAGCGTTTTCCCGCAACGATACCTCGTTTTTCGAACTCCCCGCATCAAATCACGTCGGTTTTGGTCAAAAAAAGACCAATTAAATTTTTGGCGAATTTTGAAAAAAACGTAAGGTTAACCCCTTTGGTGTTTTTTGACCCCAAAAATTGAAAGTTTCAAATCCAAACATTTTTTGGCGTTTTCCTATGCAGTTTTTTGAGATAAATCGACTGACGCAGGCAGATTTGCCGTTAGTATGATATTTTAGGATTTACGCGTCTTTAAAGTTGGAAATATTTGAACGTAATTTTTAACCTCTTACGAGCGTTTTCCCGAAACGATACCGCGTTTTTCGAACTACCCGCATCAAATCACGTCGGTTTTGGTCAAAAAAAGATCAATTAAATTTTTGGCGATTTTTGAAAAGAACGTAAGGTTAACCCCTTTGGTGTTTTTTGACCCCAAAAATTGAAAGTTTCAAATCCAAACATTTTTTGGCGTTTTCCTATGCAGTTTTTTGAGATAAATCGACTGACGCAGGCAGATTTGCCGTAAGTATGTTATTTTAGGATTTATGCATGTTTAAAGTTGGAAATATTTGAAAGTAATTTTGAACCTCTTACGAGCGTTTTGCCGCAACGATACCGCGGTTTTCGAACTACACGCATCAAATCACGTCGTTTTTGGTCAAAAAAAGAGCAACTAAAATTTTGGCGATTTTTGAAAAAAACGTAAGGTTAACCCCTTTGGTGTTTTTTGACCCCAAAAATTGTAAGTTTGAAATCCAAACATTTTTTGGCGTTTTCCTATGCAGTTTTTTGAGAAAAATCGACTGACGCAGGCAGATTTGCCGTAAGTACGATATTTTAGGATTTATGCTTGTTTAAAGTTGGAAATATTTGAACGTAATTTTGAACCTCTTACGAGCGTTTTCCCGCAACTATACCGCGTTTTTCGAACTCCCCGCATCAAATCACGTCGGTTTTGGTCAAAAAAAGACCAATTAAATTTTTGGCGATTTTTGAAAAAAACGTAAGGTTTTTGGTGTTTTTTCACCCAAAAAATTGAAAGTTTCAAATCCAAGCAGTTTTTGGCGTTTTCCTATGCAGTTTTTTGAGATAATTCGACTCACGCAGGTGGATTTGCCGTATTATGTTATTTTAGGTTTTATGCGTCTTTAAAGTTGGAAATATTTCAACGTCATTTTGAACCACTTACGAGCGTTTTCCCCAAACGATACCGCGTTTTAGAACTCCTCGCATAAAAACACGTTAGTTGTGGTCATAAAAAGACCCCTTTAATTTGGTGTGTTTTGACCCCAAAAATCGAAAGTTTTAAATCCACCATTTTTTGGCGTTCTCCTATGCAGTTTTTTGAGATAAATCGACTCACGCAGGTGGATTTACCGTAAGTACGATATTTTAGGATTTATGCGTCTTTAGAGCTGGAAATATTTGAACGTCATTTTGAACCACTTACGAGCGTTTTCCCCAAACGATACCGCGATTTTCGAACTCCTCGCATAAAAACACGTCGGTTTTTGTCAAAAAAATACCAATTAAATTTTTGGCGATTTTTGAAAAAAACGTAAGGTCAACCCCTTTGGTGTTTTTTGACCCCAAAATTCGTTTCAAATCCAAGCTTGTTTTTGCGTTTTCCTATGCAGTTTTTTGAGATAAATCGACTGACGCAGGTGCATTTGCCGTAAGTATGATATTTTAGGATTTATGCGTCTTTAAATTTGAAAAAATTTGATCGTCTTTTTGAACCGCTTACGAGCGTTTCCGGCAAACAAACACGCGTTTTTCGAATTTCTCGTATTGAAACACGTCAATTTGGGTCAAACGTCAAAGAAGACCTTCTAAATTATTGACAAAGTTTGAAAAAAATTTAACATCAACTTTATTGCCTTAAATCTATCTTATCTATCTATCTATCTATCTTAAGTCTTAAATCTATTTTTTTTATCAAATAAAAAAGTAGATAAAAAAGAAGCTGACTAAAAAGAACGAAATATATTATTTTATTAATCATCAAATAATGATATTATCATCATATAATATTATATGACATAGACTTTCGCTAAGCTGAAATGTACTTTACTGGCCTGGGGATTTCTAAAATTAAATATTTTTAAATATGACTTTTGAATTAATTTTTGAAATTAATATTTTTATATATTTTTTCTGTGGATGGTATTTTCTAGTTATACATTTTTTTTCTGCTGTATTATTTTAGTTTGGGCATACCTAAACAGGCGCGGATTTAGACTTTTGGCAACGGGGGGGTCACAGGGTCACATGTCATTTTTTTTATTGTCCTAGAAGCTTATGTATGTGAAAAGTTAGGATTTTGATGGATATTATCAGTTTTTTTTTAAATTTAAATATTAAATTAAATATAAACACTTTTTACACTTTAGAGAAGCTTTTACTTCGCCACAATTATGGATTCAAGGGGGGGGTCATGACCCCCATAACCCTCCCCCTGGATCCGCCACTGTACCTAAATAATAAATAATATAATATAAGAAGGGAAGGTGGTAAGGATGCGTGACGTAATATTTAGCGGTTTAAAATTGCGTGACGTAACTTGAGATAGACCTGTTATCAAATCTCAATGTACTTTTTCCAATATCACTTGGTATATGTGCAGATATTCCTAATTCTGTTGGAAAAAGTACATTGTATATAGATATATATAATATACTTACCATTAGTACTGGCACAAGTGTACATTATTTATCAGAAATCTTCATAATATAAATTGTCAAGTTAACATTTTGGACGCTTCCGAGGAAAGTTCACATCGTTTCAGACATGTAGAGAATGTTTGTACCTTAAATAGAAGTTTGGGTAATCGCACGATATTTCTATGAGTTAATAAATTTTTTTATAATTGCTTAAACAATAGTATTATGAAGTTGAGCGAGTGGTCTACATCAAAGGGGCCTGAAGTTAATGTATTATGAGGTCCTTAGTCGAGATTTAAGTTGAAAGAATTACCTCAAAGTAACGATGTGATCGCTAAGAATTTATTACTTTCCACAAAGACAAACAAGAATTTTTTTAAATAATTTATGATAATTTAAACTTTACCTGAAACTTTAGTTTATTATGCCGATCCATCACTAATTTCAGTTCATTTGGCAACATTTATCCTTTACTCCTTGAGATCACACCTTTGAAAATTTATGTACTTATTTTAACATCGCAAAAACAAAATTAATATTATGATCCGTTTTTCCTTCTCTTTGTTCATCAACACTCGCTCGTTGAACTCATTGGACTTTATTGTTCTATTTTTTTATGAAAACACGTAATTATTGCTTTATAAAAAATGCACACACGTAGTACCTGATTCTAAATCTATGAATCTCAAAATTATAAATTTATAAAATTTTAGATAATTTTCTGAAATTTCAATAAGCAATGACATTTAATATGAACGTGTTTCAAGCTTACTAGTTATTGATGGCATATCGAAACAATTCCTGAAGTAAGTGGGTTTACTAGTGTAAAAGTGTTTGTAAATTTGAAGGTTGTCAGATGCATTAATTAATTAAATTTCATTTACACATCGTGCACACACCTGTCGCATAATTCTTAAATTAATTGATGTCTTTTCTGTAACTTGTTTCTCAACTTATTAGCGTTGGGTATTAACTTGGATATTGCGTAAATTGTAAATCAAGTATTATGTAATTTAAAAATATTATTTCTCAATTACCTACTCGTCAATTTGCGAAGCAAATAATTCAAGACGGCAAAAAAGCAAACAATATAATATAAAAAAATTAAATTCTATTTCGATCGAATCAAAATATACATCATTAAATAAAAATAACACAAATATAATTTTGTATTTAATTAATTTTGAGTTGGGCTTGTTTTTGTGCCACCCAGAAGACTCCACCATCTTTGGCCACAGTTGCGCTGTAAAAGTGGAAAAAAATAAAAAATAAAGTTTTGTGAATTATAATCAGAATGGGAACTTACTAAACGTTCACGTTTCCTTTCACATCGCTGGGTGCAATCCAACTTATTTTGAGATTTTTCTTGTCGATCGAATTTTTATGTGTTGCCGCACTCTGAATCAAAATAAATGTTGGGAAAAATTTAAAATAAAAAGTATGTTTGGCTTACATTTGCTGATTTATGGCAATCGATAGTTTTTACGAATTTATCTGTATCGGCGACATCAAATGATCCAATGGCCTTATTTTCGCTATTTCTCACTTCCAAAAGAAAACCTTTGAAGTTTCCTCCGCCGATAACAAAATCAACTTTTTCGCCAGATTTTACATCTTTTTTATTGGCAGTTACAGAATATGGAAAAGCTGATTTTTGGGGAGCCACTGGATGTTGGGGTGTCATATCACTGCACACCTCTACTGGAGCACCCCCAGAGTATCCATTGGCGATGGATATGGTTACCGCAAGGCACGTAACAAAAACTACCACTTTCATTTTAAATAGCTAAAAAAATTAATCAAAAAATTATTCCTATTTTAAAATTTCAAATAATTCTTCTTACTTGCTTAGCACTTGATCCTTCTGGGAACGAAGTCGGTTGGCAACTCAAAAGCAAATTAGTTTTACTTTCAGTTTTCAAGATTTTTAGCGAAGAGGGGGACAACACTTTACGTCGATGATAAATTTATTTATTTACTTTGCCAATCTGATTGTAAGTAATAAGTATACCGTAATTCCTTCTGTGACTCAACAACCTTTATGATGATAAATTAATTTGCATAATAATTAAACATTGTAATTTTTTTTATATAACTCCTTTTTATAAATTTAAATTTTAAACCTTTATTCTTATTTTTTTTGCAAGAAAAATAAACAAACATTAATTTTAAGAGTTTCTTCACCTTAGTATTTATGAAGAAATACAACAAACATATGACATTTAAACCCATTAATTTTGTTAATATTGCAATAATTGATGTGTTAATTATATGCTTACGGTCAGCATTTTAAAAAGGCGAAGTTGTTTGATATTTGATTTATTAAAAAAAATTGTTTGGCAAAAACAGAAACAAATATTTAAATCGGTTCTTTGCTCCTAATGAGATATAGAAAGGACCAAAAATGGTTTAAAAATACTATACAACTTTTTCCAATTATTCAAACTTCCTCTTTCCGTATAACACATATTGATCTCCATAATTTCAAGGAGTAGATATTTTTACTAATTTTTAAATACTTTCACTTAATCAAAATAATTTATATTGCTATACATTCACAATTCACGTTTAAGGTTTAACATACATACATAGATACTTTTTTTTTAGTATTTTACAAGGTCTCGAATTGTATTAAAATTCAAACAATCGCTTTTATTTAATTTTGTTTGTTTTATCAAAACATCTAAACTGGGAAAAATAAAAATTATGCGTTAAAATTGCGAACGTCCATGAGGAATATTATTTTGGTTTTGGTTCGAAGAACATGCAGAATGACACAGTAAACACACATCATCAAAATTGCAATATCCTTTAAATTTTAAGTTAATTATAGAGCTAAGTACCTTTTATATTTTAAAATAACAGGTTTAGTACAAAAAAATACAAATAAAAACCTACATTAAAATTTTTGTAAATTTAATTATGAGAATGAAAACCAGAAATTATATTTAGCTTGGATCGATTTTATTATAAGTATTCAAAATAGTTTAAATTTTTAAATGCAAGAATTAAAAGCAAATAACATTTTTTAAACACGTGGTCGAGATTTTTCTCAAAATATTAAATTGTGATAAAAATTGGTAAACATTTAACTTTTTCTTCGCAATCAAAATATATTAGAATATAGAATTATATAATTACTTATTACTTATAAATTATAAAATTCTATTTAAATAATTTTTTATGTTAATTATTTCTGTTTAAACATTAATCTTAAAAACATTAAAAATTATATAATATTATACATATAATAGAGGACGGTTACGGTCTGATGCTTAAGTACGTCGAGTACTAAGCAGAGAACCAGGGTTCGAGCCCGAGTGAAGTAAGAACTTTATTCTAGCCGTCCTCCTTCGGCGGGCAATGGCAACCCACCGAGGTAATCTGCCTTGAAAACCCTTCATATTGAAGTGGTTAGCCAAAACCCACCCTGGGTTGTAGCGCTCTTGTGTATTATATAATAAATGACTTTTTCCAAAAAGTAATTTTTTGTAAATTTCAGTTAAACATTTTTTGATTTTAAGTTAAGTACGACAGTGGTTCCATATGCATTTCAGCGTTTAAAAAAAAACACAATTTTTATATAATATGCTTTCTTAATCTTTGATAAATTCACCACTGTTTTCTTTTAAAATTTGTTTGTATATTTTGAATTAACATCAATTTAATTGAAATAATACAAAAAATTATCCCAGAATTTTGGTTCTTAGTTTTTTTTTATTTCTTTAAAAACTTGCATTATATAATACTTTCTTCATTGTTTCTTTTACTTTACATTTAATCTTCATTTTATTAAATAAATCAAAACTTTTGAACATAAGACTTGAACAAAAATTTCTATTTCAAAATGATGATTAAAATAAGAGTCAATTGTTGGAGCATTTTCTTGTCTCTTTCCAATTTTGGTAAATTTTTTTGGGTTTAAAGACGTTTCTGTTATGACATATTTTAAATTTGATTTTAATCTTAGTAAAACAAAAGCAAAAATTAATTTGATTTAAATTTAATTTATATAAATATTTATATAAATTGAATGCTAGCTTTGCATAGAATAATCGCAGGTTCGATCTTCGACCAAGTTTGAAAATTTATAAAAGAGTTATTAATTAAATAATTTAATATAAGGGGTTTTGGGCCCACAATGGCCGTCATAGGTGGATCCGAAGTTTTGTCTCCTAAAATTTGATTTGAGTTTAATTGTTTTGTTAATAAATTAAATTTAATTTTGAATGAGAATTTTTGATTTGTTTGATTTTCGATGGTTTCAAAATTTGGAAAGAATTTGATTTTGATGAAATTGAATGTTTTGAGATATTGATTTTGAATGGTAAATTAAAATTTAAAAGGTGTTGAAGATAAGTAGGATATCGTCAGCGTATGGTCGAATAATCTCTTGAATTGGCTTTCCGATTTATATTGAAATTTATTTTGTATGAAATTAAATTAAAATAATTTCAAATGTTTAAATTACAAAAAAAAATATTATCTCAATTCAATATATTATTTTATATATTATTGTAAACCACAAATTATTGTTAGAAGTAAACCGTCAACTAATTTAAAAATTAATTATAAAAAAAATTTAAATCAATAGTTTTAATTTCAAATAAACTAAAATTATCTTTCTAATTTCGCAGGTTTCAGGTACAAAAATCCTTTTTTCAAAAAACAATTTTTATTTTTAATAAATGCCCAGTTTTAAATAAGTTTTACTAATTTATGTTAATTTTTTTTTAATTTCTATTTTAAAATATTATAATTTTGTTTGTAACGCAATTTTTATGAATTTTTAAGCGCGTTTTTGAAATTTTAAGGACATTTAAATGAATATTTTTAAGGTCGTCGATATCCGGACCCCGGTTATGAATTATATTCCTTTGTTTTATTTTTGGTTTTAGGCTAAATGGTTTGTTTTTTCAAAAAAGTTTATTAGAATATATCATTCGGTAAGGGGTGTCCTCTTTTTTATAAAAAGTTTTGTTTAATGTATAACAGATTTGCGTCACCGAAAAAAAATATAAAACTTCAAATTATTTAATTTTTTGCATTTTAAAAAATTCATATAGAAATATTACTTGTCATTAGGAAGTCGAAAATGTATTTAAATTAAAGTTGAACAGAGCTGAATTTAATCATTATGTGTTTTGTTAAACTTTTATGCATTGTCATGTTCTTTTTCAATCTCAGGGCTTTTTTTTTATTTTTATAGCATTATTTTATCAACAAAAGAAATTATGACGTTCTCTTTATTATAATTAACTCACTTTGTTTTTCCAAAGTAATTCTATTTCTAAGTAAACGTTTAATTCAAAACATTGCGTTCAATTTCAATTTTAACGAAAGCACAGAGCCTATTTTACCATTAGGCGCGTACCTAGGGCCCAACAGCCAGAGGGGCCCGAAAATCGAGAATATAAAATAGCAAAAATGCACAAACAAAATAAAAATACCTACTTATATCTCTCAAGATAAAAAAAGTAATTAGAATAATTTTTCGTATGCATCATATATCTACTAAAACAAAGCTAATCTTTATTAAACAAATAACAACTCGACAATAGCAATCATTTTTGCTAATTCTTGATAAAATAAGCTTGATGAAATAACACTAAAATTAGGTCTTCGCAGCGTCGTCTTCCAAGCTCAAAAATAAAAAAAATCGAAGTCAAAAAATATTTAAGTTAAAATAGAATAAAATTAAAAACTTGAGATTTCTTAAATAAATGAAAAACATTTTAATTAATTTAAAAATCCCTTTGTCGTTATCGGCAATTCCCTCAATTATAATATTAAAGTAGGTACATATTTGCGTAAAATTTAAAAATTTTTAAATAGTTATTAATAAAAAAGATTTAATAAAATTTATAACGTTAGAGGGCCCGAAAAAAAATCCGCTTGGGGCTCCATGACCACTAAAGCCGGCTGGGCCTTCGATGCTATTTCTTACACTCGAATATTTGCTAGAAAATTTGCTAGAGCCTAGAGCCCAATTCAGTTAAAAATGATATAAAATTCCACTTCCAAGAAAATTGTAGATAATTCACTGCACTGTTGATATGTGACGATTATTTCGGTTTACATCGCCTTTACTTTAAAAAGAACTCAAATAACAAAGTATTATTAAATAAGTATATAACAAATAAATTCGATGTGCAAAAAAAACTTAGTTTTAGTAAAAACCAAAAATGGTAAAAACAAAGTTGATTGTTGAGTTTGTCGAGCTTCAACAAAGTTTTATTGTTGCTACAATTAAGTTTTTCTTTATATCAACTAATTTATTTGTTAGATCTTAATTTTTCAATTACGACTTCCAAATAATTCCTCGAAATAAGCAATAATATTATCATTGGTGGCAGGTACGTATCTAAATCTTTTAATATTCTATTCGGCTTTTCATTTAATTAAAATTTTTTTTTAATTAAACCAAGAAGACAAAATAATCTCCAACTTATTTAAGAGCCAGTTTCATAATAATTATCACAAGTTTACAAATTCGGGTTAACTTTTGGACCCGAGCAAATCCTCTTGTTGTAAGTAAGTGAAGTTTTGTAACACTTTATTTAAAACTACTTTGATTTTCATAAGTTCCTAAGCATTTATTTGAAGTTATTATTTTAAAAAGTATCTACTTTATTCAAAATTGAAATATACAATAAAATATAACAGTTTTTTATTAAAAGCTATAATATTTTATACAATTTTGCGTTACTTTAATTCGATAATTTTTCGATCAAGTTTATATTCCATACTCGATATTTTTACAGAATTTTCATTGATTGATGCACTCACTCATCAAATAGTTGTATAAAATAATTATTAAAAATAATTTATTAAATATTAATAGTTACTATGATTACAGTTGCAATCAACTTTGATTCATAGAGATATTACGATTGCAGAAGTTCATATCTAATTGTAGATATTATAAATCGTAATTGCAATATTAATATTTAATTATTTTAATAGAGCATAAAAGTTAGTTCAACTTATTATGTTTTTTTATTATTTTTGTATCACCAGATGCAATCAAAATAATGCAAAAAGCATTTTTTCTATTTTGCATCTAAAACAAAGTTATTTCGAAACCCAATCGCGTATCGAAATGGACAATATTTCGAAACACAATTTTTTGTTTTAAGAGGTTGGTAACTAAACTTCAGTGAAAATTTAAACTAATGATGTCACTGTAAATAAAATTATAAACCTATAAATTGGTGCAAAATTATGTTAATTGTCTAGAAAATAATTAATAATAATAAAGAAAATTGTAAACTGCACGTATAATTTTGTTTATTTAAACTTTTATGTGGTGTCCTAACCTGTAAATTTTTTGTTACCAACTGTCACAAAAATACAAAAAAAATTCATATTTATATTATTTAATAAAACACACATTTTTTAAATTTGCCTTAAAAAAGGGCAAAATAGAGAAAATAATATAAAAAAATCGTTTTATAAGACGTTTTATCGCACTTATCCTTTAGAAAACTAGATTGCGTGCGTTAAAAACGACACTTATAAAACTAGTTTCTTAATATACTATTTTAAGTTACTACATTGATTTACTAATACTACCTTGTAGCACCATTTTTATAATATGCATATTATCCTTCAGATAATCTAACATGCAGTAACTAATAAGTACATATATTATTATAAAATCAGGTGAATGCTGTGCCCAAGATCATCGCACGATAATTAAATACATTCACGTGCAATGTCACATTAAATTTTCTATGTTTATAAAAAAAAATTATAATTAAGGTTCAACAATTACTCGTTCATAAGATATGGCGATTTTAGAATTAGTAATAGATAGTATTGAAGTTCCGCGCAATATAAACCAATCGCTTAAGTAAATTGAAAAAATATTTTTTATATTTTTTTATAATTTTAAAATTAAAATATGAGTTAATAAAAAGAATTGCCTCTTAAATTACACAAATTAATGGCAATTAAACATAATACATGCAGGTGGGAGGCCTGGAAACACTGCTGATCTAAAAGAAAAGCGACATAATTTATTATTGCAGTATTTGATTGGGATATGAAGGTTTTAAAATATCACAAAATAATTTCGGGCTGTTTAAAAGCAACTATAATGTTACCGTGTTATATATGTATGTAACGCCACCCTTATTTTTGTAATCGAATATTTTTGGAAAGTTGTCGTTGCGCAGGCAATTCCCCACTAAATTAGTTTTTGATTTTAAGTTTATTAAGTTGGTAATAATAGTTTTGATTAATGTGTGGTGACGGACTGCGGGCTTGATTTCTAATTTAACCGTAATAATTAATAACAAAATTACTGATGTATAAACGCTATTTTAATTTTTAATAATTAAACGATTTAAAGTGAATAATATAATAGACAAGACAAGAAAATGGAAGAGTTTTCCAAGCCACATCAATCTGAAATTTGTACCAAAAGATGTGCCTCCGATAAAACACTATAAAGACATCGAGCTTCACACCAAAAAATTGAAAAGGAATTGATAAGGAAAAAGAATTATTTAAATAATCAATATGCAATTCATTCAAAAAATAAATCCTTCGAGTGTCCAGTATGTTATAGAAAATTTGTTAGAAAAGCAGAACTGAAAAACCACACGAGGACGCATACTGGAGAACGACCATTCAAATGCCAAGAGTGCAATAACGCATTTAGTCACAAGTCAAATTGAACAACACACGTAAGAATAACGCATCGGTTGGAAAAAAGGCACAAGTGTTCGGAATGTCCTTCGAGTTTCACAAGATACAGATTGCTTATATATCACATATGTTCAAAACACACCGACCAATATAATATACAAGTGTTATTTTTGCGATAAAGGATTTATTTATCCATAACTGTTAAATAAACATGAACAGAGTTGTATATCAAATACAACAGACGAATTTTACATGATGATAAATGGCGAAGACGATAATAAGAAGTACATTGTACGCCGCATTGGTTCGACTTATTATGTGGTAGAAAATGCACATGAATATATTGACGAAGAATAGAAAATAACAAATTAAAAAATTCTTGAAAAGAAAAGAAGAGGAAAAGTCAAAATTTACTTATTTTATTCATTTTCAACTAATGAAAATTGGGAACTGGACCATTTTTTGAAATCAAGCCTGAATTAATAAAAATCCTTCGATTCGAGTCTTTAGGTGCGATTTTTTGGTCGGGAGCTAAATCGACCGCATAACGAGTAGGTAATAGATGGTTGTAATTAATCATCTTTATGAATGCCTTGATTTTGGAACGTTGGTGTATTTTTGCCTTCCCCATTCGTTTGTGTACTTTTCTTGGATATCGGTCGATACCAGCGATTAGTGTGTTTCCATATTGCTCTTCTGCAGTTTCGTCGTCATAGTTTTTTAGTATTACTGCTTTTCGTCCTGCATATCGTCCCGACAAGACGACCATTTTCCCGGATTTCATAATTTTGCCCATATTGCAGGGCTAGTGAATATTTTCAGCGTCAAAAATTATCATTTGTTAAACTTTATGTAATATTTAATGTTTTATGTACAAGAAAATGTTTCACGAGTTTCTATTAATGTATTGTAAATGTGATCTGTGTAAAAATTGTTACAAAAATACTATGTAATATCCTTCCAATACAGGATGAAAATTTGTATTCCTACTGAGATGTATAAGATGAATAAATTTATAACTTGTTTTATGAGTTTTACTGATTTTGGGGAAAAGAAGGCAATTATAATAATTTCAATTTAAATTTAAATTCGGGGAACTACATGTTGCGCAGTTATGGTAAAATATTATATGAAAAAAGGCTTCCATTCCTGTCGAAATCTAACCATTCTATTTATGGAGTCCTCGCGGTCCATTTTAGAAGGTAAATCGCACCTCCATTGTTACGTATTTTCTTCTATATATTTTCTATCTTTTTTCACAACTTCCTGTGCTCACATTTTGTTATCCAGTTCTCTGTATCTATCCTTATTCGATGTCCACTCCACTATCTTCTCTTCGCATGACACATGATCAAGCCATGTTTTGTTTCATTTCCCTTTTTGCTTATTATCGTCGATTCTTTTTAATTCCATTATTACTCGCATCGCCTTCCTCTCAAAAATTCTTCTTTGTCTCTAAGTTTGTCAGGCAAAACATCTCAGCTGCACATGTCACTGTTGCTCTTATCGGGATATTCTAAATTCTTATTTTTCTTTTTATGTGCCTGCTTTTCAATATTTTTTATTTGCATAAAATAGTATATTGTTTTATTAGGCTGCAAAAGCTTACCTACATCTTTCTATCGGAATGAAACATGATACTTTTCCTCCCAACGATCAAAATTCAAAAACTAATTTCAAAATTTTAATTTAATCGAGCAATTTTTTATAAATAAAAAATAAATATCAAATTTACATTTGACATTCATTGTTGCGCTCCCGTATATTCTAGTAGGGTGCTAACCTTGCTAGATGTATAGCCCACAGGTGGTGGAATTAAGCTTTAGATCTCAAGTCTCAACGGTGTAGTCTGGTGTAGTTGACCAACCATTGAACCGCGATGTCGATTTAAACCTTAATGTAAAGACAGAGTAAAAGCAGGTTGCCGGTCTCAGATTATCGGTACAGACAATTCCATATAAAAAATAAAAAATGAAAGTGGTCACTTACAATGAATTATGCGCTTCAGTTAGTGCTTAAGGGGTTACCTTAATGTGAGCTAGCAAAAATCAATGTGAACTTTAAAAATTAATTTCGGAAAAACTACAAATGCGAATTGCCGAAAAAAAATTATTTTTCTATTTTTGCATATTTCCTACTCTATTTCTTAAATAAACAATTAACGGAAAAGAAATTCAACAAAATCCTTCGTCACGCCGAAACTACTATTTCTTTCAATATGTGTTCCAAATTTCAAGTCAATTCATTCAGTACAGACTAAAAAAAATCACCTACACCGTTTTAAAAATGTAATTTTGAGCAAATCGGTTTTAAAAGTTAACTTCAATTTTTTTATTGTAAAATCGTAATTTACCGTTCCGACCTTCCTCACTCTGAAAATCTTCCTAGCGAGATGATTGAGCCTTTCGTAGCTTAATTCGCCCTTGCTTATAGAAGGCCGTCCGGCAATTGAACGCGAGCCCTTTTTATCACGAGCAACGACCGGAATTTTAAAATTATTCAAAAATATTAAAAAATAAAAGTTTAGCACAGAAAGATGTTTACTAGGAATAGAAATTAGAAAACTGACTGAAAACAGTCAGTCTTTATAAATAAAAAAAAAATCTTTATAAATAAAGATTAAAAAAAATTTTTTCTTCAAAATTTTAAAAAGTAATACAATTTAAGTAAACACTTGGGTTTACAGGATATTGTTGATAGAAAGTGCAACACAAATAATAAAATTTAAATAAATACGGTGGTATGCAACAGATTTAAATGTTGCCGACAATTGAATGATTTATGCCTACATCCTGACCAGATTAAAGCCCTATAACTAAAAATATACTACGAATATTGGCATGAAATTTTACACATTATTCTTAAGATGTTGAACAATTTTTTTAAAGCAAAAACAATATTTTCGATTTTAAAAAAATGTCACATTAGGGTTATCCCTTAATAAAAAAACTGTTTGCACGCTGAACGCTTAATTCTCATAAATACCAACACCGACAGTTACTCTCGGCGCTTATTTATCTGATTACACTGTGAGCACTTCCATTTGTTACTACATTGGATTGTCAACGGTAGTCTGATTTTACTCTGTCTTTACTTTTATACTACACTGTTGTTTAAAAGTAAGGTGCCATGATTTAATCGGTCAACTATTTTCAATTTAAGTTGAACTGCCAACTTCAATTGTGACATTTAATACAATTTTTATGTCAAAAAGTCAAAATTTTTATTTATTTGGCTAAAAATAAAATTTTAAGTTGGTAGTATTTAAGAATTTTAGATTATGTAAATGCCAAAGTCAAAGTTTACATCTATTTATTTTTAAATTACAGCCTGAAAATTTATAATTGAAGTGTTATATATTAAAATAATTTTTTAAAAAAGATAGATACCAAATTTAGTTAATTTTATTAAAATAATGTCATATTTCTAGTTTATTTTTTATCTACTTTGGCATTTTTACTGTCGAAAAAACATTACACCACGCGTTTATATTTATGTTGGTAAGGAAAACATTTAACTTTCATTTGGAAAAAGAGTTTGAAATTTTTGTATTTTTTCTTCGTCTATAATTTTTACTGCTAACCGTCCAGGAACCGGACGGTATACCCCAAGTATTTCAAGCTATTTACCCCCTCAAAATTGTAGTCTCCTATTTCAAGGTTTATTTTGATTTTGTTTATTATATCTTTCCCACTCGCCACATACTTCTTCTTCTTCTCATTTACTCTTAACCAGCGGTGGCTTGTCAGAGGAGGCAAGGAAAGCTTAGCCCCCTCTGAAATTCTAAAGTAATAAACTACTATTGAAATTTTCAAGTAATTAAAAAGTGAATTTTCGATTGTAAGGTCTATCAAAAAATCAAAAGAAGATGTTGCAAAAAGCAGCACTCTCAGGCTATAACATACACGCAGATGGTTTAGTCACCACATGAGCCGCAAGGCTTTAAGGCTGTATTGCATTACACATTGCTTTTGACTTCTCCACTTTTTTTTGGGTACTGCTACTGATTTCTAACAATATTTTTTTGCCAACTTTTCGGTGGATTTGTCAACTTTTGCCAACTGCCCAAGATATTGTAGGCAGCGAGCTAATCCTCTACCCCACATGGGTTTGTCCCTGTTTTACAGTATACTTTAGAATTATAGCCTCCTCAAAAGACAAAGCCACAAACCGCCACTGCTTTTAACCCTATTTGTTTAGTTGATAGTTCAGTTTTTGAAGACTTTTCAATATTCTGCCTGCGCTTCCCTTTTGATTGTTGTCTTCATGTAATTCATTTTTCATCATCATAATATTATGATGATGATATTATTATCAATCATCAGACTGAACAATGTTGCTGTTCTGGAAGGTTTTCTGGAATTTTCATGGATTCTGAACATAAGAGATCACCTATACAGTTGCAAAAGTTCTCCGAAAGTAAAAAAACCTGCCCTTTCTAAATCTTCATTTGTATTCTTCTTAAAAGTCTCTCTAAGCGGTCTAAAACAATTCAACGTCAGAAATATAGTAAATATTTAATTTTTTAATAATTAGTTTACGTTTTCTTCTTATTCTGCAATCGAAAATTTCAATCTCTTTCAAAGCCTTTTTTACCTGTTTTATTTATTATTGTTTTGTATTATATTCACAGCCAAACTAGGAGCAACAATATTATTGTTATTCTTCGTGTTGGATAACGTCACCGTTTGATGATTTCAAGTGTCTGTCTCGTCTGCCACTCTCGGGCTCCTTTTCTTTCTTCCATATTATTTTTATTAAGTTACAACATTTTCTATTGAATTTACTAACTTGATATGTTTCAAGAGGAACCACTCATCTTCAAAATTTTACTGGCGTCAAAACGCAAAATTGTGAAATTTTTGGATGCATTCACAGCACAAAAGTGGATAAGATTACAATTAGGATAATAATAATGTAATTTAAAAAATTACATTTTTTAATTCAACAGAGGATGGAAAATGAAAACCTAAACATTTGTGTGACATTGAAGATTACGAATTTGAAGATATACAAAATATTTGTATTATATTAATTAAATATTTATTGACGTTTACAAAAACAGTAGTCACAAATGGAAGAAACAAAAATGATTAGGTTTTCCCAAATTTTAAACTAGCCCCATTTAACGGTTTATTATGTTGGTAATAATTAATTTGAACAAGGTGAATGCACCATAGAAGATATTGCAGAACTTAGTAGTTTTTAAACGTAGATGTCAAAAATAGGTAGTTTAAGAGACAATAAAATGGATGAGTTTAACTCCAACGATAAAAAGCGTCATACCGAAAAAAGAGGAAAACTATTTGGATGTTCTTTTTGCGATAAGTCACTTAGTAGTAATCAGAGTCGTCAGTTGCACGAAAAAATTCATTTTCCTGTGAAAGAACAATATCAATGCAACATATGCAATAAATTATTTAGGTTTGAAAAGTATTTAAAGAAACACTCGAAGGAAGTGCATTCAGGAAAAAGGCCATTTGGCTGTAATTTATGTTACAAGACATTTTCTAGGAAACAAACACAACAAAACCACATGAGGACGCATACTGGAGAACAACCATTTCGTTGCAAAGAATGCAATAAAGCCTTTAGTCAAATGTCAAATTTACGAACACATGTAAGAACGACGCATGAAAATAAAAAGCATCAGTGTCCAATATGTGGTTTGGACTACACAATAAAAATGTTGCTTGTGTGTCACTTATATGCAAAACACTGCAATAAAAAACCATTCCGGTGTAATTATTGTGATAAAAGATATAATTATCCATATAAGCTTAAAAAGCATATGAAGAGTTGTAAATCGAACACTCAACAAGAAACAAATGTTTGTATCAATTACGATTCAATATCATATGAAGATGCGCTGAATTGCGCACTAGAGAAGATATCCGTTGCTAATACAACTGAAGAAAATACCAATTTATCCACAGAAGAGTCTTGAACTTCCATGGATGAAATAAATTTATGAAAAATTAAAATGTATTTTATTTTAATTTTATTTTATTAACTCCCAAGTGATAAAAATTGTGGAGTAAATGTTCCATGAAAATGTAAATATTAATTGAACCACAGTTAACAGCTTTCTATAGTTAAATTTAAACATTTAAAAACTAGTTTCCTTCTTGATATGATATTCTTCAACTTTACGTAATATTTAATGTATTATCTACCAACAAATGTTTCAAGAGCTTTTTTAGCCTTGTCAATAATATGGCTTATGTACAAAACTACTACTACAAATATACAATTTGTTATAAAAGTTATATAACATTCAGCAACAAAAAGCTGTTATTATATTATATATTGCAAATATACAATATAATGTATACATATTATATTATACTATATTCCATAAGATCATTTATATAACTAATAAAAACTATTTAAAAAAAATTGTATTTGTGTAATAAAATATATAAAATAATTCCAGGAAGTTGCAATAGTTGCTCGATAATAACATTAATTAATTTTTCTTTTAAATTTTATATTTAAATAGAGATTAATTTTTTACGGATTACTTTGAATTTAAATTCAAGGAACTAAAAAAAATTACGTTAAAAACAAAACGACTTTCCCTTCTTCAAACAGTCAACATTGTTTAATTCAAAATACTATAATAGAAAGCAAACGAATACTTATGAAACCCCTGCTGTTGTTTGTGATTTATTTAAACGTCTTTTTTTAATACACAATATCAATGCAGCAGGTGCGTAACTTTCGATCAAACAAGGGTCCGGACATTCAAGGGTAGTGCCGTTCAATGGACCGACCTTATCACAACCAAAAAATAAAATATATTATGTATAATGTTATGTGTGATACTATTATTATAAAAAATAATAAAGAATTACTCAGATGAATTATTAACAACTAAATAAGAAAGTTCCCAGTTGAAAATAAACCATGTTGACTCTTGGCTCCCTTTTCCCCTTCCTTTTTGTTTCTCTTCTGTTCGGGTAATAATTTTTCTTTTTTACCAGGTAGGTACCTAATCCGTACAGTGTTTTTATTAAATAAAAAATAGGGGGACCCCCTTATGAGGGGGTCCGGTTTAACTGAGGTCCATAATATAATTTTAATTGGTCACGGATCTGTTTAAAATATTTTGTTTTCTTCCTTCCAACATACCCTCAACTTCAGCTTCGTGCTACGTAAATTAATTGACAATATAACCAAAAATTTTGACGTTTCTTCTTTAAAATCAAATTTTTTCGATGTATTTGATTTTTAATTTATGTCAAATACATCGAAGAAAATTAGGTTTTAAAGAATAAATGTCATATTTTTTGATTATTTTTGATTAATTTACGTAACGTTACTTGGACAAGAACGACGCTTTATGCACAAAAATATTTTCCTACTTTGAAATTTAATTTTGCTCCAAATTAATTAAAACTGAATGCAAAAAAGAAGGGAAATAGATTTAATCGCAGTACTTTTTTCAGGAAAGTACAAAAGACGAAGAAAAAATTTTAAATATGACCTGAAATAACAGGACTATGATGAAATGAAAAATAAAATGAAAAGATGAAAAATTAGGATTATTTATAATCAGTTAGTATAATTGACCCATTTCTAAGTTTTAATAAGTTGAGAAAGAGTTTATTATTTACTTGCCAACCAACACTCGCCAACCAATCGGAAAGCTATATTATATTCTACTTTTTAATTATTAACCTAGCGGTCGGGAATTGGTCACTTCTTGCCTACTTAATAAAATTAAATAATTAATTTAATAAAATCATTAAGGGCCAGTTGTATAACAGAAGATCAACCTCGGATCAGAGTTAAACCAGGATCGACTTACTGTTGATCCAATCGGAGTGCTCAAAATCACAGTTAACTCTGATCCAAGGTTGATCTTGTGTTATACAACTGGCCCTAAGTATATACTATTAATTTGTCATATTCATGGTGAATCTGGAAGGGGGAAACGTGAGATTATAAAAACTAGAAGTATTATTGTCTACTTATCAAGTATGCGCGTTACGTGTTAATTACGTTTTATATATGTAGGTGAAGATAAAAAAATTTAAGTTGTCGTGAACTTTAAAGTTCTGAATACAAAATTTGTTTAGAAAATTCCTATTACTTTTTGAGGTAGAACGCACACAAAATTCGACACTAGAGAAATTTTAAAAATGATGATTTTCAGCCTCTGGGATCCTAAACATCTAAACCTCAATGTTTTTTCAGCAGGATTACAACAATTTTTCATAATAGTGTATTCTGTAACAAGTTTGGAATTAGGCATATTTCGCACGAGAGGAAAGTTTGTCGCCCGAGCCTTTAGGTGAGGGTGACAGTCCACGAGTGCGGAATAGTCAGAACAGAACGGGACAGGCCCGTAGCCAGGGGGGTGTAGCCCCTGTAGTAATAAGAATTTTTATATCTGTTTATGTATCAAATTCCATAATATTTTACTGCAAAATGCTAAAAAATATCTTCCTCAGATATTGGAAGAATTAATTATTATTAATACACAAAATTTATTTAAAACTTACATTTTCTTATACACTTTTTTTCCCCGAAAATACTACTTCAAAATTATTTAAATTTTTATGATTCAAAGATATTGCCAGACTTTTGTAATTAGATTCATCGGAAAGGTGCATTGAACTTGGAAACCTTAGCCATGCAGGATTTTTTGACATTTGAGTAAACGAATATATATAGGCTCCTATGAGTGCTGCAGTGAAAAGCATCTCAACATCTGTTGCCCAAATTGCATTTTCGTTCATTTTCGTCATATTCATGTAATTCGTAACACCAGAAAACAGATCAACTTCTTGTTTTCGAGTTTTCATAAATTCGGTAATTAGCTTTCGTACTTTCTTGTGCTGATCTTCACTTCCGGTAATGCATAAAGATATGCATCTAAAAAAAACAGTTACCGTCTGCCTTGACGTCTATAACTGTGTGAGGCGAATAGAGCAACGAATTTTTTGTTTTCGCAAAGTCGGAATTCTTCTCAAATGAAAGCCCAAGCTACTCACAAAGTCGTTTTTGCCAAATGTTATTTATGGGACAGAAACAAAATTTTGATTTTTCTGTTATGCAATTAATTTCTTCAACAGATGATTCATGTTCCTCATTTTCGCCATTTTTTTTCTTGAGATTCGTTGTCGTGGTAATGTTTTAAATTACTGATAGGATACCCCTTTTTCAAAGATTTTCCCACTTTCGACCGTAAAATGCAGTTGCCATTGCTCAGAATTTTCTTTATGGCTTTATGGCTTATCATAAGAAGTTTTTTGCTTTTCTTGACTTTCCTTTATATTTTCAGCGGTCTTCTGAAATACACACTTTTGAATTTTTGATAAAAGCCTCGAATACAAACGCACCTTGCTTCCCCGCCCCACTCTGTATTACTATTACTTTTACTATTTAAATAATAAATTATCCTATTTTATTTATTTTTATTCTTCCAAAATTTGAGGAAGATATTTTAGCATCTCAGAATAAAATATAATCGAATTTGATACCTAAACAGTAATAAAAATTCTGATTTATCTATAAAATTTCTTAAGGGGGCAAAAATTCACTGAGGTTATTTTGAACTTTTTTACCCCCCGGTAAAAATTCTCTAGGAAAATTTTACCTCCAGTAAAAAATGATTAGGGGGTAAAATTTCACTAGATAATTTTTACCGGGGGGTAAAATTTCACTAGGGTAAATATTCCCGGTTACAGGGGCACCTGGGGGTACGTGCCCCCCCCCCCCCCGAAATGATAAAAAAACAACAATTGTTTGTAATAATAAAAATTCCCGGAAGGGGATCCGCCGAAAATGTTACTTTTTACGAAAGGTTTTTATGAGTGCCCCCCGAAATGAAATCCTTGCTACGGGCCTGAGACGGGAGGTAATAGAATTCCAAACCCTAATTCGCGTTTTTGTGTAAAAAGCTGTACAAACTGTAACGCTAGCGAACGTTTTGCGCAATATACAAAGAAAAACACCTAAAATGTATTACTTTATTTTAATTTTTTTCATTAATCCTCAAGTGATAAAAATTCTGGAATAAATCCTTTGGTTACTATAGGTACTATTCAACCGTAGTTAATAGTTTTCTATACTTAGTTAAATTTAAACATTTAAAAACTCGTTTCCTTCTTGAAATGAAAATATAAAAAACATTGTTAACAAATTCCTAGTTTCTTAAACTTTATGTAAAATTTAATGTATTATCTACAAACAAACGTTTCAAGAGTTGTTTTAGCCGTGTAAATAATATGACCAATGTAAAAACAAAGGTATTTTTGAAAGCAATACTAATTTGGAGCCAGTGGCAGATTTAATAATTACCATGAAGGGGGGGGGACCAAATATAATTAAAATTTATTAAAGAAGTAAAATAAAAAGTAATATCTAATATTAATAAAATAAATAAATAAATTTTTTGTTTTTTGATAAATTATTTTTTTGAGCTCTAAAGAGAGGCGATTGCCCCCCCCCCCTTAAATCCGCCACTGTTTGTAATCCCTGCTGTTGATTGCGACTTATACTATAAATTATTTTTAGTATATTAACTATGTAGGCACAGTACCAATGCAGCGGATGCGACTGGTGCTATTCGGGAACGATAAGAGTCGAAAAATACAATATCACAACGAAAAATATAAAATCTTTATCTATAATGTTCGGTGTGATAGTACTACTGATGAACTAACTAAACAAAAACGATTAAAGTTAAAAATGAACCATGTCGACCCGTGGTCCCCCATTCCTTGAGATGGTTAATATTATTTTCTGCGGTTCCCTTCTGTGCATATTATTATAATTTTTAGAAGGTACCTAATCTGTAGAGTAAGTTTTGATAAAAGCACTAATTATTACATTTCATAAAAATATTCCGCTTGAATGAGCCTATTAAAAAATTTCCATATTTTGTTATTTTCCATTATGTGTATGTGATTAATTAAAATAAAACGAATTATAGCATAAAACACATATTTTGGCAGTTTTTGGTATTACCCAATTTACATAATTAAAGGTAGTTGCCGACTTTTGGAGATAATCAAATGTTTGATATGTTTTTCCTTTCCAAACCTATTAGAATTAAAAAATTCGATTAGGGTTTGTTTTAACTCTCAAAAATACTATCGGCTGGACCAAAAGTCTGTAGAGAAGCAAAGGACGTCATTACTTCGGAAAACCGAAGTACTTAAAACTTTTTATTTTTTTAGAAAATTTTTTATGAAAGAAAAGTAAAATCGAACATAAATTGCCCCTGCCTCCTTAATAAAATCCTGTATCTGCACCTGATAATTGGTGATGCTTTCTAACTACGTAGCTTTAAAAATATTAAACCAATGAAATTTTTACTGAAACTGAACAAAAATCCATTATTTTAGACATTTTAGCAAAAAGAAAAATATGAAATATATTCATTTTTCAAAAGAAATTCCTTGACTTTTCCAGGTTTTTCATGATTAAAGATTTTCCCTGACTTTTCAAACCTTGATAAAATTTAGAAATTATAAATTTTAAAAATGTACTGAAATAAAAAAAACTAATTTCGTTTTTCCAAGACCCAAATTCTTAATTTCCGTGTTTTGCATAAAAATTTATACAATTTAAATTCTCAGATTATTCCAGGTATTCCAGACGAGCGGGAACCCCGAAAATGTTCTTTTAGCAGGTATGCTGTACCTAAATGTAAATTAAAAAAATTTTATATTAATTTACTAAGACATTTTTGAAACGAGTGTTGATTCGATGGATAGATGACTTATTTTAAAACTGCAATTTGTGAATTAGAAATGGCCATTTGATATTATGAAATTTTGAAACCAAACAATGATTAATTAGAAAATTAAATAAATCATTACCTTAACGCTGTGGTTCAGATTCCATCTTAAACAATAGGTCCCCACAAACAGTCCTGGATTTAAACTCTTGAAAGTTTAAAGCCTATTTAGTCTTGCGATTCCCTCCGACTTGAACCAAAATTTAAATCTTTTCTTTCATATTTCTTAAACCAAAAACTATAAAAAATTAAATTTTTGTATTTAATAAATACATACATGATAATATAGATTTTTACATAAAACTTACACCCTCAAAAGATTAACAAATTGGATTAAACCTTAAAAAAAAAAATTAAACTTAGAATTTATAATCTCGAAAAATTATGATTAATTTTAAAATTCAAAAGCCAGTAACCAGAGTGCCACTGACCTTTTGCTGATAATTTTTACCCTATTTTTAAGACATAAAAAACAAAAGACAATACAAAATTCACAAATTTTAAATTTCCATTGTTTAACAATTTGCTCCAACTTCTGAAAAGCAAAGTAGAAACTACAAGCTACTATAATAAAGAAAATGAACACCGTTTTGTGTCAAGGCAACTTAATTGATTTATTTAATTAAAAATACTTTGTCAACAATAATTAAAGTTATAAAAAGTTGTGATAGTAAAACATCATTCTTCAAGTATT
Organism: Cantharis rufa; assembly: GCA_947369205.1. Lineage (NCBI taxonomy): Eukaryota > Metazoa > Arthropoda > Insecta > Coleoptera > Cantharidae > Cantharis > Cantharis rufa. The sequence goes on from OX376303.1 coordinate 11,953,353, forward strand.
CGTATGTATTTTATTAATAAAAACGTTGGTTGGTTGGTGTTTCTGCTTGACAAGTCAAGATATAAATAGTAAAAGTGTAACATCCCCGTAGAAGTTAATTTTTAAATTTCGATACTTTCACTGATTTTACATTATTTAAAAAACCTTATAAATTAAAATTATTAACTTATTTTATCTCGATTCTGGTTTTGGTTTTGGTGGTTTAAATGTTGCAAGTTTTTTAGTCGATTTTCCTTTTGTAGACTTTTTCGAAGTTCCCGCTTGAAATGTTAACCAACTATCGACTCTATCTTGACGAGATTCTTCAAAATTTTTTTGCCATTTCTTTTGTGCTTTCATATTTTCTTCTTCTTCTATTTCTTGTTCACGTTTTCGTTTCCTTTCCTCTTGATCTTTTGCAGCTAATTCCCGTCTCTTTCTCTCCATATCTGCAAAAAGTTTCATCGTGAGAACGTATACGGCGTGTTTATATTTATCTGGATCGTCTTCTGGAATTATTCCTTTGCCCTCTTTTTTCGCCTTTTTTCTTTTCTCTGCAAGCATTATGTCTGTACGTCCTTTAGCTTCTTCAAATATATTTAAACATTTTTGTCTTGTGTCTTCATTTTCTAAAGTTTTCCACGCACGATTTACGGCCTCGAAAGCTTGTTGTGCTCGATCTGGGTCGTCTTGGTTTTTATCCGGATGTACTAGTATCGAAAGACGTCTGTACTTTTTCTTCATTTCATCTATAGGCGTGTCAGCTTCTACGTTTAGCACCTCAAACGGATTTAAATTAAAATATGTAGAACCTGGCCGAAGTAAACGATCAATTTGTTGTTTGGGTGTGAGAACTGAATCCCTCTTTTCTATCTCCTTTACTTGCGTATAATACTCATTAAACTCCACCTCCTTCGTTACCACCACTTCCTTTTTGTGGGACATTTTCTAAATTGGGAAGATACACTCAAATTAATTTTCCTTTTGTTTATTTATTTCTCACATACGTTGTTTACACTTTTATATAATATTTCTAGGTTAGAAAACATGTCGTTTGTCATACCCGTCATACCAACTGTCAAAGTCACATATTGGATGTGCCAAATATAGGGGGCGACACAATTATTTTTCAAAAAAAAGTTCAAAACTAGATTGTTAAGTTTCTTACAAAACAGAGTAAAAAGTTTCACTTTTTTTATTTAATAAAAATATACTTAAGCCCTAATACATTTGGTTTCCCTAAAAAAATAATAATCAGTTTGCTATGTCAAATATACAATGACAAGTGCAATAATTATTAGAGTGCCCAACATTCCTCCCAACAAAACATATTTATCTTCCACTATTCGTTTTTCAATTAGCCTCATCGTATGATTACTAAGACCGAGAGTGTTGGCCATATCGATAATCTTACGATGCGCACCCTTTATAGTGGTTCGCTGCATTCGTAAAGATTCCAAAGTGCCCGATCCAGTTTGCAACATTTCGTCTACACCACGATTAGCATTGTACAAAGAATTTTGCTGTTGCACTGCATAATCCATATTGATGGCCGTCAATTCAGGATTGGGGGTAAATCGTTGGCTTAGCAATTGCTCACGTTCGTTCGCTGCAGTTTGTTGTCTAATTAACTTTTGTTTGTACGCTTGTAACGCTGCCTGTAAGTGTCGACTGTCGTATTTTAATTGATCACAGTTCATCTTTGCATTTTGTCTTTGACCAAGAGGCACTTTGTATAACAAAATGTCTAATTTGTCACAATTACTACAACAGATACAACCAATTTTTTTACAAAAATAAAATTAATTTAAATTTGCGAAATATGCTCACCTATTTATTTGATTAATTTTTTCTTCGATGTCTAATTCTATTTCCTGAGGATTTCCAGTTCTTCTTTCGAGCTTTTGAAAACATTCTTGCGTTTGTTGCACTAACTTATTTGTCTGATGGTATAGCGTATCCATTTTATCATTCTTACGTGATTAATTATAATATAAATGTTCTGTTTTGAATAGTCCGAACGTATTACAAAATTGAAATATTGACAACTTCAAAATTTTCGTTTCTAACCTCATTGACCACGTCAACCATAAACGTCAACATGAACAACCTAATTAAAAGGAATTTATGTACAGGATGATGTATAATAATATATCTATCTCACAAAGTAAATAAATTATTATATAAAAATACTGCCGAATTATTTAAAAATCGTTTTGCGATCCTACTTATGAGTTGCAAATAGACAGTGGCGTACCCAAGAAGGAGCTAAAGGGCTGCAAGTCCCTCAAGGTTAATTTAAAAAATCTCTAAATGTAATTTATTACATAAACTCTGTACTAGTTAAAATTATATTTATTACGATTTAAGACAATACAAGTAAATATGGCTCAATTTTAATTTACGTTAAAATTATTTATATACACATACTAAAGTTATCGTTCTATTATATTTTAATCACTGCACAAAATATCACTGATTATTGATTAACAACATGCAAGATTTTTTATTATCTACATTCAAGTTGTATTTTACTTGTACAAAAACGTTCTAATTTAAGAATTCTAAAAAAAGTTACAATAGTAGCGCCCAACCTAAGGCTTAAAGTAACAATAAATTTTAGTTAAGTCTTTTTGGACGAAATACAATAATCGAATAAAAATATTTTCTTTCTCGCGGGATGTTACAGTAAATTTAGCTCAAATTTTTTCTTTAAATGCGTAACTACACAGCACACATGTCACATCAATAATTGCAAAAATCATAACTTTCAATAATTATTCTTCGAATATTTTACCACACTCATTTTATCATATAAAAATTGAAATCTACTGATGATTTACTACGAAACTGGAGATAAAATTTTTAGATTTTTTTAGTAGGTGCCTATGTAAATTAGCAGAATAATAAAAATTGTATTGCCAATCGGACAAGCAAGTGCACAGTATCCTCACAGTAACTATAATATGGGTAATTTCCAAGTCAAGCAGAACAGAATTTTAAAAAAATTGACTTTTATGTCTCCGATTTTCAACCCATTGTAACTTCCGAACGAGGGATGTTAATAAACAAATTTTTATGCAGTCAGTTTAATTGTTACACAGAATATGTAAAAAAATTATAGCAACATCAAGACAATTTTTTATTTAATTATATCCCGCTCGACATGATATAATCCATAAAGCTGTAAAAATATATCATAACATAATAGAAAACGAATCCGAGTAATTCAAGCACAGGTAATCCCTGTACAACACCGTCGATAGATTTTTATGCAATTTGAAAATCATATTATATATTAATGTATGTTAGTTTTATGCAATACTAACGAGTTATGCAATTTAGGGAACGGTACGATTCGCCGCGATTTTTTTATTTTTATATATTTTTATCCGTTCAGTAACCCCATCTATCGATAATCTTTGATATATTTTTAACCCATAAAAATGAATTAAATAAATTAAACTGTTACAAAACGATATTCACGTTTTCAAAGAGTTTCACCTTTTTCGAGTTCCACCTTTTCAGAGTTCTTTCGGTCTTCAGGGATATTTTTAATTAGTTTAGTCTTTGTCAAAACGGCTCGAAGCGCCCGGAGCAGAGCGCAGGGTAGCGCAGAGTCGAATTCGACAAAGACAACCACGGCAATACACAGATCCACCTTAAAAAATAATTTTTTTATTAGAGATAAAATTTGAACTATATTAATTGATCTGTGTCCTCATGTAAATGCAAAAGGTCAACAAATCGAGTAATTAGATTATTGATATATGGCGCTAGAAGCTCTCGTCGTGCCACGGCAAATCGTGCGCGGTGAGTTGTACCCAACCCTGCAATTTAACCTCCTAGAATAGTGGTGACGAACCTATGACCCGCGAGTCAGACACTGATCCACGCGTTAATGTTTATAAACTTATTTTTAATATCAGAGAACAGACAGACAATCGAAAACTTAAAAAAAAAATTTCCAAGTGGACGTTGACTAACTGATTATAGATAAATCTATTTTTCAACTTTATTATACATACACATAACTATGATTATTAATAAAGAATATTTTAATTGTATTCCAAAATCTTCCATTGATGATTAAATTTTTTTATTTTTGTAAATTTAATATTTTGTATGAGAAAGTTTCAATATATTGTAAATTTTGAATTTCCTGCTTTTTCCGTCATCTAGTTGAGGTTGCCAATGGTGGGAAACTCAGGCTTTTATCGAAAAGAAAGCCCCCCCCCCCCGCCAGAGCGGTCGGGATAAATTTTAATTTTAGAGAGATCTGCATGCAAATTTTGTAAAAGAGAAGATAAAATTAATTGGAGGATTGGAATTATAAGTTAATTACTTTGGATATTAAATTTTTTTATTGGAAATTAAAATTCACAAGCAAACATAAACTAAATTTAATACGGCAACATATGGGCGAATTATCTCTTACACTTTGTGTCCCCATTTATATACATGAATATTTATTACATTTTTGGAGGATTTTAAAAGGGAGAACAAAAAACACAGTCAACTGTTAAAACAAATCAAAAGTTTTTCCGTTAATAAATTTTTGGTGTTTCCAAATTATTGGTACCCCTTTCCAAGTGACGTCACTGACTTAGTGACCCACGAGCTAGTATTAAAATTAGTGTCTAATTAAAATAAATAATAAACAAAATTTGACCCACTTCTCAAAAGGTTCGCCATCACTAATACTTTAAATACTATTAAGGCAACCGAAGCTCGTAGATTGGTCCATAATAAACCAACCTTGATTTTTACATGAGCAAATGAAAGGAAACTTAGATTTATTTATGTAAATAGCCTCTTCTTAGGAGGTTTCCTTTCCAATAATTTACTTGCAAAAAATAATCAAACTATAGTCTTTATAACTAAATATTTAAATTTGATTGATTCTTGCAAGTTTTAATTTCTATGAGAGTATGCTAGCTTAGTATAAAACTGAATCCGATTATGAGTTGCAAAAGTATTATGTTGTACGGAAGTTACCTGTACAAAAAATTTCCAAATTGAATGAAGTAAGTTTATGCTTAGATCCACAAACTATTTTTCTATAAAAAAGAAAACAGTTTAACACTCGGCATTTTAAAATATTGCACCCTGAGATATACTTCCAACTTGACCGCACCTTCATTAGCTGAACATACAATAAAGTTATGTTTACATTATCATCCTTTGTAAGCCACAGTCTAAAGATAATCAGAACTCAAGCAGAGGAGGTGAATATCAAAATATAATGAAATAGTTGGTTGGTATACAAAATGATCACCAGCATTAAAATATTAAAATTAATAATTATCACTACAACTCGTTACCGCCTTTTTTACACTTAAGCCCGATCCAACTCAACAAAAAAATCATAAAAATATTTAAAATAATAAATTATTAAATAATTTACTATTGTTAGTCTTCACACCAATAAACCCCAGGTTCTCAAAATCATACACGCTGATGAAGCAATTCATCAGATATGTTGTACAAATTTAAAACAGGATAAAATGGTGGGGCTTCCGCAAAGCCGTCTGGTATACTAGCTGTGGTTGGAGTCACAGTGGAGAGCATAGTAACAGTGGCAGGTTGGGGAGGTGCAAGAACGGTGCCAGGAGGGTTGCGTTGTGGCATACCCGTGGGTGGAATTGATTGTGGTTTACGAACAGTCACACTTGTATTTATACCGTGACGTCGTTTCATGTGCTTGTTATAGTTTGGCCAATTTGTAAAATGATGTTGACATTCTAAACAAGAATAAGGTCGTTCACCTGTGTGCTGCCGCCGGTGGGTGGTCAAAACCCCTTTAAATCTAAAGGATTTACCACAATATTCACAAGTAAACGGCATGGCGCCCGTGTGAATACGATGATGTTCTTTAAGAGTTCCTCTTTCGCGAAACTGCCGGCCACACACATCACACTGATGAGGTTTAAGTCCCGAATGGACTGAACTATGTTTTCGCAAACGCACCGAGGTTTTAAATGACTTTCCACAGGAATGACAAGTAAAAGGCCGAGCCATGGTGTGTGTCAACATGTGATTGTCTAAATTTCCTTTTTGCACAAAGCTTTTACCACACTGATCGCAAGTGAAATCTCGAATGCCAGAATGGATTCTTTTATGTGCCATGAGATTTGGTTTTGTGCCGAATCGCTTGGGACACTGATCACATTGATGTTTATTTTTTAATTCGGCAGGCAGATGAGAACGAGCATGCACCATCAAGGACGACTGCACGCGAAACTTTTTACCACAAGTGGAGCAACCATAGGGGCGTTCGTCACTGTGAGTAGAACGGTGTTGTTCTTGCGCCCGATTCGTTCCATACCACTTATTACAAATATCGCAACTAAAACGTAATTGCTGTCGATGGCTACGAACATGACTTACAAATGTACTGTACTTGGTATACATTTTTGGACAATCGGCGCATGCATATTTTGGAGATTGGGCATGAACCAACGAATGATGATCACGAAGTTCATCTGCACTGTTTAGTCCCTGCTGACAATCGCAACAATTCCACGGATACACATTCCAGCCATCCAAACAACGTCGTAAAGTTAAACTACCATCTTCGTGCCACTCTGCATCACTCACCCCAGATAGTAATCCATCGGAATCCGAACTTACAGAATCTCGCTTTTTAAAACGACGCCCCTGTAAAATAATGTAATTACCTCAAAGCATCTGTACTATAGAATAATAAACAAGTAACCACCGTATTTAAACATTTTTAATAGTTATGAATTTCAGGAATATTCAGATTTTATGCTTTCGTTTCAGTTATTATTTTTACTTATTCTCTGACAGATAGAAAACTAAAATCAGGTTAAAGTTTCGAATCTTCCCGAAATATATAAATGCAAATTTTCAAGTACCTACGGTGGTTGCTTACTTGTGTCGACCACCGTAAATGAAATATTTTACCTTTAGTTTCATTTTTCGCTTTGGTTGATCACCGGCAGAATCACTGGTCAAGAACACACACTCCACATTAAAATTATTGCTTGAACTTTTATCACTTTCCTGTTTGTTTAAACTAACATTACTAGCATTTTCTATTTCCAACAATTCCTGTGCCTTTTGTATTCGCTCGTTAAACTCCCAAGTAACATATATCGCTTCGTAACAGTGCCTACATATAGTGGTAGGCAAGCGGTCATCGTTCACAATTCTAACTTGGAAAAATTGAAATATTTTAGCCGGCAAATCAATTTCACTCAGCGTTTCCACCAAATCGTCGTAGGTTTCGGCACACAAACGGCAACGCGCCTCCATATCATTCTATACTTACTTGACAAGACTAAAACTAACGTAACTACATACTAGACCGTTTCATTTTTTATATGAAACTCTCTTCCGATTTAATCCACTGAATACCAAATAAATGGTTTTCCGATTTAAATTCTTGAAGAATAACTTTAAAACAAAAAATATTTACACTGGTAACTGGTAGTTGTCAAGTGTCAAACACAAACAAAAACAAACTAACAAATAGCGGTCGTGCAAATTTTTGAGGTTAAATTCGTTTGTTTTCCGTTTTTTACTGTTTTGTTTCACTGTCAGTGTGCAAGATGAATTCAAACGAAGAAGGTAAATAATTACTTTTCTATTTAAATTTCTGAGTTCATTTACGAGCAAATTGAATCATTCGCGTTTAACTCAGTGGCGTAACTACTACCACGGCTTTAGAGAGATACTTCAGCACAGTTATTTTCGAATTTATTTCTCAAAAATTACTGTCCTGAATTTTGGTATGTAATCGTATATGGGGTTAAAAGTAGTGAATATACAAATTTAATTTTATTTGTATATAAGTAATGTAATAAAAAAAGTATATTAAATTTTTTTGACTTTACTGTTGGAACTCTTCTTCTTCATCAGCCTTTGGACTATCGGACTCTTTCTCTTCCGAGAAAGGTTTGGGCATTAAGACCCCATGGCTGCTTAAACCGGGTTGGGGAATGCCTGTAACCCTGTTTTTAATAGTTGACGGCGGCAATCATCAACCCAGCGGACCACGTGCCCCCCGAAGCACGGAGACAGTCATATGAAAGTTTTTGACTCTCCCCGAATTCGAACCGAGTACCTTAGAATCAGCAGTTGTTTGACTAACTTACTAGGCTAATGACCTTCTCATTAACTTTTGAAACTAAGCACTTGTAATTCAGCGAAGAAACCTACAATAAAATTCACTAAAAATCAATTTTTTTAAAGCTGAAACGATTAGTGGCCAATAACTTCAATGTTATAATTGCAAATAAAAAAATAAAGATTTTATCTTTAAATCCCTTGAATCTTTGGGGAAAAATCGCGACCGTAAATATAAACAATTTTCGATGAGAATCTTAATTTTTTTAATTTAATGCAAATTTTAATTTCATTTCGTGCAGTTAAATTGAGACCAGCCACTCTATCACCACAGAGAGAGGTTGCAGCTTTCAATTTATTTTAATATATCGTTATTCAAAAGTTTTACCGTACTTGATGATTCTTATTCCTTTTTTCACACTTATGATTGAAAATCTGATTATTTCATTCTTTTGATTTTCGAGAAATTTCACAGCATATTCAAGGTTCCTCAAAAACAAATAAATCCGGCAAAAAGCAAATCTCTCTTCTGCATGTTCCTACGATTAACATTTTTATCCTCCGACCTTTATAGTCTTTACCATTCTGAAAACACAATACACCAAAAAAATTAAAAATACGGTATTGTATTATACAAATACAATAATTGCAATATTATACAAAATTGTGAAAATGGAATTGTTTGCCGACATCGGGGTAAGCAATTTAGAATTTCCCCTTACGCTAACACTAGAAAATATTAAAGTAAAAACTAATTTTTGAAAATTTTGAACTAGAATTCAGCTAAAATCACCGAACTACTGCAGAATATAAAAAATAAATAAATTTCTTAAATTTTAGAACAAATTCCGGAATACACCGAAGTGTTATTAACGGATTATAAAATCAAACAAATCAACATTCAAAAATATTCCAATAAAAAAGTAGTTCAACTATCTATTAGTAGTTTATTGGACACTGAGATGGTTACCAAACACGAAACAATCGATAAATGTTTTTGCCACCATGGTGATACTTTTAAAAGTATAAAAATTCGAGGCGTGGTAGTTGGTTTACAATTTTTGTCGCCTACAATGAAACACGATTTACTTCTTTCTGGTTTGTATATTATCTTACACAAAATTTTCACTTTTCTAATTTAAGTTTATTATTAGTTGATGACGGTACCGGAACCATGGATTGTTTTATGGAAAAAAATGTTGTTTTAGAAAACTTAAGAATAGACATCGAATCACATATTGAAAGCATTAGAGAGCTCTTAAAAGAACAGGCCAATAATATCACAATTAAAGTAAATTTATTTGAAATTATTATTTTGCCATATCTACATTTTGTTTTTTACATTTAGGCTGCGATGATGATGTCCCAAAGTTCCAAGAAATTACTTAAAAATGCACCCTCCTATTCGGAATTAGAAATTGGAGATACTGTGGATCTTATAGGAAATTTTAGCGAATATAATGGTAAAAGAATTTGTTTTATTGTATGTTTGGCCAGAATTGAATGCTAATTTAATAAGTAATTGCAAAAAATAAATTTGCCGAACATGTTGAAATCAAATCGAGTTACGTCTATGACCCCGTGTCGTAAATGAAAAGGATATTTGGAATTGATTAAATCAACCACATTGTTGTAATCTATCACTCATGTATAAAATATTTTATTCATTAAATTTTAAGGAATATAATTATTTTTTTAATTTGTCCTACATTACAATGTAAAATTATTTATTGCAATAATCGTAATATAAAATTAAGTAATTAGGTACTTACATTTTAACATTTAAAAGCAAATTATACCTAATTTTAAAATGAAAGTTAAAATTACATTAGCTGCTCAGCTTTTATCAGTGTGACTTCATATGAGTTGAAAGGGGTCCAGTTTGTGAAAACGATTTATCACAAATGTGGCAGGTGTAAGGTTTTTCTCCAGTATGAATTCGCAAATGCACTTTTAAAGTTGACGCTTGATAAAATCCCTTTTTGCATACATCACACACGTGATTACGATCTCCTAATAAAATATTAATGGTTAAGATCTTAAAAAGTATTGCATTTATTTATTTATTTAACCTGTGTGAGTTTTAACGTGGATTCGGAGATCTTCGCTTCGTGGAAAAGCTTTTGGACAAAGTGTACACTGATAAGGTTTTTCTCCTGTATGTATTCGCATGTGCTTCTTAAGTTGAGATGAACTAACGCACCCACGACCACAATACGAACAAATGTATGGTTTTTCACCACTATGTGATCGTGAATGAACTGTTAATCTGGATGGATCTGGAAAACCTTTACCACAGACGTTGCACACGTACGGTCTTTCACCTACACAATTAAAATTTATAAAGATTGAGCTTTTGTAAAATTGCACTGTATAAACAACGAGGACATCAGAGTCAAAATATTAGGATAATTAGTATATCGAAATATGGGTACTTTTCTAAGGTAAGAAAGCTAAAATGGGATAGTTTGGATCGGTTCGTATGAACAGATTTAAAACAGGTTTGTGTTGATTATTAATGTAAAGTTATAATATATCTTATAGCTACTAGTATATTTATATACTACTAACTCATCAAGACAAAAAACAAGACAAAATAATTAATACAAATAAGAATTAATAATTCAAGACAAAAAAACGTTTTTTCTTTACCCTTCGTTTTATTGACTTCACCTAGCGCCCATTAAAAACCACCATTTATTTTTCACAATTATCGTAGCCGAACGATGACCACCTGAGTGAAAAAACCAACGAAACCAAAAAAAACTTGATGTTCCACTTCGAAGGCGACCAGACCTAGTCGTAACAGCCGAAGATGAACAAAATATATTTATTGTATCGACATTTCGTAGCCCAATAAACGTAATTGAATAATTGGAAATAGCATAATATGGAATAAATAGAAATGCAATGACATATCCATTAGCCAAATTGGGTGAAAAAAATTAGTTGGAGGGTACCTACATATCACATATATTATACTGTGGCATTGTATAGAGCATTTAGTACCGGAGGCACTCTAATCTCCTTCATCGGGTGATTGGAAAAATTGGCATTGAATGCCAAAAATTTAGTATGATGCTCGTAGGCACAGTCAGACTTCCTGCTCCTTTGTTTGAGGATGGCAGTAGCTTGCTCTTCTTCGTTTTATCGGAGCTGACATAGGTGTTACAGGAGTGACCTCAAAAAAAGTTAAATTATGGTGGAAATAATCCTAGCTTCCGATGTTGGTGGCAGTAGTTGCAGTTGGTGTTATTGCTGCCGCAATGTCGGTGATCTAACTGATCACAGGATTGTTTGTTGGTCAAACGCAGCACTGCAATGTCCACTGTGGTGGATTGGGGTGTTGGATCAGGTACGCATACAGTATTTCGCTTAGTTGAGGGAGGGAGGGGCAAATTCTGTTCAATTTTACTTATCTTCCAGAAAATTTATTGTAATAAAAAAAATTGATAAAGCACTTCGATGTTGCTCGACTAAGGGAGAGGAAATTGCACCCATTGCTTTCTTTCGATATCCGCGCCGCAATATATATCGCAAATATAATTGATGGTAGGCGTGGTTTTGCCCTAGTGTTCCTGCGAGTGGCTGAATGTGGGTGTGTCCTATGTGCCAGCGCAGCGGTTGTTTTTGGCATGGTACTATACCTATATAGAGAGGTAGAGGTCCTCTACCCTCCATAGTACTATAATACTAGTACCATGGTACAATAATTATACTAGTATAATAGTACCATGGTTTTTGGAAGCTTTATGTCTGGTGTCGATTTGTGAGTGTGTTGTGACCCGGGTTAATTTTTTGTATGATTTTTAGACGTGGGTTTGAGGGTAGTTGAGGGAAGTTGGGTCTCACATTGACAAATGCGAGTATTGAAATCGCTGTGATTGAAGTAATGTGGCGTTGCCGTGCGACTACTTCCTTCGCAAGCGACCTTCGCGTTGTGTCAAAATTTGAATATTTTGGTAACCTAAAAAATTGTATTCGCCGAAACCGAATATTTTAGTTTGTAAAATAAAATAAATTTGTTATTTAATAAATTAAAAAGAATATTACATTTTTAATTCAGATGAAAACGAGGTTAAGAAAAAGGTTATTCGTCGTTTACTAATTCTGAATTTTAGGAGTTTAATTATCTTCTGAAATTATGAAAACATTAAATTAATTATACAAAGATTAATCAGAATAAAAGGTTGTATTTGTCAATCCTAATATCTGCATATTCTTTGAAAGTTGAAACCGTATCAAAGCAGTAGTGGTAATTCATGATCCAGGTCTCTATTGATGTTGATGTTACAGGCAATTAAAAATACTAGTTTTGATTGAACTATGGATTGTAACTATAAAAGATTCAAATATACTGGGAATAAGTGCCAATAAGTAACATGCCATCTCGTACTGAAAGGTATTGTTTCTCGAGCACATCAGGTATGAATTTGGGTTTGAAGTTAGCCGGTAAGCCCCAGATCAAGGTAACAAGGATCTTTTTGTGTCGCGGCAGTGAAATTTGCTGGAGTGTGTTCATCCAAGGTTTATTGTAGTCGCCTGTAGTTTTGTGGTCGTAAAGCATGGACGATTATAAGACAATATAGTTTCTTACTGTTGCAATCTTGGTAAACTTGATATTTTCTTCCTTGATCTTATTATTAATAGCCACCCAATTTGAGGTTTTCTTTATCTTGATCGGTGGGACTTGAAGAGAAAACATAGAAGGGGTAGGTTATATGATGGAAGGAAATTTTTCAATCGTTCTTCACAAATTTCTTCCTCTATGTGAATTTCTTAGTCCTGGGGGAATTCGAAACTTGCTGGTAGTTCCATTTGAGGATCCGATGATTGCAGTACCTGCTGCTGGTTTACGACCGAGGGCTTACTATGACACGGGAATGGTTGGAATTGAGTGGGAGGCCAATGTAGCAGCTATTTTCCGGATTTTTGCAATTTTTTTATACCTTTAGAGCCCGATGCTGTTAAATGGGCAAGGAATTGCTGCTGGTTGTTGTTGCGCTGCGCAAATACTGTGTGTTTTGCCGTTTCCCCCAACCAACTTACAATTTAATGAAATCTAGCCATCCTTGTGCAGTGCTCATTATAAAGCAGTTGATTTGCTAGCACTTTGGTTTGTAGAACTTGTGGTATTGGGGACTTTTAAGGGTCGATTGACTCCATTTTCAAAATTTCCATTTTTTTTCTCCAGTTCATTGCCATCTGCCACGAATGTTCTTGTTTTTTAGTATTTTATTTTTACGTAACTTTCCTATGATGTTGTTTATTTTCGATTTTAAAATTGAAATTTACGAACCACCTGTGACATTGATTTAGGTGGTCAACAAAATAATAAGTAATTTATTTCTAGGATTATTTTGTAAGTGGTGTTATATTACGTTACGTGCAATTTGTGACCTCAACTTTGAGCTTTGAGGAGATAGGAAAGTCGGTGTTTATTGACTACCAGTTGTGGAGTTACCTAATTTTGTTCGTACTGGATGTGTACCGAGTTGGATGCTTTACAACTTGCCGATGGTGGATAAATTAGACTATGTTGATTATGTGGACATCAAATTGCGTTTGAAGGTCATTTTAAGTTGATTAAAAGAAATTTGATTTTAATTGCACGTGTTCTGTTTTGATTTTGTGGTAAAACCGATGCACCATCATATAGTTGATGAAAGAACAGGAGGTAGTCGTTGTTTTATCTTTCAAGAGACATCTAAATAATCGAAGGAGTTATACTATGATTGTTTGTAATTTTCGAGCAACATATAATTGTCTCTTGAACTCCATTAAGATAATATACCGAACATTGAGATGAAATTTCATCTTTCGAGGATCTTGGCATTATGTATTTCAAGTAGCTTATTTTTCTGTCTTCAACAAGAATAACAAAAATTTGTTAACATCGGTACTCAAGTTTTCAATTTTATTTATTTGTTAAATGTTTGCGATGTCTCATATTTTAGAATTTCTAAAATCCTGGAAAGCCATGGTAATATAAAGAACACATACCTTTAAAACATTGAAGAAAAGACACCAAAGACAAGGTTCAAGAATTCAAGTTATCTTTCGACACCGCTCGATAGAAGAACTATGACGATATAACGATAGAAGAAGATACATAAACTTTTTAACTATTTGGCACCTCCCCAACCTGAAAATCCCTTTCCTCCTAAAAATAGGAAAGGGGTATGCCGATAGATCTCCCTGCCGATATTTTCAACCGTGATGATGAAGGAATTATGTAAGAACATGGATCCCAATATTGCAAAGGTGGGTGTGACTTATTACAATTTCGTCCGATGTATGATTGGTATACGTTTTGTGAGTTACGATAAGCATGGTTTTTCACCACTATGTGATCATGAATACTGTTAATTTGGATGGGTCAGGAAAACTTTTACCGTAGATATTGCACGATTACAATTACTGCTGCAATATTTTATTATTAAAATTTAGTTTGAGCCTTAGTGGAAGCAATAAAGTAGAAAAAAGGAAAACCCAAAAAACAATGCAAGAAAGTGATCTTATCAAAACAATTATTTACCTGTATGGGTTCGTTTATGTATTATAAGATTGCTGGGCGTAGTGAAACCTTTCCCACAGTAAGGACATATGTGATCCTTAAGCCCTGTGTGTGTCTTCATATGCATTGCTAAAGAACCGGAACCGCATAATCTAAAAAATAATATAAAAATATCTATTCCAGACAAAGTAAATAACTTACCTTTTTCCGCAAACCCCACAAGCATGACTTTTAATCCCGCTGTGCGTTTTATTATGGGCAGCTAAACTGGTGTACCTTGAAAACGCTTTTCCACATACAGAACACACAAAACTCTTTTCATTGGCATGTGCTCTCATGTGTTCCAGTAATCTAAACGACTGGGCAAACGCCTTCCCGCACAATTTGCATTCAAATGGTTTTTCTCCTGTGTGTATACGCAAATGCCTCGTTAAATCATCCGATCTTGCAAAACCTTTACCACATTCACTACAAAGATGCCTTTTAGCACCGTCATGAACCTAAAATAAAAGCAAAATTTTACCTTTCAACTTATTTGTTAGCCTCCGACCTACCTTCATATGTCTGCACAATGTACTTGCACTTGCAAAACTTTGATTGCAAATTTTGCAAGTATGCCGAGTGACTTTCGAATGAATTTTCGTGTGCACCTAAAATACACTTAATTAATACTTTCTCCGTAAAAATAAATTACAACATACTTTTAAATCGACTGCCGTCGTAAAGCATGCAGTGCATTCTTCACATGGATAAATTGGTTGATCCGTTTCATCTTTTGATTTTTTCTTTTTAATGGGCTCTTTTTTTGATTTTTCCAATGTTACTGAATCATCAGTCTTATCTTCTGTGATATTTACAACAGCAGTTTCGAGTTCCGCATTAGTAATTTGCGGTACTAGATTCACACAATTACTTGGAAATAATATTCCTTCATTTCCTATTAGTTCGATTTTGAGATCTCCGTCGTCAAATACCTTTTGTTCTTCGATTGCTATATCTTGGAAATTATCGCTGGTCGACTTTAATTCGGACATGTAGGTTGCCAACATTGGTTTTCCTAATAATTGTCTTAATGTAGAGTCGGATCTTTCGCATAGTTGTTTAAAGGAAAACGCCTGAGTGATGTAGTGAACACATTGCAAACACATTTGTCCTGGTAATCCATCGTTTTCCATAATCTTAGCAAGCAAGAAAGGTTGGATAAGTAAAAAAAGTTTAAAGTAGTTTTGTAGGAGTAACAAACACATAAATCAGTAAAACAGTGAAAAAGAATGCACGCAGGAATGAATTCCAGGATATTCAAATTTATGTATCGGTACATAATATATAAAATATAAAAAACTGAATTGTGTAGAAAAGGCACAAGCTCGTTTTACTCAATGTTTGTTCAATATCTAACTGCCACCGACCACCACCTAAATAACCTAATTGTAGTCTTCGGTGTTGGTTCGAAACAACCAAATAATTTAAAAAACCACTGCCTAATATAAATTTTATGAAAAAAATGTATTTTTATTTAGTATTACCTGAACAGCAGCACAAGACATCAACATTTCAAATAACCTAGCGTTATCACCCGAATTATCGTCTACACCGAACACAGAACGCATTATTCCTTCTTCTGATAAGCATGTTCTACATATTTTACTAGTTTCTAATGTATGCAGTTCCATTATAACAAATAAATTAAATAATTAATATAAATTTTCTAAAATAGTAAACAAGATCACATTCACTGACAGTTGTCATTTCATTAAAAATCCAGAGGTTCCCAAAAGGTTTAGTGTTGCAGTGCCACATGACGCTGGAAAATAATTTTTCATAAATTATGTCAACCAAAATTATATTATTAAAATACTTGCAAGAATGTTGCAATTTAATTGATTAATTTTAGGTCTACTTACCAATTACCACCTTGAGTATCTGATTCTATCACAGATTAAGAGGTCCGTGGATTCAATTTTTTCTTCAAATTGTTAAACATACTTTGCCTGTAGTGTAGATTGCCATTTACCAAAAAAAAAAAATAAAAAAACGCATACATAAAATACAAGCTCTCAAAGATGAGATTAATCGTTTTGTAAAATTATAAATATTAAACAACCTAAACATTTGGATTGACAAATAATGAGCATTGAAGTGGAATCAAGAAATTCGAATAACATTTGATTAATAAAAAACAATGATAAGTACAAACTATATTTTTGAATAAATACAATTTTTGCATTGCGACAATACATAACAAGTTATGAATAAAATAATGAATGACCCATTACATTTAAACAAGTATTTTATAAAATATTTAATAAATATCGATACAAAAAAACGGTATATACAAATTACATTAAATAAATACATCTTTGAATTGGTCAAATTAATTTCAACAATATCATAAACATATTTTGCGACACGTGTATTCTAAAATATTGTCTCGGACAAATTTCGCTAAAATTTTTATCTTTAGCACTACTATAATATTTTGGAATGTTTATGACAATTAAGTTTAAAATTAAAAGGATACGAGGGAATGTATTGAGAATAAACATAAAATTTAAAAAATTAAATTATTGTATCACAAGTTTGGACGGTTTTAAAACAAAACGTTTCCAAACTCTTTTACTGTTAGCAACCAAAAGAAATTAAACCTTTTTAAACAATCTCAAACTTGACTAACAATTCTGTAATCTACGTTACATATTTTGTTTAATACATTATTTATTACAAAAGAAAATCTACAAAAATTTGAATCAACATTTTTTATTATAAAATAATGCTCCAAGAGACGCTTCCGTAATAAAAAAAATATAATGTATAACAAAAACACGTTGAAATTCAATAGCGAAACAGCAGTTTCAATGTTAACGATCTAAGACAAATGCACAACTCCTATAATTATTTTGTAATTAAAATGTGATGTATTAGAGCTAAAAATTATATTCTTTATTAAAGAACACATTTTTTTATATTGCGAAAATTAAAAACTTTTAAAAACGATAATTGTAAAATAGCAGCCAAATTCTATTAACATAAACCTAATAAATACAAACTATTTAAAAAAAACAATTATCACAAAAAAATAATACAAATGCCCATTTTCAAAATGGTGAATTTTTTGTTTTGTCATGTCTCTTTTTAGTATCTAAATATTTTTGAATTGTAAAAAGAGATCAAAGTAGCATACAACGTGACTAGGAATGGACTAGCAATTATCGGAAGTTACATTTTTCCGATAACAGTTGGTTCCTCTTTTAAGAAAGTGTTGGAACGAATCATAACAGATTCGTTACTTTTACTTTTGGATTTTATTTGTTCTTCCTTTTTATTAGGCGCCTTCTCCATTTTTGATGCTTGTTTAGTGGTGGATGTACTACCCACATTTTTCTTGTCACTCTTTTTGGGAATATTTTTGGTTGAGGTGTTACTTGCACGATTTAAATTTGAGATATTCGAACGAGGTGCCGCAGGTACTTTAGCAGGAATTGGTTTAGTAACCGTCGGCTTTACATTTCGTGCCTGTAACTTTGTTCTACTTACTGTGGTATTTTTTGGTGCTAGATTTTTAGCCGAGCTACTTTGTGTCGGTTTGGTGAGAGTGCTGGTGCGTTTATTAACGGACGAAATTTGCGAAGAAGATTGTGCTGCCAATAATAAACTTTTACGTAATAAAGGACTGCGTAGAAGTGGACGTGATCCGTTTTTAAAAATAGGACTAGAATTTCTGGAAGATTCAGACGAACTGCTAGGAGGGAATTCAATTTTTGGTTTGATGGCAACTGGAATGGATTGTTTGTGTCGAATGTTTAGATCTCGGAGACGTTTCTTTAAATTTGGTTCTAACTGTAACCACACGTTGCTGCGTGCCATTTGACTAGCTTGTCTTACTATACAACCTTCTAGTTGTTTATTGATTTTTCGTAACAAATTAAGATAAGTTGTGTTTCCCGGCTTCTGTAATAACTTATGACAACTTGTATAACTTCGACAGGCTTCGTCAAATTTTAAAGTACTTGCCGCTCTAACCAAAGTTTCTTCTAACGAATTTATGGCATTTGTTGGGTTTTTGAGCAATGCAAACGTCGGTGAAAGTAACACGTCCGAATAATTTTGGCAAAGAAAGCTTTGACAATAATCCGTTAATTGAAGCGCCAACTGAGCTATCGATTCGGCCCATTTTCCTGTGGGCATGGTAGCCAATAGTTTACTACAAGCAAGCGTCGTTTCTAACACCGTATTAGGGACCATGTGAACCGTATGCTGTCGGTAACACTTGTCCCGTAACTCTCGCGAAAGACTTGCAAACATTCTATTTGGCCAAACCTCGGTAAAATTTTTAGTTATCCACTCCAAACTCGACTGATAAAGTTCGTCCAATCCGTAAGTCGCACAAATGGGAAGTATTTCGGGCACCCCATTAATGCATCCAGCACATGGTTTATGAAAATCGTGACAGCATTGCGTTTCCAGTGCGTTGGATACCACTTCCTTCAGCCCTTCCAATCCCAACATGTCTGCTAGGCTAGCCAATTCGAACAAACTAATAGATTCTGGAATGTGTTGAGCGCCACTATAAATATGACATAATGCAAAATGCACGGCAGCATAAGAATACCCTTCAATCGACACCATTTCGGTCGACGAATTGCCGCTCAAAATAGCGGCAAAATAATGACAACGCGATGATAAAATACACTTGTGACCACGTAAACGACGACCTTTTACCTCTAACGTTATATCCGTATTAATTTCTTCCAAAAACATCCTCAACAAATCGGTCCCTAGTTTACGAACCGAGCTTTTCGGAGGTGCAGGCTCTGCAACATTTTTAATGGGTTCTGGAATGCGAGACTGAAATGGTCGTGGAGTGGTACGATAGCCAGACGAATTGAGCATCGCCAGTGGACTTTCTAACCAGGAAGTTTCTGGAATTGAACGACTCATGCGTGGCATCATAATTAATTCAGGCCTCGAACGTTGCTCCTTTAAGTCCGACAACTTGACAAACTATAAAACACAAAAATTAACTATAAAAATGCAGCTCACTCTCAAAATTATAAAACGTTTAAAATTTTAGCGTGTTAATTATTATGTGCCGCACATAATTTAATAAATTAAAAAATAAACTTACGGTTAAAAAGTTTTAATGTAAACAATCTGTTAAATTTCTTATAATTATTTATATTAAAGTTCAAGTTATGTGTAAACGTAAGTAAACAAATTAAATGTGTACTTGATAGCTGCAATTAAAAAGGAATTTAAAAAAATTATGGATGAGTAATAAGAGTGCTTATGAATTATGATTTATTTTGAATACAAAAAGTTGTCTTGATTGTAGAAAATCTTTTTATTTCAAGTATCGAGTATGAAATTGAAATGAAAGGCAATAGGGAAAACCAAAACCGAGAGAAAATAGGCTGTACATTTTTAATAAAGTGGATGAACTCCAGCTTGATCAATTTTATAAGTGGGTTATTTGAGATAATATAATGTTATACTTAAAAGATAATTTAATAGTTATATAATGTTTGAAAATATTTCTTAAAGGCTGAAACACTGCAATGCAATCTGTGGGAATTAATTCTGGTGCATATCATGGGAAAAAGTCAATTTACTTTGAAAACTCAAAAATATTAAAGTGTCAATGGACTAAAGTGCAGCCTTGAAGGCTGTGGCAACCCATTTATTATAAAAATGCTTTCACAATACAGCAATAAATTAAAATTCATTAGCTTTTGGAAGATTAAAAATTAAAAACAATTAATGGGAATTATATTTGCATTTTTTCTAGTGCACCCAGTAATTAAAATTCAATATTAGAAATTTTTAATTACTATACTTAGGAATATTTTATACCTAGTAAAACAATAATATTATCAACGTGTTTATGAATTCAACACAATATTAATGAATAAAGCAATCTTATATGAAAATCGCTTAAATAAAATCAATGGCAGTAGCTAAGAAGCATACCTCAACTGTAAACTTTCTACCAAGTGAAAAAAATCAATATAATTTTGTTAATCAACATAAATTTATGGTTGAGTTTTCGAAAAACATACCCGCATTAAGTTCACCCTAATATAAAAATAGTAAAATATATAATATACAGGACCGGCTTTACCGGTTAATAACCTGAGTTTTAAAAAACACGTGAGCTAGAAAAAGAAGTCTTACCAATACAAACCCTTTTAGGGGAAAGTCAAGGCTGCAAGCCTACACGTAGCTCTCCAAAATGATGTCAGTATGGAAAATATATGAATGAGTAATTATGATTAATTTCAGTGACCCCCATAAACAGGTAAAATTTATAACTATCGAAAATTACATACAACATCTCCTTTAATTCGTTAAGTAAGAAATGAATTTTTTTTCGATATCTTACTGATGTAGTCTCGGGTAAGCCAGAATAGACATCAGGCTATCAGCAGGTCCATCTATTTTTCCATTTTTTAAGAATCTGACCGAAAAACGATATATCGTTAAAACGCATTTAATGCCTACCTGAAAACATCAGTCTAATTTCCTTTAACTATTACGTCTTTTTTAAATCAAATTTTTTAATTTCTCGCGGCATGCCAGCTTTGTTCAAGTTAATATTATTTATTAAGCGTTTATTTTGCTTTCTGAGTGTTTTATGAAGGAAAGCCGCATTCCCCCCCCCCCCCCCCCCCGGCTAAGATTCGAAATATTTTTCAAACCATACCCCCAAAAACCGTAAGTAATTAATGGACGCTCCTTAATAAAAATAAAGATAAATTTCCGATGTTCCCATCGTAATAATACCTCTGAAAAGTTTTCACGTATTTCCCACAGGCGAATATTCTATGGCTCATAAAGCTTGCACAAGACGACCTTGCATAAAAATAGCACGTAAATAATGAGTACCAAGGAAGTTTCAAGCAGCCAAATACAGAAAAATATTTTCATAATTATTTGGTTATATTCAATTAATTAGTCTATTGCAATATTATGTTCTGAAGAAGAATGAAATCGACGTATTTTAAACATAATATGCTCTCAACCGGAAATTTGGCACAATATACATAAAGCCGGAAATAATTTTATTATCAGACAATGGTAAGAGTTGACACAATGAACCAGAAGGTTACCAAATTAATATACATGATCAAAAAAAAGACCAATAAATACCTGCTTCTTCAACGTAAATCGTTTCGACGACGCCTTTACCTACGTTAAATAACAACTTAACTCAAATTTAGCATAAGGAATTAAAAAAATTTATTCAGACAAGAGTGATTACTCATAGCTAAGAAAAACTCGGGAAGATCCAATTATGTAATAATAATAATCACAGCTGCAATGGATTGGTGTGATCACTGCTCGAGTTACAGACCAGAAATTGTGAATATTTCTAATTTAAGAGTTGGTTTTATATTTACATAAATCTTATGCTATTGGCATAGTTTAAATATACAAGTAGTTGGACAACCTTACCTGGATTTTGGGATAGTAAAATTTATTGGTTTTTGGATTTCTCCGCTAGATGGATGCACTCCCTGTTCATTCATTATTTGCAAATTCACTATTTTTTAAATACTCAGCAGCTGTTCAAATGTTTGAATATTTAAGCTATGAGCTTAAGCTAAGATTTTAGCTTAAATATTCAAGCAGTTGAACAATCTTACCTTGATTTGAGATAGTTAAATTTATTGGTTCTGGATTTCTCCCCTAGATGGACGCAAAAATTTACTAACTTTTAAATACTCAGAGGTTGTCCAACTACTTGTATATTTAAGCTATGCTATTGGTCTCAAGTTGAAGGATTTTTGAGGAAAATTGGAGTAAAATCCCATTTTGTTGGAATTTTAAGTAGAGATTTCAAGATGAAATTTACAGACAGAATTAACTCTTATGTCAAATAACCGGTAGCACGTCGAAACAAAAACGTCGAAAGTCAAAAACGACGAAAAACAAAAATTTCGAAAACAAAAAGGGCGAAAACAAAAACGTCAAAAACAAAAATGTCGAAATCAAAAAGATCGAAAACAAAAACGTCGAAAACGAAAAGGTCGAAGTCAAAGCGTCGAAAATAAAACCTTTTTTAAAAATTTATTTCACAAAATAAAAATCACAAAGTGTTTTAAACTCGATTGTATCAACTATCCTGGAATTCAAAGTTATAGGCGATACCAGTCAGATAGTCATCCAGGTTACGGTCACCATACGATAGTACTATGGACTTAATTCTAGCCGCAACGTTGCAATACTTTTTTCGTCCTTAGAGTGGTTGTTGGCCACTAATATATTGTTCTATTTTGAACTCGTTTATACCCTGTTCTTTCTTCAAAACATCGATAAACTTTCAAATTGAAGGGTGATTGCAGCTCCTCAAGAGAGAGCTGAAAGCTCGATGTCATCCTTCCACAGCATTGTTTGTTTTGGGCAGGTCGTTGAGGACACCTTCATAACAATTCCAAAATGCAATTGGAAACTTCGGAGAGCGTCTAGTTAACCTGCGCTGGCGGCCGATTCATGTATCTTCAAAATAATCTACCAGAGGTTCAAGTATCTCATCGTTGGTAATGAAGAACTCGGTTTGCATGAGTTCCTCAAAAGATGGAATCACTTCGTCGACGGGGACGAAACTCAAAGCAGCCAACTTTCGAATACTAACTGAGAACTGAATGTTCTCACGGTTCTCGCACTGCACTCGAATCATATGGTTTCTTTGAATAACCCTCCGTATGCATTGACTGAAATTGAAAAAAACCTCCTCTGCCTGAAAGTATTAATCTGAGCGACTTCAAAACCTGTCATGACGCTCTCAGAGGTTAGCAAAAGCATGAGGTTTTTTGGGAACATCAAGGACTTTATCGTATGTCCCCTGACGTTTATTTGGCAAAATAAACGTTTTCGACCTTTTTGATTCCGACGGTTTTTTTTTCGACCTTTTCGATTTCGATCTTTTTGTTTTTCGACATTATTGCTTTTCGACGTTTTTGTTTTCGACATTTTTGTTTTCGACGTTTTGACATGGAATCATATGTATCAAAAGGAAGAGGTAAACCAAGCAAACCAAGGTTTAGTGTAGTTTTGGATCATCATCAAAAGTTTATGACATCTAGAACTCAACTAGAGCTAATGTCAGGGTTTGGTTAGAGCAAATTGAGTGCAAGGTGGTATATTATCCAAAGCTAGCAAGGTGAAACGAAGAAAGAAAGGTAGGCTAAGAAGAAATGAATTCAATTAATTTAAAAAAACAGAAAGAACCAATGAGTTCTGTGTCAAGGGTCGCCAATGTAACCAAGATAAAGATGTTATCTATTAACTTGTCTACTTTTTTATAGCATTAAATGTATTACATCCTGCAATCTCTGGGGTATAATATGGTGCTTCATGTACATGAACTGATGAGGCACCAAGGGCAAACTAGTAGCTGCATCATCCTTCTTCGGATATAAAGCCTTTTTCTCCAAGAAGAGGATTTCTAATCACCCTGTTTTATTGTTAATCGTAACAATGATTAGTCCAGAATGAGAGGAAATCTGGTATACACGTGAAAGGAAATCTGATAAAATCCAGGAAAATTTGAGGAAATGTCTGGAAATCCAAGAATATCTTAGGGAATAAGAAATATAAAAAATTCAAAGAAATCTCAGGAAATTCAAAGAAATTTTAGAAATAATACACATAAGCTTTTTTTGCGTTTACAACTTTTTCCAAAAGAAATCTTAAGGCAATCCGGGAAAATATTTCAAAAATCGCATAAAAGGATATCTAGTGTATACAAATTTGCTTTGCGACTCGCCCCTCGACCCAGAGGTCGAGGTTGAAAAAAATCTGCTAGTACAATAATTCTGATGTTTTCTCACAAAATTATCATGCAGTTACAAATAAGTGGTCGCAGCATTTTTAGAAAATATGTGGTAATTATGAATAAATCTTTTTAAAACACACAAATTTTTTTAAATTTAAATACCATGTTGTAACAGAACTTATGGAACAACTAGGTAGGTGTTCCACATATTTACTTACGTTTACACATATTTCTTTAAGAGGCAAAATCTTATTCTGAGATTACTGGCAATAAAATTAAATTTGAATAACTGAATGTTCAAAAAATCAAATAAAATGTTTAATTTACCTGCTGCGTTAAGGAAGGAGCGTCATTATTCTTGTTCTTTTTGTCAATATTTTCTATTGCACAATTGGAATGAACGCCAGGCAGATCAGCAATTTGATCAGAATCTTCTTTAAAATCAGAAACTTCGCTTTCCTTGTGGTCACCTTCGGTATCACCGTCGACCGTTGCATCGGTGGTAATTGAAAGGGTATCGCACACTCCACTATCAAATTCAACCTTATCATCGTTACACTCGACCTCGGTATGATTTTGACTACAATTGTCGGCATGATTTTCAGAACACTGGTTACTCGACGAATCACTAATGTAACCACTTCTTTCGCTCAAACTGGAAACCGACGAAGAGAACACATTTTTTGTTAACGCAGTTGGTCTTCTATTTTTATATAAAGAACTATTCAATCTACTTGGCATATCACGTTTCGGTGCATTAAAATCGATAGTCATGGAAAATATATTTTTCTTAGGAGTCGGTTGTGGTGTGGAAATTTCTGAACTCTCCACTTCGCCGAGATCGACATAAAACCTAATAGGTGTCTTTTTTGCTGCATCCACGTCCACGTGAACCATAGAATTGTGAGGCGTTTCGGTGTCATTTATTTGCTCGTCATGGAAGTCGAGGGAAGATGCTTCTTGTTCGTTCGACATTTGGAGCATCGAGTATTGAGGTATAGAAGATTGAAATATGAGAGCACCTTGTCTTCTTTCGACATCACGTTGATTTTCGTTATCGCTGTCTTCTCCTAGACTCGTCGCGTCAATGAAACAACTGCTGAATAATTGTTTTTGTTCGTTTTGCAATTGTTTTTGAGCTTTGGTGCGGTTCCTTTTTTCGTCGTCGCTACCCAAACCGGAATCCATTTTAATATTTTGTCGATCACTCTTTTCCTATAACACAACATTCGGTAATTAACACAATTTTTCATGTGCTTTAAGTTAAAATAAACATTTCGCGTAAATAGCGGTTACATATCAACAATAAAACTCCGATTTCTTGCACGCACGTCGACCGTTCGGTGCAATGATACGCCTACATAATTATAAGTTAATTATGTTTTGTTATTCGTCCTGTTAAAATTCTCACAGCTGATATACCAGACACTCCATCATTTTTTTATAAAAAGTGCCCGAAGTGACAGCTACTGTTGTCGGCGTTGCCAAGTTTACTCGAATTTAGAAAATTTATCGTCGCATCTGTTTGCGTCCGTCGGCGTCGTTTCGATTTGAGTTGAATAAATATTGATATGCGCCGGTATAATTCAATATTATGCTTCCTTTCAGATAAAATAAAGCGATTGTTGTTTTTCAAGAACTGCTACTCTTCTACTCTTTACGACACCCAGCGGCGTCGCCAGAGGGTAAGGCCAGGCCCACCTATAATTATTAATTATTTATCTGGCCCATCCTTCGGTTACCCTGGTTTAGATAAGCGTAAAAATTTAATTTCAAATTTTCTCAAAAGTTAGTTGCTATGGCAACCTGTTTTTTTATATTATAGATTTGTTTCGAAAAAAAATTATTAAATATTTTCAAGAAATGTAAAACACATTTCTAAAAATAAGCAAATGATCAAAAACAAAATGGTTGCAAATGATGTAACGGAATCAAAGTTTGTGGTTCCGAATCCCAATAAAATTAATTTTAAAAAATCAAATTCAATAGCATTATTAAATGGACTGTCGTGTTCTCCTTAAAATAAATACATGGTGTTTTTATGAGAATGGGCATTTCGCAGTCGCCATTTCGCAGTCGACTCATTTCGCCGCTGAAATTTTAATTTTTAATTAAATAAGCATCCAAAGTATTTTTTTCAAGGGTGAGAAACAAACTCAGTATTCTTTAATATACAGTAAAATACGTTTATTAAAATCTAAAAATTGACGGATTAATTAAAAATAATAAAATTCGAATTATTTTTATTGTTGCACCCAGAATAGCTTACTTATGTTCTGCAAAATATCCTACGCCGTGATTTTATATTTTTATCTTGACGGGCTTCCCCGTGAACAGTGGCGTAGCCAGGGGGGGACCAAAATAAAATTTTTATTGTAATTTTCTAACTTTCTATTAAGCGTTTGACCTTGAAAATTTGAAAAATTTTCGTCTGCGGCGCTATTACGAGACTCACTTCGCTCGTGCCCCCCCCCCCCGAACTAAATTCCTGGCTACGCCACTGCCCGTGAATTATGTTATATGAATTATTATTTGCATTTACAGTAGAATGCGGTTATAGCGACGGCCAAGGGACCGGCGATATTACGTCGTACTAACCGGACGACGCACAAAACGGTTTGAAATTTTCACGGCGAATCCGGGCAGCTAGTTGAATAATATGCGTGTAAAATAAAAAAAAACAAAAATTTAAATTTAAATTTTTGACTAAAACATGATTGTAATGTACATAATAATGTAGGTACATGTAGATAAGTATATAAGAAACCTACTGGTTTAGAAAATCAAAAAAAAAAAAGTTATAACATAGTGAAAGGTAGCAAAATACGAAGTGTTTTACTCTGGAATAATAATTATAAAGTGCATAGAAGGCATTTTACTTGTGTAAGGCATTTGTGGGGGCGGCAATATAATGCGAAGTATGCATTTGCGCTTGAAATTATTAAGTATTTTGAGACGAGCGTCGTTTTAATCGGACGATTTTTAATAAATACGTCGCTTAAAGCGGTTGGTCGCTTTAACGGGAGTCGTACTAAACGGATATACTTTCGCAGGATATTCTATGAAAACCAAACTTGAGGTTGCACTTACGTCGTTAAAAGCGGTCGGTCGTTATAAACGAAGTCGTACTATTCGGATTCTACTGTATTTAATAAATAATTTTATTTTTATAGCTTCAGCAGAAAGAAATTCTATAAATGTAAATATTTTAGTAAATCTATTTTTCTGACTAAAGAATAATGAAACTGGTTTGAGTGTGGTAAACAGGTTCTTAGTTACATTGTTACGCCACTGACTACGATAACAAAATTTTAAAATATGTTTAAAATAAAATGAAAAATTTAAAAAGAAGAGGTACATTCGAAGTAAAAATTTTTCAAAATAGTAAAACGGTTTTGAATTTCTTTACGTCTACCTTGATGAAGATACAATTTTTGTTTTTATCTGAAGAACTCTTGAACTAAGGTAATAGCTACCAGTCAAAACGAAACCACTAATAAATAATAGAAAAAATTAACTTTCAGCTTAGGTTTACTAACTTATAAAACGCATAATATTACGTAAGAATAATCATATTTTATGTTGTACGATTTATGTTAGCTTCTGAATGCTAATTATCATTTTGTTTATTGTTAATCTCATCAGACTTTAACCGACTTCGAGATAAATGTTACGTATTATTTAAACGATTAATTTGGTGGCAATGATATTAATAATAATTATTATTATGTATCTATTTTTGATTGCTATAAACGTATCCACAAATGTGGACCCAGGCTTCCGTTCTAGGGGGAGTAATTAATTTTCCAAAAAGATTTTTTTTGTATGTTTACTATTACATAATTGTATTTTATAACGAAAAATAAATGTTTAATGAGCGATTTGATGAGACCTCTGAAAAGGGGAGATAATTACGGCCTAGGACATTTCGTCTTCGCTACTTTGCCGTCTCATTTCTCCGTCAAAAATTTAGTATTTAATTTTTTTATGCTAACATGACTATAAAAAAGCATTTGGAAGAGTGCTTTAAAACTTCTTATTTTGAATTTAAGTTTTAAAAATACAAAACAATAGGTGTCAACCGAGACGTATGAAATACCCTCCAGTGCACCTTTTCCTTTTACTCACGAATTACTCAGTAGTCAATTCTGGATGGCATTCCATATACCCCAAATAAGGACAGTTATATCTCTAATTTATAGGAATGCCATTTCTCAAAATAACCATAATAATGCAAAATGCGCACGAATAGATTAATGAGATTTCCTCTATTATGATTTTCGGAAGTCTGTAATTTTCTAGTTTTTTTACCAAATGCTTAGGTTCAGAGATCAATTCACTTCAAAAACTCCCTGCTTAAAATTACAATTTTGGAATTTCCTCCTGGATTGCCTTTTGAAGAAGTTAAAAAAACAAATAAAAGATCATCTGCAATATTCCTAAAATTTCCCTTCATTTGCACCTGCAATTTTCTCTTGTTTGCGCCAATACGTCGTGTATAGTTTTTTGGACTTGAACACGATCGTACGCCGAGCTGTTATTTTTTCAAAATAATAATCAAATAATATAAATTTTTCGCTACATCGAAAGTCCATTGTATGCAGACGTTTGACAGAAAAGTTTGAGAAACGCAGTTGTGATTTCCTAAAGATAACAAAGAAAAAGAATACTACTAAAAAATGTCAGCATTGTTACGTTGAATTATTATTACACAGAGGCAAAATAATTAAGTGAAATAATTACATAAAGTACAAATAAAATTACTTCGTCTTATATAATAAAATTAATTTGACAACCATGTCATATGATGATACACAATTTGACATGGTGAGCGCGTAAAATGTGAAATCAGTCGAATCAAATTGTTGTGTTCGATATATTAGTAATATTATCGTGAAAGATAAAAACTCGAATTTCGAAAAATGTATTGCTTACAGTGGCTTATTCCAGTGCTCCTCATACCAAAACCTGTCAACCCCGCTTTGATACAAACGCACGTCTGGTTTATGGTGCTATATTTAATAGGATTTTTTTTGGAAAGAAAACCTTGTACGATATGTAGTTTAGTATTTTTAACGGCAGTCTTTTTGGTGTGCTACAGTGGCATCGGAAACTGTCTCTTTTGGGCTTCGACTTGTGAGAATGGTTAAGCAACGAATTGTATCACAGTTACACGTAGCTGTGCTTGTGAATACTAACTTTATCTAATTATAAGCTATTGACTGCAGTTTTATATTTATAATTTGGCCTCACAAATACGGTAATTGTTAAGTATTTATTGGCTATTAGCTTTAAGGACCTATGTATTTAATTTTTGTTTACTAATTATACGGCTAATGTTGTTTTTGCTAGCAGAATTTTTCTTATTCGAATAATTGTAAATATTACATTTTACATGTAACAGTGATAATAAGGTGAGTTGTTTAATATTTGACTGTTAAATAAAGTGTCGAACTTGAATCTGTAGGCTGTTGATTTCTAACTCCCCGAACGAAATTAAATTTTGTATTTGTCTCGAACCTAACGGTCGAATTTCATTTGCCAAACCACTAAATTAATTATTTTCTGCAAATTAAAACGTTCGTGCCTTTTTTTGAATTTATTAGTTACTTTATTTTTTTGTGTTGGTCACGCCACTACAGGTCCGCCATTCTGCAGGGAACGTAACCTTAAATCTGTCATTTTGTAGCGCTTTCTCGGCTGAAAAGTTTCGTAAACACGTGGTTCGAAAATTTATTATAATATTCTCACAAAATGGATAAACCTGTTGTGTTGGCACGCGTAATCAAAGTTTTGGGCCGTACTGGATCCCAGGGACAATGTACGCAAGTAAAAGTCGAGTTTATTGGAGAACAAAATCGACAAATCATCCGCAACGTTAAGGGACCCGTTCGCGAAGGCGATATCCTTACATTGTTGGAATCTGAACGTGAAGCTAGAAGATTACGATAATTTAGGATTATGTAAGTTTACATTTATTATTTAAATGAAATATTCGATATTAATGTATATTTTTTTTGTTTAGGAATTCGTTTGTATAAAAATGGACACTTTCAAAGGACATGGTGTATTCGTTTTGTGGATATTTTGTATGTTATTGATAAGAATAATACAATCTGTCTTTTGAAATATAAATTTGTGTTTTAATTTAAGTATTTAATTGCTGGGATTAGGATAAATATAACTGATCAAAGGTGTGGTGAAAGATCTAACCTATAAGGCTTGCGGGAATCAAAATATTTTCTGCAGATTTGCAAAGCTTAAGTTTACTTGGGGTAGATTTTTTAATTACTGATATTGTTCTAAAAGAAATTTTTAACTCAAATTGAATCATAGATCTGTAGCTCGATGACGAAGATTCCAATGCCAATAAATCACAATTTTAAGATAAGACATAATTTGGTTATATCAAAAAATTGTGTTAATAATATAGGCCTGACAGTAGTGCAAAAAAATGAGAATAAATATAGAAACTTCTTTCCATTTTTAAAGGTTTCAGTAGGAATCAAACTGATTCCAAGTTTGCTGTTCTGTTGAAATCGTTGAAATACATCAAAGGTACAAAAATATAGGTTTTTGACAAAGTCTTTTAATTTTGAGATAATATAATTATTTATTAGAGGCAAAAATATAAATACACAAGCTTCAAGGTATTAACTCTCTGATCATCCACCCCACAATCGAATTATCCTATGATCAACATACGTCGACCAGGTCTGGCTTCTCTTATTTGTTGAAACCATGAAATGAAAAAATTCCACAAAAAACTTACCCAACTACAAGTTTCAAATATTCTGATGAAATAATAGAACACCTACTCTTCTTTCATGTTTTCAATTTTCAAATAAAATTTATCAGGCAGCTGTGAAAGAAGCGGACTTATCAAAATCTTCAAAAATCAATAATACGCTACTCTGAGTGGCCAGAGCTCTGGAAGTCTGGGTTGTAGGATTGTAAGCTTCATTAGCTTTTAGGTAATCTGCCGCTGGCCAAAAAAATTAGAGAAATATAAGTTTATTCTATATTGATAAAAACAACACAATCCTAATGCTTTACTTAAAATGTTCTTGAAGCATTTGTATAATTTTGGAACGATTTTCAATTTTTGCAACTTTTCCTTGAAACCTGTTACCATTACCGGCTCCTTTTCCATTTAATACTTCCATAACACTAAAAATTACCAAGTTGTTATTCAAATTTTATCTTTAAATAATAAAAACTTACTTATTTCCCAACTTCTGGATCACCGCGTTGTCTCCATACATCATAACATTTCCACTTCCCTTATCCTCGCCTACCGATATAAAGAAAAACGTTTTAGCCGATCCAATTTCTTTAATAAAAATATTCATGAAGTCAGAATCACCCTCTTTACGGTGCAAGGTATAATATGCAGGCTCAGGTAAAATACTTTTAAATTTTTGTGCCTCAAATATAGCCAAATCTTTTAAAACATTTTTAAGGTCTTTGGAGATAACTCTTACATTTTTCTGTAACTTTTCGACCAATTGTGCATGCTCGGAAGGATTATTTCTACAAGTTAACATATGGATTATAATAAAATACCACTTATAGAAAACTCACTTGAGAAGAACTGTAAGTTGCTGCTCCCTATCTAAACATGCAGATAACCGCTGCATAACTCTGTTTCCAACCAAAAAATACAGCAAAGTTTTATTTTTTCGTTTGCTTTTTTCTGTATTCAATAATTTGACTACTTGGAGCTGCCCTAAATTGGTAACATGGGTACCACAGCACATATTGCTTTCAATACCTTCGATTGTTATAACGCGAACATCGCCAACATGATCATCAGGTAAACCACGAGTGTGTACCTTCAATGAAAATATTATTAATGCATTAACTTAAAAAAACAAGTGACATACGTTTCCCAAGTCATCTGCAGATTTAAAAACTTCAACAGTAACATTTGTGTTCAAACGAATTAATTCATTGATTGTGTTTTCTGCCCTGGTTATCTGATCGCTGGTTAAAGATGGACAATCTGACAAAGTTACGCAAAATTAGTATAAGTAAATTATTTGTGGGAAAAACTGTACCCACCCAATTCAACATGAGATACTTGATCACCTAACCACCAAGATCCAGTGGCGAATCCAAAATCTCTTTCAAAAACTGCTGTTATCAAATGCTGACCTATAAAATAATTTATACAAAATTACAATTAAAAATGGACTGGACGATGTACCAGAATGTTGTTGCATGTGATCAAAACGTCTATTCCAGTCAATAGTTTGCTTCACATTTTCTTTAACTTCTAAAGGTTTGTCCACAAAATGTATGGCATCTTTACCACGCCGTTTAACTTCGTATACTTTAGATTCGTTTAAGAATCCATGATCTGCAGGCTTTAAAACAAAATATTTTATTCTTCCTGTTTTTATTTCAAATATGTATTAGCAGAGCTATAAGTTATTGCCAGAAAATGTTTTACACATTTTCTTGACAAATTTATACTCGTAGCACCGTGAATTTTATTTGTGATAACTAGTAAAGAGAAACTTACTTGACCACCACCTTCCGGAAATAAAATTGTTTCTTCTAGAATCACTTCATAACCATCAATGTTGGTATCTTTGCCATCAATATTAACAGTAAATTGTGATTTTTCACAAGAAACCACCTCGGATGAATACTAAAATCGAACAAAACATTTATGAAATCAGTGGTTAGGATTGTAAGGTAATAATAAAATCGATGACTACTTAAATAATCATCTCATAAGGTATTCTTTTGTAGCAACTTATAAATGTGAAGATCTCGAGAATGCCAAAGTACTAACAAAATATAGTTTTCGAATGAAATTTATATTTTCTCACCTCTTTCAAAAAGCTATCCTCTTGACATTTAAACACCATATTGGAGCAGTAAAATGCAAATATGTATTATTATCTATCGATAATTCTTACCTGACTCTTAAAAATAACATCTATTACATTTGCAAATTTGAGGTTAGAAATCAAACGTCAAAAATGTATTAACAAATGACAAACTTCACTACCGGCTTCCCGATAAATCGCTAAATTCACTTCATTCCAAATTTGTTGTGACGTGTAAACACAATAAGTGGGGATGCAATGCCATGTGTAACACCACAAAGTTCCACGTAACGCCGGATTTGACCTAGGTGGAAGAAATTCGGTAAATCGGTGTCAATTTACTTAGCCATTTGCAGTGCAATAGACAACCGATAAAATACGTAAATAAAATTAAAATAATTCAAGAAAAATGAAGAACATTTTTATGTTACTGCTTTTGGTTTTGCCAGCTGTTCTTTTTACCTTAAACGGCGGTAAGTAGCTTTATTTCCTTTATAACAAAAAGAATCTAATTATATTGACGTTTACAAAGTTAACATATGATAACTTTGTTTCAAATTTTTGCACGCCCGCTTTAAATATTTAATTTCTATAGGTAACCAGTTCTTATGTAAAGCTGAAGATTTAACTGAAGACGAAGGCGAAGCTGAAGTTGAAGGTGAAGCCGATATCGAAGACGTTTCAACTACCGAAGATGACGAGGATGAAGTTAAGGTCACATCGTCTCCAGATGCTGATACGATATTGAAGTTTGTACGGCCAATTTCTGTAGGATCACCACAATTTGGTAAGTTTAATCTTGATATTATCTTCATTTTTTATTTAATAATTTTCTTTTTTTGTTACAGAACTTCCCGCGGGACTTCCTGTCGAATTTTTGGTTGGTTTCCGTAACAAAGGACAACAAGATTTCGTAGTCGAGACCATCGAAGCTTCCTTCCGGTATCCAATGGACTTCACTTTTTATATTCAAAACTTCTCTGCCATTGCTTACAACAAACAAGTTTCACCTGCACAGGAAGCCACACTTGCTTACAGTTTTATACCATCTGAAACGTTTGCTGGAAGACCTTTCGGATTAAGCATCAATCTTGCTTATAGAGATGCTGCCGGTAACAGTTTCCAAGAAGCAGTCTACAACGAAACGGTACAAATTGTGGAACTTGAAGAAGGTGAAATAAAACCATTTCTTTTAATAATTATGTACTTACTTAACAGTTATTTGCAGGACTTGACGGTGAAACATTCTTTTTATACATATTTTTGGCTGCCGGAGTAGTTTTACTATTGGTCCTTGGTCAACAAACTTTGTTAACGGTAGGACGTAAACGAACAAGTCGAAAAGTACCAGTAGAGACTGGCACCAGCAATCCCAATAATGTCGATTACGAATGGTTACCACAACAAACTTTGGCAAATTTGAGTAAGTTGCTTTTTTGAACCACCAATAATTTGTCGTTTTAACTTTTTTTTTATGATGATACAGATAGAGAAAAGAGCAAGTCCCCGAAATCTCCAAAATCGATAAAGCAGAGTCCCAAGGATAAAAAAGTTCAACGTAAAGCCAAATCAGCCTAATGTAATTTTTATATTTGATATCATTTCATTTTGATCCATCCACAGAAACAAGTCATTTTTGTTATTGTTATAATTTATATAAATAAATGAACAAAACTTTACAAGATTATTTATAACGTGATTGTCATATTAATAAGAAATTCAGGTTGTGTGTTGTAGACTATTAATTAGGTTGATCATTATTCTTGTAAATATGCATTCATATTTTCTTTTTCGATGTTGATTTTCCTATGGAAAAGAATAAAGAATGAAGGCGTTTTTCTAAAATGTATTTTATTTAATATTGAACAAAGATAATATGCTAAATTAATTTTTAGTAAAATTGATTGCCACCCACACTTCAAATGAAACTAGTTTAAATAGACTGGAACAGATTAAAGAAATTCATAATCGTAATGTATGTAGGTCATATAATGAAGAAGTGAAGTTCTTTCTAATAGAATGAAAGTAAAACTATACATTTTGTTCAATTAAAATTTTTATTTTTGGCTGTTCTGAAATATAATTCTTTAAATTGAAAAAGTTTTAAATTTTAAAATAAGAGTTGAGTTTAAATAAATTTTATTAGCTGTAGAGCAACTTAAGTAATTATCCGAACTGGTGGGCAACAAATTTATTTTAGTTTTCAAGTTAACTCATTGATTTGTACTATCCAGATATATACGATTGCTTAAAAAAATGTTATAAATGTACAGTTGGGCATTATTTTGGAATAATGCCGTCATCCGTTAACACTTTACCGGTCGTGTATATGTGTAAATTTTATATGATTGTATGTGTTATAATATAACATTATATTATACTACTAATAGTAGATACATAGCATATTTAAAGGCTTCCGAAAAGTTGATTAAGGTGTCACAATTTACTTTTTGTTAAATTTGTATGAGAGACATGCAAAACTGATTGTTTTCCATGACAGGGTTAGAGCGTGCACTGTTTGTAAAAAGTGTTTTTGAAAATATATGTTGACTCGATGCTGTTCAACATTATTTTAAAAATTAAATGACATTTCTTCTTAAATTGGATTGTTACGAAGTAGAAAACAGTGCCATTCTTGATAACACAAATTTTTGAATGATGTGGAAGCACTGTAGCTTTTCCAAATTTATTAAATTAACTATAATATTATATTGACAAGGAAAGATTAAATTGCTGCACGTTGGTTAAAAGCAATCTTTGATGAAAAAGATTATTTTCTTTTTTCCTAGTTGTTATGCGACTGAAGATCGAAAATAATTGCGAAATAGGATAGGGTCTATCGCATAACTAAATTTTATTTTAGTATTTTTTAATTTTTATAGTTTAAGTTTAATTAACTTTTTATATTGAAGATTTAATTTATTATATTTTACAAGTTACGAATTTATATACTATCAATTTAAATAATTTTTGTAAGGTATCTAATATTAGTTTATCTTTTTTTTTTCAAACATTCTTAGTGCTAAGTTGGCGAAAAGTGATAATTGATGTCTTTTTATTGTTTTTAAATAATGTGCAGGCTAAGTATGTATTTCTTTACTTTACGGTTAAAATTCTATTTTAACATTTTGTTTTGTTTTGTTAAATATCCATATTTTACAAATACATACTAAATACCACACATTTTACTTGACTTTTTTTGAAATTTTACAACAATTGTTTCCAAAAAATTGGCCATGATAGTATTTAGCTATTCTGTAAATAAAAATGGAAGTCAAAGCGATATCATTTTAGGCCAGTGTCCCCTGCCCTATTTTCTAAATTTCTACGGTAATCATTGGAATTCCTTGGAAATCTTTTCTAAGTTCTGAACGAATCTGCTGTAGACAAGAACATAACTTAACAGGGCCGGAACTAGGGCGTGGCGAGAGAGGCCACCGCCACGGGCACGAGCTAGTTAGGGGGCGCCAAATTTTCAATTTTAAAATTAAATTTAAAAAAAATATATAAAATAAAAGGCACTTTCCTAATTTAAATATTACCTCGAGGGGCTTAATGACAAAATTTCAATTTTATGTTTAAAAAACGAATTATTAATAATAACATAATAATTATTACAAAAGATTTTATTATTTGGTTCTACTTTATTTAATTTATTTGTTAATTGAAGAAAACAATTTTTTGTTTAATGCTTTTTTATAAATATCTTCTACCTACTTACCTTTTAGTTCAAAAAGAGAAAAAAAAAATGAATTTTTTCAGTTTTAATAAACTCCCACG
The DNA here is from genome assembly GCA_947369205.1 of Cantharis rufa. NCBI lineage: Eukaryota > Metazoa > Arthropoda > Insecta > Coleoptera > Cantharidae > Cantharis > Cantharis rufa. Next base: position 11,990,338 of record OX376303.1, read on the forward strand.
CGATTTACGGTCCTGGTGGGCAGGGAGAGAAGGCTTTTGGGGGTCCAAACCCCCTCCGAAATAAAGCGTGAGATAAAATCTAATTAAAAGTTATAGCAGGATACCTGTGGGCCTTACCATGCGTAGATCAACTACCTGCTGCTGCGTGCTTAGTCCTTGAATATATTTTTTAAATAAATTTGCTTTATTAAACTTATTTTTTTTGAGAAATTAAGTATTTTCGTATCGCGAATTTCTAACTTTACCAATATAGAGCTTAGAGAAAATTTCAAAAAATTTCTCCTGCGGCGCTATATGCTGGAGGTTACCTCCAAACCCTCCCTGCTAAGGGCGCAAGTTTCAAAGTCACCACGGATAAAAGCATTATAGCAGAAAATTTTAACTGGTTTTCCAAAATAACGGTTCTAATTTATTTTGTATAATTGTAACTAATAAAAAAAATAAAGGTTCTCGTATCCAGATCTCCTAAATTTTATAATAAAAAGTATAATATTATACAAAATCATTTTTTGTGTGTGTGTACGAGTACTTAAACATTTGACTTCAGAAAAAGTTTCACTTTTGCCGGTGTCGGCTGTGAACGGATTAACGAGATTCTCATAGTAAACTTATAACATTGAAATACAAATTTAACCTTTAGTGCCATACTAAAATTTAAAAAATTACCAAAACAAAAAATAAAAAAAATCTAAATTAATCACGCGATGAAACCTATTGCCCACTTCTTATCTTAGATCTTATTTTCAGGCAAGTCAAATAAGGAAATGTGGTTATATTTTAATGTTTTTTTATCATTAGTACATTGAAGTAGGTAAACACCAAAGACGCAACTAGGTCTAATATTTTGGGGGGCTGCATAAAATGACAACCTATTTTATTTTAGCTCCTTACCTCTTGTTTTTAATAGTTTTTAGTTTTTGCCACATTTACTGGCTTCAGTCAATTAATTTTGGGGAGATAAACCTCCCTAGTTGCGCCCCTGGTAAACACATGTATCAGTTTTTGCATAGACTTACGATTTGCGCCCCAGTTTTGATCAATTTTCTGCGTCCATTGATTCCTCGGTTGACCACAATCTCTTTTTTCTCAATGGCATGGATGAAGAGTATATGCTCCGCCAGGATGGTTTAAATGGTGGTTTGTGGATGGTAAACGAATGGAGCGACTCTGTCTCTCCCTGGTTTTAAGAAATATAATATGTTTCCTAGCGTTTGGGTCCCAATCAATATGACCAGAAGGTCAATATCTTCATCGACCAGTATTACTACTTCAAATTCTAAAGACGGGGATGGATAGGACAGTTTCACAAATCATGGTGTCTGTATCTTCTGTTGCCTATTTGTTTTCAATATAGATTGCGGTGAGTCTTGATATTAGCATATCAATCAGTCTTCATTTGTTTTTGGAATTTGCTGACTATGGGCACCATGGTCTCGTTGATTTGTATTTCAACCACCGACTGCTTCCCCGATCGTCTCATTAGCTCCATGTCTTTTGCCTCTATTTCTGCATTTAGGTTTGGTTAGAATTTTGTTTGATACTGTGCACATGCCTTGCAATTCTTGAAGTTCTTGGGGCTCCACGGAAGGCTTCCAGGATAATTTAGATAAGATAATTTTAGTTCTTTTAGGAAGTAAGTGGTTATACTTTTGAGGAATTTTTTAGAACAAGAAAAGTTTGGCTGATTTTTGTGTTCAATAAAATCAGAATATAAAGAATAAATAGCATATATGTGGCCATTAAAATACTCCTATACCGTTTGTTACCACATACTTATGTGGCGGTTTGGAACATCGTAGGAATTAAGTCAATCAATTGTAAGAAATTTTATCTAATACTTTAATTTTGTAAAGAACAGTCATTATTGAAAAATGCATCGTTCGTGAGTTCTACGCGAAAAACTGAAACGAGTGCAAAAATTTGCGTTGTTTTTGCGATTCCTGATATTAGCTCACCTCTGGCAAGGTGGAAAAGTTGAAAATCGGATTCAACGACCAAAAATGCATATAAAATCTTTGAGAAATAAACTTCCAAATTTTTTTTAAAGCGATACCTACATTGTCAAATTTTCGTGGCTCTGTAAATTTGTGATTATTTTTAAAAACAAGCAATGGAAAAGAGAAAACGCAGAACTAATAAAAATAATAATCATTTCGAATAACATATTTACCGGGTATTCATTTTAAAACTTCTCTCAAAAATTAGATGAAAAAATGTTTCGGACAAAAGTTGTATGATAGCGAGGAGGAAAGAATATTGCATAATTGTTTTTTTTAAATATATTGACCTTTTCAAGGTCATTTGAAGGTCAACTCTGTTTTTTTAAATGGCATCTTATATTTTTTCGCAGATTCATATTTTGCCGGATAATAAAATTTTCCAACAAAAGTTGTTTCGCTTCTTATGCAAAATATGAATATGTCGAAAAAAATATATTGTGCCATTTAAAAAAACAAAAACATTCAAATGACCTTGAAAAGATCAATAAATTAAAAAAATAATTATGCAATATTCTTTCCCGCTCGCTAACATACAACATTTGTCCGAAACATTTCTTCATCTGATTTTTGGTTTTTGAGATATTAATTGCTGGAAGTTTTAAAATGAACATCCGGTATAATAATATACAGTCATTATGAATCGCGTCCATACAACATATTAATAACAATATACTATTCAGTTAGTGAGGAATTTTATAAGTTTTGTTGCTTGCTAATGTATCTTTAGATGAATGTGATTCTAGATCCTGAGGAAGAAGAAAATATATTTTCGAAACGGTGGTCAATAAATAAAGTCTTTTATTAACACTATTGGTTCAAAATTCCCCACTATCTAAATAGTACCTATATTATTTGAACAGTTTTATTTTATTTTGATTTGTGAAAATTAATATTTTTGTAAATATTTATTGTTTTTTTCGATTTTTAAATAATTTTGATTATCTTTTTTTCCCACCATCAAATTGACAATTTTACGGTGAGAACGGAAAGCGAGTCTTTTTGCCTAAAGTACGGCCGATTGAGAAGACGCGAACCAGGTTTGCATGTCCGTGAATTTTGATTATTCTGCGAAATAAAAGTGATTTTTATCTGAAAATTTTATTTTCATTGATTTCTAAATTGAAATATATGATTTTAAGAATAATTTGGTTTACAATAATTAATAATTTAATAACAAGTTTGGTTTGACTTGGAATATTTAAAATAAGCAGAAGCTATACTGGATATTTTGGAAAGACAAGATAAGATTTCGATAGAAGATTAGAAACCTAATTTCTAATACTTCGATCAAATGTTATTCCCACATTACTAATTAAAATTGATTTGGAAAGTAAAAATTTCGTAATGTGAAAAATTATATTTTAAGGAAACGAAAAATTAAGTTTGTTTTGAAAGCAGATGGAATGGAATCTCTTTTTTTAATATTTACATTTGTGAAATTTAAATTTATTCAAAAACTTGAAAGTTAGCCGAACAAATCAAATTATTTAGAAATATGTATTTTATTTTTAGACCCTTATAACTCTCAAGGTTTAACTCTCAATTTTTCTTTTAGGTCTCAACTCTAAAAAAGAGATTACCTAATGACAAACGGCGCAATTCATAATCGCCCACTGTCAGAATATGCTCCAATGCTTTCGTTAGATAGAATTTAGAAAATCATTTTTATGTAATACTATATTATTTTCAATTTTATAATAACCATTTTTTCAGCTTCGTTAATCCTCACAACTGTGCAATTGTCACATCTACCGCACGTAGAAATCCGCCAGCCTTGAAAATTTAACCTTTCAATCTTTAATATTATCTGGCCAGTTACTGTGGGGGTATCTTAATACATAAAATCCCACACAGAGAGAAATATGGGTTACTAATCCACACAATTGTGCAGTAAAATTGCACAATTGCATACTTTTTCTGCACAATTGTGTGGATTCGTAACCCATATTTCTCTCTGTGCAGCACTCTGCTGCTCCGGCCCCGGCTCCTCCGGCGTGTCATTTTTTGGTGAAAAAAGAAACAATCTGATTGGTCGATTTTTTTAGAAAAATATATTAAACCACCGCCGGTACTCCCCTTGGGACGAGTTGCACATCAATCAAGTTTCCAACCAATCGGGTCTAGATGCCCGTCCGTGGACGGGCTTTTTGCTAGTATTATATAATAAACAATAAATAGTAAGTATAACTTTTGTACCAGACCGCTAGTAAAGTACTTTAGTGCCTTCTTTCATCGGCAGTAAAGTAAAACAATTATTTCTACAGAAGGGGGAATCTTCAAGTTTGACAATTTAAGTTTTTTAAAAAAGTTTTTTTTTATAATTTGTACTACCTATCTAATTTTCTGTGGCCCTTAAATAAATTATTAGCAGTCTGGATCTGCTTAAATGAATGTTTTAGTTCATAGTTAAATTTACACATTTTTGCGATTAAGAATGGCACAGTTAAAATGTTTTTTTGATAGTATTGTACTTATACAAATGAGTAAAACAACAAATTGCGGATTATCTTTTCAAGTGTTATTACATAAGTTAAAACAAATAGTCTTCTAGGAATCGCTTGCTATATAGTACTCTCCGATGAGATCTAATCAAAAATCGAAACACGAACAGTTACTCGCAGAAGTATTCGGACGCTGCTAGCAGGGCCGGATCTAATAAGTTTTCGATGGGAGGCAAAGAATTAAATTGCCGCCCCCCTCGATTGGTTTTTATATGTATATACGTATATATTACATAATATTAAAAATCGCTTCTAAAATTTGACAATCGGTTCATGTATTATTTTTAAAATATTTTATTTAAAATTATTTATTTATTTATTTATCTAAATTATTTTTAATTTTATAAAATTGAAAAATATGTGACGTCACCCCAATTGGGAGGGTTTTTTAAAAATGTGACCACCTGCGATAAGGGGGGAGGGGGGTTAAAATCTCTTAAAATTTGTGTGACGTAATTTATGTATGGCCCCTAAGCAGCAACACTAGCACACACAAAATTTAATGAAAAATCTGTAAGACAAATCACTAATATAATATGTACTATACATACTAATAGGCAAACTAGGCAACTGCATAGTTGCGCCGAGTAGTAAAGGGGCGTTTAAATTATTTAAAAAAATTTTAAAATTAATAACATTAAAAATCTGATTTATGGTTAAAATTTTGGTCTAAGTCTCTTTTTACCGCACCCCTAGGATGCAAGAGGGGGCAAGCGCCCCTCTTTGCCCTTCCCTAGATCCGGCCCTGGCTGCTAGTAATCAAATAAAAATCGCTTTTACAGCAATACTTATCAGACATTATTTTTTTGTTTATTTTTTGTTTAATGGTGCAAAAATGAAATTAACGTCGTTGAAATTCCAGAGTTGTGACAGCTAAATTTTAATCAAGTATTGAAACGTAGGAATTCGGTTATTTAAAATAGATATGGAATTTTGATAATTATAAAGTGACAAAACGTTTTCGTTGTACATGAAACAGCATAAGTTGATTAATATAAATTGAACAATTAAGGAGACACATAATATTTAATTACAAGATGCATCACATTCTTGTCGCCTTGAGTAATTCATTCTGCATTAACAAAATTAAACAAGTGCTTTGCTTAATTGTTCATTGTTATAAGATTTTATTATTTTGATATACGAAATAATTGGAAAACGCGTTTAATATTTTCAATTTTTAAAGAATTTACAACGCAACATACTTTTGAATTTCATAAATAGAATATTTAATGGATTACTCCTGCTTAAAATAATTTCAATGTTTTGATTTATGATTGCCAATTGACACATATTTTCTAAGTAAACCACATTGCTATTATTTTTCAACCCCCTAAATATACATAAAATTAAGCAAATATAGAATGCAATAAAAAATAGTGGTTGCCATTTGAAAAGACGTTGACGAGCGCTGAACGGAAGAAGCTATAGCAAAACACTAAACAGTAAATGCGTGATTAATTTATTTTATATTCCTTTTAAAATTTAAGTGTTCGTATATCTAGTAGATAAACATTGGAGATAATACCGAGGTTATCACTTCTAGCCAGATTGTAATATTTTTCAAGTGGAATAACGTTAGCATGCATTTCAGTTTGACATAAATTGTAGATAGACAAAGTATTTAAAATTTTTATGACTTGTAATTCAAAACACCAACATTGGTAGAGCACAGTTTGTAAACGGAGATAGTAATATAAATTAGAACGCGTGCGCGATCGTAGGCGCCACGACGCCGTCGTCAGCTGTCACAGCGAACCTCGACGCCCAGTCTCAGCAGGTGCGCGATGCCTGCAGTAGGCTGCCTCTACGGCAGTCCTAACGTGAATTTAGTTCATATGTGATGTATACGTCTCAGTTGTATAACCCAAACCTCCCGCGAAAAGCGTGCAGGGTGGGTGTTTTTATTTTTGTGTTTTTAATAATAATCGAACACACACATTGTCATGAAACCACAAATTCATTACCGGCCGCAGAAACCCTTTCTGGGTCAATGTGGAATTCAGTGCCTCGAGTCAAAAGGGAAGAACATGCGATCCCACTGGCAGCGGAGACGACGACGACGACGTCTGAATCTTCACCGTCTGTAACACCACCGACAACAACAAAAAAGCCAATAAAACGTTTCGAATTTGCCTCGATCGAATTCCACCGAGTCGAAACCCCCTTTATTATCGGTCTTTGGATATTTTGTGCAAGTCTTGCTAAAATAGGTAGGATATTAATTTTACATACATTTGCTGTCACCGCTTTGCAATTTTACAAACTGTCAAAATATAACCACATTGTTTTTCAAATGTCGAAATTTTGAATCCAAAAAAAATAGGCGGCGCTTTTTTGTAAACATTTTGAGAGATTTTTCTGTAACTTGTTTACATTCGCTTTAATTTATCGTAAAACATCATGTGCGTAGTGCTATCACGAACGAATCAGCCAATTCCTGTTTCCTAATGATTTTTATTTAAATTTTTCACACAAAATGTAACAAAAATGCTAATCTATAGATTTTTACATAATTTTTAATGTTGATTCATTGCCGGTTGTCTTAATTTGAATGATTTTTTAAACGCGCAAATTAATTCCAACCTTTCCTATTATTTTTTTTGATTTTTTTTATTAACTTTTTTTTATCGAAAATATAAAATGTAAATTTTATAACTGCGCGTGGTAGGTAAGTACTCTTGTGATTAGAATATCAGATAAAATACGTATACACCTTTACAATTCAAAATACCAAATTATATAAACGTGTTTTGAATTTTTAACCGGTATGTTCAAAAAATTGTTCGATAATGATATCAAACCGCGATCAGAAATTCAATTTTGTTCAAATTTTTCCAGCGAATGCAATACAACATCACGTATGATAACCAATATTGATTCTTTTTTTTAAGATACCTATAACTTTATCAATAAATAAGAATAAAATAGGTCAAAGTAACCAAAGTCGATAAACCAGTAAGGTAAATTAGCCCTTATAAGTTTTTCATATGAATGTAAGTTGCAAAACCCAGAAGTTGATTCCAAAAAAAAAATTTTTGGAACTTTTTGAATTAAAACTGATAAGTTGATTTGTAATAATCAGAAGATAAGGTAACAGTATTGCAAAAATTTTCAACCTAAATTGAATATCTTATCTAGATACGACTTTTACTAATATAAGCTACCAGACAACTCAACCGCATAATTTTAGGATATTATGAAACTCAAAAATCGAAAAATAAAATTTTTAAATAAGAATTTTTTCATAACGTCACAACGTCAGGGTCAAAATGTTCTAGAACGAGATTTTTTTATCTAAGTTTTTCGTTATCAAAGTTACGACAATTTGCCAAGTTAATATAAAGTTTTAAGAAAGCTATCACCGCAAAGTAATTAACTGACTAATTGGAAAAACTTGGATTTTGAGATTACATTTGCTCAGATTTTTTGTAATAATAATAATACTTGATATGGGGAGAGTTAGGAGAGATGCAGTAAAATATTAGTCAATTTGAAACCGAAAATCCTTTACGCTTAACCGAGTGATCGGTTTAAAAACGATCAACCCCAATATTCTCTGAAGCTTAAGAGATATTAATTAATATTTTATGTTTGAAAGCCACATCAACTTGATAAACTTGAAATGCTAGCTGATATATTATAGTGGATCATTTTCATTCAAGTATTTCGCATGTAATAATTTGGAAACTCAATAGATGCGGTTATCGGCGAGTTTCAAGTAGGGTTGGGTTCTGCTTTACTAAAACAAATTTAAAACAACAACAATTAAATCAAAGATTATTACCCAATTCTGCATCAAAATCCGTAACCTTGCGGATTGTTATCATGATTGGCAAAAGCTTCCATCACGAATACACATTACAGGAGCAACATAAATATGATCTTCAAAGTCAACTCTATATGTATAAAGGGAAGCAATGTGGAATTCCATTGTTGAGACCATATCCTAACAATTGTTTCGTCCTTGGTTCAACCTCCACAGGGTGAGTTGGTGGGAAACCAACTCACATGCCATCCGATAATGATCGAATATCCGATGTAACCCTCAGCAGTCAGGAACGGAATTTATCCCAATGGTCTGAAAGAAGACATTTCAATCTGTAACTTGATCAGTAAATTGAATCTGACACAAGTAATTACTTCAAGCTTTTGCCATGCAGGTTAATTAGAACGGTCTTCCAAAAGCTATCAGGCTCATCCAGCCTGATCCATCAGTGAACCGTTATTTTTTAAAAAAATTTTTAATAACCTGTTTTTGTAGTAGCTCCTCTTCCTTAGACAATCAACTGGTGCAATATTGTAACTCTTAGCCTTTACAAGTTATGCACTGTTTTGCAACTTCTTTTCCACATTCCATGTGATGTTCTTTCCACGTGATGTGCCACTTGTGCACAGTGCTGAAAATAAAAAGATGCAATTTCGTTAATCTATTTATGCGCGTCACTAATAACACTTTATTGTACCATTACAGGTTTTTGATAACATTTTCTTTCATTTATTTCATGAATCTTTCATTTCAAATTTCATGTTTGTACGTTCAGAAGTTTTAGGAAAATAATCAATATCAAATATATTGTTGGAAGTTTAGGTTTTACAATTTATTATATTTTTGTTTATTTTCTCTAAAACTCGATCTACACAGTAAAAAATTTGTTGTCAATTTTACAACAGTTGGAGTATACGGGCCATTACATCTAGTACCTAGTTAAAATGATTTGTTTTATAGTAACAGTAACTGAATTTATGTTGATTGATAAAAATTAGGTAATATTATGAAACACCTGCCATTAAAAATCAAATTTTATTAATATCAAATTAATGGTTCAAGAAAAATAATGTTTCACTTAACTAATTATTATTAAAGGTAGGGAATTTTTATCTTACATTGACAACCGCAAGAAGGATCTTGTCCTAAAAACTCCGGTGGTTTACGTTTATAATAAAAACAAGTGGACATTAAAGTAAAAAAAAAGAAGTTTTTCATTTTCTAAACTATCGGCCTTCTTCTCTTTGAAGAAAGGTTCGGGCATTAATAAGACCCCTCGGCTGCTTAAACCAGATGGGGAATGCCTGTAACCCTGTTTTTAATAGTTGACGGAGGCAATCGTCAATCCAGGGGGACCGCCGGCTTTACGTGCCCTCCGAAGCACGGAGACGGTCATATGAAAGTTTTTGACTTTCCCCAGATTTGAACCGAGTACCTTAGAATCAGCAGTTGTTCTTTTTGAACATAATCATAAAGCTAGGTTTTTTAAACCGGGGGGTCTGGGGGGTATGGAATACCCTCCAGTACACCAGAGATTGTGCGCAAAAAAGTATGTTATTGAACTTATAGGTTTCAAACCAGAAATTTAACTTCTAAAATTTTAAAATCTAAGATTTATGATTTGAAATGCAATAACACATTTTATTTTTTTTTGAACACAATTACTGATGTGCTGGGGGGTGTTCCATACCCCCAGACCCCCCGGTTTGAAAAACCTAGCTTTATGATTATGTTTAAAAAATAAAATTTATTTTTGAGCTTCTGAGTTTCAAACTAAAAATTTAACTATTTATATTTTTCTATTCGATTTTTGGAGAGATTTTTTGATATCTCTGAAGCGTATAAACAAAATTTATATAAAAAAGTTTTCATCTCTTTCCAGATAGAAAATTTAACTGGCTACAACTTATGTCTAGTAAAATATTTTGAAAAACAATAACAATTCGCTTGAAAACCTAAAATAGCGAAGAAGATAAAATAAAAATGTAGAAATTAAAAAAATAATTTCAAAAAAATCAAAATTTCTTTTTATTGAAGGTAAACCTTTAATTAGAATTTAAAATTTTGGTTACTGTCAGTTAAATGGGCCCATGGAAAGAGGACAATTTTCTGAGCATTAAAAAAAGTTATTGCAGATTATCCATTAGTTTGCGAGAAAACGGCATTTAAAAATCGAAATTTTACGTGCATTTTAGATAGAGATCAATGATCAAACCTCGATTTCTACCCAGGTATTCTGTTACCGGTCCGTGTGCTCAGATAAACTCTTAGTGATAGGGATCTATGACTCTTATCCCCGTATTAATAGTCACGGATTAATCTGAAATTCAAGATAATCCCAGGATTTACCAATTAGATTACTGTAATTTAGACCGTATCGTAACAACAGCTGCTATTTCGAGAATTAATCTTGAATCTCGGATTAATCCGTGACTATTAATGCGGACATTAGGGGTGAGATGCAATTGACTCCCAAACCCAGGCAGTGAGGGATTTATACTTTTGCCGCCTAAGGGCTACTGGCAAGTTGCCGCCCCCACCCCTCCTATTTATTTTCCTGTATTTTTTTACAAATGAAAGACATTATTGCTTCCTGGCAAATAAAGAAGTATTGTAATTCCGATTTTTTCGGTTTTCAGATTTTGACGGAAATATCCGTTTTGACCTTTTTGACCTTCCCTGAATCCATTCTGACTAATTTTGTTGTATATGTTGCATAACTCAAATACGGCAAGTCTGAATTTTCCCTGAATTTTGCCGCCCTGGGCTACAGCCCCAATAGCCCCCCTTTAAATCCGCCACTGAACCCAGGTAACCGATCTACGGGAGCGCCGTCGCAGGTACGCTTGACCTATTCGAAGCGATTGATTCTCCTACGACTGATGAACCCGACTTTGCAATTGCCAAAATCCCGCCTCCTTAAACGCCTCTGTTCAAGACTATTCAGTCTAACTTCAAAGGCAACACTTCTGCCGCCAATGATGGGGTAATGGGGTGCACGAAACCCATCAACTCCAAGCTTCGCTGGAAGATGCCATCTCGGGTGTGCTCGAGGGGCAAATCTCTGGGGAAATTTGATTTACAAGAGACGGGAAATCTGGGGAAATTTTAGGAAATTTCAGGCAATCTTAGGAAATCTCAAGCAATTTTAGGAAATCCGAGGAAATCTTGGGCAATCTTAGGAAATCCAAGGAAATTTCATAAAAGGAAATCTGGTGTACAAAAATTTGGTCTGCGGTTTCCCCCTCGGGTGTGCTTCACCAGCTATTTTGACGGAACTATGGGTTCATCCCGGTATTCCACTTAGTCAATTCATGATTCAAATTCAGATGCGACTGTTACTCTATCGAGTGCACATCGTGCGTGTAGAATGACAGTTTCCAAAATGTTGTTATTTTTTAAATAATTAAATATTCACGAATAAGAACTTCGAGTGTTACATAAAATTCAAAAAAGCACGCCATCACAGTTGCGCAAATCGAAGAGGAGTTGATGCCGAGTTATAAGTGAAGTTAAGTTAATAATGCGTCATACAGTTTGTGGGGGGGGGGATCGCTAAAGCCAGAATTTTATAATTAACAAATTTGTATAACTCTTTTATTTTTAAGACTATCTCGAAGATAAGTCAATAGACCCTAATAATACTTAAATAATATAACATTGTTGTTATGAGTACATAATCTCACGTTAATTTTAAATTTTTAATATTGAAGTACCACCTGCGTATAAGGTAAATAAATTATAAAAAATTATCAAGGTGTAATTAAAATAATAAATTTTAAATTCTATATTTCGACAACAGAAATATAGTCAACCTTCATTAGCTTGGCAGCAACTTATTTATTTTAATTTATCAAAAATATTTTTGCTTCTTAAACATTTACGTAATGTTTGTAAATTTAGTACTACGTTCATCTTTAGTAAGATTAATAATTAATGTAGGTTTTCCTTGCGCTCGAGTACATTATTTGTGTCTGGTTGAGAACGAAATACTCATAGAACACCAGTATATTTACCCAAGAGGGTTCAGTAAATTTCGGTGTGGTTAGCCAAGTCATTAGAATCAAATATTAATTATTGTTTTGGATTTATTGAGTTTAAGGTAAACAATATTAAGTTTTCCGAAAAGGTCAGAAAAATAAAAAGAAATAATAGCTCAGTTTTTTTAGAAACCATTATTGGAATTTTAAGCGATTCATCAGGCTAACATAAAACAAACCAACTGTTTGCTTACTTATAGCATTTTATTAATTTTTAAAATTGAAAAAAATCACACAAATTCATCTAGAAAAACACTTTGGTAATTAATCATGGTGTATAATACTGCAGGATTATTAAAAGTTTTTCCTTCAATGCCGCAGTAGCACTAGTCGAGTATCAGGCCTCGCTTGCACCTCGTTCAGTAACGATCTACTTTCCAACCGATTACGTAAAGAATCAACGATCACGATTTGCAACAACCGGTTAAGCCACAAACGGGTTATTAGAAAAAAATAAACTTTGATTCAAATAAAATTTGTTAGTTACATTATCCTTAATTTTTTTATATAAAAAACTCATTTTTAAACAAGCGAGTTAAACGGTTGTTCCACGACACCCTCCAGATAATCATTAAATTTGAATACAATTTTTGTTATCGACGAAACTTGATATAATACATAAAATACTACCACTTTTAGATAAACAAGAAGTTTTTATTTAGATATCGGAAGTTTTCTAGGTCAATAGAGGAATAATAAAGTTGACCGGTATGGAAAACGGCAACGGAAAAAATAAGTGTGGATTTTGCATTATTAACAATGATAATGAGAAAATTGAGTAATAATGTGTAATTACGTAAAAAGACTGGTTATCCGAGCTTTGAACTAATTAATTACGCTTCTAATTAATATCACGATATTACCGAAAAATATAAATTTTTCCATTTCTTTAAGTAAAAATAATTCACAGCCGATTAGTTTATTAGTTTGATCAATGAATCAATAATCAAAAAATAAAATATAATTAAAATTAAAATATGTAAAAATGTATTTCGTAATTATTTATTTCTACACTGCGTGGGAAAACGCTGTTGTTTCTCCTCTAAAACCAATCTCGAAAATTATCTCCCTTGATGTATAATATACTATTTTTATTATAACGGAAATTTTCACAATTTATTCTGTTTATTAAAATTTTTTGCCGAGAAATATTGATTTGAAGTTTGAAGTCAATGTTTTTGACTAAAAATTAACACACAATATCTAATTTACAAGTTATTTGCTGCAATTATAGAGCTGTCGTGGTTTTTGTTGTAGCATAAATCGATATATTTCTAATAATAAATGAATATAAATAACTGTGAATCAATTCAATTTGATATTTAAATTTCTATCAGGGTTTACTAATTATACCCTTATGGAAGTGAAGTTTGAATTTTAAATTTTAGGTCATACATACTTACAGGGTCATTTGGGGAACGGGAGCATTGTCTCCAAGAAAAAAAATACATAATTTTATTAATTAGTCCATGTCTCATAAATGGCATCCTTGAACTTGATTTAAAAATCAATTTTAAAATATTGAAGCGATTTGCAAGCAAAGAAAATTTTCCTCATCTTTCATCAAGGTTATTACTATTTCGACGAAACGATTTTCCAATGAGGATTGAATGCTCTACCCTACTGGAATGCAAAGGGAAAGGGCTAAAATGGTTCCTTAATTATTCCTAATTAAATTAATCTCGTCTCTATAACGTATTGGATTTAACATTTATAACATTATTAATCACATTGCTAAATTGCTACCCCAGGCGCTGTACAGAGTGCTGCACATTCGCAAAATTTCTAGATACGAAATATGTTTCCAAAAGTTTCTTTACAAGATTTGATCAATTGTAGTCTAAGTAATCTTTCTGCAAGAAAATGTGAAGTCGCTTGATGTATGACATATCTTTTCTAATCGAGGTGCGTCTTCGTTATCATTCATCATCGTGTGCAGTCAAAAGCGGATTTTCTATTTTGAACGAAACTTGTTCGCTCACTTTTGTTTATCTAACCCAGTGGAAAACTATCTTACGAATTATATTCAGGAAGCGTACCAAATTAGATGGGTTGATTTATTTAATTATGAGTTTGCCTTTACGTTGTAGTTCATGCAAAACATTTTGATAAAATCCTAACATATCCAGAGAATGAATTTAGATTTGTGGTCCATAAAAAATTGTACGAAATGACTGGACGAGTTAAGAATTATAAAATATATGTATCGCAATAACCATTAAGAGTTTTATGAGGGCCGTTTGTCTTTATGACGTCTGATGAATTTAACTCGAACCTCATAATATACCTGAAGTAGGTTTATACCTTTCGAGACGATATAAATTTTAGTAGTGGTATTTATTCAATTACCCCAAAATTATACTAATTTGTATGTAGATACAGAATTAGTAATCTGTAGGTAGTAATTTCTTTAGCTGTTGATCATGTACTTCAATTTATATACATTAATTTAAATTAATTTAAATTTTTAATTAATTTCATATTTGGAATCAATTATACTTTTAATTTTTACATCAATGAAGTGCCGAAATCTAATTTTTTATTGTGTCTTTATATTTTCGTGTTAATTTGCGGTTGTTACTAATTATTTGTAAATGTAGCAAATAATTTTTGTTGCATCAACAAATAAAATTAGTTTTAATTACTTACACATTCCAATTTTTTTTTATAAAAAAAAGGTTTTGAAGCATCTTTGGGAGCCACTCAAGTATTCAAATTATTTGTAAATGTAGCAAATAATTTTTGTTGCATCAACAAATAAAATTAGTTTTAATTACATACTTATACATTCTAATTTTTTTTTATTAAGCATCTTTGGGAGCCACCCAAGTATTTTTAAAATTTTTTGTTATTGTAACCGTATATGTAAATCTCAGTTTTTACGAATCTTTACGTTGAATATTTTATTTCTTGCTGTGTACCCTACCACAGTTGACGGAAACCTTATTTCAGTGGATATAAACCTGATTGTGCAAGATTTACTTCTAATAATTTTTTTGTCAAATTTGATTGGAGCCTTTTTTTATTTTTTGCAACAACTTTTGCATTAGGTTAGTGTCAAGGTGAAAATTGTTACTAAATTCAATATTTCATCAAAATTACACAGAGAGAAATATGTGATACTAATCAACACAATTGTGCAGAAAAATTTCACAATAATGTCGTTCGTTTCATTAGTTCGGCTAGGTTAGGGTTAGCTTAGATTTTTGAAAACGAACTACATATTGTTTTATCAGAAACACAGCGAGTTGACAGAATTTTTGAACAGAATGTAAACAAACTAATATGTATTAAACTAAAATAATGTTAAAGTTGTACAAAACAAACAGTTGGAAATTCACTATCTGTTTTTTAAACTTTTTGTTTTTCATTTAATTTTTAATAACTTTCTGTCAATATGTACCGCCAACATACACAATAACATTTTTTCACTTTTCCGTAATATGAATTATATACGACGCTGATTTACAAAGCAAACGAGTAAGATCGTTTTTGTAAACAATTTAGTCTACAATATTTTTAATCACATGGAAGTTTGCTGTAAAGTTTAAAATGCATCCAAGCTAAACTATTCATTTGAGGACGATTCGAAGTAACAATTAAATTTGATAATTTGCTGACATTATTTTAATATAATGTTAAGACATTGACATTAAATAAACATGATTGATTTTTGGCATAAATCCTGTAGTAGTTTATAAATTAGAATCGTTTCCAATGGCAATTTCGGTCGCCGAAACCAGAGATTGTGTACTATTCAGTTGGTACCAAAAATAAAGTGTTTTTGCTTTTTACTTTTTGAATATTGTAGAATTTAACAGTCCAGAATTTCAGAGGAGCCTGAGCCTTCCTTGCCTCATCTGATGAGCCGCCACTGGTCTTGAAAAGTTCAAATAAAGATAACAAAATTTATTTTAGTTTGGTCCCAATTATTTCTACATTAAAACTCCTGTCAACTGATCTATTATACGATTTACTAGATAGTGGATTACAAATTTGTACATTATTGAATTTGAAATAAATAACTTATTAGCTTCAAAATCCCTAATCTGAGAATAATTGACTAGCTTACTGTAGATTCGGTATTAATTTAAATTTAATTATATTAAAACAATACGCAAATACAACAAATGTTGCTGTTACCATTACTAAATATAAAATTGACGAATTGATTTTTCTGAGTGTATGAATGTTTTTTTATTAGTTTAATAAAAACTCCCTTTTCCTAATCCCATAAAATTTATTTTGTATGTATCAAACAGGATTTTTAGGTCCCTCAAAATTCTACCCAATTTAAATTGTCCCAAAAATTGTGTGATGTCATACAGCCTTTAGAAACAGAAAGTACGTTTATATTTGGTGTAGTATGTACTTAATGTATTTCCTAATCTGCTAAATTTAACTGAAACGTCATACAATGAAAGTTATTGTGAAAATTTTTATTTACCATTCATAAACAAATTTAAATTTTTTATACTCAAACACAGTTATCTTCTAATTATAAAATATGAAAATATGTATAATTTGATCTTATCATGCAATAAATAATGGTAGTTATTACCAAAATAACTTATTCAAATAAATTGTAACACAATGGTTTATACACTACAATAATCTAAAATTAAATAATAATATTTAAATACTTGATATAATTTGAGTTTCCAAAAAAAGAATTTAAAGTTATGCCTACCCACTATTTATATGTTTGTCTAATAATTAACTTGTAATACACCGAAAGAAACTTTGGTTTGTCGTACATAATATTGATGTGGAAATTCATAAATGCAATGATATTTTTCATGAATATGATGAATATTGTTCATTGGAGTAAAAATTATTTTTTTCAGTGTAGATACCGTTTTTAGCATTTTGGTGAGCTTGAGGTTGGGGTATTAGGATGTTTCTATCTTGGAAGCTTTTAGTGTAGAGCGAGTTTTATGCAGACCGCAGAAATGTGCTAAGAGAAAAACGAAGAAAAACAAGAATACAATATACTTATATACTTGATTCGAAAAATAAAACAACTGAAGCATAATACTCGTACATAGGCAAGATGAATGAAAACCCAACCCCAAGACAGTAAATTGTTTTATTAACTAATTAAGTTCCTAGCGAAATCACAATTTAATGGTTCAAAGTTACTCAGCCAAAAAGTACGTTAGCGTTAGTGGTCTATTGTTTTTCTCATTATAAAAAATATAAATAGGACAATATATTATAGCGCAATTCGTTGCGATGATATAATAAATTTTGCTAGTAAATACAATTAACGTGCGTTTTAATATTAATTAACCGAGCTATGTTTCAAAAAACCGGAGCCAACGTACATTAAATATTGATAATTTCTTCATTGTTATGAATGACCGCCGTGAACTCCACAAATTCATTAATTCCAAATTGACGTCGTGTTTGCTCACAGTCTAAATTGTAGATAGTTTTTTTATGTTACTGCTACAACCAATTTATGGGGCTGTTATTTCTGGGCCTATTTGCGTGTTGTATTCATAAGGGATGGGCCAAATACACCGTCGAGTGTTGAAATTTTGAAGAATTTTATATTACCATGAAAGGTATCTTTTGACCAGAATACCTTCATGGAGCAATAATATATTTTTGAAAGAGTTGATTAAATGATTGGGGAAGTTTGTTGAAAACGAGGCTGAATAATAATGACGAATTAAGCAAAAATAATGCGATTAAAAGTTTGATAATTTCTTTATGTTCACAAGAGATTTGGTAATTAGCATACAAAAATTTAAATATTTGATTGCTGGAGGAGCTATAGCGATATTTTGTATAATTGTTAGTTATGACAAAAATGAAATTCCAGGGTAACATAATTATTATTCCAATTAAAATGTACATGTATGCTTTCGTTATCTTGTTTATATTATCCGAAAGAGCAGTTTTTGTTGAAAGTTTCAAGTCCATCACTTGTGCGTAAGAATTTGCAATTTAATTTTATAATTTACTACTACAAGGAAAATCCAACAATAAAAATAATAACATGAATTATTTTAGAAATTTTAGAAGTTTATTTCTCAAAAACGATACAAAAAAACTGGTGCATCAACATGTAGTTATTATTAGCATTCATTAGAATTAACAATATAGTAATTAAAATTACGTATGTAGGTAGCGCTTTGAAAATATTGATAGCATTAATTTTGTATAAAAATGGACCAATTAATATTGATTGCTTTTGTACGTCCAGTATTTGTTTTATTCCAATTAAATGTGAAATTTTAATGGAAAATAATAAATTATAGATGATAACTCAAGCAAGAAATTGTAGATATTTAATTCTATGAAATTTGATTACAGTATTTATTTAAATATTATAGGGGCCCTTACCCCATTAACTTATTGGACTGAATAGCGAAATTTTGAATTTTTGTGTAGAAAATTATAGAAATAATATAATTCTGTTATTGGCAGTCGGCATTTGAAAATAAATTGAAAACATAAAATAAAAAGTAAAACTTGAAAATCCTTTGATAACTTTCTTGTAGCGGATGCTGCCACAAACTATGATGCACCCGTGAATTTCAATTTTTTTTATTTATTATATTTTTTTATATATTATATTTACATTTCGAAATGTAAATATTATTCCTCTATCTATTGTTTATGCGAATGCATCTGACTTGCAGGGACGCACTAAGAATCATTATTGAATGAAAGAAGATGGAACTCTGATGACCGCAGTTCTTAAGCTTCTATACTCTTCTGGTATAACTTGAAAAATGTAGATTAGAATATGGAATAGAGAAAATTACAAATAAGGCTGAAATTATATTAAAAATACCGGATTAAAAAATATTATTTTAACGAATAAGACTTGGAAAGAAGTGAACATGCGGACAGGCGGACGCATACGGGAGCAGAACATATGGCTTCTTACTATAGCTCGCATAGAAGTCGAAAACTAGCAAATAGAAGTTATAAATCTCAAACTGCCTGGACTGAAGTGGCGTAGCGTTGATTTATGGTACCTGGGGCAAACCTTAAATTTGCAGCCCCCCAATTTTAGCAAAAAGAGTTTTTTTTTAAATCAATTTTATTAATTGATATTAATTTATTATTGATAAGTATATTACTGGCAGGGCATCGAAAATGATTCGTTACTGGGCGCGCAGCTATATAGCGCGAAGCTAGGCTGTAAGCCTAGTAGCGGATTTTTATCGGAAAACATAAAATGTTCTATTATTATAATATCAAATATAAAAAATATTGTTTAAATTACAAATCGTGACAAATAAGACGAATTAAAACAATGTCATTAGAGCAACCCTCTATACCGAAATGTATTAAGTGCTTGAATCATAATTACATCGTTTGGAGATCGTGAGTTCGAACCCCACGTCTGTCAAATTTTTATAATAGCATTTTTTTACAATATAAATGATTTGACATGCAGAAGTAACAGAATCAACCATTAATGAAAACACATTACCAGTCGATTTTACATTACTAGTCGATTTGTGAGCTGACTAGGAATGCTTCGCTTTGTCAAAATAAGAAAAAAATCAATTTATTAAAATTAAAATAATTAAATTAAAATTTTATTCTGCGTGATTTGTGTAAAGCAAACTCGTGAATACATACGTATTTCGATTGACAAAATACCTAAATTTGTTAATAAATAGTTTTTAATTATTTTTAATTTAGAGAAGCTTCTCTCACAACTGGCATTACTTATGACAGCTTTTCTTTTATTTTTAACTATTTCGCGCCATCTATCCATCATCAGCACGGCCGTTCCTTGCCGCCCTCCCCAGACGTGCCGCCCGGGGCATTTGCCCCACAGCCCCCCCCCCCCCCACGCTACGCCACTGCTTGACTGTATGTATGTAGAAGTTTAAAAATTTCGTTTTTAATAAAATCCATTTAAAATTTTTTTTTTTTAGCTAGCTAATGTTTGTAGCTTTAAAACGAAGGTACTAATATTAACCTTTCATTATAAATACCTCGATAATGTGTTTTGTAAAATCTTGTCAGCTGTCCCACGCTTTAGAGATGAGTTTAGATTGCATCCTCGCCGCTAATTATTGTTTTGGATGCCTGCTTGAAATATTACATTTAACATGTTAAGAGCCGGTTGCACAAATCTAATTTACAATAATTACATTAACAAGTGCTTATAGTCTATTAGTTATAAATCTCCAATTAACTAATTTGTTGTTACTTATTAGTTAAATTAACTAATAATTATTGTAAATTATGTGTTTTTTCTCTAAAAATATCTGATTACGGCACTGCGCACGAATTACAATGTCGAAAATAAACTGTAAACACAAAAATAAATTACACTTATTTAAACATACATGAAAGTTCGCAGACGGGCATCCTCGGCGGGAGGGGGGCTTTAACTCCTTCAGCCTCTCCCATAGATATGCTCCTGTTTGATGAAATCAAAGCCGAAATTACTTTCTATTCAAATTTATTGACAAAAAAATTATATAAGGTACTATTTGGAACCCCCCCCCCTCTAAAAATCATTATATAATTTTAATTATAGTGTTTCTGTTTATTGCAAAGGTAAACAAATTACTAAATGATGGCTGTCGCCGGAATTGATTTAAGATAAATTAAAGTAATACAGATATAATGTTATCTATTTCCAAAATTATTTTTAGATGTACATACCTACCTACATATATATATGACATAATATCTAAATTTGAACATTTATACTATTATTATACTAAATTACTAAGTTATTGTTATCAAAGAAATAGAGCAATGATCGCGAACATTTTTGAGAAGTGGAGAAGAAGAGAACTCACTTAGTGGGTCACTAAGTCAGTTACTAAAGTGGGGAAGGTGTGATAAGAAGGATACCAATAATTTAGATTGTATGTTCTCCAGAGCCGTATTAAGGGGGGGTTAAGGGGGTTGCAGCTCTGGGCCACCACATTCTAGAGGCCTCAAAATTGTTGTTTTGCATTTTGTTAAAACATACAAGACCAAGGGGCGTCCAAAAAAATTTGCCCCGGGCCTCACATATTCTTAATCCGGCTCTGATGTTCTCTCTTTTATGATATAAAAAATAAGTTTACAAAAATCAACGCGTGGGTATTTTAAAAAGCCTTCGTGGATTAGTGCCAGTTCGCCACCACCACTACAGGGTGGAATTTTTGTGAAGCAAACAAACAGCAACTTTTATTCGAAGGAGTATTAAGTGACTGAAGGGTGAAGAATGGAACATTCGCCGTCGATATTTTGCCATAACTACTTATTGTTGTTTTGTATTATATTTACCGCCGAACTATAACTACCTAATATTTATTTCTAACTTTGCATATTTTTTTAAATCAAAAATTCATGATAATAATTTTGTAATTTAATTGTAATTTCACAGATTAAAAATGTATTACTTTTACATAATTATCTATGCTAAAAATAAATAAAAGTTTAAACATCCTGCTTACATTTTAAAGTTTTTCTCTCATTCCGAATTCCTTAATTTTAGTATTTTTAAAATAAAAATATTTTTGTTAAATTTTTAGATGTATAATGAACCAAAATAAATAATACGAACTTAAAAAAAAACTTAATTTCATATAAGTTACCTTTTTAATTGATTGGTATAGTTTGCTACACGTTAATATTATTCAATTTCATAGCTTTGAAAACTATTGAAAGATTTAAACTAGCAGCTTGTTACTACTTACAATCAAATGTGTCATCAATTTTGTGAGCCTGTATACATATTTTACTATAACGACATTTTGACGTACGTCCCGGCGCCGTAGGCGATTTCATTTTAATTTGAAAAATAATCTTAACTTAACGACGAAAGAATTATTAACCGTAAGTTTTAATTTCCAAGTATACCACAACAATTTCTTCATAAAACTATTTTACAAAATTGTTCTGCTAAATTAATTTTAATGAGAATTGGAAATACTACCTAATGAACATTTATTTTTATGGGCGCACGATTAAGCATTTTATCAAATGCATAATTGTATAGAAAAAATATGATAAACGGACAATAAAAATTTCAAATAATACGTAGTTTGGCCAAGTGTATGTTGAATGCACTTATAAAAATTAAATTTAGACAAATCTCAATGTAAACTGCGTTGTACCATAATTAAAAATAGCGCGGTTGTGTATCTAAATAACCTGTCCTATTCATTCAGAACTTGAATTACCAAAGTTCATAGTTACTATGTAATTATGATTTATAAAACCGTAAACTAATTATTTACACTAAAATGATCATATTGTGTTGACCAATATTTTTAATTTGTCTCAATTTAATGGAAAACGAAACGAAACTACTGGACCATTTTTTGCGGTTTAAGAACGATTTAGAAAAAAATTTATCTTTTACGCAATCTGTCCTTCCGTAAAAAATAGCAACAGTTCCTGTTCAAAAAAATAGAAATTTTGTTGCCTATGACCTCTCAATCTTCTTACAATTTTTTTCCAATTTTCAGTTTCCGACATAACTTTTAAACTCAAAATTATAAATAATTGTTTCCGAAACATGGCGCGATTAAGTGATGTGAATGGATATTCAAAAATTTATTGTTAAATTGGCGGAAAAGTGCTTTCGTAACGGTACGATTTTTGAATATATTGATATATAGGTAATTTATTACATTGTAATATAACGCACACTTTAAATTGATATCAAAATATTTATCGAAGCAAATACCATATCAAATTGCCAAAATATTTAACATTGGTTCAGTGGTCAGTCTTCCGGAAAAAAAATTACCGAATGTTTTATTTTTTTGATATAGCACGTCAAGACAAAATTTTAATTAGAAGTTTCAATTAATAGAAGTTATTCCACCAGACATTTACAAAATATTTATTTTCCATTCCATGCATGCATCTGATGAAGACAGATGATGATTGAGTCAATAGCCAAGACATATTATATAAAACGTTATCCATTACTGAGCTATAATAATAGTTTACTTGTCCAAGTCATGGTTAATGCATAAGAAGTTGAAATGCCGAAATTCGGTGAAGTGGTACACCAAGATGAGAACTCTAGTGTCGTAGGTTCAGCATTTGTACTGAAAAATCAATACCTTTACATTCACTTTTCTGTCCAAATAGGTGGTTCACGTTGCGGTATCACAACATTTATTATGTTATTCCAGCAGCTTTATATTCACTGCTTAAAAATCTTTATTTTGGAAAAAAAATTTCTGACGAACTCATATTTTGTAATATACTTTTGCCACCCACTGATATTCTAAAATTATATACGTAAATCTAAAATAACAAAATATGCTGCACCATAAATAAATTTTAAAGTTTTTGTATTCAAAGTAGGAAATTCTCTAATAATATATTTTGAATATTAATCACTGACATAATGAAGTTTTCCAATTTAGCGATGCCACTAGAGAGTGGGCATACGTCTGCTTCGAGTCTAATTTAAAATTGTGCACTGTGATATTAATAAATTCAAAATAGAAAAAATATTAAAATGCATAAGTATTTGGAATTGCTTGCTTATTCGGAAGGAATTGTTCGTTTCCTAGACTAAAATAAAAAATAAAAATAGTAGCGACTTGAACGTATTATATGACTGGGGGTTTAAAAATATCGATTCCTCCTACTGAAGTTGCACCCCATATTGTGTCCTTCTCATACAATGCAATATCGCAACGTCGCTTACATAATCGAACGCATATATAATATTGTCGTCTCTAAACAATTTCCCTTTAAGAGATTTTGGAATTTACGTATCCAACATATGATTATTTCCTAAGTGCAGGAAATGTAAATGGAATTCCATTACAGTGACTAACAGTTAGGTAACTGGATAAATAATAATTTGCTTACAAATAAAAACATAAAAACGAATCGAACAGAGTCCCTTAACTATAAAAACTAGAAGGGAACAAAATGAGGGTGCCGTGTTATTGATTGAATTACATTAATAGAAACTAATAATGTCGTAAGTTCACAGTTTTCCATCGCCTTGTTAAATCATGTTTTCCGATGATTATTGTATAACTTTTTTTGCGATATTAACCAATAATTGCCGAGAAAACTATGAATTTTATTATATTCATAGCTTGTTTATTTTTAAATTTTAATTTAATATTAGAGTCGATAATAAGATTAAATATGCAGACATTACTAAATATAGTTCCTTGATGTTCATTTTCTAATAATAGAAATACAATATATTGGAAAAAATCAAGAAAGCCTTTAGAAAACAATAATATGCGCGACAGCTAGCTTCCGAGATTTACCTTACAGTTCTCGAGAGCATTGCACCATGAAATGAGTTTGGATCCAAAATTCAAAGGGTTGGAGTTGACGACATGCATCTGATAAGAACGATAACTAAGACAAATACATCATTCTAATGGACGATTTTATTTTATATTATGCTATATTTTAAATTAACATTAAAAAACTTTATATTTGTTATAACTTTTCCATTAAATTTTATTATAAAGTCTAATAAAATTTTGAATACTCCTGGACTAAATTATATTAGCAAAATGACTCTGATGCTCGCTCAGTTACATAAACAGCATCATCGTTGTTCTAATTTTTTAGTTATTTTTCATAGATTTTTTAACAATCACGATATAATTTAATAACCAGTAAGGTAATCTGTCATGAAAATTTATCGTTACAAAAGTGTTTTTTTGGCATAATTTCCAATTTAATCTTTAGAATCGAAGCTATTACAGCTAAAAATGAACATGTATTAAAATTAAATTTTTTATTAATCTTAATTTAATTTTAATTTATTACGTAGACAATATCAAAAGTTGAGACGAACGAGCTACTGCGCCCACACTCAAAACATCCTTGAAAGCCGCTCGAACTCGAAAATTACTGATGTAGAAAGTCAGTCTCGGAACCCACGTAACTTTTTAAAAACATCTTTGAAGCTGCTGAAACTCTAGATTACGGATCTAGAAAACCGGAAAATAGGAAAATACGAAAACATAAGCTTTATGAAAACATCGCTAAAATTCAGCTATAATAATTGGCGTAATCCATTTTAAAATAAACTTATTTCTGATATTAACAGTTGCACGGCTTGTAGACAACTGCGGCCGGATCCTCCCCTTGAAACATATTGCCAGAACTTTTTATGTCGGGTACACGTACCGTCAACAAAATGTCCGTAAATCCTCAATTTAATCGCTTCATTATAACGTCATCTTATCAAATTCTACAATAATTTTGGTGACATCTATAAAAATTATGTTTATACAATAGCGTTATTACTACTGTTATTACTTGTGGGAAGGGCATAAACTTCAAGTCTTAATATAAAATTGTGTTTATTATTAAATTGATTATTTTGTAAATGTCTGGATACTTTGTTTATCATCAAGTAGTAGCATAGTAGCGAGTAGCGATAGATTTATGCAATATTATAAATTTTTATAAGTAGGTATGAATATTTTAAGACGCAGTCATGTATTTTTGAAGTTAACTTAATGTTTTGCTTAGTTGCTAAATTAATCACGAATTTATGAGTAAATAAATAAAATTGATATAAAATGTGTTTACATTAAATAAATAAGACTGGAGAATTTACTTTTAGAATTTGCCAATTAGCATTTCGAATTTGAAAAAGTCAAGTTTTAAGGCAGTGAAGTGCCACTTTTTACCTCGCAATCAAAAAACAAAAGAAAAACAGAGATTTATTCAAACAATTCTTTTTTGTTTATTTTTTTCAAGCCAACTAAGTTTAAAAATTAAAAGCAATGGTTTGTGTACTTTTCAGTGAGATATCATACATACACAGTGGCTCTCAATATTATTCATACAGTCCTGTTAGCAATGTTAATTGCACGCTTTGAAGACGTGTTTTGTAATATAAAAACTGATTTCACGGCAATACTTATTTAAAATTTTTTATTGCAAATTTCATTCACTTCATTTTTGTTCCTACACATTTTTTTAATTTGTTGCACCATTTCGGAGTTAGAGTGACTTAAGAAATACTCTGTAAAATACAAAAAAAATTGTTGTCTGTATCTCAGAAAGGGTGGTATACAAAACAGAAAAATTTATATGAACAAAAATGTTGATAATAATGATAATAATATGTGGTTTCAATTCCTTGCGGAATATACCAGCTTCTTCCGAAGCTCTTCCGATTCATTTCACAAGGTGAATCACTCCTTATTTGCCTCTGTTCCTTCTCACAACTACTCAGGGCCGGATTTACCAGTAGGCACAGCAGGCGATCGCCTGCGGCGTCAAAATAAAAAAGGCGCAAGCCGCCAGGCATTTCCGCGTTTATGTTTACATTAATAGTCACGAATCAATTAGAGACTCGAGATAATCCTAGAATTTACCAATGAGATTACTGGAAATTAGATCGTATCGTAGCAACAGCTGCTATTTCGAGAATTGATCTTGAATCTCGGATCAATCCATGACAATCCATGACGTACTATCATACAGATCAATCCGAGACTCAAAATAATCCTAGAATTTCCAATGAGATCACTGGAATTTGAATTCACTGAAATCAATCCATGACTTATGCCCGTACAGCAATTGCTACGATACGGTCTAAATTCTAGGCATTTTATTAGTAGATTAATTTGAGTCTCGGATTGATCCATGACTATTAGTACGGGCATAAGTATCTAATTACAGTGCTATGCTCGTGAGTAGGTCTTTCGAAAGAATGTAATATAATAATATGTAATATTTGGAGCAATCGATTACATTCGCGTAGGTTGCGTCTTCATTAAGACGGCTATTGCCGACTTAGTGGGGACGTATGAATAGGAATGTTAAGAAACACATCTCCACTTAGGCGATTTTTGCCGGCGGCTTTAGTGGGGAAATGTGTAGGTAATGTCGAGAGGTAAATATCTCGAAAATTTTATGGAATCTTGTGGAATCATTGGAATTCTTTGTAAAATCACTGGAATTCCTTGGAAATCACTGAAATTCTTTGGAAATCACTAGAAATCTTTGGAAATCCTTGGAATTCTTGAAAATCATTGGAATTCCTATAGGAAATCGTTAGAAGCGTTTGGAATTCCTTGGAAATCGTTGGAAGCCTTGGAATTTCTTAGAAATCTTTGAAATTCTCTTTGGAATTCCTTGGAATTCTTTGGAGATCCTTGGAATTCCTTGGAAATCCCTGGTATTCTCTAGATTTAACTTTGATTTGAACTTATTAGAATTCCTTGGAAATCGTTGGCATTCTTTTGAATTCTTTGGAATTCCTTGGAATTCTTTGGAAATCGTTGGAAATCATTGGAAGTCTTGGAAATCTTTGGAATTCCTTGGAAATCGTTGGAATTCTTGGAAATCTTTGGAAATCCGAGTCTTGTGTACAGAAATTTTACTGGATATTTACCCCTTGGGCAATGTTAAAGCAGACATAACTAGCCGCCCGGCTTAAACCGCCGGCAAAAACCGCCTAAGTGGAGACGCGTCTTTACAGTATCGTATAACATGCCGCGCGGCATAAGTTACGTCTGAGACCTTGACACACACCGGTCTGGCCCCCCGGGTAGGAACGCGGTGCAGCACGCGGGTCAAACGTGTGTTTGTAAAGGCACCTATTAGCCTGGGGCGCTAGATTAGCTAAATCCGGACCTGCAACTACTGCGAGTGCGTTTTAGTCCTTTCCATGATCTCTCTCCAAGCTTTTCTATCCTCACTTTCTTTTTCCAGTTTACAACCTTCATCTTCTTAAGGTCATCCGTTACTTCGTCCATCCACCTCGATTTCGTTCTTCCTCTACTTCTTCTCCATTGGTCTCCAGTCTGTTATTCCTCTTATCGCACTTCCTTCGCTTTTTCTCATCAAATGACCAATCCAACGAATTCGCTGCGCTTTCACAAATTTCACAATATTCTCATTTCCCATGTCTTTTAATATTTCATGGTTCATTCTCATTCTATGCTCGTCCACATTTATTTTTTTCATACCTAGTATAACAGTATAACTCTTAGGATCTTTCTCTCGAAAACTCTCAATTTTTCACTTTGCTTTTCTGTCAAGCTCATTACTTCCTCCGCATATGTCATTATTATTGGTCTTATAAGTGTCCTATATATCTTTATCTTCATTTTTATTGCAACATTTTTGCTTTTTAATAATTTATTGTATCCGTAGTAAGCCCTCCATCCTTTTTGTATCCTTTTTCCTATTTCTTCACTTCGGTCATTTTTTTTGTTTATCTGTACTCCCAGATACTTAAATCTCTCCACTTCCTCAAATGTAATATTGCTCTATTTGGATTTCTTTTCGTTGACCTTCATGTTTTTTTTCTTTATCTAATCTTAAATATTTTGTTTTGCCTTGGTTGATTTTTAGTTCCATTATTTCTGCCTGGTTGCCTAACTCTCATAAGATTTCTATCAATTTCTTCTTTGCTCTTGCTACGATAACCAAATCGTCAGCGTATGCCAATATTTGACACTCCCTGGTTACTTATAATAGTGCCCTCGCATAGAACTGTTCTGATTATTTTTTCCAGCAGTAATATGAACAATGATGCCGACAACGCATCACCCGAAATTATCTGTTTCTTTTTCTCCTTATTTAACTGTAGTACTTGAGTTTTTCATAGTATTTTTTTACAAAGTTTCTTATTTTTACTGGTATCTTCATTTCTCTCAATGTTTTGAATAATTGTTTTCTTTTCACCGTGTCAAACGCTTGTTGGAAGTCAAGAAATAGTAGGTGCAACTGTATATTGTGTTCGTACGATTTTTCGGCAATTTGCTTCGTGATGTGGAGTGCATCTATTGTCGACCTCCCCTCTCTGAAGCCATACTGGTAGTCTTCAATCATCCCCTCTGTTGCGGCTCTGAGTGTCCTGTAAATTATCGTTGAGATCACCTTGTATATTATTGGCAACGAAGTAATTCCTCTATAATTTTTACAATCTTCCGCATTTCCTGTCTGTATATTGGGACTATTCTGCCAATCCTTCACTTTTCTGGCATCTCCTCTTTTCTCCATACATCAAGAAGTAATCAGTGTATCCTCATATATACATCTCTTCCTGCGTTCTTTTTTCGCTTTTCCGTTTTTGATATTATTCAAAATCGCCTTCACCTCACTGAACTTGAATGCTTTCTTCATCACCGCTGTTATCTTCTTCTTCATTGTCCTGGTCTTCCAGTTCTTCGGTTTTACTACTGAGCAAATTTCTGAAATATTCCTTCCATATATCTCCGTTCTCGTTATCATTGTCTGCTAGTCTTCGGTTTATATCTTTCATATTTCTAATTTTAACATTGCTTTTTAGACTACAGCGGTGGCTTGATGTGTTCGCTAGTTGAAGTTATGAGCGGAGATTCTGGGTTCAAATCCCGGACTCGGCAGAGCTTCTTAGCTCAGCCCTCTGGTGAACATTACGCTGTGGATCGATATACTTATAATTTTCCTTAACAACTCAATGGAAAACGGGGTACAATAAGCCTAGAGCTTCAGTACAATGTGGACCTTGAACCACTACCCGTGAAGCAATAATAAAAACATTGCTTTTTCCCTTTTCATTTTTAATTGACATGTAAAACTTTTTCATGTTATTTCCCTTACAGTTATTTTCAATGTCATTCATGACTATTTCTCTTTCTTTTCCTTGTACTTCTTATTTGCTTCTACATGCTAATACACGAGTGAACTAATGATAATGGACAAATGATGGGTAATTTAGCGGCACTCATGAATCTGTCAATTTCCAGCACCAAATTTAAGCATAGACCGATACATAAAATAACGTGAAGGATACAACTGGGAGTGAAAGTTCAAAAAAGAAATCAAATGATCATATTTGTGTGTCAAAGAACAGAAGTAGAAATATTTGTGATCCCAGATCATATCGAGGGGCAAATGTGGATTTGGATCATTTTTTGGTTATTGCAAAGATAAAACAAAAAATAATAACAGTATGGGAGAACAGAGAGGGAATGAAAAGGTTAAATATAGAAAATTTTAACAACCACAGCATAAAACAGAAATATGGAGAGAAAACAAATGAGGAAATCAATGTAAAACAAAAAGAGACAAATGTGAATAGAGAATGGAAAACATAAAATTAACTATGACGTCATGTGCGGAAAACCGTGAATTTAAAAAACAGAGATAAAAACAAAAGATGGTTTGATGAGGAATGCGAACAAAGTGCTGAGAATAAAAGAGAAGCAAGAAAAAAATAGATACAGACGGGAAGGGAAGAAGATAGAGAGTTATATAAAGAAAAGAGAAGAGGAGCAAATAAGATGTTGATACTAAAATTTACAAAAAGATGTCTATACAATTTTCTATTTCGTTGCACCGTTTTTGAAATACAGACCACAATTTTTTAATTTTTTAAAGCACTGTAATTCGGAAACGGTGCGATGAAATAGAAAAATGTATATTTTGAACAAAAATTAAGGGAATAAAATTTTCCACAAAAAATGTCTAATAAGTATTGCTGTCAGGGCAATAGAAAAATTATAACGTCCTAATTATTTTTATTTTTACTCTGTTATCAATGGTTTTAAAAGCAATAGCGTTTTCTTTAAAATTTAAGTGAAAAAAATCCAAAAAGGTCATTTGTCTCATTTGATGAACCTGCAAATTTTATCGATTATTGAAAATATGAAAATTATCGATTATTTTTCATAATCGATTATAATCTATTAAGAAATTTGATAATCTCGCACTCAAAATAATAATAATAAACAATACAACAAAATAATAATAAAATAAATCTAATTTAAATTTATAGCTACAATTTCTCCATTTCGATACTTTATAAATCGTACCGATTAGTCAACTCAATACTGTTTACAATTAGATACTATTTGGTTTATAATACAAAGCCAGTATGTAATAGCAAATCGTTATTTATAGTCGAAAACATAAAAAGTTTAAAATAGTGGGCCAATTGAAATTCTATGTTATGTATTGTGTGCGTGGCAAATAATTTCCTTTTCACATTTTTTAAATCGGAGGAAACATATATTTCGACTTACGGCGAAAACGGCGTTTTTCAATAAAAAATGTATAACTAACTTTCCTATTTATCAGGTTCGTACTTTTACTTTCCTTGAATGAATATTAATAAATTTAATATTAAATATTGCAAAAGCACTTAAAAAAGCTTGGAGCAGAAAAATCTGCAAAAATGTTACATTTTTACAAATTCAAGCTCTTATTTCAACACAGAAATACTACATTTTTAAATAACTAATTATATTATTTATATAAGTACAAGATACAAAGTTACTCGAAAAAACTTTTTCCTCTTTTAAAGCGCACAAATTGACTTTTGTCATCAAACGTTAAGTAGAATCTGTATAACTTGAAACAGTTAAAAGGCTGAATATTTCTCAAGTTTCTTATTTCATTAAAAATTTCATCAAAGTAAATAATATTATTTAGTAACAGGATAAGTCAAAATGGCAAAACGAAATGAAATAATAAATAATGAGAATAACTTCAATCCATACGTAATTCTGTCAATAAGTCAATAATAATTGCAAAGTTTTTTTTTAAAAAGTCGGCGTTTTCTTTCCCCGAAGCTCGTTGTTGACGTAACTCAATTCTGATAAAACATGACATGTTCCAATTGACTAGTTTATCCAGATCTAAATCCAGCCAATAAACTGTAACGACGTACCATACTTAATTTATAAAACTCATTTATTGTTATCATCATAGTTTTCAATTATACGACAGGAGGATTATAATTTTTTTGCTGGTTATGTTATAACAAATAATAAGCAGTTCCTGTTGTTAAAGATTATTCAGGATGAATCAGTAGTGGACACTTACCAAACGGACAATATCAAATCAATGTAACCTAAAGTTACTTATCTACTGCAGTTCTGATAATTGCACTTTCAATATTCACTTGATAAGTATTTTTAAGTAGCCAAACAAGTCTAACTAAAAGAAGGTGCTTGGTGTTAAAAAATGTATTGCCTGCGTGCACCGCAACTGTCCTTCAGGCCGTTACACGAATAATTAAAAGTAGCTTTAGGTGTATGAATGATTTATCACATAATATATAATTTTTTAAGTTTTTATTTTCTTTACGGAATACAATGAAGGTTAAAAATTTAAAATAACGTACACCATGAGATCATTAACTAACCCGACGAAAGTTGCAGGATATTATATAATAATCTACGTAGTATATAAACTTTGTTTTCTAAATTAAGCTTTTAAAGTTGTGGGTGTTTAGAATAACAGTTTAGTTACTGTATTGAAAAGGAACCTTAGCGAGCGCCTTCCAATATCATTTTTATGTAGGTATAATAAAAGGTATTAAGGTCATTCTAATTTTATGAAAAATTTAATATTTAGAATGGGATTTACAGCTTGATGAAATCTTCTTCAGGTTGTTTTATAAAATTTGAAGCAGAGAAAACTTTTTCAGTTTAGTAATAAAATTATCAAACAAAAGCTGTAAATTTTTAACTTTGGAGTAGGGAATGGGCAATTCTCTCTAATTGTTTTCTCCAAATTTCTCACAATTGCGTTAAATTGAAAATAAGATGAAAGCTCAAAAGCAAAATATTTGTATACTACACTTGACGACGGTTCATAAGATTTTCATTTTCCTATCAAAAGTCAAATAATGAAAATGTAGTTGTGCATAGATACGTCTCTGTCAACTTTGATAAAATAAAGCAAGAGCAATAAATTGAAGTAGGTACCTACACATTGAAAAAAATTGGATGTGTAAACACGTTCCATAGTTTTAACTCCTTGATACTATTTTCATATTTGGAAAAATACAAGTTACAAATTACTTACTTGGAAACTATTCAAATTAATTGTAACTTGTAAATTATTAGTCTAATAAACACGACTGTACGACAGACCCCAAATGAAAATTGGTTAACATTTACTTACATTACCATACGTAGCTTCGAGTATAAGATATATTTTGAGTTAAAAAAAATAATTAAATTATAATTGCGAATTCTTTCAGCTTCAGTAAACAATGTGCAAATGTTAATTAATCAACTCATGCGAATATTTCCACTAAAAATGTTAATATATATTATTTTGCAAAGTTATAAATTTATTATTACACTATTCACGGGCACGAAAATTTTGTGGTAACGAATTATTTCTATTGTATATAGTTTATTTTCAAGCCTGCTTAGAAAATTTAATGCCCGAAACTTAGAAGATAAAATTTATAAGTATCTACTAAATATTATTCGGTTTGTTTTAAGAATATTACAAAGAGATTGAAAAGCTCCAAAATGCTTCATTATAGCATGGTTTACAGAAATTAATTTTCCATGACAAATAGTAAATTTTACTTTGCGTTGGCTGAAAAATCATTTGGAGTCAATAGATTATAATGAAAGCTGATGCTTACGCAAATGATAAGTTGCAAAGATATTGGAATATCTTACAATGTTCAATCAGATATTTTTGATTTTCCAGTGAAACGGCAAATATATAATAGCAAAATAAAATAATTTTTTTTTATAAGAGTCTGTAGATATCCCTGATACCAGAGAGCAGACAAAAACGATCAATAGGTAAATTGACAGCATAGTATAAACGAGAAATACTGTATAAACTTATTTCAAAGAATACGAATTTCTAAAGGAAACTAAATACAGACGTGGGTTTCAAACGTCGAAACCCACACCTTTCGGCTGTTAAAACGCAGTACATGTAGTAGTTCTAATTTGGCTGAAATTTTTATCTTATAATTTTTATTTTGAAGTAATAAGTTGCCTGAAAAGTTTGTTCTTACTTTGAAAAAAGAAAACCTCATATCTTCTCAGGATACTATTTTATAAAAGTTAAATTACTGTTCGGGTCAGAAGATAGCTTATTTACATAAAACATATGCATTTATGTATAATATGTAGTACATAGTACATAGTACGTATAAAAAATTCACTCGGAGGAAAAAGTTTGCACATATCGATTTTTATATTTCAGTCAACGCGTTTTAAATTTAATATTTTCTAATGCTGCATACAGTGTCTCATAAAAATAAACGTACGGTGCTGTATTAGCAATGTAAATTGTGCACTTTGAAGACACGTTTTCTCATATAAAAATCGCTTTTATAGTAAAATTTATTAGACATTTTTTGTTGAAAATTTCATTCTCTTTATGTTTGTTTTATTACATTTTGCTATTTCGTCGCACCGTTTTCGAGATACAGTGACTTGAAACAATCTCGGTAAAAATTTTATTAAAATTCCCATAAGAGTAATGTTAATTTTATTAAATTTTTTACAGAGATATTTTTAAGTCATCTCGAAAACGGTGTGACGAAATACAAAAATGTATAGAAACAAAAATAAAGAGAATGAAATTTTCCACCCAAAATGTCGAATACATTTTGCTAGCGATTTTTATATGAGAAAACATGTCTTCAAAAGATAAAATTTGCATTCCTAATAATAGCACTGTACGTTTATTTTTGTAAGGCATAGTATATTCGAACGGAAGGCATTGTTAAAAATTTTTTAAATAAAAATCATACATCACATTGGTATCGTTATTAAAAAACTCGTTTTTTTCTTTTTCAATCGGAATCAATATGTAATATGTTATGTTACATATAAGAAAATTCTCGAGAAATATCCAGATTAAAATT
The DNA here is from genome assembly GCA_947369205.1 of Cantharis rufa. Taxonomy (NCBI): domain Eukaryota; kingdom Metazoa; phylum Arthropoda; class Insecta; order Coleoptera; family Cantharidae; genus Cantharis; species Cantharis rufa. Next base: position 12,025,218 of record OX376303.1, read on the forward strand.
TTATCAAGTGAATCTTTGGTAAAAGGATACAATTGGTCTATTTTCCTATAAATAACTTCGGTTTTTTGAAACTTTTTTTTAAAGGAAACATGGATACTACGAAAAATCATAATATAGTTGGTATAGAAAGTGTTAACGCAAAACTGATTATAACTGAACCACGATTTCAAAATCCGTAAGAACATAATTGTCAGATTTATGAAGTCTCCCGAGATTTATCTAATACCAAACATGAGGTATCGTCTGCATACATAGTATTTATTAAAAATTCAATGAAATATAGTAAATCATTTACGAGAAGAAAGAACAGAACCGGATCTAAAACAGTACTCGATGCGGTATCTGAATAGTGGTCGATCGATGATGGTCTAATTAATTCTGATAATTAATTTTTGCTTCTTTAAATAGAAGCAAAGCAAAGTTTCGGCATTTGGAGGAAATAAATAAAAATTTACTGTTGAAGGAGTCCTGAAAAGTTCAAGGTTGGGAAACTCGCTCTTGGAAAGAGGTACACAAAAAATAGTGGTTACAAAAATTAAAAAGCATTAAATTCTCTACAAAAAAGGTACAATTTATTTTTTTTTGTGAAACTAATATTTTATGAGGACATCAATGGCAAATATCAAGCAGATCGATTAATTCTCCCAAAAAACCTTTCTACATGCTTACATAATTTATTTGTGTTTGCTAACCTTTAAGGCAGAAGAATTAGATTTACATTAAAATTACTTTGGGAACTCCAGGTAGAGTTTTATTATTAACACGTTTAGTTAATTTTGCACAGCAATTTTTGTTTGCCCACTTACTTCTGCAATTTACATAGCCCAGGCAACGAAGCACAAATGGACGGAAATAAATCGAAAACTTTAAAAAAAGTTCTGAAAAATCCAAGGTCGGCAAACTCCGTTGAAAACGAGAGCACTTTAACCGTTTAGTTAATAAGTAACGAATTATATGCAAAATATGGCTAAATAATAAAAAAGCTATGCAATCTTGAATTTTTCAGAACTTTTTGCAGGCCCCAGCGAAACTTGACCTCCTAAAGTTACCATTAGTTATTAGCTCAACCTAGAAAGTTTTTATAAAATTTATTCTTACACTGCACTGGCCAAGCCAAGTCTTTGTCTATTAATCTATGTTTTGGAATATGTTAATAAAATATTGAATAGGAAGTACCTAAAGGAGTGGCACTCCATTTTGATGGTAAAACGATATTTGTGAGAATATCGCAAATTTCTGGAATTTTTAAATAAAATTGTCAAGAAGAAAACTAATAATCAAATTGTGGAAATTTAAGATGTTGAAACACAGTTACTCACAGTTCATTAATTTTCTGACAATATTGATTATGAAAATTTTGCATTGAATGCAGGTTATTGGCTGACCAATAACTTCAATTTTGTCGTCCGTTTACTTTCAGACAGAAAGTAACGTCTAACTCGACAATATTAAATGCAAAGTAATTTTTTGTTATTATTTAAATGGTTGACATAATATCATTTACAGTGATTTACGCTTTTCAGCTAACATAATTTGAAGTGCGTGCTATACTTTTGATTTTTATCACAAAATTTAAATAAACTACCAAGGTTCTTATTATACTCTTTATATATCCTAATTTTAATTTTGTATTTTGATCTAGGAATAAAAACTTAATTGCATTCGATAAGTACATTTTATAACAAAGCAATTAAATATACAAATTTTCGTATGCAATACTTCTTCGGAAAACAAAAAAAAATAGCTATTTTATGTATATGTTTTACGAAAAGAGTAGGTAATATATAACAGAACGAGTGGCGTCAGCGACGAGTTTATGCTAGCTTGCGAATTACTTCAAGAATCGTTTTGGCGAGAATCACGTATATATACGGTTTTTCTAGAAGACAGGACCAATCGAAAATAAAAAGAAGTAAACTGACGTTAACTTAAAGTTAAGTTAAGTTAAAAGAAGTTAACTGTAACAACCATTGCTTTCACAAAAAGTGACACTTTAATATGGACCACCTTAACTTTTTATATTATTCCCTTTTATATGCACTTCTTTACGGCTTCATAATAATAAATTTAATTAAATATCATGCGAACTTCATATTACAAGTAGTATCGGGATAAAATTGCATACTTGTACTTTTGGTACCTAATTGGTTCATTTGTATCTCAAAAGACTTTTCGTACCATACAACATCCGTTTTAATTAAATGCTTGATTCAATACAAACTATAACTACAGGAGGATAGCAAACTTTGTAAGATTCTAACAAATTATTTGAGTGGGTTTCCATTATATTTATAATAAAGACTTTTTAATTAGTTAGATGGCGATGTTGTTTCATTAAATTTTCAAATGTTACGACACTCAGATAGTAAATTAAAATTGTAAAAAGCAAATTTGTTCTACTCGGAAGTTTCATGTTTTGGATTAAGTACGCCTGACTTAATGATTTAAAACTTTTGCCACGGTTTTGACTTGTTTGAAACACTTAACTGGAACATGGAAATTTGGCTTCAGAATAGCTTAGCTTAGCTTTCAAACATCTAATGTTATTATTACACTTTTTGTTGTATTCTATAAGCTTCATACTTACACTTTGCTCATTGGCAATAATTATTAATTGTAATAATTGCTTTAAATTACTGCACTGTAAAGTCGAAGATTAAAAGCTGATTAAATGGGTTATAACCAGCTAAACCTCTTAGAACTTCTAAGGCTTCAGTTACACACCGGAATATATTTATAGTATATCAATTTGTAGAACAGCATAATGCATCTAAACCAAGAAGTGAATGGCGTTTAATTAACTATCAAAATAAATACTGATTTTTCTGGGCGCCAGGTGAAGTTAATAAAACATACTAAGAGCATTTCTTTTTCTAATTATGTTTCAAAAAGTGTCAATTTGTGACATTCAAAAGTGTGCGGAAAAGTACTACTTTTCCGCCCTAGTGACACTTTCTCTCCTTCGGCCTCGATCGTAAACCTTCGCCTTGAATGGAAAAATGTTAGTTTTCTTAACTTGCATCGAAAATATCTATTTCAGTATTTTCATTTTCAACCACCTTCAGTTAAAATTCGAATTTGATATTTTCAGCTGATTTGTGATTAATCTGAAAGCATGATCAGTCAAGATAATGTACCTAAACATTGTCAAGATAATTGTTACCAGTTTAACTGAAACCACGTCGGTTAAGAGAAGCAATAATTTGAATTTAAATATGTAAACATTTCCGCAACACTACGCAATTATTTTGTTTTTTGTCCTGCCTAATCATAATAAAGGATTAAATTAATCGCTTAATGTTAATTAGCTGCGAAATGTGCCTGTTTGATGCTTGAAATAAATTTTATGTAATAATATGATTATAGTGGCATTATTATAGGTATTACAACTGTTCTAGTAGATATATTACTAATAACACGTTTCATGTGAGTTTTATATCTGCACAAACAGTTATAAATAACTACTGTTGATATTATTGATATATAACAATAATTAACAGGAATTTTCAAATAATGCATGTGCAACAAACATGTGATTAGATAACTTTAATATACAACAGTGTACAGTGGCGGATCTATGATATGATGTGATAATTCATCTGTAAGTAGTTGTAAAATTATCGAGTATAGGCCTGCTATTTTCACAAGAAATTACATTTTTTCACTGATAGCCAGGCCCGGACTGGGACCTAAAACCGGCCCGGGAATTTTAGAGACTGTCGGCCCTCTACTTCCCACAAAAACGCTTTTTTAAAAAAAAAATAAGCTTCTGCACAAGCATGGTGCGTTTCGGTTTCCTTGTGTTCCTCGACTCTGACATGAACATGCCTTCTATCTTTCATGCCTCGTATAAAAGGAGATGAATAGGTATCACAAGTCGAAGAAAACGCTATACAAACTGAACAGAACAAAGCATTCTGTTTTTCACTATTTGTCAGCTACTTCCGATTAGAACCATCTTTCCGATACATGGCTTTTTTTAACACAAGATCACTGATGTCTTGCTTCGGATGATACTTAAAAAATAAATCCAGTTGATCTTTCTCAGGATGTTCAAAATAATTAAACGAAAGAATTGAATTGTTATCTTGCTCAGTTTCTAGCTCGGTTGTAGCAAGATCAAAGGCTTCAGCATGGTGCGTCATAATGTGTTCTTGATTAATTTCTGATTTCTGATCATCTAACTGTTCAATACATACTAGTTTTTGATCTTGATATGAACTATTTAGTAACTCTAACTTCAGTTCCCGCCACTCCATTAGATGTAGACGAATGTGGACATGCAAAAACATTTGTCAATTTAACACATTTTTGGGCACTAGTTTCCAAAAGTTTTAGTTTCTTTAGCCTAAGTTTTTCTGCTCCTCCTTTGCGCTTTCTTTTGTTATCTATTACTCAGTTCACCAAAGACAAGACAAAGACAATCATTTTTATTTTTAAATCATGCAATAACTGGTGTTAACTCTAATTGAATATTTTGTTTTATACATAAAGTTGTAAAATAAAAATGAGATATATAAATATAAAAAAAACACAAGATGTAAAATAATTATGAAGTTTTACGTAAAAAAAGTTGATTTTAGCTAAAATGATGAACGCATGAGAGAGCATGCGTGCCCAAAAGCACTGAATGTTAAAAAAAGTTAATCAAACATTTAAACTTAATAAGACAAAGAGGGATATCTGATAAAAATATTTAAAAAATTTAAAATATAAGCAACATTCACTATATTTAAACAAGTTTAGCCTAGAATCACAAATGCACTCACAAAAAACTGAACTGAATTGCATGCAAAATGAAAAAAATTATATACTAACATCATGAAAATAGTATATTCTGAAACAAGTTTGGAATTAGGCATATTCCGCACGAGGGAAAAGTTTGTCACCCGAGCCGACAGGCGAGGGTGACGGTTCACGAGTGCGGAATAGCCATTCCAAACGTGTTTCAGACTATACTTTCTATACGACTATTAAAATAATAAGCTGTATAAGTTTTGACCGTAATTAGAATTTGTAAAAATGAGAAAATTTTTTTGTGCGCGATCGATCTGAATTTTTGCACATGCTTTCCTACCGTTAATTCACATGGGGGAGAGTTGAAGTGAGGGGGGAGAAGTTTTTGCTCAGTTTTTCGATATCTAATGCCGTTTTCAAGTTATTGCTAATTCAAGTTTGTGTGGCGGAAACGCAGCAATAACTCAAGAACGGCGCTAGATATCGAAAAACTGAGCAAAAAATTGTCCCCCCTCGTACACACTCTTTGTGAATTATCGGTAGGAAAATATGTGCAAAAATTCAGATCGATCGCACGCAAAAAAGTTTACTCATTTGACAAACTTGATTTTTGTTGATGTGTAAATAAATTGAGTTCAAAAATTTGGTAATAGATGTCACTTCAAATAGTAGTCTATTCTTTGCTCTAATTGGTCTAATCTGTGTGAGAATAATTATTCTCGCACCGATATCGGTGTGAGAATAAAAAAAAGAAAGAATGTAGATATTCTGTATTTAAAAATAGAATCAGAATGCCCACATTCTATGATAGTCGTATAGAAAATATATTACAATGTCATCACCACCTTGTATTTTGTCAACAATTGGGAGACTTTATTAACATTATGTGGATATGCATTTCTTTCTTTTAAACACGGGTGCCTTTATTTTATATTTACTTATCACGTACAAGTGATAAGAAGTGGCTGGTAGACATCAAGATATAAGATATTTAATACACAACATTGACAATTGTTAACTTTCGCTGTTCACGATAATTTGTTGTTATATAAAATAGCATAATTTTTTTCGCGATGTAATCATCCACCGCTGCTGGTTAGACAGCTCTTTGACTGCACCGGCCCATCGGGCATTTGCCCGATCTGCCCTATGGCCAGTCCGGGCCTGCTGATAGCGGCTCAAGTGACAATATGTTATTTAATGTTAAACATAATTTCCAATATCAAATAAAACATTATTATCTTCTCTAAGATCTCATCCAATTAAATTGTATTCAAAATTAAACAAATTAATTCACTCAAAACTATGTTCCTTTTTGATCTCTAAAAAATATAAAACTCAAAATGAAAATCGCAAATAAACCTCAGGAGACAAATTTTGTCTCGGCCGTCCAAGCGGCCATCTTTCCTCTGTTTGGCCCAATGTCAACTACCCGTGGAAAACCTCAATAAAAATTTCAATAAAAGGAAAAGTTGAATTTATAGATAACTCGTCCATCTGCAACGGTATTAAATTTATTCCATGATACTTTCAATTATTATTTTTAAATATTATAAATTTTATATTCAACTAATTATAATAATGATTCCAATCTTCTTCCTCTTCTTCATTAGCCCTTTTTGTCGTTCAACTTTGAACATATGCCTTTTTTCTTGTTGCAATCGGTGATTATACCAAATTCATCTAACATAGAATCAAAAATCGTACACGAAATAGTTCTAAAACAATTTAGAGTCTTCAATTTTGGAGTTGGAAAAAAAAGTTTTTTTTTCAATTTTGAAAACAGATTTACATAAATACATTATAATGAAAAATAAATCCAAAATATAGTATGTATTTGAAATCCGAAATCCTCACTTTTTCAATGCATTTTGATTTATTTCCAAAATATAAAAACTAAAAAAGATACAGCGATTGTTTTGATCATAAGCACACCTTTGGCGCTTTTCCATAAAAGTTTCCAAGCGTCGACTTTTTGTTGTGTTTCACTCGTAAACCAGTGCCGTACGAAAAAATTTGCTAAATTTTTTCTTTAGAATTTCCTGCTCTACAGTTTTATTTTTTGGTATTTTTTGTATCACAACTTTTTTTTCCATTATCACTACTGTTTTGGAACTTACAGGAGAAATATTCATGCTAACTGTTTTTTTATTTTGTTACAAAAAATATCTTATATAAAAAGTACATTTTTAATGGCTCAAACCTACAATACATATAAGAAATCGGTAAAACGAATAACAAATTTTTTTTAAATAGGTTTAAATATTTAATTGGAAACCTTGAATGTAAAAAAATGCTGTATGATATTTTTTATCTTTATATTTATTTTATTTTGTATTATATTGTTATTTATATTAAGCAAAAGTTTTCCCTAATTGGTATAAGTTTTTTTTGCCGATAGGAAAAACTGATCCTGAAATTGAGTTTATCAGGTTTCCTCATTAATTTTCTTTAATATTTCAACTTATGACAGTCGTCTTTATAAAATCAAATTACAACTGTCGTGAAAATTTATTATATTGAAATTCTAGTGAAACTGTGGGAAAAATTTCAAAAATCTATAAGTTTAACATTTAATGCTTATGTACATATATGCAACCTGACATACCCTAATGTCTAGACATATTTTATAACATGAAGTAGTTTCTCTGTAATAACAAGCAACTGCTGAAAGCTTTACATGTGAAAAGTGATATACCCTCTAAATAAGGGTTATCTTGATATCTCCAGGAAAATTTTCGTGTTTAAACGCCATGTTTTTCAGTTAATAGTCAATAATTTGTTTCGGTTCAACTCCACAAGTTGCAGTCTGATCACGGTTGGTGTAGAATCAGTTTCCGACAAATAATAATCAACTGAAAATTTACAAAAAGTAGCTTATTTTCAATTTCCTTCAAAAAATATTAAGCCACATATATTTTTAACAATCTCAATATATCGTGGAAAATTTACGGACCAGGCATTTTAGTGTATTCCCTACAGGATGTTTTATTAATGTTCCTTTAAATTGAAATTTAGTTTCCTGCAGAAAATAATTAAACTTCTCGCTCCTTTTTTTAATACACAAAATGATTTTCTCAACTTTTAAATTAGAAGTTTTAAACTTATTTTCTATAGTATATTATAAGCTCTATTGAGGAGTTTTTATAGGCCATTGAAGCAATATACAAAGTATATACCTGCCATGTAGTAGATGGTACATAGTATGGCGTAGGCGTTCAAATTGATTGACTACTTTTTGAACACGAAAACAGAAAATTGGAAAAGGTTTTTCAATAACGCATTTACTAACAATAAATAAAAAACATAATTTAACTTTAGACAGACATCCATTTTCAAATTTTTTTTTTACTATTTTCAAACAAGATTTATTCAACCTGCAGGGACAGTGTTTACTTTACCACCAAGTAAAACGACACGTTATGATGTAGTCTGTTTTTTCATATAGGTACTTAAGTAGAGATAAAATTTGAATGGGGAAGACTTAATAACACTCAGAAGGGATCAATTCATTATTGTATATCTGCGATAAATAAAATTTCAAGCAAAGTAAATGTGAGTATACCATCCTAACATCTCAATATGCTACTGAAAGCTTATACTGGATATTGCAATTTATGGATATCTCCTCAGTAGTTGCAGTAAATTTTCTCGTGCATTTCATGCTAGTGCTGTCATCACCGCTCACGCAACCGGTCTTTAATTCAATTTTTCTGCTAGATTCATTAATTCAACAGTAAATCAAATTTGTAACCATTTCAAGGTTAATAAATTTGGTCTTATATTGTCGTGTTCTAAAATCCTCATTGTTTTTGGGATAAAAATTGGGATATTTTTTGTAATAAAAAATTTTTTTGTACTTTTGCGTTTTCCCGCCAACTACTTGAGATTATAACAACTAGGTGGGGAAACAAAGCTTTTTGCCAAAAATGGCCGCCAAAAAATAAATCTTGTATTTTTTGCGATTTTGTTAGAGATTTTATTTAGCGAATGGAGCATCAAAATTTTTGTAACGTTTTGTTTTAAAGAACAGAATTTTCAAGGACAACAAAAAAAATTAAGTATATCAGTATATAACGGAAAACATACATAAGTCGTATTATTTGTAAATCAGTTATTATTAATGAAATTAAATACAACAATTCCTTAGAACTTTTTGCTCCCCCCGACCCCAGGACAACACTCTTAAGGTGATCTATACTAGTGCCCAAAGGTTTATTAAGTGCTTGTTTCATTTTTCATTTGTTTCGATTCAACCGTAAGCGAGAGTTGTGAGTTTTTTCAGAATTCTATGAAAGTTAATAAAAACTCTAAATGTGACACTTGAGTTGAAAACTGAAGTTCCATACTCGAGAAACGCAATTCCAAGATTCCCTTAAGAAGAACTTTCAGCTTAAATGCTTTATACATCTACATAAATGGAGACAGTTTAATGCTGATAAAAAATTAAGCAAGAAAGTGTAACACTTTTAATTCAAAATGCAACCTCTCCCGAAATTACAAATTAATTAATTAATTTCATTAGTTGATTTCATTGTACATTTTATCAAAATTGAAATGTTCTGTTCGTTCATCAGATTTAAACAGGAAGCATGCATTTAAATCAAAATCACTAGCCATGATTAAATTTTTAAATCAATATTATATTAAATAAAACCAATGTTTGTGCTGTCTCTTTATATCAATTCAAATAAATTAATAGTCACAAAACAAAATTCCATTAAAAAGTAGATGTTTCGGTTAATGTTAATGGTTTAAAAAACCGAAACATGTATTTTAATGTTGTTTAGTGACTATTATTTTATTTGAATTACTTAGTGAAAAAAGACAATACAAACATTGTTTATATTATTATGTAGGCTTTTTAAGAAATCACGGCCAAACAAACCGAACCTATAATTGATTTACGGAATTTTTAAGAATAAAGTTACTAAGTAGAAGTCAAATGTAAAAATTTTAAATATTTCGAAATATGCTATTCTAAGTCCTACAGCTTTACAAAAGAAAAAAAATCATTTTCGCTTAAACAACAGTTTAGCATTTAATAATTTTCTGCTTCCATCAATTTAACATCGATGACGTTTCACATGCGAGCTGCTAGAACGAATATTTGCATTGGATTACGTTGCGTCGTAAATTTTAATTAAATAAAGAGTTATTAGGGCAGCGACGGCTCGTCAGAGTAGGCAGGAGAGGCTTAGCTTTCTTTAAAATTTTGAACTAAACTATTAAAATTTTCTAAAACGTGAAAAGTGGATTCTGGAATGTTGTCCTATGCTACTGATGTGTAGTTGTGAGATTACTCCGAAATTTCTTTAATGACGTAGTTAAGCGTCAGTTCCCTTTGGAAATCCTGCACTTTCCTATACGTATCTGTAAATAGCATCATCAGAGTCCCATTCGACTCGAGGGGGAAATCGTTGGAAAAATCTGGTATACAAGTGAAGGGAAATGCGAAGAGAACACCCGTAGAAAGTCTTAAGAATACTATAAATGAGCGAGCTTTATTTTTTGCTTTTTCTTTTATGAAAGGAAATTTAGGAGAAAATCTGAGCAAATGTTTTAAAATTTTGTAAATGAAACCCTTGTGTAGAAAAATGTTTCTTGTTAATTTGTTTACTTCAAAGAAAGTAGTCTTAGGTTACTATATTAGAACTAGAGAGTTGGTTTTGATTATATGCATCAGATAAGTAAACCTTATGGGAGTTTTGGAAATATCTGTTGTAGTATTTTCTGCAGTATTTTTGAGTTGATATACAAAGAATTACGTTTTGTTTCATTTTCCGGTAGATTAATTAACCATAAAGTGATAATTTTGATAATCCGAGATATATATTATATATTTTGTAATTGGTATATTTTATATTGACATTATACTGTCGTAAAACCTGCGCTCATAAATTCTCCTGGGAAGTATTATAGTACTGCAAAGCCCGAAATTAATGGTCAAATAAATAAATAAATTGGTAACTACTAAATGAAAATTTGGCATAATTATAATTATAATATCAAATTCAAATTGCGATTCTTGAAGCTTTAAAGTTTTTTTATGAAAAGTTGACCTAATATTGTGCAATCAGTTTATTCTAAATCTATTAATAAGAAGTTTTTCAGTATAAAATCATTAAAAAGACCTCAATTAATACTCACACCCACCTAAAAGCTGGTAAGCAGCCCTATCAAAGTGAGTGGTATTGTTAGAATCACAATTAGATTAAGCTTTTTCTCCTCGACAACAATTTTGGAGACAAACCGTATTAGCTATTAGATATCAGCTTTCTTGATGGTTAAGCCAGAGGATATTGCCCTCGACATAATCCGAAGGACCATATTATTATAAATGCATCTAATATTTGTAGCAAAAATAAAATAAATTGATTAAACCGAATGCGTACAAAGTGTGCTACTGTAATATTCATTTATTAAATGCGAAGGCGGTACTTTTATTTTTGCTCATAATAAAACATGAAAACTGCGTGACGTGAAAATTCCCGAGTCTCCGTAAAAAGAAAATTGTATTATTAAATCTTTGTGGTTTAAGAAAAGACGAATAGAACACATTCCAAACATAAGACTTAATCACGAAAGTACACAAATTATGTTTTGCGCAAATGTTGTAACTCTGCAATTTTAACTTAACTTAAAATGTATGCATGGTTAATCAAATATAACTAATTGAATTTGTCTGATGTTAATAAAATAAAACTTTTTTATACAACCCTTAGAAGAGATATTAATTAAATGTTTTAATATTGGTTCACGTATGTGCAAGTCTTCTATTGATTTTTTTTTGTATTTCCATGGCTTATTTTCAATTTTTAACTTGGGGATAATTTAAAAATTCTCTTTGTGATTTTATTATTTTTATTTTAATGTGAAATAGCTAATGAATTTTACGGCAAAATGAGGAAATATGATGTAATATGAGAAAGCCTGATTCAATTTAATATAATAAATTCCGTTAACGAGAACATCAAAATAATTTAATTTTGCAGTTTAATGTTCTTTTTAAGTAGGTACCTGTACATAATACTTTTTTATTATTATATTATATACTACTTTATTTTTGTAAAGATCCACTTTTATTATTTGAAACAAATAATAATAAAATTTTAATTAAATTTCAATTTAAAAATTAACTAAAAAGGTGAAAACAAAGTATTATTTCAACAGATTTAATCCATTTTATGAGCATTCTCCAACTTCTTCGGATGTTTATACTTTCTATTATTATTTTTAATTAAATAATGGTAGTCTGTGCTATCAGTTTTGAAAGTAAACCATTATTGTACCAAACTTTACAGACAAGGCGGCGCCACCGGTCAAATTATCTAATCTTTTTGTAACGGAAATTAATATTGAAAATATTAATAATAATATTTTTTTATTATACGACTTAAATCTGGGAATCGCACGTAAAGTGCGAAGGTAAGTACAAATAACATTAAATTTTATGGACCATTAAAAACTGTAGGTAGAAAAGGCCCAAAATCGTAATGCGATTATTCTATTGTTTTCCATAAGGCTAGCACCGCCCATGGTGTGACTTTATGTTATACAATTGTTTTTTTGGCATACATTTTCAATTTGTACGTTACTACCGAAGCTGTAACAAAAATCTTGTTAACGAAAATAAAGAAAAGGAGCCGTAATCATCTACTATGAGCTAAATTAATTTAAATAGTATGCCTGAGCGACAATTGAATTAAATTAGATCACTTTGATTAAACAGTTTTTGCTGTTGTAAAATAAGTAAAAATTCTACGAATTTTAATTAACTTTATTCAAACTAATTAATTTTCTTCGAAAACAAACATCTCAGCAGTGGCTTTTCAAAACATTTTTACTTCTGTTTAAATTTATCTCAGTTTAAAAGGTTTATTGTACCCGAAATTTATCTGTAAATTTGAATTGTGTATGTTGTGTAGAAAAACAGATGCTCAATGCATGAAAATCCGGCCCATGTTCATTAACAACTACTCTTGGCATTGTAACCTTTGTAATGTAAATTTCGTTTTATAAATAACATTGATCACAAAAATATCTTGGTTTTTCATTCAACTTTACATTATCAATTTTAAAGCTTTTAAATTACATTTCACTATACCCGGATATTAAATGTAAAAAATTATTAGTTAAGTTTTTGTCAGAATTTCTAAAGATTATTAGTTTCACAGATTTTGAGATTTAAATTTTCATAAAAATTATTTATTGGTACCAATAATAAATTACACCAAATAAATAACTGTAGAGCTTTTATAAGTTTCATTTTATTGAACATTTGAAATATTATATATTGATTTGTTAATTTGTATCATACAAAAAAGTGTTAATCAATTTTCCGAGTTGAAGTTCATCAACAAGGATCATTTATAATATTCTATTATTGCGGAATTACATAATATATCGAAACCGCTTGTGCCAATTTTATTAATGAGAAGGCTTTATCTATTAACTCTGTTATGAAATCGTTCTATACATACAGATGAAATTTTTTTGCCAGTTATCAAAACACAGCACTGGTAATATAATTGAATTTCCACAAAAACAAAGGTTACAGAAAGATTCTAAAGTAAAAACCTAAAATACAGAACTGCAGCCAATCAGGTGCTTAATCTTCATTTTATCCTGAAAGCTTCGTGTATCGAATTTCGAGATAATTTTTTTGCTTTCTAAATTGATTTATCTGTGTTTACATTAAATTTGTCTGATTTGCTTTGAAGAAAAATATTATAATTATGTTAAGAAACAAAAAGAATTTTAAATTTATTGATTCCATGTCAAGGGAAAATTTATCCTAAAATATGCTGAGAAGCACGTCTTAATATGTCAATAGCATTATAATAATATGTAAAACATATAAAAATTGCTTGATGGCTTTTAGATAAACGTGATTTATTTCAAAAAATCTTTCCTTCGAAACATTAGGGTAAAAATGCATGATTATCCTCAAGTAATGTGGAACGTCAGTTACTATCTCTCCCAAAACTGTGCATATGATTGGCAAGTTTCAAGTCAATCATATTTTACAGTTTGCTGGTTCTTTCAATCTAAACTTTTAGATTAAAAAAAACTTCTAACGAAGCCAAAAGTTGAGTTTGTTATAATGCAAATAACTTTTTTCGAAGTGCAAAGAAAGCTATATGTACCAGAGCCAGGGAAACGAAAAATTTGATTATATCCTTAATTAGCGCTCCCGACAGAAAAACTACAAGGAGAATTAAATCAATTACGTTGAAAGCCCCTATTTTCTATTGCGGGTATGTATCCTTAAAAATATAAAATTCTTTTCTAACTTTTTATCTTTCACTTTCTTTCTCTTTCTTCTTTTAAATCTTCCTGTTTCATCTGATTAAGTATTGCGATTTACTAACTGCACGTTTTTAACGCCATTTATGGCGTAAAAATTAATTACCAAACTTACCAAAAAGTACAATAATTAGTACTCGTTTTCATTGATTAAAACCAATTATTCAAGTATTATATTTATCAGCCACTCAGCGTATGATTATTGTAATTCAGGGGCAGAGGCGTATTACGCAAGTTTGACGCCGCAAGCCTTTAATATTTTGCGCCCTTATCCTCGACTTTACAGTTGACTATTTTTTTTATTAGAATAATTTATAGAGAAAAGGAAGCTGTCTCTGAAATTTTGCGCTCCTGAAATTTTGTGGCTTATGCGATAACACGGCTCTGTCCAGGGGGCATCATGTGATTGGTCTAAGGAGGGGATTAATAACAATTATTTATACTAATTGCCGTTTTAACATTTCGTATAAGACTTTTCCATTTAGCTTATAAGTTTTCGAATCTTAAATATAATTTAATTCAATTTCTAAATCTGCCAAATTTCAACATTTAAATAATTATTTTACAGGTCGATCAAAACTTTCAACTTGGAAATTAAATTTAAGTTTAGTATTAGTTTAATTAAATGTTCTCATTTGTATACTTGATTAAAATTTGTAGTTCCTACCTCATAGTACCTACCTAAAATATATCTGTTTTTGTAAAATTAAGCCGAACAGAGCTGCACTCCAGTTGATGACGTGAACACATTTTGTTATTTGTTTGTTTTGCGTTATTGTGTCTTAGGGCTTTCTGTTCGATTTTTCGGCCTTGCCAATAAAAGGGATTGCAGCCTTTTATCATCCTCATTACGTTTAAAATGTTTAGTTTCTCATCAAAATCTTGACAATTAGTTGCCTTGAAGAAGCAATTAACAATTGTAATGCTTTTAAAGCTTTCTAAAATGGAAGGTTTCAGTTTGTTGATTATTGACGCCAAAATTCGACTGATTCTAATGTATTTACTCGGAGAATTATATTTACCCATTAATAAATTGGAATTGATTTTTGTTTTTTGTCTTTGTGTTACTAACTAACCGTCCGCCACGATATTTATCTCGGCCTGCGGCCTCGTACCGTAAGGAATCACAACTAAATATTATGGTAGCTTACACATTTTAGGTATATGTATAATATAAAAAGTTACATAAAAACATTAAATATGTATATGTACTTTTAATCCAGAAACCTTGACATTGAACGACTGAATTTATTCAAGCTTTTTATCATAAGCACCCATTTCATTGATTTTTTAAGAATGAGGTTTATAAATATACATAAGATGCATAAATTATCCCTACACACACAAAATATGTGCTGCATAAAAACCGAAACAAAGTTTACGACCATAAAATTTCCCAACAGAATATTTTTTCCATTTCCCAATTATGTCAATTATCCCAACATCCACCCTAATGGCCTTAATGCTGATGTATGCGGCGAATACAAATAGATCCGACTACTGCGTTCTCCAAATTCACTGAATGTTTTTTACAAAATAAATAACAAAAGCAAACGAGCATTACCAAAATTTTCCGCTAATGCCTTTTTTTTATTTCGCGCAAGGAAATATCAACATTTAAGTTGGAATTACATTTCTATACTTCCTAGATAACAAATCGAAAGTATTAACTTATTTAAACAACATTAGGGTGTCTCTTGCAACTGCTCTAAAAATAACATTTTCTCTCCATTTGGGTTTTATCAAATTTTTATGAAATGTCGTTTAAAGTAAATTGGGTTACGATGAAGTTGCAAGCAAAAATAATAAACCGATGATATTTAGAACTCTTTAAACTTTGATGATTGTGAAATCGTAAATTTTTAAAGGGTTTTCAAAATTGTTAATCGTGTGCGCCTAATGGATTTTCGTTGCAAAACGAAGCGCAACTAATCAGCGGTTTTAAAAATTGGTTAGGATATTTCAATTAAGTTTGCTTTCGAAAAGCTTTCAGTTTTTTTTATATATTTCGGGTGGATAATTTTAATAATCTAATTAATTTTTTGTTGTTGCAGGATTTCATATGGCACCTAAGCTGAGTGAAATTTTTCCCGAATCTTGCCTTTTAATTGTGGTAGGTGTAGTAATTGGAGTGATCTTGGTCCACGTAACTGACAGTGTTCCCGTATCGCCATTAACACCGAGTACATTTTTCTTCTATATGCTGCCTCCGATAATATTGGATGCTGGATATTTTATGCCGAATCGATTATTTTTTGACCACTTAGGAACAATATTACTTTTTGCTGTAGTAGGAACTATTTTTAATACATTGACTATAGGTAAGTTTGCGTTACTGCAATGCAGGGGCGGACTGGGAATCTAATAGCTAGTCCGCCTCTGCCGTGATGCTTGAAAAGCTTCTGCTCGAAGAAAACCCGTATAATCGACGTTATAATTCCGAATAAATTAAGCTTCACGAATTTACTTGCAGTTAATTACTTTATTATTACGTCTTCAATTAATGAAATGCGAAGAGATTTATTCCGGTATTATACTAAATACGACGTATAATAGTAGAGCTTAGTGGTGGGTGTTTAAATCAAGATTTCATTTTTTTACAACTTGTATTCAAATTTTGAAATTGTGTTTACTTTATCGATCCCCAGTTTATAAATATGGCTAACCTTATAAGCACCACTAACCTTCATTTTCACCTAATAATAAGATTTAGGTTGCGCATGTTTGGGAAATTCAATTTCAGAATAACACGAAAACTGTATATTTTTTTTATTAATTGAGGCGAAACTATCAATTTTCAGCACTCCAGGAAATTGTTTGCCAACTGTCGAGAGGCTGAATTATATAAAAGTTGTGTAAACTTTGGTGTGGTTTACTTAAACAAGAACAACAAATTAGTAATGTTTAATATGGGATAACGCAATATTGGGGTTGTAAAATAAAAAATTCAACACACTCATTTAGATCTGTGTACTTTTATTACCGCACCTTCCAATGCTATCATTTCCTATTAGCCGAATAAGTTTTAACGGGCAAACGCACCTTTTTTCCATTGTGCGATTCTCAAACGAGATTCGAAACCAAGTTGATCGTTCAACAAGTTTTCCAAAGCTACCTCTCTGAAGTTTTGGAGAAAAGATTTAGCAGGCTATTGCATTTCCAGGTTTAATCCTTCTCAAAGGAAATGTGAACTTCGCATGGTTTACAGTTTTCAGTTTCACAAAGACAAATTAATATTTTAATTTTCCTTTGTGAAACCGGACATTAGTAACATAATATATTGCTGTGATAAAATAACTTATGATGAGGAGATATTGACATATGCAAATTAATGTAATAAGGAAGAGTGATTTGCATCTGATGGAGCATAAGTTTGAATCTAAAATATTTGTCATAATTTTGGCAACCAGCCCGTTTCCCACTTGTTACAGTTCTTATAGAGATTCAAACATAAACCATGGTTACAGTTGCTATTTTATACCTAACTACTTTATACCAATTACTTTTCGGTGTTAAAAATCTAAAATTTATTATTTCCTGTCTCCAACGAAAATTCGCACGAAAAACCTTTTGCTCTCACCTTGGCTTTCACTAAATTTACATAATCATGTTTCGGTTGCCCTTATTTTTACAAACGCCTTGAAATCTAAACTTTGTAACTTTAGATAATCCCAAAAGTTACTTCCATAACGACATTACATTCTCGCAAAACCACACCAATTTGATGATAGGTGAGCATACGTAAATTTCCAAATTTGTTTAGATATATCGTTCACATGAAATATTTGGAATACACAAAATCGATTTTGAAAGTTTGCTAGTTAATGGTGAGAATGTCTACAAATTTAATTAAATTTCTGCTACCGGACTACCGGTGTCCGAATAACTTAAACTCTCTCCTAGCAGAAACTGGAATTTTTATTTTTCTGAATTTCATAAAATATGCACTCCCATCGATCGTCTGTACGTCTGACGGCAGACGGTAAAAAAGTTACGAAGTGTTTAACTGCCCAAAACAAATTCAGTGGGATATGCTCGTAAAAATTCAAAATTCTCTTTTATATGAAAATGTATTCAGTGGGAGCTTTTTAGTAGTACTTTTTTGAAAGCTTAACTCGTTTTAACAAAATCTATATTTTAGGTGCTTCCTTATGTGCTGTTGAATCGACAAGTTTATTTGGAGAAGAAAGAATTCCGCCTTTGGATATGTTTATATTTGCGGCATTAATTTCTGCAGTTGACCCCGTGGCGGTGTTGGCCGTATTTGAAGAAATCCATGTTAACGAAATTCTGTACATAGTTGTTTTTGGAGAATCTTTGTTAAACGACGCCGTCACTGTAGTTTTATACCATATGTTTGAATCCTATTCTGAAATGGGTTACCAAAATATTATAACGATGGATGTGGTAGCAGGCTGTGGAAACTTCTTTGTAGTAGCCGTTGGTGGAACCGTGATAGGAGTGTTGTGGGGTTTTGCAACAGGTTTTGTCACAAGATTTACAAACGAAGTTCGCGTTATTGAACCTATTTTTATATTTGTGATGGCCTATCTAGCGTACTTATGTGCCGAAATATTCCACATGTCAGGCATTTTAGCGTAAGTATTTTTTTAATCGTTTATCATCACCATAAATTTAAGGTTTTTCACAAAAACATTTATTTTGAATTACCTACTTTCCACTTTGAAACTCGCACGATAATATTTTGACTGAACGTTTAATTATAGTTTCAATATTATTGATGCCGCAATGTTTTTCTTTATACCTACATGAGCCTCTATATCAGCCGGCTAATTTTCTTTACGATGTTATTTTATGGCTTTTTTATCGAACCGTTCGTTGGCTGAAAAATTAATTTGGTATTGCTCAATAAATTTGAAAAGGCAAAAAATACTCACATAATTATTATCTCTCCAAACCAACTCAGTGTTGATTTTCGCCAAAAAGTTTATTTTACTAGAACATGTCAAAAATGATTTTCGACATTTTCTCGCTGAAAAAAAATTAGTGATGTTAAAAAATTTAATAAAAACGCAAGGCTGTGATCAACAAGTGCCCAGAACCCTAACAAACCCCCGCTGCTCAACCCCGGTTGGTGGTCCAAATATAGTGACAAACAACTATATTATGGAATGTTGAAATCTTTAGATTTTACTGTTTCATTTGTTATTGTCAAAAATTTAAAAAGCCACATTTCGTCTCTTTGTTTTCATCCCTGCATATTAATTAAAAATTTCCAAACCATAAATACTTCTCTTTATTTATTCAGGAAAACGTTTTTTGCACTTAGAGTTATGAAAAACTTGCATTAATCGACTATAGCATGCAATACAGTTTTATTATGATTTAATTGCATGCTAATATCAAGTTTTCCCCTTGGCCTTGTTGCATTTAACAGAATTTTATTTACTTCACAAAATTTTATTAATTTACTTCATAAGCGAGAAAAATAAATAAAACCAACGAGCAATGACGGAGGAAAAAATGTAATGATAAAGTAGATCTGAGAATAAGCACCTGGATTATACAAACTACATACAACTGGAGAAATCATCTGAAGATTGATTTCGCCTGAAATCAATTGATGTTCGGGCCAAAAAAGCAGGAGGAATGCTAAGTGGTACTTGGCTCAGTACCAACAAGGAACAAGAAAAAATAAATTATATATAATTCACCAAAGCAAATTTGCCACACCATGGTAGGTGTAAATTGTATGTAGTTACAAAATTTATCTACAATAATGTCTTGATAACTCAATGGCGAAACAAATTGTGGTCCATGTGATTGGCTCGCCATCTGCATGTATAATTATTCTGAGCTGAAGAGACTGCTTTTTTTTGGTTTTGTGAAGGGTTAACTACAGAAAGTTTTGATCGAGATTTTTTTTATCACTTAATAAATATGGTAATCAATCGAGTAGCACATCACTCGAGTTCCACACCAATCGAGTTCCACTGTATTCACTATTTTTATTTTGTTTTAATCTTTCCTTCTGTGTTAAGTTACGCGTAGTACTGTAATATGTTAATTACGTCAAATACCGATATAATTTTCAATTACCTACTTACAGGTTTATAAATACATTTTTCGTACTATCAGTATATTTGCATATTCAGAACATGAAATTAAATTCGATTTTTGCGCAAGAACCTACAGTAATTTTATTATTTTTAAAGTTATAATTAAATTCCATCAGATAGCCTACATGGCTCGTTAAGCGAATCTGGCGCGCACCAAATTTAGATATGAGGAACTTCCTACTTCCAAGTTCTAATGTGGTCATTTAATTTTTGGGTAAACCCATGGGTGGAAAACTAACTTAAGCATCCACTACAAGTATTTGTGTAATTAAATGTAAAGGCTACACGCAATTTTCAAACCGTAAATATGAAAGCATGCACTTTAAAATATTAACAGCCTTGGAACACTTTAAATTTATAATGTTGTAAATATTTCAGCAACTTCAGATCCTCTAGGTTAATTTGTTTTCCGAAAATTAAATTACCACTGGTTTACGTAAAATATAATTTTGAAATTTAAATAATTAAAATGCCAATGGGTTTATTATATTATTATATTAAGTTTTAGAATTTGCATACAGGGCCGTAATAAAATCACAACGTACCTGGGGGGTTGTATTCTTGAATCATAAACTTCATGGATGTTTGTGACGTCACGAGCGTATTAAATAACAATGCCGGATTATACAAAATTATTCAGTAAATCAATTGATTGTTATTCTATATTTCAAAATACTGATATTCATTGTTGTATTTATTCAGGAGAAAATGTAAAATTAAAAGCTGTAAAAAAATTAAATATACTTTTACCTTTTGATGGTTCATGGACGGGGGTGCGTGCCCGGGAATCTTCCAAGACAAGCCGCGCGTGATGAAATAAGAATTACGAACGAAACCTTTCAAATTACGCTAACTTTGAAAGACGAGTTCCTTTCTTTCCATTTTTGGAAATTTCCATAATGGCTTCATCTTCTACTTGCATACATTTTGGTTTCCGCATTTTGGTTTCCACCGTTGCGTGGTGATTTCTTCCCTTTTCATCTATAATTTGAACAATGTAGAAAAGACATTTTTCAGAAATAATGGAAATAATATTAAAAAATTCCAATGAAAGTTTATTAAAATTTGAAGAATCTCGGAAAAATAATTTACAAAGCTTTGTTAAAGCTTAATTGTTATAAAATTAATCTCGCATACTTTATATATCTAAGGTTTTAATTAAATCAAACCAACCGTAACAAATGAAACTTTAAATTTATTTCAAGTATAAAATTTTGAGGACATCCAAAAAATGTTAGTTTACCTTTTAGTATACTTCACATGTACCTGGTTACTTAGTTTGATTGATGAGTAAACCACGGTAATTGAATTGCTAATCTAACATTTAGGTACTTCGTCCGTCCATGCGATAAACGCACCTACTTAATTAATTTTTTTGTAATTTAATTTCAGAATTACATTTTGTGGAATAACCATGAAAAACTACGTGGAAGCGAATATATCGCATAAATCCCACACTACGATTAAGTATACCATGAAAATGTTAAGCAGTTCGTCCGAAACTATTATTTTCATGTTCCTTGGTGTTGCAACTGTTAATAAAAACCACACCTGGAACACGTGGTTTGTTGTTTTGACCATTTTCTTCTGTTCAGCTTACAGGACAATAGGTGAAAACATTTTAATTTTTTTGTTTAGTTTTGGGCAAATCACAATTCGATTGTTGCAGGTGTGATAATTTTAACCGCAATAGCGAATCGGTTTAGACTTCATCAATTAGATAAAGTAGAAAAGTTTGTAATGTCCTATGGTGGCCTAAGAGGTGCAGTCGCATTTGCTCTGGTGCGTCTTATAAATCCAGAAATTGTGAAAAAACAGCCGATGTTTATGACCACGACTATAGCGGTCGTGTACTTTACGGTTTTCTTTCAAGGCATCACCATTAAACCTCTAGTAAAAATACTTAACGTTAAGACTGCAAATAAGAGAAAGCCTACCATGAATGAACGAATTCACGAGAAGGTAAATTTGATATCGCAGTTTTTGAAATTACTCAAGTTGTTTGCTTTAGTTAATGGATCATCTAATGGCTGGAGTGGAAGATATATTAGGGCATCATGGAAATTACCACGTTAGGGATAGGTGTGTACCGAGCGGGATATTGTTTCACCCCAAACAAGGTTTATTAATTTTATTTTGCAGGTTTAAACGATTTGATAATAAGTACATACGTCCTTATCTTTTGAGAAATTACCAAGGGCAAGAACCAAAAATTTTGGAAACTTACTCGAAATTAGCGATGCGAGACGCTATGGAGTTTATGCGAAGAAACGCATCCACTATAGGAAACATTTCAGGAACGGAAAGTATGTCAGGCATCTTTAAACATTATAATCCAGGAAATATTGACAGCAGGTGCGAGGAAAAATTACTAACCTGGTAACTGCAATGTGGCACAGACTGCCATCTCTTCTATTTAACCGCTTTTGTAGCTAACTAACACTTACTAACATTTTATTTTGACAAGGCTATTAACAAAGTGTACAACCTTTTCAAATTATTTGTATGCACGATAAACCGTTCAACCGGCATCCAATTTCACGGAACGTAGAAATAATTCGCTCCCGAATGTGCCGGTTGAACGGGAATTAAGTGTAAAACTGAGTTTTCTGTTGCTTAAATGTTGCTATACTAATATTTTTCGTTATCGGAGATTTTTGAAGTATTAACACCTTTCATTTTTAGTACTAGCTTTACCCAACTCGATAATAGCAATTGGAATATAGATATGCAAGAATTGGAATATAATCCATCTAAGAAAGATCTTACGGATGCAAAAATTCATCATCTTCTTGCAGAAGAACTTTGTCAACCTAAACGGGTAAGATTTTTTGGATTACATATTTTTTGTGTTAGAGGGTAGCTAGCTCCTATTCTATTATTCTGTTTTTTTACAGCATCGCCGGTTGAGCTACAGCAGGCATGCAGTGAACGATAGGGATTTAACAACTCAAGTCAATTATAAAATGCATTACAATATGAGAAGACTGGTAGGCGATAATAAGCGACATCATCACAAACGTCACAGCAAGAAAATGCATCAGAAGGTAGTTGTTGCTATAGAGACCTTAAGCAAATTCATTTGTTTTATTTTTAGGACGGTAAACAAAATCATGTTAGTTTTCCCGAATTCCAACAAAACGGTAGTGCAAAACAGTTTTCTCATGGTAAACTTCCGTTTGGTATTTAATTTTGTTCTAACTGATTTTTGTTTTAGATTACATTAATCAAGTTTTAAGTGAGGAAGAAAATATGGATCCCAAATCAAATAGGGAAGATTGGGATAGTCCAATAACTTTTACTGCTAAATCATCACGTAAGTCGAATTTCGTTTGGGGTAAAACCAAGTAAAAAATAAATCGTTTTTGAGTGGGATTTTAAGATTTTTGTGTTACCGTAGAAGGTAATTTAGATAATTGCATGGTGATAATAATACCAAAATTTAAACTAAATTTGCTTCTTAAGTACTTGATCGCGGTTGAAATTATTAGAAAGTGATGATGATAAAAAGAGTGGTGCTATTTTAGCGAGTGATGAGGCTCCTTTAAGCACGGGAACTGAAGGAAGTGGAGGTATTCGTTTTGACCTGTTAACAAGATCAAAACCACCCAAATCTACATCTACCGGGGGTTATCTACCTTGGCGACCAGATAGATTCCAATGTGACGGTACATCACTGCTTTTTTGCTTTTCAGATACGATATAGCTATAGCGTAGTACGACCGAAAAATCTACTACGTATGTTAGAGTAGGTAGTAACGGTTACGTGTAAATGTTCAAAAAGCTCTCTCTTTAAATAGGTTTATGTGCATTATAGTTAGAATTACAAACAAAAACGATTCAGGTCCTAGAGATCTCGCATTTGTGAAACATTTCTACTATTGAACGCATAATGCCAAACAGTTTTTGCAACCAGTCATCTAAATTGATAGGTCCAAAATATTTTTTATCAGAAATAAATGCACAAAAACGTATGACATGGTTGTGGTTAGCAGATAATTTCATAAAATTTTTTGATTGATCGCTTTGGTTATTGCCTTTTGGAAGTTCTATAGCTAAACACTTACCGAATTTTTGGATTTGTATAATAAAAAATAATTTGAGAGAATTTTTGTTGGTCAAAAACCTCTCCGAACTTAAAAAATTTCCGAAATTATCAGTTAACCACAAACACAAACATATTTTATTATAATTGACTCTATGTTTCCCTTTAACCCTAAGTAATGCAATGTTGTGGTTAAATAGTTTAGTAATACCCTTAGTAAAAGTTCGATCCTATTGTCGATTTATTGCGGAAGCTTTTGAAGCAAATAATAACACCGCTCCAATTTTTTGCATGGCACTGTTTTTGGAATAATAGCAAGTATGTTTTATTATTGTATATTAATCGGTATTGTGTTTTAATGTTATGCGCAAGTGAATAACATTTTTGAGCATATTTCTAATTTAGTATGTACAACAAATAATGAAACAAGCGAGGGCAATATAGAACATTTATATCGAGTCCCACGTCGTCGGGCGCCATTTTTATGTTGCGTTGCATAGTGTTCGACTATACCTGTAGGAAGAACTCAAACTGCGTGCTCATATTTTGCATAAATCGTAACTGACAAGAAAACACAATATCGATGAATTTCTGCAATAGTATTGTGAATATTTTTTGTTCAGTTACAGATGACAGTATTATATACTCAGATAAGGAAAAACGCACTTCGCGGATCTCGTTAGATGGTAAGTTTAATGATCAAACTCGAATTAATTTGCAAAAACCTTACTGGTACGTTTTCCAGGTGGAGAAATGGCTCGAGTTACGACACCAACCGCAACAGAGACTATGTTACCGTGGAAACGTGACGATGAAGACGAATGTTCAGCAGCTTTACAGCAATGCGAGTTTCCTGCATGGGCTTCCAATAAAGAATATTTGGCTTACAACTCTCCGTCTGCTACATTTTTAGGCAAGACTGTTCGTTGGATGTAACCTTTCTCTATTGTAGTAACCAGAAATTTTCTTTCAGGTGGTTTAGAAAATTCTCGCTCTTCTGTAATAGGACTATTTAGGAGAGATAGTATAGCTTCCGGACAAATTAGTAGTTGCGATTCTTCTCCGCAAAAAGAGAGACGTAATTCATCAGGACCAAATGCTGTTATTTTAATAGAAGACAGTGACGATCCTTTGGGAGCTGCGGCAAGAGAAGCGTCGACGTCGCAAGCACCAGAGACGCCAAATCCAAGGCGTCAAATTCGTCGAGGTTCCATGTTGGAGATTACGGGGTGTGTTGATGATAGCAGTAACAGTAATACACAAACAACTCATGTAAGGAGGTTTTATTTTGTTTCCTATGTTCTTCTGCATCTGCACCATTTTTGATTGGAACTATCTACTAACTTGGTTCGGTATTGGTTTGTGGCTAAAGTTGACAACTAATAAGTTTTAAAGCTTTTTTTGCTATTTTCTAGCTATTTATTGTTGATGTTTGCTTACCGAATGGTATGGTACCTACACCAACAAAAATACTATTTCATATTTACATTACAGTTTAATTTCTTTTTACATAATTACATTTAGTTTGTAGAAATGTGTAGCACTTTTTAAGTTAATCCATCATATCATTGAAAGGATAGAGCTTGAAAAAAATCTAAAAGTGATCATTTCGCTTTTGGTTCGAAATGAAAACTAATCAAATTTTTTGTTACGATTGCTTTTCTCGTTAACGTTTTTATGAGAATTTCGATTAACATTTCATCTTGAAATTAATATAAAATTAAAAACATGTATTAATACAAAATTGTTTCGGTATTTCAAATGTTAATATCTGCCCACAGGCTTGATCCTCCATCATCATTCATAAAACAGCTAGTAATTTAAATTTTTATTTATTTTACGAAAGAAATTTACTGCTGATGGCTTTACAAATATGCTTCTGCAAATATAATATTAATTTAGTTCATGTAAAATGAAAAATGCCCTGTCGATGCCGAGCTTTGGGCAGCTATTTTCAACAAAAGCAGCATTTCCTCACCCAGTTGTCATAAGGAAAACGAGAAAAATTCAAAATATTTACAAAATCAAAAACAAATAAAATTTTCACAAAAATACACAAAAATTATAAATCAAACACCAAAACAAAATAATTAAAAGGGTCGACCGCGTTACGTCGGGGGATTATGCCAAAATTTTCGGAAGCAAGTCTTCGCAGTGTTAAATCTTTTGGGAATATTTTTTAATATTCTACGATTGTAATTTTTTGCCTTTCTTGACCCTAACCTAATTTCAACTCAACTGAAATTAAACTTGACCTAATATTTAATTTTTTAATGTCCGAATTACCATTTCAAATAATTTTTTAAGAGGGGAGAAACAATAAACTCTACATTTTTTTATACGCAGTACAATATTATTGATTCAAGTTTAAAAATTAACAAATTAATTAAACAATAAACAGCTGTATTCATAAAAATATTGTAAAACGCTCTCTAAATCTATTTTAGTTAGAACATGTTTTAAGACTTAGAGAGCGTTTTAACTTTTGTTCATTCATAAACGGTTTCTAAACCTATTTTAACTAGAATGGTGTTAAAATACCGATTCTAGTGAATTTGATGTAATTGAGTTGGTGTCTTCGAATTATATGAACTACTAACTGAATAAGTGAACTAAAGTATAACCTAAAAGTTGTTTTATTGTATGTATAGCACGGGTAGGCAACTCCTGTATAAAATTTGTGGCGACACGCCACCTGGTGTTACATTTTGTATATTTGAATATTTTGAATATTTCTATTTAGACGGTTGTAGCAACAACTAAATGTGTCTTCATCTCTAATCTATATAAAAGAGCTTGTTTGTATGTTTGTTCGCTATACACTCCTAGACCCTTCGACCGATTTTAACCAAATTTGGAACACATACTCAGTAGGACTTGGAAAATGTTTTAGTGTAAGAAAATGTTAAAAAAGTTTAAAAGAAAGTGATATCTCACAAAATTAGCTGACGCGCATAAACGGATTAACGAGATTCACATACCCCCCCCCCCAAAATATTCAAGCTTCACAAACAATCCAGCAACGGAAAGAAAGACTGGAAAACATTAGAGTGCACAGACTAATGCAAAGTAGTATATTTTTAATGATACCCCGGGCGAAGCCGGGTATCCAGCTAGTTTTTTATATAGAGTGTCAACTTTCCTCAAAAAAGGTTTGAAATTGGTTTAAAGAAGGCACCATTCATTTTTAAATAATGACAAGTTAAAATACTGTTTTTTGACGTTTACGCTAAAATAGGTTTAGAGAGTGATTTAAGTCTATTCTAAATTTTTATGCATACAGCTGTAAAATTCTATTTATTTATTTTTATTGTTACGCCCTTTTACTTGTTTTATTTATTGTTATTTTGTATTATATTTACTGCCGAGCAAGAATTAATATTCCTTCTTACATTACATACATATATATTTTTAATCAAAAATTCTTAACGTTAATTTAAAAATTCATTTTTAATTTTTAAGAATTAAAAAAATTTACTGCTTTGCATATCTGCGAGATCCGCATCAAAATTCCATTCTAGATCCATTTTTAATGCTATTTTAGAGAAATAAGAGAGGTCTTTTAGTTGTAGTCATCAGACGTTCTTATAGTAGGGGGGATTAAAAATTGTAACCTAGTGTTTCAAGGGGGTGATGAGGGTGAAAAAGTCGGAAAAAGTTGCAGACATCCTCTTATTCGGAGCGCCATAATAAAATAATTAATCTGTATATTTTTAAGGACATTAATTTAGTATTAGTATTGTTTATTTCGGTTTATGAAAATCTGCAAATTAAACAATATATATTTTTATTTTTATTATCGGAAGCAAATCGATCGACAAAATTTGACGACAGACAGACAGACAGACCGACACAGAAATTTTTATTTTACTTTTTGCAGATCTTTACGTTTCTGAACACGGTGATCTCGAAAATGCAAAAAAAAAGTTGAAATTTTTTTTCGATTACCATACCTCCAATTTTTTTTTTTAAATTGATTGGAGGTAAAAGGTAAAATATGCATTGATATGCAAATTATAAATTTTTTAAAATTATTATAAATTATTTTAGATTCTTAAAAAATTATTATTTTAATACTAGTTTTTTTTAATAGTTTAATTCATTTTAAACATTTGTCAACAACTGTCAAATCAACAAAACAAAAGTGTCATTTTATATAAATATTTTAAATTTGAAAAAAATTTAACAAAAATGTTAAAAAATAGTAATAAATCTAATAGTGGAAAAATCGTATATAAACCACGGTTGTGAAAGCCATTTTAGCTCTAGCGCCTTATTATATTCCCCGCTGCTTTGCACCTCGGAATATAATCTTAGCGGTTGGACTATAATATTATAATGACAGTCTTTACAATTCATACTTGAAAAAAATATACAAAGCTCCTATATTCGCTTTTTATTAAAATTTTCCAAAAAACAGTTAAAGTGATCCAAATATGCACAAATATGCAACATTTGCTTAAATAATGCATCAAACGTTGAAAATATGCAAAATATGCATTTTGAAAACCGAATTTTTGGATTCGCTTTTGCCTGATTCGTCTAGATTTTAAAACGAATTTGTTAGCATATCAATATTAAAAAACATGCAAATGCATAAAATCCGAGCTCTAGATATAACAGTTCTACACATCAATTGAGTTCCTAACTAACCGAGTTACACATCAATGGAGTTCCACAGTATTAATTTTTTTAATATTAAAAAAGAGATCCACCGGTCAAGCTAGACATAAAAATTAAAAAGCCGTAAAGCTACTTCTCCTACAGCGTGTCATTTTTTTGTTAAAAAAAGACGAAGACAAAGAAAATTTACGAAACAAAATTGAAGATGTATCAACGTCTTGATGGATAACCGGATAATCAGATAATCGGATCAACGGATAATCGGCTCAACGGATAATCGGATCGAGTACAAGTACAGACTTGCTATTTGTTTTAAGACGACGACAGTTTCCAATTAAACTTGCTGTTTCCATGACGATCAACAAGGATCAGGGACAGACGTTAGAAAAAGTAGGAATACCAGAACCGGTATTTAGCCACGGTAATCTCAATGTAGCAATGTCTAGAGTACGGAAATTTGAAGGAAAAGAACTAGGGAAATTGATTCAAGGAAACGCGGAGACGAACAATTAAAATTGGCAAAATTATCGGTAAAATCGGTGACTATAGGAGATATCGAAAAACGGATGCCGCATCCTTGATCTCTATTTTTGAGAACAGCTCAATGATTAAAACCGGAATTCACTATCTTTTTTTCGATAGACTATACTGGACTTTTCGGTTAATGTCGATATCTCTGTTGTTTTTGAAGTTTTCAAAAAAGTGTTAATACTACTTTTTTCAGACATTTTTTTAAGGACAATAAAGTGGATTAAAGAGATTTTAAATAATCTAAGTTAGTTTCCGAGTTATAATATAAAGTTGTGTTTTCTTAAAAAGAAACCATAGTTGAATGTGATATTTTCGAATAGCGTTTTCGTCCTCTTTTCAATGATAATATAATATGTGAGGTCCATTATTTCGGTTTCATCCCATTTTATTAAAAATGTAATAAAAATAAAGTATATTAAAAAATTAAATATGATAATAACATTATATTATATAGTAAATATCAATAAAAAATATAAAACTATAGATGTTTTTTTCATCATTCATCACATCATTTAAATCATGACATGCAATGGGCCTTTTAACGTCTTGCTCAGGACGACGACTAAAACACTTCGAAAGAAGTAATTTATTCGAAAATTTCGAATGAAAACGTTGATAATCACAAGTTTCTCGAAGTTAGGTAACAAACTGAACCAAAATGGCACAAAAGTTGGGCGCCAAAATTTGTAACGGCTTTTACGTTTTATTTATTAGTACCGCTAGTCCAGGCGGCGGCTAGCTTACGCGGAGATGATCTAGAGTAATTTTATAATAATAAAATAATAAAAATAAACAAATTCTTGACAGCTTTTAAATCTGTAAGGAATTTTTTTGGAGAACCAATGTAGGTGAATATTTTAATTGATTTTGGCTATAACTCGAAAACAAAAAAAGATAGCGAATTCCGGTTTTGGCCATTGAGCTTTTCTCAAAAACAGAGATGAAGGATGCGCCATAAATTTTTCGATATCCTATATCAACATCTCCTATAGTTACTGATTTTCCCATAAAAGGTATCAAAATTGAATCACGCTGTACATGTATTAACATTAAAAAATTAAATATTAAATTTCCAACGGCGAAATGGCGACGGGGAAATGTTCTAAACTGATCCTACAGTAACCAGCTGAAACCTAACTAGCCCTAACGTTTTTGTTTTACTTTAAGATCTTCTAAATTCACCGCCAGCACAATTTGAGTGGCAGTGTCAGATTTTTACTAGCTGAAGCTGAAACCTCCCTGAAACCCAACTTTTTGAACCTAAAAAATTAAAGCCCTATAACATCTGCCAAGGATGATAATTTATTTCTCCATATCCCTTGTTATGCACCAAACAGCTTCCTCTTCCGTTAGGCGATGTTTGCCACCCATTATTGAATTGTTTTTTTTTTGGGAAGTTGATAGACGCTTATTTCAACGTGCGTCTTATAGACAATTTTTATGATCTTTATTTGAACTGGTTGCATAGTGAATCTGCTTTTTATGACTCCATATTGGTTACCCAAAAGTTCTTTTTTGGTTTCCATTTTCTTGAATAATCTTAGGAGTAGCAAACTTTCCATTATTTTTTCTCCATGATCAAAACAGCAAACTCAGATCTTTGAATGGTTTATCTTTCTTTCTCAAGAGAACCAACTTGCACATTTAATTACGGGGGACAATTTTATATAATTTATACCATAAAATTTACCATTCGCAATGTCATAAGATTCACTAGAGACAGGGCCGTATTTAAGCACAGGCTACATTGGCTGCAGCCTAGGGGCCCGCACCACAAAGGGGTCCACGCCACAAAAATCTGTTTGAAAATTTTAATTTTGAATAATTAAAAATTTGTTTGAGCACTAGAATCAGCAGGAAAGGTCTGTGGAAAAAGCGAAAGAGCTAAAAAAAAGCTCAACAGTCTGATTAGAGAGGCATCAAGGGCCCGCACCACAGATTCAGCCTAGGGGTCTACAGATCTTAAATACAGCCCTGACTAGAGATACCGTATCTCTAGTATCTCTCTACAGTTTCTAAATTAATTTTCGAATTATTGTTACAGTAATTGTAACAGCGGTAGTCTGCCATAATGGCGTCTGAAATCGTGGAGCCTACTCACGAAGCCTGATTCGAGATGGGAGTTTTTACAAATGCAAAATACCAGAAACAATTTTTTATTAATGAATAAATTATTTATAATTCAAAAATATACAGTGCGTTGCATTTATACCTTGTGTACGTACATAAGTAGAACTTGTAAATAGAAGCATCAATTATTTCATGAAACTCTAAATGTATTATCGATGTCTTTCATTAGTCATTACCATTACTAAACTAAATTCATTAATACACTGACCAGCAGCACAACTTATACAAAAACGACTTTTCCGTAGTTTTAGTTTGTCTATTTTAGCATCAGGCTTCAATGAGATATTGTGATTTGATTTTTTTGTGTTTAGATCGCTGACACGTGACACCATACCTGAGGAGGTGCAAAACTCTTCCCATCGACGTCCGTCTTGGCTGCCACCACCTCCTCGTGCATCACACAAGCACCGTCCAAAGGTTAAACGTCACGGAAGTATAGACACCACCACAGCGTTGATGTCGTCCCCTTCTTCGACAATATCAGACGAAAGTTCGATGGACGAAGATGAAGACATCAAAAGCCTCATGAAAGCTGGATTTTAAATATAAGAATCCAATTTATTTCATTTTTATTGATGATTTTACAAAGAATTTCAATATACAGGGTTTTTGTGCTTAACATTTTAATTAATTAATTAATAAGGAAATATATAATTTTTTAGAATCATATTTAACAAGTAAAATAAAATAATTTATTGGTAAATCAAACTTGATATTAAGAAATAATTTACCTATAATTGAATGGAACATATTATTAAGAAATACATTGTTTGCCATGATTTAGTTTAAGTAGTTAATTGAAATAATTAGTTTTACTAATGATTAGCATACTAACATTAGATAATTGATAACGATAATTGATAGCGATAGCCATCGCACCCTCTAGCGAAATATTGCAAGTAGGATGAAAAACAGTTATAATATAATAAACCGTACAGGGTGTTCCATCAAAACTTTTAAAGCTTTCCCCACTAAAGATATTTTGGATCAAGAGACGCATCAGTATTAAAAAACGATTGGGCACCTTGTATACAATGTACTAATTATTAAATTAGTGTAAATCAAAAGAAAAAAGCAAATATATGGTAGATTAAAATAATCTCTAATCTCGTTCCAACACTTTATCAATTAAATGTTCAAAATTTGATACATTAATGCTTGCCATTTTTCAATTTTCTAAAAGAACATTGAAATTTTAATAATTCGTAACCGGTTGTTTGTTGTTGACTTTTTAGATTTTTAAAAGCCATATCTAGAAGAGATAGCTCTCGCTAGACTTTGATTTAGAAACTCGAGAGTGAACGTGAAACCTTAGTTGGATCGAGTAGCGAAAATAGTTGTAAATAGACCATTTTCGTTGCCTAATTTCATGCTGCATCAATTTATGTGTTCATGAAACATAGCTAGAAATGTTTTTAGCTATAGAAGCGCTATTTTCAAGCAGGACACGTAAAGGCCAGCACATAAAAAAAAATTATAGTACCTCAGCTAATGAACTTTTTGTAGATATTTTTAAGGTATGCTAGTTTAGATAGTTAATTAATTCATTAAGATGTCAATAACTTTTAGGGGAGTGTAATTAGAGAGAAAACGATGAACCGTGCCTCATAAAAGCAAATTTCTTAATATAAAAGTTTGTATACAGTGTCATTTTCTTGATACATTTTTTAAAATGTGATTTTTTTAAATCTAAACATTCGCTGTTTAACATTGCATAAAAGATACAAACAAGAAATGTGAAATAGAATGGGAAAATTTACTTCAAGTGAAATTTGTAACAATTTTAGCAAATAATAATTATGTAGATAATTAATTTTACGTTGTTTTGTTTTCCTCTTGTTTCAATATTTCGAGTTTTACTCGACATTGATTTTATTTTTTTAAATTTTTATTAAACATGTAAACTACATTCTCGAAATATTGTAAAATAGTGATGATTAATATTTTTGCAGCCAGACAATATCCTATGTATTTAAGCTCTGTGATTGTATAATGTCAAGTTTGACCAGAATGGAAACTTGTTAAACTTTAAACCTTAATAAATAAAACTGTTTTACTGCATAGTTGTATTTTAGTGCACCGTTCCTGCTCTGATCTGAAGTCTCAAGTAGGTTTTTCGTTCTTTCGCGGATGCCCATGAGGATAAGTTTCAATTTATAGTAAATCATATAACAAATAAAAAGATTAAAAAAATACAGAAACCGGATCTGTTTAACTCTGGTAATACCAACCAAAAATTTTTGCTATAGAAGGAAAACAAGCTCATCATCACTGATTATAACTTTACAACATCAGTACAATACTCCAAACTACTACATATTTCAATAGGATATTATGGCTACAATATCTGAAATTAGGAAACTTGAAAATAAAATTTCCAAGTTAATGAAAAATCCAGACAAACGCTCAAAGGAAGCATTAGATATTTTCACAATGTTATACAACATGAACATATCATCGGAAATTTTGTCTTCGACAGAAATTTCACTAACAATCCACGCATTTATAAAAATTTGCAAAGATAACGCAACCAAAGCTTTTTGTAAAATTTTACTTAAGAAATGGCAAGATTTGAAAAAGAAGGCGAATATTAAAAATAATAATGATGATATTGGGCAAGATAATAATAGAAAAGATGAAAAGAAGAAGAAAGTCGAAATAGAAAAAAAAGCCAAGTTAGAAAAGAAAGAGAAAATTCAAAAGAAAATGAAAATATCGGTGGACGATGCCACAGATTTGAAAAATAAGGCGAATATTAAAAATAATAATCTCGATAATGATAATATTGGGCGAGATAATAATAGAAAAGTTGAAAAGAAGAAGAAAGTCGAAATAGAAAAAAAAGCCAAGTTAGAAAAGAAAGACAAAATTCAAAAGAAAATGAAAATATCGGTGGACGATGCCACTAATGGCAAAGACGATGTACGCGCCAAATGCCGAATCATGATTCTAAATGCTTTAAGAACTAACAATAAAACTTTAGAAAACATTAATATCAAACAGTTAGCTGACGAGTTGGAAAAATGCATATTTGGCGTATTTAAAAATACCGACCGTTTTTACAGAGACCGAGTTATATCGCGGGTTTTTAATTTGAGAGATCCGAAAAACCCGAATTTACGAATCAGGTTTCTCCTTGGTAGCATAACCCCAGCCAGTATGGCAGTTTTAACCCACGAAGAAATGGCAAGCGACGAGAAGAAAAGTTTGCGAGCATCGTATAGGAAGGAAGGAATCAATAAATCACGTATGGCAACCGCACAGGGTACCAGTACGAGTCTTTTGCAATGCGGAAAATGCAGAAAGAGAAATTGTTCTTATAGCCAAATTCAAACGCGGTCAGCTGATGAACCCATGACAACGTTCGTAGTGTGCAACGATTGTGGCAACCGGTGGAAGTTTTGAACGTAAACAGAAAAAAATTCATGTATTGATACATTTGCTGTAATGAAATCAATATTGAAATTCGTCGATTGTTCTATTCTTGTACCATCAAGTTTTCAATAATAAATATTAGAAAATATTACTCCATTTTTTACCAACTCAAAACTTTACAGGACATTAAAAAATATATTGCGTCTATTACGATTAAATTTAAAAAAAGCATTACTGATTACTTAAATCTGAACTTGGCGAGTTCAAAAAAAATCAAAGTTTTTTTAAGATGGTTTCCAACCTTCATCCGGAGCTGATCGGTACGTGACATTTGGGCGCCGGACTTTTAGGCCCCGGATGTTTAGGCTCCGGATTTTTTGACGCCGCATTTTGGGTCCTGGGATTTTTGGGCGCCGGATTTTTAGGCTCTGAATTTTTGGGCGTCGTGACCTTTAAGTGCTCTGGCACTTAATGATTATCATATTAAAAGATATGAATCACATCAATAACTCCTAGTTAAGTAAGAGTGTAATAAAAAATTGCTACCTGCCCTTGAGGGCAAACAGAATTTTTCTCTACACGCTGGAAGAAGAACCAGCTTTAAAATATAGTGTAGAAGCCCAAGATGTTACGACTAGCTGATTTGTGCCGGTAGCGAGGGGGTGGTTTTAAAGATATGAATCAACCACTGCAGGAAAAATTCACCAACAAAGGAAGTCCAGCACGTAGATGGGAAAAAAGAAATTGTAGATACTTGTCTCTATATTATCCGTAATGGAGAAACACACAGAAAACAAGTAGTCTACGCCATCAGCGAAAATAATAATTAATCCAAAGTAATAAATAACAAGGTGGAACTCGCTTTTGCGACAGTTCTTAGTCTTCTATACATCTACTTTTTCGGTAGGTTAAATTATTTGGGCTTTATTTTATTCCAATTTTTAATGCGTTAATCTTTTAATTAGGTAGATTTTTTTACTATATAAGGAAAACGCTAACATTTTAATATTTTTTTTTTATTTCGACCTTTATAGGTAAATATTTGCAATTTACAAACCACAAATAAAACACAATTCATAATGAAATATTAAAATACCCGAAACACGTACCGAATACCGTATTAGAAACACGTAAAATACCTACTCTAAAAATACAAAATAAGAATATCGGATTAAAAAATATATATGTAAATAATCTGAATAATTAATACCAATCTAAAAATATTCTATATGAAGTAAAATTGTTTTAAGAACGTGCGTTCTGATTGGTTTTGAATTATGCGGACAGACGGACAGACGGACACGGAGCTAGATCATAAGGCTTCTTCCTATACGTTGTATAGAAGCCTAAAAGTAAAAATAATTTACTTTATTAAATTAATTTCAAGGATCACGTTGGAAATGTTTGCCAGCAAGATAAAAATGCTATCGTTGAAGCGCTTGATAATACGGCCAGTCGATGGAAAATAAAATATATTATGCGAATTGAATTATTGCAAATAATTCTTTTTAACTGCTGCGAGTATTCAATAAAGCGAAAATAAATAAGAAAAGATGTCTCCTAAAAATTAGTCCACCGGACCAACACTTACTCAAAACTCTTCTTCAACCACGAAACACTCACTTCCATCTTTTCAAGCTCGAGTCCCTAACTTGACTGCCAATTTTCCATACCACCGCGCGCAACGCAGTCTTATCCGCCCAGATATCAGGAGCGCCTCGTTGTGAAATGCAAAAGGAATACATAGGCGTACCCTTAAAAACAAATTCAATAAAATTTGTTACAAGAGCAGTAGCCCTATCGACTAAGTTTCATAAAATTCGAAAACGATCATTAACATAATCCCAAATAATAAATAAAAGATTATTAATTTATAGTAAGTACCTTGCTTACTAGTCTACATACGTACCCTAACAGAACCCGATGCAATCTACACAAGGGGTAAATATCCAGTAAAATTTCTGTACACAAAACTCGGAATTCCAAAGATTTCTAAGAATTCCAAGGAATTCCGAAGACTTCCAAAGAATTCCAACGATTTCCAAGGATTTCCAAAGAATTCCACAGAATTTCAGGGATTTCCAAGGAATTCCAAGGATATCTAAAGAATTCCAAAGATTTCCAAGAAATTCTAAAGATTTCCAATGATTTCCAACGATTTCCAAGAATTCCAGGAATTTCAAACGAATTACAATGATTTCTAAGAATTTCCAAAGAATTCCAGTGATTTCCAATGAATTCAAATCAAAGTGCAATCTAAAGAATTCCAATGATTTCCAAGGAAATTTCAAACGAGTGTACACAAAATTTTCGGGATATTTACCCCTTGAATCTACATGTTGGATTATGAGACCCTTTGACCATCGGTACAGTCTACAATCGCCCTATTTTAATATATAATGTTGATTTCTATGGCTTCTAATAATTCTAATTTTTAATTTGTTATTAATTAAAAAAAAATAGCCGCCCCCCTCTTCACCACTTATTTTTATAAAAGATATTTAAAAATCTAAATACAGTACAGCCTCGGTAATCCGAACACTCGCTAATCCGAACATCCAGTAATCCAAACAAAAGAAGAAAAACTCAGTACAGTACAGCTTCGCTAATCCGAACAAAAAAAAACAAACTCAGTAGTCTGCACAAATAGTGCATTTGCTAGCAAATAGGACATATTCTATAGTCCAAAAATTTCATTACTTGTGTTCTGATTATAACTATTTGTACGGATTACTGAGTTTTTCTTTTTTTGTTCGGATTAGCGAGTGTTCGGATTACCGAGACTGTACTGTATATCTAAAAAATATTTTGAGGAACTTAATACTTGGAAAAGTCAGGGAATTTAAACGTGAGGTTTAAAAATTAATTTTTACCCCCTCCCTTCTTCTTTATATTTATAAAATATGAATGATAATACAGGGGTCAATGTCAGGAAAAAACAAATATATGCTGAGGCGGAGCCGGACATTTGAACGCAGAGCCGTTTAACCCCCCCCCCCTTTATTATGTTTAAATATTATATTTTCGAGTTTCACCTTTTTCGAGTTCCACTTTTGGCGAGTTCTTTCGGTTTTCAGGGATATTTTTAGTTAGTTTAGTCTTTGGCAAAACGGTTCGGAGCGCAGAGTCGAATTTGACAAAGACAACCATGGCAATACACGGATCCACCATAATAATATTTAAATAATATTTTCTAATAAGTACACCACCCTTTGGGTGGTACTTAAGCTACCCCACCAACCGTTGGTGCAATTTACTACTTGTCCTTAAGCTACCGACCAATTGACCGCTGGCGCAGTTTACATACGTCCTGACCCGGTAAACTTTGTTTCGTCCTAGAAAAACAATGAAAATATCAATATCTCGTGATTTCTCGAATGCGAATCGAATATCGATTCGTCGAATAATAATAGGCTTGTTCCAACAAACAGTTCTTTCCAGTTCTCGGACTATACGCATGCTCTTTAGTTAAAATTTTAACGAAAATGATCTTTAATGCTTGCAAATTTCGATAAAGAGCATGCGCATCAGTCCTAGAACCGGAAAGAACTGCTTGTTGGAACAAACCTATTTATATCGGATGATTTCTCGAATAAAAGGTTAAATATAATAAAAGGGGGGTCAATTGCATCTAATTTCTCGCGTTCAAACGTCCTGCGTTTAAACATCATCGCGGTCAAACGTCCCTGTGTTCAAACGTCTCTGCGTTCAAGCGTCTCTGCGGTCAAACGGCCGCGTTCAAACGGCCGCGTCCAAACAGCCGCGTTCAAATGTCCTAGACCGAGATAATATACTGAAAAATACATTCCTTAAAATTTTGCACGGCTGTATTTAAAAATTGAAATTAAAATTTCAAATAAAATTTTCCAATATAAAATGGAACGGTTAATCGGAAAGATAAATCGCACCATACACACTGATAAAACTTATTCATGTTGCCTTCAATGTTTAACTTCTAATTTAATATTTAATATTCAAACAAATAAAAATATTATCATCCAAAAAACCATTATCCAAAATCAAACGCTTTATTAGCAAATAATCCAAATTTTAATATCAAAAGTCACAAAAAAATGGAAGCCTAGGCTTCGAGGCTATGCTCGGTGACATAGCCGTTAGGTTTTACGTGAATACGCCGTCCATGGATACCCGCTTTTGCCCAGGTCTGCCGATCGGATAACATCGATTTGAAAACATGAAGATTTTGCAGAATATTGGCAATCATTATTTATTATTATAATTATTAATTTTAATACAATATATTATTAGTAAAAATTTTCTAAATGAACCGAAATGAACCCCTTAGCGTATCCCTGGTCTTCCTCATTGAGGCAACGAATACAACTCTATTGTTGTCGTCGTCGTTAAACATCAAAGACAATTTTATTTATGATAGGTCTGTGGTAACTGAAATAGGTGACAAACGGCATACAGGATATGTTGATATTGCGGGTGGAGAAAAATAGTAGTAGAAATTTAGTGACGCGTAATTAACGAGATTCCTAGAGAATATTTTAGAAAATCCATACCTTATAGAAAATCAAAATATGAATAACAGTCCGAAGAGCTCTAAGAAGCCTTCTAGCACGAAAACCAATAAAAATTCGGAAATGGAAGACATAATGATTGCAAAACTAATCGAAGAAGAGAACAAACAGCTCGAAAAAAGTTTGCAAAACATCAGAAACGAAAAGAAATTACAAATCATTCGGAACATTCAGATAAAAATGCCTGAAACTAAGAAGAGGACCAGGTCCACGGATGAAAATCAGGAACAAGAGGAAATCACAGAATCCAAAAAATGTAGAGAAGAACTACAAAAAATGGAAGAAGTACTCTCCGAAGAAGAAGTTCACATAGGTATGGGAGGCACACAAGAACGGCAATCTGACGACTCGGATTTTGAAACCCCAAAGAGAAAAGCAAACAAGAAAAATAAAGCAAAGAGAAGAAAAGAAAAGAAGAGTATGAAACTAATCTCAGACTCCGAAGAAGAGGAACCGCTGGAACAAAATAATGAAGCTGCCAAAGAGTCTGAAACGAACAACGAAAAAATGGATACAGAACAAATAATGGAAGAAACAGGAAAAAACACAGAAGTCAGCACAAATTATGAAAATAATAAAAGCAAACTAAACACGAGAGTGGCAATAGTGGAAAAATTTATGATGGAACTGAACACCCACCTAGCTGGAAGT
The DNA here is from genome assembly GCA_947369205.1 of Cantharis rufa. Classification (NCBI taxonomy): domain Eukaryota; kingdom Metazoa; phylum Arthropoda; class Insecta; order Coleoptera; family Cantharidae; genus Cantharis; species Cantharis rufa. Next base: position 12,065,246 of record OX376303.1, read on the forward strand.
AAAGACCGACTAGAAAGGAAGAATTCCCTAATTGTTTCCGGAGCCGAAATCGCCCACATCTTCCATGAGATGGCCAGGGAAATAGTAGAACTAAACACCATCATATCCTGCACGAAACCCACAACCGCAGAGAAACCAAAAGTAAGTAACAACAACATTAGCACCAATAACCCAAAAAACATTGCAACAATAATCAAGGCCACTGTTGCGGAAGTTAAGGCACAAGAGCAGAGAAAAACCCTTCAGGTCAAAATCCAGCCTCCAACCTTAACATCTGCAACAACCCAACCAGAAGCACCCACCCAACCTGCATTCCAAAACCCTCCACGAGACTACTTGGCAGCTCTTAAGGTAAAGGCAGCAAACCCAGTACAGGGGCCGGAACCCACAAAGAAGCACCAAGTCCTTGTTTTTCCGATGGAGGGCTGTACCTCCACCTCTTCCGAGAATACCAAAAAAATCCTCACGCAAATCCCACAATCATCTCTTGGAATCAAAGCCGACAGGCTATTTTATGTCAAAAGTAACGGAGTAATGATAGAATCATCTCTGGATTCTGTCAAAAACATAATAGGGCACACTCTCCTCACAGAGAAAAAACTTTCAGCGTGCCTACCGTCCTCGGTATGGCCCAATATCAGCATAAACATGGTCGAAAAAGACATCACAAAGGATGAAATTATTGGGGAAATAAAAGCAAGCTTCCCGGAAGCAATTAAAATAGCAGGGGAAAGCTGGTACCGGACCATCAACCCTATCTTCACAAGGGATAAAAGCCACAATAAGTGGATAATAGAGTTGCACCCGGCCGTCCGGGCAGCAATTCTAAAAAAGGGGAAACTATACATGAATTGGAGGAGCTACAAAGTTTATGAATACATAAACATTGTCAGATGCTTCAGGTGTCAAAGGTATGGGCATACTTCAAAGTACTGCAAGTCCCAAGAAGTCTGCTCATACTGTGCTTCGACCGAGCACAACACCAAAGTCTGCACCCTAACCTCTAAGCCGGCCTCACACAAATGTATTAACTGCGTCAGGGCAAAATACGCCAGTCATAATCATTCCACAGCATCAAACGATTGCACAGTTTATAAGGCGCGCCTAATGAACATCTCGACAACCTTGGTTAACTTAGATGGATAAGTCACCTAAATTTATGCAAGTAAACCTCAGAAACTCGGAAACGGCAACAGCGGAAGCCCAACGCTACGCCGGAGAAAACAAAGTTTTGTTATCTTTCTTCTCAGAACCCTATTGCTACAAAGCAGAGACTGGAGCCTTTAGACTACCCTTCTACCCAAACACCAGAACAGCAGCACTCACTGGAAATCGTTTCATGACCTGCATTATGATTAACGACGCTCTGGAGGGCGACCTTACGTTTACCTTCCATAAGCAAATTTCCAGTGAGCACATTACAGTAACTTCAATCATTTTCCAAGAAAACTCTAACCCAACATATTTCATAAGCATTTACTTTCCTCCTTCAGAGAACATCAATAGACACCTTTCAGACCTTGGGAAAGCCCTTCAGGCAACGGGGGGAAACCAAACTTTCATTTGCGGGGACTTTAATTGCAGATCAAGGACTTGGCACGACACAGTGGACTCTAATGAAAGGGCCCAAACCCTAGAGGAGTTCATCGTGCTCAAGAACTTGTATATCTTCAATCAACCGGGGCATCTATCAACATTCAGGGGTACACTAGGGAGAACCAGCAACATTGACCTCACTTTGGGGTCAATGAACACTGTAGACATTCTTAAAAACTGGAAAGTGGAGGACCTAGTGGCCGACTCAGACCACAGGGCCATCACCTTCCAGATTGACTCTGCAATAGCAAAAATCAGAATAATAAAACACCGCAATCCAGATACCATCTCATTAGAAACAGTTAGTAAATGGCTTGGGAAGTGGACGGAAGAGGAAGAGCTTCACTCCGAATCACTATCCACTGCCCAAGACATTGAAAGCATAGTAGTCAGTTTACACAATAGCATTCAAAATCTCATCCACAGCAAAGCGCACTTCAAGAAACACTACGTTGGCCGTCCCGACTGGTGGACGGATAACGTAGAAAGGGCAAGAATCAAGTACCTAAGCAAAAAGAAATCCCTATACCGGTGCAGGACGGAGGAGGGAAGACAACCCTTATATGAGTCAATGATGGAGGCCAAAACCTCTTTCAAAGACTCATTAAGGAATGCTAGGGAAAGAAGCTGGAAAACTTTCGTTGAAGATGACCTAGCCAGGGATCCATGGGGCATCACTTACAGGTTAGCCGCTGGAAAATGCAGGAAGAAAGGAATTCTAACCTCCTTCAAGGATGAGGGTGGTAACCACTCAATGACACCTGAGAGAACGTTGGAATTCCTCCTGAACAAACTGTTGCCAGATGATGATCGAACAACTGACTCATGTGTGGATCACCAAACCATGAGGTCAGATTTCGAGAATCTGGGACCAGTCTGCGAAGCAGCGCCTGTAAGGGAGGTCGATCCATCGGAGCTTGACAGAATCATTTATGATACGCAAGCCAAAAAGGCTCCCGGGTTTGACAATGTGCAAGGCTCTTTCCTCAAGAAAGTCTACATAGTTGTCAGGGGAGTATTACGGAATATTTATAATGCCTGCCTAAAGACTGCCTATTTTCCCGAGTTGTGGCAAAAAGGAGTACTTATAGTACTCCTTAAAGACCCAAACGGGGACACAGGCAGTCCCAAGAACTACAGACCAGTCACTCTTCTTAGTGTATTTGGCAAGACTCTAGAGAAAATAATTAAAATCAGAATTCATGAAAGCAAAATTCCGTACTACTCTCCTCAGCAATCGGGCTTTGTTGAGGGAAAGTCCACAATTGGGTCACTTCAAAAGTTCATAAGGCAGCTAAACCTTCCTGAACTAAGGAAAGAAAAGGTGAGGGGCGTCCAAACAAGGGCTTCAGTCTTCAGGGCAACAATTTTTTATGATATATCAGGGGCATTTGACAACTTGTGGTGGCCAGCTCTGTTCGCCGCCTTACGGAGAAAAGGGCTCCCCCACAAACTGATCCTAATCTTGAAAAGTTACCTAAGGATGAGGGTAGTCACCTTCACCTCAGGGGTAACGTCGGTCAGCAAAGTCTGTTCAAAGGGATGCCCACAGGGGTCGGTCCTTGGGCCGCTCCTGTGGAACACACTTTTGGACGACTTCCTGGAATCTTACGAAGAAGAAGGGGTAGAAGTCGACGCATATGCGGACGACATTCGCTCAGTTATAACTGCCAATAGCAGGAGGGAACTAATAAGACGAATGCAAGCCAATGTCGACAGCTTGAATGCTTGGTGCAAGAAGGTCAAGCTCTCCTTGTCAGAGAGCAAAACCAAAATCATAAGCTTCTACCCTGATAGAGTACACAATTACGATATCAGGGTAATGCTTAACGGTAAGAAAATCCAAGTAGTTGAAGAGTTCAAATACTTAGGTGTGTGGGTCGATCGGCGACTGACCCTGCAAAAACACATTAATTACGTGTGCGATAAAGCCACGACCTTAGTAAGATCTCTTCAGCGAAAGGCCAAGGCAAGCTGGAACATTCCACACTATGACTCTATCAGAAGGATCTACCAGGGGGCAGTAGTCCCCATCGTGGCTTACGGAAGCGAGATCTGGATCCATAGAGTCACGGATAGGTATATAAAAGCAAAACTCCTGTCGACCTACGGTCTGTGCGGCCGCCTGATTAGCAAATGCTACAGGACTGTTTCATCAGAGGCGGCAGGAGTCTTGGCAGGGCTTCACCCACTTGACATAGAACTTCAAAGGAGAATTGCTTGGGGTGAACTTAAAAAAGGGCGATCTGTAAAATTTTTGGATCAACTCTTCGATCCAAAACAATACAGATATAAGACCCGGCTCAAAACTGCATTAGAAGAAAGGATAAAAAGTACTTGGCAGGAAAGGTGGGACCATGGAAAGTATGGAAGGATAACTTATTCATTCATACCTAAAGTGGACCAACCCCCCCCTGCCAACGGGACCTATAACGATGCACAAATTTTAACGGGACATGGGGAATTCGGCAGGCATCTCAAACGTTTGGGAAAAGCCGCGAATGGCCTATGTCCCACCTGTGGGCTCTTGGATGAACCGGTACATAGGATCATGGAGTGCGACCTGTATGATGACGAGCGAGCGGAGATTATTGACTATCATGGCATTAATCTTCCTGCAACCTTGGATGAGTTATATAGGGAAACACCCCCTGAACTATTCCACCCCTTCCTGGCCCAAAAAGCAGTTTTCGAAAAACCCTTAGTTTTAGACCCCCCCCCCATCTGAGTCGGAACTTTCTTCCGACTCTGAACTAACAGAATAACGTCTCCCGCAACAAACCCAAGCACTCCAACCCCAAGGTAACACCCCAAAGGTAATAAAAGGAATCCCATTCTTCAGGATACCTTACCGATGGAAGAACCAATGGGAAATCTTCAGAATTGTCTTTCCACCCAGGCACATCTTATGACTCAAAACTTCTAACCCGATTGGGTCTCACCGAAGCAGTAAAAGGGTCCTAAACTTCCGGACACCTTGCAGAGGACAGAACCCAAAAGGAATTTTCAAAATCGCCTTCTCACCCAGGCACTTTATATAAGATTTGAAATTCTGAGAAACCCTGTATAAACGAATCCATATGGAAACCGATATACAGGGGGACACATAAAAGGGGGGGGGGCACACAAGCCTTTCCACCCAGGCATTAATATAAAAATGAATCCTGCACAACACCCCTGAATCGAAGTAATCAAGGCGCGAAACTTGATGAAAAGAGGAAAGGGGAACAGTACTGTGAGCAAAGAAACAAAAAGTGGAAACCCAGCGAATAATGGAGAATCGAAAATTCGTAGAAGTAAGATTGATATGAAAGCCAGGACCGACTCGAGTACTATTTGGACACAAAATCGCATTAAAAGCGACGAAAGGGTGAAAGGCCCTTACCAGAAACGATGGCAGAAAAATCACGCTTGGAAGACCTGCTAAAACAGGCATTCTTGTAAAATATAAAAGTTTGAAATTTTCTGACCCGACCAATTTGTCGGGTGGTAAATAATTTTGTATTTATTTTTATATATAAATAAAGACTTAATCTGATATTGCGGGTAAATGTAAGATCAAGGCAAGTATTGCCGAGAGTACTTGGAGAGTTCTGTACGCAGTTCATATTGAACTCTCGTTTCATTAATTATGAGAAGTTCTTGTTCTGCGTCACATCCACGTTGAAGTCACCGCATAGCATCATTGGTGTCTCGGTGTCGGAGCACGTGGTTCTGATATGCTTCTTTATTGGGTCCGAGTACTGGTTGAGCATCATCGACATAAAGTACTGAAGAGACGACTGCGACACACCCGGATGAATATATATAGAACCAAGTAAGAACTTGAACTGGTTTTTGAACTCAACGCTTACCATGCAAATGTCTCGCACATCTCCCCAGTCGTTACGCACTTTGTTGTCGACTCTCGTTATGACTTTACAATTAGTTAAACTTCGGATATTTTTGTAGATGCAGACTCCGCCGGCTTTGAGCTTCGTAGGCGGTACGGTGATTGATTTGTCTGCCATTGGCAAGCGTTTGTTATTATTGTGAACCTCGCATTGAAAACCTTCAATATTCACCGGTGGCAGAGACTCGTCCATCCACGTTTCGCTGCAGATTAGGTAATCGCATTCACTGATCAACGAGTCAGAAGTTATGTCGCGAGAATGTGCCACCAAACTCTGGGTGTTGAGACTGCACGCGATTATCTCAACCATACCATCATTATCGGCATAGGAAGTTGCTGCTGTTTCTATAAACCGTTTAACCCGTTCAGTAACAGTTTGCAAACGATGATTGGACATTCTTGCGTACTCGTTTCATATCTCTTTGGTAGTGGGTGTTACACTACCATAGCCGTGATGGAACTTGAAATCGTCTGTAGGGTTGGTTATGTAGAGTCCTTGCAAAGATGTCACTCGACTCATCGCCACATATACCAATTGGTCTGTTGCGAACGATCATAGTGAAAGACAACTTCATCAAACGTTCCACCTTGTGATTTGTGTATGGTTAACGCACAAGCGGGCACCAGGGGAAACTGCTTGTACGGAAGTAATAAGCGTAAGGCGGAAGAGAAATCGACCGCTAAAGAAGCAAAAAAATTTTAAAAAGAAGCTGCAGAAGTGAAATTATGCTTAAAATGCTTAAAAGAAGATATTTGTAATGATGAGGCAGCAACAACATTTAAAGAAGAATCTGCAGAAATAGAAATTTTTAAAATCGATCTTAATAATGAGGGGACGTTTTAATGAAATTTTCTTTTTTTCTTGTTTTTACTTATAATAAATTTTATTAAATTAATATTTACGAGTTTATTAGATTTAACAATAAATTATCGCCACCCCAGTATTTTGTGAAATTTTTATTTCTGAGTTTGCATAATACTATTTTGTAATTGTGTCTGTAATTGATTAAATGATTCAAAAAGATTACCAATTTAAAATTATAACTGAAGATAATCCGATAAGTTTGTGTGCCAATTCGGAAATATTTCTATATATATATTTGAGACGATGTCTAATTTTTTGTATTTTTCACACGAAAATTTTCTAAAAAATTTGCCCAAACTTTATCCATCGTTATTGTATAATTTTGTATAAAATTTTGTATAAAATTTAGCAGTAAATGGTAATAGCACTTTTTTTGTTACATATATTTTTTTAAATTTTTGAACGTGTTACCGATTTTATAGACGTATTCACGTCAATAAAGGAGACCATTTGCTCCTCAACCGCTTCTGGCGGCCATCATCGGCAAGAAGCCTGGTTTTCACCGCTTTTTCAAAATTAGTAAATAAAATTTCCATGTTGGATTTTGAAACACGACAATACATATATTTAAGAAAATGTAAGTCAAACTTACATTATTTTGTTCTATGTCAAATGCCAAAAGTCGCGGGATATAACTGCATTTAATTTCCTCGGCTAGGATTTACTTCGCCTTATAATATAAAGCTTGCTTCCCAAGAAAAGTTTGATTTTCTGTCATAATAAAACAATAATGATACTTACTATTAAAAACATAAAATAAATCAAATAAAGTAAAATCTTTTTTTTTATTATAAGTACTAAAACTATAAAAGACAATACTTTTCTTAAAGTACACTATCATAGATTTATGACATTATGACACCAAAAATGTATTTAGCAATTCCGATAAGTTCAAATTCATAATAAAAACATAATTATAAGGGTAATAATTTAAAAACTAAACAACTTTCAAAAACAAAACATGATATTTACCACGTACATATAAGTAAGAAAAATTATTAAAACTTCCATCGGTTGCCACAATCGTTGCACACGACGAATGTTGTCATAGGTTCATCAGATGAACGCGTCTGCAGCTGACTATAAGAGCAATTTTTCTTGTGGCATTTTTTACACTGCAAAAGGGTTGTACTGGTTCCCTGTGCGGTTGCCATACGCGATTTATGAATACCTTCTTTCCTATATAATGCTCTTAAATTTTTCTTTTCGTCGCTCGCCATTTCTTCGTTACTTAAAATGGCCATACGAGCTGGAGGTATGCTACCAAGCGCGAACCTGATTCGCAAATCTGGATTTTTTGGATCTTTTAAATTAAAAATTCTCGATCTGACTCGATTTCGGTAATTCCGTCCGGTATCTTTAAATACGTCAAAAATGCATTCTTCCAATTGGTCAGCTAATTCTTTGAAATTAATATTTTTTAAATTTTCATCCGTAGTAGTACTTAATGCATCGAGTATCATGAGTCTGCATTTGGCGCGTACGTTACTAGTTACGATATTATTCCTGACGTTAGAATTATCGACTATCTTATTGGACTGCTTTGGAATTTTCTTTTTCTTCTCTGATGTTTCAGTTTTTTTGTTTTTAGATACCGCAATCTCACTATTGGTGGAATTTGGAGGGTTAATAGCCTGCTTCCACTTTAGCATCAATTTCTTAGCAAACCTTACTGTTTCACTATCCGTACAGTTCTTTCTAAAATTATTCACGGTCAAGGCAATTTGTGTTGAATTTAAAATGTCCAATGTTATATTCAGGTCATTTAGCTTTTTTAAAATATCTAACCCTTGGCCTTTGTCCGCGTTAGTGGTTATTTTGGCAATTTGAGTTTTAAGATGCAAAATTTCAGTGGTTACAGCCATTTTTCAAATATTTTGCAGTTATACACTTAAGTTATCAAGTTCTAATTTAAATTTAATCACAATCGTTTTACCTAAATAGACGTATTAATGGCCTACTTATCGAATTAACTGCTTAACGGATCAACGGATTAAAATAATCATACGGACACTGATTCTCACTATCTCACCAACTGTTGCGGAATGACAGATAGAAAGACACACTTGTGATTTTAAAATAAAGATTTTGATAAAAATTAAAATTTTCAATATTTTGATAAAAATCGTTTAGACGGTGATGTACTATAATAGGGTAATGTAAAAATGAGGTTGGCAAGATGCGCGAGAACCAGATGACATGTAACATAGTGAAACGACAGAATAAAAGTTTAAGTTAATGTTACCAGTAGTTTGATTGAGAGTAATTAATAGAGATATAGAGAACACAACATGGCGACGAGGATAATCTGGTTAATCTATTAAAAAAATTGGATAGTGATTGGCAAATTGAATAGTTAGAGTTGAGAATCAAGTACGAAAAAAATTTTTTCGAGGTTAAATTGATAAGAAACCATGAGGTGAATATTAAAATTTGGAAAAAGATAATAATAATGGATTGTTACAATAAACCAAGAAATTTAAGTTTAACTGGTAATTTAAGTGAAAATTGGAAGGTATTTAGCAATGAATTTAATATTTTTATGAAAGCATCTGCACTTGATAAGAAAAAGCCGGAAAGACAGGTTGCCATTCTTTTAAATTTAATTGGTTCTGATGCAGTAGAATTGCATAACACTTTTGGGTATGGAGACGGAGAAAATGAAACGAATATTGATAACGTTTTAAAAAAATTCAAAGATTACTGTAATCCGAAGAAAAACATTCTACATGAAAGATTCAAATTCTATAAAAGAGAACAAAAAGTAGGTGAATAGTTTGATAATTTTTATACTAAAGTTAAAATATTAGCAAAAAACTGTGAATTTATGAAAGAAATGGAAATGCTCCGAGATAAAATTGTTTTGTATTCAAATGATAAAAAAACACGGGATAGGCTGATAAGAATTGGTGATGTCTCCCTAGAAAAAGCAATTACAGGATTCAGGATGGCTGAAATTCAAAGAATCCAAATGAAACAAATGAATAGAGGTGGTCATGGTCAAGAAATAGAAGCAGTCAAATCATCAAGAAATGAACCACAGAAAACAATATATGATAAGTACAAACATAATTTTAGGAATAATAATTATTATAGTCATTTCAAACCAAATACATAATATTCAAAGTAAAAATTTTAATAATGGAAAAATAAATATGGAAAAATTTGTAACAAATGCAAAAAGAAAAATCATTTTTCGAAAGTATGTAGATCTATAGTTAACGAAGTTACCGATTTAGAAATTGATTATAATGAATATGAATATTATTGTGATGAGGTTCACTCTATAAATTCAAGGCAATGGTTTGAAGAAATCTTAATTGAAAACACAATGGTAAAATTTAAATTAGATTCCGGATCAGACGTGAATATTTTATCGGTAAAAAGTTTTAGAGAAATTTTAAGAAATGCAAATAAAAATTATTATGATAGAAGAACTCGCAATACCAGAGAACTACAAAAAGGAGAAAATATCGTATATCGTGATCATAAAATGAAGATATGGAAACCAGGCAGAATAATAGAAAAAGATGTGACACCAAGATCTTATTGGATTGAAGATTAGAATAAAAGAACAAAATGAAGAAATAGAATTGATTTAAGATATTCCAACAATAAATTCAATTTTAAAAATTTTGATGGATGGGAGGAGGATGATGTGAAAAGAGATGGTATTAATGGTCATGAAAAACAACAAAGTCCAATTGAGGAATCTCAATCAAGGAACCATACGTTACTAGATTTGGTCGAACAATAAAAATACCTCAAAGATTGAAGTACGATTGAGTTTCACATTAGAATTAATGTTAGAAAATTATTAATTTTGTATTTTATGAAAATTTATTATTTCCTGTATTATGTATATTTTGAAAATTAGTCTATTGATTATGTAAATAATATTCTGTGTAAAAAGGGGAGATGATGTATAATAGGGTAATGTAAAAATGAGGTTGGCAACATGCGCGAGAACCAGATGACATGTAACATAGTGAAACGACAGAATAAATAGTTTAAGTTAATGTTACCAGTAGTTTTGATTGAGAGTAATTAATAGTGATATAGAGAACACAACATTTTTTCAATAAATTTTCAACAACAAAAATTCACAAAATTTTCAATATTTTGATAACAATCGTTTAGACGGTCTGTCAAAAATATTTGTATTGCGGTTTGTAGATCAAAATTTTGATAAAAACTATGATAGAAATTTTAATCGTGGGACAGGGGCATTAAGTTAGTAATGGGATGTACTTTGTAGATTTCTCAGCGCAAATGTATGATAAACAAAATTAATACAATTATTTATTGTTTACATAAAGACATTAAAGATTATTTTTCCATTTTATTTAATTTTTAAGTTAATACTTAATGGTATCTCATTATTTTAACGATCTAATTTTCCAATTTATTTTCACCATATTTAATTACTTATACGATGTTTTACTTTGCATAATATTTGAAAGACTTTTTTTTTTAAATTTTATATTTTATTTTCATTTTTAAATTATTGTGTTTCGTTTATCAAATTCTTTGATTATGATCGAAAATTGCTAGTTTTTTTAGTTAAAAATCGGTTATTTTGGTTTTAACACGAATTGCAAAATTACAGTAATTGAATTTAGAAAGTGCAGCACTGATTGGGGTATGACCGTATGACTGCGTTTTAACTTAGGAAGAAATGGCCAGCGACGCAATGAAAAATATAAAACATCATAATATAAAACGGAAGATATCAATCATATAATGGAAATTGCAAGAAGATGAATTGCATTTAGCCGATAAACTCATGATAATCACAGACCTAGCTTCATTTTCGTATTAATTAAACAAATAAAAAAATAGATTTTTGAAAATTATGATGTGGTATTACTGATCTAAATTACCGTTAAAGTTACTTCAGTTACTTATATTATAAGAAATGCCTAATCATTTTCATAGTTTCGTCGTTCCTATTTTAACGTTTCCTATTTAGGGTGGAAGCGGAAATTATCAAAAGAGCCGACATAACCCACAAGTGTCAAAATTTCGTCGTGGGGGTCCTAAGTGTCAAATAAAAATTTATCATTTTACCTGCATATGTTGGTAGAATTTGAAAATACACACGGTGTAAGCGCTTCGGAAAGGGGTTAAAATAAATGTTTAGTTTTTCAAAAAGTTGTGGGCTCTTTTAATAATAGTATGAAAAATTTTGGCATGTGCACTTTGTTTGTGATAAAAAATTTAACGATCGAGATGTAGATAACATGTTTTAGTTTAAATTTAAATCATCATTAGCGACACAGATTGGGCAGGTAGATATGGCTGAGCATCTCGACGATATGCGTCACGGCGCAACGTTATGCCTCATGGACGACATGTGTGGCAACTTCATACGATGGAAAGTTATGTTCATCTTGAATTCTTCACAAATTTACAGACTGTCGCATTTTCAACAACTGGTATTAATGATGTATTGCAGACAATCTGTCAAAACCACAACTGAACTACTCGTAAATACTATTTTAAAATATTACCTACCGAGTTTTCTTTTTATTAGAATTAATTTCATTTCAAGTTTTATCACTTTCTTGGCATCGCCAATTTATATTGCATTAATTCTAAGAAGATTTGCATAATTTTAGCATCACTGCTCCCATACATTTTCATCAATTTTAGACACTATCTGCTATCTGTAATACAACGTCTTTTTAAAACCAATATTTATTTTTTCAAATTATATAAAAGATAGGAGCATCAAAGCCAAGATAATTTATTTAGATTAATTGATCTTTAATTTTTTATCAAAGAAAAGTACAACATTGTTGCCGAGATAAATTATTGATACCCAAATGTAAGATTAAATGCCGCATTTATAACAACAAAATAATTTTTAAAATATCACCGGGATTCCCCGAGAGGCACATTTGGGACAAAAAAATAGACGATATAGGCCACTTATCCTCTTTGATATTTTGGTTTACCAATAAATCAGCCTTATTAGACCACCCGATCAGAAAGAATAAGATAGAAAGAGTTACTTCCTTCTCAACTTATAGTCGAGTTATTATTTTTTTTTTCAAAATACGTCGCTGTAATCTTAAAAAAAATTATTTGATAAAAACTGACGGATTTCCTCTAAAAAAAAAAAAGTTCATGTATCTCAAAAGAATTGATTACTGACATTAAAGTTAAATTTTACGATATAATCCGTACAAACTGAATCATCCATCACTATTTACATAAATTGACAATCCAAAACAGCAGACTTCAGATTAATCAATATTGTGTATTTTGATAATAAAATGTAAAACTTCCGTGCTGTAATTATTTGTTGTTACAACAAATTATTGCAAATTTTGTTTGAAAAATAAGCAGATTATTCAAAAAAATCCTTTTTAAGGAAGAAAACGATTGCGTATAAGGATAACTTCAATAGTATATTATACAATAAGGGGTAAAAGTCACTTTATTCTGAAGTTACGAGTATTAAATCTTATTTTTGAATTTCCAACATCAAATTTTGAAATGAAAATTAAAAGGACTTTTTTTATTTCGATCATCGGTAACTTTTTATATTGTTCAGTGCCAATGTAGTAAAAAGTTATCTGCTAAACATTTTATTTATTTATTTTTATGTTCCCTCTAACCAAGTTCCGGCTAATTAGACTAATTAAGTCGTTAAAACGTAAAAACTTAATTCTTTGATACTTATTTTCTAACGAATTACGTAGAAGATTTTCTCAATTTTAACCACATTTTTGAAATTTAATAATTTTATTATTTGAAATTTAATTGGCGTTATTTATAATTTTGTATTGTAGGTACATTATTGATGACGTGCATCCGGTGTTTAATATTTTTTTATGTGCAGTGATCTTGAACTAAGAAAAGGTCAGAAAACTTCTTATCACCCAATTAATTTGGAGTGTTCCACATAATTTTAAAATAAAAATTATCAAACATATACATATTGACTAGAATTTTATATTATATTTGTCTGAAATTTAAACAACGTAAAAAAAGCTTGACCAAACAGGAAAATGAAGTAAAAAATAAATGTTTAAATATGAGTAATCATAATGTAATCTCAACTGCTCCTAAATTAACGTTTAAATTATTCAATCAAAAAATGTCGCCAATGGAAATTTTATAATTTATAAACGAGTAGAAGCTCCTGATGGGTTATAATGCTGGAGATTTCTGCTCGATTAAATCGAAGATCGAATAAACCACCACCAAAACTATGATAAATACCTACTTTGAAAATTTTATGTTGAAAAAAAAATTATATTGTGAGGCCAATATGGTATATAATCTCGTCATTCATGTTTACTATACCAATTGCTTATTTATAAGTTAATAACATAGTACTACTTATAATATCTATGATAAAGAAAACATAAGTGGCATAAAAGTACTAACGAAAATAATTATGTAATAGCCTGATAGTAAGGTACTTATGTGACTTGTGAGAATTTATATTTAAAAAAATAATTAAATACGTAATCAAAACCTTACTGGTTTTTAAGACAAATTTAAAAAAATAAAAATAACTCTACAGTAGATCCTTGCTATAATAAAGTACCATCGGGGGCCATACGATATTTTACAATCTATCGTGTAACTCTTCAATCTGGCTGTCTCATAATAACTATCTGGCCAATTGATTATAAATTAATTAATTTATAAATATAATAATACTTAATATAACCAGTTCATTATTCTAATATCTATCAATATCACACATGAATAACTATTTAGTGTTAATTTTGTTAGTAATTGTAACGACAAACTTCAAATAACTTGTAAGGAAATGAAGTAAATCTTAAAAAGGAAATAGATTTGATAATATATTTAAAAATTTTATTTAAAAAATTATCAAGAGTAAAAAAAATTATCCTATCGATCATTCTAATTGCGTTAATTTGACCTATTTTAAACTTAAAATTACAGAAATAACTATTCAACGAATACTTCACTGTATAACTTATTAAATAAATTAACAATTTCATAAAAATGTGAATAAATCCATTCAGAATGTTTTCAGAAGATTAATTCATTTTATTAAATTAATCAGTTTTTCTTACAAAAAATGTAACATACTATAAATATACCTGAATAAATTTAAGGTGTAAAATTTATTTGGGTAGTATAATTTTCCCCCCAAAAAAACTGTAAGTTTACTATTTAACTTCAAACCTTGTTTATGTAAATTTTTAGGTAAAATATTTTTCAGATGTAAAAATAAGAATTGATTGTCACCACGAATTTAAAATGTAAATTAATCGAACATCTCTTTGGTACTTGACATTACACTATTTTTAGGGCAAATAAACTTTTATAAATTGAGTAATTTAATGGGTAAAATTCCATCTATTTTTTTAGAAATTGTTCAAGATTATAAAGGATCTATATTATAAATTTTGATTTTCTCGCTCTAAAATGAACATCGGCTTGGTGACTCGTGGGTCACCAAGTGACCCATTTGATAATTTCAACTGACCCACTTGATTTCCACAAATAAAGTATAAGATATAATAATAAATTATAATTGAAATTATTTCAAGATGTGTGGACTGATAGTAGTATATTATAATAGTAGGCGTATGAAAACAATACTCACAATTTGCTTGAATTTAACCCGCAGCTGAAGATGATTTTTTTACAAAAGATTTTTTATATTCCAATTGAAATCTCAAAACGACACAAGTTTTTAAAATGCGGAAGTAACGGTAGATGGCCGATGGTAAAATTTAAAATTTATTATTGGTTATTCGTTTCACTATAAAATTATAAACAAACAAAATTTATAAAAATGCTTAGTCTGCACTGAAAGCTAAAAGTAAAATTACAAATAGTATTTGAATATTTTCCCTCTTATTTTTTAGAAAAAATAATTTATAAATTTAATAAAAATTAATATTCTTGAAATTCTTTTTACACGAATATTAAAAGTATTTCATTCAATTTCAAATAGAAAACTTTTTGGCTTTTAATGTAAAAAAATTTCGTGTAATAATTTATCTATAAAATTATCTGGCCAAAGTGTATTTTCCGAGGCGTCGATATAAGTAATAAACAAGGTGGAACTCGCTTTTGCGACAGTTCTTAGGCTTCTATACATCTACTTTTTCGGTAGGTTAAATTATTTGGGCTTTATTTTATTCCAATTTTTAATGCCTTAATCTTTTAATTAGGTAGATTTTTTTACTATATAAGAAAAACGCTAACATTTTAATATTTTTTTTTTATTTCGACCTTTATAGGTAAATATTTGCAATTTACAAACCACAAATAAAACACAATTCATAATGAAATATTAAAATACCCGAAACACGTACCGAATACCGTATTAGAAACACGTAAAATACCTACTCTAAAAATACAAAATAAGAATATCGGATTAAAAAATATATATGTAAATAATCTGAATAATTAATACCAATCTAAAAATATTCTATATGAAGTAAAATTGTTTTAAGAACGTGCGTTCTGATTGGTTTTGAATTATGCGGACAGACGGACAGACGGACACGGAGCTAGATCATAAGGCTTCTTCCTATACGTTGTATAGAAGCCTAAAAGGCCATTGCATATTTTTAAGTTTCTTGAAAAAAACGAAAAGTTACAGATTTGGTACTTTCCCTTTTTGGGATCAAACCCTACCAAATCTGTAGCATTTTCCTCGATTTCGAATGGGGCTGACAGATTTTCAATAAGTATAATATTTACCATTTTATTTGACCTGTAAGTGAGAAAATCAGATTTTTCATGGCCCTGTGAATTAGTTACTTTTCCGCACGTTTCTGTGCAATTCCTCAACGCCAAAGTGTGTTTTCCGGGTTCTATACTTATCCAGCGGCCTCAATATATGTAATAAAACGGCCCTTGAAATTTTTTAAGTTTTCTGAAAAAACCCTTTGGTACTTTTTGACCCCAAAAAATAAAAGTTTGAAATCTCTAGCTTTTTCCTCAGTTTCTAACGTAACTCGACAAGAAAATTCGAATGGCGCTGACAGATTTTCAATAAGTCTAATATTTACCAATTTATTTGGCCTCTAAGTGAGCAAATGCGATTCTTCTTAGCCCTGTGCATATGTCACATTTTCGAACGTTTTTGTGAGTTTCCGTCAGGCCAAAGTGTGTTTTCCAAGCTCTATACACATCCAGATGCGTCGATATTTGTAATAAAACAGTCATTGAATTTTTTTTCAAATTTTTGAAAAAACGTAAGGTTTTAAAGGGTAACCGCTTTGCTACTTTTTGACCCCCAAAAATGAAAGTTTGAAATCTCTTAAGTTTTCAACAGTTTCTAACATAGGTAATTCGACGAGAAAAATCGAATGGCGCCGGCAGATTTTCAGTAAATATCATGTTTATCAATTTATTTGGCCTCTAAGTATTAAGCACATGAGATTCTTGTTTTCCCCGTGAATTTGTCATATTTTCGCACGTTTTTGTCCGTTTCCGCCAAACCAAAGTGTGTTTTCCGAGCTCTACGCATCGATATAAGACAAAACGGCCATTGAATTTTTTCAGATTTCCACGAAGTTCTTTGTTTATTTTAGTTTCCAGTTTGAAATATCTTCTCACATAATTTGTTTTCACAAATATTGGTCAAAAATTAATGTAACGAAATCATTAAAAAATGTTGCATAAAAATACATTTTTGCTTTCCTTAAGATACACACTTTTACCCCCAAAGAGGCTCTGCCCTCCCGGTCCAAAAGGATCGGCACGCCATTGCACATAAAGCAATAACTATCGGCTATGATATTTTTTGGCTACTGATTTTGTTAGAAATAGCTTTATTTAGCGCAGACATGAAATTATTAAAAAATTCTGCAGAGAATTAAAATTTTCTAACTAATTCTAAATTCGGCATTCCAAAAAACTCTAATTTTCATTCAATATTCGGAAAAATACTAAATAGTGAGTTTTAGATTAAGTTTTTCTAGTGACCCCCCATTAAAATATAATCAAAATTAAGGTAAACACTTTCCTGTCAAATATAAAAATATTTGTAAGTTATTTTCTTTAAATTAAAGTGGTAACCGAGTCAAAAGGCAAATTTTTGTACACTAAAAGATTTACTTTTACAATATCTTTGAAAGATTTCCTCCGAATTCCTGAATTCCTAAAATTTCTAAATTTCTTAAAATTCCCTTTAGAAATATTTCTTAAAATATCTGTTAGATTTGTAAGAACAATAATTTTACCCAAAATAATTTTTTCTTACGAAAGGCTACATAATAATTTCCTGCACCATTTTACTCTAAACAAGTCCGACAGACACTTCTGCGCAAAAATTGTTTACTTCAGTATATAGAAAATTGTGTATACTAAATTGTGTACCTAAATGTAATACAGCCTCAAGATTTTCTTAGATTTCCTCAAATATCCCTGAATTTCCTTGATTTTTCTCAGATTTCTCTTCACTTATACACCAAATTTCCTCATCGATTCCCTCCTCGGTGGCAACTAAACAGTCAGGGCCAGATAAACCATGGGTGCAATGGAGCCGCCGCACCCAGCGCAAAGTTTAGAAGGCGCCAAAATTGATCGTTTTTTAATTATGCGTAAATGTGCATTGTGATTCCAAGGTACTGCATTTTTTCTTTGATAATAATATTCTATACGATTAGGGGCAACTCTAGCCTTTATGCCGCCCCGGACAGAAAGGCAAATTGCCGCCCCACTATGGGACTAATAAGCTTTTTTGTTACATATATAGGCGAGTGTTTTACGGTTTAAACCGTTTCTCGCATCTTGCTCTCCACTCCTCTCTATCAGCCTTTTTTTGTTAATATTCCTCGCCTCCAATATTCCTTGTCCTGAAGTCCTCTGGTTTCCATTGCCTCTGTTACCTCTTGGGCTCACGTTTTTGCTGGTCTTCCACGCATTCTCCTAAAATTTGGAGTCCAATTCCATTGTATGTTCTACGTCCATTTGCTGTCGAATATTGTCGTTTCGGACATGTTCTAGTCTGGAGACGGCACAACTGCGCCTCCAAAAGGCGCTTTGTTAACTTTTTCAGTATTTTCGTGGCGTCTCTGGGAATTTCCTAAGTATTTCAATTTTTGTTAATTTGTCACGTCAACAGCCAAAATTTCGCCCTTTAGATTTGCCGCCCCGGACTAATGTCTGGGTTGTCCGCCCCCTTAGAACGGGCCTTGATATGATATTATATTAGTATTAAAGGCGCCATTTACCTAATTTGCACCCGGCGCTAAAATAGCTTGATCCGGCCCTGTAAACAGTGTGGCAGACTCAATTCTGCTCAAATTAATTTGTATTTTAATTTAATTGTACCGATTCTAGATTAAGTTTGAATAGTGGAATGTTTACAAAAACACCGCTTGTTTTTTCTTTCAAATAATTAAATTACTTGCAAATTATTGCAATTTTATTAGGTGCCCCACTTCTTTTGTGACTAACTGTATCTAGTAATTCGCAGATCCAGATTAAGGGGGAGGTCCTCAAAAAACTTGCTTAAAGGCTAGTGTCCACTTGAGACAGAAAGTCTAGAGACTCGTATATAAAACCATGCTAATACTAGTCTCAGAGACTTAATATTAGCATGGTTTATATAAGGGTCTCGAGACTTTCTGTCTCAAGTGAACACTAGCCTTATTATAGGGAACGTACCCATACTACGTGACCCGTTTAGGGGGGGGGGAGTTTCCAAAATACCACGCTTGATCACAGGGGCGGGGGAGGGGGTTAGGTTTACGTCACGTAGTCAATACTTTTTGATAAATTGAGTTATCTATGCAATTTTTCTATTTTGTTGCACCGCTTCTGACTGACAGAAGCGACAGAAAAGTCAGAAACGGTGCAACAAAATAGAAAAATGTATAGAAACAAAATTGAAGGCAATGAAATATGGCAACAAAAAATGTCTAAAAGGATTTGCTGTAAAATCGATTTTTAGATGACAAAACATGTAAAATGTACAATTACAATTACGAATACTTTCTGGAGCCACTGTAAGTTTTTTCTTTTTGATAATATTTTTTAAGCACCGCATTAAAAGACAAATATGATTCAAATTAATGTTTTTTTAACTTTCTGTTTGCAAAAAATGATTCAAAATCATTTCTGAATTACTACGTGAAAACTAGGGGGGGGGGTCTTGGATATACTACAGGTGGTCACCGAGAGGGGGGAGGGGGGTAAAAATTGCAAAAAATGAGTCACGTAGTATGGGTACGTTCCTTAAGTTGTAGGTCAGATTAAAATAAATGAATTAAAATTAATTGTAGATTGGGGAGCGTGGTTTGGTCAAGGGGGGGAGGGGTTAGGTAGAAAGCTACGCAGGACTACATGAGAGTAGGGGGAAGTTAGAGTCAAGCTACGTAGTTTTCTTCATTTATTTTATTTCGGCACAATAAAAGCAATTTGCAGAATAACTGACAACATAATATGGATATTTAAAATTATAACTATAAAAAAATATAAACTAATAGATACAAATATCGGTCTTATTAATTTTTTATACCAAATAATTTTTTAATAGTTTTATTAACAGAAAGCACAAACTGTCTTCCGGACTTTGTAGGAAATAAACTACGTTCCATCAAGGGGGGGGGGGTGTAGGGGTATCATGGTAAAAGCTACGTTAAGTTACATGATGGGTGGGAGGAGCTCTAAAGATAGTTTTTAACTATGTTAAAAATTCCGGAAAACTGATTCAACTGAATTAACAATTTTAACAAACTTAATTTTATTGTGACGCCGTCAGTCTCGCCTTCTCATGTAACCATCAGTGGCGCAGCCAGGATTTTGTTATGGGGGGGGCTTAGGGATGCGAGCGTAGCGAGCTACGCCAAAGGCGTGTGCGCCGCAGGCAAAAATTTTTCGAAGAAAGGGGCGTGGTCATCTTATTTTCGAGTATAATTATTGCGTTACCATTGTTACCTACCTTAAATTGAAGTGAAAATTTTTCATTGCACCGGTAAAAAACCGACTATGATCATTAAAAAAAAATTATCATTAAAAAAAAAAAAGAGTGTCTGGGCGTCTGGGGGGGGGCTATAGCCCCGTAGCCCCCCCCTTGGCTGCGCCACTGGTAACCATGGGTTAGTATTACAACATCCTGATGCACAATTATTACGAGGTAACTAATATGATCAATGTCTTTTTTCTAGGAAATATTTCTTTTTTTATTTTTAGTAGATATCAAAGAGTAAAAGTGTTTTCTTTTGTCGTTTTTTAGTTTGAATCATTTTGGGATTTTTTAAAAACCTATAACTTTCAGTGAACTATAATACCGTGGATACTTAGAAAAAAATTGCATATTTATTTTAATAATTAAAATAATAATTATACAATTGTTGGAATTAGTTGATATGGGTTTTTAAGTTGTTGAAGGTTGTCTTTATTCAATAGATATTTTTATACATATAGTAAATTTTGTTTGATTGGTAATTCGGATTAACGGATTAAGATTAACGGATTAAGATTAACGGATTAACTGACTTAAATCCAGATCACTACATTACCCCCTTCCTAGTGAGATTGTCCGGGTATAATACATTAGATCGAACGATGTACTGTTATCAGTGGTATTATTTTGTTGTCGTTGTCGCTGATGGACCGTGTTGTTGTCGTCGCTGATGGACTGTGTTGATTGAAGTCGCTGATGGACCGTGTTGTTGTCGTCGCTGATGGACTGTGTTGATTGAAGTCGCTGATGGACCGTGTTGCTTGTAGTCGCTGATGGACCGTGTTGTTGTCGTCGCTGATGGACTGTGTTGATGTTCAGAGTCAATGACCCGTATGTGTTGTTCCTAGTAATTTAGAAAGGTTTTTAAATAGGTTGGATTCAAATTGACGTCCTTGATCGATTGTAATTCTTAATGGTACGCCAAATCTCGCTATCCAATTATTTATAAATGCTTTTGCAACTCTTTCAGCAGTGTACGTTGTATTCAGGCAGGTGTATTCTTTTTAGTTTTAATGCTGTTTTGGAGTCGTCTAAATAAATTTTCAGTTCTTTTTGGAATTTTTTGATTTTGATTATTTTTCGTCTTTTAGAACTTTGATTTCCTCATTTTCGCTAACATTGGCTGTTGCAATGTTACCGGGATGTGTGTTTTCGCTAATTTTGTCAGCGATTTTTGCCATATCATCTAATTCCTTATCTTCGAAAGCTGTGATAATGTTTCTAATGTTTTCAGGAAGTCGTCCGCTCCATAGTGCTCGTAACAATTTGTCGTTTATATTTCTTCCTGCAAGACTCTTAAGGTGTCTTAGAAACTGAGATGGAGTGCGATCACCGATTTCTTCTTGTTGTAATAGTTGTTTCAGTTTATGTTCGTCGGATTTTGAGAGTCTGTTTATCAATTCTTTTTTTTTTTTTAGTGTTTCGTATTTTTCGTCCGTTGATGGGTTTAAAATAACATCTGCAACTTCGGAGGCGAATTCTTCAGTCAAGTTGCTTGCTATGTGGAAGAATTTGGTTTCGTTGTTATTAATCCTAGCTAGTTGGAACTGCATTTCCAGTTGTCTGAACCATAACGCGGGCTGTTTTTTTTAAAACGTGGAATTTTAATGCCTATGCGTTCTAACAGCGGTGTTGCTTGATTGTTGCTATGAGTATCATTCATTGTTCTTTTTTGTCGGGGTCACCAATGTTGGAATTAGTTGATATGGGTTTTTAAGTTGTTGAAGGTTGTCTTTATTCAATAGATATTTTTATACATATAGTAAATTTTGTTTGATTGGTAATTCGGATTAACGGATTAAGATTAACGGATTAAGATTAACGGATTAAGATTAACGGATTAACTGACTTAAATCCAGATCACTACACAATTATTAATAACTAGCTGACCCGGCGAACTTCGTATCGCCTCAGAACTTGAACCATATAAATTATTTGTAAAATTCTAGAACATCGTACCGCCTCAGAATTAATATACCAAGTGACTCGGCGAACGTTCTGCCATATAAATTATAGCTGGATACCCGGCTTCGCCCGGGGTCTCTTTAAAAATAAAATACTTTGCATTAGTCTACGTACTCGAACGTTTTCCAATCTTGCTTTCCGTTACTCGTTTGTTTCATACGAACGGACTTCAGCAATGCGTACACACAACAAAACAGTAATTTTGGTTTTTCTTTTGTCTATCTATATATAGTTATGGATACCCGGCTTCACTCGGGGTGTTATTAAAAATAAAACGCTTTGTTTATGCCTGAAGTATTTTGATGTAGGCTCTTGGACTTTGTGCAGCAACATTCTGAAAAAGAATTAAAACGGGTAGAATGGATGATAAAATTTATTTAAACCAAAGTAACAATATTTAGGTACACTCTGTAGATATATTTATCATAGCTGACCCAACGGACGTTGTCTATTATTATTTTATCGTAATGCTAAAGGATACACAATATTTTTGGTAGTTCCATTCGGTGAATAAATGTACAAATTTTTTGGTGTGCCAACTCGGGAGCAAGCAACATACAATTGGCCGTGTGAAAAACACGAATTCTCCAAATTCAAGCCCGCAATAGTTAATGATTGCCCTTGTGCTTTGTTGATTGTAATCGCGAAGGCAAGACGCAAGGGAAATTGAAGCCGCTTGAACTGGAATGGTAAATCGTTGGTAATCATCGGTATGCGGGGAATCAACACATCTTCCCCTTTGAATTTGAAATTTGCCATTTCTTCCTCCGTTTCAGCAGCTCTAGACGTTGAAGCTCTATTGCGGTTTTGTGAAAGCCGAGCTTCACGTTCTTCCTCCATTTCAGCAGCTCTAGACGTTGAAGCTCTATTGCGGTTTTGTGAAAGCCGAGCTTCACGTTCTTCCTCCGTTTCAGCAGCTCTAGACGTTGAAGCTCTATTGCGGTTTTGTGAAAGCCGAGCTTCACGTTCTTCCTCCGTTTCAGCAGCTCTAGACGTTGAAGCCCTATTGCGGTTTTGTGAAAGCCGAGCTTCACGTTCTTCCTCCGTTTCAGGAGCTCTTTTTTCCCTGAGTTTCTTAGCCTTTGATGATTTATTTCCAACAGCTGCTTTTTTTGGTGGCATTGAATGTATTTTATCTAAGATGAGTTTAACAATCTAACAAAGTAGTCTCTATGTTCACAGAAACTTTTACATTTGGGTAATGTCCTATATAGGGAAATTAATCCAATTATCCGTCGATCCGTTGATCCGTCGATCTGTTGATCCGATGAATAGGCACTATTTGCCACATATTTTATTAAAGTTTGTTGAAAGCCGTTCTAAAGTAGCCTATCTTCTTCGCAGCATCGTAATTAGCTTATACACCAAATTTCATAAAGATTGGTCAAGCGGTCTAGGAGTCTATAAGGAACATAGGAGTCTATAAGGAACATTTGCCACATATTTTATTAAAGTTTGTTGAAAGCCGTTCTAAAGTAGCCTATCTTCTTCGCAGCATCGTAATTAGCTTATACACCAAATTTCATAAAGATTGGTCAAGCGGTCTAGGAGTCTATAAGGAACATACATATACATACATACATACATACATCCATTTTTATATATATAGATATATTTAAAATGTAACGTTTTGGCACCAAATTCACATGTATATAGTCGAAGTGGCACCCATATTTACGTTGTGGCACCAATTCAGGGTGCCACAACGTTTCCGCTCGTATTTGAGTGCTAGAAGGTGGGAGCATCATAAATACGAAATATTACGAAGGTGCCTTTTCGACTGTATATCTATAAAATTTCTGTTTTAATTGAACCGTATAATCTCCAGAGGGCGCTGTTAGCAGGAACGCATAACACGTCTAAGTGGCACCACGGAATTATGCTTATAGCGTACTGGCACCACGGAAATTTGCTTATAGCGTACTGGCACCACGGAATTTTACATAGCGTACTGGCACCAGTAAAGATAGCATTACGTTTACAGAACTTTGTTTGATAATATGAAAATTTTTAAAGCAACTCGTCGGAGTACGTACTGGCTTGGTTTATTTTATTAATTTTTTAGTATATTCGAATTTCAGATTTCATTTTAAGCGTCAGTCAAATATGTTAAGTAATTTATTTTTACGTGTTTACATAAAAAAATCTGGACATAAATTACAAGAAGATCTAATTAACCCTGAATAGAATAATCGCAATCTTACCAAATACTATAATTAACAATTGTATTATAAGTATATAATTTCTTTCTAAAAAATGGAATGTTTTTTCTCAGTTTTTTTGGGTCCTTTTCTTTTAGAGAGGAATCTTACCAAAAAAAATGTAACTTGTCGGTTTATCACAAAGCGTCTGATTTTAAGTTTACATTTGAATTTTATTGAATCCTTCACCGGTATTACGGTTACATTAGTATAGTTATTATTGCCAAATTTGAGTGCGAATAAAATTGATAAACATTCAAAAAATGCAAAGTTTCAAATAATAAAATTTACATTATTTATTAATAAACTTGATAATGCATTAGCAAAAAAATCTTGATTTTAAGTTGGAAAGTTTATCTTTTCGTTTGAAAAAGATCTAAAATATCAATTCAGTTAATATTTAGTTGCTTATCAAGGTGTAAATTTATAAGTTGTTATTGTAATTGAGAATGCACCGTTTTAAACTGTCTTGTGACGTCTTATCAAAGAAAATAATAATAACCTCTTCGCGTAATCTACATTTTTTTTTATTTACATTTTTGTTTATATAACATTTTTCTATTTTGTTGCACCGTTTTCGATTTATACTGCGTTGTACTTTCATTCGAAAACGGACTCATGAAATAAAGCCTACTTGTTTTTGGAGTAATTTTTACAATTTTCAAATTTTTTTTAAATTTTGAGTGCATCAACAACTCGGTTATTAGCACTTCTATGCATTGCAGAATATACATTTTTATTTTATATTTGCTGGATGATTTTTATTTTTGGCAAGTAATTGATTGTGTTGTATATTTTGATTAGGTATTTAAAGATTAAAAATCAAATGAAAATAGATTTCAGATATTATTTAACATAATTATTATCGAAAATTTCCAAAATTTTTGCTGAGACACCACAAATGGTTGATTGGAAAATTTGTTTTAGCACTTCGAAAAATTAAAAAATATTATGAATTCTTTTTGATTAAAAAGCATTTACGTTAGAATTTCTGTAACAAATTACAGAAATTACACCCATTTGGCAAATACGTGAATAACGGAAAGTTTCGAACACTCCGATGTTAACAAATGTAAATGGACGGTTTTGAAGCCGTTTTTTAGCATATAAAAATCTATTTTACAGCAAAACCTTCTAAACATTTTTTTTTGAAAATTTCATTGCCTTCCGTTTTGTTTCTATACATATTTTTATTTTAGCTCACCGTTTTTGACTGTCAGCGACTTAAACAAGACTCCGTAAAATGCAAAAAATATTATCATGTATATCTCTGAAACGATGCGACAAAATAGAAAAATGTATATAAACAAAATAGTAAAGAATAAAATTTATAAGAAAAAATGCTTATTAAATTTTTTATTTCGTCGCACCGTTACCGAGATATAGATGACAATATTTTTCCTTTTTACCGAGTTTTGTTTAAGCCGCTGTCAGTCAGAAACAAACTTAGGTGCGCTAAAATAAAAATGGATAGAAACAAAACTGAAGGAAATGAAATTTGCAACAAAAAATGTTTAGAAGGCTTTGCTGTAAAATGGATTTTTATATGCTAAAAAACGGCTTCAAAACCGGCAATTTACATTGTTAACATAGGAGTGTGCGAAACTTTTCATTATTCACGTACGTCAAGTTAGCCCCCTTTTTTCCAAATTTATTAGATATTAAAAGTTGCTGTATAATTATTTAAAACTACTCGTGAAAGCTGGCGAATGCTGTATATTATTTAAAGGTACTCATTTTATTAAAAAGTTTAAAATAAAGCTCCGAGCAAGATACAACTTGAAAAAGTAGAATTTCATTATTTTAAGGTGTTTAAGCCACATAAAAATATTATCAAATAATCGCTCGGATTGAATAATAAAACTAAACAAGTTACTGTAAATTAATATTTCTTATAGTTATAATTAACTTCCCACGAATATTAGCAGGAACTATGTGCATGTCTTTAACATTAAATTGCTACGTAATGTGTTACAATTTCTGTAACACATTACACAAATTATTACGCACATTTGGCAAATACGTCAAGTTGGCCCCTCTTTATTAAAAATGTATTAGATATTAAATCTTGCTTTATATTATTTAAAACTACTTGTGAAAGCTGGTGAAAATTGTAAATTATTTAAAAGTACCCATTTCATTAAAATATTTAAAATAAAGCTCCGAGCAAGATACAACTTGAGAAGTAGGCTTTCATTTTTTCAGGTGCTTAAGCCACACAGAAATATTATACGATAATCGCCCGGCTTAAATAATAATAAAACTAAACAAGTTAGTTACTGCAAATTAATATTATTTCTTATACAAGGTAGGTCAAAAGTAATCACTCGATGTTCTTTGGCTGTAATTTCTTTTGTAATGAAACATTTTGCTCCTGCTTGTGCAGGGCCGGATTAAACATTTGTGGGCCCCTAGGCAGTTACATATTTTCGGGGCCCTCTAGAAAAGTATTGCTTGCATATGGGGTTAGTGAGCTTTCTCTTTTTATTTTTAGATTTTTCGATCTTTTTGTGGCGTCTCGGGGAATTTCATCAATATTTCAATTTGTCACGTCAACAGCCAAAATACCGCCCTAAATAAAATCTGTTTTCACGGGGCCCCTAAAATAAGTGGGGCCCCTAGGCAGCTGCCTTTTCTGCCTTATGGTTAATCCGGCACTGTGCTTGTGAAATGTGTTTATTTAATCCATTAGAATTTATTCCATCAAGTCGAAAAAATGATATCGGCCAAGTGGCCACCGCCAGAGTTGATAATCTCTCGTTTTGGTGATTTGCACTGCCGGCCAGATCACCCGATTTAACCGTTCCAGACTTCGTTTTATGAGATTTTTTGAAGTCGCAGGTTTAGTTCAACAAGCCTCAGACTCTTAAAGCCCTTAAAGAGAATATTTGCAAAGAATTCGAGAACCTGTTGCCCGAAGTTCAGGCAAGAGTGATGGAAAATGCCATAAAATGGTTCCGCATGGTAATCAACTCTGGCCGCGGCGACTTGGCCGATATCATTTTTTCGACTTGATGGAATAAATTCTAATGGATTAAATAAACAAATTTCACAAGCAGAACCAAAATGTTTCATTATAAAAGAAATTACAGCCAAAGAACATCGAGTGATCACTTTTGACCCACCTTGTATATGTAGTTAAAATTAATTTTTCTAATTATGTTTCAAAAAGTCTTACTTTGTGATATTCAAAAGTGTGTGGAAAAGTACTACTTTTCCGCACAGTGTGCGGAAAAGTAGTTTTTTTCCGCACACTTCCAAAAGTATGCGGGAAAGAAAGAAATAGTCAGAAACACAAATCTGCTTTATTTATAATAAACATTAACCGTTACATTTGAACATCTAGGTTAGTGAGCTCTTCTCTCCGACACGCACCGCTGATACCAATTATCAGGACTACCTGAAACAATGAAAAGTAAAACATCTTCCGTGATGCTTTTCACTCGCTTTTCTTTGCACCACGTGTCGAATTGCAAATATGCTTTTTCATACTTGCTTCTTGATTTCTGTGGGATTAGAGCTTGAATCGCCAATGCCGCAGATTCCTCAACATCCGAACATTCCGACATATCAGAAGACATTTTTTCTAAAAACACAAATTGTAAAACTATAAATTAAAAAAAACGTGTGTTCACTAACCTCTTCCCTTTGTAACTGGCACTTGAAATAATTTTTAAAAAAACGTGTGTTCACTAACCCATTCAATTTGTAACTGCCACCTTAAACCTGATATTACTAACTAACTAACCACAGCGTGGGTACCAACCGCACCCACGGTTGGTACCAAAAAAATTTAAATTTTAAGTATGTTTCTATTTTCATAAAGTATTTTTTAGTAAATTCATTTTAATTTAGGTATAAAAAGTATGTTATCGGTTCTTTTTGAAACATAATTAGAAAAAATATTGTTCGATACGCGTGAAAAACTATCTATTTCCATTCTCGGCTTCGGTTTACGATCTCGGCCTTCGGCCTCGATCGTAAAACTTCGCCTTGAATGGAAATATGTTAGTTTTCCTAACTTGTATCGAAAATATCTATTCCCACAATTATAGAAAGTTACTACAATATGCGTTTTAAACTTTAAATTGCAATGTAATGTGTTACAATTTCGAAGAATATCTGAAAATTCCATTATGTTATTAAGGACCCACTTCTTACACTATACAGTAAGGAGGTATTTTATTTCTTCTTATGAATTCTTAAAACATGGCTTTATAATTATATTATGTAGTTGGTATAGTACAAAAGAAGTTAATGGGAAAAAAGTGGGGTTTAAGAATTAATAATACCCTCTAAAATGTCAAATTGTAATAGCAAAAATGAAAACTTCAAGTTTATAAATAAAACTTTTTTAATGCAAATTTTCGTTAAGAACCTTAAAGTAGCCGTTGCGCGTTGGTTTGATTACAAATATTATTACTGATATATTATTGATTTTCAACGATTTGACAAAGAGTTATATCTACATGAGCTACCTGCATATGTCATGTAATAATTAAAATTTAATCGTTGAGATTAAATTCATATTAAATATGAAATATTAAATATTAAAATATATAATATATAAAATGTGACGGTCAGGCACCAAATTCACATATAAATAGTCGAAGTGGCACCCGTATTTACGTTGTGGTACCCGTATTTACGTTGTGGCACCCGTATTTGAATTAGTGCCACAACGTTTTCTCTCGTATTTAGGTGCTAGAAGGTACGAACATCATAAGTACCAAATACAACGAAGGTGCCTCTTCAACTGTATTTTTATCTATAAACGTTCAGTTTTAACGGTTTTAACCAAGTTTTAACTGATCGGTATAATCTATCAAGGGCGCTGTTAATATAACCAAGCTAAGTGGCACCATGGAATTTTGCATACAGAGCACTGGAAACCCAGACACTATGGAATTTTGCTTACAGCACACTGGCACTAATAAAGGCGGCAGCACGTTTTGAGATCATGGTCAAATAGTTTTGTGGAATGCGAAATACTTTAATTTATTATTATGAAAATTTTTAAACAACGACAATTATCATTATTTTTAATATATTATTAGAAAATATTAATGATATAATAATTAGGCGGGTATAACATAATTCCAAACCACTTTTAAATATTTTGAAAAACTAAAGCTTAATCAGCTGAAATCATTATAAAATCAAACGCGATTTCGATCTGTTCCGATCGTGGTTTCGATACACAATAATTATGATACACAACTAGACCAAAAAAAATTTATTTATTTATTATTTTTTCTCACTCGAATTGATTTAATTTATTTTGATAATTTTAATAAAAAAATGTTAAAAGTAATAATGACAATTAAAATTTTCTTTAAAAGAACGATGGTGCGTACTTGCATGTCAGATTCGACGTTCCTATTTATAGTATCAAGCGAGAGTTGACCTTCCTAACACCACTGATTACAATTACAAGAAATTCGTTTAAATATTCCGAAGTGGACATAATAATTAAACATGAAAATAATGGCTTGGTTAGCCGAGACTCCGCTCTTCCACGTTATTAATGGAAATTTTTTGATATTCTAACAAATAAAGATATAAATAGCGCCGTAAGTGTAAAATATGTAGTTTCAATGAGAAATTGTTTTCTAGATCATGTCTTTCCATATCTTTTCATAGTAATCATTTTTTTAAAAATTATTTTAAAAGAACTTAAACATTGCCGATGGTTTGACTACAAAATGTATTCCTGATGTATTATTGATTTTTAATAATTTGACAAACAGTTCCATGAGCTACACACACATTGTCTGTAGGATGTACATATGTCATTGAGATTGAATTCAGCATCAAATGAGTAAAACTTGGTTCAATGTTTACATTTTTACACAAACTTTTCTTCAAGAAAAGACTCGCGGCATACGATTTGTCAACCAAGTGCAACCACAATATATAATATATATACTATATATAGGGTGCTAAAACTCATATATATTCAGAATAATATATAGGTGCCACTTGATCATATTATATATAAAAAAATTTGGGTGCGTAAACGTTATTTTAGTTATTGGTGCCACATAGTAGTTTTTCGCGTATATATAGATAGATAGATTATTTTTTAATAATTATTATTATAATGATAATTAATTGCAACAGTTTTAATTGAAAACTCTTTTTCTAATATTTACATTTGCAAACAAATTTGGATGATTTAATTACTGAATTAGTGCAACTTGAAGTAAGAAAAAAAAATGTTTTTAAAATGTTATTGTATCTTCTGCTCTTTAAAAAAAAAACTATAATAAACCATCTAAAATAATTATTATCCCTTCAGAAATGTTACATTTTATCTAAGCGAAGTTGACTTTGAAAAATCAAAAATGTTCGTAAACTACAAGGCAGAGGGGCCTCCAAAATAAGTTAGCCCCGGGTCTGGCCTATCCTTAATTCGGCACTGAGTATTGGTATTTAATTTTTAATATTCAAAATGAAATATTATATATTGGCACAGATTCCGCTGTAGGGGGCGGATAACCCGGACATTTGTCCGGGGCGGCAAATCTCAGGGCGCCATTTTGGCTGTTGACGTGACAAATTGAAATATTAATGAAATTTCCCGAGACTCCACAAAAAGATCGAAAAAGCTAAAAGAAAAGCTCACTAACCCCATAAAGGGGCGGAAATTTGTGTTTTTGTCCGGGGCGGCATAAAGGCTACAGCGGCCCCTGATTGGCAGTTTTCTTTAATTGAGCTAAACAAAGTGGGCATCATTTATCCTTATTTTAAATTGCCAATACAGTATAGTATATAGTACATCATACAAAAAATGAATATGCAACGATTTCCCATTTTAGCAGCACCAAAGTACATTTTTTTGTATGGTGACTTGCAGTGGCGGTGCAAGAGTAGCTAGGGCCCGTAAGCAAATGTACAAATCGGGCCCCTAAAAAAACAAAGTATTAATTTTGAACTGAATGGCGAGATTATTATTGAGAACATCACAATATTTTTTCTGAACACTGAGAAAAATAAGCAAAATTGTTAATATAAAACGTAGTATTTAGTTCTTTTCATTATGTAATAATATAATCTGTAGTAAGCGTAGACATTTATCTCTATACTACCAAAAACTAGCATTGTTATACATTACAACTACAAACTGGTAAAAAAGTTAGTTGGTAAATATGACTACAGTGGTAAATACAAACACTACAAGTTGATCGAGCTGGTAACGTATAATATTATAAACATCTTGCTTCTTAAAATGTACCGTTTATAACAACGAAGTTGTATAGCTAAAGTATTATTATATTTGCAGAAAACATAATGATGATTAAAAAATTGATATTGTACAATTGTGTATATTTGTGTCAATTTACATACTAACATACAAACCAAGACAAGTTTGTTGATATGGAATACACTTTTAAAAATATTAATGAAAATGCGATACTTAATTATATTTATTATAGTGTTATGATTTATTCAAAATACTTATTATACCGACAAATTTTGAGATTCAAAGAAATCGTCACACAATTTAACAGTCTTATAATTTTTGCTTTCAATAAAGATTCATCTGCATAATATGTTAGTTTTATAAATTCTGCTGAAACTTATCTCTTATGCAAAAATTATTTTATGAATCTTTTGAATTTTATTGTTAGGTAGAATTACAATAAAACGAAATGCGGTATCTCTTTGAGTTTTCCTAATTTCAAAAATTTTAAACCATCTTTATCTTGTAAAAATTGTTTGTTATGTGCACAGGCCATTTTTAGGGTATACTTTATTGCTTCAGGATGGGCTCCAGAAAGAGGTACAGTACAGTTGGCAAATGCCATAATATGTCCAAATAGTAGCCATTAAAGCATTTAGTCATTTCAAAAATTATTTCAGTTTCATCGCTTTACGTTGTACGATAAGCATCGTATACGTTTGTTTATACGTTAAAAGTAAATTGATTAGTGTTAGTTATAGTGTGTTTACTATTTGAGAGTTATGGAAGATCAACTATTAGCTTGGGGTTTAGCTCAACTAATTCACGTATTTAAAGGTTAGTATGTAATTTTACTTAAAAATAATTTACTTACGCAAGAAGAAATTTTAAGATAGAATGGTCTGTCCTCATTTTAATAGAAAATAACAGTTTTTTTAACAAAAATATTCTTTTAAATGATCAAAATCGTTGTTAAGAATATATAGGTAACTTAAAATTTTTTTATTGCAAATTACTTAGATAAATTTATTGTTTTGCCGATTTCTAAAATATTAATAATTTTGTTTATAAAGTTTTAATCCTTAAATTCGTATTATTATTGTAGAGCATATTATGATGGATGAAGAATCGTAAAGTGAACAGTGTTGGGTTTATATTCAACAAGAAATATACAAAATCAAAACCAAACATGACCAAAGTTTTCATCGACGACTGCCCTGAAGTCAGACATTGTTGGATTGTTGGACCAAAAACATTCAGGTGTAGGTACATTAATCGTGACTTTTTAGTGCAATTTTAAGTGATTTAATGGATTTTATTTTTGTGCAATATTAAATTAAGTTTATTAATTTATTATTAAGTATTATTATGTGTTACCATGTGTAATCATAGAAAAATGTCATCAAAAAATTATTGTTACACCATATATCATAATTAAATTATACATAAGGTAGTTGTAACCTTTTCGTACTTGTAATTATTATTAAGTATTATTTTTTACTATGTTTTTAAAATTAATAATATTTATTTTTTTGTCATATATTATTGTTTTTTGTATGTATATAACATTATAATATAATATTATTGCAAAAAGAAAGTGCTTTTATTACTACCACCGCAGTCTACTATTTAATAAACAGTAACATTTTATTGCTTAATACCTAAATTTAATATTTAATAACGTTACATATTATTATTACAAAATACTTAATATTGTTTTGCCAAAAAAGGGTACAGTGGTATTTACCTAAATTTGCAATGTTATTTCAAATAATTAAAAATAGTCCAATTTACAACAACATAGTTTTGACATATATACAACCCTGCAGTTATTGCATTTATAACTTCATAGTACTCGTCTATACGACGCTTTGTAGTGTTATTTTCTAACACTACAACATGATTGGAGATAATATTTTCGGTTTATCAGTTTGTAGTTGTATTACCTATAATGTGTAGTAGTTGTGCCCTATTCAAACACTACAACTGTTATATTATAACATTTTTCTTATATTACTTACAACTTAGTTTTCTCAGTGAAGCAAATCACAGCATTGAACTGCTTCGATTTCTTTCATCTTTAAAAATGATTCTAGGTTCTAAGAATTCAAAATTTTCTTTTAATTTTCGAAAACTCTCAAAACGAATCTCAAGGCGTTGTATTATATTGTCTAATGTAAAATAAAATACATTAATTTTAAACGAATCATCTGGATTTTGAAAATGGAAATCAGAAGCTAATTCATCAAAATATTTTTTAACTCTTGATTGCCGTTTTATGGGGAAAGTAGGTTCGACTCCCCATTTTCTTGTTAAAACTTTTCATTATCTATGGACAGTAGGGCCCTTTATGGTCCTGGGCCCATAAGCATTGCTTACATTTGCTTATTCATATCACCGCCACTGGTGACTTGTGACTTCAGCTTTGACAGAAAGATCATTTTCAAAATTAAAGTTAATTATAAACTATTTAAGAAGTAGAAGGCTTAAGCTATTTAGCAATGCTTTGCATTGAAAATAAAGTAGAAAATGAAGTTGAAATTTTTAGCAAAATACTTAATTATGTTTGCCAAAGCAAAAAAAAAAAACTTTAACTTATATAATTTCTCTATAATGATACTTACTGCATTTTTTATTCTGAATGGACATAAACATAATTTATATTTTTAAAAATTTCAAATCCCTCGATTTCACACACTCATTGCCTCACCATCAAAATTTTCACAAGCCGCCACTGATTAGACCTACAGTATTACCATTACAGTCAAAACTCTTTAAATCGAACTCTCTTTAATTCGAATACATTTTAATGCATTATGACATTATGAGAATTCGACTTAGAGAGTTTTGAATGTATTACCAATAATAATAAGTGTATTATATGGTAAAATACGTTATTTATTATTTTCTTTCGTTTTTGTCTTTTTCCAAAATAGGGTCACCCTTAACTTTGCACACGGATCTTCTAACCAATAGGCGTAGCGAGTATAACTCGCGCCCGGAGACCAATACTTTTTTAGCACCCCCCCCCCCCCATTCGAAAACCATATAATATTATATGTAAAATATATCTACTAATTTTAAAATTACTAAATTTAAAATAAGTATATTTTCCAGAAATCAATTAAAATAAAAATTATCCAGCAATTTTTTGATTTGCGGACCATCTGGCGCCCCTTTGTAAGTAGCCCCCGGGGTATGATCCCCCTTGCCACCCCTCGCTACGGCACTGCTCCTAACTGCTTGTTACGCCACTGCTATTAGTACGGTGTTTTTCATCACGGCGCGGCGATCTTGTACGAAACAGCATTATATCGAAACCTCCCGATAATGGGAGGGATTGTCGTAACACTTCAACTACCTTATGAAAATCGCGCTATAAAAACACCACGCAATAAAAGGGTATAACTGAATTATTTAGCAATAAATAATTTGACATATATAATAATATAATTATCTAAACGTCTCGTTTATTCCCTTTAGTACTGTTTACAAAGTAAATAAAACATTAATTTTTCTGCACATGAAAACGTCCTCGTTACTTTTTTTGTATGTATTATCTTTGCAATACTGCATATGAGATTACTTCTAGCATCCTGTGAATATAATACTCGTAGGTAAGCAGGTATGGATGCATTACAATAATTAAAAAGATCTTAATTATCAATAAATTAAATAATATGCAGAATTTAATAATTTTTATATTAAAACTTTTAACCACCGGTTTAATAAGTGATATTGATATTATTATATTAATTATTAATAAGAATTAATATTTTTGCGTCACTAGGAAATAAACCCAATATGTAAATATGTAAAAAATGCAGAATAAAATATTGTAATATTTTAAATACCTCTAATAAGTTAAAAAATAAAATATCGTTTTCCCATTTCGTATCGATAAGAAGTGCGGTTTCAAAATGTTCCTGACTTAATTAGAAAAATATTTCTGTTTTAAAGACGGAACCACCCAATGATCACTAATCAAAACTAACACTTCTGAACACCTCATTTTTTTTTATTTTAATTTAAAGGTAAAAGATGTACAAGTAGCGATAGAAATTTAAAAAAAAATCACCTAAACATAATATTTGAAAATTAAAAAAATCAAAATTAAATGCCTCGATGAAATCCATGATGAAAGCAAGTGGGACTATCTTGCGAGAATTAATATTAACGTTATTGCTTTTAAAATGCAACTAATAAAGTAAAATAATAAAGAATATTGGATACCCTCACCAATGAAAACGTTCTAGGCGTACTTATAAATAGAAAGCTTTCTCGTCATTGGCAGAATCTTCAACTTCTTGGCATTAACATGTGTCACTGTCATACGAGAAACCGCATCATCATGCACGCTACTCTAACCTGTTCCAACGACAGAGATAAACATAGAAACTTGAGTGTATGAAAGAAAGACGTTATTCTTTATCTCTAAACTGGCGCGTGGTATATGGGATTGCTTCAGGAATCTGAAAGCACTCTTTCATTATTTGTGTTTGTGGTTGGAGGTGTCAGAGCGATACAACTCAAACAGACGCTTACTGTTTTTGACTAATTTTGTAATCGCAGGTGCTTTTATGCTGTTCATTCATAATTATTTAAAAGTAGTGTTTAAAAATTTATCAAACGAGGACTTGCCAACATTCGGCGCATAAAGACTAAATTGTTTTCCTATTAATTAATTGTTTATATTTTACGACCCAAGATGTTATCTTCAACCGGTGGTTTAGTGCGGTCGTCCACAGTACCACTTAACGCGACGACGGCGGCGTCGGTCGCCGCGGCGGCGGTGGCGTCCATCCATGGTGAACCTTCTGCACCCTCGAAAGGACAAAGTGGTAGTTCTGAAAACTTTCAGTTAGACAAGACGGAGATCAATGCCGCAGTTACCAAAGTTTTAAGTGTTTATGATTGGTCCCTTGTACCTGTTGCTACCAAGTAAGTTACAAATTTTTTTTTTACTCGGATGCTTCGCGTACCTTATTGTGAATACACCATTATATCGGTTATTTGTTATTCCTCATGTAGTAAATATTTTCGAATGATGGTTTACATTTTAATTCAAGTGATTTCTGAAAGGAAGTTGTCTCATAACATATTTAACTAATTACGCAATGTTGTGAATGAGTAAACTACCAGAAAACCCACAAAAAAGACACTTGAGTACATCTTGAGAATTTGATTCAAAAAAGACCACGGGACCCTAATTTTTCTCGAGTCCATACAATTTTGAAGTTGTCAGTTATGACCAATATCCTTTTAGTAATATCGGCAAGTTCTGAAATTTTTTTTTACAAAATTGGGCTTGTATTTATTTTTTTCAGTTAAAATTATCACATAAAATTTTTCCGTTTCATTGAACCGGAAAACAATAATTAATTGCGATAATTTGGATTACAAGAAAATCTTTCACTATTTATCTTGACTATAACAGCGATAGCTATAATGTGTCATATTTTGATAAAATAATTAAAACATTTTTGACCATAAAATATCAAAATTATTGGATTGATAACTGGAATCGACATAACTTTTCGTGGTCCCACCATTCCATCCTTGGGGTAATTTCTAAATGTTTATTTAACGAAAAGTCGGTTAGGATAGGATCGTTATTCCTTTTTTATTCCAGATAATCACAAGGAATTTAGTCGAATAATGCGGCGGGAAAAATTTGCCAGCTGAAAATAAAACAGTGCAATGCTTTCTAGTCAAAACAATTTAGTTAAAAGACGATAAATGCAACAAAGTATTTAATCTATCTCTTCGTAATGCCGCGTCATATCACTTTGTATAGTGCGGCAAAATCATGATACCGCCGCTCCCAAGAATGTGAACTTGGAAACATGAATAATCTACAAGGGATGATTAAATTGCATGGTACTTTTCAACTGTAATTTCAGCAATAATTTAAAAAAAAAGATTTGAGCTCCGTTTGTCCTATATCGTTGTTTATCCTGCTCGGCAAATAATTTTTCGAATGAACACAAAAATTAAATTTAAAAAAAAACATAAATTTGATTTTGAAATAAATTTAAATCCAATTTTATACTAAAATTTTGATAGTGCTATCTTAATTGATTATTATATTATGTTTATAAAAAACGCCACGCTAAAATATTGTCTAAAAATATGATAATTTTATAATAACTGCGATGATGACAAACGCATTAGTTTGTGTTTATATTTATTGCTTTAATTCTTGATTATTCAGCACTTTAGAATAATTAAACCTTAATTATTGTGGATTTACAGCAATATAGACCGACATTAAATTAAATATATAAAAGTCATTATAATACTGGAATATTCCGTAAATCTTCATGATATGAATTTGAAACACCTTTGAAGTACAGGTTACAGAGCTTTAGATCACCGACAGACACATAGGCACCATTTAAGTTTAGTTTTTGAATACATCGATAAAAGCACTAGACTCAATTCCAATATTGGATTATATAATTTGTAGTAAATATAAATTTACTGCTATCTTAAAAATTTCTAAATTTCAGTTTGCCTTTTTATATATTTTTTTCTCTTTTTGATAATATAATCAAAAAAATAAAAAGATAGAACACTAGAGCCAGTACTTAATTCATAATTAACAGATTAAAAAAATAATAATTTCGAAAGACTATAACGTTATATCTTAATGTACCTTAATTTAACGTTAAAGTGCACTATGAATCAACGTATTTTTAACGTGTTACGGTTGATATAACATAATAGTATATTGTAACGAAAATGGGTTTGTATTACCACGTTGTATAAATAACTATGAATTTAAAAATTTATTTCAACTGTACAACGTTAAATTCACGTTAATTCGACTTACAAGTATTTACTGGAAAGTAAATTCATAAGTAATGTATACACTTTATTAAAAGAAGAATTATAGTGAATGCACTTTTTAAAAATATTAGCTCGAAATAAAACAATTTAAAAATTTCATTTTACAGTAGAATTCGGTTATAGCGACGGTCAAGGGACCGGAGATATTACGATATAACCGGACGACGCACAAAACGGTTTGAAACTGTATTTGAAAACGTTATATGAAAACCAAACTTGAGGTTGCACTTCCGTCGTTAAAAGCGGTCGGTCGTTATAAACGAAGTCATACTATTCGGATTCCACTGTATATCATTCAATGGAAGAGTTTCCTAATTTTTTAATTTTTTTTATTTGAAACTAGAGATCAAACGGACTCTTCGGTTTTTTCTCCAATTGTTTTGAGTGCGTTCAGTATAAGAAAAAAATTATTGAAACTAAAAAGAAATTTAAGCGGGAACGCATAAAGCAATAAGATTTTAAAATATTCAGCCTTGTTGCCTATGTTTCTTTCATTTAAATGTTGGTAACGCAGAAAATTGTTACATAAAGTATATGGCTGTCGTGTGTTATTGACGTTTGATTACAAATTTTTATTTTGTGAACAATGCTATTATTGCATCATATTGCAATATATGCATAATATTGCAACTGTCAAGAATAGGTAATCCAATTAAGAACCGACAACATCGGACGGCCATGTTTAATTCTGATTGGTTAACTATGGCGGGCATTTTTAAATTTAAAAAATTTTCTTGAATTCTACGCTGAGTTTGAAGTCCAACCAATTATATCATCATGCAGCAATTTTAGTCTAGTTTCATGTTTATATGTTATTTCAAAAAAATATTTCTTAGGAAACTCCCCCATTCACTTTCTGTAAAAACAATTCTGTAATAACAATAAACCACGAAGTGTACGCATTTGATCCATAAAAATTTTTTTGATATACGGAATAAAAGTCATTTTATTATTGAAGATATCACATTTTTATAAAACTACAATTTATAACACTTTTTAA
Organism: Cantharis rufa; assembly: GCA_947369205.1. Taxonomy (NCBI): domain Eukaryota; kingdom Metazoa; phylum Arthropoda; class Insecta; order Coleoptera; family Cantharidae; genus Cantharis; species Cantharis rufa. Next base: position 12,104,730 of record OX376303.1, read on the forward strand.
TATTATGTTATAATTCTGAAAATGGTAAAGCGATAATTTAAATTGAATTAAGATGAACTATAAAAACTTGGAATTAGACAAATTAAATTTTTTTACAGTGTATAAAGGAACTAATAATAATTAATCGAATACACTTCCTATAAATATTATTTAACGAATCTCAATAAATTTATCAAATTGCAATTTCATTAAATGAATGGAATTTTATGTTCATTGAGAAATTTTGTTGTTAATTGACTAATTTGAGATCCAGGAAATTTGTTTTGAAGTAAATATTACCAAATATAAAGTAAATTTTACCAAATTTATGGTAATATTTACTTTATAATTGATACGCGATAGATTTGCCTTTATCAAGTTTTAATTATTTAAGTTTTATAACCATCCGAGGAGCTTCAATAAAAACCAGACACCTATCGTGGTTGAAGTATAGGTAATTATTTAAAAAAAGAATAAATTCAGTTAACTTGCAGAATTTAACTCTGGAACTGCAAAGTGCGGGGCCTTGAAAACCCCAACCACCAAATATGGTATAAAAAATAAGTGTGCAGTTCAAGGGTTAAAGATTATATAATCACATTTCATCGACCATTGCAACTGACGATTTCATAATTTTTCTATAATAAAAAACTATTTAATTACAATAAACATAATTAATTAAGCGGAATGCGGTAGGACTGTCCGTTATGTCAATGTTTTGCTATTTTGTCTCGCAAGATGCCTATACTATTTATTTTACAAATAATTTATTATTCTGCCGTCATGATATGACTTTAGGTCTGCTCGTTTGCTTGCACTAACTTGAATCGAGCAAGTTAGTGCAAGCAAACGAACAGACTTTTAATATGTATGTTTATAACTTTTGCAAGAAAAATCTTGTCTAATCCCAAATATTATAGTAGACAAAAATTATTTGTTGAATTAAATAATTTCGTGTTAGGTTCAGTGCCGGATTTAGCCAGTCTAACGCCGCAGGCTAACAGGTGCCTTTACACACACATATTTGGCCCGCGTGCTCGATTCGGTTCTAACCCGCGGGTCAGACCTGTGTGTGTAAAGGTAACGACGTTCCATACCACGCGCCGCGCCAGAGATCACAATATATTTTGGGGAACTAACCGATCCCACGAATTAAACTTTTTCCTATAGACTATTAGAAAGAGGACAATTTCCTGAGGATTTAAACAAAAATTTTTGCTTATTATCCATCAGTTTTCGAGAAAACGGCATTTAAAAATCTAAATTTTCCATGCATTTTACATAGGAATTAAACTATGATGTCTACACGTGTCACCCGTATGTGTGTTAAGATATACTCTATTTGCCGTGGTGCTAAGAGCGTATTAATTGTGTTTCTTTCATCCCGAGAGACCGACCAATGGTTTTACGTGCCCTCGGTAGCACGGAGATGATCATAAGCAAGTTTATACTCTTGCCGGACTCAAATTGGTTACCTTAACGTCAGCAGTTGATCTGCGGACATACTAGACTACAATTTACAGTCGCTCCCAATCATCTTCGTACACTGCTATATTAACAATGTAAATTTCACCTTTTGAAGACTTTTTTTGACATATAAAAATCGATTTTACAGCAAAATTGTTCAGGCATTTTTTGTTGCAAATTTCATTCTCTTTAATTTTGTTTCTATGCGTTTTTTCGTTTCGTCGCACAGTTTCCTTGTTACAGCGACTTGAAACAGACTCGGTAAAAAATTTAATAAAATCAACATGGAAGTTTTGTTAAATTTCTTACAGAGTCCTTCTAAAGTAGCTGTAAAACGAAAACTGTGGAACAAAACATAAAAATTCATAGAAACAAAAATGAAGGGAATAAAATTTTCAATAAAAAATGCATGAATAATTTTGCTGTAAAATCGATTTTTATATGTTAAAGAAAGTCTTTAAAAGGTGAAATTTACATTATTCATATTATAGCAGTCTACGAATATGACTGGGAGTGACTGTAGGTATCATGACTTTGTTACATTCTTTCTTTTTCTTCTTCATCAGCCTTTCAGTCCACTTCTGGACTATAGGCTTCTTTCTCTTTCGAGAAAGGTTCGGGCACGGACCCCACGGCTGCTTAAACCGAGTTGGGGAATGCCTGTAACCCTGTTTTTAATAGTTGACGGCGGCAATCGTCAACCCAGGGGGACCGCCGGCTTTACGTGCCCTCCGAAGCACAGAGACTGTCATATGAAAGTTTTTGGCTCTCCCCAGATAGGAAAAATACAGTAGAATTTCGAAACAGTGAACAGCGAAAATTATGTTTATTTTACCATTTTCCAATCAAAAGGAAAAAAATTTTTTTTAATATTAAATCGGAATTTTTTTCTTATTTTTTCTTTTTTATAGCATAACAAAAAATGAAGAAAAAAGATTGTTATTGTATAAAAAGAGAAAAAAAAATTAAATTCAAATAAAAACCATTAAATAAATATTTATTGTTTTTATTAAGTTTTGCTATCAAAATAACTTACAATTAAACTGTTAATACTTTTCTTAATAACTAAAATGTAGAATAGTTAGAATCTCGTTAAACCATTCGTGCGCGTCTTGTATTGCTTTACATGTGTCCTTTTTGCCCGGAAAATTGCAATTAAAAATACGAGGTGCACAACTAGACGCTAAGTCTCAAATACAAAATACGGTCAACTTAACTGAAACTTAACTTAAAATTAACAAAAAATTTATAAAAAAAATTCAAAAATGAGAATTATTACTATAACTAATTATCACAAAAGCAAACTTTATATCAAAAAAATGTACTTTCTTTTCGTTTTTGTGCATAATTAACCGAAAAATCATAAAATAAACTTTAGGACAAAGAACGAAAATTTTTTGTAGAGTCGTGTTATTTAAATCGAATTGAAAGCATAGTCCTTACCTAAGTTATCGGTGTAACCTAGCCCACTAAATTCGTAAGCAGAGATTGTAAATTTTAAAAAATCAAAAACTAAATTTTAAATAGAAACTAACATGACATTATACATTATAATAATTTATTGCGCATTTATTTATGTTTATTTATATTTATTTTTTATTTATTTGCGCAAGAGATCCGAATCTGTCGGATTTTTGCCAAGAAATGGAAAATTTTTAATTTTATGCAAATCATTATTTTTTCAAAATTACAGCAATTTGAATTTCATGATATTTTAAAAGGAATACCGAGCTGGGAGCTACATAAGCGAATATTCTTATATTCCTGACTCGAAAAGCCGTATTTTTAAGAAATTAAGAGTATATTAGATAACAAGGGTGTAAAGTTGGTTATAATCACTCGTGTGGGTAAGGTGCCACTTAAATAGATTAATAATTTTTATCACATAATATTTACTATTCTATACGCTGATAAATAAATAAAACAGGAAAGGATTATAATTCAGTGTTATACGTAATATACGAATATCAATGTAACATAACACAATTACTATAATAAGCTAGATACGCAGACGTGGAGATAGTGGTGATCTCAAAGGAAAGCGACAAAATTGTTAAACACACACTTCGCAAACGCACGTAATCGTCCTAAATCAGTAGTTCTAATAAACTGTTTAATTTAAAATAAAAGTAAAACAAACGTTAACGTAAAGTAAACATGCAAAAAGTTGAGCATGATATTCAGAAAAAAGTTTGGCTTTTATTATCGGCGGTCTAGACATCTTGCCGTCGCCTTTTCGCCGTCGCCATCTCACCGACGGACGCGATGACGAGATGATTAATGTACAGGAGTGTAATGTAGAGGATAGGGGCGTTTATCGTGACTTTTCTTACTCAAATATTTCCTTATTTTGGCACTGTATGTTAGATAAATAACCTAACCAAGCTAGGTAGAGCCTGACTGATTTCTTTTCTAACAGATAAGTTTTCTGGTAGTTTCAGCGGAAGTAAACCAATCAACCTTCAGTATTTTTATTAAACTTTCGTAAATAAAATAATATGATAAAATAATTATTTATGCACCAAAAATACCAAAATGGATTTTTTATAATAACTGGCATTTTATAAATTACTCGGGTCAACACAAAATTTGACTTTGACTTTAAAACATAAAATTTCGATATTTTGGGTCGTAATTAGACGAAAAATATGTGGCTCCAACAATTATTAAAACTCCCATAAGAGCAATGTTAATTTTATTAACTTTTTTACTTAGTTTTCTTTAAGTCGCTGTAACTCGTAAACGGCGAAAGAAAATAAAAAAATGTATAGAAACAAAACTGAAGAGATTAAAGTTAGCAATAAAAAATATCTGAAAAGTTTTGCTGTAAAAGCGAGTTTTATATGTCAAAAAACGGTTTCAAAATGTGCAATTTACATGGTTAACATAGGGGTGTATTAATAATTAATTGTTGGAGCCACTGTATATATGACATGAAAAAGTTTGCTTTTGTATTTAGGAGACCGATTGAACGATATTTTTCAAAATCTATGGTTTTAATTTTTAATTGAAGATGAAACCATTCAAATAAATATGTTTATTGTTTTTAGTAAGTTTTACTATCAAACTAACTTACAAAAATAAACTATTAATTTAGAATCTCATAATCCATTCATGCGCGTCAGGTATTGCTTTACATGAGCCCTTTTTGCCAGGACAATTGCGCAACTAGATGCTATAAGAGTCTCAAATACAAAACTTCAACTTAACCAAAACTTAATTTCAAATTAACAACAAATTTTTCGCAAAAGCAAACTTTATAGCAAAAAAATGTATTTTCTTTTCGTTTTTGTGCATAATTAACCAAAAAATCATAAAATAAACTTTAGGACAAAGAACGAAATTTTTTTTGTCGAGTCGTGTTATCCTTTTAATTATGAAATCAATGTAATTAATATTCTGCAAGACAAACTATTAAAAATTTGGACATCTCCAATCGAAGCTAGACTTCTTTTTTAGAATCTGGTTTTCGTCGATATATTTGACGTAGATTAGTTAATAATACTATAAATAAATATTCATTTAGTCAAATACATCTACGAAAATGAGATTTTAAAGAAAAAATTTGGACATTTTCGATTAATTTACGTAGCGCTAATTGAATGAGAACGACGCTTAAGAATTAATAATTATATTTATTATTCTGTCAGAATAAATTTTTTATTTTTTGTTTGGTTTAATAAAAGAACTTCGCTGTTTAATATTTTGTTTATTTGTTAAATCCGTTAAATGATATCTAATCTCCCGTTCTTATAATTTTATCTGTAAATTCTGTGATTTCGCGTGAAGGTATTGTTTACTTTTCCGGCGGCGCTGCAAAAAACAAAGGAAATAAACAAATTATGAACCAGTAGTTGTTTATCAGGTGTTATTGTAATATTTGATAATATGCTTTTGAGGTTCGAAGGAGTGCTGGATAGCAACACAATAATAGCATAATAGAAATGTAATAAAAAATAGAGAAAACATATTATACAAAAATAATAATCATAATATGTATAATTATGCCACCTTTTTCTTGTCCCAATCGCACTGTTTCCTTTTGTATGACATTTATTGGAGATGGGATTCACGTTTTCCACCTTTGCATCAACATTATACCAACCTCAATTTTAATCATAGAAAAAATTAAATTATTTTTGAATAATTCTAAACCTGAAGCTTCGTAACCACCTGAAGATTTTGAATCTTTAACACTTAGGCAACTTGAGTAAATAATAAATTTACTTAGGATGATTAAAAATTAATAATAATTGAAATTATCTTCCACAAAGTGGTGTGAAAGTTTCTAGTTAAAATGTTCCTAAAATATGTTAATTAAGATATACCTACTAATTATTCTTAATTGGCGGCTCTCTTAGTGTTTCTAAATTTTTACATGTGCCATAATTTGTGTTTGTTCTTAGTTTCGAAGCAAATTATTTGCGGCAAATAATTAGGAATAACTATTAAGTGTTTTAACCATAACACGTTGAACCAACTTATTAGTAAGTTTAATGAGTAAATGTATTCTAATATTTGCAGTTTTCTTTAAAAACCTTCAACAGAAATTCCTTGGCAAAAGCACACTTATTAAAAATATTTAAAGGAAGCGTTCGAAACTTGAACTCGTTTTTATTTGCCTGACTGAGTTTTTTGACGAATGTATCAAATTTTTCATTATGGAAGTGTCAAATGTGACGCCTCGTCAAAATTAGATCCTTGAACATAACCATTTTAGAAATTAATTAGGGTATAGATTTTTTTTCCTTGTATAGTTTTATTCTAAATCAAATTTTTTTTATTATTTCAGAGCATCATCAGACAAGAGAAAGTTGCACGTTAAAAGACCAATGAACGCATTTATGGTTTGGGCACAAGCTGCCCGAAGGAAATTAGCTGATCAGTATCCACAACTTCATAACGCAGAATTATCCAAGACTCTTGGGAAACTTTGGAGGTGAGTCAAATTTTTTAAGATACCAAGTTATCGATAACATCTTTGCCTAATTATCTACATCTAGATAAACACCTTTCTTAATGTTCATTTGGCAAATTATTTGTCGCCCATTTTTAATCACGTGCCCGTTTATCTTATGGCATCCTGCGAATCGGTACTAATTAACCATCAGAATCTGACAGTGAAAAATTTTGAAGAATCAAAGATAACTGAAAATTGTCTAGTTTTTGACCAGACGAGTTAAGAGTGTTTGCACATTGTACACTTCATTCTACTCAAAAGGAAGATACAGGAAAGGCGACGTTTGAACCAAAACCGAAAAATTTTATTTAAAATTTTTTTATTATATTTTGTGCCTTGCCTGTTGGCGACCTTTGCTGGTTCTCGTCCACCATAAGATAAATTAAATGTGCACTAGACGACAACCGGCAACAGGTCGAAAACAGGCGAACTCCATAATTGGCTTTTTAATAAACCAGTGCTTGTAGTGATCCCGGAATTTTCTACATATTCGGTGATTTACACCAATTAAATAGTTCGTAGGTCGAATCTAGATCGAGTAACACTTTCTCAGCCCATTGCTTTCTTAAAATGGTGACTCCGCAGTTACATCAAACTGCTTTTGTTGTTTCCGGGAAATATCACACCGAACTTCCTTTTCATAATATTATCATAATTTTAATCTCGAAAGCGCAAGTTGGTTATTGTGCGTATTTTTGAATTCAGTAAGTACATCTTTTCGCTAAAAACAAAATGGTTTGTTTTTCCTATTTTTTCTCATTGTGTCTTATTGGCTTACATAAACGTCAGCTTGTTGATGTTTTTACTTTGTCAGCTCAATGAATAATTTGCCGCCTTATTTGTAAGTAAATAAAATAAGAGATAATCTGCATCATATACCGAATGCGTCACTCAAAATTTTATGTAATTTTACAGAATAAGTAATAAATTTTTATAATCTCATGACTAAAAATGATAGTGATTCGAATCACATTTTTGTTAAAAATACATACAGGTTTTTGAACCGACTTTTTAAAAGTGTATGTTGTAGTACCGAGCAAAAAAGTCGTACCCACTTAGCTACTGTCGTTTATTTATCAGTGATAAATGAAGCAAGCCGTTATCACTACATTAAATTGTCAAAACTATTTCACTAAAATCATAAAGTGGCACAGCGGCGTAACCACCATATCCGCTGACCTTATTTTTTTTTATAGAATTTCCAAAAATGGAAATTTTCGAAAATTTCTACTTCGGAAAAAGTTTTCCAAAATTTTTTATTTGAGGGAAATGTGATGGAAAGATGAGTAGGACTGGAGGTATGATATTTACCAGGGGTCCAGAAATTGATACGCTACTGAAGAAGTAACACAAAAACGGGGTAAATTTTTATAATAGCATGTTGAATGTAGTGTGAAGTACAAGTGCTTCATACAAAAACGTGTGATGGGATAATTGTTTAAACAAAAACAGGAGTTAATTAAAATGACACAAACCATCAAACGCCCGATTTACGTTTATGAATTTATTTGATCGCTATTGATATTTTTTATGAATGAAAGTTATCTAAAAATTATAACTAAGTAATAAGCGGCGGAAATTGTAAACGATAGGATGGTAAATAAAAATCATAAAGTCAACCCGAGTCGATCGTTGACCGCAAGACCGCATTTGTTAAGAATAGGACCTATCGTTGACCCCTAAGCCGATAGTGCTCATTTATATTATTTATATTTTGTATGGCATTTTAAAATTTTATAATTAGAAATTTGAATGATTATCGGAAACGGATAAAAATGATTAACTTTTAATATAATCACTTCCTTCCAATTATAATTTTCCAATTTCATCTTCGTTTCTAGCTCGGACGAGAGTTCATTTTTTGTTTACATTTTTATTCGATTTTTTTGAATACTCCAATATTTCATAAAAGGATAAAACTGCCATATTTTCTTGTTATTGACCATATTTAAGCGTTTTCATTGAGTATAGATTTGAGAAAGATACGCAATTATTTATTTCCTTCATAAAAATATCTACCAATGGCAGAGCTTCATTTTGGTCCACATTACCTTAAATTAAAATTTTAAATTACTTTTTTTTTTAAATGACAAAAAAATATATCTTACAAATTAAAGGCTATGATCATGCCGAATATCCCATGTGCATACAAATAGCCTGATTCAATTTTGACGATTTTTTATTAGAATATTTTGCCACAAAATTTATCATGTGGTTGCTTATCGTAAAAACTTAAATGTATAATCAATGGTAATTTTTTATAATTTTATTAAAAATTCAAGCTATCAACTGAAATTGAAATTGTTTTTTTTTGATACATTTATTGCCACACCGGATATTATAATAATAATTTAACAAATATTTTGTAAATATCCGACTGTTACTTTTTAATCGCTACATAGCTTTGAAAAATTTATAATATTTATAATTTGTCAGGTTTTTTTTATAAAATTGTGTTGACGCTGCATTAGTTTTTAACGTTTTTTATCAAATTAATTGCAATTTAAAAAAAACATCTTGGTGCTATCAAAAGTCACATTTTTGATGATTACCGAAAATATTTGTAAGGTTTTAACCCAAACGTGGCCAATTATAGTTAAATTCTTCAAATTTGTCATTAGATATATTATTTTATTTGTGCCACAAATTTTGTATAAAATTTTTATAACAAAATTTCTTGTCTGCAGCTTAAAAACCCAATCTCGTTACGAAGAAATGAAATTAATTACAAAAATTTCCCCGAAAAGCTAACTTTAATTCGTTGCCATTTTAAAAAGTAATTAAAAACCTAATGAAGATTTTCAAGTTAAATTTTGCAGTTAATTTTATGCATTTTGCTGATTACTTATTTCCTGAACAGCTGCTGGCTTCGGAAAGATTAAAGTTATCAAAAAACGTCTTATCCATGTTAGGTTTGTCAACAAAAAATTGTAAAATATTGTCCGTATAATTAGATATGTCCACATTAATTTTGGATTCGGCATACAATTCAGGAAGCTTCCATTTCTGCGGGTTTCTCAAACGGAACTAAATGGGATAGCAATTGGATGATTTTCAATTTTCGTGACCCGTGGGGTACACCAAAGAATTTATCTTGGTATGAGATGCAAGACCAAAATTATGTCTCAAAGTATTTGCAATGTAAGCAGTAACTCACCAGGGGACGCCGCCAAAGTCATCGTCGACGCTGGTTAATGTGGCGTTTATATTAATTTGACTGATTATTGGCGCTGATAGTCTTTACTCGATCATTAGAAACCATGACTATTATAAGCTTACGGTCAATTATCGTGCTGCACGTCAAAACAAACACGAATTAAATATTTGTGCTATTGCCAAATATCGCTCTTCAATATTAATTTCAAACATGTGTTCGTGAAACAAAGTGGACGAATGTTGAAACAATCTAAAAGATTTTATATCTCGCAACCAAAATTTCCGCGCTCCGCATAAAATAAACAATCATTAGATATTCGAAGGGGTTACACAAAAAATATAAGAAGTTTAACCAGGTGTATAAAGAGGAAACGAGGAATTACCAGATAAAGAAATACAAATCTTAAAAGTAAACGTCAAATATTATCAGAAAAGGCAACAAAAGGGACAAATTGATAAAAATAGGGGGACTTGTAGGGGGAGATAAGCAAATTTACAATTTGTGTAGAAAAGTAAAGTTTTATGACACAATACACGTGTTTAGGGTAAACCATCAACTTCCTGTCAAAATTATTTTTTGAATGCATTCACCTAGTAAATTATACAACACCGCAAGTTTTCATACCAATTTTTTTTTCAACATTTTAAAATTTCCTTTTTTTTGTTGCAGATTACTGAGCGAGTCGGAAAAGAAACCCTTCGTCGAAGAGGCAGAAAGACTAAGGGTGATTCACAAAAGGGAGCATCCAGATTATAAGTATCAACCAAGACGACGAAAACAAAACAAAGGTGATTCCAATCATCAAGTTCCTCACGGCCAAAATGTGACATTCAGTCGCAGCTTGAAACTAGAAGACTCGCCCTGCAGTCCCCGAAGTCACAACTCTACCTCACCGTCAACGTGTTCATCTCCTCAAAGTCCACCCGTCATGCATCCCTTGCGTCATTGCGGAGACCAATCTACCAGCAATATCGATTTCAATCGTTTGCCCGACTTGGACAACAGTTACATACCCGAAGACTGCTTAAGCAGTCACGATTTGGATCAGTATTTGACATCGGATAACGTTCAAGGTTATCAACCCTCATCATTCCACCAAGAAAGCTACTCTAAACGAGAAACCGAAAATGAAGAAAGTAATAATAATCACAAAGCCAAAGTATTATGTGGGACTAATTCGGGACACGTACCCGAAATGTTCGATGAAAACGCTTTATCGTTCGTTCGTTACCATGACTTACAGCCCACTTTAATCAAAACGGAAAAATTTCAAACATCTCCAAATAACACGGTGTATGGTTACCAACCAGCTTTATCTTTGACTCCACCTGGAAATGGTTACTATTCCAACAACCCACATCAGTATCTTCCACCATACCAGTACTTACCCCAAAGGTCTTCCGTTTTTGGCAACTCGACGAACAGTTCGTACAACGTCAACGGAGGTGCAAATGGCGATACGTGGGCTGGTCCTTACAGTATGTAACGAAATGTTAAGTGATCTGTTTATAAAATTGAATTGGTGATCAAATGTACATAGTTTCGGCATATCACTGCTGGTGTCTTAAAAAGAATATACTATTATTTTGTATTTCACGATGTTACTTTTTTTTCTACTTATTATTTCTAGTTTATACAACAAGTTATTATTATTATATAAATAAAACAAAATAAAATTTATTTTTAAAACACTTTTCTTGCTTTATTACGAGTATTTACAAAGCATATGAAGTGGCAATCGTGGGGAAAGCATATTTTAGGATAAGAATGGTATGCTGGTAAATCAGCACAAACTTACTGTTTGTAATCGAGAGAGATACAAAGATGTGCAACCTATTAGCATAGTTGCATAATTTTCTACTTTATATCTAAATGTATAAAATTATAATTTCCACTACGCGAATTTTAATTTTTTTTTCAAAGCTAAAAAAAACTGAACATCTTAAAAGAGAAGAATTTCTAGAACAATTTTTTTAATCTTCATCATCTGACTATTTTATTTTAATAAATATTCCTTTTTGGCTGACCAACTGCTACTTAGCCAAACAATGGAAGTCTGCCAAATTGATCGTGAAAAGTAAAATTTAAAAATTAATAAGCTAAAGAAACGGAATAAATGGACGTAAAAACGTATTGCTGAAAAATTATAATTATTGTTTACTTAAATTGTTAATTTTTACATTAATAATTAGCCTCCTATTAATGATATTAGCGTATATTAGTCTTAAGCCTAGTCGAACAATTGAGGACCACCTAGAAGAAAAGTGCATCATCATCGATCATCGATGAAGGTTTTAAGATCCGTCGAGTTTTTGTTATGGTTTTTTAATTTAAATTTTTTATCAAATTAATGAATTCGAGATCCGGACAATATGACGAAACCGATAGGGCCAAAAAGGCCATGTACTATGTAGGTGAAAATCTGATAGGTTTACATTAAGCTGTTACGAGAAAAATCAATTGTAACAGTGACGTATTTGGTCTTTTTGGGAATAAAGCTAAACATATTGTGGGCCCCTAGACGAAGCTTAGTGTTTTAATCAAAGTAACGAACAGTGGCTGTTCATGGCTTTTTTCTTGGAGAAGGCCAATCATAATGTACAGTATAAAAGTGTAACCCCAACTCACTGTCGGCTTTCCATGTGTGGTAAGATATGATAATCACCTGATAAAATATGAAGCTGGATCTAAAACATCTCTTGTTCTAGGCGCAAATCTGTAGTCGTTTTTTACCATTACTAAGTTGGTAAGTTTGTATTTATCACAAAGGATATGGATTCTAAATTTACTAATGCCAACGTTGCAGGTAAAAACCAGCCTATACTGACAGTAAAATTGCTATTTTGCACACCTGTTCCTGTGGGTAAAATCCGCTAGTATGTGACATAGTATAGCGTATGTACGTAAAATTACAACAAATAAAGCGTCCTTTGAAAACAAAAAATAAATTAAAATTAAAACAAATATGAAAGTAAAATTTCAAAGCCTTTGGTTGCTACTGGTTGATGTTGCAAACTATGACGCACCCGCGAACTCAACTACACTTCTCTTTTCAAACCTTATTTTGGGTTGCTAAAGTGAATTCCTCCATCTTTAATTTTATTAAATCCTTGATGTCTATTGGTCTTCCTGTTTTGTTTTAATGCACATCTTCTCCGTTGACATGTAAAATATAAATTTTCTCTTTTGCTTAAATTTAGTCTTCCTGTTGGAAAACGATAGTCATGTTTTCGCTTGTGATTGCGAAATGTTCCTCCACGATGTAGATTCATCGATCTTGGGTCATTCTTCTTTGTTCGTTTTCGTAGTTGGCGGCTGTTCAGTTTTAAAAAATATATAAGCAAAATTTTTAAAATAATCTCAAGAATATTTATGCAGAGGTTTCAGGCGATGCGTAGTCACTGCGAGCTAAACTGTGTCTGATAATGAGAAACTTCTTTGGAATATTTTCAGAAACCATTATATCAGTACACAGAGACGTATTTTAAAATTTGGAGTCCTGGGCGCAAATGGTTTGCCGCCCCATAAATTAATTAAAAAAAGCTAAAATTAATTTTTTAAATTCATTCTGATTATAAAAGGCGCCCCTCTAAGCCCTTAGGAATTTACCTAGACGTCTCTGGTAGTACAGTAAAATCTTGCTGTTCAGTGATGGCTACACCATTTATGTACGTATACATATCGCATATCCAGTAAAATACTGTCGTAAGTCAAACATCTTCGTTTGCAATGTAATGTAATAAGTTCGCAAATCGCAAAGAACAAATTTCGATTTACGACAGTATTTACAGGGTGTGCGCAGTGCCGGATTTCTGCCTAGGCCTACAATGTCCCGGCCTAGGGGCCCCGGTGGCGGAATCTTTGCATAAGCTCATCCGCCTACTCAGGACTGTAATTTTTTAGCCTACCCCCTCCACACGAGTTTACTCTCCTGTCTCTAGTCTTCTTGACTATGTTTAGTGTTTATATGTAGATGATAGATAGATAAAATCGATTAAAAATTTTATGTTCTGTACTAGTGCATTTAATTTGCTAAATTTCCAAAATAGCTTCGAGATAGTGGGGGTGGCAAATGTCAAGTGTCTAGGGGCCCTGGGTCTCTAAGTCCGGCCCTGGGTGTGCGATATATTCTATGGGGAGGATTTTGATTCTGCAGTAGCCTCACTTAATTTTGGATAAGTATAGTGGAACGAATATCTATCTTCTGTTGGATTTTACCATCGAAAAGCCACTTGTCACTTTTTTGAAAATTTTAATAGTTAATACTCCAGAATTTCAAACAAATGATTGAAATCTCAAAGGCTGTTATAACGTCAGGGCGACCGGAAGATTGTACTCCACAAATTTGTATACTTTTCAATGCAATAGATCGCTCGTTTGTGTAGCGGTCCTGGGTACAGGGCCGGAACTAGGGCGTGGCGAGAAAGGCACCCGCTACAGGCGCGAGCTAATCAGGGGACGCTAAATTTTCAATTTTAAAATTAAATTTAAAAAATATATATTATAAAATAAAAGACACTTTCCTAATTTATAAATTACCTCGAGGGACTAAATAACAAAATTTCAATTTTATGTTTAAAAAATGAATCATTAATAACATAATACATAATAATTATTATAAAAGATCTTATTAATTATTGTTAACAATACAGTTTCAAATAAAGAAAAAATCTTATGAAACTTCATATTTTCAGTTTTAATAAATTCGTCCCGCGATTTACGGTCCTGCTGGGCAGGGCCGTATCTGAGTGGAGGTTTTGGGGGTCCAAACCTCCTCCGAAATAAAGCGTGGGATAAAATCCTAGATTCCTAGAATATAAAATATAATAAAAGATTAGCAGAATACCTGTGGCCTTGACCACGAGTAGATCCTGCTGCAGATTACCTGCTGCTGCGTGCTTAATCCTTTAATTATATTTTTAAAATAAATTTGCATCATTAAACCTATTTTTTTGAGAAAATATTTTTGTATCGCGATTTTCTTACTTTACAATATAGAGCGCCTGACCTTGAAAATTTGAAAAATAAGCTGAGGGGTAGTCCCCAGTAGGGGCGCAAGTTTCGAAGTCGCCACGGGCGTATCACACCCTAGTTCCGGCTCTGCCTGGGTATATTATACTATTGTAAATTAATCCATCCGAATACTCAGAATATTATTGTGGCATCTTTTTACACCAAAATTAAGATCTTCAATTTGCTTCAACATTTTGTTGTTCACTAATGTTTGGGGATTATTTAAGCCAATTTTCAGACATGTGCTATTTTTTCTAGATCAAATGCTAAAAGTCCTAAGCTAAAAACAATTTGTGTGTAATTTATTATTTTCTCCAAAAAATTCATAGTTTTAAAATAAATTAGCAAACGCTCAAATAAAATTTTCTAGAAGTTTGTAACCGTTTTATTTCATATTTGTGACAATAGAAAGCAGAAATTTTGGAAAAAAAAACAAATTTTCCATGTTATTTATTCTTGTTCACTATGTCAACGACTTATCCCCCTTTCTTTAAGCAAAGATAATTATTTGAAATTTTATCTCCCCTATTGTGAGAGTTTGTAGATTTTTCAATCCCCCTTTTCTTACGGATAATTATATCTATATTATACATAGATATTAAGAAAAACTAAATAAATTCTGCTAAAAATTAATAACAACCTATAATTGGCATTTTCATAATAATTATTATTGTCAATTTTTCTATACAAAATGAATTTTCAAAATATTAATTTTTTTATCAAAACAAAATGGTGTTTAGATGTCTCATTTTTATTGTTACAAATAATATGTTTAATTCAAAAACTACAGAAGTTCTTCAACTTAAAAAATTACTTTAGGTTCACTATTCAGCAAATGGTAATTTACGATAAGAGTGTTAAAAGTGTTACTTAATTTTGCAAATAGATAAATTTGCTCCACAAAAGGAACAGGTATGTATATAGCAATCCTACTTGCTAATAAAATAATATTAATTAAATTTTTTTTTATTTATTAATATTTATTTAAAATATTTTATAAAAATAAAAAAGAAAACATGACATTTTTGGAAATAGAAACTTATTTTTCTTAAATTTTCTCTTAATATATTTGCAAAACTTTATGACAATAATTATTGTTAGTTCATATATTACAAACCTAGCTGATTAGTAAACAATATTTTTTCTTATTTTCATTTCTATATTTTCTATATTATTTTTATTATTTTCAATACTAGTACTACTTATATTGTACGTTGGGACAGATTGCAGTATTGTTAAGTATTCAAAAAAATATTTTATCATTGTAGTGATTAATTCAAATTTGATTAATAATACAAGAGTACCTATACCTACTTTTGAAGTACTAGAAAAAAGGCTGGATTTTGAGGATGACGCACTTGTCGGACACTAGCAAAAATTTAATATTTTAAATTATCTCATCAGCACTAACTGATCTCGCAAACAGATGTGTGCAAATTAGTGCTAGTATATTAAGTTATCTTCTGTGGTTCTGAGTTGAATCCAGTCAGACCCCTATTGAATTTTACAACAGCGCTATGGAGCCACGTTCTGTAAATATTTCAGAGACTGTCAGCGTCGGCCCATAATTCATAAAATCTCAAATCTACATGATAAAAAAATTAATTTTTTTAATTTTTTGTGTTTATTATGATTTATTATTTATTAAGCAATAGTAGCAGACTCTCAATACTTCAGATTAACATCAGAACAATATAATACTACTACTTATTTTTAAATATTTAAAAAAATGTTTTTCTTTATTTTGTACAAATTATTATTATTAACTAAAAATACTAAGTTGTGATTATCATAATTTTTCTCTCTGTACTGATCTGAGTCAATTGTCTGATCATAAAACTTAAAAAATCACCGAAAACTATGTATAAAACCGATCGTCTAGCATTCGTGGGGACAGCCCAAGCTTTGGGTAAATCTAAAAGTAATTTAGATTTACGATCACGAAACGTTTGATATAAAAATACTTAAAAAATCGATTGAATGGGGCTAACTTTTATTCCAGTTTTTCGATCTTTATTTTTGTGTGTCTTTGTGTATGCTTGTTTTTCTTATTTAATGCATTTAATTTAATTAAAGTTTAAAGTATAGGTTTCAAATTTGTTAGCCGATTAATATTTAAAATATTTTAATATGCACATAAATTTTACCAAAATGTACCATTTTTCGAGTAGGTACTTGACTTTTATTGTGTTCGATATGGTTGCGTCTCGTATGGGTAAAAAATACTTTGGGGTGGTTGGACCGCTCTTGAAAGTCGCTTTTTCATTCTCGCTCTTAATTTTATGAGAGCTTTAAACTTTTAAAAACAAAGATTTACAGCTTCTTCTAGATTTTAGTGCAACACATTAAGTCTAATCGTTCGTTACCTAAACCTAATACTATGTTTATGTAATAACATAATGGGGCTGATTAAGTTGCTTCGTTAACTCAAGTATACAAAACAGTAGCCAGATGCTTTATAAGTAACTTGAAAACTTATCGCATGGGAATAATGTATAAAATAATAAACGTCAAAATCTGTGATAGTTGAGAAAAATTTTGTCCGAGTTAAACCATAACATGAAAAAACGAGCAAGAATGATAAATGGATTGTAGGTTTCGTATACCGAAGAAATCAGTGGCAAAAACAATTAACAAATCAACTCAAAGCAATTAGCTTTTAGTAAAGTTATCATCAAAGAAGTGCAATTTACACGGAGCATTAGTTTTAGACAAGTGGGATCTGTTTAAAACGGGACTTACGCGACTTGGACGCTGCTTGGTAGCCAGTCAAGTCTAATTAATTTTTTTTTCTCTCCAAGACTATATTTTATTATAAGCGGAAACTACGAAGAGTAAAACGAAATTTATTAAAAAGAGTGAAAGTTGATAGAAATTCGTAACATTTTGACATTCGTCTGGTTCATTTGAGCGTTTAAAAATATAAATAAAGAAAATTGTGTAAGTCATCGTTGGTGTGTATTGGTTAAGGAGGCGGCAGTTCTCCAAGTAAACAATTCTTGATATACAATGAAATGAACTAACTCTTGACCCGAAGTTCTTGTCACTTCATCAACTCAAACCCGAGATTTAAGAGCACGCGTGTGTGATGAATACTTCTTAATCAATTGTTGGGGGTGGCCAAATTCTTGGAATATATAATTTTAAATTAAGGATGGAGACGACCGCTATTACATCAACCGATTTAATTTAAATTAAACCTATATTAGAAGGTACGCTTTGAAATATTAATCTGTCATTAATAAATTAATAGATACTCTAACCAACATGTGTTTTGAGATTTTTAAGTGGAGATTATGTATTATGTTATTAACAACACGTGACTTAAATATAATTGGGTTATTACGTTTACTACAAATTAATGAAAAGGAATATTAAGTTGCTTTATCAGTAACGTACTTCATCATCTCCGAAATGTGTGTAACACTATTAAGATTAAATTTTATGTTATACTTCTATATCTTCCAACTCTTTGTTACAAAATTTCAGAAAATTACGAAATAATTGGAAGTCGATACTATAAATTGTGATCTTTCAAAAAGAATTCCAATCTTTCAATGGAATACCTCCCCCCCCCCCCCATTAACCGGGGTCTATATCCGTCTACTTTAGACCCAAAACCAAAAAAGAAAATATTTGTTAATTTGGCTGAATTGACCCAATTACAACAAAGTAAGAGCCACCGCTGGTGCTGCGATACTAGTTTTGAATTCGATCCAAGTAGAACTATTAAAACTAATTAGGATCACTTGTACTAAAATGATCCAATAAAACTCTACACATGATTTAAAAAAAAAGTTTATAAACCTTTATTATTATAAAAAGATTATAAACCTTTTCTTTATATTTTTCATTTCTCATTCATATGTTTTATATTGGGTTCGAGCGTCCGAAGGGGGTCAGGGGAGCAAAGCCCCCCCCCCCCCCTAGTAACTTTATATATTTAAACTAAGGCTGGGAATCGTTATCATTTTTGTATTCGAATATTCATTGATCAAATTATTCGAATATTCAAATTGTATTCAAATATTTCAATTTATTAAATAATCGAATTCTTAATCTATAAACTTTACTAAACAGTAAACAGTAAATACTAAATACGGTGTACCCACTGTAAGCAGGGCCGCGTTAAGGCATGTGAGTACCCTAGGCATATTATTTTTGCCGCCCCCTTAAAATTAAAATTTGAACTTATTATAACAGCATGCGGCACTTAAATTGTTTATGTTTTCTACATAATGTAATATGATTTTTAAATACGTAAGTACAATTTACAATCAAGTTTCAATTTATATTACATTTTTTATTAGATTTAATTAGTACTTTTGCCGCCCCTAAAAGACTGCCGCCCTAGGCAGCTGCCTTTCTTGCCTAATGGATAAATCGGCCCTGACTGTAAGTAAAACACTGAACACATTTATTGAATATTTTCGGGCAGATTAAAATAATAATGATACTATTAAACGACAAACAAATACACGGTACAATTTTCTAAGAAAAGTTGTTAATTATAACAACTGAATTTAGTTGTTCAATATAATAATTATTTTCAAAAAATTGCAACGAATATGAAGTATTAAAAAAATTTCATGTTCATTGTACGAATAAAAGTCAATAAATTTTCTTAAAGTAGATTATTACAGGTTATTTTATTTGAAAAATAGAATAAATCATAAGTAGGAAAAGAAAAGTACAAAACCATAATTATTAAGAGGAAACACATGCAAATTACATGGGTAAAAATTTAAAAATAAAGACATTTCTAAAAGAAAACTTAAAATTCGGCTTTTAAGTAAGAAAAACTCTTAAAACTTCCATCGGTTGCCACAATCGTTGCACACCACGAATGTTGTCATGGGTTCATCAGATGAACGCGTCTGCAGCTGACTATAAGAGCAATTTTTCTTATGGCATTTTTTACACTGCAAAAGGGTTGTACTGGTTCCCTGTGCGGTTGCCATACGCGATTTATGAATACCTTCTTTCCTATATAATGCTCTTAAATTTTTCTTTTTGTCGCTCGCCATTTCTTCGTTACTTAAAATGGCCATACGAGCTGGAGGTATGCTACCAAGCGCGAACCTGATTCGCAAATCTGGATTTTTTGGATCTTTTAAATTAAAAATTCTCGATCTGACTCGATTTCTGTAATTCCCTCCGGTATCTTTAAATACGTCAAAAATGCATTCTTCCAATTGGTCGGCTAATTCTTTGAAATTTATATTTTTTAAATTTTCATCCGTAGTAGTACTTAATGCATCGAGTATCATGATTCTGCATTTGGCGCGTACGTTACTAGTTACGTTATTATTCGTGATGTTAGAATTATCGACTAACTTATTGGACTGTTTTGGAATTTTGTCTATCTTCTTTGATGTTTCAGTATTTTTATCTTTAGATAACGCAATCTCACTATTGGTGGAATTTGGGGTGCTAATAGTCTCCTTCCATTTTAGCAGCAATTTCTTAGTAAACCTTACTGTTTCACTATCCGTGCAGTTCTTTCTAAAGTTATTCACGGCCAAGGCAATTTGTGTTGAATCAAAAATATCCAATGTTATATTCAGGTCATTTAGCCTTTTGAAAATATCTAACGCTTGGCCTTTGTCCGGTTTAGTGGTTAACTTGGCAATTTGCGTTTTAAGAAGCAAAATTTCGATAGTTACAGTCATTTTTTCAAATATTTTACACTTAAGTTGTGAAGTTCTAATTTATATTTAGTCAGAATCGTTTTACCTATATAGGCGTAATTTACTCATCGGATGAACTGCTTAACGGATCCGTTGATACTTTTTTTTTG
Source organism: Cantharis rufa (assembly GCA_947369205.1). Lineage (NCBI taxonomy): Eukaryota > Metazoa > Arthropoda > Insecta > Coleoptera > Cantharidae > Cantharis > Cantharis rufa. Next base: position 12,125,106 of record OX376303.1, read on the forward strand.
CGGTAGGTTTGTAGGTATAGAAAATAAATTCTAACTATTTTTAAAATATTTCAATAAAAATAAATTAATCAAATTTTCGAGTTTAACGAGAAATTCAAATGTTTATTTCGTGAAATATAATTTTAAATAAACTTTTTGCAGTTTACAAATACAGCGTCGACATCGTCGGTGTTATAAGCAAGCCTCATCGCAAATCTAAATAAATCGATCAATTAAAATAGTAATAATAAATTACTTATTAATTAAAATTCATAAAACTGGACATGCAACCTTGGAAGTGATAAGAAAAAAAAAATAAAATTTACAATTCTGTCTAGTTTCTTGTTTCTAATTGATTTTACTAACATGTAGAGAGTACGAGGTCCGCATTTTTGTAAATTTTCCCACTTATCGTGCTGAAAGATCAGCCCTCGAATAACAATTTCCCAAAGCTATTCGACCAGATGGCCAGAAATTTTCGAGAAAATCGACTTTGAAATATTGCTATGTATTTATGAACACAAGATGTAAAGCAAATGTCAACATACGGTTCATGGCGTCGAGGTTAAGAAAGAGTCTCGTAAACAATGGGTCCACTTTTTTCTTTTTTTTTTCTTTTTTTTTCAATACGCATATCCACGTCATTTACGTGTAAAATTGATCAAAGTTATGCTTGATATTTATGATAATTGGTCGTTGAGGTATTAATTTACCAGGTAAATCAATAGATTCGATATCCGACATGATATTTGCTTTATAGTAACTACGCTGTATAAATGTACTGTAATTTCTAAATAAACTAAATAAGCACAAATGGTAAAAATATTATAGTTTTAAAAAAACCAAAAAAACACACTTTTATGACGCACTAAAAATTGTAAAATAATTTTTAAATTTAATAAAGAATAAACTAATTCGAAAAGCGTGGAGCGCTTGATCAAAATCGTCGATTTTGATATTATAGATATGGTCAAAATTAATTAAAAGACACATAATCAAAAAGTGCTCCACGCTTTTGTGTGGAGTGTTTTTTTGTTTTTTTTTAAACTATAATATTTTTACCATTTGTGCTTATTTAGTTTACTTAGAAATTACAGTACATTTATACAGCGTAGTTACTATAAAGCAAATATCATGTCGGATATCGAATCTATTGATTTACCTGGTCCCTCAACCTCAACGACCAACGAGAGATGAAGACACCGTTGAAGATAGTTCGTGCAGTGAAATTAATTGTATAATTAATTTAAGTTCTTGTGTTATGTTTGTAAATTGTCACTAAAATAAAAGATACATTAATACCCTACCCTACGTTTTTCATTTTTGTATCAACATTAATTTATCATAAATATCAAGCATAACTTTGATCAATTTTACACGTAAATGACGTGGATATGCGTATTGAAAAAAAATGAAAAGAAAAAAAAAAGTTGCCAAAGGTGAGAATCGAATCGTGGACCCATCGTTTACGAGACTCTTTCCTAACCTCGACGCCATGAACCGTATGTTGACATTTGCTTTACATCTTCTGTTCATAAACCATATAGCAATATTTCAAAGTCGATTTTCTCGAAAATTTCTGGCCATCTGGTCGAACAGCTTTGGGGAATTGTTATTCGAGGGCTGATCGTTCAGCACGATAAGTGGGAAAATTTGCAAAAATGCGGACCTCGTACTCTAAGTGTTGAAATTTAAACAAAATTGCTGTACACGGACAAAAATGATGTAAACGAAATATTAAAAATTATAATCAAAGTGAAATATTAGGCTTGTTCCAACAAACAGTTCTTTCCAGTTCTCGGACTATACGCATGCTCTTTAGTTAAAATTTTAACGAAAATGATCTTTAATGCTTGCAAATTTCGATAAAGAGCATGCGCATCAGTCCTAGAACCGGAAAGAACTGCTTGTTGGAACAAACCTATTATCAAAATCTTGTTAAGTTAAAAATATTGAAAATCTTACTGTTAAAAAGCACTAAGTTGATAGTCTGCGACATCTAATATATATTATAAAAATTATAATTTATTAGTTCTAATATTAAAAACACAAAACCACTATTAAGCGTTGTTCGATATGCAAGGCTTCTTGACGAGCCAAGTTTAATTCTTCCAAAGTTTTTGTTGAATCCTTAGACGAAATATCTATTCTTGGCCAACTGGTCATAACTTTGTAATCGATTGATGGATAGCCTTCTACGGCCAAATAATTTAACAACGTTTCCAGCGTTGTATTTGATTCAAAACGTCTTTCGAAGTTGTTCCTGTTCGACGCTCGGAACCTAAATCGAAAAATATTTTTTTGGTCGTCAGAAGGTTCTACGGGTAATGTAGCTTCAATCATTAACCTGAGCGCTTCTTTCTTGGCATCTTCTTCCGCTTTAGCCAACCGCAATCGCTCCGCCTCTTCTTCTATTTCTTTCTCCTTTTTTTGATTTTCTTCTTCTTGTATTTTACGAATTCGATCCTTTTCCATGTCAATTCGTAAACTCTCTTCATACTCTTCATTTTGAATCTGTCTTAATATATTTCTTTCCTGACGTTCATCTTCTCTTATAATCTCCACGGTTTGCCATTCCTGAAATATGTTCAGAGCTTGATTTAAGTGTTCTAGTAATTCCTCTGCTGTACTGTCAGCATGAATAATATTCACTATATTGACAACGGAACGAAGTTTCATGATTATTATTACTGACGGCAAATTATAGTGTGGAATATTTGCTATATATTCAATGTCTTCTTCGTCGACATATTGAATTAACATGTTTCTCAAAAGAATTTCGTTTTGGGTAAATGTTACATCCCAACCCCAAAGTAGGAAATTTTCTTGAAAAACATTTCGCACGTTTTCGTTGCAGAACGTTTCGGTAAAAAATATATTACCACTGAAATTTTCATCGTGGTTCAAGTAAAGCGCCAAAATCCTGTTGTCCCTTACCGATTCTTGATGAAAAGCCTGGGCGAAGGCATCCGACAAAGTTCCCACGTAAAAGTTTGGAACTTCTACATTTCTAAAACGAGCATTCACCTGCTCACAAAAACTTCGACTTCCAGTAAGTACATCTTCCACATTTTCTGGAATGAGCCACTGGCGAGTAGAATTATTTGCCGTATTGTTCGTTTCGAATGATTCTCTGTTGTAATAGTCATAATCAGAGGCGCTTTCATAATCGGTTTCTTCGTCAGAAACTGTCTCGTTGTCACTGGCATTTGTGTTGTTGTCCATTCTGTATTGTTTGATTTGACTTGATTTGATTTGTATTTTGACTTCTTATTTTTCTGATTTAATTTTTGTATTAACTAAACTTCTTTCAATGGTTTATATATATAAAATATTTTTTTTAATCATTATACCAATTGTTTACCAAAGAATATTCTGAATGAATATTCAAATTACTTAAATATTTAAATTATTGGAATATTGATAAATTATTGAATTTTAAACAATTCTATTATTTTAATAATTTTATATATTTTATATTTGGGCTAGGAATAATGAATATTCGAATATTCAAACTTCCAGTACTGGCTGCAACTTGCAAGTTTCGGTGTATCTCTAAATTCATTTCACTGATTCTTATTGGTCAAATATGTATATTATCAGCGTATCAGCCCAAGATACAGAACACATTCAGTTTACGTTTGACCACGGACGTAGCTATAGCTTTTGGATGGAGGAGGGTTGACACTGCACTTTTGTGTTTCTGTAATTATATTAAGAATCCCACGGTCTATTTACCGGTTACTGTGGGTATTCGACTAATATTCGCCTTGTTGCTTGGACTAAGGGGGGTGTCCAGACCCCCCAAACCCCCTTCCTTATATACGTCCATGCGTTTGGCCAATAAGACTTAGTAAAATGCATTTCGGTGTGTTTAAACTTGTAAATTGCAGCGGTTGCAGCCAGTACTACTACTGGAAATTTGAATATTCGAATATTCATAATTCCCAGCCCTATTTTATATATTACTATTTAGTTTGATGAAAATTTTGAATATTTCAATTATTCGAATATTGTTGACGACAATAAATTAGATCTCTGAAAAAACGTAATCGGTACTGTGTATTCTATGAGTACTTCTCTATTCATTTCTTTTAATCTAAAAATTGGTAAACAATTGGTATAATGATTAAAAAATATATTTTATATATATAAACAATTAAAAAAAGTTTAGATAATACAAAAATTAAATCAGAAAAATAAGAAGTCAAAATATAAATCAAATCAAATCAAAACAATACAGAATGGACAACAATACAAATGCCAGTGACAACGAAACAGCTTCTGACGAAGAAACCGATTATGAAAGCGCCTCTGATTACGACTATTACAACAGAGAATCATTCGAAACGAACAATACGGCAAATAATTCTACTCGCCAGTGGCTCATTCCAGAAAATGTAGAAGATGAACTTACTGGAAGTCGAAGTTTTTGTGAGCAGGTCAATGCCCGTTATAGAGATGTAGAAGTTCCAAACTTTTACGTGGGAACTTTGTCGGATGCTTTCGCCCAGGCTTTTCATCGGGAATCGGTAAGGGACAACAGGATTTTGGCGCTTTACTTGAACCACGATGAAAATTTCAGTGGTAATATATTTTTTACCGAAACGTTCTGCAACGAAAACGTGCGAAATGTTTTTCAAGAAAATTTCCTACTTTGGGGTTGGGATGTAACATTTACCCAAAACGAAATTCTTTTGAGAAACATGTTAATTCGATATGTCGACGAAGAAGAAATTGAATATATAGCAAATATTCCACACTATAATTTGCCGTCAGTAATAATAATAATGAAACTTCGTTCCGTTGTCAATATAACGAATATTATTCATGCTGACAGTACAGCAGAGGAATTACTAGAACACTTAAATCAAGCTCTGAACATATTTCAGGAATGGCAAACCGTGGAGATTATAAGAGAAGATGAACGTCACGAAAGAAATATATTAAGACAGATTCAAAATGAAGAGTATGAAGAGAGTTTACGAATTGACATGGAAAAAGATCGAATTCGTAAAATACAAGAAGAAGAAAATCAAAAAAAGGAGAAAGAAATAGAAGAAGAGGCGGAGCGATTGCGGTTGGCTAAAGCGGAAAAAGATGCCAAGACAGAAGCGCTCAGGTTAATGATTGAAGCTACATTACCCGTAGAACCTCCTGACGACCAAAAAAATATTTTTCGATTTAGGTTCCGAGCGTCGAACAGGAACAACTTCGAAAGACGTTTTGAATCAAATACAACGCTGGAAACGTTGTTAAATTATTTGGCCGTAGAAGGCTATCCATCAATCGATTACAAAGTTATGACCAGTTGGCCAAGAATAGATATTTCGTCTAAGGATCCAACAAAAACTTTGGAAGAATTAAATTTGGCTCGTCAAGAAGCCTTGCATATCGAACAACGCTAAATAATCGTTTTGCGTTTTTAATATTACTAATAAATTCAAATTTTTAATATTGCATTTACATTATTTTAGACCGTATACCGGAATATTCGTTCAGAAACCGTCCCACAAACGATCACTAGTTTGTAATCGAAATTCCTTTAATAGTAGACTGTTGTGGAATTGAATTTGTGCTTTATATGCGAATATTTCAAATTTCGACGTTATAAACGCAATTTATTAAGAGGTGACAGCAGTTTCGTTTAAATTTAAACACTTGGTAAAAGCAATTAGAAACTAGACAGAATTGTAAATTCATTTATTTTTTTTCTAATAACTTTCAAGGTTGCATGTCCACTTTTATGAATTATGAAAACTCACATTTTCTACGCACTGTAATTCTAAAACCATTAATCTTAGATAAAAATGTATATGACAAGAAATATGCAGAATTCTACGTTCTACATTTTTGTATTCTTACATATTCGGTGTATCTGGCACCGTTAACCAGAAAATAGCAAAAAAGTGATTTTCCACCCCTTTAAACCAAGATGGCGGAGCGAGCGGAACCCCCTCAAGGTCGAAAACTTGAAATTTTATATAACTTACCTAACTGAACAATCATGCTAAATATAAACTTTCCTATACCTTTTGCAAGTGAAGCCCATTTTTTTCGCTCTATTGACTGGACTAAAATATAAATCCAGTTATATGATTTTTTTAATAGGAGCGCTTTGTTCAGTATTTTTAAGACTTAGATAATTGTTTATTAAAATCAGGTATAAAATCAGGTAAAACTATAAAGTAAACGCCGGACGGCGCCGGCAAGATAATTGATACTGGGGTCATACATTTGCCACTGATATTTTAAATGGATACTAAATTTGATGATTTGTAAACCTTTATAAAGTGGCCACCTATCTTAATCATTTTGATATAAAAAATATTGGATCGTTAGGTCTTGAAAGGTCACCCGGTTTTAACGTTAAGTCGTTTCTGATTTAAAAAAAAATTATTATATTTTCGAAAAATTTTTGATTTTGATTTTTGAATAGAAAAAGTTTGGTTTTTTGGAGACTGACGTTGGTCCGATAAACCGGACTCAAGTGGTCATTCTGAACTCCATAGTTTTAGTCCCTTTCGGGGACCACTTTCCAACTGAACGTGAGTCCTAAATACTTCACTATTCGCCTGTTTGGCAATTACAGGTTCAATTTACATTATGTTATGTTAATTTTTATTTTGGGATTTATTTAAATCTAACGAATTAACTAACTTTCAAGCAATGAAAACCTACCGAGAAAAAAAATTAGTTATTTACAATTTTTTAGTTCGTAACGTAAAAAACCTTTACTTACCCAACTTCAGTTCGTGCATTTAAAGAAAAATGCACATTTTCACAATTTTAAACTATTCACTACCTACATCACTGGAGAGAAAAGTTTACTAACCTGATTTGCTGCTAACCCACGAAGTGGACCCTACCTACAATAATAAAGAAAATTTTTTGTTAGTTATCATTACAGATAAAAACGGTTTTCGTTAAATTACCTTTATCACTGTAGTCCTTTTGCTTTATTCCTGGTTGCCAAGATTACGTCTCCATTGTTCCTTCCAATAAACTTAAGTCACTCACAAACCCGAACACTTACACATTTTATTAACAGTTTTGAATGAATTTTTTCTTTAATGATGATCACTTTTTCACTTAAGTATTAAAACAAATTTATTCCCGATTATTAACAAAGCTTCCATCAAGCTTCTTCACGATAATTCGAACTCGAAACATCACACTCCCGTTCGCGGAATACGAATTTCGCGTTCACCCACCAATATCGACTGAACTGAAATGAAAAAATTAGTTAATCCTTGTTTTGATTAATATTTTGTAAACGAGGTTGTGAATAATAATGAATTGATGAATCTGTGGTGTTGCGAGGTTCTGTGTGAAGGTTCTGCGAGGGTAATTGGTAACCCAAATTAAAAATAAATGCGAGTGCATGTTTGTTTTATTTAATAATGAAATGGTTTATTCGTTATGCAAAAGAAACGCTGCGGACAGGATTCGAACCTTTGCAGGTTAAACCTACTGGATTTCAAGTTCATTTCCTTGACCACTCAAACACTGCAGCTCTTTTTAATGAATATCTGCTCGATTTTTGTGGCAGTAAATTTTGTAAAACCGGAGGTTTCGCAATTTTTGAGTATGTAAATTGGTTTTCTCATAAATGTCTGATCAGTTAACACGAACTACTTTCTAAAAGGGCCGTTCTCACGAATCAAGTTTAGTTGACCGATTTTAGTTGATCAACAAAAGTTGAATAAAAACTGTAGTGAGAACCTCTGTTTCAATAGAGTTGATCAACTTTTTCAACTTTTTATAATCATCTATCATCAACTATAATATCAATATTTTAGTTGATCAACAAAAGTTTGGCCCAGTCAAACTTTTGTCTGACTGAATTTGATGAATCATAACGAATTTCTTTGAAATTGAAACATATCTTGAAACGTGTGAACTATGCAATCAACTTTTGTCGACTGTGTAGTTTGCAACTAGCTGCAGTACACGTAATTGTTTCATAAATAAGATCATGTTGAAAATTTTTAATAATAGAATAGCTTTAAAAAAATGAGCCCCAAGTGGTCTGAAAGCGTTATGATGAAATTTTTGGAACGTTATCATAAGCATTATTGCCTTTGGAACCACCGAATAGATAAATATAAAAATGCTTTGGGTTCTATTGTAAAGGAAATGGAAATTTCTGGGTTTGCTATTCTGTAACCATATCTGAACCCATTCACGCACAGCTGTGTTAGACGTCATTTTAAAACTGAAACGGTCGATCAGTTTCTATTGAAATGTGTGAACTGAAACTCATTCAAGTCTTCAGGCGCGTTCTCACCATTCAAGTTTAGTTGCCCGATTTTAGTTGATCAACAAAAATTGAATAAGACTTGAACAAGTTTTAGTTCACACGTTTCAATAGAAACTGAACGACCGTTTCAGTTTTAAAATGGCGTCTAACGAAGATTTCCGTGAATTTGCACAGATGGTTACAGAATAGCAAGACCAGAAATTGCCATTTCCTTTACAATAGAACCCAAAGACCCCCATCAAGCTAGCGCCGCCACTTTTGCAAAACCTAAAAAAAATTATATGAGACTTTGCGGCTAATTTGTGGCTAATTAGTTGCCGCAATCGCAAATTTATCGCTCTTACCGCTCGCGAATTACAGCCGTTTAAGAGGTGGCGGCGCTAGCTTGACATCAAGTCCGGATCGCCACCACTAAAAACTTACTAAAAACAAATAAAAGTATACAGGAATTTGTGGCTAGTTTTGCAAATAATTAGTTAGCCACAGTTAAGTTAGCCACAGTTATTAGTTAGCTTGCTGGCCATTAGCTGCAATGGCACGCTAATAACTTTGAATGATAGCTTGCTGGCAGCCAATTATGTAATCTGCTTTATAGTTGTCTCTAGTTGCTGTTTAATTGTCTGTCTTTATTCAACTTTTGTTGATCAACTAAAATCGGTCAACTAAACTTGACTCGTAAATACGCGTCTCCACTTAAGCGGGTTAGGCCGGGCGGCTTTAGTGGGAGGTGTGCAGGCAATGTTGAAGCATACACGCAAAGCCGCCCGGCCTAACTCGCCCGGCTAAAACCGCTTAAGTGGAAACGCGTCTTAAGAACGTGTCTTAAATGTTGATCGATTGTGTTGACATAGGAATGATACTTCCCTTAAAAATATTATTGCAAATATCAAATACTTCCAAATTTTAAAATTTTATTTATTTAAATGACACAAAGACATTATTACTAATTATAAGGGGGAGGGAAAGACGGTAAAATATTGTGCACTAGTCGTAAACGGAAATAGACATTACGAATCTAAGACCTTGAAATTTGAAAACTAATCAGCTCAATCTGATAAAAATTCTTTTGTTTTATATTGAAGTTGTAATTGCATAGGAAAATACAAAATCAAGTTAAGCACAAAACAAAACTCGTGATGAGGAAATTTCCTTTTGGAGGACTTCTTCATGTATTTTCGTTTGCGTGAGGGAAAAAATTAAAAGACTTACTTTAGTTGTGGAATACTTTGGAATTTTCCTGATCAGCACAAAGAGGAACTAGTACATGCTAGTACGAACTTAACAACACTAGACTTCGTATTATTTCACAAAAACGTCCTTCACGTCATCCACCTGTAATGCAAAATTTTAATATTACGTATATTTGCACCAATAAGAAATTAAAAATCTTACTTTATTATTGAATATTCTGGAAGAACTAAACTGTTCATTGCATTGTGACAAATTTGAATTGTTCCTCAATTGTTTTAAATTGAAACCTCCACTGCATTAAATATGCAGCGCTTCTTGGACGAGACTATATCCGACTCTGACTGAAAAAAATAAAATATCTAAAAATGGCATATGAAAACTAAGTAATCAAAATTGCAGACAAAAATAATTAAACCGATCGGGTATTTTCCCAAAATTTACAAAAAGTTTCGAAAATTTGTCGGCAAATGTGAAGATTTACACCGAAAAGAAAATTTCGTCTGCACTAAAATGTATTTCCAATTTCCACCGAAGAAAATAAAAGATAAATACTTACAGAAAAGGGTTGCAAAGTGAACATTTTTGCGAATTTTCTCCGTACGACATTACCTTAAGGCTTTAAACAAACGAATGACTGATAAGTCCGAGTGGGGCCACGCGACGTAATTCGTTTGTCACCTTTTTTTGTTTTCTAAAAAGTGGTTACGCATTACGCTGATAAGTTTTTAACATAACACCGTAGTATTATGCCGGTAAAAACACTTATAATCATTTCTAAAATCAATTTCTGTAATTTTATTTTTACAAGATGAAACAAATAAGTCACTTAACGTTTTGGTAATTTTTCTGCTGACAAACTCTACAAATCTAACCTTTTTCTTTTTTCTAATTCTTCCAAGAAATAATGAAAATAATGAAAATTAACAAAATCTTCGAAGTAGGTACTTAAAATTTGAAAAAATTTCTTCGTCGAACTTAACAGGTTCTGCATTATTAAATGATTAAGTTCCTGTTTGTGCTAATTAGAAAAATTCTAAAGTATTCCACAACCAGGGCCGGCGTTACAATATGTGCGAACGGTGCCTTTGCACAGGGCGGCAGATTTTTGGGTCGGCAAATTTTGGATATTATTTTATATCTTTGTTGCTTCTGTTTATTCGGACGCCCCGTTTGTTTTTCCATCATCTATCCAACAGTTCCAACATTTTATTCCTATGAAAGCCATGAAGTGACGGCCACGCTCCTTTAAAAAAAATTTCGATTTTTGACTTTGAAAGCTGACCTAAATTAAAAACATCAAATGCTACTTAGCCGCGGCGCCGGCGGCGAGCTTTTCTCGTTACCTCGCCTGTTAAGGGCGTCATAGTCTAAAACTCGCACAGGGCGGCAAATTGGCTAGCGCCGGCCCTGTCCACAACTAAAGTAAGTCTTTCATGGTCTGCAGATCTCCCTCCGTTAAGTTGGATATCCTCCTTCAATCAAATTAAAAAAATTTTTTTATTTAAAAGATTTGGTAATTGTATGGTGGTCATATATGCAGGCCCGTATCTGAGGGGGGGTTTTGGGAGTTCAACCCCCCCCCAAAATAAAGTTAAAATCCTAGAATATCGCACCCTGAGACGACAATTGACGTAACTTTCAAAAGCATGTTTTGAGATAATTGCATTTTAAAATTTGCAAAGCTCTGCATTCTTATAAAATGTAGAACTGTTGTTAGCTAAATAGTGTTTAAATGATAAGCGGTGGAAGTTACGACATTGTTCCACTAAAAAGAGCGTTAAAAATAGATAGGTAAGAATCCATCAAAACCTGAAAATTGGCATTTCTAACTTTACAGTAGAGCGATTGTCCTTGAAAATTTCAAAAATTTTCGCCTGCGGCGCAATTTCCTGGAGGATATTCCATACCCCCCAGTATTCGGGCTGACGCAACGCATTTTTATTTATCATTTAACCCCCCCCCCCGAATCGAAGTCCGAGATACGGCCCTGCATATATGATCTAATTAAAAGTTTCGGTAGTAGATAGTTTTGTCATAATCTCTTAAATGGCTCAAATGAATTCATTTGATCAAAAAAAATTTTTTAGTTTGATTGAAGGAAGATATCCAACTTAACGGAAGGAGATCTGCAGACCATAGCAATTGTCGGGTCAAACTAAAGAAAATTATAAATAATAACACTAGGACAATTTATAGGTCTGAACAGGGCCGGATTATCCAATAGGCAAACTAGGCACTGCACAGGGGTGCCGAGTAGTAAAAGGCGCTTAAGGTATTTTAAAAAATTGTAATTTTAGCTTGTTTTTGATTAGTATAACTCCTATTTTTAGAAATCAAATAGCAGCAGTGGCAGCTTCATTTATTTAAAAATTTTAAAATTTACAAATTAAAAAATACTCTAATTATTATTAATTGAATACGAAAAAACGATGCAAACATTTTTTTTTAATTTTTATTGATTATGTTGCAAGCAATGTTGACACCCCCCCCCCAATGGATCTTTTTGAGCGGCTATAATCTAATGCTTACTTTTTCAATTTTTTTTATTTTGTAATAAATTTTAATATATTGTATTACAGTTTTTTAAATTGCATCGTAAACTGAAAATCTGAAATTTTGTCTATCTTTTACTTTTACTAAGTCGCTCAGTCGTCAAACAAGTTGAACGAAAAGCGCGGTGTTGGAAAAATTGATACAGTTTATTCAAGTAAGATAATATGAAAATAGTTGCTGCATTTTTCTATTATTTTATTTTAATTTAATTTATTTTAGAATGAAGCTCCCGGAAACCAAGAATATTTTAGAACGGCAAAAATGGAAAAGTCGTAGATACTTATAATAAGAAAACGTTTATAAAAATAATTTATTTTATTTTAATCAATTAATTAAAATAGTACTTACCCTGGTAGAAATATTTCTCTGAAAACTCGGAATTAGACTTTTGCAGAGTTTCTCAGAGTTTGTAAGACTTCTGCAGACTTTGTTTTATATTTTCAGAGAAATATCTCCTTCAGGGTATCCATTAAGTTTTTACACGTGTGCTTTTGGTATTTTTGCAAAAATTTGCCGCCCCGGGCTACAACCCCTAGGTTGTACAACCCCCCCCCCCCCTAAATCTGCCACTGAATAGCAGATATCCCAAAAATCTAACTAAAGCGAATCGACTCAGAAGTATTATAAAACTATCACAAAAAGTAGGTAAATAATTTTACAAAAAATTGGTGCCTCTTCGAGATCTGAATTTAAGATAAATATGATTATTGTATTTCTAAGAAAAAAAATTCAAGTTTAATTTCAAAATTTTAGGAACATTGAGTCTGAGCTCGAAATTTTCTAGAAACATTTTTTTGTTTCTGTTTTGTTTTTTGTTTTTAACCCATACAGGCACGGAACTAGCCCTGTTAGACTAAGTGGGCTGAAGTCGGGCCCAGTTATTTTTAAGGGGGCCAAGGAGAGACCTAGAATGTTTTTTAAAAAAGCTAAAAAAAAGAAGGTAATGTACGTGACTAATAACAAAAAATAATGCAATAATGCGATTATCTTAAAAATGCGTATGTAAAATATTTAAATTTAATTAGTCAGAAATAAATCACGAAATTATTGGAATTCTTTATTTGCCAGGGTGGGCACAAGAGTGGGTCAGCACAACTTTTAGGTGGGCCATGGCCCACCCTGGCCCCCCCTTAGTTACGTGCCTGGACCCATACAATGATAATCCGGCCCTGGATCTGAAGTGGACGATATTTATATTATTAGATTTTAGATATTCTTCAGGCTAAATATGATAATAATTGTCGTGTGATTCCAATCACAGTTTATTAAAGATCTTGTAAATGAAGAAATAGGGAAATCTACTAATGTTCCTGAAACAAAATAAAATTTTAGAAAAAGGTTTTCTCCCTTGGAATTTCCTTCAAAAATCAACATACGCCATGATCGTTCTTCCTGACAAGCTTTCTAATCTGAGACTTGCACGTGCCATAAAATGGCAAAAACGTCCACAATCGTATGCAGTTAATATTTTTCATTGCAATAATTACTTTAATGCTTTAATTGAAAGTTTTAAATTTGTAAAAATTACTAGCATAAATGAAAATATATTTTTTAGGATTCCTAGTTTTGTTGTTAACACATCAGTAAAGAATTTGATGGGCCAATAAATACGTGCGTCATGGCGATCTTATTTATTTGCATGATATTACTAATAATAATGAATAACAATTAACAATTTTTTAATTTCCAATAATAAATTTTAAATTTATTAATCCAAATTGAAAGAAAAACATGATTTAATAGCGGACAAGTCAATCAACAACCGTGAACATGCGACTTATTTTTTATTATCCAAAATTTTACGATTCCTTTCAAGTTATTTGTTGGAGTTTTGGTTTTCGTCGTTACTTGTCAAACTGTGAAAGACAGTTTAATAGGCAGGACAATAAAAATATATGTATAATATATCGAATTTGGAGTGGTGTAACGTAAACCAAACCCCCACATACGTAGGGGTGTAAAACTAAAAAGTTAATTTTATGTGTCAATCACCGGGAAAAGCATCACGTTTCACACTAAAAATAATCCTTCAAAAATTAAACCATCAAAAATGTTGACATTTAGTGCTGTTTAGACTCGACGACCATAATTAAACAAGAATGTCCTTAAAATATTGAAAACAATAATTATTATGGACAATTAAATCCAGAATTCACACGCGAAACTTAATCAAGTCGAGCCATAATTTCATAGTTTATGTCTGCCAGCAACATTTTTAAAAGAGATAAGCGCCCGACAGAAAATCTTATCAAGATTGAAACGCAGAGTAAATAAACAGCAATAAAACTGCAAGTGCAGTTATAAATATGGCTGCATGTTCACAAAGTAAACTATCTGATGAACTTCCGGCCAGAAAATAGTATCTACAATTGTCGGCCTTTGTTCAACCACAGAGAAAAAATTAAAGTAATTATTTTTTAGCAAAAAGTCAATATGTCGTCGCTTCACTTTCACTTTAAGTTTAAGCCCACAACAAATTTATTTCCTCTTTTCTAATTTCAGATGAAGTTGCTCCATCATCCACTCTGCCAAAACCTACACATTCACAAACAGGGCATTGTATTTTGAATTGTTATTCTAATAAAATTTTTCATTGAAAAGGTCTTAACCAAGCAGTTGGCATAAACTTGAAACAACGACGACCAAAATAATTTAAAAAAAAATAAAGAATTTTTTAACTTGGCGTAGGAAGAAGTTTGCAATAGCATTTACGACTGATTGCTGTTGCAAGGTGCTTCTGGTCTGCGATTTGGGGACAATTTTTATAAATTTAGTTTTTTTTTGATTTACCCACTGATCGAAAGTTTACGCCTGTCGCTTATGCAACTAATGCATGCAGTTAGACCAAAACAATCAGAATAATTTGGGGATTTATTTGCGTAATGATTTTTTTCTCTTCTATTTTGAGTAGTCACAATTTGTAACTTTAAGTATGGCATATTATTCAGCATCCACCATATTTGCGTTAAAAAATAAATCGTAGTTGGCATTAAAACTAGGATCGCGAACATATTTTAATGTTGCCAAAATAAATTAGGCGTGCAAGTCATTTACTCTACATTTTTGAATTAGCAAAGTAAAAATTGTTGCTAGCATGAACTTGTTTCTGGTTAAAAAATCAATCTGGAGCGAAACTTAAATTGAGAATGAATTTTAAATTCTTGATATTTTTAATTTTCCATTTTTCAATGTTCAATTTGTAGACCGCTGCAGAGGTAATCGGGCTTGGAAAATTACAGCTGGTTGTGACTTAAGTACATTGTAGAAAGAAAGACACAGATTATGTGTTTGGTAGACTAAAAAGCCAAAGCCAGATTTTTAAAAATTAAAAATTTAATATTAATTACTAATTAATCCTCGGGGTTTCATTAAAATTTAAATTAATTTAAATAAAATTAGCAAATTAAAAAGTATTTAATTTCTAATTAATTATTGCTAATAATATGCTAAATTAATTTAATATTTAATTACCTCTGTATATCAAAAAATAATTTTGAAAATATTGAAAAATGGATTAGAACCTTCTTAGAATCTCTACTTTTGGTGTCAAAATATTACAAAATTTAAAATAGTTTCCATTTTTATAAAATTAAAAAATCTAGAAAATAATAAAATAATGGTATATTAGATGACAAGGGCGTAAAGTAGGTTATTTAGACAATCGAGTTTAAAAAATAATAATTATATCAGAGAAGAGAAAATTTACAATAACAAAGCAAATCGAAGTGAAAATCATAATCTTATTTGGTGTCACTCTTAGAAAATAATTATAAATTAATTCAAAAGAAGAAGATTTTCTATGCAAATTTATGAAAAAATAGGTTTGTTCAAATATTTTTGGTTCTTAAAAGTAACTACATATTATCAAAAACTATTTAGATATTATGTGAACCAAACCTTTTTATAATTTTGTAATAATAATAATAATTTAAAATTGATTTCTGTTATATTTTTGTTTTTTGTCATTTTTATTGCATTTTAAAATTTATTTTAAAAAATTCTGGATTGACAACAAAGTAATATAACTCTTATTTTATAATAATAATTCCTAATTAGTATATAGCAATAATTTACAAAAATTATTAATTAATTATAGAAAAAAATGTATAACTTTTTTTTTTAATTACAATAATAATTAGAGTTGTTATTATAATTATTATCTACATAAATTATTAAACTTCAAATGCTGACTTCGAAAAGTTATTGTGCAAATAAACGATTTTCTATTTTCAAATATCATGAGAAGTGCCAAAATGAAAGATATTTTAAAATGACCTTTAGTTTTGAATAACCTACTATTACCACCTTATAATAAATATTAGTGAATCGTATTTTGGGGATGTTAAAAAAGTGCATCCAAAAATACATATGATACTGATTGCAGTTAAATAATTCTTTGAAAAGACCAAGCTAACCCAATTCCAAGATTATATGCTGTGATGAACTTTGCGGTCCTTTTGTAATGAGATAGGGGTAATACTTTAAAAATATGTAGTGGACTGGTGATAGACAACAAGAAATTATGATATATAACAGCTGCTTCCTCACTTGGATATTTAAATAAAACAAAAAAAGCATATTATTTACATTCTTTATTGATCTGGTTTGAAGTTGCAAATTATGATTATCACATAGTACGCAGTAGTGTTTCGGTGCAATCATCGATAAAGCAATTGGCAATTTCTGAATTATATGTTAAAAAAGTGCAATATTATGTACCTACTACCTCAAAGCTTTTTTGCCCTAGTCAAATCCAGTCCAAGATTTTTTGAAAAAAATCTCAGACGCGTAAGTTTCTTGGAAAATTGAAATCGTGAACGATTTTTGTCCAATTTGTTGGCACATAACTTCCGTTCTTGTTGAACCTCAAAGACGAGTGTAAGTTGAAAGTCTTCAGCCGAAACTATAGATTTTTAGGAATTAGGCACCGTAAGATGGCTGTTGAAGTGTTCAATTACTATGCAGATGCCGCAGGCATGGCTTCGATCCCCTCAAGCGCATCAAATTTTTCCTGCTGCTGACCATCGCTGTTACAAAAAGACTTCCAAAACTCTTATTTATAGTCTGGAACATCCCCCAAGGATTGGTAACTGAATAACTTCTCAATTTTAATGTATAAATAAAGAACAAAGAAGGTGCTGAAGGGTATGTCACACCCCCAAACCCACCGGTCTACACCTGTGCTTCAAGCCTTTGAGGGTCAGTTTTATGATAGAGCTTAAAGCTAAGTTCAGCTGAATTGAATTGAAGCAGCACTAATAATAAGAATATCCGCCGCTAGGAGACATCTTATTTTTTGCCTCAGTGCCGTAAGCTCTTCATGTGCCCTATGCTCAATCTTATTTTCTTTCTAGAGCTTTAGAATAAGCTAAACTTTCGAAAAAATTAAATTATTACGAAATAGCAATAGATAAAACCAATTTGCAATATTTTGACAGAAATATATTTTGCTACGTAATGGTCGTCGCGACAAGCTGTAACTAAAAAAATGAGGTCGTAGGTGAAAGAATAATATTGCGTACCACTGCTAGATTATACTATTTTGATAATTATACAGGGCGATTCACGAGTGTACAAAATTTAAACGGTTTGTTGGGAGAGGATTTTATGAACAAAAGTGTTTTAAATTTCGCGTTTATGATTCGCTGACTCACGTAGTCATAGTTGTCACACGTCCTACTTTCCTGAGGACAATGGCGTAATCCCTATTCACTGATTGCCTTTCACACCTATGTTTTACGTTATACTCTGTACAGAAACCAAAACTTAACCCGTTGGCTGCCGGGTTGCAGGGAGATATAGCCCGAATCTCGCCCCAAATAGACTGCTACGAAAAAGAAACTCTTTTTTCTAACATCACAGCAGCCAAAGTGTAAAATGCTCACAATAAGATACATTGGGAAAATGTAATTATAAGACACCCCATTTAAATCATTTTGGAATGAAACTATTTACTTAATTAAATATCTCGAATAATAGCGGGATAATAAATACAAAATAGCAAATCTAATTGATTAAAATTCCAATAATGAATTATGACAATCCAATAAATACCAACTGTGCCGGTTATATTCAATGCAATATCATAATGACTTGCATTAAACTAATACAACCTCAAGAGATACCATACAAAATTATTACATTTTACTTACTTTATTGTATCATAAAATATTCTTCATGCCTATCATAATTAATGGTTTGTTACCTCTGCAATAACTAATCCATTCCATTTTTAAAATCAAGTATAAGCAATAAGCTCAATATTTTCTATGGATTTATAAACAGCGTTAAGCTCATTAAATCCTCAGACGATCGACATGAAACATTAAATTTAATGATTTAGTGATTTTGGAAAAATCCTCCAACGACATTTCCTCGCATTCCCTTCGGAAAATTGTACCACTAAAGGCTGCTAATTGCGTTCGTTTAAAAAAGAAACAAACATTTTGTTTTCCATATTTGCATAAAAAGATATAAGATTCTGAAATGCTAGAGATTATTTACATTTTTGTAGAATTTTGGAAATAAAACATACAACATGAATTGCTCAATTACCACTGTATATTGATTGCGATGGTTAGAAAAAATTATTAATTCAAATAACCCACGAACTCGTCCTGAATGGAGTCCATCAAATGGGTTAATTTTTTCTAACAGACGGTATCTAATCAAATATGGACTTTTATGTCTTCAGCTATAAAATATCAACTTTTACAAAACAGTTCACTGCTGAAACAAATATTTTATAGCTGATGCGCAAAGCTAAGAAAAATTAAGTACATGTAGATGTAGCTTGTAGATTCAAGCTGTCTCTTTAGAACTACATTTAATCGTTTCGATAATTCAATTACAACAATAAATACTAACCGTAAAACATCCTTTACAGAGCCTTCGGAATCATAACGCTGTGTATGCATTTAATTGCTTGGAACTGTATTTATTTGTAAGATACCTACCTATATTGCATCTTCTTATTTCAAAACTCACAGTAGTTGTCATAAACTTAGTTGCAACTTTGTTCAATATTACTCATACCAGTGGCGTAGCGAGGGGGTCCATCATGCCCGGGCGCTACTCACAAAGGGGCGCCAAATAGTCCGCAAAACAAAAAATTGTTGGATAATTTTTATTTTAATTGATTTCTGGAAAATATATTTTAAAATTAGTATATTTTACGTATAATATTATTTGGTTTTCAAATGGGGGGGGGGGGGGAGGACGCTAAAAAGGTATTGTGCCCCGGACGTGAGTTAAGCTCGCTACGCCACTGACCCATATCTCGTATTTTACTTTACTTGCAAGTAAAGTCATCTAACCAGAATTTGATTTTGTACAGCGACAGCCAGAAGAATTCTCGATTGATTTCGATTTTCGAATGACTTCCAGAGTAAAACCTAGCCGATCCGTACCTACAATCACCGATCGCACCTTCGTGAAGTTGGCCTCCCATCTATAAAATTTTGATATAAAAAAATATGGAATCGTTAGGTCACGAAAGGTCACTCGGTTTAATCGTTAGGTCATTTGTAGTTTTTCCAAAAAAAATATTCAAATTTTAAAAATTGTTGTTACGTCATGCGCAATAGGGGCATCGAGTTGTAATTAATTAATTATAAACAAATTAAGGATGACCTAACGATAAACATACGTGACCAATCCTTTTCAGTCGATTTACTACCGGTTTGCATTTTTATATCATCAAAAACGTGTAAATGGGAGGCTTACCAAGAAAATTTTTCAAAATTTGAATATTTTGTTTTGGAAGAACTACAAATGACCTAACGATGAAACCGAGTGACCTTCCGTGACCTAACGATTCCATATTTTTTTATATCAAAACTTTTATAGCTGGGAGGCCAACTTCACGGAAGTACCAATCGCCCAATTCAAATGATTTAGCTCTCTTTTTTACACCATTCAGCTCGACGGGTAATTCTGATTTGGTTAACAGCTGGAAAAAATCATTGTAGTAAGGTAATTGATTTAATAACTTGGTCATTCCATCTGTAAAGTTTCACTTTTCTGAAACCACCAAGAAAAATGTCGAGAAGATTAACCAAGCGGTTTGTAATTAATTGTGCTGTTAATCCCCAAGAAATTATTAAAATTATTGTTTTACTCGTATATTATTTAGCGTTTTCTCTATCACATCGATTTTTTTGGAGACATGTTTGGAACATACCTATAACTTCAAATGATTTCGACTGAATGATCTAGTCATAGATAAAGAATTTGATTTAATTGAATGTTTCGAGTTCTGATTTTTTAGTGATACACTAATGCAAAAGCTAAAACTAAGGCAAGGGCAAGTTTGTTAATTAGATGATTTCGGAAGTAATGGAACTGCTCGATTTGTTGTCAACTCCAAGCAGCAATTATTAGTAAGTGAAGAAAAACTCCAAGAAATCCAAAACAATCTTAGAAAATCCAAAAAAATCTTAAAAATACTATAATCAGCTTTTTTTGCTTTTTGGTAAGGAAATCCGAGGAATCGTCCAAAAATTCATCCAATGTTGCACCAAGATGGTAAACGTCGATACGTCTACCTCAGAAATCCTTTCCTAAACCCAGATAAATAAAACACACAAAAAATGATCGTTTATTTTTTATTTATCATCAAAACAATGGGTAGGCTTGTCATCAATATAAATTTCCGCTATGAGACCAAAAAAACATAAAACAATTAGCAAATATATAAAAAGGAAGACTTGAATCAAAGACCCAAAGCAGCCAAACCTGGTCTCATCTAAAATAATATAACATCCAAATAAAAGCTTGTATAGACACTGACCCAGTGTCCATCTTTCATAATATGCAATTCGATGTCACTCCATTTGAATGTCGATTGCCCATTGCCCCTCAAGTTTGATGCTTTGGTCCGATCACTAAAATCAGCAGGAACAACACAATTAAATCAGAAAAACATTACCCATTACCGCATCACATCCGGAACATTGCGGATGTCAAAATTAACATAGGAACAAAGCTTGAAGAAGTGAATGGTATCGTAAAATTGCTCCAATTGTAATTTTAGGAAGGAAACTGAATATTAATAAAAATAGGTTATCCTGATTAGTATAAATGGTGTTAGAATCCCTATATTTGGTTGTTTGATTTTCTCAAGAAAACAAATCCTCGGCACCCTCAAGTTAGCTTTTACAAATATTAAGAGTTATACGCAAATATAATGCAAGGAATTCGGAAAGATTTTTATAACCCAAAGGAAGAATTACATTGTAGCAGTTACGTCTTTATATTAAGAAAAATCAGTTACACAATTAACTTAAATTAATTTTAACGGATTTAGTTAACGGACTTAACGGATTAACCTCGTACTAGTTAGATTCTACTCCAGTGATAAAAGATTTAGGTTCAAATCAAATCATTTCCAATTTATTTAACAATTTACTTTACGTCCTCTACAGTATTACCTTTACCTATGCAAATTAGGCCTCCAAAAACTTAAATAAAAAAAATTTGGAACTGTTGTTTCAATATAGGATGTTGGCGAAGAAAATCAATTATACTCCCAGCTAGAATTTATTCCGACATTTTAAGGTGGTGTAGCATTTTAAAAATGCCACGCTTGGCCAAATTTGCATTCCTCGACTTCTCTCGTTTTTGATGGAACACTCGAAACCGCACAGGAAGTAATGTGGACGTTTATCCACATGTGGCACGAATAAAATAATTTTAAATCTATCAAAAGACTGAAATGCAAACGTTAATTATTTATAAAATTTAAATTAAAGTGCAAAGTTAAAAAAAAAAGATACAAATCATTGTTGAAATAACACAAATTATATAAATGAGAGGGCGGGCGAAACCACAACTTCCCAGACAGGTGTCAATCAAAATCACCAAAATTTTAATGGCAAATAACACAACAAATAATTAATTACAATACAATTACATAAATCGAAACAAATACATAATCACATAAAAAAATTTAAACAATCATAAAAAAATACAATTACAACTAATGATGACATCGTTCAGCATGCATTATTCCGATAGAAGGAAATAATTATGGTCGGTATCGTTGATTGATGAACAAAATCAGCTTTCACAATGATCTCAGATTCAAATACATCTGTCAAATCACTGTGAAAACCAGTTTCGTCTCGCTGACGTTACAATGACATGGTAAATTCCTTGCAAGAAAATCTTGAGGGGTTTCGTCTTCGGTAACCCCATAACATCTTAAAATCCATTTGGATGATTGGCGTCGTCTTCGATCTTGCAATAATTATTCTAAATGAATAATAAAACTCGAGTGTATCTACCGACTTAAAAAATTATCACTGCTGATAATGTACGTGTCGAGCTCATGAATGGAAGAAAATATCTGAATGAAGATTGCTAATTTGTTTATAAAAAATGTGAGCAAATTCCAAAATATGCCAAGAATCTCACGTTTGAATCATTCGTCTATTTTTAGATTAATTACACAAATTTTAATCAGAACTTTGCATTAGCTCGGTACAGGTCAAAATTAACGAAATAACAGAAACTGTGGTCAACACCGAGAAGCTTAACTGATAACTTTTTATCAAAATTACATGACCCAATAATAAATAATAATATGAGAGAGTAGCAAAACACCCAACCAACTTCTTTTTGACTTCTACGACACAGAAAGAAAAAGAATAGGTGAAACATTCCGAGTTGCGACTTTATCACAAACCGGATGTGATACGGCACAAGTCATTATCAAAGTTAAGAATATTAAAACTACAAAGTAATTTCCGATTTGTTTAAAAAAAGTTACGCTTTTAAAACCACACCCTCAATTAACAAACTCCTCACAAATACAGTTAATGTAAAAAGGGGGCAATTAGCTGTGAAGAATGTGCTAAGTAGGAGGATTAAAGAAAGACCAGCCGACAAAGACCATGATCGAGTTACATACAAAAGTCGCTAATTAGTATACCCCGAACTCGTCATAATTTTGCTTACATATGGTCTCTCCACCGTCATACACCATTAATGTTCTTGTGCATCCGATCCAAAAGAGATATTATTTGTATACTCAATCGAAATATTATTTATAACTTATCGCGAATAACTGATTGAAGACGAGAATGAGAAAAAATGTGATATTCAAGAATGATGTTATCACGAGACGACCAGCTGCCACAGGAAGTGGATGATAAAATATTGATGACCCAAGACCTTATAATATTTTTAATTATTACAAATTCCTCAGCACCAATTTAAATGTATTTGCTTCTAGCGATATTATCAGTGCGTTTGAAAATTGGATAAATAAGGTAATGAGAAATTAATAATGGACCTCGATCACGCAAGTTTTGGAGTTTCAATTTCCTGTGAACGAACTCGCGCAAAGTTACATTGTGCGCCATCTGCTAGTCGAAAGCTACGTCATGTAGCGGAGAAGTGCACCTCCTCAGCGTTACTTTTTGAAACAATCGATAGATGGCGGAGTTGTTTACAGATTTCTGTTATTGTAGTTTACTGTAAGTTTAAGAAGAAATCTGTAATATACGAGATTCCTGCCTTCACTCACTGACGATAAATCATGAATTTAAATTAAGTGAACCGATGGTGCGCCTTTTGGAATTGCAAGATTTACGAGAAAAAAACCTGTATGTAAATTTTTAGGCCGGTTTAATGGTGACGTAACTCATTATTATGATTAAGAATGCATTCCTGCATTACAAAGAACGATTCTATTTAAAGAACTGTTAACGTCATTTGGCTAATTGAAGAATTAATTACAATTGTTATTTTTAAAATGGTAGTAGAAACCAGGCGCACGAACATAACATAATATGCATTAAATGATCATAAAACTCATAACTCCATAATTTGAAATATCCCAAGAATTTCGCGATGCTAAAATCCGTGCAAGTAAAATAAATACACGAGAGAAGTTTACAGGAAATTGAATCAAAGAATATGTACAGAACTTTGACCCAGGAGCAAACTGCAGCTTATCTTCTGTTATGTATACAAAAAATTGCCGGAAATGAATTGACCAGTTTGTATACACAATCGTAAACATTTTAACTAATTCAAAAAAAAGCATAAAATTTAACCGCTTCCAGGCAATAAAAGAGAATTGAAATAAAAAAAAGTCAAAATAATTACCTTATTTTCGTGGAGTTTTCGTATTTGTCGTTGTGATGGTGATGAGGTTTGCATTATATGTGCCAAACAGGCAGGAACGTTTGTCGTTTCGGAAAAGAGGTCAGCAAAATACGGTTCGTCGACTCTGTAGGGACCATTGCTACAATAATAGGATACATTAACAAATTTTAATATTTGGAGTAGGTACATTGTTATATCTGATAATCTTACTCTACCTACACACTCAAATGAGAATGTGAGTAAACAGCTAAACCAGACTTAGAACGAAACAGAACTTGTTTCAATGAGAGATAGCTTGAGAATCCTAGGAATGCAATACAGCTTAGCACAAATATTTACCTCGAACAACCGTAATCAACTACCTTAACACAGCAAGAGAAAATTGTTCATTAATTTCTACTATTTCCAGAGCTACGCCTATTTATTTACAGTTTAACAAGATCCATTAGTAACATGTAGCAATAACACTCAAATAATACCAGAAATTTGATATAGCTTCGCTGTTCACCCATTAAAAATATTAAAATTTTCAAGATATCAATCCAACCACCGCACATACAGACATTACAAGATATAAATTATGGGATTTTCATAAAAATAAAATTAAGAAATCAATTTGCATATTTATGTATTAAAAACACCATTCGATACCATCGACATCAAAGGTATCTGTACAAACAAGAGCCCGCTAGTTGTTCATCAACTTTTTCGGTAGAAAAACGTAGTACTGGAAGTGCAATGATCCGACGAACTACTCTCGAAGAATGCAGTCACCGAAAGAATGCAATAACTGCTTAAAACTATGGTAAAACAACAGAAGCCGAAAACCAGACCAACGTAAAAGACGTAAACTCGTATGTGGTATGTAATTTAGAAACTGTAAATTGAAGAGCGCACATGAGAAGCATCTATTAAATAAAATACCCGGTTGCCCAAACCCGCCAATCAAGCGAATTTGGCAAAAATGAAATTTTTCCGATGCTAACAAAGGAAACATTTTGTTGCGACATTCAAATGCGGAAGGATTTGCGACTTGGAGATCTGCAGTAACAAACAGCTGACCGTGGGACAGGCGTCCATGAAAAAGTCGCACGGTCCACACGCCGCAGCTTCTCCCGCGCCAAGTTAGTACTTGACTAACTTGCAATAATAAAACACACCGAATGTCGAACTCTTACTTAAACCAAAATTACACTTAATTAAGATATTAAATTTTCAGATTTAACTATTTCTAATGCAATAAAGATGGAAATAAAATTTAATATGCGCGATTTACTCGAATTACAATAATTAATGTGCTTTCAGATAAAAAAAAATCATAAAAATGTATTTAGCACGTTTGAATTTACATAATTAAAAGTCTTGTACTGCATTCTCACACACTAGACGAACTTGTAAAAAAATGTTATATAATTTAAACTTGAAAAAAATTCATAATTCTATTTAAACAATGCAAATGATGCGATTACTATGCGCTGCTTGATTTTTTCGGTGTCAAGAACTGGAAATTAGGATTGCCAAATGCAGCCTCATCAACTCGAAATTTAAAACCGAAAAAAAATGTAATCTCTTTTTGCCAAACAACATGAAGCAACCGAACTAACCTACTTACACTTTCATCAAGATAATTTCTGCATCGCATGAAATCACCGGGGACCCATGGGAAAAAGCTGCAAGGTTTCGACGAAATGCAGTTTGAAGGAAATTTTGATCAACCTCTTCGGAACAGTAAATTAAAACGTGCGAAAGAAATGTGGTGCATAATATTATTAAAGCGTGGGGAAGGAATGAAAAGCGGTTGCGATTATTTTATTGATAATAAAATGCAGTTAAAATTAATTTGTGAGAAAAAATAATTACTTCACTTCAAGCAACATCTCTCAAATTCTAATTAGGTTCACAGTCATAAGTGCAAATTTTATATTGCTTTAGGTAATAATTTATTAGCCAATAAACGTTTAACGTTGTACCATAAAACGATAATGGACTCGAAAACCGGAATGCTTCTCGAAAATAGCAAAAATACCACCCTCCAGAACATTTTGAGAGCCCAAGTCGGGTGCAAGGTCCCACACCATATATTATACACAAACATACCGATCTTATTTCAGATAGGACTTTACGATAAAATTCCAAAATTTTACGATAATTCACATTACAATGTATCTACAACATTTATATTCACGAGATTTTAGTTGTTCCATTAAGAATTTATTACGATGTCCGCGTAAAAAGCAATAGTTCGATTTGTAACTAATATGTATTGACGCAGCAATTTCTATTTTTGCTTTCGGTTGTGAACAAATTTTAGTGCAACCGTTGAAAATTAGCGAAGATGAAATTAGTGACGCATGGGAATGGATTTACGAGATTTCCGTTGTCCCTAATATTATAACAAATTTTTCTCCTGGATCGCCTTAGAACAATCAGAAGAGATTTCCTATTAATTCTTCGGATTTCTTTTCACTTGTACACCAAATATCTCCAGCAAAACTTGCCCAGAAAGAAAATTATACTTCAAGTTCTGTTGTGAGTTTCTAGACGAACGCAATTATTTTCATATTTAATTTCGGTCTGCAGAAGAAGATATTGGCGTTTATCCAATTGTAAATATGACGTTATAGTATTAAATAGCGGAAAATAGGGACATTTGACGCAGATTCAAGTGATGGCACAATCAAAATCGACGAAATATTCAAACTCGAGATAAGAGATTTTAATTTAAAAATTAAAAATAAAGCCTTCTCTACCTGAGTAAAATTCAATATTGGACGCAATAAAGGAAAACTATTTTTAACCGTAAAAAAAATCATGCAAGATATAATGCAATTTTACTTCCCTGGTGCCAGAAATATTTTCACTGGTATGAGGAAAATAATAATGTAATGTTATTATTTAAATAGAAATCCGTTTCTATTTGTGACCTCAACAATTGATGATAAATTTTTCACTAGATACGCAACCCGATGGGAAATTTTGTGCCATAATTTATTCCCAACAACGCTTAAGACACTTTTGCACTATCAATTTACTAATCCCAACTCAGGTTTTCGCATAAGATTATTTATCACAAGGTTACGTATTATTATATTAACATTTATAACCAATGCTTCTAAGTCAAGATTTGCCAACATTTAAAAAAAAGTTCAATTTCTTCCAAAACAGGAAAAACACCAAAACTCAATTTTTTTAACATTTCTACTTCCCATGGTAGCAAATTGAAAATAGTGTCCATCAAACGACACTTAGGATTTCTTTCGATAATTTATAATATGTCAATTCCAGTTCGACAAAATAACTGTTTACTGTTCAAGTGATCCTTCCAATGATTTCCTAAAATGTCTTCAAATTTCATCGAATTTATCATCACTTGTACGCCAGATTGCTTCGGCGATGACACATGGTCGCTGGACCCCTCGGACCGAGTGTGCCACATTAAATAGTTACATTTATTCATTATACATCACAGATCGATAGTTTATTATCGTCTGAACCAATCAGAGACTCGGATTTTGTTCTGTCCGTAAAACGTCCAAATGAGATGTTCCCTCATTATAATCGTTATTAAAAACTCTAGGATGTGATACTATTCTTGTACTGTCTGGAGGTAGTCTTACAGTAGCAGTCATGGAAATTGCAGATTTCCAGACCCCCAGACCCCCCGGATTGAAAAACCTAGCTTTTGTGATTGTGTTCAAAAGATGCCTCTAAGTAAAATTGTTGCAGAACTTGATAAATAACATTACAATGAATACAATCAATCAAATCATTTCATGTTTCGATTTTTAACATAAAAGGCGGTGAATTGCTCATTCTGTGAACGGTACGTGTACTCGACTTTTTAGTGGGCAAAGCAAAGAAACCATTTTAAATTGAATTTAACTTAAAAACAAAGATCATGAATTTTCGAATTGGAACATTCCATTTCGGAGATGTTTTTTTATGCCCAAAAATACACTATTATGGGTAGGGCTAACCATATTCCCTTCCATCCATCCAATAATCAATCGCATATCGTTTGTAAGCTTTGAAAATTTTTAATATTTTAATTTCAAATCAAAATTAATCAAAAATGTAATGAATGTTGAAAAAATTAAACAGCAATTTTAAATTATTAATAGGTTGGGTAAAAATCCGATTGAAAATTAAAATTTATACAAATTATACTTTTCAGTGCCTATTCTTAGATTGGAATTTATAATTGTGTGCATATATGGCAATCAATTAATCACCTCAAGATTAGTTACTTGCTAAAAATTCTTACGAACGCTGCAAATGCCAAACGTCTATAAAACTAGAAATATTACAATACGTAACTCTTCAATGTAGTTCTTCACCTTCAAGTAAAAGAAAGAAGTTTTCCATCATCAGAAAAAATAATTTGCACACCGTAATTAAAAAGAGGAACCTCATAATTTCGTTCTTCATCATCATATTATTCCAATTAATCAATCTAAATTGGTATACGAACAGCCCAATCTTTGACAGCCGCAAGAGCTAAAGGATGGCTGTCACGTGCCTACGGAGTTTGTGCTTTTAGAAAAACCGCACTCTACCTAGCCTAATTCACACGCCACTTAAAATTATTGTATCATTCAGATAATATTATGTATAATATTTTATAAACAATGTATTTAAATACACCGCACGCAAACTAATAACAACAGAGGTGCCTTGTTGGCGGCAGACACTATTATGCCAAAAATACACCGACACCTAATCTATAATTAATTGAAAAACTTTCGCTTTTACCAAAAATTAATTTTTAAATTCACCGCCAAGAAACAATGGTATTAAAACTTGAAGCCCAAATGGAAGCATTTAAAAAATGCGGATGCCATTGCTATAAAAGTTAATTAAAAGCTATGCGATTTATTTGTTGTGTCTGTTCATTTCCTTTCAGTTTTTAAAACCCATTTATATAGAACTTTTAAATCAGTTCTGAAAGGACGGATATTTGATTAGGTCGTCAGATATGGAACAAATAATTGAAGTGAAAGTATTAGGGACAGGTGTCCCCCATATACTCTGAGGTCAAATTTCTCGATTACCACCAGTGCAGTGCAGTGGTGGTAGATCACCAACCGTTTCAACATCCCGAAATTTTTGGAAAAATCTAAATAAACCGGAATTTTTCGAAATACATATCTTCTTACCTTCCACATTTGGTTGGCGGATAAAACTCACGAAATATTCCACGGCAAAAATTTAGATATTTATGCCGCTAGCTTACATTACCATTTTTTTTTAATTTATGCCATATTTACGATCTTGTTGTATTTATTTGATGTAAACGATTATTAGAAATTTTAACACATGCCATACAAGATGATTAAAATTGTGATCTACCGATGATAAAATAGTGGAATATATTAGTGGATATAAAATTACAAAGAAGGATCCGATGGTAATTTGAAAATTGGTTTATCATACCGCTAAAAAATAAACACCATTAATTTTTCGCCTGTCGGCAGCAAATTCGGTCCAATAGAAATTTAAAGGTTCAAAATATTAATCAAAAACTCACAATAATCTTTTAGCCATCCGTGTAAATTTCGGAAGTCACTTCCTATGTTCCGATTAAAAATTCCCATGTTATCTTGGTTGGAAATTCTAAAACAAAAATTTTTTATTAATTTTTAAATTAAGTTCAATAAACGAGTGATTTCTAAACAAACAATTACGTATTGTATTAAAATTAATAACAATATCAGAATCAAATGTTTTTCCGGTAACCTTCGTTCCTGAAATAAAAATGATTATCCCTCTCGACGAAATGACTGTTATTAATAAAATTAATTGCAGTTTGTTACCTTAAAACAAACAGTAAACATCTTTTTCAGGTTTCCAACAAAATAATTTCAATTGGTGTGCCTGCCAAGAACTGCAGTTTAACGTGAGATCCGAACCACGACACCTTGTAAGTAATGTAAGAATTGAATTTTTGTTGCAAAAATTGTTTGGAACAATGCAGCATGATTCAGGAAACAACTATTTTGTCGAATAGAACCTTGAATGGACGAGTTCTTATATAAAATATAAATAACATTTTAATATAATAATAGCATACTATTTCCAGTTTAATGGAAAACATGCTTTAGGGATATAATGTAATAATTACGAAAAGTAATCAATTTTTTGATTGATAGAGATGACAGCTTTCACTTATCTGATGTCATGGATTTGTCATCGTAATGTTTCGGTCATACAATAACCGTAATTCTTATTAGATCATTTTTAACAATAGATTGAATTGTGTTGAATACACATTTAATTTTATCGATTTTTAATGTTGATAATAGAATTGGGCTATATAAAAAGAACAAGGAGCTAGATAATTGAATTTTTGGGGACCAACAAATAAAAAGCGGAACCCAAGGTAAATTAAGGTATTGTAATATTTAATATTCACTGTCGGATTTAGCAGATTCCGTATTGGTCACAAAAAATTAGAACAATGCTTCAGTGTTCGAAGCAGGTGAGAAGAAACGAGAAGCAGCTGTTGCTTTACAAGGCAAACCATTTCTCGACAATTCGCTTCTTTTGACTTGTAGATACACGCATATCAAAATATGGAGCTTATAATTAAATAGGACTGATACAAATTAATATAATAAACCAGTTACAATCATTATCTCTTGATCTCTCGACGACGATGCATCCATAATGAAACGATTCCGAAAAAAATCATTTCCTACTTGATGCCTGTGAAATTAATTTTTTCGTTTTTATAATTCAAGTTATTTATAACTTTCGAAAATGGGATAATGATTCTGTTCACCTGGTCAACCTTAATAAAAGCGGCGGACGGTTATTTGCATAACAAAAATCTTCAACAGTAATCTTGAAAAAAAAATTAATAATTAACGTGCAATATAATTATTATTGCAGTTGTTGATAATCAAGTACAGATGCAATGTAATTATGCCCTCGACTAATGTAAATGTTTTATTAACAAGTACAGAAGATCCACCTCAAGGATGGCCAACATTCATTGGTCAATGGTCATTATGGCATCATTAGCCATTAAAGTTTAATTTCCGCAAAAGTTTGCACCTCGATTTACAGTTTATCGAGAGAAAAAAAGTAAAATCCACCTGTGACCACCCAAACCCACAATCAAATTCCATTTTCCCGCAAGGCGATGAAAAACGTGATTTTCACTCTCGTTATCGATTCTATTAGTTCTATGAGAAAGCGAATATAAAAATATTTAATACTATAATGAAGTGATTTATTAGTCAGTTAGGTATTCATATACAAGAAAATTAGCAAAAAGACGTAGGTGTAACGAAAGGGAAACAATAAATTGACGTAAAAATAACAGGATGTTAGAGGATTGCGGTGAATAAAATACCATAAATTGGATAATAATGTCCGTTGAATGTATTTATTCTCGTTTATTGCATGATGCATTGCATCGTAAACTATTACTAAAATTATTTAAACAAAGCTTTTCAATATTCAATATTTTATTCTCTTGATTGTAAACGTCGACAGGTACATCATAAATACTACATCAATTTTCCCTAAATGGTCGCATGCAACAGATAGAACTTCTATTTCACTTTTGAAAATTGCAAAAATATTAAAATCACTGTCCAAGTCCGGATTTATCAAAATCTATCTATTGCCTAACTTCAGGAAAGATGGCAGGTTCCAGATATTCAAACTCTTTTTCCCAAAATTTTCAAAATTCCGTATACCATTGTGCACAATAAAACCGAAGACGTAGCCTATAAGTCACCAAGTACTTGCTTCCAAAGTGAAAAAAATTATTGAATTTTGGCTTCAAATAAATTGAGAGGAAACGAAAAGTTTACCTCCAGATTCGTTGATACACGTAGAATTCACGTAAATATGATACGTAACATTTTATCAAGCTTTCAAGCTACCACTTAATTACAATATTCTGATTGTCAAATTCAAAAGCTATTATAGAAAATAAATCAATTTTTTGACAAATTTGCTAAATTTGGATTTCTTTCTGAAACTAAACCTTCACCGACAAGCATCATTGTGTTCTTGGCCAATACAAAAGAATTATGCAAATTTTAATAGTCAGTTCTAGGTTCATTTTGTATTTCTCTTCCAGAATGTCAGTTAGTACCTAATTTCAATTTATGTGTGTTTACCAGCTATTTTATGTTTTCTGCCGGAAGAGCCAAAAAACCTTCAACCAGATATAATTTTTTAAATAAAACCGTGATTTTATTAGTTTACTCTATTCTAGCGTGAAACTGTCTCAGATCATAAATTTTAAAAATCGTAAAGTGACCTTGCCGTGTAGTATATTAAAATATGGTGACACTACGTTTGCACGTAATATAAAAAAAGAACGAATGACGATAATAATGTAAAACTTTCAAATTCAATGTCCAATTATTCCCAAAAAAATATGCCCGAGTCTCGATTTCCAGCAGGCCTGAAACGTGGGTAAATGGCGGAAGTTCAGATTACAATAGCAAAGGTCCGTCGAGTGACCCATAACTAAGATCAGACTGATGATACTAAGTCCGTAGTGTCGTTTTTAAACCAAGATGAGAAGGGCCTCAAAGGTCGCATAAAAGAGCCCTCAGATCCGAAGTTGATCCCTTTCATCAGTCGATTTTCAGGAAACTGACCTGTAGTCACCAGAGATACCATGGTGACTCCCAGGATCCGGAACTATTCGGACGTCGATGATCCGAAATTTACGGGAAGAATAAATGCAATAAGTTTTCAAAAGGGTCACCCATTCAACATACCATGCATTGCATATCTACAATATTCTAATGATACATCTAATAAAATTTTCGATTTAAATATATAATTATTTAAAATTTACCTGTTAATAAGCAGCAGCTGCAAAACACAGTGAGATATTTATCCCGAGTCGAACGATTGTTTGGTTAGAACTATGTTGAAGAGTCCAACTATTAATTACGGTATAACGACTGGGCAATAAAGTAGAAAATATATGTAGGGTTGCTAGAAGTTATTCGCCTTTTAGTAGACGTCGGTCAATCCGAGAATAGATCCGGCGCGTCGTTACGTCATTAACCGTCACACCGTAAACGTAATGTGTGTAAAGAATGCCAAAGGCTTCCAACATGCCAATGTAATGCAAGATAATAAAGTCACAAATATAACTACATTTTAAACAAGTAATTTGATGTCGTAATTTTAGCAAAACCACAGTTAACCTGACGCGGGCACTAATAGAGCTATGACCCACAGCACGTAAAAGTAAAACGAGGGAATTATTGTTAAAAACTTTCTCACAGGTCAACTGCTTCCGTGAAATACGAAAATTATACGAGGACGGTACACTATCGAACACAAAATTTATGAATGAAATGGAGAAGCGAGGCCGAACCCACACTACCACCACACCAAGCGTCTCCGAAAAGATCTTTCTTTGATGTCAATCAGTCGGGGATGAGAGCAGCAGTTGAATGAATGTAGTAAAAAATAAAATAACTTGAACACAACGGAAGATTATCTATCATGTTATACTAATTACGACTCGTATTGACCAAATTATTAGGACTTCGACCTCCATTCCGATTTCAAAAGCTAGTTATTATTTTTTAGATAAACATTAGCGTCTTAAGGTTGTTTGTTTAAAATTGATTAACATAAATAAATTTTTTTTTAAATTCAACATAAAACGTCGTAAAATTTTCTTGGCCAAAAAGTGGATAGCCGCGAGAGATTTCCAACAGCGCAAATATTTAATCTAGGTGAGGCCGAAAATGAAATCCAATAGCGTGCTTTATTTTTTTTAACATTAAACCTTGGAATACAAACTGAATTACTCGTTTTATGAATGAAAAAGATTACGTATAACCTAAATGAGGTTATTAACCTCTGCCTTTTATCTGTAACCCGCAAGAAAACCATGACACAAAATATACATCGAAGGAATGTTGCAATAAAATTGGTGACAATTTTTGACACACAATAAGTTATAATTGCAGAAGTGGTCAAAACTACCTGTGCGAATGTTCTGCGGTTTGACCCTTTGTTATGACAGCTACAGAAATATTACCTTTTTACAACTGCGTTCTAAAAATAATGTAACTACATGTACGTAAATATATTCGACCATAACTCAGAAACGTTCTTTGAACATGCATTAGTGGCTTCCGTGTTTTTAAAACGACAACAATACATACGATTTGTTTATTTGAGACGCAAGAATTTCTTGTCACAATTTATTCCACTCGATCGTAACACACGCAAACCGTAAAATACGCCATTTATTCTGCATAATTCATAAATACATGTAAGTAGGTAAATACGACAATTAAATTAATTTACATTCCGCAAGACTTTATTTACGCACACAAACAATATACTACATCAACGCATTTTATTATTCTATAAACTTTTAAGTGTTTTGTAGACAATCGGTTGTTTGGCTTTCTTTGCCACGAAAAAATAAGCATAACTAAATTAGGTTAACTATCGGCGAAGCTGTAAATATTAATTTTTCAGCAATAAAAACTATAGCACATATCGATAACTTATTCCACAATCTCGGTCGCTAGATAATATACTGGGCACCACATAAAACTAGTTCATGTCAAATGCGTATGAATGGGCGACCCTTTTCAATGAAAAAACAACGGAATATTCCTAAGGGAACCAACCTGTTGACGGTGGGAAACTACCGTGGGAATTACACGACACACGCACGCACACACACAAACGGAAAGTAAATAATAACCAAGACGTCCGACACATTAAGTATTTCATAATATGAACATCCAGAATAGCGCTCATACACATTTTTGGAATTTTTTCTCATCCAAAACTCGCGTTTACTATTACGTAATCTTTACTCAAAGGCAGGTCTGTCCCCCCCTCTCCTCTCCTAGTTTCTGTCTTGACAGATATTACAACTAATAAAACCGATACAAAGTTGTAGAAATGGTAGAGGTTTAATGAGTTAAAACAAATTAAATCCTCGATTGTACAATGTAATTGCATTTATTCTGGGAAGTAATAAAAAATCTTTGTCGCCGTTACCAAGATTTATGTATATAATTTTTTAATGCTTAGGTTCAAAATTACATAATATTACGTATTAGCATGACGGTAACAAATTGTTCTTTCCAATCTGCGCTATAAGCCATTTTTTGTACCCTTCGATTTGAAAGAAAGCCATATTTTCTAATGGAACCATGACTTGAGTTTCATTTTCATCTTCTTGTACTGGGGGGTATTCCATACCCCCAGACCCCCCGGTCCCGGCATATTTACCATCAAATTTGAATTTTAGTTTAACTATTCAATAAGCCAAAATTCAGAAGAGAAAATATGTAATCCGATGGTGGCGCCAGATTTTTTTAAATTTCTACGTTATTACGATCGAGTCCGACCTAAGATGCACAGCGTGAGTAAGTTGCAAGTTATAAATTATAGGTCTATCAACCTATTCACGCCGTGCACGAATTTGTTATACACTCGTTATTAAAGCGCGCAGCGACTGGCTACTGTTATACCTTCACGTGACTTCCTACCGCCCTTCCGCATACCGCTGCAGTCAATATTCCATCAAAATGCCCTGTGAAACAGGTTTAGCTCAACGCACGCGGTATATGGGAGGTGCCACGGCACATTGGCACTTTAAAAAGAGCCGCCACTGTATCTGCTACCGTAAAAATATTGATCTAAAAATTAAAATTACGAAGAAAAACCTCCAGAACTCGTGAATAATTCCATTAAACTAGTGTGAATAAACTGTAGTAAATGTGTCCCTAATGACCATAAAACTGCTTTTCGTGAAATTAAAACAACTGAAATAGGTAATACATTTATCACTGGCACTTTATACTTCTCTGCGGTCTTTATGTTGGATTTGTTAAAGTTTATTCCCTGTGAAGCGACTTCAGGTCAGAAACGTGAACATTCTCCGTCATAGATCTACGAAACGGCCTAGCCTTCATATCATCATCGAATGAAAGAAATTCGACAATGTTTTGGTACTTTAAAAAGCCCTGAGTGGCCAAACTATCGTACAAATAGCGACGCGAGTACAAGATGTCTTCACCAGGTGTACAATCAATTCCTCACAGGCAATTCGTTGCGTAAGGTGTACGGATTATCTCGTATTAAATAATTAGACAAAAAACTGGATTTCGTTAATTGTAGTCGAATTTAATTTCAAAACAAAATCCTGCTATTCTAGAAACCCGTAACTTTTGACTCCAAACGGTCGAACGGCCTTCGGGGATGTTTTTATCAAGTGGATTTAAATATACTTTTAATCCAAGAAAAAAAAACACTTGTATAACAAGTCAAAATGGGAGGGGATTATCTTATGGAAACTGCCAATCCAGTATACCTCCCGTAGTAGCCGCCACTATGCAGATACATTATATAAGGTTTCTAAACCGGGGGGATCCCAATAATTGTGTTAAAAAATGAAACTTTACCTGCCGGTAAAGTAGTAAAAATATATTCATATGAAATGTAAAATATATTAATGAAGTTAATAATATAAGTGGAAAAATCGTATACACGCGAAGAGTGGCGTTCGAATAGAAAAGAGTTCCTCGCTGGAAGCCTCCAATTAGGCGGTGTAATTTTTATTATAAAATACTACTTTTGACAAGTCGAAACATAAATTTTGGAAACTAATTATACATATTCGCTTCGTCCACCCATTCTTACTTTAATAGGGCTAAAAGGAAGCGGATGTGTTGGAACTTCAATGCACAACAATATCCGGTTGAAGTAAATGAAGTAGGCGAAGCTAAAATTGTGCAAAGTACTTATGACTAAGAACTATAAACAAAATGCGCTATAATTTGCATCAATTGAAGAAATTGCCAATGGAACCGTCACCGATAGGGGATAACGAAATAGTTTTAGAAGCTTTCATTGACGACCGTTCGAGGAAACGTCGTTTCTTCTTGCATCATAAAACCGATAATTGATGTGTAACGACAATAAACTTATAATTTCAACCAGTTTGATCAAAGTACAGTTTGTAAGCAACAATAATGAAATTACGTAAGAAATGCATAGGTAATTAGAATCTACTGCATACTCATACCATACCTACTAAATTGCTTTACGACGTTCTTACTATTCCTAGAAATTGTTAGCACAACACATTCTTTCACATTCCATGAATTGTTCTGTATACACTCCCGGTTTTTGTTCAAATACCAAACAAAATCTGAAACCATGGATGTAGCCAGCGCTACCTACGACTTTGACGAAAGGAAGGTGCCAGAAGATCGATGTACCATATATGGTGAAACTGTAGTACACATAATTGGATATGAAAATTTCTAATTTTATTGTAGGTCTTCAATGCTACAGGGTTGTGGGCGAAATCGACGTAAGTCTCTCTGTTCATTAGGCGGATATTACCGTAATAAATTGGAATCGAAAAAAAGCGGTAGCAATTTTAGCAACTGCAAGCCTTCAAAGAACCACTTGCGACAATTATCAACAAAAGGACAGAACAAGTCATAAATAAATGTAAATAATGGATGTTACTACAATAAATGCATTCGGCATATCAAGACGAAGAGATCGGTGCCGGTTCGGGTGGCGCTACACCGTATATGGTTGTCTGTAAAGTGAATCACACGGCCTCCAGGGGTCGAGACCCGGCAGCTCTGCACGCACCCACAGGCAACCGCATTCCATTACTTAATTAGCCCACTCGACTAGTTACATATGACACAATACAATAACCACTAAGATGCGTACAAAGAATTTAATTGACAATCAATAACCACCAATTAAATCAACACCATTTCGTATAATCTAATCAATATAAATTGTTGCCCCCGTTTATTATACAAGATCTGACAGTAGCAATTATCCATCTCAAAATTTAATAATAATAATAATACTACTACTATTCCCCATAAAACTGCTGCTGCTGCTTGCCGTCGACGTCTCTCCGCATCTGAAAAACTGTTTGCTCGGGAAAATGCAGTTTTAATTCCTCCAATATTCCATATGGCCACCAACCAGATGTTCGCGTTAATGCCGTTGTACCAAATTGATTCAGCACACTTTCATCGTTTTGCGATTTAGCACATTTCTATTTCCGTCCAATTCGAAATACCTCACGACATGCTAAATGGTGGATAATTGACTCTCATTTAGAAAACACTAAGCGTACACGTTCCACTTTGTTCCTCAGCCTGAAAATCGTACAGCCAAGAGGACGTTCCCAGATGCTGCCAATGCAAAACTCGAAGAAGCATTCGTCAATTCAAACTTCGAGTTTGGAAATTATTTTCACGTCGTCGTCGTCTGCAGAACATCGCAACAGAATGTCGTCTTCGCCTCGCTCGTTTTCAGAAAAAATGCATATCATTTTATTAGTTCGCGAAAATTCAAACTTCCATAAAATTCTTAATAGCTTAACGGTGGGTACTAAAAATGTTTAAAATAGCACTTGACGTAAGTTTATTCAGTTTTCCATTCAACAAAGTTTTGCATCTTAATCTTCAGTAAATACGGGGCAAAAACAATTAAAGTTGGAAATAACTATGTCGTCAGAGAATGTAAGGAGCCCGACTTATTATTATTGAAAATAAGCTTGATAAAAAATATTTATTATCCAAATCGCTGTGTTAATTACGTCACCACATTGTCCTCCCAATATGTAAACCAGACGTTTAAAAAATTTAAAGTGCCCAACTAGGACATACACCTGGGCAAAACGTCATCGGACGCTATTATGGTATATTATGAAAATGAGAGGAAAGTTCATGTAGGCTGGAATCGATCGAGATCAATTTTGGGAAACGCGAATGGTAAATTTGAAAATGTTCTCTACGATTGGTATCACTTACTTTTATATTCGTTCCGCGCTTCTCCATTCGAACGGTGGGTTTTATCATCTTGTAGTAACTGCCGGTTCACAGATCTTTGGTCGGCAAGAGCACCTAGAAAGTAAACATTTCCTTCTTATTACCCAAGCTTTGTATCCTGCCTAAGGATTAAAATTAATTCAAAATATGCATGAGGTCGTTGAACTCGAACAAGTACACACCGTCTACAATTCTAAATTGTCACACATAAATAAACCATATTAACACTATTATTCAATGACATATAGCTATCCATATCACGTTACCAATCAAAATATAAAAACAAATTTAAGTGGGTACTCAAAAATTTACTTGAGAATTGTTATCACAAAAAATCTTTCACGAGTGCTGGCAATCGACCAAAAGTTCGATACCATCATCGGACAAAAATCTGAGATTCTCACAATCTAAACAGTGGATGCTATTGCACTTGGAATAGATTTAGATTTTCGAAAAAAAATTGAAAGGACGATCGAGCACTATCGGAACGAAAGGCAGCATATGATTGACTGGCCATTTCGGTTACTGATACAAAACGATGATACCGTTTAGTGTAAGAATGTAGTTTGTAAAAAATTGGCGAATGACTAGCGGTAATTTGATGGGCCAGACGAGACTCCTAAACAGGGCCCCAGTCTATGCTAGACAGCGCTCCCACATTATTACAATTATAATCTCGTCTATTCCCAGACCCCAAAGAACTGAAGACGTCTTGCAATTTCGAAAAAAAATGACTTCTCGATTTTTTTTGCAAATCCAACCTACGTCCGTTCGTTTGCGTGAAAAAAGGTGAGCGATTTTATTTTACCTATTATGTAAAGGTGATTCGTGTCAAAATTGATAATGCAAAAAAGTGCATAAAATGGTTAAACTTCCTGAAGCTAAAGTGCATTGTTATTTTAAAAGTGCAATGAAAAAACAAATGCGCAACAATCAAACTTACGATAAGAGCACACATTAACGTGTTACAACTAAAAAGACAATTATCGTTGGTGATAGCGAGGAAAGTGGGTTTCCTCACGACGGCCCGACATAAAAAACCAATAAAAGGTAAAAAGTTTGTAAAAATTCAGACATTTAATTTCGACGAATTTTTTCGAAAAATTAAAGTTTAAATTTGAAAAATTTTAAAAAATAAAAGGAAAATAAAAAAAAAGTCTTACCGAGATGAAAATGTCATTTAAAAATGTTCACAGGATTAAATTTCCAAATAGGATCCCACTATGTTGCGGTGATTACAATGAACGCACACACACACTACGACAGTGAAAATACGACTAGGCTATGCGAACGGGTTTGCAAACTTACAAAACCGCATAGCAACTGGTCAACTTACGTATAGCTTCGTAAATCCGATTTCGAAATGTGCACAACAAAGACGAATCGTGAAAACGTAAGTTCCACGGTTCGTATCACATCATGAACTCGTGAACGCTGTAGTGGGGAAAAGCGACCTTCCTTATTCCAGATTTAATTTTATATACACCCCATTTACCCTCTATTTGAGTTTATCATCATCAATGACATCTCCATGATACAGTCAATCAACTTAGCATAAAAAAAACCACATTCGTCAGCTTCAAATTGCAGAAATTTAGCGACAAAAGTGCAAAAGTCGGACCATGGGCTGGCGGGACGAAAGGGGTTTTGTAAAATGGCCACCAGTCTGAAATTGTTCGGTGCGCATTAAATTTATATAAGTTTTCTTGCAAAACAATATTCAAAATAAAAACTTTTAGTGCTTATTATGGCTCTACGTTACTCCACAATCACAAAGAACTCGTCAAGTTTCGAAAATGTCTTTTGCGATAAGAGCCACGCGCCGTTTTTCACTACATTCTGTAAATTGGAATTTTCGCCTCATTTGGGTAACAAATTTCATTATTTTAACTATAATTCGATCGAGCTACGCAAAAGAACCAAAATGCGATGATAACGAAAGAGAATTACTAAAGGAATGTTCACACGTCACCTGAAAAGTAGATGTTAGCACAAGGTTGGCTTACAAATTGATAAAAATTACAAAAAAACCAAAAGAAGTTGCCTTTTTAGCTTGCAAAGTTACCTTCGAGTCGCAAGTAACACCAATTTGCCAGACAAAGTGGTTTTTACGGCTTCTACGACCAAAAAATTCCCTTTTTTTCTTTAAATTTTGATCTTGAAAATGCACAATACAACCAAAGAAAATAAACAAAATAGCAAGTTCAAAATCCGATTCATCATAGTTCGAAGTTCAAAAAAATAGTTAGGGATGAGTAATTCGCTATTGCACAAGATTTTGTAAGCGATTGCACTACAAACATTTTGGATATCAATGTTTTGGAAAACACAAAAAATTGACACACTTTTTAGAACTAAAATGTTCTTAAGTTTTCACAAATCCGTTTGAAATCTTTAGATTTGAACAAATTTTCTCTCTATTTTCTATTTTTCTTTCCAGTTCATCGTCTGATGATGATGGCACCGTAGCACAAAAACGTTTGCGATAATATTAGGTGCATTTTATTTTCTGTGAAAACTTAAAAACAATTTTTCTAAAATATTAAAGAAGTTCCACCATGATATTTCCCTAATCTTTTCCGAAAAAAAGGATACAAGGAAACGCAGCTTTTTATAAAGAGTTATTAGTCGCACCCGCATTGATTGCAAACGAATTTCCGGAAGAATTAATTTTTGTTTCAAAGCAACCAGACAATTCGGATTAAAAAATCCCACAACTAAAATATAAAAATTTTGAAATATGATTTCAAAAATATTTTAAAAAACTTTTCAAAAATCGGCATATAATTATTTGAATATTGTTGTTTCGCCCCCCATGTTTCGCTTTTATTTTGACTCATCGGACGGATACAACTAATAAGCATCTGATTCATTGAAACAAACCATTTCTGAAATTTTGTTGTTTAACCTGCTAATTTTTAAGTATTAATTTAATATATCTAATTAAAATGAAAATGATATAAATTTAGCGTTACGATAATAAATAAAATTATTCAAATACATAGCAAAACTCAAACATCATTGTCGAAATTGTTGAAGTCGAAGAGCTGCCAAGTTGACGATAATATTGATGTCGACAGTTCCCCAATTGCAACAATATGTGTATATTGAATCGTTATTTTAATCCACAATTTATAGGTACTTGGACCCGTTTTAATAAAAATGCTATTTGTCTGTCGACGTTTCGTTAACTTTATTGTAAGCTCTTCAGGATTATAATATTAAAAATTAAATTTATAAAATAACTATGCTATTACACATAAATAAAGCAAAATGTTGGAATCATAATTTTGCGAAAAGCTACAAACCTTTCAAAAATGCAACAACTGGTTCACCTATTACTAATTTTTCGCAAAATGAGTCATTGTCAAATAAAGTTTTCCTGGATGTTTTAACTACAACTTCTTCAAGTGACGCGACGAATTCGTACACTTAAAAGTCGAAATTTCGTTTGCATGAATCAAAGCCAAAAAATGAATAACCTTCACATCCTGTCGATTTAAATATTTTGTTAGTTTTATAGCTTGGAATTATTTTTGATAAAACAACAAATCGCAGACGCGATTTTGTCAACAAATTGCGATAAAATATCATGTTTATGGATTATTTGTTATATATTATCATCCACACCATTATCAATTTAAATGATTCCAAGTCGAAACGTATAGACTTAACATTATTTCGAATGATCATCCAGTGATAAAATTCTGAAATTTGTATTTCAAAATTTAACTTTATAAATGAAACATGTTGGAACAATAAACAGCCTTGATACTTTGATAGTTTTAAAGTTTACATTCAAATTTTTCGATTGTACATGTTTATTGTTTATCTCAAGGGTGGGGTCAGTTGAATACCATGAAAAATACCAATTGCTAATTAATAAATTTCAACAAAATGGTTTATTTCGTTTCTGCAAGTCAAGTGCTGTTCACATAAAGATAAGTTGGAAAAGGCTTGTAACCACTAATCGCATTGAAGTGTCTATCTGTAGTTCAATTTGATTGGTTCCTGCAAGCTTCCACAATAAATGCGATGTTGGCCAAAACCGTGCGCAGTCGTGGAACATTTTTGGGCTTAAGATTTTGGAATTATCCAGTGCACTTCCAAGAAGAAGTAACCCCGGAGATAACGGAAAATTGACAAGGCCGAACTGTTGCAGAGAACACAGTTTATAAATATGAAAATCCAGACACTAACGATAGGCTTGGATGGTTGGTCGCCCATGCGTTGTAATGTAACGACTCAGAGTCCCGGTGCAAGCGTTCCAATTTCTTATCTAAATTAAGGTTTCCTACATTTAATTGAATTTAGTACAACAATGTACAATCGTCCTTATAATATGCATACATATTAATGTATGTATATGTAGATAGTGAAAACGTCTGCAATTAAACATTACGGTAACGAGGCAGGCATTTAAATGTATTGGAGTATGGGGCACATGGCTTAAACGATAAAAACAGTGACGGCGCCAGTATTTTTGAAATGGGTGGGCACATTTGGGATGGACAGGAGCACACAAAATTTTAAAAAACTCAAAAACCAACTTCAGATGTAAAATATAATTTGGATAGGCCCCCCCCTGGCGCCGTCACTGGATAAAAATAACAGCGAAGAACTAATAATAAAAATAAAGTTGTGTACATTTCAGTTCTCGAGTCTGGAAAGGTATGGCGCCTAATAAGTAAGCAAATTACATACGGAAGTCTCTAATGTACCGAAAAGCACGTTTTATTGCTGACTAACTATAATAATAAATTTACCCCCTTGTATGTGTTGGCTGGACTATTATCAATGCCATAAACCTGATATTTTCTTATCTACTGCAATGATTAAAAAATTCGAGTTCACACGATCGAAATACAAAATGTGAAACGTAACCAAACGGTAATCGATTAGTTGCATTTTGCTGTAGTGCCACTTATAAACAAGTTAAGTTGAGCATTACAAAATAATTAGTCGACGTAAAAATCAGTACAAAATTTGCATTACTTACCCGGTGGTAAGTGAACTTTCTAGTTTATGACAAAATTAGACACAAGAGAATGCCAAAGAAGGAGAAATTTTTGAGTGGGTCTTATCAAAAAATGAAACGCTGCAAGAAAAACCAACGCGGAATGAGCGAAAACGCTGTTGGCGCGCTACAAAAAAATGTTTGTAGTCACACCAGTTTATGTTGCAAAGAATTTGGTAAATTTTAATAAATTCTGTTAGATAATCCCGTTTTTTAAAAAACCTATTAATTAAATTAATTAAATCTCGGCATCACATACCACACCAGCGAAATGTATGTACCAAGATGTAAAACACCGAAGAAGAAAAACTGGACCAAAGTTTGGAATACATTTTTTGAAAAAAAAAATGTAATAAAATAAGAATTTTAGAAAAATGTAGAAAATTTAAAATGGAACTTGTCTTAATGAATGCAAATTTATCATCGTGCTTCATTCCCATATACAAAAAATCAGCTGCAGTTTCAGCCAACCATCAACATAGCGATAGTTAATTAATTAAAATTATAAAACACCTTTTAATTAACTTTTGCGCCATGAAAACAGGAAAAGTGCGAAGTGATACGTATCGTTCAAAATGCAAAG
Source organism: Cantharis rufa (assembly GCA_947369205.1). Taxonomy (NCBI): domain Eukaryota; kingdom Metazoa; phylum Arthropoda; class Insecta; order Coleoptera; family Cantharidae; genus Cantharis; species Cantharis rufa. The sequence continues at coordinate 12,169,640 of OX376303.1, forward strand.
ATTTTTAGAGCATCAAACGTACAAAAACTGATTCCATAGCTGAATAATTATTAATGACAACGTGTCTTTTGATCAATATTGCAATGATGATGAAAGTTTTCAAAAACAAAACGTCCGAGTTCATTAACACATTACCGTCCGGAAGCCTATATATAGGCTTGAAAGGTAATACAGGTAATTAAATTATTTCTGATCTTAAAATAAAGAATTTTAAGATCTGAAGAAGTCAATTTGAAGGCAGGAACTTCAAGTTATTAAATTATTATAATATGCCGTTTCTTGCAAATAATAATATACTTGACTTTGTCACGAAGTCATAGATTTTCTGCCTAACTTGAAACTTTCATAAGAAAATGCAAGAAAAAGGGAAAAAAGATATAAGACAATTAATTTAAATTAAATTTACAGCAATATATTATATAATGCAATTTATAAAATAATTGAAGATGTGGTAGGCAATATGAGATATGGAAGAAAAGAAAATAATAGAAGTAAACAAGAAGAAACGTAAAAGATTCAAAGAAACACCGAAAAAGGATATGATTAAAAATTATAATCTTTTGTTGTTAAAGAAAGAAGAAATTCAATAATTTACTGTAAAAATAAAATTAATTGGGGCGGGAAATGTACTGTGTTCACCACGTTAATAAGCAAACAAACACGCAATGGGGTTACCGGGGATATGGGTGGTTTGCTTAGTTAACTTTTGGTTTTAAAAGTAAATAAATAGGAGCTTAATTTATTAAAAAATAATTACTTAAAAATTGTATTTAATTGAATTAGAAGAAGAAACGAAGAAATACGACAATACAACAAATTCAAACAAATTCATTATCATGATTTATTTCCAGAAATATGCAATATTAAATTAAAATATAATGTTGCTAGTTTTAAACAATAGGAAAACATCTTTCACTTAGCGCAAAATAAAAATTCGAGTATGGGAATCCCCTAACAAATATTTTTCTGATTTTCAGACAATGTTCCTATGGAAAATGCTTAAACGACATTTCGTACTGAAACGAACCAAGGTTTCAAAATTAGCGGAAAAAAGCAATTTTTCTATTTAAAGGTTTGTACAGAACCCAATTGATATTATTTTAATTCAAGAACAAACAAAAATATTTTTTTAAATTTACAGGAAGTCAACATGGGCATTTTTGAAATTTTTCTCTTCGACTAATTTTAACCCTGCTGGAGACGTTGTCTCTGGGAGGCATGTAAAGCTCTGACAAAAAAGCAGAATCATAAACCAATGTTGATCACGAATTTATTGTTCCGGTGAATAAACCAAAAAATCCGGAAGAAATTACAAGAAACCAAAGAATATTATATTCGCTGTGGTTTGTAGTGTGGACTTCTATGAGGATTTCGTCTTTTTGTGGTTAAACAGCTCGGTTGCGATTGATAATGTTGTAAAAACCTTTTGACACATTTATTCGAGAAAAATCTGCCATTGTGAGTTAATTCTTTAGGCCGCTCAAATATAGGATCCAAACACTCGTGAACAGAAAAGTTTTAATTAGCTTTTGACTTTAGAAGAATCAGTCGTGTGTATGACAGATTGACGTTTGACCCCCGAAATGCTACAATAGAGGGAAATCGTTAAAAATATCATACAAAATTTAGATGGAAAAGTCGATGACGACCGTGGATATTTCGTGTGAAAATTGAAAACCGCTTTTAACGAAACGCAAATATTAAAACTTTATTGTGTGTCTGAAATAAAGTCATTTGGTGTTATTTATTGTTTGCTAGAAATGTGGTTCTGTGGTCACCGACCAATATCATCCAAATTTAATTCAGTAGTAATTCTGTAAAATTAAAATAATAATTCTCTCCTTCGGATCTGTTTACCACATTAAATTGGATATGAAATCATACGTCACTTGAGTATTTATCTTAATCGATTCCCAATGCATATTCTTATTCAATTTACTTGTAAATTATTACTTTCGATGCCGAAGTCGAATTAAAAAACGTCTGGATAGTTTTTCAATCCTTCCGAAGCTCTGCAGCACACAGTTTTGAAGTACAAAGCGAAAAACCGAATCGATTTTATATTCCTTTATTTCTGTCATGCACATTTACTACTTTTGAATTATTTTTAATGAAATATTTAGCGCCAAAGAACCAAACTGGCCAAAGCAATTAATTCAGTTTACTACAAAACGGTGCGGTCATTTTGTTAAGTTAAATTCGATTGCGTAGTTTTAAAATGGAATCCAATCCAGATGTTTTTCGCTATCTAAAGGTTAGCTGCAATAACTTATGTGGTAACTTAAAGGCAATAACATAATTTTATATTGCAATATAATTTTTACCAATACTTATTGAAAAATATTTCATTTCGACGGCGATTGTTTTTCCATTTCGACCAATTTGTCTCGTATTTGAAGTTTCCCGCCCCTTTTTGTTGTTTATCTTTTTTTAACCATTGGTAGTGCTTGATGTTATAAAATCAAATTCGTGGATTGGTTTTTCTTAATTTGAAAATTAACCTGTTTCGGATTGATGAATACTCATCAGGCCAAAGCATAAGGTTGCGAAAATTACCGAAAAAAATTTTAAGACAGAAAATAAACGTTTGGTTTTAAGTTTTTACGTCCGATTTTAGAAAGAGAAACAAGGTGAAGATTTAGCTACAAACTGAGGGCGAAATCGCAGACCAAATTTTTATACACCCGATTTTGTTTTTTAAAATATTTTCTCAGATTTTCCTTTACTTTCCTTTATTATAGATTTCCAGATAATAGCACTTTGTACAGCAAAATATGTCAAATTGAAATATTTTGTAATGCAGCCTGAAGTGCAGATAAAATGAATTTATTATTTACGACAGAAAGTATTCAAAAATGGCGAATTTCTAGCTTTTCTCCGAAGCTCGTCAAACATATTCCGCATTTACAGGATAATACCGTAATACTCAATTTTGACGTGAAGTAATAATTAGTATAGAAAATATTCATTTTCAACGTTCAAAATTGCAAGTTAAAATAGAAACAAGTAGATTTTGATAATTTTTAAAAAATTATTACTATTTTTAAAAACTGAAAAACTTTGAAATAAATAGGAAAACTGAATTTTTTTCAGGCAACCGTCAAAATACCGAATAATAATATTTAGCAATTCCAAAGGTACGGGGCTGCAAAACAACATACTGCAAGTACTTACAAAATTTTAAGTTAATCAGTCAAATAGAAATTGAGATGTTACATCAACCACTTTGAAAAAGGACGATTTTCTACTTTTAAGAGTGGATACTTGAAGAACATTAAAAAAAACGGACTTTTCAAATTTCTAGACCAGAATACTTCCTGAAGAAAATAAAAAGAATTTTCTTGTCAAACTTCATCCATATTTATTTTTGGAATATTGCGGATACCGGTCCTCCAATGTAGTTTGAAAATCAAAATTAAGTTCTTTATGTTTCAAATTTTGACTTTGTTAATAGTTTAAACTAAAGAAGGATATCCCAGAAATTTTTGTGGGCATTTAAAAAATATATTGTTGTTTTTTCTTTTGTCAAGCCTATCTTAACTTGATGGAGACGTAAAATTTTGTATTTTTTGGGAAACACTTTGCCGTTTAGACAAAGTAGGACTTTTGTTTTGATGGATATAAAATTTTATGTTGAAAACATAAACACTTTGTGTGGAAACGTCAAAAATTAAGTTGATCAGATATATAATCAGCTTTTAGTATGTAAATTGGAATAAATAAAGAAGAAGCTGGAATAATAATTATGAAGTAATCAACATCACTGCTTGATTGAGGTAAACAGAAATTGAAATATTAAAAACTAATCAGAAGATGAGAAAAATAAATAAAATTATTTTTTAGTTCAAGAAGAATTCGCCATTGAAATTTTTATAAAATTTGAAATATCCTACATTTTACAAAAAAAATGAATGAAGAGTTTTGTAGATGCGCTGTGGATAATTGCAGAAACTTGGACGACAAGACTTATTATTATATAGAGCTGAACCCCAATTTTATGTTAAAATGAGTGGAACCGTTTTTTTGAAAGTATGGAATACTTTTCTATCGCAACGTCCACTTTTGTATGTCAGATTTACTTTCAGGATTATTCCCTTTACTTGTACAGCGGACTTTCGTCTTGGGAAAAAAAAGTAATCGAGCAAAAAATACTTATCGACACCCGAGATAAATCAATAGGGTTATTTTGAATTTTCTCAAATTTCCCTTTACTGGTATTTCCCCGGCAAAATCCTTAATTAAAATTAAAACAATAATATTTTCGTATCGTGGTAATTCGGCTGTCCTCAAGTTTCTGAAGAAACTAAATAGGTCGCTTTTCCTAGGGGGGGGGGGTTACAAAAAAACTCCCCCTAAATCCATCAAACTTAGAACTTAAAAATCATATAATCAACCCACAAAGGTAACATGTGATTTCCTGATCATTAAACAATTAATTATTTTCAGTGGAGCTACATAATATCTGAAAGGAAGCACAAGCCTTTACCAAGGCCCCATATATCGTAGGGGCTCAAATAATATCATTATTTTAATTTTAATTAATATTTTGCATGGAAGCTAATGAAGTGAAGCATGGAAGTTGGAAAATTTATTAGGCCTTGGATCCCAGAGAACCTATTACATAGATCATTAATATTGATTTGATGGAACTTTTGCTGCCGCTGAAAGTTGCTTATCTCTGTGGAACTAACAGAAAAGAGAACATTTCTAATTTTTTAGTTTTAAAACAAAATCTTCGAATTGTTCATTCCACTACAGAATCATTAAAACTGTAAGTATTATTTCTCAAAAAGGATACCCCGTGGTTAGGAGTTGATGTTAAATTATAGGTCTCATGTCCTATGTCTGCAATGCAATTTCGTACGCAGATGATTACAAGACAAAGTCCTAAATTACGAGGAAGAAGAAAATCATTAGGATCTTCAGCAATGTGGGCCGAGACAATCATCGCAAGTCAAAAATGATGAAAACGGTATTTGAACTCGGCCCAACTGAATCTTTGGAGTGCGGAGTAGGATCTTACTTAGTATTATTTAATTCATGATAAAATTGGGTCACGATAAGGAATAATCTCGTAGATAATAAAAAGATGCGTATTGCCAAAGATCGTATAGCCTTATTAAAAATTTTTGTCATTATTTGATGATTATTATAATAATTGCGCCATTGAAAATGCGATAACAATTGTGTTATCGAAAATTAGTTCAAAGCGAATGCATATTTTAATAAATTAATTTTACATAAATAACATAATTGTGTAATAAAATAATTTCATTCATAAATCGATGTATGTCATTCAATAAACGCTTATCTACACGTATAATATAAGCAATAATATGATTACAAAAATTTGATAATCAGCTGGCGATGGCGCCTCGATCTGTTTTATGCTCACCAGGCGCTTCCAATTGAAGCTAAATATAATATTGAACAATTTTTGTTTTGATAACTACACAATTTTTGCACATTAAAATAATAAATTAGTTACCCATCGTACAAAAATAAATGTAAATAATCAAACAAGTTGTATCATAAAGCTATTTTCGTCTAAAAAAAAAATACAAAAATAACCGAAAGGGTCCTCAAAACCAGTTGGCTCCAATTTTTATCTACCCTATCTGCAGATTATCAAAAAGTACGTAAGAAACTGTGGAATTTTGAGTTGTATAATAAAAAATAAGAATAATCATTTCGTAATGCTGCAGACACAAATAAAATAAAAATCGAGACATGGAATCGCGGAAACGTTGGCAAAGTAAGTAGTTAATTTTATCACATTATTTAAAATGCTAGCAAGCTTTTACATTTATTAAAAGCTAGGTAACTAAAAATAACTGTTATATAGCTTTGTTGTGTCTAAAGCAATAGCTCTACTTCCTGGAAGGTCTATTTTTAGTTGTGAAGATTTTTTAAATTGCTCACTTTCTTCCATTGGAAGAATTTACTAACCGAGCGCCGATTGCGGCCCGCATAAAATTTGACCGACCCCAATTTTTGGCGGCGCGGTCCCGAAATTTTGAATTTTGCAAAATGCGAATATTTTCTAAAATATTGCAACTTCGTACCTAGACTCGACTTGTTAGCGATGATTTAGTTAAAAGTATAAATAAATTTTCCAGAAGAACGCACAAAAAGCAAATTAAATTTAATAAAGAGAAATTAACTTACACTAAATATGCAACGCCAGCTGCAGGACTAACAATTAATTTGTAAAGATGAGAAAGAAGAAATAAATCACATACTATCACAAACGGTTAGCGAAAATTGTATTGTTATTAATAAACAATTTGGAATGCAGTTGAAGCAAAAAAGAAAAGGAACACAACAAACTTGTAGACACGACTTATCAAGTTCGAATGAAGCTCGCTCGCACTTCTCGGTCTACGGTCTCGCCCAATGGATCGACCAGGAATTTCAACTCGTATTCTCGAGCTCTAGTTATTTGGTATTGCACCCAAATAGTAGGCACGTGGAATACACATCCTAATGATTTCGGAACGATCATAATTAATCGTAAATGCTTACTATTTAATTACCCATATTTTGTTTTATGCATTTTAAATATCGCGAGCCCAATACACAATAATAATTAATTCGTCTCTCTTGAGGAAAGGAGAAGAGAGCGCTTAAGCATTGCATAAACTAATGACCGGAAATAACCGCACCACAATGGAAACACATTGCGACACTTACTACTTGGGGAAGGATGAAACTTGTTTCTATTTATTTTGTAGTCGATTAAATTTTGACAACAAAATAATCGATAAGTTTTTTTATCAAAAGGGTAACCTAAATATTGGGGTCGCTTTCAGGTATGGTATGTACACAGATAATAAAACTTCTTATGAAATATGGTTTATCGAAACCGGTTTCACCGGAAATGATATCGTGTATTATATATTATACGAATTAGGTATATTAAAATGCCTATTTTAAATAGTTTTGCTTTTATGCGCTTTCAAAAAGGGCTCTTCAAATCAACACTTGATTTGTCATCCTAATCGCTCGAGTCGCTACTCATTGTTTATCACTTTTAGGTTATATCTGCCCATGAATATTATTCAAAAATAAATAATACGTAATTTATTCATGGTTTAGTTGGGGGAGACCTCGTCACGTAAGAATGCTAAACAAACTGACGGTCACAACTCCACAACACTTCAAACATCAATGGACGATATCAAGATGGAAGACACGGAAGTAGTCGCGTGTTGGGAGGTTTTTGTGGACCCTGACCCCTTTTGACAAAACAATTTTTTTGAATGAGAACTGTATTGACCTTGGTTCCCCTGCAATCGCAAACTTTGCAAATAATGTTTTTGTGATGGCATGTTGCTCCAAATACTTTGGGTACACGTGATTCCCAATCTTGATACGCAGACATTTAAAAAATTTTACCACCACACCTGAAATGAAGAAACCTTTCTTCATTTTACTACAACTGCAAAAATACAAACAAAAATAAGGGGGCCTTGAAAGGTTTCAGAATGTTATTTTCGAAAAATTTAGCCCGCATAACAAAATGAGTTTTGATATGTCTGCTGTGTATCATCAATTCTAGTTTCTCCGACTTTGGAACAGAACCTCTTCAAAATGGACGTATACTCTGCACCGCAGATCAGGTAGTCACTTGACAGAAGACACTTCTTCAGTACTTCGAGCGGCTTGAGACCACCCTGACCTTAAAGGCGTTGAGAGGAAATTGATTTTCAAATTTTTCTGAAGTAATGCCGGTAAGTGAAATTTGGTATTTAGAAATATTTGCAAGGTTACGTTTCGAAGATAAAGATATGAAATTTTAGGTTTGGATGTTGAATAGAAAGTTCAATTTAAAAATTTTCAAAAAAACATTTCGAAAAAATTCCAAGATGCACCCTCAGATTTTAATTGAATAACACAGCAATATATTGTCATGTTCCAAAATCCTTCTTTGAATGTTTTAATATTTTATTTAGAAAATTTGTATTATTTTTGTGAAAATTTTATTATTTAAATTTGTAATTTCTGGTTTTCCCGCCAATTAGTCAAGGTGGCAATTGTAGTGAGCGGTGAAAACCAGGCTTTTTGCTAAGATGGCCGCGGGAAGAGGAACGTAGAATTTTTATATTCTCATTTTATTTGAGATTTTGTATTTGAAAAGTTTTATTTCGGAATAAATTAATTTATGTTTTTTGAGTAAGTGACTTTCAATTATTTGGAGTTTGGTTGTCCCAGTTTTGGACAAAATTTGGATAACTTTAGGAAAAAATTATATTTTTGGTAATTGAAGATTGAAATAAGAGAAAATAATTTGGACAACTGAAATTAATGATTAAATTTGAAGACAACGTAAATGAAACTGATATCGTTCGCGTATGGTCAGGTTATCTGGTCGATTTTTCGAAGTTTGGGAAATAGAAACTATCACTTCAATGACGAAGTGATATTTTCTATGTCCAAATTTTCCGAATGGCACTTGAAGAAAAATAATTTTTTAAATGTTGTCCGGCTAATTTATAATCCAAATTCCAATATCATCCAAATTGCAACTTAATAAATTTTAGAACCAAATGGAAAAATTAAATTGACGAGATATCTCGACCCAGGTGCCAACGGTGTCTAACCTTTCGTGATACCTTCAAATCAATTTTAAATTTTATTATAAAATTTTCGTTCAAAATTATTTACAATTAATCCTTCAATACTTAAACCTATCTGTTTATCTTTCTCTAATGATATAATCTAATTCCGTCTTCCAGAACTCAATCTCATCAAAATCAATTTTTACTCAAATTTTTGAATAATAATGACCAAATCAATAAAAATCATATATTGAAATTAAATAAATTTATTTTCCACACAAAATTCTCGAAACCAAATTCTCAAAATTATACGGGAGATTCCTACTCTTTAACCGCTTTAAATTTTAAAAAACCACCCCGTAATTATCAGTCACTGTTGCGCTAATCAAAACATGTCATTCATTTAATTTAACAAAAAAAATTTCTCACTCACCGGCGTCCAACAAAGCAATTAAATTAAAACATCCATCTGGCATCGGAAACTCAAATCCAAATCAACATCCAAATTATAAAACTATGAAATTTTCTCTCACATTCAAAATTACTATAGTCAAAAATATTCTCAAACACAATTCGGGTAACATTTAAATACTTTTTAATTTTCCAAAAATTTTACGTTTTACTTTTGATAAGTTCCACCATGTTCTTGATACCCAGCTTATCTTCCCGGTACCAACTATTTCCTTTTCAAAATTTTATCACATCACTAAATTTTAAATTTTGCAGCGGCAAATATCGTCTTTTAAATTAAAACTCACTCAATTCAAATCCCCTCAACGTAAACTTTACAAATCTAAAAATGGCTCTTATTTAGAGATTGTGAAACAATATTAATATTTTGAAATTGAAATCAAAGTGTAGAGTTTATAAAAAAAGAGTTATGGAGATTCGTGATGCTGGTTTTAGGTGGTGATGATGATTATTCATGATGCCCTTTTATGAGCACAGGAATTGCAAAAAATTAATGAATTTGAAAATAACATGACAATATACATCCAAATATTATGGTGTCATGTGATGAAGTGTTGAATGAAATAAGCAAATCGAAAAGAAAAATACCCTAGTACCGCACCCCCTAGTATTTTAGCTTACGCCAACGATTCTGTCGCCCCTAAATAAAAATCCTGGCTACGCCCCTAGATTCACCACTGGTTATGGTCACTGCGTCTTGAAATGCATATTATTATAAAAAGCTATTTTCGTCTGACTTTCCTAATGCAATGTACATCAAATTAGTTTATTATTTTACACTATCAGCTTAAAAACGATTAAAGAATTACCCAAGAAGGACGGATCATTGCGGCCCTCAGGCCGCATAATTTGTAAGATCGAGTTCTGTTATTTTAAAATGTATTTCGTTAATGATAGCGGAATTTTACTTAAAAACAGAGACCCCTGTTTTCTAGACTTTCTTCTTTGGGATATGTGTCGCATATAAGAAATTTTTTAAAATTAGACTTGTTTCCGAGTTTTACTCAAAAACATCAATGTCAACATTATTCATGATGCCCTTTTTTGAGCACAGGAATTGTATTTATGCGGGCACCCTATTTGTTGACGGAAAATGGCTAATTTACGCACACAAATTTTCGTCTCCACCAGGGAACCAACTTGGTTTAACGGCACCAGTAAACTTAAATAAGCTATTAATTTGTGCTCATCCTCAAAAAGAAAATTATATTTACCCACTCAGGATGGGCAACATCTTAGCGGCCCGGGAAATAATATTTGTCGGCCCTTTTTTTAATTTCCGGATTTGGCTAAAATATACATTTACAGGGTGTTGCGCATTTTTCCTTTAAAATTAAATAGAGCATAGTTTTATTGCAGATTTCTATGAATCAGATTACATTTACAATCCAAAAAACATTCGTTTATGTTTAGAAATTAATGACCCACAGTACAGACCCTCTCCTTGTTAGACGTACTTTCAGCCACCGGCCCTGCGGGTCTCTGAACAACCGGCCTACCGGGAAATTTCCCGGTTCGTCTTATGGCCCATCCGCCCCTGTACCCACTGATATAAATAAATGCAGGGGATGGGCGGAGTTATATTTACAGAAACAGCCAATAGAATATTCACATTGCATATTTACGGATTTTGGTACTTTTTTTACCAAATTTTTTGATAACTCTCAAAATGTTTGTATTTGTAATTTACGCTCTCGACTACCTCAATTTCGTTAGTAAATTTTAAAATTCGTAGCCCAGGGTATTGTTTTATTCTTATCTGCAAGAATTATAGGCTGTGATGATGAATATCAATCACTTTTGTTGTTTTGTTACCACATAGGGGTGAGCGTAGATTCGAGATAGACAGATCCTACTTACCTAGGGTGGGTGAAAATTAGGTGTCATCTTGTCGCCTTATATGTTACACCAATCTATAAGATGTGAATTATCGCACTTGGTAGTGATTAACTGGTTCTTATAGAAATAACTATTTACTATAAATAAACTAAAAGTTGTTGTTTTAAAGATGTTAGGGAGCGTTCATAAACTACGTGGTTTGGCCAAGGGGGGGGGAGGGGTTAGGTAGAAAGCTACGCAGGGCTATGTGAGGGTACGGGGGGTTATAGTCAAGCTTACGTATTTATTATGAAAGCAATTTGCAAAATATAAGCGACAACATAATATGGATATTTATTTCCGTATTGGAATTTTTTTTATTTATATTTTATATAGGTGCGCTATTTGTTTTTAAAACAAATATCGGTGTTATTCATTTTTTATACCAAATAATTTTTTAAATAGTTTTGTTAACAGAAAGCATAACATGTCTTCTGGACTTTATAGAAAAAAAACTATGTTCCATCTAGGGGGGGGGGGAAGTATGGTAAAAGCTACGTTAAGCTACATGATGGGAGGGAGGGGTTCTAAAGAGGTCAAAATCAAACTACGTGGTTTATGAACGCTCCATTATACAGCCGAGGTATTAATAATTAACACGTTGGCATAATGCATTGCCGCGAAAATAACGGGTCTAGAAAATACATGCAGCATAAATTAATGTTGCTTTGGGGATAAGCTATTTTCAAATGTAACACTGTAGTTTTAGTACCTTAGTAGTAAGTTTAAGATAATATGTACATAAAAATATATTTTATCCGTTCTAACGCCTCATTAGATTTATCAGCGGTTTTAAAATCGTTCGATACCAAGAAGTACAGCATTAAAAAATTTATAAACCAATGTTAGTAAATTACTGTATGCACATTAGATATTTATTACCTCATAATGATGATGTGTCAACTGTATATTAGTACTTATACGTTGCAATTTGTCTAATTAAATTTAAATTTATTACAGTATCTACTTTGTTAAATTTTTAAAAAATTTGTAAGTGTTATTTAATGATATCTGAAATATATCTTAAAATAATTTAATTTTTGGCAAATTTTTATCTTCTCAAAAGTGCAACTCCACCGGCGACAGTTTAGGGTTAGCTTCCATTTCATTAAGTCAGGCTAACTTTTTATACAGCAATAGAATGAATCACAGTCGTATGCTAGCCTGTTTTTAATCTGAGCTGAAGACATTCATGGAAACAAAAATTAGAAAATTGATTGGATCAACCCTAACAGGTGGAAAATATTGGACATAGGTTGGAAAACTAAACAGAGCTTTAATGTTGGAGAAGAGGTACGTGATTATCGGAGTAAAAGCAAACAATCGTGGACCAAAGCGAAAGTGGTAAAAGTGTTTAGTTTAGGAGGCTATTTATGCAAAGTATTGGGTTGCAATAATCAATGGAAAAGGAATTCAAATCTGACATTTACAAGAATGCAGAAGCATGGAAGAAAAGAAATAGCGATATCAACATTAAGGAATTCCAGGAGGGCAGACAGACAAACACATACTGACTCAAAAGAAGAGAACAGAAATATAAAAGAAATTACCCTTGAAAAGAAACCGGTGTAGCTGTAAGTAGAGAAAGAAGACAAATTAAAAAACCAAATAGATATGGAAGTTGATAAAAAGAGTATTAACGCTTTAAGGTGAGAGGTATGTAGTGTATTCATCAATATACTATTATGGGATTATAAGATATTCTCATAAGAGTATTAGTTATAATTACTATACCTATAAGTAAAAGAGTTTTTATAATAAAACAATTAAAAAGATTAATTCAAACATGACAGTAATTGAAAAGATTAATTCAAACATGAAAAGTCCTACTTACCTCACAGCGAAGACTTGCTACTATGGAAACATCTTGTTTTTTATGCAGACGCGCAGGAATAGATTAACGGATTTACATCTATTTATAAGAAACTAATGCATTTATCCAGGTTTGCTTCAAATAGATTAAAGAAAAAATATAATATATATGAACAATACAAAAAAAATACAATAATTTAAACAAATATAAAAATTGCCCTTGGGTTTAGTATATATGGTGAGTTCTTTCCTGCTCACTGTAATACCTTGGGAAATAGAAGAGATATTGAAAAACTAATTTTTCAAACCTTGACGAATTTATTCTAAACATCCAACAAACAATATTTTGGTGTCCTTTTAGCAACAAGGAAGTCTATCTTTTTAAATAAATTTACCGAATTTATTATGAGTTTACCAAATTATAATGACAGGAAAACGTACAAATAGCGGTGACAAAAAGTTACAATTTGGTTAATAGGTACATAAAAATTATTTCAACTATTAAAAAATAATCGAGATTTCTAAAAGAAAAAATTAAATATATGTAGGTATGATTCCACTACGAAACATTATTTTTTATAATACACACGGAAGCAGAAACTGTTATGTATTTTTCTTACCCAGACGACGTCGAAATAAAATCAAATACAATCGAAATTAATCACAATTTTGTGTTTGATCAACCGGGAATTTATTGTAAATAAATAATTCCAAGTGAAATTTTCTTGATGTGAGAATTTGCCCATTCCGGTGATGAAATTCATTCATTTGAAGCGATGCCATTTTTCAAAGAGCATAATTAATTCATGTTCCAATTTTTTTGAGTTGTCCTATAAAATAATTTTTATATTTACATAAAAGCGTTCCATATAATATAGCGATAAAATACTTAGTGAATTGTTGTGACATGGTAAATACAAAAAATATACAGCAGTTATGAATGAATGCGCGGGATAGGCTTGCGGAAATGGCACGGAAACAAGTGGAGCCGGAAACGGTAACTAAATTCGATTATGTATTCGATAAAAATTGCAACACTCATATGAAGGTCGTTATAAAAAATGTACCCATAAACTGTAAATTCCTTTTTTTTTATTAAAAAAAATTAATGTTACAATAATATTGCATTTGGGTCTTTACATACTTACACTATCTTACAAAACATAACTAAAACAAAAATATGTTAGATACTTATATATCGAAAGAACACAATTTAATTAATTTAATCGTTATATTATTCAAAATACTATTTAGATATGAATGACCTTTCTTTATTTACTTATTGTTACTATTGTCTAATCTACCGTCACAGCCAAAGCTGATAGAAGGATCTTTGTAATTGACCTATTGTACATAGTAATTTTTACAATATACATACATAATAAAATCAAATACATACATGCACAAAAACGCTTTGGTTTAAAAAAATTTAAATAAAATATGTATAGTAAAATTTATAAGTTCTACCCGTGGAATCCATTTTTAAGTACTTGTAGAAATAGATAAAATAGAATATGGCAGATAGAATGTTATTTAGCTAATTGTGAGCCGGAGAATTTTCATTAGCACCTAGTATGTACAAATCACCTACGTGAAAAATTGTTTTCCCTCAAGTAAAATTGTAAGTAACTACATATTTCCATTAGACAAGACTATCCAAGCGCCACATCCAAAGTCATCATAACCACGAAGCCTAAAATAGCACCCCATGTGGCCAATTTACCATTACCGCTATAAAAAAGAATACATTAAATTATATATACATACACAACAATTAGCTTAATTATAATTTTATAATAGGCCATTACTACAGAATGTTAAATTAAACATACAAAGATAAAAATAAACAGCGATACTAAAAAATGAAACAGCATATAATGTTCAATTATACTTCACACAGTCAGACAACCGTGGAAGTCTGCAGGTACACCTCTATACTATGTATGTAGCTCATAATTGTTAGCACTTTATAAGTTATCTAAATACACATCTTCATTTATACATTGCTATCTATCATGAAATATGCTTGATTAAAATTTTCTTCTTTTTGTTTGGTAAAGGTAATTTAAAAAATTCTAATTGGTTACACCTCGAGCACTTACGGAATGAGTTTTCTTCGATGCAATTAAAAACAGCAGGAACTACGTACAGAATTATTATTATGGCAAGGGAGGTCCTATCCCTATCTTAGGTGCGCTACTGAGTTTTTATTTAAATATGGGAAATATATTGCCGTTTGGCCCAAATCGAATAAAATCGAAAGTAACAAAGCAATAAAATAATAAATAAGGTATAATTAATTAATAGGTCAAAGCTTAACGTTATTTATAAATTATAAGTAATTAGAAACATTCGCTTATGGGTTTGAATATATTTTTGTGACAATAAGCCATTAGAATTTTAAAATAGTTGACAAGTTGCAAGTGCATTATATGAATAATATTATGGTAATGATGTGAACAAGTAATAATTAATAACCCGCATAAAAAGTCGCAAATAGTAAAAAAAAGACATACCTTGTATTCGCTTCCGGTATTATGTCGTCTACGACGACATAGATCATGGCACCCGCCGCAAAGGCCAACGCATACGGTAAAACAGGCCGAGCAACAGAGACTGCGATGGCGCCCAATACACCAAAGATAGGTTCCACCATACCGCTCAATTGACCATACCTATAATGAAATAAATAATTACCAGCTAGTTTTCTTATTTACTTAATTAGCATGAGAATAATTTCATTAGATGGAGCGAAGTCGTAAATTAAAACTTCATCAGCAAACAGAAACCCATTTAAAATTAAGTATACCCATTGAAACGAAGGTAAGGACTCAGATCTAGAAATGCACTCATTAGCACTAATAAATAAGCCTTTAATTTATAATAATTAGTTGTACTTTGCAGACAGGACCGGCCAATTACATTTGGGTCCTCACAGGAATATCGGCAGAGGATACTTATTTTTTACAAAATATAATCACTTAAAATCGGGGCCTGTATTCTGTGGTGGGCCAAAAATCTTATTGTATATCCGATAAATCTCTCCTCTATCCGGCTCCGAGTGCACAATTTTAAATATGCGATTAAAAATTTGCTTTTAATTTTTAACAAATTTTTCCAAAAAAAGGACATAGAAACCCATTTTAGGGTCGCTTAGTATAATTCATGGATTAGGGTCCGCGAAAGTAATTTTTTTCAAGTTTCATATAAACATACAGGCGGTCTTACTACCACCCAACTACGAATGCAACCGATATATAATTTGGAGTGTTCATGCCAAATATAAATAATATGTATGTAATTCAGGGCTTGCAGAATAGCTTTCAAATGAAACTTTTGCTGTGGGTAACAAAATACAAAATCTGAGGAAATCCAGAGAAATTCAATGAAATCTATTTATTTATATTTATTATTTCGAATAGAAATCTTAAAAGCAATTTAGGAGGAAATTCAAAGATTTTATGAATGGAAACTGATGTACAAAAATTTGCACTGTGATTCTCCCCTCGATTTTTGTTAAAGTTATAGTGAAGAGAGTCACAAGTTAAAAAATATTTGTAGAGAATTAATTTCACGAATTTTAAACCACCTTATATTGCGGACATGGGATTTCTTCTAATTTTGTAAATTTATTAAAACTGTCTTTATGAAATATTGATAACAGATACAGATCAATATGACCATCGCGATTTTAAACTGGTACAATATTTCAAATATGTGGTTTTCAAGTTTTATGAAATAATACTGCCAGAAACTATTATACATGCATTTAGTGAAGATTTAAATAAGAAAAGTTCATAATTTGAAAGAGAGAAAGAATCGAAATAAAAATCTAAAAATCATAAAAAGCCATCTAAGTGACCACCCTTACACCCGATCATAGGAAAATAACATGAAAATTTGAATATTTTTTAATTCCTGCTTCCCATTACAACGGATATTTCTTTTAAAAACGTTATTTTTTCAATTTATTTTTGAGTTTTTTACCATAATTAAAGAACAAAATATCAAGTTGTGGCACGGACGTAGCTATACATAGTTCTTGCATGAGGGGGTAAGTGTAATAAAAAAATTGCTACCTGCGGGCAAACAGAATTTTTCTCTACACGCTGGAAGAAGAACCAGCTTTAAATTTAGTGTAGATGCCCAAGATGTTTTTTGCCGGTTGCGAGGGGTATTTTCAAAGATATTAATCAACCACTGCTGGAAAAATTCACCAACAAAGGAAGGCCAACACTGACAATGAGATGGGAAAGGAGAAATTGTAGATACTTGTCTCTATATTATACGTAGTGGAGAAACATACAGAGAACAAGTAGTCTACGCCCACAGTACACTTTTTAAAATTAAAAAGTAAAAATAATTTACTTTATTAAATTAATTTAAAAGACCACGTTTGAAATGTATAAAGCAAGATAAAATGCTATTTTTACACTTTTTATGTTTCTGTAATTATATTAAGAATCCCACGGTCTATTTACCGGTTACTATGGGTATTCGGATAATATTCGCCTTGTTGCTTAGGCTAAGCGGGGTGTCCAGACCCCCTAAACACCCCCCTTATATATGTCCACGAGTTTTGGGTATCTTCAAATGCGGAAAAAACCTCTTTAAAATATCTTTTTCATTCATTCAAAAAATTCTATTTTCCATGTTATTTGAGGTGCAGGATCATCGCTACAACCCTTAATTTGGAGAACCAGAGATATTTTTGTTATGGCATCCTACCCTGGTTTAATTAAAATTTAATTTAACTGCTTAATTTGATATGACGTATAACTTCCTGTATCTGGTGTACAAGTAAAGAAAAATCTGAAGAAATGCGGAGAAATTTACGAGGAAATAGGAAATGCGAGGAATTGTACAAAATCCTAGGAAATCTTACGGAATCTCAGAAAACTCGAAGAAATCTTAGAAATATTATAGATGAAAGGAAATTCAAGTCGAAATCCGAAATTATATTTTTTAACTTATATAATTTTCACTGCCGGCAAAGGGCGGTATTGGATAAACCAAAAAAGAAGGCGAGCGACACCAAAGTAGTTAAGTGCCGGTAGTAAAGTAAAACAACTGCTTTCACAAAAAAGTGAATATTTAATTTTGACAATAAAATAAGGTAGTCAAGATTTTTTTTTTAATTCAAGACGTAAATTTAAAAAACAAGAAAATAACAACTAAAAATTTGTAAATATAGATTATAAGGCTACGGCCACGCTGTCGTAATTAAAAATTTTAATAACTTTTTAATAGTGAAGCTAGCCTTCAAAACAAAGATAAATTGCCCATTATGACTAAATGCGCAATCGACAATCATTGCAAGATTCATGAATTGGTGCGAATAAAAATTTTTTTTTTCAAAATTACAGGATTAGTACTATTGCAGGGAAGATGTCGTATCAGCATATTTTCATGATGTTTTAATCATGATTTAAACGCATTTGAATAACCAGATTTGTATGTACCTATGTATATTCTGTTAAAAATTATCCATTTTTATGAAGTTGATAGCGAATGCCCTAAGTGGGAATCAATAGGAAAACGTATGTATAGAATAAAAACTTTGTAAATGATATGT
This sequence comes from Cantharis rufa, assembly GCA_947369205.1. Taxonomy (NCBI): domain Eukaryota; kingdom Metazoa; phylum Arthropoda; class Insecta; order Coleoptera; family Cantharidae; genus Cantharis; species Cantharis rufa. The sequence goes on from OX376303.1 coordinate 12,187,937, forward strand.
AAGATTGATTATCTCCAAGTGCAATCGACATATGGATACAAATAACTACGTATTGCTTTAAATGTAACATTTTATGCAAAACTACTTAAAAAAATTGCTTTTCACTCATTACAAAACTACTCATCTCTGCTTGAGGTAAAGTTCGATAAATGCATCGCCTACACATTTGGTTTATATTATGTTATGTTGATATCTGCCTTTTATAACAAGCGTCAATGACTAAGAAATTTCTTTGCAATAGACCTAAACATATTATATAATTTTAATCTTTTCCTGTAATACGTTGGTCTTCAAATTATTGTCCCTACTTGCGATTAATAACCTGCTTTATTCCATTGATACTAAAGATACTATTATTTCGTTTCCCTTTAAATTTTAACCTTGTAACGTCATCTCATGACGTGCCGCACATGGAGAAACAACGTTTTCAAAGTTTACGATGCCAACGATAGTCGAAGGACGATTCTCCGAGAGGATTTGAGTATATTGTGGATATTTACGTGTGGGTAACCGCCGCCGCCGTGTCAATGTGTATTGAGTTGGATGTATCTTCCACTTGTCCGTTATGGTGGATCAGGTGTGCCCTTTGATGTTGTTAATTTTCTTGCATGTTGTTTTGATTAGATTTTCAGTGATTAGCTGAAGTGCGACCAGAAGTCGACTCTGGTCGAATGATATTAGGATTCACTTGGAATGTACATATCACGAATTTAGCTGATGAAAACAGAGCAAGGGTAAGTTACTATTTAAAACTTTTTGACTGGTTGTATCGATAGAAAATAGTTTATTTAGTGATTGTTCGATTTTACTATCATATTATCTGCATCAAAGAAATCTTGGTTGTGATTTCATTGGGATGCTTTCTCCAGTTAATTTGACTGAATTATTTTGAAAGTTAAATGTTTTTGTGTTGTTTCATATTATGGAATTTAAAATAATTGTACTATCAACGAGAGAATGAATTACAATTTAGTTTAATTTATGTATTTATTCATTCCTATATGGAATTCTGAAGAATACTTGATGCTTCATCGCTATAATGCTTCGCATGGGGGACCTACAGTAATTAATAATTTTTAGAGAGAGTTATTAGCCATACCCTAAAATTATTCGAATGCCTGAAAATTTGAGTCGCTTCCACCACGACAAATATTTTTTATTATGAAATAAAAACATTCTTCGCGAGATTCGAAAGATGCAAATTGATGCAAGAGGTCGCACTTACGAAACTCAAGAGTAGTTCAATCACAATGACATTAACTTTACTTTTAAATTTAATTAACAGTTAATAAAACTACGTAACAGTTACAAATTTTAATATCAAGTATGACATTTCGAATACAAAATCAAAAATAAGTTATAGTCTAGTTTACCGCTGCTCGAAATGCGATCTCTTCGCACTTTCTGGTTAAAAGCTGGAATCAATTTTAAATTGGTTCTTAATCCTTAAAATGCAAAATTTCGTAGAGAATTCAAAAAATGGTTCTCTGCTGGAGGGTCGTAGGGGGTAAACTGTAAAACTTACCTCAACAAGTACCAATAATTTTCAAATTTTTTTAATATGTTTTATCTTAAAATGGCCATAGCACCGAAACTATGGATTCTTTTGGGTTAATGCCCAACTTCTTTTTTAATAAAAAAAAAGGAACTTTCCTATAAACTGTGTGATTGTGATTCTTTATTGTCTGAAGTGGAAAGATTTTGAATTATGAATTAAATTAAGGAAAAAAATGTTAAAAAAGTCTAAGCTTTCCTATTTTTCTTGCCAACCCAAAAAGTTTTACAAGCACATCAACTGTTCCTTCCTTATTTAACAAGCTACTACTTTGGTTTCATAAAATTTTTTCGGCCAAGTAATCCATTTCAAGTAAAAACTGAAATTGGTTATAATAGATTTTTCACTGTTTTACATGAAAAATATATAAGGTACCTATTATTTTATACCAATATATTTATGTGTTTCTGAAAAATTGATTAAACGTTCGAAACTGTTTATTGAGTTAAAATGTATAGCTCCTGTTCGTATTTTTTCAATTTGTTAAAATTTCTTTTCTTAATTTAATGCGGAACACAATAGCCTTTGATTTTAGGCAATAAAAGGTAATAACATAGTTGGTAGATAATTTTATATTCTTTAAAAAAGAACTTAAACACTAGACATAAAAATTTATAGTTTCGGTGCTGTAGCAATTTGAATATAAAAATTTAATTAAAATTTTTTTTTTTTATTTACTACTCTTAGAACCCCTCAGCACAGGACGGTTTTGTGACGACGAACGAAATTATAGTATTTTTAAAGCTGGACTGGGATCCGACATTGAACCAAAAATTACGAACATAAATTATGTAAACAGATTAGGTACATCAGATACTTTGCTGCATTTGTGGGAACATTTTTTTTAATGTTGCTTCCTTCTTGGCTAACAAATTTTAAGTAAATGTTAAATTTACTTTGTGTTTAGCAAGTTGGTTTCAAAATGGTATCCCACTGAGAGAACCACGTAAGTAGGCACGGTATTCGCGACCCTGCAAGGTCGTTCCCAGCTCATTAGTTGGTCCCCTTTGGCCCAGAGTCCCCTCCAACAAGCTCTCTAACTACTTCACCGTTGATTGAACATTGGAATGTAGCAAACAGCCGTTTGACGTTTTTTCATTGTAAAGAATACATTGTTGACGCCTTTGGATTAAACGCAATGACAAAAACTATTACGTGTAGGTAGAAATAAATAAATACATTTCGGTCAGGTTAAAATAAAACATCCCATGCTTCATTGATTCCGAATCGAGAAATCCATTGTCCCTCACAATTTCATTCTTAAATCTGACAGGGATTTACCGTTACTTCTAATTGTATCACCTCAAAACTCGACACAAGAGTAGGCGATGAAGAATGGATAAAATTTACACCGGAACTACACTCATTTCTCACTACACGAAAATATGCGAAGAAATGCCGACGAAGTAAATTTTAATTTTACAGAAATGTCTGTCGAGATAAACGAACGCAAATTTTTATGATGAACTCCGAGACAATAATAAAAAAGTTCCGTTATAATGAAACTTGAGACACCTACATTCTTGAATGAAACGACGTTTGTAGCGGGTGAAAGAAAACTAGATTTGCCAATTCTTTTCTTTATTCGTTGCTCTCAATAACTTAATTTATTTATCTCATAAACATTACTTACCATAAACTTCTCCATATCGAAAATCCGGCGGCGTGCAAAGGAAGACTGACGGCTAAGCCCTCCGGAAAATTTTGGATGCCGATTCCAATCGCCAAATTTCTGCAATTAAAAAAAGAAAAGATTAATAACGAAACCGTCTACTAAAAATATCGGTTCGAATTAGCTGCAAGATTTACGATCGATTCTGATGGATGCGTATTATATTTGATACCTTTTCTAATACGGCAGTTAATTTTGTCACTAATGAGGCAAAATATAAAAAATTTTAATTTGTGTTCCAATTTTCTTCGTAAAGGCAAGTAAAAGTTTTAACAAGCATAATAAATCAATTAAAACTGTAATTCCCTTGAATGTCCATATGGAAAACACCATATAAATCATGATGAAGTTAATAAGATTATTAAGAATATTGCCGCTTCAACCCACTGATAAGTGCGTGTGGTATGCTAAGCTTTTTTGATTAAATTTAGCATGTAATAAAATGGTTCGCAATCGCCAGGTTGAAAATTCCATTGCAAAATTATGGGTTCACTTCGGTACAAAAATAATGAAGGAAAAAATCTTACGATTTCGGCGATCGCTGGCTCGATAAACGTTTTCGAGTTAGAATAATAAAAATTAATATCAAATTTAATAACGCGCAAAAAAGCACATAAAAAGATTACAATTCAATGAAAAACTTTATAAACATTGAAATGTTATCGATAAGAAGGACAGAAAATGCGTTCTAATTATTAAATTAGCCGGATGTTGACTTATATTGTAAGAAATAGTAATCGCACGCCATTTTATTTCACCGAATTGCGCTATTGGGGGAAGTACAGTCGTTCGAGAGCGAGCAAATTCGTGTTTTGACAAAACACATAAGGAAAAAATATTATAAAAACTAGGAAAATTCAAAAATTTAGTTGAAAGTGCGAGAACGAACGACTAAATTATATGGTTAGGATGTGGTAGTTTAACTTCGCCATCGACGGGAAGCATCTTCCTTCCTCATTGAGGATGACGATTGCCAGCAGACAAATTTATGTGTAGTTAGAAAATTTAATTATGTTTTATAATTTGTAAAAGCCGCAGTGGTTCTTTAGAGAGTGTTTTACGGACGTAGTATAAAGTATAGCCGACACGAAAATAAATTCTTAAGTTATCTGCCTACAATTTTCTCTTTGCGAATTCACGTTTTGCCCACGGTTCGCAAAAGAAATGAGATCAATGTTGTCATTAAAAACATAAAATGCTTTGTTTATAATAGTAAAAACGCGTGTACATTAAAAAATGTTATAATAAAAATTCGGCCCACTAGATAGGAAATGAATGCTTGGAATGCACCAAGCGAGGTGTGGGGTTTAGTTCCCAGAAGCAGCGTTGCGGATTCGCGGACAGTTAGAATGACATGGAAGCGGTCGACGACCCAATATATTGCAAAACATGGGTACTACTTGCTTTCTTCATGGGAAATGTAGCAGAAGGCCGACTGATCCTAATAACCTATTTACAATTAAAAAATGCTAATATTGTGTTGAGTTATCGTCTATTTTTAGTCGTGGAGGAAGGAAGCGACGAGAAGACAAACTTTGTTTTCATTATTTCGAAGGATTTGAGCAAAAAACGACACCGATCGTTTTTTGTTCATCTCTAAAACTGTTGAAGGGCAACGAAAAATTTGGACGTCTTCCACGCGCCCAATGTTTAAATATGGAAGAACCAAGCCGGCTGCCACCGAGGGTGCTAATTACAGGTTGCAGACAACTCGACCGATGATTATCCCACCACACGATTGTTATACTACCTCAAATACATTCAAATTAGAATAATCCGGTGATACCTTTCATTATGAAATAAACGAGCGCTAATTGTGTGAATGCCCTTGCAATAAACGAAAAATTTATGTTACAAGATCCGCAAGATCGCAATATTATAAAATTAAGAGAATAAGACTTTTATCAATGAAGGTTATCGACCGACCAGCTGACTGTGTGGGGTAAGCTATTGATCAAACTGCACGCTGATCGACTCTGAGGAATGCAAAACCAACCGAGTTCATTAATATAACATCTACGACAGCCGCAGTTTAAAATTATTTATTACAAAATACATGCTTTAAATACATATTAACTTTACGCCTTACAAATATATTCTACGCAAAATAGCCGCCGAGATATTCTAATACACAAATCATATGTATAAACTCCGTTCGAAATTCAAATTGTTGCACGTAATTCTAATAATTTGTTGAAATAATACATCGTAAACGGCTGGCATTACGTAAAACCATTCGAGTATTAACACACATCGAGGTACTGCACCAGGATTCAATTTTTTGCCATCGTACACCAGAAGGTATTTGCGAATTCTTCAGAAAGTGGAGTAAAAGTTTCGTCTGCTTGAAAAATGAGAACAAAAATGTGGTAGATGAAAATTTTGCACATCCTTTCTCTATTCTATACCGTAGGAATTTCATGGGCGATGTAGGAACGCCACAACATCTAATCGTGGATCAAGTCGAGCTGGTTAGCCTAGCTACATTCTCTGACCTGTTCAACTTCACAGATTTCTTCAACATTCAAATTTCTTAATTATAGCATAATTATTATCCTAAACATTATTATTAAAAAAACATAATTAAATAAAAAAAAAAAAGCAATCAAATGCCCGATTTTGCGTAATAAACACCATAAAACTCCACATTAAACTGATAGTCGATCAAAATATGTTAAGTATGTATAACAAAAATTCCATTAAACTAATTGTTGCCTTTCCTATAAAATATTTTCACTGTAATATGTTAATGGCGATTGTTCAATGTTGATTGATTTAGAATTTATAAACTTTCTTGTTTAATACAACCGTTTGATAAAGCATTTAATTTAAAATATGCAGTAACAGTTACATATCTTTCTTTGACAACACAACTCTATATAAGCTTATCAACTTTATCACAATTCAAATAGAAGAAGACAATTATACCGAAGAGTCGTCACCCGCAAACAACTTTTTAAAGTAATTAGAACCACAGCTTTTTCTATTCGACCTGCAATTAATCTCGAACATTCCAATCGATTCTTTCGTTTGAACTTCTGGCAAAACTAAAAATTTTCTAAATTTTAAAAGTTAATTCAGGTTTATCGTCGTACAATCTTTTTGGTAATGACGAATATCATTTAACATTTAGTATTGCCTTCTGTGTGGGCTTTTAGACAACTTGGAGTGGCCGGAAAGCAACCTACGGTAGTTTTCTTCATTTTTGAGTGACAAGTAATTTTAACAATTTTTTTGAAACCCAAAGTCATAATCATAACTGAACTGCAGTTCAGATTCAGCTTTGAAAATTGAAAGCAAAACTGTAGACCACACACACCTGTGTGCATTCTTCAGGATGCTACAGCAGTGCTAGCACATACAGAAGTGGGGTGGTATTATTTTGGTGGGTATCTACCGGTTACTCGTTTTTCACTCAGAAAAGACAAAAATTTGTAATTTACAATAAGCCACCCCTACGTGTTGGTTATTGCTTTTAGTGTGATATGATAATAAAAGCAAAATTCACTTAACATCATGTTTTTTCACAGTTAGCTGCACGAAAAGCTTCCGAGCAAAAGAATTTACCAGATTCCGATTAAGAGAACCATCTTCCATGGGTTATTACTCCATCTTCAACGAAGATTATTATTTAATTTTGAGATCCAAGTATTCAACATCGATTTCTGTTCAAAGCGATAATATTTTGCCAAATGTTTGGGTTTTTCAGGATCAGGCAGTTGTTAAAAATTGCTGTTTAAAGATGGAAGTAAATAAAGAAAAAATCGCTACATTTTACAATTTTTCTTCGATCAAGGAAACAACGCCGTGCAGGCTCGTGAAAAAATTTGTGCTGTTTATGGTTCAGATGCTCTATAGTCTATAGAAAACAGGAGCAAAGTAATGGTTTGCGCGGTTTCGTTCTGGAAATTTTAATGTCAAAGATGCACCACACTCTGGTCGGTCATTCATTAAAGAAGTTGAGGAAATTCTAAAAATTGTGAAACAAAACCATCATCTAAGCACTGTAGAGATCACCAAGAGTCTAAATATCAATCGCCAAACAGTTGCAAACCATTTGAAAAAATCTGAATTCAAAAAGAAGCTCGATATTTGGTTGCCACATGATTTGAGGCATAAAAAATTGTCTGACTGAGTTTCCATCTGCGAATCGTTGCTGAAACGTAATGAAATCGAACCATTTTTGAAGCGAATGGTTACTGAAGATGAAAAATGGATTACATAGGATAACGTTGTGTGCAAAAGATCGTAGTCGAAGCGAGGCGAAGCTCCCCAGACGGTGGCAAAACCGGGACTCACCAATCGAAAGGTGATGCTGTCTGTTTGGTGAGATTGGAAAGGTATTCTCTATTATGAGCTGTTCAAACGATTGATTCTGCACGCTACTATCGCGTAGCATGCCAGAATTGATCAGTAGGAAGGGTATTGTGATCCATCATGACAACGCCAAACTTCACGTATCTTTGGTGGCCCGAGAAAAACTGGAAGAGCTTGGTTGAGAAGTTTTGATGCATCCACCGTATAGCCCGGACCTTGCACCATCAGATTAGCACTTGTTTCCGTCTCTTCAGAATTCCTTTAACGGTGTCAAGTTGGCTTGAAAAGAAGCGTGTAAAAACCACTTGGTTAAGTTTTTACCAATAAACCACAGAAGTTTTACAGTGATGGAATAATGGTTTTTCCCGAAAAATGGCAAAAGGTTTTCGAACAAAATGGAGCATATATTTGGTTTAAATAAAGAATTTCGAAACAAAAATTTAGTGTTTGAAAAACTATCTAATTTAGTCGGGGAATTTTTAACACACCTAATATTAGAGCAGGTGAATAGCTACAAATATACAAATGGAAGAAATAAAATGAAGAAATACAGGAAATCTATTCAATACTATGAAGACATCGTTTTTGGTCAAGAAAGAAATAATCAACAACACCAAAGATGAGGGTGAGTCTTGGGCTACAACTAGAAGACAAAGTAGGAATACCACTTGTTTAGTAATAGATCTTATTCCTAAGAAGAAGAATCTACATAAGATTACAGATACATAATCTGTATCGATTCAGAGGAATTGGAAATTGGATTTCTGAAAAGTATGTGGATACTTAGCCAACCTAGACATCATCAACAAACTGCTCTGACTTTTATGTGCTCTACTCGACCCCTATGAAGCACAGAGACGGCAATAAGACAATTAGTCTCCTCCTAGATACGCTGTTCACCTTCCTTCATTCCTTTGAACAATAAAACTAAAATTTTGTCTTCAACTCAGTTCCTCATTTTTTCTCAAAAAGCCTTTATATTTCGGCTGTTCCGTTACTTTAAGAGTTTGTGAACAAACTGCTAAAATGTGTAAAATATTTCTTTGTTGCCAAGTGTACCTCGATTCAAATGAGTAATCGAGAGATTCGTCCGCAATCCAATTAGCAACACTACATTAATTTTTTCACTATTTTTTTCTAATAATTCATTATCAAATCGATACTAATCGCTGCATTAAACTGTTTTTCACATAATAATATATTTGCATATGACGATTTATCATTTTCTGTTATAGGTACCGATAAATTGAATTTAGACTGGTTTATAAATTGTTTACCAAGTCCCACATTTATTTACCTCTTAAAGACAGTTTCAAAAACATGATAATTTAAAAAAAGTTTGCTTGATTCGCGATATTGAAATTTATTTTCCTGCCAGCTGGTCGGTCAGGAGTTTACATTTTCCAGCAAATGGTAAACAATGTTACAGAGTAGAAATCTCCCTTGGGACGTCATGACAATACACATTCCCGATTTACAAAAGGAAAGGAAATAAATTTGAATTCCAAATATATGATACCATTCAAGAATAACTTGGATTGGGCATCCCGAGTCAAGTTTTTCTGAACAACTACATTAAAATGATATCTCAACCTTATAAATTAGAACAATCGCGCATTGACTTTACGGAATATCCGTGAACGTAGCTGCCTTACGTTTTCAATAAAAAATTGAACTGAAAATCCAGGTATTTGCATTTTACGTAAGATCCGGTGTATACTGAAATCTAGTTTTCCAATCGGAATTTTTGGTTGGATGTGGCACCAATCCGGTCGGTCGCACAGATTTTTGTAGTTACAATAAAAATTGTTGTAGGATAAAAGTCAACCTTCTGTTGACGGTACGTGTACTCGACGTAAATATGTGCAGCACTTGGTTTAAATGGCGGAACCGCGCATAAGCTGTGGTATTGCTAACATCATGTTATAAATTTATTTTAAATTGGATTTTGTTAACTATAGCAGAATTTAATTTAAAACCAAAGACCGCACTTTCTAGATCCGTAATTCTCGAGTTAGAGCTGAAAACAACCAATCTAATAATCGCATTAGCTTTTTAGCCTTTTTACCCAAAATTTTGAACAATCCATAAAATTTGTCTACTCTGTTGGTTTTAGCCAGATGAAATTATATTAGCTGCCTTCCATTTCACGAGTTTGGTTCATCCGTTTAATAATGTACTTCTTATATTTTTCCAAAACAGCTTTGCGGTTAGCTTTATAGATTTACACCTGGCAAAGTCTCTACTATACCAAACTTTATCGTTGAACATGAAACCGCAATAATAATTAATATTACAACAATAATTACACGATAATTATTAATATTATAACTCCAGTTATAACAATGTCAACTGACAATGCAGTAAAATGTGGAAAAGATAAAGCAAAAACAAATAAGTAAGCCATAAAACAAAAGATAAGATTGCCCTATCGTTAATTAATAGAGCCAATTTAAAATATTCCTAACGAGTTGATGGAAGGACAAGCGGAATTAAAAATGGAAAATTCGGAGAATGCTAAAACCGACCAAGTTTACGAAGGGCAAAACAGCAAGAAAGTTATTTCTTGCTTGAAGACAAATTTATTAACAATTTTGACACTATGTGGTGTTGTATTGGGAGGTGTTCTCGGTTGTGTTTTACGAGAAGTTCGAGAAGAAAAATGGAGTGATCGCGAGGTGATGTATATCAATTTTGTTGGTGACATATTTTTACGCTTGTTGAAGTCGTTAATTCTTCCACTAATTATTTCTTCGCTCATCTCTGCTATTTCACGTTTGGACGTGTCGCTTTCGGGAAAAGTTGCAGCTCGAGCTATAATTTTCTATATGACCACCACAGTTTGTGCCGTAATTTTGGGAATAGTGTTAGTTACTTCCATCTCGCCAGGTAAACTGGGAAGCGATCCCGAAGAAATAACTCAAAACCAAAGTATTAGAAATGTTACCACAGTGGACACGTTGTTAGATTTAATAAGGTACGATATTTGTAAAAATTGACTAAAGCCGTAATTTTTAAATCATTTTCAGAAACGTGTTTCCGTCCAATTTAGTGGAGGCTTGTACGCATCAAACACGAACATTTTTAACCGAACCAGTTAATAAAACCGGTACGTTTAATTACGTTACAAATTCCAAATTAAAACCATCTGTTTAGGAAACATATATGAATGGAAGGTTGCATTTGAAAATACCGAAGGAACCAATATCATGGGGTTAGTGATGTTTTCAGTTCTTCTGGGAATCGCTTTGGCCAAAGCAGGTGCTCAGGGCGAACCACTCGTTAACTTCTTTGAATGTTTGGCTAGAATTATGATGATAATAACGACGTGGGTGATATGGATATCTCCAATCGGGATTTTCTTTTTAGTTGCTTCCAAAATAATAGAAATTGATAACTTTCAGCAACTTATAGGAAGTTTGGGGTTGTATTTTTCCACGGTATTGGCTGGGTTGTTTATTCAAGGATTTGTGATTATTCCACTGTTATATCTCGTGATTACCAGAAAAAATCCGTATGTATATCTCTTAAACATGGCTCAAGCAGTGGCCACAGCTTTTGGAACATCGTCAAGGTAAACTTTTCAATTATATGTGATTGCATAAAATTTATGATTTATTAGCTCGGCGACGCTTCCTGTAACAATAAAATGCTTGGAAGAAAATAGTGGGATCGATTCCAGAATAACAAGGTTCGCTCTGCCAATTGGAGCAACCATTAATATGGATGGGACGGCTCTATATGAAGCAGTGGCCGCCATTTTTATAGCTCAAATGCGAAATATAGACTTGAGTATTGGAGACTTAGTAGCAATTAGTATTATGGCAACTGCAGCCAGTATTGGAGCAGCGGGGATACCACAAGCCGGGTTAGTAACGATGGTGATGGTTTTGAATACAGTTGGATTACCAGCGGAAGAAGTCAGTCTCATCATTGCGGTAGATTGGTTATTGTAAGCCTACTTTAAAATTAACTCGAAAACATACGACTATTGATTCAAATTTCAGAGATAGATTTCGTACAGTTGTCAACGTAATGGGAGATGCGTACGGCACGGGAATTGTAAATCATTTAAGCCAAAAGGATTTAATTGCACTATCAATTTCGAATTCTATATAAATAGAAGTTACGAGCTAAATTTGTAAGCGTTTCGGATATTATTTTGACGTATCCTACGATTTGTGCTTTTCTTTTTCTGGCTGGATGTATGAATTAATATTGAATTTCTTGTGAAATGCTCTACCAAGATCACCAAAATTAAAATATCGATCGATTTATTTGACCTTTAAAATATTTACAAGGCGTGTAAATAGTTATCAAATTAAAAATTAATTAATAATGTCCAATGCAGTTTCATAAACATGGTAACAAATAACAAGAAAGCGGCAACAAGTTTTATTTGAAAAATTCATCAAATTAATTAATTGTTGTATGTGTTAAAATTTATCTCAATTTATTCTGGAATGTTTTTCCACTTCTTCAAATTATTTGACATTTTCATATTCACCAAAAGGTAAAACTGTACATTACGAAAAAATATATTTTTACCCCTTCAAAGTAACATAATTGCTACCTTTATTATTTTTTGTGTTTAATCTTAGCTCTGCGTGTGATCTCGATTTTTAAATTTAAAATACGTAACCACTATCTTATACTTTTGCTAATATAATAAAAAAACTTTCTTCTTTTTGTGTTTTATTCCTTTCATCTGGTGCTCGGCTACTAGAACATATCTTGTTCCAGTTTCCTGACCGAAAAGCACCTGAGCTAAGCTTAAGAATTTACAAGTTTCACACTTTTTGTTCATGGTTTTTTGCATGTACACAATTCTCGCATAATATCGTCGAAGCTTAGCCATTGAGCCAAAATGAACTTTTTATTAAACAAGTAGAAATACCACTTGGTAACTTTTTGAATAACCCTAAGGTAGCGAATAGGAGAAAAACAAGATATGTATGTTGCAGAAGTGCATTCACTGCCATACAATTGGGGTGAAGAGAGTCAAGGATGAATAGGAATAAAATTGTTAAAAATGCTTCAACTGTTTGACATTTTTTTAAATGTAAAGAGAAAACAATTCCTTTCACTAACAGGTATACATTTAAAAAATTTGGAAACCCGGCTTCAAATGGGACGCGATGATTTCGCTTTGGAGAAAAGTTTCTCATTCAAATCTTACTATTGTGTCGTATTATGGAATTTAGGATTACAGATTCTTTTCAACTTTGTTAATAATTTTATAAAAAAAAAACAAACAAAATGGTCAAATGGTTTTACCCAAAAAGAGGAACCATTCAACTCTCCAACCTTCTAAACTCTGAAGAGTCCTGTCAATTTATTTATGATTGAGAAAATGAGAAATTGGTGTTACATGTACGTTCACGAGAAAATCATTTATAAAAAACTCGTGCTCGTATTTATCGTGGAGCAAAAACCTTATCCGTTCCATACAGAGTTCTTTCACACGAAAACCATGTCGAAATGTAAAAAAGCAAACATTTACAAATGACAGGCTCCATAACTAGACTAATTCATTCGGTGAAGTTTTGTCTGAACTCCAAGTCAACGTGTTCTTGATGTGAAAACCCATACTGTGAAATGGATAAAACTGTTGCTTGTGCCGTCTTCGACACACAATTCATACTTTAATATCAGGAAGACATGATTACAGAAATTGTTTTTCATATTTTAAACTGTGAGAAATCTTGAGCCAGCCCGTATCAATAAAATTATTAATATTCTTTATAAAATTTATAATTAAATACAACAACACTGACATAAATTTAAATGAAAACAAGAAACAAAATTAAATATTTCCCATGTTATAATGGAATACAAATCATCAATTACTGTGAAGTCAGTATAAAGCGGCAAATACCTTAACTTTCTTTGTAGCCTCTAAATTATTTACTCCACACTTTCTGAAGTTTTTTTGTGTCTAGGCCGTATAATCGTTGGCGCCTCTGTTAGCAGGCGTTACACCTTTATGTATCCGAAAATAGTAAAGTAGAAACATTCTTAAGCCATCGATATAAAAAAGATTAATGAACTGATAGAGAAAATAATAAAACTTCTCACTCTTTCGCAATCTTCTACACTTCATACTATCCTGAAAATTTGGCGCATTCGTTAAGTCCGCAAATGAATAAATGCGAAAAGTCTCGCAACATTTCCACGATAATCCAACGGGAAAAGCTTGCGAAAGCAGTGTGCAGCGTGGATGCGGTTGTTCCTGAAATAAATCGCTGCTCGTCGCCTACGCACGATGTAGCTGAAAATTCCACACCTACTGCTTGATCCTGTTTTCCCACTAACAAGTAGGTTCAATTCTTGTAAACTACTCTTTTTGTAAAGCATTTTTGGAAAACTGTGTAGTGAAACTCCACTACTACTCGTTTAAATCAAAGAAAAATTTTAATTTAGCAAGTAGAATGCTCGAAAAATATTTTAATATCTCACTAACCAAGCAATCGCTGCAGGAGATTGTACGCCCGCCGTCAGTAGCGTCGTCTCAACTTCGTCGGAAAATGTTAAACGGAGTAAACCTACGACGAGTGCAATCGGAAAATCGATACATTCCCGTGCTCTCCCAAAACATCATGAACTCCTGTTATTCAACTTCCTGTTTCTTGTAGGTAAGAAAATTTCCGCATAACCGAAAACTGAAGTACGTTCAATCGCTTCAAATTTACAATACCTTTATTACTTTTTAAGAGGATTTTTAATACTCGAGATTGTGATATATTGCAATTTTAAAAATAAAATTCGTTTCACGTGCAAATATCCTTCAAAATAGGAAAGAAAACTCAGTTTTCGGGAAATACGTACCAGGACACCAGCAGAATGGAAAGCGTTTCCTTCTGGAAAATCTGCGTGAAATTCAGACCGAAAATTTGAAAACTGCATTGCATCGGAAAAAATTAAATGTAATTAAAAATTTGCACCAACTCTTCTTTGCTTAAATAATTTCGTGTAACTTACACGCATTTAAGAAGGTAAAAATTGAAAAAAAAACTGCAAATTTGAGTTCAACACATTCCAAAAGTTATAAAACTCGTAGGAACTGGGAAGGAATGTGATGGTTGTTTGGTCACTTCTGACGGAGCTTGCATTGAATGTAGATTCGGGCTGGGCAATTCTTGGAAGGCGTCAAAGCTACCGCGGACTTCACCAACTACTCAAGACCTTTTCACAGAGAGATAAAACGAGCGATATCGAGGCTATAATCAAGTTAAATGAAATTGATCAAATTCGTATCAAAATGGTAATACTTATTCGTTTCCACTTTCTTTCAAAAATCACATTCGCACGTCGAATTAGTTTTTCAAACTTTTAATTGGTAAATTGATAGGTAAGGAATTTTACAGCAAGATAACGCAAATTATCGACAGAATTCCTTGCATAGCATCGAATAAAAATGCAACAAGATAACCTTATTATTTTATGAGTTACATAATCCACGGTATCATAGAAATGTACCTAACATGTTTATTAAAATCATGCATCTAACATACCATTGAACCATTCACACGCGAAATATTTTCTAGCAGATATGAGTCGCAACATTTACTAGTCTAAATTGTATCATTAAATCTTACATAAAAGCAATTGTATATTACATATAATAGTTATTTATAAACAATAGAACTACATAGTTGCAATATTAGAAGACAATGGTATACACGTAAAGTGTTATACAATGACAAGTTATTGAATGAAACGTACAAGATGACAGGAAAAAAAGAATTAAATATCTTAGGTCTTATTAGAGAGTGTAACAACAAAGTCAACTTTCGTTTTTCTTTCAATTTATATTCTTTGTCAACTCGAGATTCGTATTCATTGTAGACATTCCGAGAACTTCTGCATTTTCCCCAATAATAATAATATTGTTCATTGCAGAAGTTCAATAACCAATAAGTGTTTCGAACTCGTAATCTTCCATCTACCTTATTTTATTTTTAAATACTGCACGATACGATGTTCAGTTTCAAGTTCAATATCACAAGTACAAAATATTTATCTATCAACTTTTTTGATTATACTCGAGGTTTAGCAGTTAAAGCTGCATCACATCAGGTGTGGTGGCCAAAATTTGAAACAAAAGTGTGCAATAAACCAACCGATATTCGAATTCGGCAGCTGTTAGAAATTAACTCACAACAGCTTCATTTTAACTCCCTAATTCTTCTTTGGCTTGCTGAAGGTCAATGGCCCGTATAATTTTGCTTTTTCCTTCGATATTGACGACCAGTTGTCTTCCCATCTTTTCTGAGCCCTGTTGCCATAAGGAATTCAGTCCCTGGCAAATTTTTTCGTCTTCATCTAATAAACTATTAGGTTGATGGTAACTCATAACTTCCAACATAAAACACAAATAATTTTGTGCAAATTATTTGCATGTTTTCGTTAAGGACTACTGAAATAGGCGATCATCGGTCTAGTAGTTCGCGCGATCAACTATAATGCTTTGAAATTCAGCTTTTTGTTATATTTTTAACAGTACAATGAGCCCAATTTAAAACTAAGAATTCAGAAAACTATATTTAGATCTTGGTAGACCAGATTAAAAACGATAATTTTTAGTAGCTTGAAAAAAGCAACTAAATTATTTTTCTTACTTTTACTTTTGTAAACAAACCACCGCGAAAGCTGTAATATTTCTGAATTTATGAGGGCACAGAAAGTCAAAAAATATTACATTCCACCTTATAGTTGGCAGGGTTATTTCAAATTTTATCATGTGGAGGGGGAGACTCAAATAATGAGTTTTCATATAGCCTAAATATCTAATTTAGTTAGGGTCTTGACACAAAGCTATGTTTTTCTTTACGTTATTTTTTGATTCTCTGGTAAACTAATCAGACTGATATAATTAGCAATCTTTTGCAAAAAAGTTTCCAGATTATAATTTTGTTTTTCATGTCTGTCAATGTAGAATTTGAAAATTATATTCTTTTAGGAATGTTTACTAAATAATGTGAATAATCTTAGTTACAGTGGCGACTGCTACATGGAGGACAATGGGCGCTGTCCTTCCAAAACAGAATATTATATTTTAAACTATGATTGCCAATCGTGGCATAAGTTATAACTTCACTCTTTCAGTTTATGGTGTAAAGTGGACTGTTATTTACCATTACCTAAGTTTTTCTTTCAAAAAACTGAAAACAGAAGTTTGAGAAGACATATTCAGAATTTGTCATAGTGTGAAAGATTTCCACATTTATTCGTAATCAAATATTAGTCAGCAGAACTAACATTTACATTAGAATGAGCAGGTTAACGTGGAATTCTAACCAAAGCAGTGTAATTTTTTTCAAGTAGCTTACAGTAGGTAAATATACCAGGTCTTTTGCCAAAATAAAGCAAAAATTATACAGAAGAGCATAAAACAAGAACTTGAAAGGAATTTATGTAAATTGATTTCTAGTTAACGATGATTATTGAATGTTTTCACCAAAATTACTAAATGCATTGTATTAGTAAATTTTCAAAGAAATACTCAAAACGGACAAGTCGATATTTTACTGCTCGCTACCTTTCTTGAAATATTCCAGTCAACATCAGTTACAACGTATTATGGTATCATCGATGAGAATTAAATTTTCTCAACATTCCTATACCTACTACATTCTTGCGGCTTTCAGAAAAACTTTGAACTCTTGGAAGTTTTGCGGAAAACCTTCTGTTTTCTTCACAGCATACATAATAATTGCCATTATTTAAATGTAAATTATAAATTGAATCAAATGTAATGTGTAGAAAATGTGCAATATTCTATGAGCGAGTCTGATGACCGTCTCCGACCTGACTCGATTCCAAGAACTCTAAAATGTCGGCTCAGGTATGCGCACGGCCGCAGGTCTTACATAACTTTTCTCGTCCCACTTGCGCACCCCCAATAAGACTTGGGAGCAACACAGATAGAAGCCGTTATCTAAACGAAGAAATTTAAAGCGCCAGCTAACTCTTCATTGTGCGCTATGCACAACCACCCTGTTCATCCAACTTCTGTTAACTGGTGGTAGGTATTTGATATGGTACCTATTAATGGGGGTACGGTGATCGACCGCTCGGATTTAGTTAGGAAGAAAACTACGATAATCCAAGGTAATTGCCAGCAGTTTGGTCAAATTTAAAAGGATCTTCGTGTGTGGCAGTATCGGCACAACGTTCTGGTGGTGATCCAATTTGGCAGTAGAAAAATTTGGCGTTCTCGCTTAGCAAACATCCGAGAAGTACACACATACACAGTGTAGTGGAAGGGAAATGTGTGTCGACGGAGGCGTCCAATAAATTCGAGTAAATATGAATGAATTGTGTAAATAAAATATACAGTTCCAGTGTTTATTATTATTATTAAAACTCGAGATATTACAGCAATCGAATAGTACTATTACCAACCAAAACGTTGTCTTATCTACAGGATAAGCTCACTGCACGCTTCCGGTTGTTATTCAATGAATTGTGACGTCATGTTCCATGAATGGAAAACGTTCACCGTAGAATTAATAGACGCGCGTACACGAATAAAATTCAAGTACAACAACCAAATTGTTGAATAAAACATTTTTAAGGCTTATTAAAATTAAATTAATTTTCGATTACAAATTCCGGTGACATAAAGACTAATTTCTAACTACGAATGATTAAGTTGCTTTACAAGAAATGGTGTAACATCTTGAAAATATGCATGTCGGTAATTAAAAAGTACTAAATCGTGCCCACGTTTAGCTTGAAAAAATTCTTTAAATCGACGTAAATTTTAATCACAGCAAGGTCATTCCAGCATATACAAAGTATATTATATGTAAATGAATGTCGATCACTATTGCGGATAGCGCCGTATTGCACCAAATATATGGGTAGCCGATTTGAAATAAAGATTTGGTGGATTCAGTAGTTAAAATTTTAATTAATTCACTGTAGGTTACCAGAAACTTTCAGATAACGTTTGTGATAATTGTTGGTTACCCGCATTATGTAAACACTGCGTGGCGTATTAAAAAAAGATGACGCCAAACAAAATATAATAAATTTTTATAACTTTTGGAAAAAAAATTAACAGTAACTTCAGATTTAGTTTGAGTAACCCTGTATTATTATCAACTATGAAGAATGCGGCCTTTGCGGTTTGCGGTATATGCAAATCAACTTTTATAATTTAAATAAACATGCTATATTTAATTGCATTTATAAATTCCACATAAATATATATTTTTTTAAATTATTAGTTTAAAAGGTAGGTATGATATTTCGAAAAATTTGAGCAAATACCAACACACGTGCGCTACCACAAAACAAAAAGATCAGTCGTTGCAATTAATTGATTGTAAAATAATATCGATTTGATTTTCATATGAAGATTGGAGCATGTGAAAGAATGTATGTTCGCGAATTTAAATTTAGACAATTGACAGTAAGTAATGACTATACAAATATGCTATGATACGCTTAATCACCCCAGAAAAATTTGATCATGATAATGACTCACAAATAATTATTTTAATATTTAATCAACTTTAACCCACATTAATATAAGCATTTGTTACACATACGTTTTCTTTAGAAATTGAATTTAAATGATATGATTCAACCATGTTCTATTTTTATTGAACAACGTCGTGTAGGTATTAAAAATTTCATTTACTATAAAATGCACAATTAATTATGCAAAATTGGAATTGCAGTGCGCAACAACAATTCAATAATATTCAAACCGTGGAGAATGGTACTTGTCAAAAATGGTAGTACGAGGGACAATTTTTAAGTTCGAGAAATGAGACAAAAAGAAGTGGCCATCTTTTCTTCTTTTTTTACAAATGTCTTTTTCAATTTCAAGTATACATTAAAAATGTAATGCATTTATATCAGGTATCAGTGTGAAAATTGTGAAATGATCATAAAAGTTGATGATGCTGCGAGAGAAAATAATCGCCTTAAAGGAAAAGAAGTTATAAAAATATTAAGGATATTGGAATCAGATTCAATCAGACAGAATCAGATAGAAAAAGATTTACTAGAAGACGAAGGAAGAACTGTAGAAAAAATCTGGTGTGTAAATGAAGAGAAATCCAAGAAAATCTTAAAGCAATCCAGAAGGAAATCTTTCAAAAATCTCGAAATAGGAAACCTATAGTGAATAAAAATGTTCCTTGCTAGAAGACAACATTGGCAAAATTGCAGAAACACCGCAGAAGAAAGCAGAACATATAAGTCTAAGCAAAGACAATAAAATTTTTCAGGAAACTAACTCGAGAAGCTGTAGGTTTTAGTTGCCAGATGAAATGATCTATTCGCCACTGGCGACCGAATTGAGTCAGTTTAGATTTAAGTCTAGGAATTCTAACGGATCATTGTAAATTTACGTGCTCAGAATTTATCACACGTCGCGGCGTGGAAACAGACGAAAACAGTGAAATATGTCGATTTCCACTGGCATTTCAGATTTCACCTACCATAATTGGGGCTTGGAAAATAGCTTGAGAAAATATAGAACCGAGCGTTAGGACAAGGTGAAAAATGATGAAAAAGTGTCAGGTACTGTGCTTAAAATAAGCTATATTGCTCTGAAAATCTTCAAGATTCCAGATGCCACTACTAATGGAGAAGATAGAAATTAACAAATAGAAAAGAAAATGAAAAAAAAAATTTGACCTTCATTTCACACATTTCTTTACTCCCTTCTCATGTATGTTAATGTTAATTCTTTAAAACGATTGAATGAAGGCAATATCATGAATGAATCAAGTGAGACTAACGGAAATAACAGAATTTTAACATAAAATTAAGTTGCCAATTAGCGAAGTCTTACGAATTGAGCGATAAATTTATACAATAAAAGAAAATGTTAGAAGATAACTAAATGCAATTAAAAATAATAAAAACATAAAATGTCTACGTCATAGAAATTTCTGTGATTTATATTATGTTTATGTGTTAGCAAAATCTCTTTCGATCTGTCGAGTACTCTTGAGTAAAATATTTAACATTTTTTCCTTAAATACTTATATTAGCCATAAGGGGTACTTGATAAGCCATAAATTTTCAACAACAGCTGTTAAATCATCCGTTCTTCAAGTAATCCTAATTAACTTACGTTTATTTATACAAAATATTCAACAGCGCACTTTCGAATTCCTTCGCGAGGCCTGAGTATTTTAAATAACTTCTGATGATTAGATAAATATGACATGTCTAATTTTGTTCATTTATGAATTAATTAAAATGATTTTCTAATTCATCTTTCATTGATGGGACAGGACAACAGTGTCCAGCAAAAAAGCTGTCTTGAAGAAAAATCGAGTTCCTGCATGCAATCCTCCCTAGTTTTATTTCAAATCCAACATTGCAAATGCAACTCGAAAGTCAAAAATATCGGAGCAACAAATTCAGTCGGAAGCAACTACCAACCAACTACATAATTCTAAAATAACGTTGCAATCAAGTTATTTTGCATTTGACAAAAAACAAGATTGGTTCTCATTTAGAAAGTTGTCGGATGGGCACGTGTTGTCATGACTTTGCAAACAAGGTCGGTATTTAGGTCGAATAAGGTCGCCAACATCCTGATAGACTGCGGGGCTCCAAACAAAGACAAATTCATAAGTTATAAGAAGTTGATAGCCCGGGCAATTCGAAATGTAAAAAATATTCACGTTAACTTGACCAATCTAAACATTAAAGCAAGTTTGGAATTTTTTTAAATTTTACCAACCGCTGCGGGCATAGTGCAAATCGGTAATTTCGGTGTTGGTGTTCATTCAAATTTTCTAAGGTAATTATTTCAATGCTTTGTGATCTAAAAAGAATCGAGTTAAATGGTTACTTCCGTAAAATTTTATGAAAATCCAAATGTCGACCAATTTTATGCCTACCTCAAAATAACAGAAAAAATTAGAATGAAGTATAAAAAATTTGTCGAAAAAAAAATTATCATTCATGAATGAACTTTGTAGTTGTTGTTTTTCTCTCGATTTGATGACATAAATTGCGTAACAAATATTTTTATACCACAGTACTATATTGCAAAATGTGTAGAGAAAAAAGCTTCCTGTGAGTGACGAGAAAAAAAGTAAATTTGCAGTTATGTAATGCTATATCCACAGTGTTTCGACCTATGAAAAAATCAAAACCGGAAATGGAAGAAAAAAGTTTTGAAGACACTGAGCTGTTAGAACAATAAACTTGAATCTAACCAGCTGGTGAAGTAAAGAAGCAAAGAAAATGCAGGAATAGCATAAGTAACCTTTTCCATATAGTTGTTATGTAGCTCGCGCCGCGAGGCCAGGAGGGCGGTGTGAGGTCAGACGTCTTGCGCTGAGGAATGTCGGCGCCTGGGGCAGAGACTTGGATTCTTGGCCCCCTTGTCGAGCCCCCGTCGGGCTGGTTCATTCATTCACAACATTAGACCTCCTACCAGGATACCTACACGCTAGCGACCGACAAAATTGAGTTTGACCGACATCTAGCGACAATTGCCTTTCACTAAGGTGAATTCTTATAACAGCATCTGTGATCTACATTTTGAAATTGTACCTAGTATATTGACATAAGGTGATGAAAATCAATTATATTGCTATTTGAAAAACTAATGTGTATAATATCTATCCGTCACCGCTGTTTAAGACGAACATTTTCACAATTTTATCTTCTCAATAAGTGAAAATGTTAAAATAGCATTTGGTGATTGTTTAATTAATTATGAATTTTAAATGACCACTGCAACTTTCTACAACAAAAAGTTTTCTTTTATTCTCCAATGGTCTATGAATGGATTGGTTAAAATTGTCTCATTACACCTGTTCGAATTTGATGCAGCCACTAAAATTAATTATTTAGATTTAGGGCAAATTCAACAAAAAGTGTGAAACTTTACTATAATACAAAAAGTGTCGTTTTACTCTGTACAGACTCTGGTATCCGTCTCATAAGGCATTATGTAGGTCAAATCGACAAAAATTTTTACTTGTGCATATTACATCTTCTTGAGTATTTAAAAATAACATTAATGTATTTTTAATTTCGTTTTAGAAACAAAAACGAACACAAAAATTAAGACATTATCGCAAATGCGTTAACATAGTTTTCACAAAAAAATGTAATTGTCGCTTCCTGCCTAAAAAAAACAACTAAATTTTCGCTTTATCTCACGATAAATTGCAATAGTTTCAGCAAGTCACCTTAAATGGTACAAAGTAATTATCGGTAAATAATTGGAATTTAACAGTTCGGGCCACTAATCTACAGTACAGTCAAGCTTACAACAGCTGAGGATAGCCAGGATCTAGAGATATAGGATGAATTTTATTTTCAGTTTGGTTTACAAAATTATTTAATTTGGTCTTACCTAACTTTCAAGCAACGCAATTGCAATTTATTTAATTAATCCTAATTAGTTAAATTACCTTGCTAATTATAAAATTAAAAAATAATTATAAAGGCATAAAATCATCAACCGTATAAAGATTTTCAAAACTAAAAGAATAATTTGAATGGAAAATAATTAATGTCAAAATACATAAAAAATCTATTCGAGTATTTTTGGATTGATAAAAATTTCAAAAGTTTTGGCACCATGTCTGGGACTCAAATCACACAACTCTTAAAATTTAATTAGCTGATATAACAAACAAAACAAAAGCATGATAATTTTTTGTTAATGCAATTAATTAATTTTAATTTAATTAAATTGTTTATAGCAACCAAGTTGAACTTGAAACCAAACTTAGACAACCAGTTCAACACCTTAGTTTACGATTAACTATATAAACTACCAGATTAAAACCGAAAAAAAGTATGAGAAATTTTTCAAATGGGGTGGTGAGATAAGATATAATTACCATCTGCGAAATTTAATCATTGCGCTTTATAAAAAATATAAAATTAATTATTGTTCTCACCATGAAAACATTAAAAATGTAGGTTTATATTATTTTTGAAACAATGGGCAATTTGCTCTTCGGCATCAGTTTAAAAAAAAATAATGGTAATTGAAGATGTGGACGAGTAAGTGGATAATAATTTATAAACAAAATTACTTCTTAATTTTAGTAACACTAACTTATATTACAACAGTTGCTGCAATAACAGTGACAGGGTCGGATCAAGCTATTTCAGCGCTGGGTGCAGATTATAGATAAATAGCGCCTTTAATACTAATTTAATATCATATAGAATATTATAATCAAAGAAAAATGCAGTACCTTGGAATCACAATGCACATTTATTCACAATTAAAAAACGTTCAATTTTGGTGCTTTTTAAACTTTGGCGCTGGGTGCAAGTCCATTGCACCCATGGTTTATCTGGCCCTGAACAGTGATCTCCTAAATTTAATTACTAATTTTTTTACCATGTAAGCATAAGTGCATTAACAATTACTATATATAATAAGGGATATAAGTAAATTAACTAACTAATTGTACCTCTAAAACTAACGTACTATTATATAGAGAAGCACTATAGGCCTCGTGGGCCAGGCACTAAAACCAACATAATAATTAATAACACTATAATAATAATTCATTTTAATCTTGTAACAGAATTAATCCTTATTCAAAAAATCCGCATTGCCAATAAAATTTAAAAGCAGAGGCAGTGGGTTGATGGCAAATTGAAATTGACATATTAGAAGTAAATAATAACAAATTTATAAACAAAATACAAACATAATGCAAATCGCAAATAGTTTGTTTAGTCTTAGTCGATATCTTTTTCATCATAGTTTGTATCTTTGTAAACAAATTATAGCACAATTATATAATTTAAAAATAATTATTACATTAAAATAGCCTACCAGTTGAAGCTGTGCACCAAATTTCAAGTCTCTGGCATGTTGGAAAGCCTTTACAATAGACAACAATCAGTTTGCCCAAGAACAAAATTCATGATAAGAGCAAACAAATTGTGTGCGACTACTTGTTACATTGCTTCAATCTGTATGACACTCTAGCTCAGGTGTTGGCAACCTTTTTTGCTGCAGGTCAACATCAATCAAAATGTTACAAAATGAACGAGGATTCCATTTTGTCACCAATTTCATACATCCATACTTTCAGTCCACGTGTCTTGAAATAATCTCAATTATAATTTATTTTTAATCTTATACTTTATCTGTAGAACTGTAATAGATCACTTGAAATTATCCAGTGGGTTACTTGATGCCCCTTGAGTGATAGGTTGCTGACACCTGCTCTAGCATTCTACGTGGTCAACAGTATCTTTTTATTCTTGCCTTGTCTCTATTGTATTCTCAGCCTACCTCTAATCCTTCTTTCACTTGGTTTCCATAAAGTTGTCCATACAATCATTTCATCACGTTTCATCAGATGGTTCATCTATTTGATTCTTGCTGCCCTTGTGTGCCTCTCTTCTCATCAACGTAAGTCTTAAAACCTTTTTGAAAGGTAAAAAAAAGTCTTTTCTCCAAAGAACTCTTATTAGCAATACTAACTTCGGGATTCCATATGTATTTCAAATTTACAGTTAAAAGGGGATTCGTTTTTGGTGGTTTAAGTTTTTCATTTCAAAATTTGGCATCATTCATAATAATAATTATGCTAAGCCAATTTTTTTTTTCAAGTTACTGAAAGTAATTATCCATAAAAACAGTTTTATTAAAAAATTAACAGCAATAGTACTTCAGATACATAAAAAAATAGTGGTTTTTGCCTCCTGTAAAAATTGAGATTTTAAGCTTATCCCTTTTTGCCTATAGCCACAGAAATATTCTGAATATATTTAAAATATTCCAAAATTACCTAAAAGTTTTTGAAATCAGTCTTTCACATTCTATGCTAAACATCAAAAAGAAATAAGGTACAAATAAAATACAATGATTATAATCTTAAAATTAATAAATGTGACAATAAAAGTTTGATCCATTTTCTCTTAAAAATATATATTTGATAACTGGAACTCTCAGTAGTATCTAGCATTGCCTCTTATCATCAATGCCCTCAGCCTAATCTTTTGAGACTTATTTCCCATAAAATAAAAATAAATGCAATCACTACTTTTGGTTCAGTGAGATTCTTAGATAATATTCTGATAAATATCTCTATAAATTCGATGGTGAATTTGCATTACGTCGTAAAGTCAAATTAAAAAAAAGTCAAATTGTTCAGGAGAGCATTAAAACATCTTATTTCCGTTTTAATAAATAATTGAATATTATATCAAAAAACTATGGCATACAAAAATTAAAAACTTTTTCTTTTGCATACATGTTATGGGGGTCACACCATATTAGTTTTGAAACTGAAATAAGGATATGGCATATTATAAACAAAGATTTTTCCAAGTTTTAGTCTCAAAAGTGTTAAAAGAGGGTTGAAGTGAAATTGTAAGCCCGTATGCAGAAGAGAATAAACAACCCCATTCGTCAGATTAGCAGATAAAAGTGTGCGGGACGAATAGCTGGAAAAATTCGCTGTACAAGTGAAGAGAAATCCAAAAAGATTCGAAGAGAATAGGCTTAGGCTTTTTTTACCCTTTCTATGTTTGACCTGTTGCTCTGCGGTTGATATTTTATTTTCCATTTACTCTGTTTTCCACGCAATTATTCCCCTATCCACCACCTGAGGACGCGCTCTTTATGAGTTTAAGTCTTACCCGAAGGTAAACACGTACTTAAAACATTTTTCCTGTAAGACATTTCGTTTGAATTTCATATGTTTATGATTCCCTTTTGATTTAGCCTTTTAGCTTAGCTAAAAATATATTACTGTAATACTTGCAACCCCTAGGTTTGAGGACTGTTACTATGTTTAGCTCCTAACTAGTCCAAACACAGCCCCGAAGTCAAAAATTGGGATGTCAACATTTCCCTATATAAACCCTTCATTGCTCGGAACAGATAATTCAAAATGTTGTGGAAACAAATTTTTTCAGTACATGTAACGCCGTACGAGTTAGTAGACTAAACAAAAGAAACATTAACATTCATTGGTAACCTCACTGGCCCAACTCCCAATTCGGGCCTGTACTTTAAAGAACAATAACTATTGAAGTTCTAATGTTTAATTTTCAAATGCTTGTTCAATTTTATTTTAGGAAATTTGACCATAAAATGCAATGGAAAGTAACAATCAGCAAAAACAAGATTTTTGGTACTTTTTTCAAAAATATCTCCGAATCGTGTGGTATTTAATTTCAGCAAATTTAATTTTACCTTTACAACCACTTAATAAAATATAACGCAGTTACTAGTTAAGAAGTGGCAAAACCACCAGATGTCTGGGGTAAACTAAAAAGACAACGCTAGAGCGAAAGACAATTGAATCAACTTGATTATACAAAAAATATGTAAAATAGTAAAGCAAAATAATTGAGATCCAATTGATTAAATTAGCAAGAAGTTATTTACTCAGAGACATTTTTTCCTGAAACTAAAAATGTCCTTGACAGATTTTAAATATTTTATAGCTGTGGTTTTTTTTTAATTCAAGTTGCTTCTCCACCTCAAATCGTGAATTGGTTTCTCTTATTTAAATAGGGGGTTTTTCCGTATTTTGAATTATATAAAGTGGGCTTACTGAAAACAACGATCAAGCCATAACTTTTACTTTGTGAGAAAATGTATTTAAATTTTTACAATTATTTATATTATTATAGCATCAGTGGGTTTTTTTGTAATATAAAATTATGTATTAGGTACATATTTAATAAAGCGAATTTTTAAGTTTCTTGACTTGGTCAGTTTTACCGGTACGCCCACGATACATTGTCAATATGTTTATAACTTGAAAACAAAAGACAATAGTTAATTTTGGATTTTTCTTAAAAAGGACATAGAAAATGTATCTTAAATTTTTTCATAAATATTAGAATAAAACAGCAATTTTTCAAATATTCGTAAAAAGTGCATGGTTAGAGATACAATTCCGTAAGAAATTATAGAAATTCCTCCCAACACAAAAAAAATTTGTGTTATAATTGAAAGCTTATTATGCAAATGAGTTGGAAATTTGGTATGGAATACCTCATCATGTAAATAGAAAGCACTAGTAAACCATTGATTCAAGGTAATGATTTTAAAATAACATTAGCTACGATTGTTAAAACAAAAAAGAATACAACAAACTTAAGAATTTAATTAAGACAAGAAAAATACAAATAAAGAATTCCAAGAAGTGGTATTTTTGGTAAACAAATTTATATACAATAAACTAAATAAAAAAAAATAAATAAATTCACCTTTTAATGTAAAGCAATATGAAGTTTTACAGTTGTTGTTTTTTGTCTACCTACCCGAGTTTATCTTGCAGTATCGGAAAAGTTGAATATATTACTGAATATTTTGCATTAAATAATATAATATATACTTTATTGTTATCGTCAATACTAAAACCTTTTTAAAATTCAGTGATACATTTTATGAACATAAAAATCAGGTGTACTTTAAAATTGTATGCTACGTTACAATCAAAGTGGAAATGGAGAAATTGTCTTATCAGAATATTTATATTAAATTCGATATTATGCATGCAAAGTTGTGAATAATAGTAAATATTTTTGATAGTAAAAATGTTACTTCAAGGATAACCCCAAAGTTGATTTGGTTAAATTATCCATTAAATAGAAAAACATTTCCTATTTACCTGAATATTTTAATAAATGTTAATCATATTGTTGTTGAGACTATTAAAATACTATTAATGAATGTTTGTTGATAAATACATTGATAAGAAATAAGTGGTTGCACTCACCTCGCACTTTCGAATGTAGCAGAACTTGTGCTTCCGATAGCTCCAAATCCTACACCAACAGCCAAACCCTCGGGTACATTGTGTGCTGTAATAGCAATAACCAGCAACATCATCCTCTTCCATTGCCCGTGCTGTATTTCCTCTATGTTTGACACATTTTCGTATGTTTCACAGTTAGTATCGGGATGTGGAGCCGGACGTGGTCTAACTATAAAATCAAATTCTTTAATATTTTCTAATGACACTTACGAGAGTAAGTAATGTAAGCAAATTAAGTTTTTAAAGAAATGAGTAATGTGATATAAGCAAGAACAACAAAACCCCGCAAAAATGGTGTGAATTTGTTAAAAGTAGTACAAAATGTAACAATGTCGAACTAAGCTGTTAGATACCTCTTTTACGATATTGAATGTTAGTTCCACTCTCGTGAAAACCGTCAATAGTAGTTGTTTCAATTGCATATACAGGCGAATTACCTGAGTCATCTTCTCGTTTTTCTCTTCGGCTTAAAGACGAATGCAAGGCTGCAAAAAAGTTTCAATCACTATTTACATTTTCCACTGAAACCGTGAACAAACCTAGCATCATATTAGGAGAATGAACACCCAAAACGGTAATAAGTACGTCTGCTCCGTAAACAAAAAGTGCCCCCAGAACAAAACCAAACGATACAGGTAAAAATGCATACTGTCCCTTATCACCGTACAATTTTGATTGCTCGGCCATTTCGATAGCCGGCGCTAAAAGAGACCAAAACGATGCGGCCGTCATAACGCCGGCTGCAAAACCTAAACTGCTGTCCAAAAGTTTTCTCTAAAAACAAGGAATTCACAAGTGGCCAATTCAAATGTTGAGGTTAAAATTTACCTTGGAGCCCCGTATCACTAAAACTAAAGCAGCACCCAGCGCAGTTAAACCCCACGTAAAAAGGGTACCCAAGAAGGCTTGCATAACCGGACCATGGCCTTCCAACATTTTAATTTACTAACTTGAAATTTTAAAACGATTTTATTACATGTCAACAAATCAAAATAATAAAATGAGGCATGCGCACACCGAAGTTAAAATGACAGGAGGTAGTATTAGTACAACCACCTAGGAGATACTAACGGCACTTGTAAAGCGTGGCATTCAAAAAAGTTTATATTCATGCGTCACCACCTATAGTAAGCCAAGGTTGTCTGTCTGCATGTAGGAGGTACAAAAATTTGAGGTTTGCTTAAAAAAATCTGTTTCCAAATTTAAAAAAATATATTAATATTAAGTGTCAATATGCAAATTTCATAATTAAAAAATTTGCAACGTCTGTCAAACTGACGTCTGCTTTGTTGGTATTGACGGAATTTCAATAATTTTTTTAATAGTAATTTAGCAAAGATTTATTTACATATAAATGTCATTACCGTTATCAAGGAGAATGCATTGAACATTTTTTCTAAAAAAAAATATTGAAATTATTAGAACGTTTTAGCCTTGACACTATAGGTAATAGGTATTATGTTTTCTATTTTCTTTTGAATTTGTTAATTACTTCTCATTAATATAATTATGTTGGTATTTTATCAATGAAACGAGATCTTAAGTTATTAAATTGTTAAATTGATAATTGACACTTATTACTCTATTAGTATTTTAATGTTTTATTATTATATTGCTTATAAAAGCGGAAGTGATGTTTTTGCGCTCTACGGCGCAATTTTCCTATTACAAAAATTCCTACGCTTTGTTTATTATGCAAAATAATTTTTTTAGTAATTATTTCTGTTTACATAAATTTGTAGAAAAATAAAACTGTTTTATTCGGGGCAAATATACTTTTTGCAGTTCATATGTAATTTTTAAACTCTTGCACCTTCGGTGAGTCAATCCTAAAAAAATTTAAAATATATTTTTCTTCACATGTCAAAAAACTTGACGTTTATCATTCAATTGTTTCGTGCAATCAAACTGATTGTTTGCAATTGACAAGGGAAGGCAATGGGTGCATTGCCTCTCTCTCAGTCAAGCGAAACTGAAAAACTTTAACAATTTTTTTTTTATTTAGAACAAATTTTCTGGAAGAAGGTCGTATACTGAAATCGATCAATTTTGTCGGAACCTGTTGCATGAAATTTTCAAAACATGTGCCTATGATGGACAACTTTCAGTTTTCCATTTAGTTTAATACTTTTATCAAAATTTTGAAAAGATTGGAATAAAGTTTTCTAAATGAGCAATAAATCGAAAAAAATGATCTTAATAAATAATAAGAATAAAAAGTGAAAAACCCAGACATTGTTTAAGTTGGGATTTTCCTTGAGGTACACGGAAAAAACTAAATGTTAATATTTAGTAAGATTTCTACTAATTTTTAATGTTTTAAATAATAACCCGGAACCTGCCTCGGAGTTTGTTACTTATTATGAAGTAAAAAGTGAAAAAATATATCGCTGATTCCATAAAATATATTACATTGAAAGAGAAAAAAATACAGAGTCAAGCTACAAATTTTAATGTTTCAAACACTAAAAATCTTCAGAAATCCACCTTTAAAATTTCGTAGTTTCAAACAATAAAAATTATCAATTCTATCGGTAAAATATTTATTTATAAAAATACAGTAATTACCGTTTACTATTGCACTTTTTAAAGGTTAATAAAGTATTTTTTCATTTCTGTGAACATGATAAAAAGTAATTTGTCAACTAAAATAAATAAATAATACATTAGAAATTTTTTACTAATTTTTATTTAAGAAAATAATATCTACATATAACCTATTAATTATAGATGGATGTTTTTCAGAATAATAAAAAATTTATACTAAACCGATGACATCTGAATACGCTTTGTTTACATCTAATTTCAAACCAATTTCATTGGTTAATATGTTGCGGTCATCAGTTTAGTATGCATTTTTATATTTTTCTTAAAAAACCCAACTATAATCTTACCTTTTCCATAAAATAAAAAAAATTATAATAAACAAACATTAATGATGATAACATAACTTACTTTTAGTAACTAATAAACATTGAGGTAATGAATTTTTCAACCGCTTTTACCAATAGTTTATAATATTTATAATGATTTCCATTACATTGCTAAGGCACTTTGGAACTTTTACATATAAATGACATTTTAAAAAATACACAAAATAATTTTACGATATGAAAAAAATATTGATAATATAATACGTAATAAATATAATATAATAAAAAATAAAGTATAAAAATTAAAACTAAGTAAGAAATAAAATATAAAAGTAATAATAAAAGTAGAGTTATTTTTTGAGATCAAAATCAATACTGAGCTCACCGATTAAAGATTTTACCGAAGTTGGAATCAGTTGGCTGGGTTGAATTCCTAATTTGAAAACAGCCTGTTCAATGAAGATCTAGGCTGATTTTGCTTCCGGAGAGTACTGTGTATTTAAAGCGTAGTAAGTTTTAAATGCAGCTTCTATGGCTCGGGCACTAGATTCAAAATCACTTCATTAATAATATATGAAACCAAATGATATTGTTTACACATCCAACGATTACTGGCCGTGGTTGGAGTGATAGGTTATAGGTGACCAAAGTGTTTTGCAATTGATTTCAACTTACTGAATCATCATTAGCTGTCTGTGGAATTAAAAATTATGAATTAGTTGATTTTAAATAAAAAAATATGTACTTAAATATAAAATTTGTTTTATTTGGCTAAACTTCACCACTTCGCGATTTTAAATGTGCAAATATTTCCAAATTATGATTGAACCAACCTTAACATTGAAAATAAATCCCCACGCGCTTCAGGTTTAGTAGAGTTATTCCACCCTTTTTTTTTTCTTTTAGATTTCTTAGCCCTTTTTCTACTTTTGGAACTGCTTATGACGATTTTGTTAGTAATATATTTAGGCTTTGGAAAAGCGGCCGATAGAAGCAAAAATATTGCTAAATCTAAAGCATATATATTAAATAATTTTCATTATTAGGTCAACAATTAATATTAAATTAATTTATTGCAATAAATAATATATTTTTTCAAACTTACCATCTGTAAGAAATTCTGGCTCCGACGGTTTTCTGGGACCACTAAATAAAAATATGAGATGCTTTTGAACTACAGGCCAAGTTTTCTTAAATGCAGCTTTTTTTTTCGGAAATTTCAAGTTAAAATCATGTTCAAGCTGTTAAAATAAATGCAATAATTATTATCAAACATATTATACAAATAAAATAAATAAATCAAACTTACCAATTCATATCCAAAAATTTGTTTCCAATTAATTTGTTTACGTTTTCTTAGATTGAGTAAAGTTCCGGGAAGTACCGCCGAAGCTAAATTTACTCTGACTAGCTGGTACTGCCATTAGAGAAATTTTCCGATCGCATAGAGTTAATTTACAAAAGAATATTAATTTGTTTTAGTATAAATAATTAATATTTTAGACATTACTTACCTATCCTGTTAATTCTTCTTAAAGATAACCATTTTTTACTAAACTGGTGACACTTTATGGCGCGACGTTCTTGTAAAATGTATGCAATTATTAAACTATATGAGTCTCAGCTCATTATTTGCGGAGGAAGGGATGGAGAATCATGTTTCAAACTGTTTCAAACATGAAAAATTATAATGTATATAATAAAATTGATGAGTTCGAAATATACTTTTTACAGTTTGAAGATAATAAAAAGTATAAAGAGAATTTAGTTGTGTATATAAAACTTATACTATTTCATTTAGTAAATTTTCATGGAGCTCATAGTAATATTTAATCATTTTTTAAATATTAAATACAATTTAGAATTTATTACTTAACATTGAAAAAGTTTTATTTAATATTCCTTTTATATAAAATATAAGATCTGCAGATGTAAATTTTTTTATATGTAATCTATTAAAAAATGTAGTTTGACTTAAAATTTTATATTTTGCTATTTAGATTTTTTAGCTTTCAGATCACAAATTTTTACTTTTTAAACAATAAATATTGAAGTTTTACTTATTAATTATTATAATGTCACTTTTTTAACAAGCACATTGTAATTTTTCAATTTTATAATACTACTTTTTTGCATATAAACTCAAAAATCCAGCGTTCAAATAATAATTATTGTAAATTAATTGTTAAAACAACGATATTATTGTTCAAAATTGTAATAGTTCGTGTCATGCCAACTATTTATTAAACATTAATCTTTATTTAGTATAATTCAGTTTTTTCCGTGTAATATTATAATCAAACATTTGCCAAGATAAATTGGGTTAACGAACCAGTTTCGACTTTACGTCACCATCAGCACATACCTACAAAAATACCACAAGTTGCAACCACATTAAAAATTATTAACTTTCATATTCACCGTAAATAATAATGAACAAACATTAAACGTAAACACGTGCTAAATGATGAGCTAACATTCACACAATTAAAAATTAAAAATTACAATATTATAAAAATTAAAATAATTAAAAAACTAATTATCAAACCTTACAATCATCATCAAATTTATTAAAGTAATAAATACAGTGATTGGTTGAAATTTCATTGGTTCAACGAAATTTTTTTAGTGTAAATATGACACTTTTGGTAAAACGTTGATCCTATGGAGATAAAATTATTTGAATTGATCGATTGCTCGAGTGATATTAAGTAACTAAATTTGTATATACGAGGTGTGCTTGAAACAGACATCGTTCAGACCGCAGAATCAGATATAAAATTTAGGAAGCCAGTATACAGATTTGCAAAAAATGTCAAAACAACATCGAAAGATTAAAGTGTAGTTGGTTGTAGAACTGGCTTTTAATTTTTGTTATATATGTAGCTTCATCAAAAATCGAACTAGACCCCTCTACCCAGGGCCCGCTGTAGGGGGCGGACAACCCGGACATTTGTCCGGGTCCTCAAAAAGTTTTTCAAGGCCTTTTTTAATAATGATTACCGGAGGATCTCGGGGGAGAGGGGGGTCCGGGGGCTCTCCCCCGGAAATTTTTGCAAAATTATACTTTCAAAGTCGTCATTTTAAGCACTTTGACGAAGAAAAAGTTTAATCTCTTACATTCTGAAAAGAGGGGTTTAAGTGCAAAACTCTCATTTCGGGTTGGTATAATTATTATCAACTTAGACCCACCTCCTTATGTGAACTGTACTTTTCTCGCTTTCATTCCAGCGAAGTCGTCAACAATCTCAATCGCGGGCGCGAGGCTCGGGCTCTGTCACCCCGCCGCAGCCGCTATCAAACGACGTTTTGCATTTGCATTCTTTCGGTCGCGACTATCTCATACGAATGAGAATCTCGTTCGTAGATTTTTTAATTAATCAATAATTCCCTGGTGGAAAAATTTCTCTAAAAATTCTGAATTAGACTTTTGCAGAGTTTCTCAGAGTTTGTAAGACTTCTGCAGACTTTGTTTTCCTTTTTCAGAGAAATATTTCCACCAGGGTTGTACATATTGCGGGGGTAATCAGGCAGATATTTTAGGCACGTATATCTGTACATTATTATATTATTTTCATTCAACCAAAACTTTTACTTATTTTTTAGCGAGAGTAAGACCTTACAGCGCGAGGCCTGGAGCGGCCGCTCCACTCGCTCCACCCTAAGGACGGCTCTGCCCATAATAATATGATAGACAATTAATTTGAAAAAGTTTTATGGATGCTACATAAATTATGTATAGTTTACACATATTTAAAAAAAAACTATAACAATTCTTTTCTTGTTGACCTCGTATTATTTTTAAACTATTTTTACAATATTCAATTGAAAATTGGTTTCGGTTTGGTTCTTCCAGGGCCAACTGTGTGAATACAATAATTAGTGTTTCTTCCACTACCTTAAATTAAATCTTAGTGTGGATTCACAATGAACATATAAGCATAAGAAATATATTATAAGACATAAGAAATAACATAACTGTAAAAAAAAGCTTTTTTAATGTTAAAAAATCTTAAGCTATAGATGCCTTACGTATTTCTTTTATGATGCTTATGGTTATTGTGAATCCCACACTTAACCAATTGCGATTAATATTAAAATAATAAAAACCAAAATAACAGATTATGGTCTGAATAATATATTATTAGGAAATAATTTATTCCCATAGAATTTGATTAATGCGATTACATGCAATTGACGATTGTCAATAATGGTGAATCACTAGCACTGATTTATCGCAAACATTTTTACATCACTCGCACTCCTCGATAGTAGTTAATGCGGCAATATTATAATCGTCGATATCATTGTTAAAATATTTATTGTTTACATTTACTTCAAACTATTAATTTTATTGATTGCAAATAATTAAAGGTGCCCGTACATCATCATACCTGCATTGAATATCACACATTTAAGGTATTAATTATGGCTTCTTTGATATTTGATAGGTATGTCATGTCGGGCATGATCATTTCTCCAGACTTAGTGTTTTATAATGCCAATGTATTATCAAGATAAGTCAAACATAATTTGCTCAAATGATCTTTTTTTCTCGCAAACAAATATTTTGAATTTAAAAAACTGCTGGTTATAGGTTTGTAAGACTTTACATTATTTGATCTTGCAATCAAAAGTCAACTATCAAAAAACACTATCTATGATATTGTATAAGACCAGTTTTTTCTTAATTTCATTACCTTTTTACTATTTATAGCATAGTACATAAGTAAATTAATTGACTATGACCTAGAGCAGAGTACAGGAAAAAAATTACAAATTGTCAAGGTAAACAGCATATTACGATTAGCTGATTATGATAAACTGCATTTGTTATGTTGTATAAAGTAGATAAAGATGCTAGTACTACTGTTATTCCAAAGTTTAATAAAAAAAACTGAAGTTATATTAAAATTAGTAGTTTTTCACAGCTGAGCAAACCCGCCAAAAGTTTTAAGACAAAGCTTTAGAGAAATCTGAATTTTACGCGCAATTTTTAGACACGCATTCACATTCTTAATTTTTGGGACATTTCTGAAAAAATAATGAAAATATTGTAAAATAAACAATATAATATGTTGGTATGGAAGGGGCGATGGCCCCCATGGCCCACCCCCTATTAACCGCTCTTGGCATCCGCTTTGTGTGAAAGAGCCCTTAAAAAAACAAGCTAATATACTGACACTTTGTTTTGAGGCTGGTTAAACTTAATCCACGTCTCGGTGTGATAGGGCTTGGCAGTTACAGAAGTGACTCGTAAACCGTCTTTAGACATTATTAGAAGCTTATGTATGAACTTTTAGTAGTATAAGATCATCAAGTTGGAATTGACACCGGAGGATTGGTTTTAGATTGACAGAAAACTAAGAACCATAACTTATTTATAAAATATGGAAGATCATAATACAACTCCCTCCAAGAGAAGAAAAACTGGAAGCTGGATCACATGCTCTGATAGAACAGTAGCTACTTACCCATGCTATGCTTCGGTTAATTGATTAAATCATGAAGGTAATCACTTTAAATTTTGCGTTTCACGTAGTGGTATTTCATCTTATTAAACAAAACAAAACGTAAATAATCTAACCACTTAATTTTCTCTTAACTTTATTGACTAGTTTCGGTGGTAAACTCTACCATATTCACAATAAATAAAATAAAATTTTTGGTTTACATAAAATTTCAAAACAATAAAAAATATAGCAATAGAAAACGGTTATAACAGTAAAATGGTGATAGACATGAATAGGAAAATAAGGAGAAGACTGGGGGTGAGGGCGATCACGCAGCTTGAGA
Source organism: Cantharis rufa (assembly GCA_947369205.1). Classification (NCBI taxonomy): domain Eukaryota; kingdom Metazoa; phylum Arthropoda; class Insecta; order Coleoptera; family Cantharidae; genus Cantharis; species Cantharis rufa. Next base: position 12,224,903 of record OX376303.1, read on the forward strand.
GCCTTATCTATACCTTATCTGGGCAATATAACCAACAAAATTGCCAACAAAATATCCGGAGAAGGACTGCGAGTCAGCTTTGGTAATAACGGCTCCCTTAAAAGCAGGTGTTATGTACCTATAGAAAAAACGGAGCCTAAGAATAGACCAGGGGTATACAAATTATTGTGTAACGACTGCGTTGGAAGCTACGTGGGTGAGACGAGCAGATCAATCTCCACCAGAATAAAAAAACACGTTTAACTTTATAAAGACTTTGTTAGATTACACGAGAGTTTGATAAACTCCCCGAGACTTCACAAAGTCTTCATACAGACTTACTTTTTTCCCCTTCAAAAGACTGCATTTAGTAGTTACCTTATCGATAATAAAAATATACATATAGTTACGATAAAAAACCTTTAAATACACATTAGGGCCCAATTTCATAATAAAAGTTAACGGGGCATTAAAATTTAAATGGCGACTTAAAATAAAACTGATGATTTTTGAAAACTGATGAAAGCCCTGCTTTAGTGGGAGATTTATCACCGAGGATTCTTTCTACTGCTACCAGCACAAAATGGCGACTTTCCACGCTATGGCTCACCGTTTGGTATCTCTGCCACTTAGTGAGGATAACTACCGAAAGGAGAAAGCCTACATAATAGGCCTGGGTAATCATCTGAATGGCTACGCTTCCAGCACTGTTGCCAACATCACCGATAAGCACAGTAGACTACAGGAGAGAAGGTCATTAACAACTTTGGCTAATGCCGAACAAGAGAAACTCGCCACGCGTTTTTGTCTGCCGTTTTTTCCTCACGTTACTGACCATTGTAAGAAGTGCTACGGATACATGGCTGTGTTCAGAAGCGGTAACACCCTACAATCGCTGTTGGGCAGCACAAAGGATGAGGTCCCGCGTCTTCAAAAGTACGGCATATACCGAATCAAGTATCAAGATGGTTGTGACCTGCAGAAACCTAAAGACTAGATTTAGTGAACATATCAGATCGTTCAAAAACGGACATTATACTACCATAGACAACTTGACACTGGTTCGGGAAATTAATGATAGGTTTCACCTAGTCATTCATAAAGCCATGGTGATCAGGAAGAATAAACACAAAAACCTCATGAACTCGGGCTCGGGAAGCGTCTCGACGGTACTGCTGGACCTCCTGGATGGTGAACCTCCCCGCACAGTGGTGGATGGTGAGCTGTATTTAGTTGCTCTTTAGCTTTTTTTCTTTTTCGTTTTTATTGATGTGTTCTGTCTTAAGTCGCATTTTAAATTTTAATGCCCTGTTAACTTTTATTATGAAATTGGTCCTAAATATAAATATAAAATAAAGAAAAAATCGTTAAATGAATATATTTAGACTGCGTCCGGAAGAAAAGGAATTTATATCGATAGAATTATGGTCAATTTCAAAAATCTTTACTCGGATTTTAAATATTTTCTGAAGAAATTCATTCATACAGAAACTTGGGCAAAAAAGATCTAAAAACTGTAAACAATTAAAAGTGACTAGCACTGTATTTGCAGTTTTAATAAGTTTAACCACGCCCATGGCGTGTTTGTATGGTATACAAGTTATTTTGGGTATTATAGACAGTGTATCTTTGTATATGTTATATGGCCAATGATGTAAATCGGGCGTTGACGTCAATGGCCGGACAATGACGTTAATAGCCAACATTAGTTAGCGGTGGACAATGATTTAAATATTTTCATCTGATTGTAATATTTACGTCTTTGGCCGGTCAATATCGTTATTGACCAAAAAAAATTGGACAATGATGACTTATAGAATAAATACTATAAGGAACAGCAAAATGGCGATTTGAATTAAACAGTCAACTGACAAGTGACGTTTGAAAAATCTTTAACCATGTGAAAAAATCACATATGAAATTTTAAATGTCACCATCGCCCAAAATGCACGGTCAGTGACGTTATTGGCCGGGTGTTAACGTCAATGCCCAGCTTAGAGCATTGACGTCATTGTCCAGTTAATTGTGCTATTGACGTTAATGGCCGAGTTGTCATCATTGACTGTAAGTAATTATAAAAACGTGTCATTTTCGGGTATAATTACGAAATTCAATTTAAAATAAAATAATTAGTTTATTTTTAATTAGAAAAAAGAATTAGAATTCTGTAAATACTTATATCTTCGATAAACGGGTAAGATATTACAAATAAACACAAATTAGAAGAAAATCTTTGCAGGTTTTGATTAGATTTTATTTTAATAACGGCTGGTACGGGGTGAGCAATTGGGCCCCCATATAATTATACTGTCGTGTTTCAAAATCATTTATAAATTTTGAAATTTTACTTTGTTGTAAATTTTTAATTTTGTTTTGATTAGGATGACTGTTGTTCGTATTTGGACGATTTTGAAGTGATTTGGAAATTTTTAAATAGGAAATTTGGAGGCGTTAGTATGATAATGGGAGCTGATAATTAAAATTTGGAAATTGGAGTATTAAAATTTATAAAAGCAAGAATTTCATGTTCATAAAAATGTGTGGTCCGCAGACAAATTAATATTTCCTTAAAATTTAAAATTTAATAAAATAAAAAGGCTTCGGGTCATTGCAATACATAATGTAGTACATATAAGTTTATATTTAATAACAAAAATTAAATAAATGATATAAAAACAAGTACCTATCGTAAATAATGTCAAACGGGAGTTTGAAATCCTTTTTCTTCTACTTCCCGTGAGGAAACGAGAAGAAAAAAATGGAATAGAAAGAAAATGAATAAAATAATTAAAAAACTCAAAGTTGATTAAATAAAAGTAAATTAGATTTAAAAAAAAATTTTAATTGCAAAGGATGTAACTCTCTTATAGAGTACTGCTGTTATTCTGTTCTTCTTATATTATAATCCTGTAATATCCAATTTGTCTTCAGCTGTGGTTTTAAGTTTTAATTTAAAAGTCAGATTTAATTTTGTAAAGATTTTTCAACTTTACGACGATTTAGAATATTAATATTTTGATAAAATATTTACTTTGATGGCCTAGTATTAATATACGTATCGATTACTGATTTTGCCAGTAGTTGGCCCTGGGCCATAATATTTATAGTTGTTTTCAGTAACTTTCAGATCATGAAAACTCAACAAAGAAGAGAGATTTATTAATAATTGTCTGTTAAAAATTTGCAAAAAGGTCTGAAGATATCAGAAATGAATCTAAAATAGGGAAACATACCGAAACTATGATGACAATCCGCGAGTAACTTTCTAGGACTGGCTGAAGAGGTGTATTTCTGATAAACCACTTAAAATAGGTCCTGACCTATAATATTTGACTACATAAATCGAAAAAAATATACTTATTTGATTGGAAAATGAAGTTTGCTATGTTTTTATTTTTATTTTCTTGGTTTTACTCTGTATCATTTGTACTTTTACATACATATTCATAGAAAATAGGGAGATAAACTCACGTACGTGCATAGTGAAAATACGCCCAGTTTTCCACTGACTAGGGCGAGCTTGCCTGTTGGCGTACTACGTCTGCTGTCGAACACCAGAGGATATAAAATTAAATAATATAGCAAAGCTGTACAACAAAATTTCAAAACAATAATATGCCTATTTTACGCTATCGTTACTTTATTAAATTTATGTATTATCAAAAATAGTTGACAAAGCATAAAGTAATAAGATACGTTTCAATGTGTTGGTTTGCAGATTTACACCCTTTGGTCTACATTAGAAATAAAAAGGTTATTATAATCTAAACCTTTACAAAATAAGATTTGTTTTTAAAATTTTACAATATTGTTTAATTTTTCGATTGTAAACATTCCGGTAAAAAAGAGCTAGTGTGCTTTTAGAATTTTTTTGTTGAAATATTATAAAGGTAAAGCATTTAAAAACAATTAAATTAAGGTGTAGTGGTGGACATTTTGACGTATACTCCGTATAAATTTTTTAAATATAAAGTAAAAAAATTAATATATTATAATACCCAGTGGCGGCTCGTGACATTTTCCAGTGGGAAGGCACAAAATAAAAGAAGTAGTTTTTAAAATATAAAATTTATTTTTTTGATAATTATTTTAAGATAGTGCTTGTTTTCGGTTTTGGGATGGGAGGGCACGTGCCCCTGTGCCCTTTATGACAAGCCGCCACTGATAATACCTATGTCAATTTTAGTAAAAAAATGTAAAAAAAGTAAAAAAAAGGTAAATTTGTAAGACTTGGGTTCCGTAAAGCCTTCTAGTTTTAGGATTCACGTCTGTATTAACTTAGTTTTCTATGTTCTTTGGTTATATATTATGATAAATGTTAGTGTGTTGTCTTATATTCTGTAATTTATCACCATAATTTATTAGTATCAGTGGCAGAATATATTTTTTATATTATATAATTTATATTTAATTTGCGGTTTTCTTAGAATTAATTCCATTCAATTCGGTTTCTAGACAGCCCTTGGGAACATGTTTTAGGTAATAAACAACAATATAATATACAGAAATTATGTGTGCTGAACTATTTCAAAGATGTAAATGAGGCTTTATTGTATTACTAAATATCGAAAGACACTTTTTCGTCGATATTGGAATATATTTTGTATTCTATGCGTCCAACTTATAACTTTTGGAGAGTCAAAACTTCAATCTTCTCCAGAGATTTACTTATCCACGTAGGTATACCTACTAAAATGTTTTGTATTGAGAGTATAATTTTGGAAAGAAATAGAAATATGAATGATAATAATAAAGAAGGAATAAAATTTAAATACAAATTACAAATTTGTAAAAAATGACAATTTATTTAAGTTATAATAAATAAGTTAGGCTAAATAATGAAGTACATTTATTATTATGTACATAGCATGCATACTAAGCATTTTGCTTCACTAACCTTGTTGTTTATATCTACATAAAGATAAGTTAATTTTCTACAACAATAAAAAGCTAAGTCTCTTCATTTATATACAATACAAATTTATGCATTGGACAGTTATTAATTTAAAAACCCGATATGTACTAATTACACAAAATGCACTTTTCCTAATAATAGTCTTTCATTTTAAACATTTGATATTCTTTACAAACACTCGTCCCATAAAATAACCTCGCTATGTTAAAAATGAACATACTATAATGCAATATAATAATTATACAAAATAGAAAAAGGTATTGACTTTATAACTAGTGATGATTTTAGAACTAATACAAATTAGTTTGATATGAGAGAATTTAAAAAAATTCATTAAAGGCACAAATTTTCATATAGACCAATTGTTGCTACTACTTAAATAGAATTAGTATTTTACCTTTGAAAAAGCTAGTTAGTACAAAATTAGTAAATTATAGTGTCGAATATAAAAAGTGATACAAAATTGATTTAATTGACAGAATAGTTCTAAATTCACTAAAATAACCAAGTTTAAAGTTCGTTTCGACTCGTAGCACACTTTACTATGCATACAATCCAAGTCGATGAATTTTTGCAGATAAAAAATTATGTAAAATGAAAACAATTGGTTTAGGATTTCCTTCGAGGTCCAATTCCTGAAAGCAGACCGATTAAAAATAAAAATCTTAATCGCGATGTGGCGAAAAACTTACGATATTATCGTCTCCGAACTCTAAAAATAACAAACGCTGACCATCGTCGGAAGAATTTTTCAGTTTGTCAAATGGATATCTCCACAACGTTTTGCAACCTGTGCCTGCTTCCAATAATGTAAAACCGTTTTCGTAATGAATAACAAGTTGTGCCGGTCTGTTCTTCCACGAGCAACCTATAAGTTGGATTAAAGTTTCGTCAAAGTTTGGTGGATCGAGAACAACAATACTTACGGCAAACTAATTCTCTTTGAGTAATTGCACTTGCATGACTTCCGTTTACAAGTGCCTTCGCCCATGCAGCCAAGTCACGGTGAGTTTCGGTTCGTAGCCGATGCGTTATTACACCTTCCGCCGTAGCACATCGTATGCTAAATTCGGGCAACTCTGCCCTTCGAGCCGATCCTACCAATCGCGTAGCGATTAACGAGTAAGCTTCCGCGGGAGCTCTCCAAGCTTCGCCCGACCACGGAGCACTTTCGTATAATCTTAATTCGCTATCAGTTACGGCGGCAAAAATTGAATTCCATCTGTCCATATCTTCCGAACTATCCGAACTGGATAAGTTATTCTAAAAATTAGACTCGTTATAATTTAGACCCAACGGATACACAGGATAATATTTTACTTCAAATTTTGGCCTTCTTAATAACCATCCTATGTATCTTAAATCGGGGATGGCGCGTGCAGCTTCATGAAGTGCAGCTGTCGTGAGCGTTGCAAGGGCGGAATGAAGCGTATTAAACCAAGCCGCAGCTTCAGCCGGATCCACAGCCCTTAACACGCAACTATGTACAGCATCTGGAGAATGAAGTTCTAACGTTCGTCCTTCTGCAAATAAAATAAAAAGAATTAGTAATGGGAATGTCGTGTTTTTGCAGCGAAAAACACATTTGTTAGTAAAATTCAAATTCAGTCGTAGAAAATTTCAGGGAATCTTGCAGATTCGCTGCAATTCAGGGAAATGCTATTAAAATGCTTTAAGGCGCTATTAAACTTACCCGACATTTCTCTAATTTGCAAACGCCCTTTTAGTTTACTTTTAACGTAAAGATAAGATTCAATTTAACGACCAATATTTCTTAATTCCTCTCTCGAATGTTAAATAACTAACACTGGAATTATATTGTTCCAACTGATAAAAAAATAAATTAAATTAGATGAACTTTTTTAACACTAAAAAATTGCTTTTCAGTAAACAACAATCATTCATTAAAGAGAGCTAAAAAATTGCTTCCATTAATAGGAATACCGGAAAATAAATCAATTGCTTATGTATAAATCCAACTATAAATTGCTAAGATTGATTCGTTTTGTTGTGCTTTATTTATCTCACTCAATAAATTGTTTAGGAATAACTGATAAAATCTTTCACAATTTGCGAAGTTAACGCAATCCTTGCAAGATTTTCAAGTTATAGTTTACTAAAAATTTATTGAAAAAATTAATCCGGTTGGAAGATGTATTTGTTAGATTTACAAGATATGGGACAACCGTGGAGTTATGAGGTGCTTTCGTATCTTTATATTATATTCCAGTCTGAAGTATGGGGATTATTTTGAAAATAACATCTTGACATTATCCAATCCATTATTAAGTGGCGGAGTCGGAGCTTCAAGAAAACAATGTCGTGTATGCATCTAATAGCATTTCCTAGACGAAGTTTTACATTCAAAGTAAAAAAATCGATTTAAGTTCATGTTACTTTTGTTAAAACCTCATTTTATGTAAATTTTTAAAGATTTTATGTATGTTGACAAAATCTTGATTTAAATCTACTCGAATATTTGTAGTTTCTCGAGAAAAATAACCTGAATAATATATTGCACATTTACATCGTAAAGGCCAATTTACATTTACGAGGAGCAAAGTAAACTTTAATTAAAAAATTACGGGAGGATCGTAAATTTTCGATTCATCAATGCTACATAATATTTATTTTCCATTTATGAATGCGTATTTATACTACACCGCAGTACCTCATCCCATCATGGGATTATTAACAGTTTTCGATGGAATAATTTGCATAATTGGGTTCTTACACTTATTATTTATTACTTCTTGTTTATGTAAATGAAAAAATATAGGGTTTAGAAATCAAGGTACATACTGCACATAATAGAGTTTTTTTAACTGTTGAAATACTTGTTGAATTTATTCCATTGTACAACTTTACGAATCAAATGATGTTGGTTTAAAAAGAAAAGTTAGTATTTCGATTACAATTGTGTCATGAAGAATTTGGTTTCAGTATGAGTTGATTTAACGTAGATTAACTTGAATTGTTAAAAATCACATTGGTTTAAATCTTGATCTACTTCAGTTATTTACCTTAGATGAATAGTTTTACACCCAACGGTACAAAAGATTTCTGTACATTGAATTTCTGAAATTATGAGTATTATTAACCTGTATACTAAAACAAAAAAATGTTAAGAAAATGCTTTTGTTGCAAATTAACCTGTAATAACGACATAAAACGTTATCTATTAACTTGCTTCTTGACTTTTTATGGCATTAATTATTCCTAAAATACATAATGGAGTTTCAGGTACATGGACCATTTAGGCACTGGGGGCGAACTAATATGTATGTACCAGTTATCTTATCTGTTGTATACTTGTTAACTTGTGTGGAAGAATTTTATCGTGAGAAAATGAGAAAACGTGTTGCATAATATGCAACAAATTACGACGAAATTAACGAAACAAATATTTTCAAAAACACGGTCATTTTACCAATTGTTATTTGGGTTGCCTATAGTAAACATTTGAAAAACCATCCAAACGAGTCGATAAATATTTTGAAGGTATCACTCCTCCAAAAAAGAACAACAAAGACAACACAGAAACTGGAAATATAGTGGCCGAAATAAAGAAACACGAAATTGAGAAACTAAAAGGAAAGGAAGAAAAACGCTGGATTTACAGACAACAAGAAGGAATTTCAGGAGCTGAAAAGCGAAATTAGCGGATAAGAAAACAGAATTGTAAAGCAGGAGGAAGCGTTAAATCAACTACAGGAGCAAGTGGAAAAACACGAAAAAGAAAAAAGAAGGTGTAACATCATTATTAAAGGCGAATTTTCAGATGTAGAGGTAACAAAGAAGAAGGTGGAAGAATTTATACAGGAAAAAGCTTCTGGTGCAAGTAGATGTGGTTGACGCCTTCAAAATAGGAAAGATACCCCTGTAGGCGCAGAAGAAACAATAGGCTACAGAACAAACAAGAAAGACAAAGAATGGTTTGACGATCAATGTAACGAATGCAATAAGGCAAAAATTGAAAGAAGATTAAGATGGTTGCGAACAAGAAACCAAGAAGACCTAGTTAAATACAAAGATAGTATGAGAAAAGCAAACGCACTATACAAACATAAGAAAAATACATGTTATCTGATGCTCCCTTCTTCTAGATCGGCACTATCACACCCTATCTCCATCGCTCTGGAGTAGGGCTGAGTAGGGACTCAGCTCAACTTACAAAATATTATCTACGGTTATCTATAAAAGATTAAATGAGTACACCAGGCAACTAATATGAGAGTACCAATGTGGATTTACAGAAGGTAAATCTACCGCGGACGCAATGCATCTATTGAAAAGAATAATGGAAAAGCGACACTATTTAACATAGCAATGGAGAGAGTAGCAAGAGAAATGGAAGTGAAAGGATCAATCGCAACATAAGTTTAAAGAACTGGAAAAAAAGCAAAAGAAATGAGCCTATTTATTAACGAAGAGAAAACTAAATATATGAAACGAGGTGAGATCACTTCACATGACAAGAATAATATTGAGATAGACGGATATAGGACGAAAGAGGTGGACAGTTTTAATTATCTAGGCATACACATAGACAAGAACGGCAACAGACAGAAAGAACTCTGCGAAGAAGGATACAATCAGGAAATAGAGCGCATTACGCGAATAAAACTCTGCTCAGTGGCGGAACTAGGGTGCGCAGAACCCCGCATTGCGAGGGGGCCCTTGGCCACAAGGGGCCCCAAAATAACGCCACAAAACATTTTTTACGTAGTTTTATTTTTATATGGTTAACAAAACAATTATTTTTAAGACAACTTTTAACATTCGACGTTAAAATTAGATTTTGAAACTGTTAAAAATCTTTCAGTTTTTTCTTAAAAAAACATTTATGTAAACATTTAAGTTATTTGTTTGCTTATCTATCAGCTGTTGGCCATAAACAGTAGAGGTAATATCTATAGTAAACTAGTAACAATAAAGCAATAAAAACTACCCTTAAATCGGCTTATTTTTTATACTTTGTCGCAGGGGCGGATGGGCAACGCAACATCTTAGCGGCCCGGAAAATAATATTTGTCGGCCCTCTTTTAATATCCGGATATGGCTAAAATTACAGGGTGTTACGCATTTTTCCTTTAAAATTAATTAGAACATAGGTCAGAATAGGTTTATTACAGATTTTTGAGTCAGATTACATTTACTATTCAAAAAACACTCTTCTATGTTTAGAAATTAATAACCCACAGTGTAGAACCTCTCCTTATAGACGTATGTACTTTCAGCCACCGGCCCTGCGAACCTTTGAACAACCGGCCCACCGGGAAATTTCCCGAAAAATTCCCAAATTTTTGTTTTAATAAAGAAGTTCGTCGATATAAAAAATTAGTTTTTTCAATTATCGTTTTTGTAATTTACAAAATCATTGGCACCAAAAGTGTGACAAAGAATTTTTATTTTTTATCGATTTAAATTAGTTTTTATTTTGCGTTAATTATATTTTAAATTTTAATGCCCTTTTAACTTTTATTATGAAATAAGCCCTTTTTTATTTTTATATTTTAAGAAATAAATATTTAGTATACATACTATACTTTCCTTTTTTTTTTTTATAAAAAATACAATTATATTAGGGGCCCATAAATTTTTTCTGGGGGGGAGGCCAAATTTTGAAGTTCCGCCACTGGCTCTGCTTAAAGATAAAAAATTGGAGAGAAAGACCAATAGGAAGATATACAAAAGTCTGATAAGGCCAGTGATCACACTTTTAAAATTTGATTAAAACAAAACCAATCATTAGTAATTACAAAATGTGGTAATAAGAGGCAATAAATTATTGTCAGCAAGCCTGTCCAATGCAACCGCATAAATATCCTATTTTTGAAAAAACGGTAATAACTTGTTTCTTACCTCTATAATAGCACTATTATACTATGTAGTACACGCTAACAACAAATTACATAACCTATTTAACCTTACTTCATCCCTCGATACTTTACTGTTTCCGATATATAAGCATCGTCTCTTATTACCCCTGTCTGTTATTACAGTGCTTTTCCCTACTTTAAATAATATTTCTAGCGTAACAATTTCAATTAATCTTGTTTAAGAACCCATTTCGAAGAGAAACCGTCATTCCGGTGGGTATTTCCACTAGTTTTGTTATAACTTTCAATAGTAATATAACTAGACCTCATTTTTAATTAATAATTTGCCTTGTAAAATACGGATGCATTGTTAGACTGCAAAAGAAAAAATGCACGAGCTTTACTTACAATTGTAATTTATCAAATTAAAATAATGACCTGGTGTTATATAACGCTGAGATAATTACGCAAACAAAAAAGTAAACGTCAACAAATGAAATTACTATTGAAAATAAGCTAGAATTCGTCAGAGCTACGCAAACCTGCCGAAAGCCGAAGATATTAAGATGAAACACTGTTCAGTGATCTGAACATTGTCGTTACTCAAAAACTATTTTAGTTCGAATCAATTAATATTAGAGAAAAAAATTCTGCCCTCTACGAGGCTCTTTATCTAAAATAAAAAAAAGTTTTATCTAAAATACGCCCTGTGTATACATTTTTTAATATAATATTATATTTTATGCAAATTTTACATTACTTTATATTATTACCTTTTTGCAATGGTAAAGCATTGAACTCCTTACCTTTCCATTTGAAATTTGAAGGAAAGTTTTCCGAAAGAAAACGCGTAAAATCTGTCAAGTAGTTAGTCACCCGTAAAGAAAATTAAATGATTATTAAAGAATAAATAAATAATAAATACCCGTTCCCTAGTTAATTATATATTTTGTGTACTAATTTCGACCACCGGTCTTCGTCAACATAATCCTATAATACTATTTATTTATAATTATACATAATACTCAAGAGGGTTTAACAATGATTATTAAAGAAGGTTCACCAAAGTTCAATTAGAAAGTAGGAGGAAAATTTCTCCTTTTAACAAAAAATTATGGTTTCGAAAACAGTTAATTAATTAATAATCGAATTTATTACTCGATTTCATTACTGTTTAAATTCGTACTTTAGCCAAACCTATACCACAATGAAATCAATAAAGATTCATATCATTACTCAATTTATCATGAATAAAGAATAGGAAATTGTCCTTCAGTTCCTGGTCAGGATATATTAAAACTTAAAAACCACAAAATATTTAATTAAAATATTGAGAAATGGGTATACTGTCAGCCCATAAGTAGGACACTCAACTGAAAAAACAAAATATTTTTAATTCTAGAGTTTGGCTTCAAATAAAATTTTAAGTTGGCAATATTTAAAAATTGTAGGTTATGTAAATGTCAAAATCTAAGTTTATATCTATTTATTCTTAAATGAAGACGTAAAAATTCATATTTGAAGTGGTTAGTGATAGATAAACTTAAAATAATTTTTATAAAACGTAGATACCAAAATTAGTAAATTTTACTAAAATAATATCATATTTCTAGTTTATTTTTTACTTTCCTTGGAAGGCTTTTTTCGACAAAAACCTTACACCACAAATTGATAAGAAAAACTTTGACTTTCGTGAATCCGCAGACAGTAATAAAACAGCTCACTTTCATTTAGTTTGGAGATTAAAAAATAAATTTTTTTCATGAATATTAATCACTGATGCACAATTAAAATTAAAAAATGAAATTACAGTAAATCAAGGTCAAAGAGTTAAAGCAAACAAATAATTTCAGTAAATCATAACCCATGATAATATTGGATGCACTGCAAAACATGATAATCGAAAGTAAAACATTCAAATCAAATTGAAAACAATGTAAAGTACGTAATTAATTACTCATCCAAATAATCAGGAAAACGTTTTCATGTTAATTGGTGCAAATTATTGTTTACATGTGAAAGTTATAAAACTCTTCAAAATAATGTGAAATATTTTGCTTTAATGTTTAATATAGCAATTAAAATTGTTAATTTTCATTGCAAACCAATGTAATATTTGTTTTGAAATAAGGTTTTGCAGTTGGAAACTACAAGTTCTACAATTATTTTATTCGATTTATTAACAGCAAAAATAATCTGCCAGTCAGCCCATAATAGGACACTCAACTGAAAAAACAAAATATTTTTAATTCCAGAGTTTGGCTTCAAATAAAATTTTAAGTTGGCAATATTTAAAAATTGTAGGTTATGTAAATGTCAAAATCTAAGTTTATATCTATTCATAGATGTTTATATAGAAGGCCTTCTATATAAACATCTATGTATCTATTTATTCTTAAATGAAGATGTAAAAATTCATATTTGAAGTGGTTAGTGATAGATAAACTTAAAATAATTTTTATAAAACGTAGATACCAAAATTAAAATTTTACTAAAATAATATCATATTTCTATAGTTTAATTTTTACTTTCATTGGAAGGCTTTTTTCGACAAAAACCTTACACCACAAATTTAAAAGAAAAACTTTGACTTTCGTGAATCGGCAGACAGTAATAAAACAGATCACTTTCATTTAGTTTAGAGATTAAAAAATAAATTTTTTTCATGAATATTAATCACTTATGCACAATTAAAATTAAAAAATGAAATTACAGTAAATCAAGGGCAAAGAGTTAAAGCAAACAAATAATTTCAGTAAATCATAACCCATGATAATATTGGATGCACTGCAAAACATGATAATCGAAAGTAAAACATTCAAATCAAATTGAAAACAATGTAAAGTACGTAATTAATTACTCATCCAAATAATCAGGAAAACGTTTTCATGTTAATTGGTGCAAATTATTGTTTACATGTGAAAGTTATAAAACTCTTCAAAATAATGTGAAATATTTTGCTTTAATGTTTAATATAGCAATTAAAATTGTTAATTTTCATTGCAAACCAATGTAATATTTGTTTTGAAGTAAGGTTTTGCAGTTGGAAACTGCAAGTTCTACAATTATTTTATTCGATTTATTAACAGCAAAAATAATCTGCCAGTTACCCCTGAGGGTAAGGTAAGTTAAGAAATTTACGATAAAAGCAAATTTAATTTTGGCAATTGCTTCGTATACGAGGACAGAGTGATAAGTCTGGTAAAATTCTAAAGGGGTGTCACAACTGCAAATCTGTGACTAGGCTAAGAGATACAAAAATTGAAAAAACATGAGACCAAAATAGATTGTCCCGTTGTCCCAAGGATTTTAAAACGGGACACGAGTTGTGCTGTTTATATTCCATTTTTTGAATGGAGCTGGCTTTTTGAGGGCTGGTTGAAAGTTCTAAAAAAAAGTCAATAAGTTAAAAAGAAGCTGATTTGTATGAATTAAAAAGTAAAAACGTTATTGTCCCCGTTTAATTGTCCGGTGTCCCTCTTATTAATTTTGCAAATCTGGTCACCTTAGACTAAAAGGGCTATGTTGACTAAAATAAAATGTTTCTTTACCGCAAAAATTATTTTTATTTTAAGCAGAAGTTCTAAGCAAAAACAAAAACTAGTGGACGCTTTTCAACATAATTGGATTGTGCCAACTTACTCCTGTAATCAACTAGCGCCAACCTACCCCTGTAATCAACTAGTTCCTGTTTCTCCTACTTGTCAGTGAAAAAGCAATTACCTACTATAAAAGTAAACAAATTAATGTTTTAATTTCTTTTAAAATGAACAGAAAATTAGGAAAAATAATGGAATTGCTCTCACCACAAAGTACGAACATCCTAAATTAACTTCAATACAATTAATTAAATCAATGAAAAAATTGTGAAACGAAATCGGAGTTAAAAAACAACTAACTTATCTGAAAAGATTTCAGTTAGATTTTATACTATGTAGGGTAAAAAATATGTAAATGTGGAGTAGCTTCGCTACTGCAGAAAATAATTATGCAATAATGCACTTATTTAAATTTTGTAAACAAAAAAAATAGTGATAATGGTTCCATAGTTCCAAACTTTTTGAAAAAATAAGTGTACCACTAATTAATTCTAAGGGGGGGGGGCGAATAATTTACAATAAACTACTTTACATATTTGTCATATAATATACTATTAATAAAAAACAAATTACAAAAATATTAATTTAAAAGCAGGTAACACTTTGAGTTTTTGTATTCTCCACTATTCAACTGGAATCAGTCGTTACTAGGTATTTTCGAATTTAATCATTAAAATTGCTATTCACATTGATCTAGCCATTACGGTCTATCCTTTTCCGGTGGAGTGCCTGGCATGAATAGCTGTAATTTTTAAGTTTTACCCTAATTAGCAAGACAACGAAAAACAACTTCGTTCATTTCCATAATATAATTATGATGTCCACTTAACCGGGAAGACCTGCAGAAATTTTGTTCGAAAGACTAACCAAAGAAGAATAAATTAGGATTTTAATTTTTTACGTTATCATTCTATTGCGAAGTCCCAACAAAACGAATTTCCAAGGTAGTAAGATAATAGAAACAAACATAGATTTAAGTTAAATGAAAACGTCTCTCTTGGAATTCCGTCCATAATGACGCGTGCAAATAGCAATTTCATTATAATAAAAGGTTGACAAGGTGGTGTAAGTGCGATGCCTGAGTGCGAATACTTAATTCAATTTCCAATTACATTATTTCCGGACTTCACAAATAACAATGCGAAAGCTAAAAGCAGGAGCAAACATCAACGAATACGTTTTTCAATTTTTCAATCAGAATTTATAATGTGCAAAATGTAATGATTTTGCTTTTATTTAATAAATGTAAATTTCAAAACATTCCATTGCGAGAAAAAAGCGAAATTCATTTTTAATGTCACATCTGGTTCGTTTCAGATTAACCTATAATTCAAAATTTAATTTAGCGCACATTTCTTGCAAGTTTTGTTAGAATAAATTTTTTTTACTACGGCCGAATCGATTTTCAACGATACATTTCCTAAGTTTCCTTTTTTATGCTCATTTACGTTTGGGTATTTTTGAGACGTCGCCGTAAAAAAGTGAGAACAAAGTAGGTGTTGGGTAGCACCTTAAACAGGTTGATATATCGAGACGCTAACAAGGTCCTGTAGTTTACATGATAATGTACTTGCGGATCGATGACGCCGAGACGCTATCGAAACAAAGCAGTTTTAAGTTTAAGCATCCAAGATCAATTCTGTAATCCCGAATATTTTCAGTAGGTAAACAAAGTTATAAAATTTGGTAAAATTTTAATTTCAGTAACTTTTTAGTCCAAAAATGGAGTAGGGCGAGCAAAAGTTTAGAAATGTTTGCACTTTTTAGTGGATGTTCAAACTATTGATGTATTTTGTATTGAACCTACGCAGAGAGCTTTTGTAAACAAACGAGGTTAAATGACCGAAGAAGCGTCCAGGAATTTCTTCTAAAATTTCACCTACGTTTTATGAGTTGGAAAACTCTCGACTCGAAAGTCAAGAAGAAGCAGCGAAAAGTTTAAACCAAAGACTAAAAATTGCTACGCCGAGTAGGTTTGAAATTAGCTCTAGGATCGATACTTGGCTGAATTAATCTTTCACTTGAGGTAATCTCACTATACCAAGATAATATTTACAGACAAGTTACTTTTTTGGGGACCTTATTTACCCAGCAATAGTGCCTACTTGATGAAATTATATTACGACTTAATTCTGATCTCGTTAATGATACTATTAACTTTTCTGAGTTTATTTTAAGCCGATTTTGAAGCGAGTTTAAGTGTTTAAATACGAAGTACTTACAATCAAAAATTTTAGAAATTTATTAAGAAACCATCGAACAAGAACCCTTCGGGACCTCCTAAACTATTTATACACTTCAAACAATGGTCCTTATATGCTTTGAAGTCCCATTCAAACGCTGTCTAGTATTGTTCAAGATTGAGATTCATATGAATGCTTTAAGGAAACTCTTCAATTTTTGAAGGAAATTACGATGGTTACAAGAGATAATTAGATATGTTAGCTAATTAAACTTAAATAGAGCTGTGGTGATGTAATAAAATATTATTGTACTAGCTTGGCTGCACTTCATATACAGGGTGGATTACAGGAAATGCACTACTTTATTTATATCTTTATTACAGCACGAGTTGCATATTGCAGTTTATGCAAAATCCCGAACTGCTTCATTGACTTTAAAAGTTAGTTTACCTTTATCATTTCCTTGCGGAAAGTCACGTTTGTGTCATTAAAACCCGTTAGGAATTTTCGCTAAAAAGTTATCCCAGGTACCGAATGAAAATAGTTTGAAATTTCAACAGTAAAGTTTAATAATTTAAATTAGTGTTATATTTAATTGTAAATAATTTTGTATTATTGTCTTTACAATAAAGTCTTGATTGACCTTTCCTTTGAGGTAGAAATTTGGCATTCTGTTAGGACATCAATTTTCGTTCGGATATCTTTGATCATTTCAAAGTTTGTGTTCATTCACGAGTTTATGAATTGAGGACCAGTCACGGGTAATGTATTAGATCAGGACCACGACCCTGCTTCACAGTCAAAGTACTGCTGTCGAAGGGGACCGAATTACTCTAATTACCTAGATCCTCCGATTTCACAGATAAAAAGGTTGGTGTGAAAATTTTCTTATTTTTTGTATTTTTCTTGACAGACAGACAGAAAGAGTTTTTTCAAGGCTCTCTGAATATCAAAATAAGGATATCTAACATTGCCGTGTAATCTGGATGAGTGGTAAATATCCAAAATATTTAAACTCCGGACCAAACTACCGCACAGCGAGCATGAGAATCCTGTTATCCATAAAAATTCAAAATCAATATCCAAAAATTCAAAATTTCAAATGCTAAATAAATTTCTACTATGAAATAAATAAAGCTCAAAATTAACGTGATAACTCGTAGTAAACGTGTCATTATCAAATTTAAGTTTCAATACTTTTTAAATTTTAACTTTGAATATAAAAATTCCACCAATTAATTCCATTTTCATAAAGCTCAAAATTTTTGTCCAAATATATTTTTTAATTATTATCCAATTAAACAATCGGATCCAAAAAATCACTTGTCCAAATTATCCAAGTTTTGTCCTTTGAGACAAATAATAACCAAAAATAATCAAAATTGTTACTCACTTCAAATTCAAATTAAATATCTTAAACTTATCGTAAAACTAGAATAATCCAGGTAAAATTAGACATTTTCTAAGAAAAAAGTGGCCGAAAGCTGAATTTTTGTAAACGTTGTTTTGTGGTTCAAAATAAGATTTGAAAGATCCCCATTCAAAAGTCGCGAAAATCATTTTTGCGCGAATATTAATAGCCCTCACTTTTACGGCAAAAATGCAAAAAGTCAAATTTGCAGCTCTCAAAATTATCTACAAAAAGTATTTATATATTTTTTAGTACAATCAATTTTTTCGACAATAATTCAATTCGTCGAATCAGAATATCAAAATTTCATTTGAAATGTGTACTCCTTTCCTCACCACCAGGTTGAGTACAAGGCACGTTTTTTTAAACGCGGTTTCGCTGATCCGAACTCAACTATCTGACGGCAAAACAGTAAATTTTAAAATATTTATAAACTCAAAAATACAAAATTTCACAAAAATTTACAAAATCAAACGGGGAGTTTGGAACACGACTATATGTTCTATATATCTAGACAATATACCTAGTACGCACAGGAGGTTCTAAAGCAGCGGTTCCCAAACTTATTTATGTTATGCCTCCCTTCCACCAAAAAAAAGCGCCCCCCTTCAAAAAAGGGGAAATTATTTTTCCCACCAAAAATTTTTTTTCCATTTTTCAAAACTACAGAAAATCATACCAAAAACTACTTACTTAAGTTATTTCCATGTGACGGATGAACTTGCATGGATTTCACAAGGTTTCCAATTCTTGGCTTAATATATGAGAAATTGTACAGCGTAAAATTAATGTTATATTGAGATTTTTTATGTAACTGTTATTATTAACACGTTTTATTAGTTCTTTTCTAAAATAGCGACAAACTCATGCCCGTACTAATAATAATCACGGATTAATCCGAGATTCAAGATAATCCTAGAGTTTACCAATGAGATTACTGGAATTTAGACCATATTGTAGCAATAACTGCTATTTCGAGAATTAATCTTGAATCTCGGATTAATTCGTGACTATTAATAATTTAAAAGTATTATTTTACAGTAGGGAAAGTATTGAGTTCCAACCGTATTGAAGATACAGTTGGGTATCAAAAACATAAAAATTCTAAATAAAATTTTTTTCAACTACACAGGTGGCGCCCCCCTCTGTAGGTCTCTGCGCCCCCCACTTTGAAAACCACTGTTCTAGAGCTTCTAAATTCCTCCCCAACCATGGAAAGCTTAGTTTAGAGTTGTTGGTAATAATGTACGAGTATATTTACAGTGGCAGCTGGTACGAGAAGTGCAACGAAGTTCTACGTCTTCTCAAGAGTCAAGTCAGTCTTATTATTTTATATTCTAAAATTTTAATCCTTATTTTGAATTTTTATTGTTTATTTGTAAGTTTAAAAGTCGGGAATTTTGATTTCAACTTAAATAAAATGCAAAATTAATTAAAAAAAATCGGATGTAGCCGTGGCTCCTTTTACCAAAAATTCTTACCAACTTAAATTTTGTTGATGCGTACATACAAAATTAAAAATATTTAAAATCATAACAAATTATTTACAAAATCAAAATAAAATTCCAAATTAAACAAAAATTAAAATTTCAAAATTCAAATAATATGATTTTGAAACACGACAATACATACATACAGACATTTTTTGGAAATGATGATTTTCCGCTTCTGGGACCCCAAAATATCTAATTCATCAAAATCTCAACTTTGTTTTTCTGCACGATTACAATACTTTCTCAGACTTCGTATGATAAAGTAAAATGGTTTTATAATATCAATAAATAATTAGTAATTTTGTAGTAATATTTAGTATTATTTAGAGAAAAAATAAATAATTTCGTTTGGAAAGAATTAATATTTGCAAGATAAGAACGAGCTTGATATGAGATACTCATATGATATTTATTGAAAACTTTTGCTATTAGAGTTTTGTTGGAAAAGTTAATTTTAAAAATATTGGAATATTTGGATGATTTTTGTATTCTCAATAATAATTTTTGGTATAAGTAGAATTACACTTTGACCATACAATAATTAAAATTTTCTTTTAAATTAGACGAAGAAAATAACATAAGCATAATAAATACATATACAAGTACAAATAAAAAATTATGAAGATTCGAATAATGCCGGAGTAATTCTCATATTCGCAAATAATTTCAACAGCGATTTCATCATTATTCGATACTAAATAATATGCTTTTATGCTTATGTTGATTTTAACTTTGATGCCCTTTTAATCTTCGTAGTCACATGGTTTTAAAATTTCGCTAAAAATGTTTGTGTGGAAAACTGAATATTGCATTTTTCAAAAATTAAATTATTTTTAATTAATTTTTTTAGTTATGCTTGAAGGTTAACGGAAGTTGATTTGATGCTTGATCTATATGGATTAAACAATCTGCGTAACAGTGATTTTTCCGATTCTAGTTGACGTTACACGGTTACATTGGGAGAACTAAACTTGATTTTGATATAAGGGTAGCGATAAGTTGAGAATGAAGTAAGTTAATTTCTACTAGCCATATTTTAGCAAACTAGTTGTAGTTCCGTATGTACGTTGTAATTCGATAATTCTACAAAAAAGACTCATTAAAGACTAAAAACCTATTTTCATGCAAAGAAGTTGTTAAATAAGAAAATTAGCATGAAACTGATAATAACAAACGCCACTTTATTTAACGATGTAAGAGATTAGTTTATTAATTTTATGAAAGCTATTAAATTGATAACGCTTTTATTGATCTATAAATTTTTTTTAATAAGTTGAAGGAAAAATTTAAATATTAGCGGCAAAATTTACTTATTTTACTGTTAAAATTACTATACATATGCCATGGGAGTTGCATAGTTTTTCTTATTCGCAGAGACACTTGAGTGTAATTTTTGGTATCTAAATAGCTACTTTGGTAATATGGCAAGAAATTTAGCGAGAGATTACACTAAGATTTTCTTAAAATAAACGTGCTTTTTA
The DNA here is from genome assembly GCA_947369205.1 of Cantharis rufa. Taxonomy (NCBI): domain Eukaryota; kingdom Metazoa; phylum Arthropoda; class Insecta; order Coleoptera; family Cantharidae; genus Cantharis; species Cantharis rufa. The sequence goes on from OX376303.1 coordinate 12,245,786, forward strand.
GTCCTACCTAATTTACGTACCTTAATAGTGTAAATTTTTACATATAATGAAAATTCAATACCCAAAAAAAACTAAAATCGCTCTTTAACTGTGAAATATTAGAGAGTTAGATTTTACATAATTGAATAACCATTACCATTGCTGATATATTAAAATGTATGAGCCAAGTGCTTTTGATAGGAAATTAATTTCCATTTTTAAAATATTCAATTTTATTTCATTCATATTTAGCACATTTTGTGTCACACTAAAAATTCGTTCCGGATAAAAAGAATTTAAGTAAAAATCCATCTAATCAAGTTATCGCATAACTGCTTCATAAAGTTTACAATATTTTCACACTCAGAAAAAAAATTTATCGCAGTTTCGAGAATATATTATTTTTTAACTAAATAAATAATATTTAGGATACTGTTATTATTTATAGTGGAGAAACCACACAATATATATTAAAATAAATTGCAAATCGTACTGAATACATTAAAAATGCATTAGCTGTAGATTTTCGTGACGATTTCGGTTAAAAATAGAAGAAGAACACAAAAACTGTTTCATATATTATATGAATGATTGCAAATTGTTTCATTAAAGTTTTAGAATGCAAATTTTTAAAAATTGCAACTTAAATAAATTGGACAAAAGTAAAGACAAGAAATGCAAGAATAAATGTAGCTTTAGTGTTAACGAGTTAACTGCTTTGGGCAAATTGTTGAAGATGCAGTATAATTTTGTTAGTTTTTATTTCAATATAAATTTAAGATAATTGCGTTTCTGATTTTAAAAGTAATTTAATATTTCAATTTCTTAAATTCGAGTAAAATGTTGTGCTCATCGTTTAACTTGTTATTATTCTTGGATTATCTAATAAAACACACCATTTACACTAACGTACTTGTGTTCTACAAAATGTTGGTAAATATTGTAAATTACATTCATTAAATAATACGTTATGCTAAACTGAGCTCATTCTAGCTGTTAATTCTAGTAAGTATTAAGTTTTAAGTTACAATTAAATATCCTCTTGGTGAAGACAATGGAGTCAGTTAGCAATTCCGTTATACAATTTTCTTTCCCTTGAAGTTTTTAGTTGTTGGAGTCAAATTATTTAATTTTCAAGTCTTAACTAGTTAAGTAATTTTTATTAATTTAACTTTAAGATTCCCCGAGGCTCCAAATTAAAAGATGGAAACAAACAACGATGCTTAAGCTAATAGTCAATTTTATTCATAAACAATACAAAATACATAGTTCTAGGCTTTTCTAACCAGTAGCTTGTTTCAAAAGGAAACTCATATTCATAGGAAATTATTTTCAATTTTCTTGAGCCGCAAGAGAACCATCTAGGTTACTAACTACAAGCAAGTTTCATTAGAAAAGCAGCCGTGAAAATATTTTACTGCTTCAAATTATTATCTTTTGCTTTTTAAAAAATAATATATTTTTTAATAAAATAAAAAAAGATTCAGGAATTATAGACAAAAATGATAATTTTTTTTGATATACTACTATTAAATTCTGTAAATGGCAATATTTCTAAAAAGGAAATCCGAGGAAATCCAAAAAATGCTATTGATTCTATTTTAATAGTCGAAAAACTGATTTTCCCTTAGTTTTTCAGTTTCAGTTTCTTGTGCCGAAAGTTTGCGGTACAACTGAAAAAAAATTTGAAGAATTTCCAGGAAATCCCGGAAAACCGAGAAAATAACTTTAATAATTTTTATTCTTTTAACTTCTTTATTTTAATTTTCTTTCTGCATTATTAAAATAATGAAGTGCGTCCTGATCAGGAAGTGCGAAAAATTATACTGAAGCATCTGCAAAAAATTACAATTTTCTTTCATTAGAACCTTTTCGCTAACTTCTTCTTAATTCATACTTTCGTATTCATAATTTAAAAATTAATATTAAGTTTTTAATCGCGAACGCTGCGCAAATTAAGCTTTTAAGATTATTGGTACTGTCTTACATGTTATTATGATTATCAATAATTGATATTATAATTATTAAGAGTTCAATGTCAGTTAATCGACAATAAAGTGCTCCGTTTATACGTACAGCATATACTTATAAATCGTAATATCAGTATACGAGTAAGAATTATTGCTATATTTCAAATAAGAGATTCCCATTTGAAATTACTTGAGCAATACATTTTTTTTTTCATTTTTACGTTCTTGAAAGTTGAAACGGTATGGCAGCTCAATTTTCCCATTAATTCCGCATTTATTAATTTTAATTTCGAAAATTAGAAATTCTCTTCAAAATGATCTTTTCAACAATTCCATATTTGCGTATATCAAATAATAATTTACATAAAATAATACAAAGTTTCTTTACTTCAGGTTCACTTCATCAAATTTAATAAAATAATTTACTTTAATTTGAAAATAACAAAATTCAAAAATTTCGTTTCTAAAGTAAACTAAAATTATGAATAAATTAGTATTTGTTAAATATTGTGTCTGGAAACATTAACTGAAACCATATTATAAAAATTAATATACATAGTAAAAAAAATCTGCTAATGGCCCAAACATCGAGATATGAAATAAGAAGGTTCGGTTAACATTTTAAAACCGAAATGTCAGGAGTTGACATTATGCAGTGTTTATCATAAATAAAGAACCAAAAAGTATAGTAGAAATGACATTACTAATAAAAAATTACAGTAATATAGATCTTTTTAAATTTTTTGGTTTTCCATTAGGAACAGTTACGTCATGATACCAACACTTAAAAAAAATTATATTATGGATTTTAGGTTTTTAATAACATTCAAGCCATCAACGGCAACAAACAGTTTAAATTATTCACATTGTAATTTTTATGTGAATTCTAAGCCCTCGACAATGCAGTAATAATCTTCAAAACGGCTTATATAGTTTATACACTCGGAAAATTTCGAACCAAATACACATTGTCAAACAAGATTTAATGGGGAGAGGTAATATTAAATTTAATATCAGCTTATAAAAATATGTGCTTTATTATAATTTTAATATTATTAAAATGTAATTCTACAACCTTACAACCTTCCATCGCGACAATGTTAATTTTACAAATTTGGTTCAAAATAAACACCTATATGCCCTGTGAAACTTAAAATTTTTCTGAGTGTAATTTCATTAACGGTTCCACTTCTGATTCTCACTAGCACTGTTAACGATATCGACGGTCTCTTTTATTATCGTAGTGTTTCGTTTTTGCTTTGTGGAAGCTAGATAGATTTACTTATTATAGGCCTACGTGCTTCTGTTAGATTAGAAGTCACCAAACTTTTTAAGAGCGCCGAACAGAATTTCTAAAATATTATGCAGGGTTACAAAAAGGTAAAGTACCCTTATAACTCGTTTTATTAAAAAACACAGTTCTAAAACCGTTTATCGCATATCAATTCAAATTATACTGATTTTATTATAATTACCAAATATTTTTATCTAATTCCGTGCGGAAGACGTCTATTCGCATTTTTAATCATTGTTCAGTAGAATCCAAATGCGGGTGGTAAATTGAATTTACATTTGGATATCACCATCAACATTGGCAACTTCAAAGTGTTGCAGATAATTTAATGTGAATTGCCGATTAATTAAAAATTAAAGTGCACTCTAAAAATTGGGGGTAATTTTACCAGTGAAATTTAAAATCCGGGGGGGGGGGGATTTAGCGAAATGTTATTATTCGAAATTTTGAAATATTTCAAAAACAAAACTGGTACAAACGAAAATAAGGAAGGTACAAACAGGTACAAACGAGGTACAAACGATTTAGACTATTTTGGATCCAAAATTCGAAATGGGGAAGCTGGCGAAATGCACCTTATTTTCACAGTAATATTACATTTTTTTAAAAGTAAAACATGAAATTACCTTAATTTTAGGGTAAATTTACTCTTTTGAACAGAGTAATTTTCACATCTAAAATTAAACCTGGAATTTTACTCTTATTAAGTGGGAAAAATTCCACCGGTAAAATGACCCCCATTTTTTAGAGTGTAGATATATTGCAGTGTTTTCTTATATTTCGTAATTAAAAAAATTTATTTTGTTCATCACTTGATGCATCACTTACTGCCGTAGTATGGCAATTTATTTTATAATTTTTGAATATAACTCGGTAATAATTAATAAATTAATTTATTAGGATAAAAGTTTTTGATTTTTTATTATTTTGGTCCTTCCGTCTTTTTTCCAACTGGAAGTACTGGTTTGGCATTCACGGGTAATCTGGAAGATATTTTTGTTAATTTCTTTTTGAAATTATAAATTTAATAAATTAAAATACTTCAGCGTTTGATTGAAAACTAAACATATTTTTACGGTCGAAATTGTTGTTAGTAGTGCAGAATTTACGCTTAGGCTCGTGAAGCCCGGGCCTAGAACGGCAAAATTCTAGGAGCGCCTAAACTTTAGAGGCGAGAAAATTTTAGAAGTTGGGAAATTTAAAGAAAAGTTATAATTTAAAATTTGATTTGGCTTAGCTTTGCTGTGAATGTATCAACAAATATCTACGACAAGTTCCAACAATAATATAATACTAATATTATTTATTGTGATATTTTGGGTCCGTTACTTTGCCCCCCTTCCTCCACTTAAAATGTTTGGCCAAAAAGCTAGCTCCCGAAGCTATGGAACTAGCAACGGATAGCACCCAAATATTAAAGCTAGTACCTTTACAGTTTTTTCCACAAATCTACATTGAAACTGGGAGGAGTTAAAGTAACGCTAGCCTCCCCCCCCCCCCAGTTAATATTGTGGGTTCAAAAGCTAACTGCCTAATATATATACAGCCAAATATTATAGCTGGCATCATTTTCAGTCGGTTGATGTTTTTTTGAAAGCAAGAAAAACAAAATTGATGTGATTAGTCATAAAAAATTTATTTATTGCTTCGTTTTAAGAAATGTATTATTACGAAAAAAAAGTTATATTTGGATTAATAAACCTCAAAATAAAATACAGTAGAGTTTCGAAACAGTGAACAGAGAAAATAATGTTTGTTTTTACTTTATCATACGAAGTCTGAGAATTGAGTATTGTAATCGCGCAGAAAAAAAAAGTTGCGATTTTGATGAATTTAGACATTTTGGGGTCTCAGAAGCGGAAAATCATCATTTCCAAAAAATGTCTGTATGTATATGTATGTGGTCAAATTTTGTGTGCGCTCTACCTCAAATTATTTAAAAGTATGATAAAGTTATGGGCATGGCCATATCAGAATTTGTATCTTATTTTTCCTTTTTTATAGCATAACAAAGAATGAAGAAATAGGTATTTTCGATACAAGTTAGGAAAACTAACATTTTTCCATTCCAGGCGAAGTTTTACGATCGAGGCCGAAGGTCCACTACACGAAAAAGTAGTATTACTTTTCCGCATACTTTTGAATATCACAAAGTAACACTTTTTGAAATATAATTAGAACAAAAAAATTTTATAGCATAACAAGAGAAAAAAAAATTAAATTCGGAATTAACATTTAAAAAACTAACATGATTTTCGCTGTTCACTGTTTCGAGACTCGATGTATTTTTAATATTAGTATACAGTAGCGGCCATCAAAATTGCATTGGGAATTATTCCCGAATTAAAATAATCGATTTTTCAGTATATTACCTATATTCTTAATAATAAAAAACTAAAACTAGAATAGAAATAGATAAAAAGTTAAATTTTTGGTTTGAAACTCATAAGCTCAAAAATACATTTTCTTTTTTGAATACAATCACAAAGTTAGGCTTTTCAAACCGGGGGGTCTGGGGGATATGGAATACCCCCTAAAGTATAAACTAAAGTTTATATTGGATTGCTATAAAATTTTGAAAATTCAAGCTTCGTCACAACCTGACTTTAGGTTAAAATTAATTTTTATTAATAATGAAAATCTGTGCAAAATTTCATCTAAATCGAGATAATAGTGTCTGAGAAATGGCATTTGTACGGTTTCGCTCATTGGATGAAAGCCGTAGAAGCTTATTACGTTGCGCTTTAATTATATCATAATGAACAAATTGAGTGCAAATTAATACTCAACCACCCAAGATAGAAAACTACACATTTAATTTTAGTTGCAATTCTGTGTTAATAAATAACAAGCCAGATAATCTCTTTAAAAAATACATAAGTTTAAGTATGCGGTTTACTAAATTTTAAAGTAATTTAATTTTAAATTTACTTTTTAATTGCAGTAGCAAGTTTACTTTACTTAGCATAACTATAAAACAAACAGTGGGCTTAGCAAAATGTACCAAATTTGTTGAGAGAATTCTCTCGTAACTACTTTATGCTTTAGTTCGTTATTTTATTACTATGCAAAGTAATGGCTAACTCAAATTTACTGAGCATATCTGTTTAAATAAAATTTTAATTCAAATTTTGTATCTTAACAGAATCATTACAATTAGTAGTAGTGCTTAAATAATTTAAAAAAAGATATCAATCTTAGATGTAACTGATGAGTTTCCAAGGGATCGTAATCTGTGTACGTAAGTGCACGCAGTGTTTTTTAAATTACGTTACATTCTACTGTGCGAAGTTATATGAGCATAGATGAATAAAAAATCTAAAAATAAGCAGGTCTACCACAAAAGCTTCGCCGAAAAATTTTGGTGTAATATAAGCACGAAAAAAAAATATCACAACGTTATTGACTCTCGCGAGATTTCATTTTAGGCGTCAATGCACTGACCGTGTCTGCTGTAAGTTACGAGGCGAAAGTAAGATTGAAGATTTTTAGTGTCTTTTCGGTAAATAAAAAAAGATTGACTGCCACAAATAATATAAAATTTAAAATCCAAAGTTGCAAATCAAGTACCTAATACTATAAAATTTATAATTTTTAATTAAGAGGAGACCGTACTCTCTTCAAAATAGTTTTCGGGCTAATGCAAACCTTGTGACGCAGAAAGAATTAAATTTGCTGTAATCACACACGGACGTTCAAATAAATAGATTTTGTGGCCTGGAGTTAAAAGAAACAAAAAAGTAGCCTATCCGTTAAGCTTAATAATAACTGAAAGGCAGATTTAATCATTCCGGTTGTGCGCTAATGCAATTCAAATAATACACGGATTTAACGCACTAACAGAAAATTTAATTTTCGTAATTGCTAAATTCCGTTGTTTTTCGTCATGTTATCCAGTATCAGGAATTTAAATAAGATCAACTGAATATTTCGTAAAAGCTTTCAGATTTGCTGATGCTTTTACGTCTTGTTCTCTCCATAAACCTACTGTATGCTGAGGTAATTTAGATTCATCTCTTCAGCTAATGTAAGTTGTTGAGAAAAAAATGCACCTTCGCCTTATGGGAAGGAAATAATAAAATTAATTGAATGTGGAAAAATTTGTCATCTCGAATAATTATTATTTATTAAGTTCCAAAAATGTTTGTCGGTTACAATCATTGGATGGATTAAATTGCTATTGTAGAACTAAGACAACTATTCGGACGTGTTGAACTAAGTTTAAATAGTTTCTGGTGCTTTTGAACCAACTTGATGGACGCCCACCAATTATAATAATTTATCTTTAAATTGTTTCCAAAACTTGCTTGCTTTACTAATTATGGTGTTTTTTCCGGACAGAATTATAAATTTAATATTGGAGAAACGGTTTATCATGTACAATTTAACCACTTGTGCAAATTTTAAGATCCTTTCATCGTCTTATTTGCTTTTCTGGGTTGTTGCTGCTCTCGTAAAAATTTACAATGATTGAATAGGCAGCCAATAAAGAATTTTGTTAACATCAAAAGAAACGTGAAAGAATTTAACGGAGCGTGTGATTTTCTAAAAATTTTCATTATTTTTTAAGTTTTCTCATTTTAAAATGATTCTTTAACAAAAGTTACTTTTAGTAAATTGCTAACAATAACGAGAACTGGATTCTATCAAATTCTTATTTAAAATCAATTAGAGCAGCTGTTGGTATTTCAATATAACAATATTTGTTGTATAATTCTCAAAGACTTGGCTTCGTAGCGATTTAGAGGGAACCGTATACATTTTCAATAACGTTTTGTGATTTATACAAGATTTACCTATAATATAATAATATGTTATTAATTATTTTGGTGCCGCAATTTCCATTTACCTAAACTTAAACCATCATGAATGTTGTTCCAAACAACAATATCGTTGTTCATTAAATTAAAACAACGCACTATCTTTCAAGTTTTGAAACCGGCGGAATCGGTTACGTTAAAAACACGTGACAATACTTAATAAAGTTTTTTCTTCAAAAAGGGACCACGAAAGTGTCATCTGTATGGAAAATTGTTCTCGAAATAGAACTAAACTATAAGTCTGCTATGTATAAAATATATACCTTTGCATGCATATCACACATAGGAGACAAGATAACTGCAGTACAAAGTGATAAATAATGAGGAATTCTAATAAAATATTAGCTTTTTAAATCTATTTGAGGCTACATACGGGTTTCATTCCTCATACCATGCACGGTTGCCCTTAAATAATATTTTTGGGGAGGAAAATTTTTAAAAAGTGCTGCTTTATTTATAGCATACAATAGTAAAATGTATTCAAGTAAATAAATATACATACTATGTATGTATTCACAAATTTCAACAATGTTAAAGTTAGTTTGCAAACACATTAGGTTTACCTCAAACCACATAACATGACGAATTCAGATCTCGTGTATTGAATCATATTCAAATATTAATATTTAACACGGAAGTTCCATATTATACTGCTAATAGTTTGGTGTTTTCAGAATTCTATTTTATAATTCAGTTTCAGTCAACGATAACTACAATGGAACTGAATAATTATAGCAGCTTTTCACTTCTCCAACTGTAGTTTCTAATTGAACTTTACTGTAAATTAGGTATTTTTATATAAAATATTTGTAAGAAAAGTTACGCTCTACAATATTAGCAAAAACCCTAACATAACTCTAATGTGTCTTGATAAAGTAGTTTCCATTAAAGACAAGTTAAAATTAGTTTACAAGTTTTAATGTAGGTAAGTTATATTTAGTTTTCATAAGAAGACGATAATATATTAACGTTTGTATTAAATTCATGTAAAGGTTAATGGATTTTCCCTCTCATTTAAGCTAAGGACTGTTTGCACTACGGTAATACACATAACAGCTAAAACCAGTTACTTTATGAATCTGTTGCTTATCCCACTGCTTGTCAGAATTATTTTGGAATTAGACACTTTCCAAAATCTCAAAAAACAAAATTTGTTATATTTTGGACAAAAACAAATTTCAACCACGAATAATTACTTTTACCTACTCTTAAATTAATGTTAAAACGGTTTATTACCTTTTTTTTCAAAAAATTACAAACTTTAAATTTTAAAAGCGTCTGTTGGAAATTTTCGGTAAACAATGAATAATAGAAAATCTAGTTTTACATTGAAGCAATACTTTTAGGTCACCTAAAAAAACTTCGGCAAAATGGTTTGAGGATGTGAGCGCACTCTGAGCTAGAGCTTGGCAAACATTAACATATTAATGAAAAAGAAATATTTTCGGTCTCGCACACAAAACAAAATTATTCAATGCGATTCCAAGCTTCAATTATGGAAAAGCAGTAATCAATGGTTTGTTCAACCCATTAAGCGTAAGAATTTCAAATTAGAATTTCTCCATTTCAAAGTTTGTCTCAATTAAATCTAAAGTTTTTTAATAATAAAACCATAGACTAAAAATTAAAATAGAAACCAAAAAGCGACACTTAATAATGCGGAATCATTTTATTTTTTGGTATTGTCGAGTTTCTATAACTTCAAATTTTGAAACAATACAAAGTTCACTTTTAAATGATATTTTAGAATTTATTGCAATAATAATTAGATGTACGTTCCTGCCTACCCTGTATATCATGTTGTATAGTCTCAACGAATACTTAGACACAACAGAACGAAAAGAATATGAAATACAATAATATTAAAGTTATCAAAATTTTTTTATTAATATTCTTTGTAATATTATATTGAATTTATGATGAGACTTGATAGTCTTCTCAAGCTTGAGTCAAGTGAGGACGACCGAGAAGATTTTGAAGCTTGGAGTGAGAGTAAGTGCACTTAAAAAACCCTGAATGGCTATGTAATATGCGATATTATAATCTGCTATTAAGGTGCCTACACACGGTTATGCTTACTGAATATTAAATATGCCGAAGCACAAGATCAAATAGATAATCCATCTTTTCGTAAAATATTTGAAAATAATTTGTTTAGAAAAACAAAAAGTCAGCAATGTTGTTATTGTAAAACACATTAAAGAATTCAATTTGGTGGCCATTATTCTAGTAAAAAAGATAAATGTCAACGATTTCACTGGATACTTACTAAATTGATAGACCATAAAGTAGATATCTGATGTTCCAGAAACGAAGTATTACATTTTTTGTTAGTCAGCACTATACAAACATACATCTAAAAACTACTGAAAATCTCAAAAATTTTTCACTCGACTATAAAGTTTTTTATTAAGCGAAAGCAATTTGTCAAGATTGTTCAACATTTTAGAAATTCGGTAATAACTTGATTTTTTTTATTTTTTCCGGAAAAGATATATAAATGTACTAATATTGAACTAAGAAATATCTGATGAAGAGATTTGAATCTCTGGGAGATGAATCTACGCAATAGATGTTCGTAATTAGAAGGTAGGTACACACAGTGCATCAAATATTACAGATAGTAATTTATGCATACAATAATAGTATAATAGATTTCCATTGTGACTAATGCGCAAAGGGTGGATAGGAGATAGTGTATTCATTGATATAATTTCGTTAAAATACTCCGACTTCAAACAGGTCAATATCGGGCTGTAGGTTTCTCTTATTGCTAAAATAGATTCAATTTTGACTAAAGTTGGTACTATTACAAGATTTCTAAACAAAAAAATCACGAGTAGAAATAAATTTTTCGGAATATGCAAGATTAGTTGCAACACAAATTTGTTCAGATTTTCACTAACGCCGAAGAACGGCCCTCATATTTCAGAATTTGAATTCGATTGATTTCTGCATTTGATGGATATTTAGAGATGGCAACCACACTCTCATTCAAATTTAAACAATTTTTGCTGAGCATCCTAAGTTATCGGAATTTATAGTAGTCATAGCTTACGACTTTTCGGAAAGTTCATAAAAGTGGGAATGAGATGGGCAAAACAGTCTATACATATTTTTATGCTGTTAAAAATTGAATAATATGCAGCTGCCAGCTATTTTTGATTATTTTCCCTAATCTTCACTTACAAGATACTTTTTGTACCATAAAAGTTAGCTTCACATACTTTAATTTATCATAAATAGTAATATCCAAGTAAATTCTTAGTATATAACAGTTCAAACTTGAATGTAGTTAATAGCTGAAATGTTAGCGAAGGCAGTGGCGTAGTAGCGTTATTTATGTAAAACAACTTTGAATTGGGCAAAACCGGGTACGAAAGTTAGTCGATTTCTTGATGTGCCTTATTATCTCTCAACTACTTAATTATAAGATCAAGTTTGAGAGTTCGATGCTAAAAATTAATTAAAATCGCGTTAATTTGACAGGGAATTACCCCATTATATCTTGTGCGAGTATACAATAATTTAACCGAACTGCAAGCCGTTACTTACATGCCATTTGCTTTTATGCACCGTTGGCACTGAGCGCACCTGCATTAAAACAGGGAATATTTAGATGTAACGATACATATTCTCTATTCGCGCTAAAATGGAATTACCATTTTCGATTGGTTGCGAGCTTTCGGTCGGTATTAAGTTGTTTTTGTTTCTTGAACGCTCAGGTGGTCGTAGGTAGCCACTTGAGTAGAATTAATCTTTAATGCATGATTCTATTTAGACTTAGATACAACAATTTAAATAATTTTATCGGAAGATTTCTACTGCAAGTAAACATTGTTATACTACCATTACACACAGTGGCGTAGCTAGCGGAAGGCTTAATTTATTTAATAGCTGAAATTAAAGCTAGGTACGCCACTGTTTTCATATTTCATGTACTTTTCTTAAATTTCTACTATTAGAAGCAGCAAATGTTAAATGGCAGTTAGACTTAGTTTCATGTCCAATTTGGACTGTTATACTTCGGCTTAACGCAAACCTTTTTTAGCTTGGAGAATGCGAAACCGCTAGCACATTAAACACAATTTATCAAACGTCTACAATTTTTATCGATTAATGTTTCACACTCTGTTATTTCTGCATTTTCCTTCTGAAATTTATATTTTTTCTATTGGACATTTATAAAGGTTAAGAATTCGTAAATATATTTCATCGACCACCAAAGTACGTTCGTTAGAAAATAAAACAAGTAAATTGATAATTAGAAGATCAATAGTGCTGCTACAACCTGTTGCTACAGTTTTTCCTTCATTACAATGTTTTCCACTTTGTAATAATTTTTCAATGCCAAGGTTAATTATTAATTTATGTTTAAATGTCGCTGCAGTTGATGTAAATTGTGAAATCGTCTAAACATTGCAAGAGCGTTTAATTTCGTTTTCACATTTTTGTATTCCAGGTATCTTATAATAACGAAACCGCAGTAATTTCAAAACTACTTAACCTGTATTATTTAGTACCGAGACTAACCAAGCTGGCTTATTAAGATGATGTAAGAAGATGCGTGGAGAGAAGAAGACGGGAAGTCGTTAGTTTTAAATTTAAAACAAACCCAAGTGTGTGTAAGTATACGCCACATTAATCAAGTTATAAGAAATTAATTTTTAATATATATCGAGAAATATATATCGGCATTTTCATTTTTTATCTATGAGAAACATAAATCTCCTTCGGCTTCAATGGTGCTTTTCAATTTCAGATAAGAGCTAAAATTACTTTGACTTTTATGATTTTTATGCAGCTCATGACTTCACTACTTTTTGTTCGTTTGCTGCATTAAATGTTGTACTCTAGTGTTATTATCGGTACAAATGTTATTTCAAACACATTTTCCAGATGGTATCAAGACGACAAGATATAAATATAAATCACTTTAAAGAAAAACTACTAAAAAATTGCTGAATTAAAGAAAGTTTACAGAGGAGTCCTTGCAAAATATGCGATTTAATCGCACATGTAAACTGGTTACCTATTACATCTTCCCAACTCGAAGAAATTAATTTACTAGCCCAGCAAACACCGTGTTTTCCGGAAAATTTAAAAATAGTTACAAATATATTTCTTGGAGAAGAAAAGCAAATTTAGAAATTATCTACAAAAACATCGGTTTCATCAAAATGTATATTGTCGTGTTTCAAAATCCATTTTTATTAATTTTGAATTTTGATTGTTTTTAATTTTTTTGAGTTTTCGATTTTTGATTTTATGAATATTTTAATTTTTAATTTTTAGAAATTGAATTTTGATTTTGTAAATAATTTATTATAATAATGAATATTTTGAATTGTGTGGGTACGCGCCAACAAAATTTGAGTTCGTAATAATTTTTGTAAAAGAAGAAAGTTTTTGGCTTCTTGCTGGGTCCGTCAAGGTGGACGGACGCGTTTTGCGGAAGTCTAATTTGCGTCTCTAATTGAGATTATTGATTTGATTATTGTGGAAAGATCTTGAAGACGTTTTTAAGATTTTTGATGTATGGATTTTAATTGATTGAGAACGAGAAAATTAGTTTGGATGTTAAAATTTAAAATTGCATTAATTTCTCAAATATATAAGTTAATAAATTGAAGGCGACGTGAAGCAGTTGCCATAGGGAGGCGTATGGTCGGCGTATCGTCACATTTAACATTTCCATTTTTGATTGAAAATTTTACAAATATTAAATTTAAACAACTTATATTTTTAAGGATTACTTTTAAATTTTAGAAATTAGAAAATTTCACTACATCTGCCATCCCAAAACATGGGGCTTTATTTTTTGGAACTCACCGTTGACTCTGAGATGAGAGGAACATTTTGGCTCAAAATTGGCACATTTTTGGAAGTTTTTTCAGAATATTTTTATTTTTTAATTAAAAGATCGATTATTTGGAAAAGAATAAAAGTAAAAGTGGTTCTGTAAAATAATTTAATTGAAATGGACTTAACAAGAAAAAACAGAGGATGGTAAGGATTTGAATAGTTTTGATTTCCAAAACATGATAAGGGAACTAACTCTATTAATTGAAAATAAATTCGAAAATAATAACAAATTAATGGAAAATAATGAAAAAGCACTCAAGTCGGACATAAAAGAGTTACGCGAGAAACTTACTAGGAATTTTAAAAATTTACAAGAAAAATTAGTGGTTCTAGAGGGGGACTTAAAAGTTACTAATTCAAGGGTAGATAAAGAGGAATTAGAAAATAAAAATTATAAACAGTATAAATACAGTATAAAACTTCTTGAAATTTTGCATGAACACGTAATTGTTTATTATTGTAAACAATTTTTCCATGTAACATTTTGTCATATTATAAACGGAAAATGTATTTAAATTAAGAAGATTTTTTGCAATATAGTGGAAACTTGTTTAAGAAAAGTTTAAGAAAAAATGAATATCAATATTAAAAAAGGAAATTGATTTGAAAAGATGAAAAAACTCGAAAGTTAAAATAAATTGTAAATTGTAGTATTTAAGATCAAACAAACATTTTTCTCCTTTAACTTCACTTTCTAATTTTGTGTTTTTCCCAATATTTGCAGTAAAAACTACTTCTTTTCAAGTTCTAAAAAATGTGTTTCTGTTTTTCTTCTTCTTTGCACGAAGAAAATAATTTAAAATTACTTCGGTGATTTCCCGTTGCATTTGGAAAAATTATATTAAAAATTTTAAAAATTTTGAAAGCCGAACCAATCTCTATATTTAGATTATTGTATTATCAGTTTGCCTTTTGTTAAAAAAAAATCTCACATTGGTTGCATGACAAAAAACTTGACTTGAAAATTGTTGGTTTTGAGCCAACAACGAAAAAATGTAGATCGAAAAGTTCAAAGTTTAAAAAAAAACAGATTGTCCACAATTATGTATTACAGTAATTGTTGTTATGAGAACAGACTTGTTAGGCTTTAGGCCTAACAAGCAAATTGGAATTATGTTTACTGATGCCAATATAACTAACTAAATTATTTTTCTGAGTGCTACTAAGGTTTTACATTTAAAAAATTGTTTTTCACAATCGATTAGAGGACTTGTTGAATTTCTATTTTTTTAAATTAAACTGTTATTGAGAATTTGCTAGAAATAACCATAAATCATAAGAAAAATAAAACCATAATAATAAATCATATGTAAACATTTATTCAAGTCTGACAGTATCTGGTAAATGCTTAAAGCCTGATGTTTTGTTTGACAAGTGTTTTAAAGTTACATTATGTGCCCGGAGTGGAAAATTAGGTGTGTCACTAAAGGACTTCATAAATAAATATAGTGCTCGGATAGAGAGCAATTTTCTGGCCACATGTTAGAAAAAGCCTATAACAACTTATGAATGTTAACACACTCTAGACCGCAAAAAACGAAGAAAACTCAATTTCCTGGCTGTCTCTAAATTGCAGACTCGTCCTGCTTGCTAGCCAGTACTGCCCAGGATGATTCTAACTAAAGGATGATTAATGTTGCGGCACTCGCAAAAAATATCCGGAGAAAGATAGCAACCATTGTGTTAAAGCGAACATTGCGACACTGACTGAAAGAAACCCTATTGTTTACAATTGCTGTGCGATTTATTGTTATCCGCTCAACTTAAACAAACAATGATAATGTACGCTCTTAGAGCTGAAATCTACCATTTGTAAATAGCATGTTTCCAAAAAATTTAAAAAACATACTAATCAAGGGTCATTAAATTGTCAGAACTTTTATTTCTGAAACAGGATTACTTGCAAAGCTAACACTCGTTTGTAAATATGCAGCAGAAACCTAAACCCGCGAGATATTAGGGGGTTGAAGCGGTAAAGCCGCGGTATTTTTACAAACCGTTGTAGCATGTTTTACCATCAGAAAACCGCAGGCATTAAATTTTCAGTTCTCAACCAGTTTTTGAAGCTCCATCCATTTTATTACTAAGTAGTTTTGTTAGAGGATTTCTTTTACTAAAATATAACATCCGTGACTTGACAATTTGCCATCGGAAAAAGTAAATTTTGATTTTCATTATGCCGAGTAGTACATTAACATAATTTGCCCTTTGCATTTCCGTTGAGTGAATTAATTTAAATGTAACTTGATTATTGAGTTAACAAATTTATTAAGTTGAGTAATTTTCATACGAACGGTTAATGAAGAAACAATTTATGAACTTGACTGACGGAACAAAGCTGGCGAGCGTTCGTTGTAAGAAAGGATTACCCAAATACTGCGTCATTTACCTTCATTCAGATTCAAAGTAAAAATTAATTGAAAGCTTTTAATTGAAAAATAAATACTTTATTACAAGCCCTACATTTTCCTTTCAATATTGGTTGGTGGAAAATTACATAAAGGTAATTACTAACTTGTGTATACGGTACCTTATACGTACTACATGGCAGAAACTCAAAGGCGTACTACTTGAAATATTCTTTTTCAATATTACAAAATTGATCATTTTGGTTCAAGTCTTTCTTTTCTACAAAATCTTATTTCAAATTTAATCAAAATCAGTACATTCGTTTGAACTTCAATATTGTACACGCTCACATAAACCACGTAATATGTTGTGAACACTTTTATTTGTCCCTGCAGGTACCTATCTACTTTGGTCAACAAGTTTCAATCTAAATTAAATTTTTACAGGCTACATTTTATTTTATTTTTTAAATGTAAGTACCTACAAATTGTATATAGTATACCGGGTGGCCATTCTTATATCTTTAATTTAGCTTTTTAAGATCCCTGCTGTCTAGACCATGTTTTGGTAAAGAAAATGAGAAGAAATTTACAATTCTATTTTTACTAAAAAGAAATTATTAAAATTGTAATTTTACAAATTAATTTTTCGGCTATTTATAATATGCGAAGCCATAGTCTGATTTTTGTAGCTCTTATAATTTGCGGTTGACGTTCTTCATTGGTTACCCAATAGTTCCTCAGTTTTGGTGCGTGAATAAAGAGAAAAAAGTGACCTGAAAAACTTAATTTAAGTTCAGCTAAACTGCAGCTCAACAAATTTCAGATGTTTTAAAAATGAATTTGGCATACTATGCCCCATTCTGTAAGTTAAACCCAAAACATTAAGGTTCATCCATAGTTCAATCGCTTCATTTTTATGTCTATAAAAACCCATTAGCCTTTGGCCAAGTTACCGCCGTACTGTTATACTCAAATTAATTATTGTGTGTAATTATATTGGTTTATTATTGATTGCTTTTTCTTCAAATGCTTTTGTATTTTTCCTGATGGAGGAGTATACAAATATAACAATTAGGGCATGTAATCATGCAAATATAATATAGAGAAATTATGTTTTCTCAAAGACGCAGAAAAGCGATTTATTGCATTAAAAAATCCTCAAATGATTGTCTTCAATTTTAAACGAATTTGGGTCCATACGCCGTCAAGTTGGCCCCTTTATTTGTGCTCCAGTGCTGACCAATGCTGTAATTTTTTTTTTAAGAGCTGAGTGCATTAGGTTTATATTAAGAATTAAAATATCGACATTTGACAAAAACCTTAAGTTGGTCCCTATTTTTTTCAATGTTATTAGATATAAAATTTTTCTTTATATTATTTAAAAGTACTCTTGAAGTACTTTCGGGTCCTATGAATTACATTAAATTATTAAATTCAGAAAACTTTAAAAAGGGGT
Source organism: Cantharis rufa (assembly GCA_947369205.1). Classification (NCBI taxonomy): domain Eukaryota; kingdom Metazoa; phylum Arthropoda; class Insecta; order Coleoptera; family Cantharidae; genus Cantharis; species Cantharis rufa. The sequence goes on from OX376303.1 coordinate 12,263,521, forward strand.
TTTCAACAAATGGATGCTTCTGTTAGGTTCTTAGGTCAATATACTCGTAAATAAAACAAATATCCTTTTTTTAGTTTCTTTTGGTTTAGATTTTCATTTATATACAGTATTTTGTTTTGCAACATTCGCCAGCACTTCGCGAGCACTTTCAAATTACGCAAACAAAATTCTAAATTCCAAAATGGAGGAGTTAACTTGACGGAGGCGATACCTGCTTATTATTAAAAAACATTTTGTGATTCATTCTGCTTAGTAATTAATAAAATATTTAATAAATGCGATAATAAATAAATTAACATAACAAATGTAAGAAGTGTAGGGGAATCCCTCACCCGCCCATTGCATTGGGGTGAATGAGAACTGCGAAAATTTTGAAGGTATAAAAAAAATGTAAATTGCGCTCCAAGCAAAAATCTTGACAGTAATCTGAAAAACGTAAATTGCGCAGATGCAGTAAGTACGGGAACTACCCCCTGCAGCCTCCGCTCCAGAGGCTCCGGGCCCTTTTGACAAACTTAAACGCCTATTATATAAGAAATTCTATTTGCGCAATTTAAGTAGACGACCTATTGTTAAATGGGTGCAAGCGCAGTTTACATTTTGGAGCACAAAATAAAATTGGACAAAATAAAATGCAGGTATTTTGGAGCGCAATTTAAGGTATATTACCCCGCCCAATGAGTCATCAAAAACCAACAAAATTCATTAAAATATTATTAAAATTTGAAAAATTTACAAAAATTCATATGAGAATTATAGTATATTTTCGTGTTCTAAAATCTTTTTTTTTTAATTTTGATTTCCAAATTTTTATTTTGTTTAATTTGAATTTTTGTTTTCTTTGTTTACTTTAAATTTATTTTTATGTAAATACAGTAGAATCCGAATAGTACGACTTCGTTTATAACGACCGACCGCTTTTAACGACGGAAGTGCAACGTCAAGTTTAGTTTTCATATAACGTTTTCAAATACAGTTTCAAACCGTTTTGTGCGTCGTCCGGTTAGTACGACGTAATATCGCCGGTCCCTTCACCGTCGCTATAACCGGATTCTACTGTATTTAAATAATTGTTCGCGCCAATATTTTTATATTATGGAATTGGTAGAATTGTTTATAATTTCGGTTTTTTCCAAGTGCGTCGGGTTCAATGGTTCCAATTAAGGGGTAAATATCTAGTAAAGTTTCTGTACACAAGACTCGGAATTCCAAAGAATTCCAGAGATTTCCAAGGAATTCCAAGGATTTCCAAGGAGTTCCAAAGATTTACAAGATTTACAATGATTTCCAAAGAATTCCAAAGACTTCCAACGATTTCTTAGGAATTCCAAAGAATTCCAGGGATTTCCAAGGAATTCCAACGATTTCTAAGAATTCCAGGGATTTCCTAAGAATTCCAGGGATTTCCTAAGAATTCCAGGGATTTTCTAAGAATTCCAGGGATTTCCTAAGAATTCCATGAATTTCCAAAGAATTCTAAGGATATCCAAGGAATTCCAATGATTTCGAAGGGTTTCATTTCGAAACTCGTTTCCAAACGGGTGTACACAAAATTTTCGGGATATTTACCCCTTGGTTCCAATAATCCCATATGACTATTCCTCCGCTTCCATTTGCAGGTAGACTGGTCAGAGATGTAATTTTTAATTGTTAAGTCTATAAGCTCTTCTAAATCGGAGAATATTCGTTAAATTTTGTAATTTACATCAAAGTTGGAAATTTTTGATTTGATGTAAGTGGATTTATTTGATAATTTGAATTACTTTTGTCTCAATTTGGACGAGTTCTGAAAAACAAAGTTATTGAAAGTTTTTGATAAGTAATTTTCAATGTTTGGATGTAGGTAATTTGGATTAATAATTAATTGGATGGTTTTAAAAAAAAGAGAATTTGTTTGAATTAAAAAAATTAGACGAAAACTGCATTGGATTAATAAATTTAAAAGTCAAAATTGAAAAAAAATTTAAAGCAAGATGCGGATGAAAAGCATGGTCGTTATCACGCACATTTACGCTACAAATATTTTATTAAAAAATTTATTAAATAATTAAAATAGATTTATTGCGAATTTGAAATAAAACTGGGTAAATTAATTTTGTGTGACTTGTGAATGTGAAGGCGGTCACGGTCTGGCGCTTATGTGCGTCGATTGCTAAGCCGGAATCCCTGGTTCGATTCCGGGCGAAGTAAAAATTGTATTCTGACCGTCTTCCCTCGGCAGGCAACGGCAAACCACCGAGGTATTTGCCAAGCGAACCCTTCTAAAAAGAAAAGAAGTGGTCACTATAATATGCTCTTACGTAGAGCGAAGGACTCGGGAGAAAAAAATAAATCACAAATAAGAGTTTCGTGTTAAAAATGGGGGTGGCCCACGAAATTTTTTTCGAGAAGATTTTCTTAAAAATTAATTATTTTATAATTTGAGACCACCGGGTCATTTCAATATATTTATTCCCCCCGTAACCCCGAAAAAAAAATTTTATTTGTCACCGTGAATACTGAATAGTGTAAAAAGAAAAGGTCAATGCACGTTTTCGCCCCATTTGCTCCCTCCATAACTTTTACCTGGATTATTCGTGTTACCAGATTTTAAAAAATAATAAAAATTTTATAATATACAATATTTAAAATTTTAAAATTTGGAAATGTAACCACCGCAGTATTCAGAATAGATTAAGATTGTTTTTGAAAAATAACAAAATTTAAAAATAAATATCAATTATAAATAAAAACTTCTATTTTGTTTTGCAATATTCAGATAAATTATATTTTCCCACTTTTTAGTAATAACTTCTTTGTAGTTTTAGTAATTACTTACTAGGAAAAAAGTTTGTTTGATATGAGTCACACTCGAGCTCCTGTGGGATAGACCATAAATATGTAACTTTTAAAAGGATTTTTTTCAGGATACGTAAACCTTATTTTTTTAAATGGCAACCCTAATAAATATTTGGAATTTTGAAATTGAATATCTCAAAAATTACTTTTTACATAAATATAGGTACTATGCTGAATTTTGCAGTACGAAATCAATCAAAGAAAGTAGATTATTACATAATCTTTCCATGCAAGGGAAAATCATAAAAAAATTCTACCCTTATTTTTCACATTTATTGTTACTATTTCTTTAGGTTATTTTAATTTAACTTAATTGAAGTTGAAATTTGATTGTTTGATTATACCAAGTTTCGACAAATTATTAAATAATTTGTTAATTTAGGCATAATAAGACGAAACAGGTAGTTTGTTCGAATTTCTGGAAAGGAATTTAAATTTTGAACTTTGCTTTAAATAAAACTTACACGCAAACAATTAGAGAATATTTTTGGAACTGGAATTCTTGAAATTTAAAATATGACATATTGACAAGCATTTCAATTTTACCTCGGGAAAATATTTAATGTTTTTTAGGTTTCATTTTATCGGAAATATGATAGGTACGTTATCTATTTATCGGTGCGTAAATTAAAGATATGACAATATAAATGATGAATACATGAAATATACTGTTGATTTTTCGTACACAATAACTTTTAAAAAGTAAAGTCGAAAAAGTTTTCTTAAAAAAAAAGTTAAAACTAGTATTTAGCCAAATACAGTTTAATATTAATTTACAGAATTCAGTTACAACCGATTTGTACAAAACTCCCAACAGCTTAATTAAAACAAACGAAGTCTAAAGGAAAATAAAAGATAATTGCTAAACCGTTACACTTTAAGAATTAATTAACGTTTTTTACGTATAAATAATTAACACTACAGCAGATGGAAATTCTTAAAATATTGCAATTTTAACATTAAAATGAAATGTAATCCTATTAAAAATTATTCAAATTTAAATTAACTGCGTTGTCAGGTGGCGCAAATTTTTAAGGTCCACAATTAAACCAAAAACTTTTACAAACTCTGTAATAAGTTACACTTGTAAACAATGGATACTCGTAAACTTCATTGCTACACAACATTAAATCCAACAAAATAAAACAACTTTTTGCTCATTACAAAAGGGAAAATTTGAATTTTATTCGATTCTTTGTGAAATTTTCTAGAGAGAAATGTTGACAATTAGGTGAATAAAATTTGGGGGCAGAAATGAAATATTAAAAAAAATTACAAGCTACGTTACATTTTTATTATTACTCTTCTCGTGTCTTGTGTAACGAGGTGATACTTTGCTATCTCGTAAATAGAGTAGTATTAAATTTAAGCGATCGATCAGGGAGTCGACGGTTTACCGTATAAACGGAGTTGTAAACATTATGGGGCATTTCAGGGTGGGATTAATAAGCAAGCTTTCGATTGTGTAATTTAAATAATTGAATTGAGGCGATTTTATTACAGGAAGTGAAAATATTCTCAATAAAATTCGATTGACTTAATCGCTAGATTGATTATTGTAGACTTTCTTCCTGTTTATTGTTCGCTTCACTAAGCTATTTATTGCTACAACTCGGGAGTGCCAAAAATTATAGAAAATTAAAGAGGATTTAAAAATAACTTTGGATTTTCAGATTTTTATTTGTTAATCCTAGTCCGAGGATAGATTCGATTCAATAAAACCGCCCTAAAAGTAATAACCATTGAATGAAAGTGAATTCAGTTGTACCTAATGTTACCATAGTAATATTTAAAATTAAAAATTTCGACGACTCAACCATAATACCTCAAGTTGCTGTGTAATACGCAAAAATTTATTAAACCACTTGGGTGTATTGTGTGTAATTTTGCTACAATTTTTATTTTGTATTCTTGTATTATTTTGTATCTAGCACGGTTTATGAGTTATGTGCAAAGTAAGTTTAATTAAAAAATTTTTTTTTACGGTTTTAGTTTCTTTTCTAAAACTGCATGTCTAGACGCAATACAATTTTTTTAAGGTGTAAAAAATTTTAATTAATTTTCAATTAATGATATTTTGAAAGTACCTAATTCAAATTTAACTTCGAGTTATGTTATTTTTCCATTTTTGGTCCTCAAAATTATTAGTTGTAAACATGACAAGATTTGAAACAATCTGATTTAAGTTACATTTTGGACATGTATTGTGAGAGAAGTATCTACCATTCGATAGATCATATCACTGAAAATTCACTCTGTAGGGTTTTCTTAAATTTTGTAAATATTAAGTTTATTTTAACATTTTAGAGGAAAATATCATATTTATATATAAAATAGCAAGCGATACGAGACATAAGGATTCAACAAGTTAGCGTAGCTTACAAATTTTAACGTCTTATAACTTCAAGAGGGTAGATATAGAAAATACTTGATATTTTATGCATATGCACGAGATGAATATAAAAATCTGCCCAGTCCCCAGTATTTACCAAACAATCCCTACTGCTGTAGATGTTTTGATTTTTTATAATTTTATTCAAAAATTATCCTTGCACTCAGCACGCTTTACGAGTTATACGCAAAAATGTAAATGTTGACATTTGTTTGTTATGTTTGGAGAGAATGTTATGCTGCTATCATCACAGATGACACGATGGCATATTGAGCTTAATAAATGTAGCTTACACGTCAAACCCCTTTTCGTGGTTGCCGATTAAAAATTAGGGTTGCAAGAATCAATTGCGTTGGATTCGCGATCAACTTTTAAAAATTCTGACTGACAACATCCGATCAATTAATATAAATCGATTGATTCAAGAAAAAAGTGCCTGAAACTTTCAAAAAGCTTTTTAGAATGAATAACTTGGACAGACTTAAATTGGTTTATTTTTAAGTTAATTGATAAAAATTATTTTTCGGTTTACTTATAGGAAAGTTATTACTTGAAACTTTTACTTTGTTATTAAGTTTTGATTCCTACCTTAATATAAAAAATTAAAACGGTATTATAACTTAAGTTTGTAAATGTTACAATTACGTGGTTCATAATAAATGTATGACTCCCCATTACACAATCGTCACCCCGGACTTGAATTCTGATTTAAAATGGAAAATTGTTTTTGGATAAAAAAAGTTTCAATTTAGTTAAGTGTTATTTTTCTACACTTTTTTATCATTTTTCAATTTCATTACTGAATTTGATAGGAAACGCTAAAACGATTGTCACAAATAAACGAGTATTTGCTCGTTGATTTTGTTCCAGAATGCTTGTTAAAAGTAGTATAATATAAAATAGAATAACTTATTAAGCGCAGCGTACAATTGCAGCAACTCATTCGATCACATTCCATCAGGTTTCCAGACAAACGTAAAGTTATTGTCATTAAACAATACTTCACTTGTTGGTGCCGTTCAAAGCTTCCAATTTTCAATTTTGTTAATCTAAAAATGATTCGCGTGATTAAATGTTGATAAATTATAAAGCGCTCGTAACGAGCGAAATTGAATGCAGAAGAAGTGATTAAATTATATCCTCTGCGGAGGATTATCTAAATTTTTATGTGTAAATTGCAATCACAATTAACAACAAACATTTTGGTTTTAACTTGGTTTTTAAGTGAAGTACCTACTGAAATTAATTTAAAAGTTGTTCGTACACTACAAGGAACAAGAGGGAATAATAATTTTAAAAAGTAAACTGGAATATTTTCCTCACCCTATGGATTTACCATCTATTACTTCGCTTACGGACAAAATGACACACTACCTACTAGTGTATCCCTAATTCCCAGTTCTAATTCACTGTATAAGTAAATAAATTCAACATATGCAAAATTAGATCTACTTCTCAACTTATTTGACAAAGTAAAAAACATTTTGTATTTTATTTCATTTGTTCCTGTTTTGTTAAAATGCAACAATGTTAGGGAAATCGGCAGAAACCAATCAGAGGTGAGATATAACTTAAAAAAACACACTTGAGGTCAAATTGTCCTGTGACAAAATGACGGAACAATTTATTTAGTCAAGTGGCAGCACAAAACTCATTAAAAGTTAAAATTGTAATTTATAATTTTAAATAAAATTAAAAATTATTGTCTGGTGTCGTTTAATTAAATTTATATACAAATTATTAATGAAATGAAAAAACGCACACCAATTTTGAGAGTTTCAATCCACTTTGTTCAAATTTATTAAGGACATTTTACACAATATTTCTCCCGTGACACCGAGTCCGGAATTCCGCAATTCAGATGCAAAAGCCCTGGTTAACACTAACCTCACCTGGAAACTGCCCAGAATTTGTATTTCAATCTTAGAATAAAACTAAGATAGTTTTAGTGAATTATCAAATTGAAATTAGTTTAAATTTAATTCAAAATTTGGTAAGGTCGGATAATAAAACCACCCGAATTCGGACTGAAAAACTTGCAAATACTACCAATTTACTATCTGATCTGATGGAGGACACCCGATACTTCAAGGACATCTGAACAAATCGGGTCGTAAATTGTTTGCGATAAAATAAGTGAATATGATTATTTGATCGCTAATTTAAGTGAATTATTATTTAAAAATAAAGACATTTTAGTATTTAATTGATTATAAAAATTAACGGCGTAACTATAAAAATAAATTTTACATTGTAATAAAATATCAAAAGAAAATTAAAATACGTCTTGTTGAATTACATAATTACATATTATCACAAGGTGATAAAAATGGCATTCCCATTTATTATACTGAAGTTGACTTAAAATAAAATAAATTAAAATTAAAATTTTTTCATTTTGTGATTACTCCAATTTATAAGAGTACATCATGGCAATATCATTACTATGTAAATTCAGCGTTTATATTAATTGACATCTTTAGAAGATGACAGGATAGTGGCGGAATCATTAATTAATTTGGTATAAAGACGGAACAGATAATCAAATTGACTTTTGTATGTTTAAAAAAAATTTTGTGTTATATTCGATTCAATGAAAGTTTAGGTTTTTTTATTACTTTATACAGGCCTAGCTTTTTAGTGAACTTTCAATTTTATATTTCTGTCTCTTTCAATTTCTTTGACACCTCTCGACAAATCCTTATTATGGCTTATATTTTAAAGAGCTTTCCATTTTCATCTCTTTTTGATATACTTGTCGACACTAACTTGAGTGTTATCATTAACGAAGCATATCTTAAATTTAGGTCATAACAATTAGACAATTTTAATTTCTGAACTTTACACTTTGAATTTAAAGGAATAAAATAGGTTGGAAAGCTTTACCTGGATCTGGAAATTTGAAGCCTCTTGCTAAATGACAAAGTTGTAGTGGTAAATAGCGTGTGTCGGCTCGTTGAGGCGATTTGACTGCTGGCGGTGCTCCAGATAAAAAACCTCTCTGTAGTTCCCATCCCACTTCCGATATTATACTCGCTTTTCGAAAATACGGTGTCACTTCTCTTAGGTACTTTACTGAAAAATAGAAAAAAAAAACTAAATTATACTTCATCTTCTATGCAATGCAATATACATAACAATAATTACATTTGTTCAAATTTTCAAATACGCCAAGTCAATTAAGAACACATCGTTGAATTTCTTGTAGAGAAGATGAAATATTCGCTGCAGTTTTATTCAATTAGGCATAAAAAAGTTTGTCATAAAATACAAACAAAACGAATTTAACAGCTCCTTTACATTTTACTTTGTCTATGCTCAGGAAAAAACTCTTAATTTAAAGTGAACCAACGGTAGATAGCTGTAAGGAGCATAAAAATAATAAAACTCAATGTTGAAAAGCTTTTTCAGTAATTGTTTGGTACGCAAATTAGAAAATATTTTTAAAAATATCTGGAAAATTGCAGCAGTTAAATTCTAAATTATAAATTAATTTTACATGCAAATTATAATCAAACGGTTGCGGATGCAGTACACGATTCAATTTTGCAATATTGGTAACGAAGTGAAGTTACCGTTTGAATTTACTTTTTACCACATTTTATTTTGTTTTATTTCCTTTTCAACTTTTATTGGACGGGATCTGAAGTGTAGTCAGAAAGCCACAATCACGGTCGGACATGGCTACTGTTTTTATAAGGTATCAACTCCTGTAACTATTTTCTTAGGGGTTGCTTGAAGAGCCACGTCTATCGCCATAGCAATCGAGGAATCCAAAAGATTTTCACTTTCCTCACAATTTTCTAATTAATTTTAATTTATCATTCTAATATATTATTATAAAACTTACAATTTCATATTAATAATGAATAATCCGTTTATATAAAGGACAGGAAATTAGGATCAGATAAATTATTATGGCTCAATGTATGCCCACAACAACCACCAAATTATAAATTTAAGGTATTAATTAATATCAGTTTAGCAACGTAATTTATTTCGTTAAATCCAGCATCCTTAATTAGGGGGCGGTGCTACGTCTCAATTACGTGTGCAATAAAATAAAAAAACTTCCAAAAATTTACTTTTCTCAACAGCGATGCTCTAACATTTGTGAGAGTAATTTTTACCGACGAAACGTAATTTTCGAGATCTTATCAATTTAAAGTTGACTTTTCAACTTTTTTTCGACAATAAAATAAACCAAGAATGCATTAAATTATTAGATTAACTATTTCACAAGTTATAATTACATGATTAAATAATAAACAAACCAGTTTCACATAATAAAATTAAGATTAATATTTAAATGTACTACGTACCTCCCTGAAAAAGAACCGGTCAATTAAATAGGAATCCAAATAAAAATTTCTTTCGATCGATTTCGTTAGAACATAATGGCTAATTTATTACAAATGGTGAGACGGTATTAAGAACATATTTGAATTTGATACAAAAAATTATCCATTCATTATTGCTTGAAACGATTTAATAATCGCATAAAATAAATTATTTAAGCAAACGAAACAGACTATTCTCGAGTGCTTTCGAGGCTGCCTTTTAGCAATGTTAGCATTAAATATTGTTTTAATTTTTATTTTACTTCTTTTAATAATAAATCTTGCATTACAAAAAATAACTGAAGATGAAATATACATTTTTGGTTTATTTAATTTCTACCAACTACCCAATGTTTTTTTAATCTTAAGTGATCTGCCTGCTGTTTCGATAATACAGTTGCTTCGTCACTAACTTCATGCATAAGTAAAAGTTAGGTTAGGTTAAGTCAAATTAAAGTGAAATTCTGATGGGTAAATCCCCACACTGTTAATCAATCTGAAATCTCGTAACTTTAGGTTACAGTGGGTAATATAAAACTACTAAAAAATTTCTTATACTTAAATCTCACTAATTTCCTTTTTTCTTTTCTGCACTAGGTTAATAAACTTAATTTATTAATTTGTAAAATTGGTGGTTGGAAATCACATCATTAAGCTACTGCCGTGCCGTAGCCAAGCAGATCTGTTAAAATTGATTGCATAATACTACACGAATTCAATACGAACCTATCGAAACAGGATATCATTGACACAGATCTTTTCAATATATGTATACAAAAAAGACCCCTTTAATTAACCAACATTTTTAGCTAAATAGAAAGAAACTTAAATAATAATGAAAACAGAGAAACACTTATCTCAATTTATAAATTGTTAAAATAAATTGAGAATGAAAGCACAATAAATTGAATTAATATTAAAGAACTACGTTCGAAAAGAATAAAAATTGCCTTTCAAACCTTAATATACCTACAACATCAAATAAATAATAAACCAAGTATCAGAGACGATGAAGTACTTTGTAACATTTCGTTCAAATTCTACATAAATTTAAGAAATTACAAACGATTGTCCACCTACAAACTTGACTTGCTTGAAGGAAGATAGATTAATACATAACTTTCAAGAAATTTTTCAAGGCATACCTAATTTATTAGAATGTTTTTGAAGATTGCTTGACCTCCAAACTAAAACAAGAAAAATTAAGTTTTAATAGAATAGAAATTATATTATGGCAAGAATAATTTTCTGTAATACAAAACACGTCAAGCATTAAATTATAGTGAGTTTTTATTAAATTTTTCATTACAAAGGGTTTTTATCGTAGTAGTAGAAAAACTTCAAGGAACAAATTAATTGCTTGCTGATATATAATTACGAAATTTAAAAGTTATACACCACAACCTGATTTAATACATAGCGTAGATTTCATTTAAACACTTGCACTATTTCCGATCGTAATATTTAGACCACTTAGTTTTTTTGTATGCATCGAATAATTTTTTTGAAATAATAAAAATTACAAGAAGTTTTTGATACGAAATTTTTACGCGTGAAATAAAACAGAGGTAAAATAAATTGTACAAATAAATTCAAAACCAATAAAATTGGTTGGAATGTTAGTGTACAGGTGTAGGGAATTTTTTGAATTCTCATGGAAGTTTTAGAATTATTTAGTGAAATAGGAACTTTAATGTAGGGTAAGGTTACCAAAGTCGTACCACCACTTAAGTCGTACCTCTTAAATATTAGGCGTAATATCACACCAATTGCGCCCCTTCCGGCAAAACAAGTTACTCGTCCTAGACCCTAAAACAATATGGTTGACCAGGGAGTAACTCGTTTTGCCGGAAGGGGCGCAGTTGGCGTGATATTACGCCTAATATTTAAGAGGTACGAGTTAAGCCGTGGTACGACTTTGGCAACCTTACCCTACATAATTTTTCAGGATGACTTAACTCTCGATAACAGCTATCCACCCTTTTATAAACGTCTATTCTTTGATACACTTTTCTGGATAATTTGAGAATTTTCAATTCGCATTTTATTTGTTTCCTCATACAGAGTCAACAATTAATTTCAGTCTTATTCTTCTTATTTCCGGCTCGTCATTTGTTTCCAACGTGGAGTTTGGTGATATTGACCAGTGTTCTACTAGCAGGGCTGGGCAGTATTTGAAATACATGTATTTGTATGTATTTAAAATACATTTTCTATCTTGAATTTTGTGTATTAAAGATACAAATTTTTAATGTATCTTGCAATTGAAAAACAACAAAAAAAAGTATCGCAAAGTTACAGTCAGAATTAAGTCGCTATAGCACTGTCGTATGGTGAGCGTAACCTGATAACTATCTGACTGGTATAATATAATATTGGAATTTAACTTAGAACTCCAGGATAGTTGATACAATCGTGCTTAAAACACCTTTTGATTTTGATTTTGTGAAATAAATTAAATAAAAAGTTTTAATTTTCGACATTTTGACTTCGACGTTATTGTTTTCGTCGTTTTTGACTTTCTACATCTTTGTTTTCGACGTTTTAACGTGCTATCGTCTAGAGGGTATTTATTCCCTGGCCAGAACTTCTACGATTTCTACGGAAATTATTCCGTATTGAACCTGTTAGAGAAGGTAAGTTAATAAAAAAAGGTTGATCACAAAAATGAAAATGTCGTCATTGCGATTTTAATCATAACTACTTGTCTACTCGTTGCAGGTAGGACGGCTACCTATCCTAGTATACGTATAACCGCTCGGTTAAAGCATTTCTAAAGCCTTAATAATAAAATTCACATGTAGTACGAAAAAAATGTAGTTTTTCATTTCTAGTTTTTTTTTTTCATTTTTTTTGACCTTGACGTTCTGTCAATTGGCCAGACTTATATGTAAATGTAGAACCAATTCTTAAATCCACAACGTGCTGATGCACACCGGAAGTTATTGAAACTTCTACAGTAATTTTAATAAAATTCTTCTTCTTCAAGTGAAATACACTATGCAGTCGGACATGGGCAACTCGGCGACATCACCGGTTAATTTGTTACTACATAAAGAAAACTTCCTATAGTCCGGTCAATTTATACAGCCAAGGTTACAATAATTCACACATGGCTGAAAATTGGTAGGATTGTTCAAAACACTATTATGAATGAAATGTAAAAAGTCCTCATCGATCCGACACCTGGAAAAAAATTTACTTGGGGTCAAAGGTCACCAAAACGGGTTTTTCGCAATTTTCAGCAAAACGGTAAGTTTTATCATAAAATTAGTTTAGACAAAAATTGAAGATCAGATAATTATCTATAAAAAATGTCTAAATAGTTTTTCTTCTAAGAGCCACCGTTTTCGAGATATAACAATTCAAAAAGTTAAAAGAGTTGTAATCTACTACAAAAAAAAAATACAAATATTTAAAATTTAAAAACGATTTTGTCTTGTGATAGGTTATTTTAATCACCTTGAAAAGCTTTATCTAGAATAGGTAAAATTAAATTTCTATCTGTCATCTGTCAAAAATTACAAGCTGCCAAAGTTTAAACTTCAAGAGTGAATAACTCATGAAGTATTGAAGGAATTTCAACCAAATTTTGTATGTAGAAACATTGCCCCCACAGAACTTGACAGTATATAAAACCATTTAATAAAAACCAAGAATTCAATATTAAAAAAAAAGATTACTCTTTTTTTGCGAAAACTTGAAAAAACTCATTGTCTCTCGATTTGTGTTAGCCCTGGCAAAGATTTCTTTGCCGAATTCTTTGCCGAAACCTTATTTTCACCACTATGTCACCAGACATACGTCCAAAAAGTTTGACTGCTATCGACGCAGAAATGCCGAAGAAAATCGAGGGACAAGAACTTTTTTCAAGTTTTCGCAAATGTTGAATTATTGGTTTTTGTCAAATGGTTTTTGGAATATTAAGGAATTTAATTAATGGGGTGGTTTTCCGTTGCCTTCCCCATAGCTCACAGATCTATCTTGAGCTTTAGATCACATCAGCGTATTCGAACCGCGGTTACCCGCTTCTCAGTCGGCCTGTATAAGCTTTACGCCATACTACTGGTCCAGCACTGGACCAGTATTTAATTAAAGTACTTTATCTACTGTTGCAGTAAAAATGTGTGAAAAATTGTTTATTATTTGTAAGGGAAAAAACCGCACTTCAACATCTGCTATAAAAAATAACTATGTTATCATTAGGCTGGAAACTGAATTTTTCCGAGTACGAGTTTTTTTACAGGCCGAGGCGTATTAGCCGAGGTCTGTATTTACGAGTACTCAGAAAACAGTTTCCTGTCACATGATAATAGTTATTTACCTAAAAGTCAGAAAAATGATACATTACTGACGAGGATCAATGTAGAAATACGAGGCACTTCGTGCCGAGTATTTTAAAGCTCCGAGTAAAGTGAGACATTTTCCTGACAAGTATGGTATTAAATTTTACCGAAAATCGTAAAAAATCGAAATTTTAAAACATTAATTAAACAACATTTTTAAAATGAGCAAAATTCAAGTGTGTCAATTTGTTGACTACATGACTACATGGTTACCATACATAGTTGCTGTCAAAACAATGTTTTGAAAGTAATAAAGAAAAGAATGACGTCTCTTTTATTTTGTTGCAATTACTAATTATTACCGGACTAGTCATTAAAATCCAATTTCCCTGCGCGTAAATTAGCAGGGAACTGTTGATTTGATGACGATTTTCGGTAAACGTAAGTTTTTACGCCGACTTCTATAATTTGTTACATAAAATTTAATTATTTTAAAAAATATTTGGTACTAGGGATTTTTGTTGTTGGTAGTAACACATTTGAATTCAAAATTTGACGTTTAAATTTAATTATCTTGTATTGTGTTATAAACTTGCGACTGTGATAATAATTTATTATAAAATAATAAGTAAGCTGTATTATAATTGCATTAAAAAGTGCCTTTTATCCTAAAAATTTGTAATACTTATTTAATTTAATTCAATTTGACGTACAAAATATAACCAAGAATACCAACATTTTATAAAATAATCACTGTTTTATTCAAACGCTAAGCGAGAAAAACAGCTTTTCACCCCGGCCGCATTTGAAATGCAATTGAACACTTGCATGATGGAAGCGTAAAAAAATTAATTTTTTCAAAATTTTCTAGAAGAAACAGAAGAAATACTAATTTTTCTTATTTTGAACTCTTAAATTCATTTTAATTGTTTGTTTTTCTGTTTTCCGTTTTAACTTTTCGCAAGTAAGTAGTAAAAAATTATTAGGATTGTTTACAAGATTATTTTCTTGCTAGTTTCTGAATAATTGGGTTAACCAGAACATAAAATTAAGTCATCCAAGATAATATTCAGAATAACAAAACTTTACACATATAATTTAAGCATCGGCATGGATTTTCGCTTTAGGCTCTTCAATACTCACATTATTGTCGCATAATCGATAAAATTGGTTTAAGCCAAGTTCTACTTATTCCTGAAAAGTCCACAGTAGTAATAAACTGAAATACTGAATTGACATTTTCGATGGCTGATTTGTTAAAAATATATTGCTGTTTGAAATTCATTAACCTGGGAGCCACTCTCTTTGTAAAAAAATATTTAAATTATTTTATCTATCGGATCATATTTACAGGATAAAATGAAATAGTACATTGCATGACAAAAATATGAAATATCTTCCATATTTATAATATATTAACGTGTTTTTTTATTTTAGTCAAAAATGCGAGTTTAAAAAATTAAAACCTTGAAATTGTGATACATTATTACTCTTATTGAAATTACCTGTCAATAAGTCACTTTGCATTTTTTTGTTTTATCGGAAGCCCTAATCAATTTTCAATTACAGCTTAATTGTTAAATACACCAACTTTTGGGATTTAATTTAAAAAGAAAACAAAACTTGATTTATGATTACGCGAATCCTATAAATACATGTCTGCTATATTGGTGATCGTTTATTCTCATATTTGGAAGTTAGTAATGTATTATTTCTGTATAAAAAATAAATAATTTAATTACCTCGTTGTTAACATAGTTGTGCTAAATAATTACTTTGCTGTAATTACTTTAGTAAGCCTTATATTTAAGTTTTATTCCACTGGCTACCCAGAAGAGAAGTTTGCTAAAAGTTTATTCTCCCAAAACCAAAATTAATACCACTACTTAATTCCTTAAAGAAAATTGTTTCTAAATGGAAGTTGGTGAGATATTAAGTTTATACATAACATTTTTACTTTGAGAATGTCTAACTCTTCTTCTAATCCAAGCTTTAAACGTTTAAAACAAATACCAACAATTAATAACGAGACTTCGGAACATCTGAAAAAAATATATTTTGGGTTGCTTTTCCTGTCATGTCGTAAATGTAAAAACGTTTTTGTGTCCCTTTGGGAAAGGATGCGCATATAGACACTACTTCTCTGGGTGTCCAAATCAAGTCAGAACAGACGTGAGAATCTTTCAAAAATGTTCCCGTAAAGCTTTGAACGTATATTTCGTTTATGAACCTTTCCATCAACGATTTAAACGAAAAATTATGATACAGCATATACGAGGATAAAAAATTAATTAGAAATGGACGTTAATTTTGCCAACTTTCCACAAAACGAAGATGTAAATTAGATGCTTAAATTTCATTAGCGTAATTACATCGTTTTTTAGTGTGCAGCGTAAGTTCACATTGAAAGGCAAAATTTGTTGAGCGACAACTTGCAAACAAAGCATACATTGCCGCCACTTCTTCAACTAAAGCTTTTAATTGCTTAGTTTGAAAATTAAGCTCATTATTTAGACGAGCGTCTTAAAAGCCACTAATCAAATAAAATTATTCAAATTTGTAACGTTTCAAAATGATATAAACGAGATTATCATAAAAGTTTCATTTTGTGGCTTATTTTCTCTTTACGAGATCTGGAAAATGATATATGGATGGTCACGCATTTAATAAAACAAAAGGCACAGTTCTAGGATGTTTCAAGCCTCTTATTGGTAACCATGTGTGCGTAAGATCGTGATGCGATTATAAATCGTATTATTCGGTATCTACAAAACACAAACGAAGTAATTGTTTCAACAATTTCAAATATTTCAGAATGCTTTTGAAAGTCGATTCCATTATAATATAATTAAATTTACCACAGGTGTTTCCAACGTGCTCGTCCAAAATTTAGATGAAAGTCATGAAAGATAACGCTAAAAGTGAATAACATTATTACAACGCAAAACGATGACATAATTTGCATTATTTTCAAGTTTTGACAACATTACGTATTCTTGAAACGCTTTGTCCTTAAAGCAGATTAAATTTTAAATAAAAATATTAGAGGTAATATAATTTTGCAATACGTACTCACTAGTCAATCAACTATATTAAATTATTTTATTAATGAAAGATGGAAGAAATTGGATAATTCGATATTGGTAATTGCATACCATGTTTCAAATTGAATTGACTAAAATTGAATATACTTCCAAAATCTGAACATGACTACTATGTCTGTCATGGCAAAGAATTGAGGGCTAAATATAGAAATTAAAGAAAAGTCGCTTTTGCAGATTATATTATTTTACAAGGAATATACTCAAATAAAATATGGGAAATATGTTGTCCATTATTATTATTACAATAAATTTTACAGATTCGCACATATTGATCGATTGTGGTGTTTACCGTAATACACCTTATTTAATATTCAAATATTCAAATTTGAATTTATATTATTCAAAATCTTAATTGCTGCTAAATATGTTCCGCGACCTTTCACTCGAAGAGCTGCAATAACCGCAAGAAAACGAAAAAATTGTAAATAATCTTTTAATGAAAAAAATTAAAAAAATAAAGTCAAATATTATTATAGAACTCCAGGTGAAGCTTAACATTTTTTAAATAATGTAATAAATAATAATAACAAATTGCACTATCATTTCGTAACTGGTTATATAAATAACTATTATATTAACTTTCTATACTTATTTCATGCCTCAGCACAAAGTATCCAAATCAATTTTAAAGTTCCAGTGCTTCGTTTGCTCTTTATTCACACCTCAAAACTGATCAGTAATTTTTGTTTATTAGTATTTCATACCGGTCGAGAGCATTCGAGAGAAAAAATGAGAAACATGAGCAAAACATTGCATGGAGACGCAGAGCAAAATTTTGAAAGCAATATCTATCTGCTGCCCAAGGTGAAACTTCCATACAACTAGCTTATCAGGTCATTTTTTACAGGATCAGGACATTTGGGATCAAATGTCCATTTTTTCCAACTCAAAAAACTTGAAACTGAACATTTCGACTAGATAATATTATAATAACAAGGATCCTGTTAAATCAGACACATGAAGTTATTAGCCCGGGCATTTTAGATGAAATTTTTTCCAAACCCAGGAAAAAATAATGTAAGCCTGAAAATTGGCTGAAATGATCCTCAAATATTACTAAGCAACATTATCAGTAAAGGCAATTTAAAGACTTACATGATTTCCTTTTAGTTAGGTCAAATGCTAAAAATCCTGGGCTATATTCTTCGTTAGCTTTAATGAATAGTGAAAATGATAAAAAAATAAAATTGTGTTAATTTTCAAGAACAGAACTTTACAGCTTGATGTAAAAACTATATACCAAGATATCAGCTTGCTTAATACTCGTTTACAATACAGACAAAAAAAACAATAAATACAGAAGTATTTCAATGGCGTACTATGTCACCGACACTGTTCAACATACTATAATATATAATTGAAGTGATATTTTATAATTACGAAATATTCCAAATATAATATTTAATTTTGGTCACTAAAATTTTCTTCAAAATCCAAATTATTTAAATTAATTTCTAATAAATTTTCTATAAATAAAATGGGAACACAAATCGAAACAGATAACGTGACCATACGCGAACAATATCAATTTAATTTACGCTGCCTTCAAATTTAATCTTTAATTTTCCGATTTCACCATAAAATACCAATATCAATGCTTAATTTCAATTGTCCAAATTATTTTCTTTTATTTTCAAATTCAATCTCCAATTACCAAAACCTATCATTCTTTCTCCTAGTTATCCAAACTTTGTCCAAAACTGGGACAACCAAATTCCAAATACAGTAGAATCCGCTTAATGTGATCACTTTGGGCCAAGGCTTCAAAAGACAAATTTTAGGACAAACTTTAGAAAAAAACGTATTTTAGAAACGAAAAATTAGAGAATCTTAATTTACAGTGATTTTCGATAATTTCCACCTTCTGTTTAACCAAGAGATCTTTCGCTTTTTTGTAAACATCGCAAGAAAAGCAAGAATAAACTAAACTTATAAATTGAAATGCATAAAGCAAAGTCCTCTTTTAGCAAAATAAAAATAGAAACACCCCATGAAACGGAAAACTTCATTAGTTTTTGTATAGAAATTAAAATGAGTGACGTGTTTTGTAAAAATATATAAAATTTCAATGACAAATCAGAAAAAGATACTTAGAAAAAGAGATGATTGTGTTGGTAATTCTTTGAAAGTGATAATATTTTTTGATTATTTTTCTTTTTGATCACATTATCCGGTGTTTTTGTATGTAAACTAATTAAAGCGGCCGGTCCCAAGCCAGAATGATCACAATAACCGACTGATAACATTATCAGTGATCACATTAAGCGGATTCTATTGTAATTAAAAATCACTTACTCAAAAATATTAATTTAATTTATTCGATCTCCTAATTCAAAAATCACAAAATTAAATTCTCAAACTTATACGGGAGATTACTACTCCTCAACCGCTTTGGGCGGCCATTTTGACAAAAAGCCTGATTTTCTCCGCTCACCATTGCCACCTTAACTAGTTGGCGAGAAAACCAGCAAATACAAGTTTAATACAAATTTTAAAATAAAATAAATTTTTACAAAAACATACAAAATTTTCCAAACAAAACATTAAAATTTTCATGAAGGATTTTGGAACATGACAATATTGATGCTCTATACGTAAAAGAAAAGATCAGATACCATACAAAGGGTTGGGACATTTCGCCGTCACCACTTCGCCGTCGGAAATTTAGTAAATATTTAATTTTGTAATATCAAAATGAGAATCCTGATAATTTTTTCAAAAGATTTTTTACAAAACTTTTCTATTTTTTTAATATACAGTACAATATAATAGAATTAAAATTTAAAAATTACGAAATAATTAAACAAAAAAATTTGAATCTTTTTTTTTATTTTTTTTTACTTAAATTAAATTTTTTAAATTTACAGATAGACCGAATAATAGACTGAAATAGACAATACTATGATACTAAAAGTTTTATAATCATTGCGTACTACGGATGTGCTTGCGCCTTTCTTGACCACTTTGAATACCTTCGAAAACAGTGACAGCTGGATGCAATTTGAACGCGGCCACTTAAAGTGTTCAAAGCGGTAGATTTTACCTGCTCGATTATATAACATAAAAACACTTATTCTGGGTAATAATTAAACTAATTTGAATTTTATTGTTTTATAAATCATGTTATAATTAATTATAACATATAACAGAAAATTTGTAAACAATCTCTAAATTAAAATCTTGTAAAAGTGTAGAGCTTTCTATTTTACCTGTTAAAGGTAAATCTTGAAACTTAAATCTTAAAATTAAAGTAAGATGTTTAAAATTGTAATACATGTATACTGAGCAGATAATTAAATTACTAAATTTAAATCAGGAATTTTTTATTTAAAAAATCCAATGTGAAAAATAATTAATCGTTGGTTCTTAGTTCGGCTGTAAATATAATACAAAACAACAATAAATACAGCAGGTAAAAAGACTTCAAAAGAGATTTTAATTCTCGATTGTACAACATAATATAAGTGAACTTATTCTAGTGCAACAATAAAATAATTCGAATTTTATTCCTTAATTAAACCGTTAATTTCTAAATTGTGTACATTGTACTGTATATTAAAAATAATTTTGTTTCTCACTTCCTATACAAATTTGACAAATAAAAAGCACTTTCCGGAACAAAACCAGCAAGCGAAAGCCAACATTTAATATACAACAATGAAATTTGGACAAGTTTATTTGAAAAAAATAAAACAATACAGAAAACATCTCAAAAGAATGGAAAAAATGGAAGAAATTATTGTAAAATAACCTTCTTTGAATTTTTTATTTTGTTTCCACGTTATAAATACTAATTATTATTAGTAAATAAATAAAAAATCAACAAATTGCTTGCAAATGGGAAGCTAATTATGTTTTTATTTTAAAGTCGAATTTTCCGATTATATCTACTTATCTTTGGCAATATCTTAAGAAAATATGTTGTATCTGTTGCTATGTATAGTTACAATATCAATATAATTATTAACAAAAATAATCAATTTATAGAGTAATGAATATAATAGCACAATTTGGTTTGTTCAAATGTGTGCTAAATACCCTTCACAAAATGGTAAACCACAACCTGGTTAAATATAATTACACGTTTTCATCATCAAGAATAAATATTCTCACTTTTCGAGTTCTTGCAGATCCACCCTGGGGTTGAAAGCATCCTTAAAAGGGTTTATAACTAATAAGTCATCGTGTCACTACATAATGTCTTATTGACTTAATTTAGCTTTTAAGTTCATCCACTCAAACAATAACCAAAACATCAGGCTGAATTTTGACTATCATCAAAAGTTAGAATTTTTGTAACTCGGAGAAAACTTTGCTTTTTAGTTTACTAAACTTGTACTGTTTAGGGTAATTTCTAACAAAAGTTCATCCCGAAATTAAATATAAACACAATAGAAAACAAGAAGTATTTGTTTAGGAAATTTGATTGAAGTGTTTGAAACAACTTCTTTCAAGTTTCCCTACTTCCAGATATTGTGGTAGGTATTTGAAAATACTTTGTTTTTAAGCCAACTGCTTTACCTTTCTACTATCTGACAAAGGGTTACCTTGCGGCAGTGTTATTATATCATCAAGAATTAATTTGTATATTTGTGTTATGACATGTTTTAAGTGTTTAAAATGTTTTTGAAATACCTGCCTGACATCTTAATCTTCTAGCTATCTGTCTATTATGTTAATTGATTCAACGTTCCATTTACCCTAACGAGATTTGAAACAAACATCAACTGGTCTTCGGCACCAAAAATTGTGCTTTCTCTTCGTTCTTTCTATACTTCAGCTATCAAAAAAAAAAAGATCAAAATGTTGAGGTAGACAGTTTAATCCCGGGCGAAGCTTTTTCTATATTAAGACTTTCTCATCAAACTTCTTCCAAATTAAAATTTTCCGACTTTAAAATTCTGACCCAACTAATAAGGCTTCAGCTTTATTAAGAAGAAGTTTTCTAGTGGAAAATTCAAATGAAGCGCCGTGTCGCAAAAACAATTGAAAATTTAAACCTTGCGAGAAGTCCAATAATTATAAAATAGCTGTTCAAGTTCAACATTTTTATATCTTGAAAAGAAGAAGAAAGACTTTCTTTATTTAGAATAAAAGTTTACTAAATTCAATCAATTTCTTTAGTAATCTATAACAACTATAGCTGTACAATATATGACCGCAGTAGTCGTACCTTTAACTTTAAATAATAATCATTTGTTTGTTACCGATAGATCAAACAGAGATAAAGATCAAATAGATATTATAATAATCTAGTCCTCGTTAGCTTCCAAGATTTATTTGAATTATTCGTAAATATCCCATTGTCTGTGAACTTACCGAAAACCGGTACGAATTAAATTGACAAAATATTAGTGCAAATAAAGGCTTGCCAACGGATCCCTTTTATAGATAACATATTCTATTTTGTAATTTAAATTTATAGTTCACTATTATTTCACAACTTTTCAATAGAATACCGTTCACTAAAAATTAAAATTTAATTTATGCCGATATAAGCGTTTTTGGGAGGGCGACGCCTTATTAATCTCCCCGTATAAGCCGCCACTGGTTATCGAAGTATCGCGGAGTCGGTTTGGTAGATTGCAGGCAGATAAAAATCAATATTGATAAGTGGGAAGCTTGCTAAGCTGTTCATGGATGTAGAAAATTTTTTAAGGACATTCCTCCGAGCAACATCAATTTTTAATTTTTAAATTAGTTCAATTATAATTAAATTTAAAATTTTGGTGTGATACCTACTACTATACCTACAAACAAAAGCAAATACAATTTTGTTGCAATTTTTAAGCTGCGTTCAAAATTATTCAATAAATCACCTGATTTACACTACTTAATTCTTTTTAAATCAAAGCAATCCCTCGGAGCATCAATGAACCAAGAATTGCAATAATCTGTCGATACTTTTTTGTGCTAAAAAAAAATAAATATATACAGTGGAAAACAAAAATATCCGGACACTCCTACGTTAATAATGTAAATTGTACGTTTTGGATACGTTTATGTCATATAAAAATCGCTTTTACAGCAACACTTATTAGACATTTTTTGTTGCAAATGTCATTATCTTCATTTTTGTTTATATACATTTTTATATTTCGTTGCACTGTTTTCGAGTTACAGTGACTTAAAACAGACTCGCTAAAATACAAAAAATATTGTCTTCTGTAACTCAATGTAAAATAATGCATTCTTAACATAGGAGCGTCTGGATATATTTGTTATCTATTGTAGTGAGTGGTGTGCAACTCGATTGGTGTAAAACTCAAATTAATCAAATTACTCAATTTATTAATAGACTTTGTAGAAAGCAAAAATAATTTTTATCTTAAAAGGTAATATGTTGAATGCTGTGATTAATATCATGAAATGAAAAAAAATTATATGATATTTAGTGCCGATAAACATAAAAAAGCAAAAAAAAAGCACAAAGTAAATAAAAAATTTTAAAAATGTAATGTGAAATTCCCTTTGATCTGTTGTATGATCTGACAAACCTACGTAGCACAAATGATGATTAATTACATTTAATTTAATTGTCGTTATAATGTTTCTTAATTCTTTATAAAGAGTACGATAACATGCAATTAAAATTACAAATAATACAATAAAAGCAAAGAAATAAGTTAAATATGGCCGTTAACGGGCAATTTACTATGTAAACATAGGTTACTGACTGCCCATGCGATTATTTTGTAAGTAAATTAATATAATAGCGATTTACCATTCAATTTCTCTATTATTAATCATAACGTCTTTATTTATTCCAGTCATGTAGTGTTTCTTTTCCCTTATAATACTCGACCAGTTTTGAAATGACCACGTCTTTATGAAATGCGACATAATAAATCATTTTAAATGCAATTCTCAGTTATGTATGTATTACATTAATACAATAAATAAATTATTGTATAAATAATCTGATTTTAATAGATCGATTAAATGCCGTTTGAATTGAATTTGTAGTAGACTTGCCTACTTCACACTGTATGTAGATTTAATTAAGACTTGCTGCCATAAAAAACCAGACGCTTTGATTTACATAACCGGGCAAAGCCACGTAAAAAAGCTAGTAATAAAATAAACAAGTCTTAAAAAAATTGTAAATCAAAAGAGTAGGAAAAAATGAATTTAATATTCATAACAAACCACGACAGAAACAGAAAAACGATAATTGAATTTGTGAGAAAAACACTTTGATAACAATTTTGTATACGTAATTACGTTACAAATTTTTTTTATGTAAAATTAGTACTTCACACAAAAAGGCAATAAAATATTCGTACACATAAACGTAGCAAGAACTTGAAAAAAAAAACCATTAAGTGTCTTCGATTTGATATTTTCAGCAAAATATGAAAAACTACGTTTTTGGCAAACCAAGTGGTCTTTAGTCCAAACGACAATTTTATATAAAATTGATTTATGAATTTGAAGTTTTTAGTAAAACTTAAAAAGTGTCTTTTTACTTTTGCCAAGAGGAGGTGAGGCTAAATCGTGGGATACGTTGCCAACTTCAAGTTTAACCCGTATTATTATAAAGAAGTTAGAACAATACGAAATCGTGATATGTATATCTTATGGATTTTCTCGTTCGTTTAATGAAAGTGTAGTCGAATTTGTAAAATTAGTAAATTACAATGCGTGCTTTCTTGACTGAAATATAAAATATAATATTCGACACGAAGTCTAATCAACGGTGTCTAATAATCAGGTAATTACGCACGCTTGCGTAATGTCTATTGAGTGTTGAGACTAGATGACGATTTTCCACGAATGTTCTTTTGCCACGCAATCAAAATAACTTATGTATTCCATATCCCATCTTCCGTAAATTGATGTCTACTTAGAATGACAATCGAGAAATTGCTTAATTATATCAGAAGTGGAAACTAATAAGAGTAACGCGCCAATTTCGCTATGAAATAGAAAAATTTTGAAATGCAAATTTTATATAACGAAATTCCCTTCTATAGTTACCTTCAATTAAATCGCAGCCCTAAATCACTTTAACGACGACGTTGTCCTTGTTTCTCTCCCATGTTGTGCCACAATAAAATTATTATATTCATTAACAACCAACTAACCCCGTTGTTTTAGTTTTTCCATCAAAGACTAAATATTACGGTTTATATTAAACTTGTCAAGTGTAATAAAGTCTTAATTAAATGTTTTAAAAGTGAAGGGTTTATTACTCAATTTTCTAACCTAAAATTTTAACCCAAAAATTACACAAAATGGAAAACTTGCATAAAATTTTCGAAATAAACTTTTTAATGATAATCATCAGGACCCTTTGGGAAGAGCGATCCTTCAGTTTGTGCTATGATGAAAAGGAATGGCTTACTATAATAAAGGGTGTGCCAAAAGTCCCTTGCCTATTTGAAGTGATTATAATTTTAGCTTTTAAGTTGTTGCATCTCAAAGTCCCAAAATTTCCGTTTCAAAAAATGCAGAATTAATAATTTTATCGGATACATTTTAATCACCTCGGTGTTCTTGGTATTTTAATATTATTATGTGCAACTTTAAATAAAATTAATGAGTTTTTAGAACGTGCAAACAATTATATTTAAATGGAAGGTTTCTATAAAATAGAGCACAAAAACAATCATTAAATTTATCCCACCTGAAAATCAATTTTCATAAATTTATTTTCCCCTAAAAGCTCCAGTAACAATCTGTTTGAATCAATAGTGTCATTGCCTTACTTAAAAGATCTCACAATTTGTGTATCTGCACTTGTTGAATTATATTGTGCAGATCGTACATTTGAATTAAGGAAAATTACGTTTTGTGTTGAATAATTAAAGCACTTTAAACTGTGTTCGTTTTATGCGACAGACAATTTGTAATCCAGAATATGACATACATTAATTCTCATCAAACAAAATAAATTCAATTTTAACCCTGATTTAAATAACATTTTTAATTGAAAATGAAAAAATCTCGCTTTCAGGAAATTTTAGGTTATGACTAATGGCAAAACCCTGTTCGTTCTTCTTTCAAAGTCACGAGGACGTGCGCTTTTTTCGAATATCGAACTTTTTGCTTTTCAACTACTCCAATGTCCAAAGGGTTTACATTATTAGTATATCGGATAGATTTCATTTTCACGACGAGGTAACCGCAATGTTGATACGCCCAAGGAAGCTAAACACGGAAGTATGTTTCAAATATTAGCTGAAATGTGTACGTATCCGTCGTGGCGCTGAAATGGGTCATGGTGCTTATATATTTTATCCTAAAGGTCACAGGTTCGAATCAAATGTAAATACGTTCTAACATTTACATTCATAAGTGGAGTTCACTGCTTTGCTTCAGGAATATTAAATTTTTGAAATGTATTGGCTATTAAGTATTATAAACAGTGCTTCACTAATTAAAATTTTGAGTTTAATTAAATGCACTATGCATTTAAATGCAGGGACTACCTCAGACGTAGCGGAAGCTAGCCGTAAGCATTAAGCAAAATGACTTAAAAGCATGTCTGTTCCTACTTAGGTAACTGTTTTAGATACTAATTAACAAACCAGTAAATGTCGTATAAATTTAATAATGCGAGCTGTTTATCTACACAGTTAAATGAGACCTATATAAAATGGAATCTTTGCTATTGCTCGACTCAATACAATTTTTTTACTTCAACAATAAATCATTTGCGAACCACCCTGTAGGTAAAATGGCAAAATAATGACTTTCAGTTTCAACTTGGAACTTGACAATATGTGCAGTAAAAATTGGCAATTTAATAATGTTATAGTGCCATTACGACACTCCATGATACGCGATCTGACACTTTAGCAAAATCTGAACTAAGTGTACGTCGTGTCTTAAAATGAAC
Organism: Cantharis rufa; assembly: GCA_947369205.1. Taxonomy (NCBI): domain Eukaryota; kingdom Metazoa; phylum Arthropoda; class Insecta; order Coleoptera; family Cantharidae; genus Cantharis; species Cantharis rufa. The sequence goes on from OX376303.1 coordinate 12,290,325, forward strand.
ATTTGAATTTGTACCCTGAGACATAGAATTTCAGATTACGGCATTTTAGATTTCATTAGGATTTCAGATTCTGAAACGACACAAGTAGTGTAGTACTATACGTTCGAGCGATTTAACAATTTTATTTTTCGGTGTGACAGCAATAGCAAACTTTTATTTCATTCTTTCGGTTGTGTTGTTCTTATTTGTAGTCACAATCAAAATTTTAGGACGCAATAAAAAACGTATTCCATAATGATATGATCTGATTTATAGCATAATGGTTTAGGTCAGGCCATTAATTTACTTTTTTGACTATTAAACTGTGTAACAAGACGATTTTGACTTTTATTGAATCAAAACACAAAAATTCAAAAGTATTTCTCTTCCCGAGGGAAATTTTAAAGTATTTTTTGTAATATTAAAGACAATGGATTTCTACATTCAGGTGTAGACCGAAAAGCGTACCGCTGCTTATAAATTTATCAGTTTTTGAAATTCCAAAAATATTAAGGGTGTGATTTTCAGGGGTGGAAAAGTGGTCTAGCTGGAAGTGAATAATTCAGTGGAGATGCATATAATGTAGTTCATGAATTGTGCATCTTGTGAAACGAACACAAATTTTCACCAGTTAATCTGTTCTGTAAATATGATTTTAAATTATTAGGGCATCATTAATCATGCATGTGAGAGCTCCGAGTGCGAAACCATAAATTAATAATTCAGAAATCTTGTGCATTTACCATTTTGATCAGCGAACCGAGGGTGAAATTAACACCATTTATTTAAGGGTTTTAAAGTTAGTTTTTATTTTTATTGTTGTTTGTAAATAAATAAATAAACAAATAAGAAAACGAATTCTGATGCAGTTGTGTAGGTGATTCAAAATTCAAATTGGTAACTTCTGCTTGCCAGACTTTCTTTCGAATAAATTTGAACGAAATCACTCGTTAGCTGGTTCTCTTATGCGACAAAAACATATGTACATGGTTATTGCGGTATTCTGCAAACGACGTCTGCACAAGAGAAGCGTAACAACTTTACAACTATGTTTCGGACGCTGCAGATAAGGGAGACGCCCCACAATAAAGACAGCTTATAGCATAGGAAGTGCAAATTTGCTCGTAAAGGTTTTCGTCTTACAAAACTTAATGTTGTTTTACGATGCATAACCTTATAATTGAATTTGAACGTCTTTGTTCGCATCTTCAAGCTTAATTAAATGGTCTTATGTATCGATTAAAAGAAAAAGGAGTAGAGCGTTCGCAAACGCAGACAAGGTACATTGTCGTTGTCATAAAAATACAAAACTTTAACATATTGGATTATATAGCGGAAACGTAGCGACAAATTGTCAACATCCAGAAAATTTAGTTTTATGCAGTCAAAGATTACATCAGTTGAAAATTTTATGTGGGTAATTAAATTATCATATCTGCAATTTTGAACAAAGGAGTATGAAATATTTCTACTTTTCTTTTTCCATAATTTCCATTTTGTTACATTTTAAGGTAGCGGCTACATTCGAACAAACAACGAGCAAAACAAACATTTATGTTCTATATTCCTATGGCAGTAGCTGCACTTGGTCTGTAACTGATCCGATCAGTATTTTATGGCAGTCTTTTAACGCTAAATCCGGATCCGTTTCATCCAGACCGGTCCGAATTTCACATTTAGTGTATTAGCAACCAGAATCTTACTTTGAGGAGGGGGACCGAATGATATCATTTACATTTATTATCATACTTGAAAGTTTCCCCACCCCCCTCTTGAGTTGGGAAACAATGGTGTTCGGTACCAGAAATTTATTGCAAATGTTTCCATGTAAAGAGTATGTCACTTAAAATTACGTACATTACAATTCGCCAAAGTTCTATAGCTATAAAAATTTCAAAAATTCATATTATAATCAAAAAATAATTATTTGACACAATTAGTCTTGGAATTTATTGTAGAATTTCGCAATTTTGTAGAAGATGTAGATTTTGATTAATTTTTGATTTATTATGTAAAATTTAAAACCCATATTTTAACAAATAGGTTGCATTCTATAAAATAAGAAGCATATATCCTTAGCTCTCTTTTTTCAAAAAATTGTTTTCCAATTTTTTCAATCGTATATTATGTTTTTTCTTAATCTTTGCAAAAAATTATTTAAAAAACTGACTTTGTCAAGATCTCTTTGAAGTTAACGTGAAATCTTATTTTACGATTTTCGCATTTCTTTTAGATTTTGAAATTTTATATTTACAAAATAATTAAGAACAATCAAGAAAATTTAAAATTTACAGAAAAGGAAAATTTTTAAATCAAAACCACGTAATTTTAATTTAATTTTAATATGAATTTGACAGATTAAAAATGTTAAAAATTAAAAAATTTAGATTTTGGTAATTTAAATTCATTTTTGGATTGAAAAAATATGCAATGTAAGAAATTAACGTAGAATTTTCTTCGGCGATAAATATAATATACAAAACAACAACAAATAAAGCAGAGCTCCATCTCTGTTTGTTAACTGTTTCTCTTCTCCATTCATATATTTCCATCGATTTTTGGTCGTTTATCACTTCGTCTCGTCATCTGATCTTCGGTCTCTCTCTCTCTTTCTTTCTTCTGCTGATTTCCACAGCATTATCTTCTTTATTATGTTATTGTCGGTTTTCTCATGATGTGGTCCAGCCATATTTAATTCTTAGAGACTTCATATGTTTTATTATATCTTCTCCATTGTTTTCTTTGACAATCTCATGATTCATTAAGGGTCTGGGGACATCGTTTGCACTCTTTTTTAGTTCGAGAATTGTGGGTAGCACTTTTCTTTCAAACGTTCTTAGGGTTTCTGCTTCTCATTGTGAAGCACATACATTCCAACCAAACAAAAAAAAACCGAGTGGCTACAGAAGAACTAAATAACTTAGAAATAAGAAAACAGACATGGAAAGAACCGAATTGGAACTTGCCCAAAAGGCCGAATGCACAAACATCAACCAAAAGTTGGACAATATCATAGCTAGCATTCACACAAGTGCGGCAGGTGGTCGGATATAAAAAGCAGAAAAAATCTACGATTTTTTAAATCGATTTATGTAAATCACGAACCAAAGAAAAACAAGAAAATAGACTAAAATGGTTAAAAACAGACGAACAGACAGACCTTGGCATGTATAAAGAAAGTATAAAGAAAATAAACAGAATATTTAAACAAAAGAAAGACACCTAGAATAGATCTAACAACATGAAAACCTTTTATTAATATTGCTGAAAAGACAAAAAGCGAAACCAAGTGGTTTAACAAAGGAGGAAGGTAAAATAAAATGGACAAGACCCAGAAAAGGTGAAACAAGTATGGAAGAGGTACTTTCAGATGTTGCTAAACATACAGCAACAGCCAAGGGGCGATTCTGGAACCCCCTTCACTACACATAGTGGTGGAAATGGTGGCTCTAACGGCAGCATACAGGCTAACCACGAACGATTTTGGAGGAGTGATCCCTAGAGTGGGTCACCATACCATGATCTGATTAACTCAATCAAGAGTAACAACATGCTATGCATGTATTCTGACAGAACCAGCACTGCAAGGAACTTCAAAAAACCTTTCAGGGTTCTCATACCTGAGAGGGGAAAGGAAGGTACTGAACAGGAGATCTGGTATACAGATCTGGTATACAGATGGTTCCAAAGCGAAAATTAGCACTCGAGCAGGAATCAGTGGTCGCAGAACGGGAGATGCGTTCAGAATATACCTGGGCTTCTACGCAACAGTCTTTCAGGCAGAAATAACTACAATAACAGCCTGTGTAGAGGAAATGTTGTGAAAGGCTTATGAGAATAAGCGAATTTGCATCTTGACCAACAGCCCGGCAGACTAAAAGCCCTGGAACAAGTGGAAACACAATCCAAGGTTGTAAAACACTGCCTCGATGTGCTGGTGCTACTGGCACAACAAAACAACTTAACGTTGAGGTGGGTGCCAGGACACACTGGAATAAAAGGTAACGATACAGCAGATGCCTTAGCCAAGGCAGACGCTTAGTAGAATCAGAACCAACTGACGGGATAGTTTATCTGACCGCAAAGGGGACTATCAAGGAACTACTAAACAAACAACATTGGAAAGGCCTTCCGGGACTATGACAATCGCGGATGTTCATTAGGCATCCCTTCAATGACAAGTTAAAACATGAAATCCTCAAGCTAAGTAGACATCAGCTGAGGAAGGCAGTAGAACTATTTATAGGACACTGTTGTTTAAACAGGCACCTCAACATTATTGCGGTTGTAGAAGACTCTTCATGTAGGAAATGTGCGGAGGACGAAGAAACTCCACCCTACGTTCTATGTGTATGTGCAGCCCTATCCTCGAAGAGGCTAAGACACCTCTGTTTTCCTTATAATATGACAATCGAGGAAAGAACACAAACTCCCATCATCAGGATACTCAACTTCATTGAGGAGACTAAACTGATGGAGTAAAACTTGGAACGCGGGGTACAATAAGCCTAGAGCTTCAGTGCAGGTGGTTCTGAATCACGACCCGTTCAGCGATAATAATAACATACAGCAAGAACAAGAGGAAGAAATCAATACCGAAAGAATCAACAATAGCTAGGAATTGGAGCGAAAAATGAAAAAAAAAATGAAAAATGGTAAAATTCCTGGAAGAGACGACATAAGCATAAAACTCATAAAGTACGGAAGAAGCAAGGCATACAACAGACTGAGTCAATTAATATCACACGTATTATGGAATGAAGAGAAAATGCCCCACAGGAGAAGAAAAGGCGTATAATCCACTGAAAAAAAAACTCTGACGTGATCTGCAAAAACTATCGAGGCATAATGCTTCTTAACTCAGCTTACAAAGTACTCTCTACGATAATCCTCAGAAGACTGAAAGAACACATGAAAAAAATAGTAGATTCATACCAGTTTGGATTCACAGAGGGCCAATCGACAGTTGATGCAATACATACTGTGAAGCAGACCATGGAAAAAACAAATAATGAATACAACATTGAGCTCCACATGCTGTTTATTGATTTTGAACAGGCACTTGATAAAGTAAAGATAGAAAAATTATACGAGGCGATGGTAAGAACGAAAATACTCTGCAAGCTAATCATACTGATAAGGATGACGATGGAGGATACCACAGTTTACGTCAGAACAGAAGAAGGCGAAACGGAGACTTTCGAAATAAACAGTGGCGTGATACGTAAAAGATATAGCAAAGATATAGCAAATACAAAACTTTTTCAAAATTTGGGGGTGGTCTAAAGAAGCTAAATGTGAAGCTAAATTTGTCCAAAATTGAAAATTCATCGATAATAATCCAACTTAATATATTGTTGTTTTTTTTAATTTTTATACCCCTCACCTTCCATTCTTTATCTCTCAATTATAATAGTTAAAGAACACGAACTTGCGCAATAAATATGAAATATTAAATAATAAGTATTTTCTTGAAATTATTTGTTTGGTAAAAGAATATTTTATGCAGATAAATTGAAACTTCTCTGTTCAAATATGTCAATGCAAATTTGTAACAATGCCATTAAACGAACGTTTCAAAAGAAAATTAGTCTTAATTAGAATTCAAATCATTAATAACGGTTCAAAACAGATTTCTCAGACAGAGAATTAATTAAGCAAAAAATAAATAAAAAATACAATACAAAAAATTTTTCAATTTGAATACTCCAAGTTCTAATTTCAATTTAAAAAAAATTAATTAGTCAATAATTCAATATAGAGATTCCTTTGACTATTGCCAAAAGATGAAAGTTGATAAAACTTGTAGGTACTTGATTAAAATGCATTTTTTCTAAATGTACCTATTGAGTTTCAGTTAAATGAACGAAATTTAAATCAATCGATAATGTTGAACACTAACGTGAAGAGCGTAATTGTCAATAATGTGCAATGTGGGCATAGTGTGATATTAAAATAATCATCTCGATTTTCAATCTCATTGAAGCAGTCAATCACGAAATCGCTTTTATTGGAAGCTCTTTGGACCCAGGATAGCGGCAACACGACTCGATAGTCAATACATTACTTCAAAATTATTAAAAATTGCTCGAACCGTTTTGCAAATTCTTTTTTAGTTATTGTGACGTAATTGCGACTCATAAATACATTTTTTGAATTTATTTTGCAATAAAATACTGCGACTGTGTGTGCAAAGTTTGTAAAATGAGTTAAATTATGATGTAAAGCCTATCGACCAATGCCGAAATAAAATTTGTATTTCTTACGTTACTCAATTTCTTTTTATATTGCTCGAAATAAATCGCAAATTTGAGAACATAAAATTTAAAGCAATCAGTTCTTGAAAAATAAGCTAAAATTTTTTGTTGGCGTAAAATATGCCTTATAATAATAATTAAGCCTTCAGATAGATTATGTTCGATCTATCGGTAATTATTCTCTCTCCAAATATTTTTTCAATATTAAAATTAAACTCTGGTTCCAAGTTATCTTGTTAATGCATAATTAGTTAACAAACAACTTCTTGCGAACAAAAGATTAAAAAAGGCGTAATTAATATTACACCCTTTCAGATGATAATTTACAATTCCTGCACAATTTTGTGTAATTAATAACGGTTCTTTTGTTGTTCTTGTTGTAATGACCATTAATTTTTTACGTTCAAAGTTTACGCTTCTTGCTGCCTCGCAAGAAAAAATAAACGAACAAAAAAATTTCGAGAACATTTTAAACCTTCTATAATGTACGAATTGAGTTTATAGAAAATTAGAATGATTGTCAGGATTTCTTTTTTAGAAAATTCTGTTCGGGACGTTAATTACCGGCATTCTTATACATGCATATCGCTAATAGAAATACAGGCCAGAAGATTGGACCTGAAGCTTTCCATAATTTAAGTTTTGCTCGAAATAAGCGAAAATCGAAATTAACGACAAAGCAAAATAAAATAATTTGTTTCATTTAGAAAAGAAGCCATTAGTTCTAATCCCAGAGCAAAATTTTAGGTATGGTCATTTTTCGAGCTGGACTAAAGCTTAGAAACTAAAAACTCATATTTTTCTCGGCGAGTTCCCGTTAAAGTGAAAAATGTGAGGATTAGAAAAAGATTTATGTTAAGACCAGTCATTTACTTTCATCTAAAAATACTAAATATTACACAAGTTGGGTTTCCTTTCGTTAAATAGTCCAAATGTAGCGTTAAATTTTGATTCCAAATTCTGATATAGTTTTCAAAAACCAAACTATTCCTAATGCAGTGTAATATTCATTATTTTGACATTTTATTATTCTAGTAAGCTCAAGCTCTGCTTACCAGCTGCTACGCTTCCCATATTATCGCTAATTCTATTTACTCCAGCCTACAGTTAACACGAATCGCTTGATAAGACAGCACTTACATTTTTATGAATATTTATTATCTTCACAACATATTTCATAATATGAAAATAAATTTTTATATCACACAAATTAGGAAGAAACTTCGTTCCTATTCAAACTTTGCAGGGTTTGTCGTACAATTAGTTGACTTATAATACCTTATAAAGTATCGTCATAAATTATAACTTCCAAGTGTTAAAGCTCTCTTATTGTATTTACCTACCTGTCATTGTTAAAAATCGATCGCACAAATTCCATTTCGTATATTAAATGATGACTATTTAAGTAGTCTGAAGTTTTGAAGGATAACAAAAAATACATGGAAGCCACGAAGGAAGTTTTAGGCATAATATGTATAGAGTATGTGTCTGTAAAACAAATTATTTTTTTGGAGTAAATATACTTAGGTGCCATTAGAATTTCATCAAGATTTAAATTTCTCTAAAATAAATATTTAGATTTGAAAATTATGTAGATACATTCTGTGTATTTAACAAAACTAAAATTAAGCAGAACCAAACCAAGCAGCATCAAAGAATCTGGAAAACTGCTCCTCATCCATTTAGTCGGCTCATTTTTTATTCTTAGTGCTACTTAGTAACACTTAACAAAAAAAAATTTAAGCAATAAAAATGTATCCTCTTAAGAGTTGATTATGTAACAGATGCGATGTAAAACACCCCACGAAATAAATTTACATTTTGGTGTGGTTTTTGTACCGATTCTCAATTGCCGAACGGAATCCCAGTACTATACTGATGGATTCGCTCTATTAGATTTAGTTTCAAAATCGAACTTTCTGATCGTTAGTTTCACAAACAAAACATCACATTCTTATGTAAATAATTTTAAATATACAGGACTTTAAAAATATTCTTAAAAATTCTATGTGTGGATGCTTGTGCTTTGTAATCGTCAAGTGGAGTTGGAAATTGTCGCAAAGAAAACTGCAAGTATACCACATTTACTCAGGTTATGCAAATTCGAGATATTTACTCATAAAAGAGGAACTAACAAAACGAAACCTTTATCTAACGTTTATTCTCCAGTTAAAAATAACAATTTTTATTATTTTAAGGGTCGATGGCACTAACCTCAATTAAAAACGGCCTTCAATGTTGTTATACGGAGTGAACCAAAATTAAGTTAAATTAAAATTTTTTTGTTTAACTGTAACAGTATTCAGTGCAGTTACATTTATGTTATATAAAATCTCTCAGTAGTCTAATGAAGATTTAAACGATTAATTAAAGCACAAACAAGTGATAATCAAGTTGCACTTTCATTCCTCAGATTCCTCGTAAAAACCTACTTCTAAACCATAAACAAACTCAATTTATATTTTGTCGTCAGTTTGGTGAACAAAAAAAAATTGAAACTTTCACAACTGACACAGAAATAATACTATTAAAATCTGGCCGGGAAAAACAATTATTCCAATCGTCAAAAAGCACTCAGGGAATTGGTTGTAGTTTGAAATTATTAAAAACTTACAGAATTTTAGTGGTAAAGTGATTCCGAAAAGTTTATTTGTCGCGTAACGAACAGTTTTCAATCATTGCATGAATAAGGGCTGCGTCACTCGGGAGTGTAAGAGGTTTACGCAAATAGGACGAGAAGTCTACGAAGGAAACATTATTCTTGTAAAAATTGTATACCTACTGCAGCACATTTACGGCAGTAGAAATATAAAAATTTAAAAACAATTTTTTTTCAAACAATAAATTTTTTTTGTTTCTTTGGCTTTTTTCAGTAAAAACAAATTTATATCTTAATTATTTTAATTAGTTTATATGTATTTATTTACTTTCTGACCTTATTCTTAAGAAATTTATTAAAATTAGATTGAAATATAATCTCCTAATAATAAGGTAAGCTAAAGTAGTGAGTTTGTACAGACCAGCGGATAAAAACGCATACGTTTTATTAAAATCGTTTATTAAAAACGTTAATTAAAATCAGTTTTATTAAAACCGTTTTTTGTTTATTTTGTAACAAAATAGTGTTCTTACTGCACCCGACGTCCAATTGGATACTCGTTATTGGAAGTCATGCACTTATTAAATTTTTAAATCAAATTTTTCAGAGAAAAATTTTTATTTTCCTTGTTTGATTGCAGATCGAAAATTTTGTTTCGCTTGCAATTATTAAGAGAATGATATTATATTGTAAACTATTTGTGACGCCAAATTTTAATCAGATTAAATTAGATTTGTTAATGCTCCCATGTTATATTACTCGAAAGCGTGAGTAGACAATAATAGTGGTTTTCTGGTTTCACTCTGCAGGGAATTTTATCAAGTGAAATTACCTTTTTAGTTTTCACCCCGTCCGTGATGGTGAACTGGATTACGGCTTGGTGTTACCAAGTGTTACCAAGATATCACCAACATTTTTGTAGAATTTGAAATTCGATTTTAAAGTTTAGATTTTTTACATAAGTCAGTAAATACTTAATTTTGTTGACGGCACGTGTGCTCGACGTAAATAAGTGCCGCACTTGTTTTAGTGCGCATGGCCATCTAAGTTGCCTGTTAACCGTTGTACTACTAACAACTTTCTATAAATTTATTTATAATAAGATTAGTACGTGTTATTTATAGGTAAATCTAACTTAAAAACAATGATTCCGTTTGTTTAGATCCGTAATTTTCAAATCCTGGCAACATTTTTCAAAAACGATTTTTGCGACTCAAAAATACTGTTTTTATAGATCCAAAATTTTCTAGAGCAATTGTATAACCTAAAAACACGCCAGGGGCGGGGCTTACCTTATGGAAGCAGCCAATCGAATAAACGTATAAGGTTTTTAGACCTTTTCTACCGGAATTTCTTTATATTTGTTGGTAACGTTATCGTACTACTCAATTAAATAATTGGAGAAGGATTAATATCTACGTGCATATTAAGGATGTTTTACAGTCTGATGCTTAAGTACGTCAACTACACTAAGCAAGAGATTCCCACTTCAAAGTTCAAACCCAAATGGAGCAAGAACTTTATTCTGACCAAACTCCCTAGGGGGGCAATATCAAACCTATGAGGTAATCTGCCTTAAAAACCCCTCATTAAATGAAGTGGTTAACCAAAATCCACCCCGAGTTGTAGAGCTACAGTGCACATTAACATAATATTCCCATTTGGAGATCTGCACTTTAAACGTTGAGGACTCAACTTACGGCCATTTTTTAAGAAAAAAAGTGAAAAATGCTTTTATTCACAAACGGTTAATAATCGATACATTCCTGATTTTTAAAAAGTTGGGAAGCAGTTTATTATTTACTTTCACTTGCCAACCAATCAGAGCTATTTTGTTTTACTTCCCAACCTACCTCAGGTCGGGAAGTGACCACTTCCCGACCTGCAAAGTCGCATGATGGCAAGAAAAGAAACTAACAAATAATGTGCGTCAAATTAATTAAGATTATGTCAAATGTCAAGTGCAAATTTAGTGCAAGCTAACTAATCTAATTTTATTTTAGTAACTTTAAAAATGTAAGTTTTATACAATATTGTTAATTTAGCCAGAATAATTAAAGTACAATTTCAAATATTTACCATAATTTTGTTTGACATAAACAGCAATTTGCTTATTTTTTATACTAACTTGATAAACTATTTTTTCTTTTCAAAAATGAAATAAAGCGAAAAGCAGCGTATAATTTAATACAAATTTTAATTATTTGTTATTTACCATCTGATTGTGAATAAAATAGTATACATACCTCGGTGTCAAGCTTCATTCCAGCGTCGCGCTTATAGTTGACTTCGGCGCTTAAGCGCCTCAGTCAACTAACCTAGCGCTCGGCTGTAATGAAGCATTTTCCACCTCGGCATATAATATACTATTACAGTTTTGAAATGAAAGCTGTGGCTACTAGTATTTTATACTCAATTCCGCTTAGCAGATTTCTTAATCTCAAGATATCTCTAGGATACGAACCAATTAGATAAATAAATTAAGTCATCAATCATCGTAATCACCCCTTCTGTACACTCCTGAACCATCAGCCTCTTTCTCTTGGTGTCACATTTCGCAATCTATAAATTCATTTGTTCTGCGATGATGGAAAAGGGTGACTTTCGTGGTTTTTCCATTTAAGAAGACTAATTATAAAGTAAAGTGTATAATACTATAGTAGTATAAATATGCTATGTACTATTGACGATTCACAAAGAAATAAAAATAAAAAAGAAGTAAAAAATAAAAGTAAAAAAATGTATGGATACATACAGCAACAGTTATGGAAATTGCAATTCCCAATGAAATCTCAATAACCGCACACAGTATAAACACAATACGGCCATAAAGCTAGGTTCTTAAACCGGGGGGTCTGGGGGGTATGGAATACCCTCCAGTACACCAGATATTGTGCGCCAAAAAAGTGTTATTGAGCTTATGCGTTTCAAACCAGAAATGTAACTTCTAAAAATTTGAAATCTAAGATTTCTGATTTGAAATTCAATAACACATTTTCTTTTTTTGAACATAATCCTGAAGTGCTGGGGGAGACCTCCCGCAGGGCCCGCTGTAAAGGACGGACAACCCAAACCTTTGTTCGGGGCGGCAAATCTAAAGGGCGGCATTTTGACTGTTGACGTGACAAATTGAAATATTAATGAAATTCCCCGTGACGTCACATAAAGGGGCGGAAATTTGTGTTTTTGTCCGGGGCGGCGTAAAGGCTAGAGCGGTCCCTGCCCCCGGTTTGAAAAACCTAGCTTTGTGATTGTGTTCAAAAAAGAAAATCTATTTTTGAGCTTATGAGTTTCAAACCAAAAATATAACTTTTTTCTATTTCTGTTCTTAAAAATCTATTTTTTTTTTAATTCGGGAATAATTCCCAAAAAAATGAAATTTTCATCAAAATAAATATGTCTAATAAATATTTCCGTAAACGCAATTTTATATGAGAACATTTCGCCGTCGACGTTTCGACATTTTTTTTACTTCAATCTATAACTTAAAAGTTATAAAAAACACTATATCATTTTGACTGCAAAAATTAATATTTTCGGGGCTATGGAAAATTAGAAATTAGAAAATCAGAAATAAAAAACCCGCGAGGGTTTAAACTTAAAAAAAAAATATTCCTTAAATACTTTTCTTAGAAAAGTGTGACACCCTGTATATAAGCTATAGAATCAATCAATTAAATTATTGATTGGGAATGTTAAAGTATCTATAACTCAAAAGTTATAAAAGCTATAACATTTTGACTGCAAAAATTAATATTTTCGGGGCTATGGAAAATTAGAAATTAAAAAAGCAGAAATAAAAAAAACTCGATATTTTTTATATTTTTTTATTTAATTTGTATCCTTATTAATTTTTTTATTTAATTTTGTATATAATTTAATGAAACTTTAATTGCAACTTTTGATTTATATTTTTTAATTAACGACAGCGAAATGGGCGACGGCGAAATGGGCGACGGTGAAACGGCAACGGCGAAACGGCCACGGCGAGACGTCCCATTCCGGAGAAAACATGTCTTCAAAATTTCCTAAGATTTCCCAGAATTTCTAAAGATTTCCTAGTTTCACGAGAATTTCTAGATTCCTAAGATTTTCCAGGTTTTCCTACAATTTGTTAAAATTTCCAAGGATTTCCTAGAATTTGTTAAGATTTCCCTTTACTTGTACACTAGATTTCCACATCAATTCTGCCTTTGCATTTCTAGGCTACTCAAAAATTCGATTAAATTTAGCCAAAATGAAAATGTTGATAATTTTTTTAAAATTTAATTACTACATTATTAGATTATCAGGGAGACAAGAAGTAAGAAATTAAAACAAAAAGTAGGACATTTTATAACTAATATTTAGGAGATTCGAACCTGCAGTACATGAACCGATAAGGTTAGTTACTTCTTTTTTAGATTTTTTCATTAATCTTAAGATTTAGTAACGGATTATTAGGTTTTTAACTCAAAAATGTGCTTTTTTAACTGGAGGTGGAAGTTTGTTTAAAAATAAGACTTAATAAGAGTTTTTCTTCAAATTTAGTTTTTTTATTTGTTATTTATTTTAGACTTTTTAAAAATGTATTATTGTATGTACAGTGGCTCACAAAAATTAGCGTACAATTACATCAGTGATTGTGTTCAAAAACAGAAAATGTCTTATTGAATTTAAAATCAGAAATCTTAGATTTTAGATTTTTAAAAGTTAGATTTCTGGTTTGAAACGCATAAGCTCAATAACACTTTTCTTTCCATACCCCCCCCCCCAGGTTTGAATAACCTAGCTTTATGTACGTATTGTGTTTAAATTGTGTACGGTTATTGAAGTTTCATTGAGAATTATATGATCGTCTCCGTGCTTCGTAGGGCACGTAAAGCCGGCGGTCCCCCTGGGTTGATGATTTGCCCTGATCAACAAAAAATCCAGGGTTACGGGCACATCTGAGAAAGCTACCTCAGATGTAAAACAATTAATATCCTCACAGTCTAATAATAAGTTCGGCTTCTCTTAGAACCCCAAAGTCAAGGCAAACAGGAATAATCCTAGCCTAAAGTGGAAGAAGAAGAAGATTGGGAATTGTTAATTTAATTCGGAAATATCCAGCGATGCAATGTCCATGACTGCCACTGTATAAAATTTAAACGGAGATTTCAGTTGATTCATGGTCACTGCGAGTTAATCTGTGCCTGATGATACGAAATTTCTTCAGAATAATCTCAAAACCACCAGTAGTTATGAAAAACCTGATGGTTCAAGTGATGTTTAAACCATTTCAATGTATGTATGTTCGAAACTGAGAATGTTGCTTCTGCAACAGCCTTACGTGACGTTTGGATATGTATTGTGAAAGAAGTATAAAAATAGAAATGGTTGATATCCAAATGAACCCAAGCGCAGCCCCTTCTCAATCCCATTTTAATTCAAAATTCGACCAGAAATTCGTGGTGAGAGGGTACCCTCCACCTCTAATTGAAATTAAATCAAAAATGCACCCAAGATTGATACTAAATTCGATCCGAAATTCTTAATAAAATGTTTGCTTTATTTTAGAATATTTATAAAATATTTTGTTCAGATATTCCCGAAGTGGTTAACCCCTCGATGAATTGCCAGTTGTAGCTTTCATTACATTTTAATGAGATAATGACGACTGTCAAGCAGGAAGGGTTAGATTGTAAAGCAAGATTGAATCGCAACGAATTCTTTAAAATGGATTGGTATTTTTAGTTGCCAAGAAGTGCTTAAAAATGTTCGTAGTAAAAGCTCTATTGTTAATCATTTTTATACATTGTGAATCGTGCTTTGTCGAACATTTAATTACTTGATATCATTTCTTCAAAATTATTTCCATTATTACTTGTGGGACAGAACCTTTAATTTAAATCATCAATTTAACCTTTCACTAAAACTATATCTGCATTTGTTACAATGCAAAACCTTACAATCTTGGCTGGGTGAACTGTTTAAAGGCTGGTCGCCCTATTTTGTTTTGCTGCAACTTCTCTATATTCTATTACTTTTTGTTTACTTTTAGAGCAATAAATTTTGTTGATATACATTTGAAAAAATTCATTTAAATAAACAAAATTACCGCGGTATAAAAATGTTGTGACTTTTGTACCGAAGCTGTGGCCATGATTACGTCTTTTATGCGATAATAAAAATTTAACATACTACAAAAGCGCGAGACATTAAAATGCCATCTATTAAACAAAAAAAAATGATTAAGTTAGATAAAATATAAAATGAACATTAAGAATGCCGCAAGAGAATAAAAAGATGATGCACCGAAGAGATAGGGCATATACTAAAGATATTCGACAGATATAATTGTACATAAAACAGGTAAATTTTAACAGTAAAAATAAGTAAATGAAGTTTTGGAAATAAAAAAAAACTGTAGTGTCGTTTGAAAATAAAACATCAGGTCATTTGTACAACAATAATTACCAAAAATAAAAGGCATGTCATTAATGTAATAAATTAAACGTCAGTGTAGTAAGTTGTGTAACAAATGGTATCGAATTTTTATGAATAATAATAATAAAAATAAATTATGTTGAAGTAATAGCATGCTGCTTCTCTAGTGAATAGGGGTTTAGTATTCACCGGTATTATATTATTAGAGTGCATTATCATAAAGAAAATCTGAAAGGCATTAATACTCATTTGTAATTAAAATATTTACATGAACTGGAAGGATTTTCTAGTGCATATTGAGCAATCTGCATATACATACTTTACATACACTAACAAGTAAATGCACGCTATAACCTGGATAAAAGTACCCACAATACATGCAGTAAATGTCGAATAAAAGTTATGTGACAAATACGCTACAGATAACCTGAGAATATTTATTTTCTTCCAAAAAGTAAAACTTCCACAAAGTAAAAATAACAAAAACTTCTACCCTACCTCGTCTTGATCCACCTTAATGGTTGCTCAGTTTGAACACTCACCAATAGGTTTTTTATAATGGTAACTTTAGCTTTGAATTAACTGTTTACCACAGACATTCGTGACTGTTGAACATAAAAAAACACGCAATATTTCAAGATTTTCAAAAGTTACAAAAATTATAATGTCCTTATAAGTGAATACAAATTGTTGTGTCATATTTGATGCATTATTCCCGTTTAAATTATGCCCATTTTTATTTTCACACCAAAAACGTTTAAACGGCGATTAAAAATTAGCCAACCGTTTAAATGTGACAAAAAGTTTAGTAAAACTATTTATTCGCTCAAAAATGTAATGGCGAAAATGCAGAAAACCACCTCACTGCAGCAAACTTGGCAATAACAATTGAAAGCATCTTAGATCCAAAAACTTTGTAAGCATTGAAAGTGAGTAAACTAGAAAAGAATTAAACAGGTTTTCCCAGTTATCATGAACTTTCAATTAGATGAAAACAAAGTCGAACTGAAAGCTCTTACGCCTGAAGAGCTTGAAAAAGAACAAGCGCTAAACTTTGGCAACATCACTTAATGTAAAAGAAGCAAATAATCAACGTTGAAATTAATTCAGATACAGAACAATTATACATTCCGAAGCGATCTAAATAAAAATCCAGTTTTGATCCAAAATAACTTGGAAACGATGAAATTGTTTCAGAATTTTACCTATCTGGTTTTCAGCTGGCCGCGTTTTAACAATGCTGCATTTTATAATAAGTCGTGATAAAATTTCCTTTGTATTAATTAATAGATCAAACTTCCATTTCAGTAAATTCACGGAAAGAAAATTTTTAAAAAAGTATTTCTCGAACGCATTGCTTTGTATCTTGATATATTTTGACTGTATCTGTGCCAATAAATTTGGTGAAATACATTCACAAAGAAGCCAATCTGCTCAATTTTCATCAAGAGGAAATATTTGCGATACGTATAGAAGTGAACGACTTGAAAGGTGAAACAAAATTACAAAGCAACCAAAAAGAAGAATTAAAATAAATCAAATTGCAAAATTTAAAAACAAAAATTGCAAACTGAAGAAAAGACGAGATAATCTTTAAAATATATTAAATGTAGAAAATACATGTAATTTAGAGTCAAAGAGCTATAAGCACGGAATGTTCTAATAAGCTATGCAACTTCCCTACTCAAATAGTCTGGAATGTTGACCCTTTATTTTCTTTTCATATATTTTGTTTATGTTGTAATTTCTTTACTTCATTTTAATTCAAAACTTGTAGCTATTATGCTACGACATAATATAAAAAAGCTGTATTTTCAAATTTTCAGGATTTAAAGTAAGTAAATAATTGAAATACTGACTTTTAACAGTTAATTTGTTAATAGAAAAGTAATTGTCACGTCATGTAGTTTATAGACGATAATTTGAATCGATGATCTGATTATTCGTTTGATGTCACTGTAACGACTGGGTGTGAAGTTTACTTCAGTCTTTTAATTTTTAAAATCAAAAAACTCTATAAATTTTACTATCAATTGGTTGGTTTTATTTTAATTAATTCTCTAATGTAATCTTTATAAACCTTATTAATTTTTTTATAGGTTTAAGCCATTAATTCTTTTAATACTCATTTAAATTTTTCAATTAAAATACTCACAATCAAGTAATGACCGATTTTTTTACTTTCAATTTTATTATTTTGCTCAAAGGTGCGCTAGGCCTTCTAGGACATTTCGCCGTCGCCGTCACCCATTTCGCCGTCGACGTTTCGACATTTTATAACTCAAAAGTTATAAAAAAAAATAACATTTTGACTGCAAAAATTAATATTTTCGGGGCTATGAAAAATTAAAAATTAGAAAAGCAGAAATAAAAAACCCTCGATATTTTTTATATTTTTTTATTTAATTTTATATATAATTTAATGAAACTTTAATTGTAACTTTTGATTTATATTTTTTAATTAATGACGGCGAAATGGGCGACGGCGAAACGGCCACGGCGAAATTGCCACGGCGAAACAGCCCCGGCGAGACGTCCCATTCCGGCGCTAGGATCGGTGCAGCCACTTTACTAAGTACATATCTGTACGTCAGCGTTTCTCAAGCTTACAGAATTTGCAACCCAATTTATTTTTCTGTGTTTTTGTGTATTTCTTTTTATTATGTTAGAGTGTTATTATTTTGGTTTTCTTTCAGTAAATTTAATAATTGTTCTTCTTTTCGATATGCTCGCGTCCCCTATTTAATTGGACGCCCTAAGGGTAACCAATTAACGAACGTCGATGGATTGACCTAAATTTTTGATAATATAAATAAAGACACATTAAAAGGCACAATATTTTCTATTTTATTTTTCTGTATTTTTAAAAATCCGAATTTCACGTAAAATTTGGAAACATAATATATTTTTATTTATAAAATTCGTAATTTGCTAAATACAAAGATATAAAACAGCAGATATGATGGTTTATGCTTTTTAAACACTAAACTGTATTTTTATAAAATTCCAAATTTTTCCAAATTACTTAAAATTACTTTAAATGCCCGACTAACTCTCAATTTTTTACCAATAAATTATTATATTTTAAAAATAGTAATGTTGAATATAATACTGCACTGATATCAATATAAATTTGATTTCATCGTTCCTTTAATTTTTGATTTTTTTCATCATTTGATAATTCTTTTTTTTTATCATTCCAAATTTTTATCCAAATCAAACTTACATATCTTATGATCACATCTTTTCAAAATTATCTAGCTTTTGCTTCACGATAGTAATCATTCAAAAATAAACCAATTTTATTCAAAATTATATCAAATAATATTCAAACCAAATAAATAAAAATTTCTCGCACAAAAAACTCACTCCGTCTGTCACATTAGTCCGTCCACTGCGTCAGTCACTTTTTGAAAAAAGCCTGGCTTTGTTCGCTAGCTGGCGCTAAGTCAAATAATTTGCGGCAAAAGGAAAATTTAAAAATTAAAATAAAAAATGACAATTTGTTTTACCAAAATATAAAATTTCCATATTATAATCCATAATCCGACTAAACATTTTTAAGAAAACCTTTTCTTGTGAAACGCAGCAAAATCCCAGCCTTAAGCCAAAATTTTGATTTTCACCGATAAATTGTGAATTCTAAACAAAGAGTTTTGATTTAATTTTGATTAGTGAAAATATTAAATTGTCATGTAATTAAATCTGACTTAAATTTTCATTAATATTTATTTTAGTTGTGCTAGAAACATTTGTTTATCCTTCCTCAGGCAATCAGGCATAATTAACTTTGTGTTTTTTATTATCCCACACATATTGTATTTTTTCATAGACTTTCTTTTTCATAATTAGTACCCACTCTAAATTACACAGAAAGTAATAACAAAAAATGCGGTATGTGTTATATTACATATCCTAAAATCTGAAACTTTCCTTTTGTTTCGGTCTGATTTGTATCAATTACGCGAATTGAAAATCTTGTTTCCGAAAATTTCAAAAAATTTCCCTGGAGCCCCGAAAATAATGATTTTCGTATTGTGTTGTATTCGATTTGTTACGGGATATGCAAAAATATTAAATTTGTCACAGAAGTTCCTTTAATAAAAAAACGATTAATTCAAACTGGAAAGAGAATTATAAAGCTTGATTGATAAAAATAATTAATTAGTATAAAACACTCGAAGTGGAACAACAAAAAATGCCAAATGCACCAAGCATCGTTGAGCAATGAGCAATGAGCGATACATTTTTCTGCAGCATTTAAATTGGGTCCTTACAAGGACACTTCAATATCGAAACTTTTTTAAAATAAAACCTTGCAGTTCAATTTAAGTTAAAATTGGAGATTTGTTCTCCAATTATTTAAATCTCGAATTAGGAAAATGTCGTGATATATCACCATAAAGAAGTACAAGAATATAATCGAACCAAAGTAGACGAATTTTAGTAAGAACAGTCACGGATTTCTGTAAAACTAAAAAACTTTGATTTAAAGGAACTTATTTAGATACCAATACAGTGTTTATAGGTTTTCTCTTCTATTCAATTCTCTAGATAATTTTTATATTATATACATAGTATAAAAAAAAAATTTTTACTGCATGAGGGTTGAATTTGCGTCATCTCTTCGTCCTTTTATCCCAATAATTTAATTACCATCTGATTAGTGAAAGTAGATATTATGATATTTGAAAAAAAAATACATTAACTTTTTAATTTGTAATATGAGCAAAATGTTATATTAATAAATAAGAATATATTGCCTGCAGGTAGATTAGAACCTACGAGGTTTAGAATACGAGGTAAACTAAATTAATTTTATTAAATTGTGATATCTGTTATTCTGTAACCATAGAGATACACAAAATTTCACCTTGGGCTGTTTTTAATCCTGACTAAAAGAAAGGAGGATTAAGCTTTCATGCTACACTATTTTGCTTACGAATAGTATATTATATGTTATAGTTATTAACAAATATGTAGTTTAGTTAAAATAGATTCTTAACATCTAATGTGTGTCCTTAGTATAAAATCAACATAATATTATTACAACGCCTCGTTTACCTAAAACTTGTAATAATGTTGTTCAAAGTAATCCCCACTGGAAAACTTTCAGTATTTGCGCCAAATAATTATTTCATATTATATATAGGTATATTTATTTGTTTTGCAATTTCTTATATATCAACGTTAATTTCTTTTTGCACGCTTGGAATTTCACAAACTAGAAACAAAGAAAATACACCAGTTACACCAACACTTCAGGTTGGGGTAAATTTTGAGAAAAGTGATAATTGTTTAATTTATTTTTTAGTCGAAACTATTTTGTGTACAAGATAAATTTTGTAACAACTTACTTGCCTGGGTTAAAGTTACACATTATTGTGTGTAACACAACATATCGACGATATTGTATTGATGTTGAAGATGGATAGAACAACGTGCAAGAGGCTCATTAATTAATTAATGTTAGATTTACCATCATAAAATAAAATTTATATTCTGAGATATTTTAAAACCATTTGCAGATTAACAGCGTATCAGTTGGTAAGTTCCCCTGATATCTAACATTTCAGTAACATTTTGATACAAATCCATTATTTACGTGCGATTATTATTAGAGCAGTTGCAGCTGTTCATAGAAAAGTTGTCAAACTATAGCAATTGCAACTTGTAGCTCATATTAGTATATAAACTTTGTTTTCAAAACTAGTTCAGCAAATAACGTTATTATTCCTCAATATGTATTATATTAATTCTCAAATTTAACAAGTGCACACTTCATAAAATCCAATGGAATATAATTGACACTCCAGCATGCATAACAACATATACTTCAATAATAGTTTGTCTGATGCTGTTTTGCTCAAATGTAAAAAAAATATAAAATTAATGAGAACTCAATAAAAATAACCGTTTTTACAGTAAATTCGTTATATTCAACACCTTTCCAATGAATAACTGTTATCAGAAGTATCAGTTAAATGCTTTATTACTTTTTTAATCAATATTAATTTTTTGTTACCTACTTTATCAAGAAATTGATTCAGCAGATTAGTTGGAACATATACCTAATAAGTCTTGACTTAAAATAAATTACATTTGTAGTGGTTGTGAAATATATAAATGATTCGTATAAATTATGAAACCGTAAACTTGAAATAATAGCAGAAGCAACAATTACTTGAGTTCTGCCAAATAGTTGATTGCACGAATAGAGATAACTGACAATTTCATATTTTATGCAACTGTTATTTTGTGTAAGTATACAGTTGTATGTTTCAACATTTTTCTTATGTATGCACGAAACCACTTGACTATTCAACGTTTGCTTTTGTTTTTAATTTAGCTACAATAAAACTGACAATAAGAAATACAACGCGACTTGGCTAAATACAAAAGAAAGAAAGAAAAGAGTTAATACAAAGAAATAATTGGTGGCGCTCCATAAAAGTTATAAGGTCATAAAATTAAAAGGACATTAGCGGTGAAGGTAATTAGGAAGGGATTGGAAAATCAATACAAAACTGGCGCATTTAGCAAGACAACAAGTTTAGTCCACGAGAAACCACAAAAAATGAAGATCGTGAAACAATGAAGAAAGTAGAGAAAATTAAATAATTGCTGATAAAATAAAGAAAAAGCGAATAAAAAAGTCCGCATAAACAATTGAAACTGCTGAAGTCAACAATCAACATCGTTTTTAAATTTCTAATCTGATTTGGAGTTTTTACTAGTCGCCGCACCCGGTTTTGCCCTTTCATTATTTTCATTTGAATCATAATAATGTTGTCATACATTATATTTGGAAGGTCGAGACTGAGCCGCCTCTCAATTCTGCGTCAAACTCTTAATTTTTAAAATTATGGTCGGATAATAAAAAATGAAAACTGCGCCGAAAATTAAACTCAATCCATTATCTTGACCACATCGGTTTTCCAATTTTAATTAACTTTTTGAACGGAGACTGCCAATAGCAGAGAAACTAGACGGTTAAAGTAAAAGTATGTTTATTAATAATTTTAAGACGCTGCAGACAATTTTTTTTTAATTTGTGGTCAGACATCTCACGATTTACGAGCAAGTGACTTCTTTCAGCTATAAATTTTAAAGATTTTTCAATACAACTAGAATCGTCCAGTTAGCTAAGGAATGTGAGTTTATGAGAGAGATTAAAAAGTCGCTTTATTTCTCTCTACGAATTCCTATAAAAAAAGTTCTAATGAAAGATCAAGAATTGTAATTTCAATCACAAAAAATTCAAACTACAATTTTTCTCTCGAGAAATAAAACAGGCAGATTAAATTTCTATTTTTGCGTCAGTCTTAAAAGTTTCCGGCAGAAAACGCGTGTGAGTTTTGATGATATATAATCATTAATTGGCAGATGACCCTAATGTTTAGCAGACCTTTAAATGCATTGTACGGCTTCAGACTCTGTTAAAGGTTTAGGAAATATTAAATACTTAATTTTTGTATAATATGTACCAACAATTGCTCTTAAATTATTGCCACAATGCCACTTGCTTAACCGTAGATGTAATTACACGTGTTAGCTAGCTGTGTTACTTAAAACGCAGTTCTCGAGAAGCGGGGTGTTTCGAAAAACCTCGTGGATTCGCAACCATGTACTCAGATATTCTATCAGCTAAATGAAAAACCTGATGTTAAGTGGACGCCAGTCAATACTAATAAAACCTGAAGAACCGAAGAGTCGTCTTATCGTAGAAACACAAATAGAAAGAAAGATGTGGGCGACAATGTTTAATTAATTCACTACTCTTACATAAAACGTACACATAATGATCAAGATAAGCTGGTATATAATTGAAGATTATAATAACAGTAAACAAAATAAGATAAAAAAATGCAAGGTAAAATACTGACATCCACCTGAGGGGTAAATTCAGTTAGTAAGCAAAAATACAATTGATCATCCTTGAGGAGGATAAATCAACAAAACGAAGTTATGCTCTAGCAGAAATTAAATTGCACACCGGAATTCATTATCTCGGCTATTACTGATATCAAAATAGAACCTGGCATACAGCATCATTAATAAATAAGTAAATGCATCTCTAAGAGACTTACCCTGAATGCAATGCTACCAATTTCACGACTATGCAAAGTGTATCTCCTTCGAATTCAATATCCTTACTTCATCATTACGTTGGTCCACCATCCAGGTATAAGATCTACAAAATAGATAACACAAATACTTATTAAAAAATCAACATGCCTGCCATTTCAAAACTCATCAATCGAGAAAGTGTGACTGCAAATTCAAATTAATTTCTACTGTCGCATCTTCATAAATCAAACATCTGCTGAAAGTCGAAGTCTCGCATCCCAACAAAACATAATTCCGTGTCCAGGATCGAACGTACACGCAACAACCAAAGTCCACGAAGTCTGACTCTTCAATTTCACAATGATCTCAATCCTTAGGCGCAAACGAATTCATAAGGAAAAGCCTCTTACAAATTTTACAAAAATCCAACCATCGGCATCGAAACCAAAATAATAAAGCTAATCATTCTTCGGGAAATTGCTACTACTTATTTCATCCACTTCACATCTTCCAACAGATGGTTATTCAAAACTTAAGCCATCGCAACTTTAACAACAAATGTCGAATACAGAAAAGATTTCCACTTATGATAACATGACATCTGCGACGACCATATTTATATTTCCAATAACGAATAATTATAATTTAAAATGTATTAACCCGTAATCTGGGTGCTAAAATATAATTTGTTACTACAAATTAATTAATCGGAAGAATTATATTTACCCGCTAAACGGCAAAACTAAATTATAACACATACATAACGAAATTAAAAATGAACTCGAACGATTGCACGCAAATCATTCAAGAAATCTACGCGCAATGGCGTTCCTATTAACAACTTTGTAGTTGCCAACCATAAACACTAAAAAAACACAGTGGCGTTTCAGTCGGGAAGCTCGTAAAAGAAATGTAAATGACAAAGTGCATTTTGTCATGTTACAAATACAATTACAATTTGTAAAAATAATAGCTATTTATGTCACTGGTAAAGAAAACTAGAATTTTCTAATCTTTCTAAGTGGAACATTTTCTGAAAGACCCCACTATAGTCCGTATTGGAAGCTGAGGAAATCTCTCAATTTTGTACACCATCCCTTGGACTATCTCTTAATAAGAAGATATTTTAAACACAATTAATCGGTAATTATTTGCGAATTAAAATAACAATTCGAAATGAAATTTCAATAACCACACACAATATAAACACAATACGCATACAAAGCCAGTTTTTGTAACCGGGGGGTCTGGGGGGTATGGAATACCATTCCAGGATTGTGCGCAAAAAAGTGTTACTTATGAGTAGAGCTCGGATTATATGCACTAGGGTCCCTGATATCTAGTATGCGGCGGACAATTATGCATTAATACAAAATATTATACACGGCATAAATTATATGCCGCATACTCGATATCAGGGACCCTAGTGCATATAATCCGAGCTCTATTTATGAGTTTCAAACTAGAAATGCAACTTCTAAAATCTAAGATTTCTGATTTAAAATTCAAAAACACATTTTATTTTTTTGAAAACAATCACTGATGTGCTGGGTTTGAAAAACCTAGCTTTCAAACTAAAAATGTATTTTTTTTACCTATTTCTGTTCAATTTTTACTTTCCGAACTCCTTTAGTAAGGAAAGTATTGTAATCTGGAATAGAAAAAAAAATTGACCCCCCATTTTTTTATCAAATTTTTATGTTTCGAGGTTTCCTTATACCTATGTATCTAAAATTTTGAAAAAGTCTATGTATGTATGTCTATGAACACGATAGCATCTAAACGAAGTAACGAAATCACTCTAAATTTTAAATTTAAGTTTTGATCTGTTGTGGCACGAAGCCCAGTGAAGATGAATAAAATCGAATGGGGGGAACCCCCGTTCCCCCCATTCGATTTACTTGAAGCTAAAAGACATAATCCATCATAACTTCTAAACGCAATGAAATATGTCAAAGTTGATTATGACAAAAAATAATCACTATTAAATTACCTACAAATATATTAAAATTCTTTTTTATTTTTTTTATTAATTTTTTTTTAGTAATTTAATAATTAATTTTAATTAATAAATTATCTACGATTTGCTTCAAACTTGGTGGAAAGTTTGCCCTAGATTCCAGGAACACTCTCAAGAAATTTTATAAAAATTTGTTTATCCAGAGGAGCACTAGGAGCATTTGAAGTTTCAAAAGGACGTGGTTTTATTTCGCTTGCATTTTCTTATTTCGGAATATAAATGGTCCAAATTTGCATTGCGTCTCTTCCTGAGGCTCTGCTTAAAGTTGACATATTTTTCCTTTCACTCAAAAATTGTTTTTCACACTTAAACTGTTACGAAATTTTGACATAAAAAAATTAATATTTTCACTATATTGCTCCCCTGATTAGATTTAGTATTGTAGTTTTTTCTATCCGAGATAAATTGGGAGTGCATTTTTCGGAAGTTATGCGATGGCCACATCCAATTTTGAATTAATACGAATATAACAGACTTAAAAAACCCAATTTTTTAATTCGGGAATAATTCCCAATGCAATTTCCATAACCGCTACTGTAACTGAGTGCAAGTTATTTTTTATTAGAGAAGACTTTCTCACTCTTCCAGAATAAGGATGCATTTATAGCTTCCAGCAGTATACATCGGAGAGGGTCTTTAACATCCCAGTTTCAGGAGGATTAAAGTTTTTACCGATTTTCAATGTATTTTTATTTCAAATAAATATTAATTATGCCCATATATGGTAAAAATTTGAAATATTTTCAATCCGTTTTATCTTAAAATAATCTACGATCATAAATTTTAGTAAAATTTAAAATAAAAATTTAAAAATCTGATAAAAATTATCACTTGATTGAAAATTGGTATTTAAAATACCATAAAATCACTAAGGTGTTTGAAATACATGCCCAGCTCTGCCCCCAGTAATTCTATAGATTTGTTTTAAGTGTACGCCCAATAACAACCTAATATAAACGTTAATTCAACGTCGTAGTGCCCAATAATTAGCGTCTACGAGTCACCTCTCGTTTCTATAATTAAAATTTTCAGTTATGGCTAAGTTCCATTATTTATTTTATAAACTTTCAACAATAAGATATTACAGCCTGTTCGGGATATTTTTAATTTGCAAACTTATAATATTTTATTTAACATCGCGTCGTTTCTATTGATGTTATTTAATTAATATTATCGGTTATCAAATTTACATTTATTAAAATTTCAGTATAAAACCAACTTTTCCTCCTTGGCAACGTAAATATTACGTTATTTGCACTATTCCTATGAAGTTAGATTGTGCAATCACTGGGATAACAAAATTAATAGGAGTATATAAAATTAAATAACAAACAATAATGTTGAGGTTGTTACATCAAATTTTGTATGATTATTATTATTATTTTAATCTACGTTGTGAAGGCAATTTTTATAAATTTTGAAAAATAATACACTTACTTGTATTTGCTATTATACATTATCGTGTTTGCTTAGCGTGGTAATATTTAAATTTTGAAATAAAAATAATTTTTTAAAATTGTAAATTACACGTTTTTGTTGGTTTTGCATGTTTGCTAGAGAAATCGAAATGTTTTGTATGGATTAATTTTAAATGCCCAATGAAGTGGGAAACAACAAAATTACGTTAAAAAAACATGTTAATATATGGCCAAACGAAAGGAGCGAAATATTCCGTTTTGTGTGGTAGTGAGTTCTTAAGTTGTACGTTTGTTGTTGCATATTTGTTTGTTTGCTAACGAGAAATTTATACCTGCTAAAATTTTTGGTAGAATATGAATAATATATTATAGTTGTAGCCATCTGTAGAAAGTGAGATAAACTTAGTAGATTTGGTTTTTGCTTATTAACAAAGCCAAACATTTGAGCTTGTAATTTGAAATATTCATATTGTTCTATCATTGTGTTTACGTTTTCATACTGCTACCGATGTTTATAAACACCTACAAATATTATGTAAATATACATTTAGGTAAAACACGTAGCAACATCAATAAGGCAGGTATATAGTATATGCAATCCCTTTTGGATTTATCATATTAATTATCTGATACTTTGACACCACTATCTCTCAGGCTTCAGCTAATTACAACTTCCATATCTGAGAAACTCACGGCTCAATAATTTATCTTCTCTTTCGCTACAGTTGCTTGCTTCAATTTATGAATTAAATAAGCACTTAGATGTAGCACAGTACAGAAATCCGACATTCTAACGGTATAATCATAGTTTAATGTTCCCATTTATCACACTTTATCATTGAAATTGTTAATGTTATTTGTTTCAAGAAAACTTTATTTATGTTTACGGTTTTCAATTAAGCTAATATTAAAACAATACCGAGTCCTAAATTTTATGACTTCTTATAAATTAAAACGAATATCGTTTGCCGCTCCGTTTGTAAGATAAAATATTAATGCTACATTATAACATCACGCAATGGCATTCGTTTGGAAAAATAACTTCTTTTTCAATTAAACCGCATTGTATCGCATTCAGTAGGTACTTCTTCCATTTATCATTCTAATGATAAACTTAACAAGATTACTAGACTCGTGGATGACTGAGAGTTTCCGGATTCAATTGCTGCAATTTCTGTTGGTTGAATTGTTTACATAATGAGATCCTGCATTATTCTCATAGATAATTTGTTCGTCAAATATGGATTTAGCAACTTTTAGAATCTCACTCTTTCCGGATTCCAATTCCAATCTCTTGTTAAAATAAAATTCCTTAAAAATACCATCAACCCTGTTCGTAACGCAAATATTTTTCAGTGCTAAATTTCTCGCATAGCGAATCTGTAATTTTTTCAATACACCGCTTAAAGTTTTTCAACTGATTTCACGTTAAAATTTAAAGAAATTTTAGTCGGATTTACATTTCGATTTTCTAACGTAAAATTATATCTTGCAATAATTAATATTAACTCGAAAAAAATAATACTGCTAAATTTTAGGACCTGAAACTTCCTCCCCTTTTGGACGTTTAATACAACCTAAACAAGTACCTAGTCATTAGTTAATATTAAAATTTGAAGTCAATCCGCTTAAGACGTTTTTACAATACCTACAGCAAATTTTCATTGATATAATTTGTTACGTTGGAAAAAGAAACATAAAAATAAACCGTCAAAAGATCAAACAGATTTTTAATTAAAAATAAATGTATTCTGTTTTTATTTTAATTTGTTTCTATTTATAAAATTATAAAAATAAATTTAACCAATTAAATATTAATTAAGTCAATTGATATTTTTTTAAGTTAGATCTAGAGCCTCTGTTTTACTGGTTTTGTTGAAATTTATTATTATTATTATTATTTAATTATTCAATTACTTCATGTTCGATAGATTATATTGCATTTTTTTTAATTATATAAAATTTTTCTTTAGAAAAAATGCCGCCCCTATAAATAATTAATAATATTTTTTATTAAAATTAAAAATAATAAAATAAAAAATTTCAAAAAAGGAATTTCTTTTTGAAAATGGAAAAATGGCGCGCCTAAAAAGTGTTCCCCGGGGCGGATCGCCCCCCCCCGCCCCCCTTGCTACGCTACTGTATGCATTGCTTGTTTTCAGCGATGGCTTGTCAGAGAAGGCAAGAGAGGCGTAACCTCGTCTGAACTACTAAATTATTACAATTCTCAAAAAATAAAAAGTGGATTTTCGATCGTGAGATCTATCAAAACTTAGAAGATACTTCTTCTACAATATACATATTTCTCAAAAAGTAGCGTGAAGCTAAAACAGAAGCAACACCTTCAGAATAAAAACATTCATACAGATGGTTTA
Source organism: Cantharis rufa (assembly GCA_947369205.1). Taxonomy (NCBI): domain Eukaryota; kingdom Metazoa; phylum Arthropoda; class Insecta; order Coleoptera; family Cantharidae; genus Cantharis; species Cantharis rufa. The sequence goes on from OX376303.1 coordinate 12,319,451, forward strand.
GCAATCAAATGGACATAAGGTTTTATTGTACCACTTATGGTTTCGAGATTACTTTAAATATATTTCTCATCATCAGGCACATATTAACCTCCAGTGACTATGCATCGATTGAAACCTCCGCATAAATATATGACACTATCGATTTAACGCAGTATTGGTAGAGCATAAAGAGAACGCACTTCATTAATAATAAAGTTGAGCGTCAGCTTCCTTGATGAATTGTGCGCTTTAGTATACCTATAGTATAGTATACATTTTCAGTCTTACACTATACTTTACAATTAGCTTCCTAAATCGAGCGTCACTGATTGTTTTTAGTATGGAAATTGTATTGTTAATTTATCAGTCATGACACGCAATCACAAATGGCATTAGCCAAAAATTTTCGGGGAGAAGCTGTTCTCAGTTTATCAGTTGTTGACTTACTATTTTAGTTTTTCATTTGTTTAAAAGGAATTCCTTTGACAACTATTGCCGGATTTTGCCCAAGATTTGTTGATTTTGCCAACTGCCTGCAATATTGGGAAAAATGGGGGGGGGAAGAAATCTCTCCTCCATAGGGCCGCTCTGCATACAATAATTTCGGGTACAAATAAATTCTGAGATGAAACATTGCATTTGATTAATTCATACGTCAGTCCGTCAAGCCAAACTTGGTCGAAAGCTTCTTCGATGTTAAATAGAGCCTTGACTGCGCCGATAAGCTAAATTTATCGTGATTGATTTTTTATCAATACTATGAATTTTTATCAATATGATGAATGTTGTTTATGTGTGCAAAATTTCTGCATTTTTTATATAGGTTTTTTTCAGTGTAGCAATTTGATCTTGAATCACAATTTGATTTGCTCGTTTCGATATTCCACAAATTTTGCTGTCGAACGTCAAGATTATGAGGACAATCTCGAAGCCTATCCGATTCCATGCAAATGTTTTGATATCGCCTGACAACCTGTTAAACTGATAACCTGCAGCTAACCCGAAGCTAACCTGAACCTACCCTAGGTTCAGGTTCAGGAGCCTAACCTAGGTTCAGGTTCAGGAGCCTAACCTAGATTGAGATTCAGGAGCCTAACCTAGGTTCAGGTTCAGGAGCCTAGCCTAGGTACGGGCTTAGGTGCCTAACCTAGGTTCAGGTGCCTAACCTAGGTTCAGGAACTTAACCTAGGTTCAAGTTAGGTTCAGGTTCAGAAACCTAACCTAGGTTCAGGTTCAGCAGCCTAACCTAGGTTCAGCAGCCTAACCTAGGTTCAGGTTTAGGGGCCTAACCTAGATTCAGGTGCCTAACCTAGGTTCAGGAACCTAACCTAGGTTCAGGTTAAGTAGATTTAAATTTTCCTAGATTAAAAAAATTCGCAGGTATTGAATTTAGGTAAATCATTACGAATTTGTAAAATGCTTTAATAAACCAGAATCACTAGATTTGATAAAATAAGATAAGGATTTCAGGTAGGGTGGAATAAATCAAACAATAAGGATCTGTTGTGTCGACGTTTCGAGGAATTTATTCCCTCATCATAAGGACTGATGTGCTGATGTTTTTTGTTGTGTTTTTGTTTTTTCCATTTTCAGTCCCGAGGATGAGGGAATAAATTCTTCGAAACGTCGACACGACACATTCTCAGGACTGAAAAATTATATTTTTTCCATTTTCAGTTCTCAGGATGAGGGAATAAATTCCTCGAAACGTCGACACGACAGATCCCTGTTGTTTGATTTATTCCACTCTACCTGAAATCTTTTTTGTATCATATTCTATTTTGGATGAGATTATTGTTAGTTACAAGAATCACTAAGTTTTGAAAAGTAAATCTATCTAAAGCCTATTTCATATAGGATGCATTTACTTAAGTATTCAAATGTATTTTAGGTCTGTATAAAGAATTAAGCCAATCAGGCCTATTATGTATCACAAACGCTATTATAACAGTGACAGTTATGAAATAAAAAATTGATGAACCGCGTTTTGATCCGAAAATAGAAATATTACTTTCTCTTTCTGACACATGTTACCTATAATAATGTTTCTCGCTTTACGCTATTTTGGAACTTGATTATAACATAAAGGTTGACTGTTATTTTTAAAGGTTGTGATACATAATAGACCTGATTATCTCTTAATGACAAAAGCAGGAAGAGACTATAATATTTATGTTAGCTTTATGTTATGCTTTATGTTACCAACACTAAAAATAATTACGTTATTTAGGAAGTATTTGCGGTTCGTAAGTCTCCCGTGAGATTCTGGTTACGCTACTCTACACATAGACACATATCTTTTTGTTCTCTAGACATTAGACATTAGAGAGTAAGGCGGCGATATATATTTATACATTACAAAATTTTATTGAGAACTGTGTAATAATAAAAATTATGTGTTCAAAATTCAATTGATTGTGTATTTTGATCAGTTCAGGCAGGGCGACGGCCCTTCACCCTCCCCGTATTAGCTGCCAGTGCGGAAATCCTACTGGATATAATATTCAATTTTGCGTGTTAGAATGAACTAATGAGAACCACCGGAACCGAAAATTTAAAAAAATATTTTTCACTAATTTTTATTTCAGTCAGGAATATTTATTTAGTTACTCTGGGCAATAGAAAATTAATAGTTAACAACAACGCATAGTACTGGGAATATTGTCAACAAGGTAGGTCCCATGTGTATCTTTATTGCATTTTAATAATAAATGTAACCTAAACTGTAAATATTATAATATAGTACTACATACTAATGACTTGGATCTATATGTGAATGAAAAATTTGGAAGCTCTTTAAAAATAATTTTCAATTACTTATGTAATATTATTTCTTCTGTATTTCTTCCGATAATTTACAACTCAAATACGCGGGTTCCCTTCTAAATAATACTCACATACATAAGTTCTACCGTCTGTATAATTATTCATTAATTCGATATTCTCATTACCGCATACACAAATTTTATATTATGGTAATTATTGAGTATTCAATTATTTATAACGTGCATAATTGCATGCCATTATTATATTTATGTTAACAGAATAATTAAATTATATTATAATTTAATTTTAATTACATCTCTTTGATCGGAAACCTACTGTTATACAATAAGTGACTGATTTTAAATTTTGATTTGAAGATATGTTACTAATGCCGGCCAAGAACAGTGAGATATTATCTTGTTTGTAAGTATTTTATGTGTATTAATATTGTAGGGCCGCCACATTACTCTCCCCACAGTGACGCGCATATTGTATACTGAATACAATACATTTTGTATCTAACGGTTAGATAAAAAAAAAATTTTTTTTGTAAATTAATATGGGGCGTTTTTATGAACACTTCGACGTTCAACCTATCAAACGAATTAAATTTTTAATATGAAAAGTAAAATTAAACTAAAAACTCGTTTTACAATAATTAACTTCTGCATTTATTAAAAAATACTTTATTTAATTGCTTTATTAAAGATTTTCCAATTAAACGTACCTAGCTAATATGGGCTAGTTATCATTATAACATAGAATATAGCCAATTTAATATTAATTTAAATTATTATGTACAGGGTTTACCAATACGACGTTTGTTTTTCAATAGGTGCATATTTGGATATTTTGACAGTTCTGACATTTATTTTTTTGACATATGTATAGCAGAAGCTTTGCCATTTGTGAAAATGTCTTCAATTTCAATCGAAAATCGAATTAAAATCATTGAAACCTATTACGAAAATGGTCGATGTGTGAAAACCACATTTCGTAAAATTCGCGATATTTTTGGTCGTCATGATCGGTCTTCTGAAACCGCTATCGAGAATTTGGTGGATAAATTTAAGTTTACTGGTTTGGTATATAATATACCAACAACAACACATATTCGTTTGGGTCGATCCAGCGAAAATATCGCTGCTGTAAGTGAAAGTGTCGAAGAACGTCCAAATTTATCGATTCCACGACATTCTCCACATTTGGGGACATGTTGACAAATTATTTTTGGCCTATTATCGATGATATGGATGTGAGTGATCTGTGGTTTTAACAGGATGGCGCCACTTGTCACACAGCCAGAGAAACAATGGCTTTATTGCAAAACAAATTTCCAGATCGAATAATTTCGCGTAATTCAGCAATAAATTGCCCCCCAGATCGTGCGATTTTACACCGTTTGACTATTTCTTGTGGGTCTATGTGAAAGATCAAGTCTATGCGGATAATCCACAAGCCATTGAGGGCTTAAAAGTCAACATCAAACGTGTCATTAGTGAGATAGAGCCTCAATTATGCCAAAATGTGATTGAAAATTTTGACGAAAGAATCGATGTCTGTAAGCGTGGTCGTGGTGGGCATTCGAAGGATATTATTTTTCATTCATAAATGGCAGACCTTCTACTTTATATATAAATAAAAATCCATAGCATTTTCATCCAAAATATGTGTTTCATTTAAAATTTAAAAACAAACGTCGTATTGGTAAACCCTGTAGTTGTATGATACTACTTTCATATCTTGTAATTGAATCATAATGCGGGATTAAACTCAAAATCGAAGTGGTGTAATTACTAACTATTATAATACATTCAGCCAAAAATTACAAAATCCTATCGATGTATTAATTCTATGTACCTATTATGTGAAATTTTTTTTCATATATTTGCTCTTTATTTAGTCAATATTACAGGCTTGGGCAAATTTTGGGCATAATTTTAAAAAACGTTTAGCAAGATTTAATCCAAGAGTTGAGAAACAATATTCCATCAATTAAAACAATTTCAATATCCGACTTAATGTTTGACGCGCCATCTTCAACAATAAAAAACAAAATAAAAAATTAACGAGTTCGTCCTTAATTAAACATCGTGCTTAAAATAATATGCAGTAATAAAATGTTCAGCCTACAACTCGACTTCATAACATTATTATCCTCCGATATTTCGCGAAACAAAAGTTTCATAAAAATTAAAATAGTTGATGTCGTGTTTCCGGCGGTCGGCTGGGTAAAACTTCGTACTTTTATGTGCAAAATTGTGTGAAAAATGTAACACCCTTAATAAAAAGTACAATGTCTATTACATGTCCGGTGTCGATAGTACAAAGCAAAAAATTTAATTTTCCCGTAAAAAAAACAAACTGTAATTAAAAAAAAAGTTACCGCTTGACTCATGTAAATTAGTTAAAATGTTTTTCAAAAAATTTGCGAAATTAGTTTTTAACGCTTGATATTTAAGAGAAAATCTCCACGGCTTTCACAAAAATCGTAAATTTTAACTTAATTAATTTGGATGATGATTTAATGATCATTAAAATTTGAAACGTCTTCAGACTTAGAGAAAGTTAATCAATTTTGTTATTAAATGATGGGAGTTAGAAATAAATTTTATTCTAGAATTAAACGGCCGTAAAATCTTAATTTTTATTACCCATTTATTTCAAAATCAAAATGCTATTAAAAGTTCTTTTATTTAATTAAATATTTTTCAAGATGTTATTCTCATTTGGTACAGTCATTAATAATATCACATAAAAAATATTGTTTTTTTTTATTTGATATATTTTGTTTAGTTAGTTTTTTTGGTTTCTTGAACATGAAAAAGCAGGAGACGCATCGCGCTAACCGCACGCTTACCGGTTCCTATTTTGGAATTTACTTTCAGATTAGTAGGTTTTGAACGAATTTCAACCGGGCCAAGCCGCGTACCTTATCTAGTACTTACAAATTTATGTGGCTTCGCATGGTTGAAATTTGATTTCAACCTGTCAGGTCCCAATTTCGTTAAAGCTCAATCTTTACGTGTATGGATAGGTAGGTAAATCCTCATTATATATTTTTCGGCATATTGTTCCTCCCAAAATGACGACTATTTAACGATAGCTACTTTATTGGGTCTTTTGATAAAATTTTAAACTTTCTGATAAAATACAGTGTCGGTATTAAACTTTTAAATTGTTTTAACATTCTCTACTTTTGCGATAGGTAATAACTGGCGATAAATATTTGACAGGAATTCAAACCGAATTTTACGTAAGGCAAACACTGGGAAAACGTTTATTTATTATAATAATTATTAAATGTCTCCCAATTACGTGTAACTTCAAAATTAATTTTCGCCATTTGTTACTACTCGCAGAATCTAAGTTCACTTAAGCATAAAATGTCAAAGCCGCTTGTAATAAACTTTCGTATTTCAATTCTCATCGTAGTTAAACTAAACTGGAACTATGAGAACAAACATACACCGCCACTGTTAACAGGAAAAGCAAGTCAACTAACTACACTAAAGGATATTTGCATTGTTATCAGTTGAAATTGTTGAGAACTATTTGCTTATATGCAAATTTGTCGGTTCCTGAGTTATCCACCGGTATTTTCACATATAAATAATTCCTAATTCACTAAACGTTACATTATGGAAGTTCGCACAGAAACCCTTTCGATTGGCTGGTGAAGGGATAAAGAGGAAAAGTTGAAAAACGGAGTCAAAAGTTAACGGCGGCGGCGTAATACTTAACATTTCTCACCGCCGAAGGAATTTTCTACAAAAGCAAAAAGTATTATTACAATAAAAGAGAGATTAAAGGGGACGATTTACGTGATTTTTATCAACCAGGCAGTGAGGAGGTTAGGTAGGGTGCTAGAAAGTTTAATTTGTGAGGGGCGGGGTAATTGGTTCCAATATTCCAAAAGGGAAATGCAAACACGAAGGTAATCTATCCGAAATAACGCATTGTAAGACAAAATGAAAAGCATTAAAATAAGCTAAACGGGAAGCAGTCAGTGGGGATGATTTACATTTTTAATTCTTTGCCCAATTCAAATGTTAGCCAATACCTGACTAATAAGTGTCCGTGTAATTGAATCATGTCAAATAGATGATTAAATTTCCGATAAATTCAACAATAAACGGATAATACAAAGTTAATTAAGCTTATGTCACTCTCGCACTTGCATCTAAAGAGCACTCGGTGTAGTAATTATTGCAAAGAGAAATAGGTAATTAATAGTGAGTTATTACAAAATCAAACACGACCGCATGTTTATTATAATGTCAATGCAATAATTTATTTTTATCGGTGTGTGCATATTTGTTTTAATAAAATTGGGGTGAAAATTAGAATTTTAGAAAGCAATGTACATAAATTAGGATAGATCAAAAATGTATAAACCCTTGAACCTGGCATCTAAATATACATTTGCACCCCGCTCTAAAATAATTTACAAACTTTCTCATGTTTGATAACATCCTCTTTCCTGTTTATGTATGTATTTACCTCAACATAAACCTTAAAATAGTAACAATAAACAAGTATGTACTATAATATTATACCTACAGAATATAATATTTCAAGCATATAGCATGGTAGTAAATTAAGTGAAGTCACACAGTCACACCGCTAAATTTTCGAATGTTTCATTTCAAAATGCATATATTTTCTACGTATTTGTCCTAGAATACTTGTTTTGTCCGGTGTGGTGACACTCCACCGCCAGTGTTAAACTGGAGTTCTTAACATAATAAGCAACGTAAATACTACTTGCGCTACTACTTCTGTTTCGAGACAAACCTCTATAAAAAAGTAAACCCACTGATTCTCGAACAGTTTTATTTACTCGCCTGTGAAGGTATTTTACATGTGATTGCAAACAGCCAAGCCAAGATTGTTGTTATACAAGTTATGCCGTTGAGCTCGGGAGGTCAGAAGATACGAAATATAACTAGAATTATAGCATCCAGCCCATATTTCAATATTTTAGACCACTATATACTTTAAAAAGAAAGAAACATCCACCTAATTTATTTGATGGTTCAATTTGTTCAAATCCAATTCATAATTCTACTGCATTGGTTTCATCTGCTCAGACTGGAAAGGTATTTCATACTCCCAGACCCCCAGTCTGTTTGTTTGTTTCTCCCCCCCAAAAAATATCGTAATGAAGGGTCCTAGATGCGCTCAGCGATCATAAATATGTCTCGTACACGCTGGAAGTCAACAAAGACAGCAACTTAGCAGACAAGCCTACAACCAACAAGGTCTGTCAGTCCTACAAAATTGACAAAAAAAACCAATCGCAATCGGAAGCTACCGTGAACCTAACTTGAACCTAACCTAACCTGCACCTAAGTTAGATTCCTGAACCTAGTTTAGGAGCTTGGCATCGTACCGCCAGAATTTTGAGAGGATTCACAGACAGATGTGCCTTAGGGTCACATCTGGATACCGCACCATATCTGGCAAGGCGGTGGCAGCGAGGCCTCCGATTGACCTGGCAGCGATGGAGAGAACGCAAAATTATGAGACCAAGGCCAAAATCCCAGCACAGAAGAGGGAACACAGGCTGTCTATGATTGCGAAGTAGCAGGACCAATGGACAAGAGAAGGAAAAGGAGCATGGACGAGAAGGCTAATACCAAACCTACTACCGTGGATTGAGAGGAAACATGGCGAAATTAACCATGAACTTACCCAGGCATTGACGGGCCATGGCTGTTTCAACCAATATCTTCACATGTTTCGAAGGGCAAACTCACCAGAATGTGCTTTCTGCGATGGGGGTATTGACAACGCACACCACATGATATATGTGTGCGCAAGATGGACAGATATAAGAAGAACAAAGCGGCATAGAAAACATAAATCCGGACACCATGGTTGGTGAAATGCTCTCAAGTGAAGAAACTCACTACCACTCAGTACGAGCTGATGGTGTCTTTTTTAAGATTTTCCCTCTTCCGACACGCAACAACCAAAAAGAAAAGGTTAGGAACTTAACCTGAACCTAACCTGAACCTAACTTGAACCTAACCCGAACTTATATTATTATTTTTTATTATATTACATCTCATCTCATAAAACTAACTCATCAATTATTGTTACTATTTTTTTGCAATTGTTTTATTTAATCTTATCGTCATTATCATATTATGTTATTATTATTATTATTATGTTACTTTTATCGTTCCTATTGTTATGTGCTATTTTAATTGTTGTTATTATTATGTTGTATCCATTTGCAGCAATATACTCCCCGGCTGGGTGGTTTAACCTAGTCGGGAAACAGGAAAAAAAAAACTCATTTGTACCTGTAATTGTATACAGAGGCGGTCCTATGGAAAAGGGATTCCCCCATACTTCCCAATATTTCAGGCAGTTGGTAAAAGCTACAAATACTTGGAGTAGGGCCACAGCCAACAGTGTGGTAACGTTTTGGTAATGGCTTACCAAAACATCCGATATGCAGCATCGAGAGACGTAGCCTTCGATGAATATCGAAGAGCAAATAAGGACCTAGCTCTTGAAATAAAGAGACCGCAGAAGAAATGTTGGAAGAATCTGTTGAACCTTCTCAACAAAAATTTATGGGGAAAAGCTTACAAGAAAATAAGGGGCAAACTTGATGGCAGGACAAAAATTCCAGGATTCACTCCAGCCAGAGTCCGGATGGTAGTGGAGGCGCTCTTTCTGGCATATCTCAAAGTAGAGGGAAAAAAATTACCCCCCCCATCCCATGGGATCTTTTCATGAAAGAAGAACCAAGAGTCGCCAGCCTCCCGACAGATAAAGCACCGGGCCCCGACGGAGTAGCCGCACTGACTGGAAAAAGGAGGAACCAGAAACCCTTAGAGGAACCATCTTTATATCGACCAATATGCCTCTTGGATCACGTCTGAAAATTCCTTGAAAAGATTATCCTGCGCAAACTTATGCAAGACATCGAGAGGAAAGGCGGCTTGTCCGATATTTACAAAAGGCAAGTCCACAGTCGACGCACTCCAAAAAATAGTTAAAGTCATGCAGAAGGCAAAGGCACTTACTGCCTGCTAGTAACCTCTATATCTACAACATCCTGGTCAGCTACCTAAGCGAACGTTGTATAAAACTCGGAAGAGAGGAAGATGCACCAAATGTAGAGGCAACAAACGGCGTGCAGCAGGTCCAATCCCTGAGGAACCTAATGTACAATGGCCTGCTGTAACTCCGTCTCCCAGAACGAGTGACACTCATAGGATTCGCCGACGACCTGACTTGGATAGTCAGTAATTGTGTTGCAAAGAGGGTCGAGGCCAAAGCGAACGAGGATATTTGCAATCATTCTGCAGTGCATACTAGAACAAATACTCCAACTGGTCTCGAAAATATCCGAGGCCATCACGGTCTCCTGAAGGAGGAGGGTGCTGACCATCATCATCCTCTATCCTGCTCAGGGATTCCGTGGTAGTGTTGGGAGTAAGGTTGGACAAACATCTAAACTTGGCTCAAAACATGAAGGAAATAACGACTAAGGCAGAGGCTCAGCATCGATCATCGCTCGCCCGATGCCGAACATAGAAGGGCCCAAGGCAACCAAACAGCGAGTGCTTGCCACCGTAGTGCACTCTATCATACTCTGTAACAATTTATTGATATTAATTGTTGAGTATCTTTTTTGCCCTCTGCTCCGCCTCGCTTATGGGAGTTCGAAGAGCCGTAGGAAGTGCCGTGTTCCAAGCTAGTATTAAAAAGTCTTGGTTCTGAGGTCGAACAAGCTGAACGTGAATTAGTTCGTGGGAAGATAGATGCACGGGTATTTGGAAAATAACGAAGTCGTTAGAATCCAGAGAAGTTAGATAGTGCGATTTATTTTACGTGAACCGAGACCGATTCTACAGGTGCCTAATTGGGGGGATTTATGTTATACCTGTTGCGAATGCTATTAGTCAGTATACCAACAAAACGATCGAGATTTTTACCATCGAATTCATTGTTTGCGAGTGTGGAAATCGCAGGATATTATTTCTTGAATCCAGCCGTCACAGTCCACGTATATCAGGTGCTCGTAAATGTCAAGTGCAGAGTGGTGCAACCGTTTTTGTCCAGTCTTCAGCCGTTCGATCTATTTCGTCCGCTTTCTTCTTCGAAGAAATTATATTTCTAAGGTTTGTCAAACTACAATAAATTACTGAAATTTTCCCTTAAATTAAATTACAAAAGATTACCCTGTAAACTTAATTTTCGAAAAAATTTCCACCCTCAAGTTAATTTAAGTATGAGTAGCATATTGATGAATATTTAAAGCGTATTTGTATTAGGAATTTGAGTTTTGTTATTTGTGAAAAATCTAGAAATCAATTAAAATAATTAAATTATTAAATAACAATATATCTATATTATTCAATCACTGCTGTGATTCACTTGTAATATGCTATTTATAAATATTATAGAATATATATTATTTTCCTCTACTCTCGTAGTATAAAATAAAAATAAAATGATTGCATATTTAAATGTGATATTCAATAATAATTCTAGGATGCATCTAATAATTCTTCCAAAATGTTTACATTTAATTTTCCGACAAAATTCAATAGTACGAGTAAGTGTCTGTCTAAACTTAAATGATACCTGCTTATCGCTCAGACCTTATCTACCAACAATTTCATCCTTACAATTTATTATTAAATTTTCAATTTAAATTCAGCAAAACTTCTTCAAAATACTAAATATCACTTGAATTTTTGTGAAACTTAATTCCCAATTATTTATTGATATAATAAAACTAACTTTCAAAATAATTTTCCTTTTATTTCTTTCTCTACTCTTTTTCTTTTCTTTTATTTCATCAATTTTTTTCAAACGAAAAACACAATTGCTGCCTCTGCTGTTTAGTATAGTATTATATGATAACGGTACTTAATGAATTAATTTGTTTTTATATATTTGTTTAAAATAATTATTTTGCAAATAATTTGATAATAATAAAAAAAAATTGATTATGAAAAGAAAATAAAAAAAAATTAATTTTCTGATTTTAATTGTAATATTGTGTGTATCAATCAAGTACCTATTGAAAGTTGAACGTATCATAGTTTAAATTTGTATTAACAAAATTTAACAAAAAAGTTTGAGCACACTTGAACGTAATGGGTACGGAATATGTATTTAAGACTCTCGTGAAGAGTTGATAAATTGGAAATAAAATGTTTAAATATTAAAATAAATAATATTGAAACTTTGAAATAAAAATTAGAGATGGAATTGTAGAATAATATATAAAAATATTTATATAATCAAAAATTGTTTTTCAAAAAGAACTAGAAAAGCACTATAAAGTAATGCACTTAAAGTCGTTGTTGGATGAAGCCGCACAAAAATTTCTCCACAACAAATAATGTGTTGTACGTCAAGTTGTATTGTGACTTAACATAATATTAAGCCAATGGCGATTTGAATCATAAAAAAGGAATAACTTTATACTTCAGCTTCTTTCACTTATTCTTTCATCCATTCATCTTTTCTTGTTTTTAACTTTGTTATGTTCCATTTTTACGTCTGAAGTTTCATAAAACTCGACTTATTATATGACAACGTTTATCTTTAGTTTATTTTCTCAATAGTTTTCATTCTTTAGTCGAAGTTATAAAAAAATAGTAAAACGGAATAAAACGGCTTAACTTTAGAATTTAGACGTTCATTTATTCGCGAGCTAAAAGAAAATCCCAACATTTGAGTTTATATTCTGAGATATATTTTTTGTTTATGAGCTTAAATTTTGTAGAAGGAACTTATTAATTTATACTTCAGATTTCAATTTAAATTCAAATATACTTAGTTCGGTGTGTTGAAGACTAGATATTCTAGTGCGATAGTCAATCAGTTAGGTGCTTATCACGATCCAGAACTTACTTTAGATTGTAACTTCGTTTGTTGAGTAGCAAATTGAGGCGGATAGTAGTAATTAGCGAATTAATTAATTTCACTAAATCCGCATAAAAAAAATTGTTGCTGCGACAAAGATTTGGTTATTGCGACAATAATTAATTTTCGTCATTGAAGCTTTTGCTGCTACAAAAAATATTTGCTGAAGCAACCAGTTTGGCGTTAGACTAAATTAATTAACCAATACGTTTTGGTGGGAAGTACAAAAAACATTTTTTAGAGTGTAGCATTATTAAAACCGTCGGGTAGGTATTATTCTTCAATTTGGAAATAATTCACATATTTTTCCTTTTTCATTATTGTTTGTAATTGCATTTTCGAGTCTTCAACTTGGTTTGAGTTTTCGAACTTCCCCTATAAGTCATTTTGTTTGCCGGAAAATTGTATTGAATAAAATTTGTTTATGGTTGGTTTAAACAACGCCTCTTTAACGAATATACAATAAATTCCGTTACCTCATTGATTATCCAGGTTTAAAATACACAAATTTTTTGTTTAGCTAACGACAAATTAAATTTTGTTAATTTAGAAACTTGGAGAAAATTGATTTCAGTTAAATTTTTTCACTAAGTACCAAAATTGTTAAATTTGAGCATAGATTAAAAAGTTTTTCCATTCTATCAACGCTCGGGCTGTTAAAATATTTATAATGTTTATTTTTTAAAAAAGCTATTAAATTTCGTACCTACTAAATTATATAGCTAAAAAGTTTCCCCGTTAAAACTTTAAAATTCAATTTATTTGGAAAGTATCGATAATTGGAAAAAAAGTTTTATTTTAAATACATCAAGAAAAATGGAAGCTGATATATCAAGAGTTTTAATTTAGAGAGAAGCCTCAGAATAATTTCCATCATACTTCTGAATGATTAATCTTGTGCCTTTAAGCACAGCCTGCGTTTGACATTTCATATCTTCTTCAGTTTGAACTGGTAAGATGACGAAGCAAAATAGCATAAAATTCTGCAATTCAAAAAGGAAGCTCAAAATTTATATTTTAAGTATTCAAATTTTTCTTTTCTCAGTACAAATTTCCATTGTCAAAATGTTGAACCGAGTAATTGTAAATTGCGCCCGGCGAAGAGCGCAGAAATATAAAGTTGTGAAACTCGCTAAAATAACTTTTACGATACTCTTGTTAAAATTAATATAACAATTTGTAACCGAGTGTATCGTTAATCTAATAAATCAACAATAATTTTGAGCATGACAAAAGTTTCGAAATCATTCAATTCGCATTACGTCTCGACCGGCGTAAACGACGCCGCTTATTTATGTCGCAATTAAATAATCATAATTAATTATTTTCATTTTTTTTTCGCCTCGCAAAAATATGTTAGTCGATAGAAAATAAGTCTTTTTAACAACATTTTACACGCAAACAAACTTTCTGCAAACTTTAATGCTGTCGAGAAAAAATATAAAACCACTTTAATATTTTTTATGAAAGCGTTTTATAATACAAAGATCTTTTTGTAAACTTGGTGGATATTTGTCAACATTTGAAATAAAAACATGTTCAGTACGTTAAACAAAATTACATGACATTTTTTATTTAAAATTTTCGTTTTTAAAATTTCCGTTTCATAAAGAAGCAATTATAAATTTAGAATTAAACAGAAACGGGCGTATCCTTGCTTATCCGGATTATCTGGTGAATTTTTGCAACAAATCTATTTAAAAATGAGAAAATTTTAAAATAAAAACTAAAATGAATCGCATAAAAAATGTTATCAGTTCTTTACAATTTTCCTTCACTTTTGTTTTTGTTGATGACCCGCTTTCGAGCACAATTTTTCCAATTATAAATCAGCGGTTGTAAAATCTAAAAACTTGTTCGGATTATAATTCGATTCTTCTTTACTTAAAAAATTAATGCAAAAAGTTTTATTAATTTGAACGCCTTACTTAATAACGTCGATCAAAAGTGAATTGCTAAATTCGAGTTACTTAATGCAGCTTTATCGGTTGTATATGCAGCATAATTTTGATTTTGCGGTATTGTAAAGTTAGCCATGGTATTAATCATGGCTTAGCTAAATTAATGCATTTGTGTAGTTTCCAATTTCCGAAATTCCTCGACAAGCTTAATCCTTTCGGAAACTTGCTCGAGGATAATAAAAAACCAATAGCTGCACGAAGACAATACAGAGCGATCCCTTGCAAATTAAGTTTACATTTTTTAATTTTTACTTACTACTTTAAAATTTTAGAACCGAAACGATGCGTTCCATAACAGACACTCACCTAAAACAAAAAAGCTCTTTAAATATAAAAATCTAACACATTATGCAATATAAATGAAAAAACTTTTTCGATGGAAAGAAACCTCAATATATTAAGATTAGGGGATTACCAATCTGTTTAAAGGATTAGGAAACAATCTGATTATTCGAAAGGTTTTTAATAAATTCCATATTGCATTTGTTACGCTCTTCACCCGCATATTCTTTATATTTTGATGGCATAGTCAAGCATTCCTCAAGTTTAGTTTGACAATCTATTATGACATAATATATAAGCGACAGCTGGAATTTAGATGATATTATTAAGTGGCCTAATACTGACAAGCTTCGCCATGAAAATTGTATGAAGTGCTTTGCAAGGAGTTATCTTAAAAATATATGTGAATATGAGCAATCAGTGTTATTCTGTTCAGAGAAAATTGTAAAACACAAAAATAATATTTATTATTATAATTATGATATAACTTTTTTTTAAGTTTATTTTTTGTAATTTTGTAAAAAGTAACATCGGAAATCTGGTGTAGTATGAATGTATAAATTTTAAATAATACATTAGAAACAATAGAATATCAATTTTTTTTAAAATTTTGGAGTAAAAAATATGACAACTCGACAGATTATTTCACAAAAAATTCAGTTAAACGAATTTTAGAAGTTTTAACACCGAGCCAGGTATATCAAGATTTAAACTGCAATTACATAGACTACTTGACCGCGTACTTTGTAAGGTATCCTCGTGGCCGTACTTACTTTTTTTTTGGTGGTAAGACTGACTTATTTTTGTGCATATTTACTTTAATTTTGAAATTTTTTCTATTGATTTATGTTTTTATAGATTTTACATTTATTTTTTCTACATCCATTATATTTAAAACCTCGCAGAACGGTATTTTTATTTTCACATTTTCAGGTAATTTATACTTATTTTGTTCATATTCTTTTTAATATGAGTAATTTCATTCAAATATACTCTTTTATAACGACTCAATTTTTCTTTATATTATATTTTATTCATTAAATATTGATAAATTGATGCATTGTGTTTTTTCGCTTTCATACACTTGATGTACATAATATTACAATATAAATTATTTATTTTGCCTTTTATAAAAAATTTAATTTTGATAATACTTTGTGTGAAGTATTTTTTAAACGGCCCCTAAATTCCCTAAATCTAAATCGTAAAGTCCTTATATCTGAAGAATATTGATACGAATTTCTAGAATAAAATAATATTTTATCAAAAATGTAATTTTTATAACAGTCAATTCGTCATTTGCAAGCGTGCATCGCCTTTATTAAAATTTTTATAATCAAGATCAGTATATAAAATAAAATAGGGTAAGTACTTCAATTCCTCAATTTTTTATTATATAGGTGCCATACATATATGTGTAATTTACGTATAATTTGACCCATGACGATTGTATGATTGTATCACGCAATTTATGTTTCTAATTATTTATGCGAACGTTTCCAACAAACTCCTCATTTTATTTGTATAAGTGATTCCATCACACCAAGCTAATGAATATGATGATGTAACGAGGTGTTTTATATGCATTTAAAATTAAATAAATTAAAGACACACTACCAACGTACAATCGAAAAGCCTAGTAAGTCGAATTATTTTTGTGTCGAGTAAAATTATCGTAGTTGACCCTTTCAGCTCAACTTTTAGTCATTCGGCTTACTAGGTTCTTCGATTGTATCTTTAACTCTTTAATAAATAATAATAATAACAATATTGATTCATATAATTTTTATGTTAATCTACGTGTGATAAAACGAGTTGCGCGTTTAATACAAGAGTGTTTTGAATAATTACATGGTGAATATTTTGCAACGTCGTGTTTAGTATTAAACTATCCATAATAGATAATATGTAATTTTGTAAAATCTTTTCTTTCGGTGTTCATCATCTGTTAACAGATCACCTATGGAACGATGACTCCTTTATGCACTTGTCAAGTAACAAAGGAAATATGAAAGTTCAAAAAAAATGGGAAATAGGACAATAAAGGTTGAAATCTGAAAGATATTCATTTTAATAAAAGTGAACAAGACCTACATAAATAATGCATCAAAAATTGTATGTAATCAATCAAATACGTTGATAGTACCGAATTACATCAAAGGCTTTTATTCGAATTATCTACAACATTGTTCCGAACGAAAGTCAGAAAAAAATTATTTAATTAATATTATTAAATATTTCATCAGTTTTATTACATCTAATTTACATAATTTTTAAGTCTATATCCGACGTATGTATTAGTAAATTAACTATACACTTGACAAATAATGTAAAAAATAAAATACTAATATTACGAGTATTTGACGCGGCGCGGCGGCGTTGTGCAAAAACCCACCTTTAGTATTATAAAACCGATTCCGATTAATTAGATGTTTAAAAGGAAAACATTTTCCGTTCCAGTATTTTTATTTTTTATTGATTATTGTCAAGTGAACTTGATTGACGTATTGTTGTGACCGATTAATCTAAATCTTTGGTATAAAAATTACCTAGTTACATTAAAAGAATCTCGAAGTTGGAACAAGAAGAAAAGTTAATTAATGAATTTTTAAAACTTTAACTATAGCATTTTCATGCATTTACTTTAAAAGTGCGACTTTTAGATTTTTTAACAAATCAAACAGCAAAGCAATATTTTATTAATTATTTTACTTTTAAATTAATAAAATTTTTGAAGAAAAATGAATAAAACTAAAATTCGATGGAAACTTCCTTGGATGCAGACTTTTAGATGCTTAGCTTGTGAAAGATCGATATTTTAAATTCAGAAAGAATTACCAGAAGACGGAATTTAACGGAAATCATAGAACGCGGATAGACGTAATAATAATATTCGGGATGATGTCTTTCGAATTTCATTGACCAAAATAATACAAAACTCCAACTGTCGCCGTTAATTTACACTTTAAATTATTTCTTACAATTTCCTATAGGAAACTCAAAATTTTATAAAATCAAATTCCTACAATGTAAATTGTATTGTTTAAAGGGTTCACTTTTAGGATCGAAATGGCGATTGTCTGGTAAATTCTTTGCAAAATTTTCAATTTCGTTGTAATCGATTTTTAATTATTGTAATTGCGCTTTAGATAATTTTCATTAGTTACCTTATCACTTTATTTAATTGCATTTTTCTTAAAAATTTCCCACCGGACTTTCTTTCTGCAGTTATATTTTGTTCTTATATTTTCTTAAATATTTTTTTATTAATATATCACAATCATTTAATTGCTTACTCAAGTGAGCAATCCTGCATGTTGTTTTGAAAGTCGCATAACAATCGGTACTCCCTGTTCATTTGTAATTATTTGGATCAGCGACGTGTAAAAAAAATGTAAACAACAAAACCTTTACAAAATATATTTAACAAATTTCGTTGTACTTTTTATATAGCGACTTGTTTTTAAATTTTATATGAAATTCATCAGCTGAGTAGAATCATGTTATATGGGCCGGATTTCAAGTGCAAAATTATTAAAACTGATGAAGATCTACAGGGCTGTAGCGCTAGAACCTGGATGGTTTCGAAATGTTTTTACACATTTTTAAAATTCTCGATTGCAATGTCGTACAGTTAAAAAATTAATTTCACTTTATTTTCCTCTTCTAGTTTCGGCTGAAACCGTAACCGAAAGCGAAACTTATAGGTATACCTAGCTAAAGTTAAAATTGAGTTAAATTTTATAAATAAAATAAAATTTGGTCACAGATTATTCTATTAATAACATTAATACTTTAATACAAGCTAATTTAAGCTAATAAAAATCAAATTTATATTTTTGAATTTTCAGCGAAGGTTATCGCTTTTCTTAAAAAATTTATTATTAAATAAATAATTTTGAGCTGAAAAGCTGAAAGCTTCAAAATATAAAATTGATTTTTATTAGTTTAATAGCTTGTTGTATTGAAGTTTTAATATTATTAATTATATAATTAATTATACTTTTTAATTAATTAACACCTGCCAATTAATTTAATTAAAAACCAACTTTTTTTGCCAAAATTGGCCAAAACCAAAACCGAATCTTCGGTCGGACTCTAATTATAGTGAAAAATTGTTTGTGCTTAAAAATAATTTAAATTTTCAACATAAAATTTAATAGTTTACTACGATGGCGTCCTGAGGCCACAAAGTAAAAAATAAATTTTAAGTGTTAATGGCAACCTACAATTTTCAATTTACACTTCGAAGTCGCAATTGACACCTTGAAGTTGCAATTAACGCCTGCGCAATAATACTTATTAGATACTACAATAATATAGTAGTAATTATAAAGTACGATTGCGCAGGCGTTAATTGCGACTTCGAAGTGTCAATTGCGACTTCTAAGTGTCATTTGCGACTTCTAAGTGTAAATTGACAGTTGCAAGTCGCAATTGACACTTAAAATTTATTTTTTTACTTTGTGGCCTCAGGACGCCATTTTAGTTTACAGCACATATCGACTACAATCCAAAACAATTTTAATTTTTAGAATTATCAAAAATAGCGAGGCTAACTTCTATCGATAAAATCGGTTTTTGGCCCAAAAAGTTTTTTTTTTATTTATAAATTTATAAAGAAAATTATAAAAATAAAAATTTATAATTTACGGTACATAACGGCACACGTCGAGTAGATTCCAATACAATTTTGATGTATAGAATCCTCGAAAATGGCGGGGCTAACTACACGTACATAAAAAATAGGGGTTTTGTAAACTCCGCTAATTTCTAAGCGGATTATGAAGTGGCTACTTTTTTTAAAGCCTACTTGTAAACTCCCTTAACGTCGAGGGATTTAATAAGTATTAAAGATTT
Organism: Cantharis rufa; assembly: GCA_947369205.1. Lineage (NCBI taxonomy): Eukaryota > Metazoa > Arthropoda > Insecta > Coleoptera > Cantharidae > Cantharis > Cantharis rufa. Next base: position 12,339,205 of record OX376303.1, read on the forward strand.
TCAAGCTTAAATGGGATTTACACAGTAAAAAATCTGTTGTCAATTTAACAACAGTTGTTGGAATATACTTATACGGGACACCACATAGTAATAATGTATAGTAATAATACTTAATGAAATTTGATCTTAAGTGCAGGCACTAGCGGATTTGCCATAAGGCCCAGTAGGCCCGGGCCTAGGGCGGCCAGATACTAAGAGTGGCAAGTCGTGCCAAAAAAAACCCACCGATGATAATAAGATTATCAAGAAATAAATCAAATGCAAAGTATCTGACTTAGAAGAAAATTTTACAGAAGAATGCCTTCATTTTCGTTCTCACTGCAGCATAAAAAATGTGAAGCGAAAGAGTGCACCCAGTTTACTGAAATGATAGGAGTAAATTTATATTAATCTACTTAAATAATTAATTTTTAACTATGAGTACCACTGAAAAACCTAATTATTATTGTTACCAACTTTTAATCAGTTAGTGAAAACGGACCCATGTAATAAAGAACATAACATTGTTGTCATGGGTTCGAGTTTAAATGTTATTCACAACACGTTATTCAAAAGTGTTTTCGTTTATTTTTTTACGGATAATTACAGGTAAGTTTTTGTAATTTTTTATTTTAATTTTTTTTTATATTAATAAAAAAGTTCAGCGTTGAGTTCACATCAAGGAAAATCCACCCCTTCCTGATAGCACACTTTGCCGAGTAGGACCGGTGTAGAGAGATATTTTTAGCGAGTATGGCGTTTGTTAAAACGGCCCGGAGCGTCCGGAATGGAGTGGACCGGAGCGGAGGGTGCAGGAAGTCGGTTTTGACAAATGCTACCACGGCAAACTCCGGTTTTGCCCTAAATCTTATATCTGATATCCTCTTATATCTGAGGGCTTATATCAGGCGCTATATTTCTTAGGATGTCGAACAATATTATATATACAGATAACGACGAGTCAGCGTGGTAACAAATTGGTGATTTATGATCAGCATAAATTTTATTTTGAAAGTCTGTTACAAAATGGTGAATAAAAGTGGAGACGTTGCACTAAAAAGTGTCCAGTAGCTGGACAAACAGCAAACAGGTTTAGTTCACCTTTTAAACACTTACAAGAAGGCATTTTTTTTTTACCACACTTCTACTGCTTACTTTGAATTTGTGCAGCATGCACTCCAAAAAATGGGGGCAATTTAGCCGGTGGAACTTTACCCACTTAATAAGAGTAAAATTAAACTGCAAAATTCCAGGTTTTGGAAAAATTACCCTGTTCAACGGAGTAAATTTACCCTAAAATTAAGGTAATTTTTACTCTAAAACAAAGTAATATTACTCTGAAAATAGGGTAAATTTACCCTGAAAAATGGTGGTAATAAAGTTGCCTCCATAAAATAGTGGAAATTTACTATAAGTTATTAGTAAATATCATTTACAACATTCTTGTGAAAATCACCCGGTTATAAGGGTGAATTTACCTTAAAAATTGTCGACTATGTTTTGTTCCACTATTTTCAAGGAAAATTCACTCTTATAAAATTACCTCTGGTATGCGAATTTACCTTGACAATAGGAGGTAATATAGTTGCCTCCTTTTTTCTGGGTAATTTTCTCCAATTTTTTTTTAGAGTGTGCTTTAAATTTCAAATTTATCCTACTTATTACAGATTACTATAATAATCTTTAGAATTAAGGGAGTTTACCATATTTTAAACTTTTACTGCTGCATTAGGAGACTTTAAATATACCCATAAAGTAGATAATTCTAGAGTTAAAAAAATTACAATTTTTATCAAACTTTTAAAATTAATTAGAAATATAAATATAATTAATATAAAAAATTAATTAGTATTAATAAAGTAATAAAAAATAATTATATATTAATTATATAAAATCGAATTAAATTACCTTTCAACTTTGTATTGAATACGTTTTCGGTGGAACCCCTACCTTTCGAGGAAATCGCGAAAACCGAGTGTGGAAATTGACTTTCCCATGAAAACGAGAAAATACAAAACTTAAAAAAAATCATTTCTCGGTTAATTGTTGACCAAATTTGTCTCTAATTAAAAGAGACTTTGTTAGCTTTAAGTAACAAATTAAAATATAAAATTTTAAAATTTAGTCGTTGTTTTGAAAAGCGGAGTGGAATTTGTGATTTTATCAAACGAACAGTTATTTATCTTAAGTTTGCAGCCTTTGATGCATTTTGTAGCATTTAAATAAATATTAATTATAAAATTTCTGTACAAAATAATAATAAAAATGAAAATTGCGAATAAAAGTTTTATGACCAAATTAAAATCACTTAGCAGCGTGAATTCAAGAAATAAACGGATGTGGGATGATACAAACTGGTTAGTTAAGTGTTCAATTAAATCTAATTGAAAATGAACATAAATAAAACAGATAAATAAGTAGCAAAATGGAGAAATTTAATATTCCCATGTAAAGAAGAAAAAGTTAAAGAGCTAACTTGTATACACAGTCTATTATTTGAAAAGTGCATTTGCGTTCCTCCTACATATAATTTTCCAACATGATTAATATAATTGCATTTAGTAAATATAACCAGGGGTATAAACAACCATAAAGATAATGACTTGCACATAGATACAAATAAAATATTGGTTTTACAACAATAATAATAATTATCATGCAATCGATTTTTACTATCATTTATCATAAAATATTGTGCAGTAGCAGTCGGTCACTATATTTTTCAAAACTTGCTTTTCACATTGTGTTAAATTGAAATCACATATTGCAGTATTTAGTATATACGCTTTATAATTGCGATAACACTTGAAAAATCAGTTTGTTCACCCTTGCAATACTGAAAAAGTGCAACTGAGCAATTCATTTCGAATGTAAAGGATTTTCTACTGCTTCCAATTTGAGCATGCATTATTGAAAAATAACAATGCAATGAAAAGGCACTTTCAGTAAATACTAGTATCGTCGAAATTGTACAACAGTTTTTTATCTAACAAAAAGGGAAAATACGAGGTGAAATCAAAAAATTTCAAACTGATGCGATCTATAACATAGGTAAGGTCATGTCCAAATGTAATATACAAATAATTGATATTTGTAAACACTGGAATTACACAGTATTGATATTTCCACATGAAACTAATCAAAACCATGAAATTATAGAAAGAAATTAGTTTACTATTTAATTGACTATAGAATGTATAATAAATACTGGCTGGTGTACTGATAATATTCAAAACATGCATTAAATTATATTACATAAAACAGATATTTTCACCAACCTGGCTGGAAGCTAAAATCATACAGAGCACGCGATTCCAAATTTATGTCGATAATTAATCATTGCATTACTAAAGCTGACAGAAACGAACAAAAATACAACTAAGGGAAAATCGAAGCAAACGAAAATGCTTTAATGCCATAGATGAACTTGTGAATGAAGTAAATTTTGTTAAGACCGAAAGTAATTTTTCATTAGGATGCGTTTTATCGTCAAATAAAAAACTTTTAATTGTTAACGACAGTAAATAACATTTAATACAGTGAATTTCATAAAAGCATATTTTTACAATTTGACAAACATTGTAATTTCAATTAAACAGTGTCCGAAATAATCCCTAGCATTAACAATAATTGATGTTTTACTTGGTGTAAATAAAACAATTCCAAACGAAAATTTCATTTATAAAACCAAATTATTACTAGGTATATAAAACAAAAGCGAAATTTGTTATTTAAACCAGAACAATGATTATATTTTTATAATCGAATTTTAACAGTAATTAGCTTGTGAATGTAATCGATCGATGCTTTCAAACTTTTTAATTACTTCAGATTTCAATAGACAAATAAATTACAGTTTAATTTGCGTTTGAAAAACAAACAAAGTTAACTTCTAAGGTTGTTTCTCATTCACAACCTGTCAAACGTTAATCGGTTTTCTAACCATCCTGTATATTAATTTTTACACAAAACCAGCGTCCGTTTGACAATAAAACAAAGAAAAACAACAACTATTGTTTTGTTGTACTTTAAAACGTTTTAAGAAAACAATTGCAAAAGCTAATCGTGATTTAAAAGCAATCGCAAACTTTATCAAGTAAAAGTACTTATATAGTAAAACTATTGCAATTTTACAAATATACACAACAATGGATTTCATTAATTGAAACTGGAAAACTAAAGAAAAGCAGTTGAGAGTGTCTGGAGGTGCTAACCTCTTATCGCTTTGTTCATTTTTGAGATTACACTAAGTTTAAGTCTCTCTCATTCTCTAGCATACAAATATGTATGTATCACCAATATATTATTTATAGTAATTTGTTCAATTGTGCCCCATGGTTACATATACGGACATATTTGACAAAATAAACTTTCGCTTCAAACAAAAACATAAAATTTATTTCTGGAAAAGAGGATCAATATAAGAAAAATACGAGAAGCTTAAATGAAATTATAATATGAAATTGAAGACTAAACAACGCAAATCAATATATCAGACCCACTGAATATTATCATAATTCCGGAACAAAATCACTTCGAAATTTTTTGAATGATTTCACGTGTCTCTAATTTATGTATACTACATTAATAAAAATATAAATAATATAAATTTTTAAAACTCTTTCCGTCTTGGAAACTCAATAATTGTAAATTGATTGTTTTTCAATTTTTTTCGTATAAGAAACTGCTTCAAGCTACTTGTTCCAACCTGCCCCAAGTTAAATTTTATTAACCAAATTTAATAATTAACTTCTCTAACCAAAAAATCCCCTCTTCAGAAGATGATCAAGAACCAATTCCCCAATATCCAAAATTTATCCCAACCACGCTAGCTTCGCAAATGCATTTCAATTTTCAAACGAGTTCTAATCAAAACCTACAATTCATTGACACAACTGGCAATTTGCGGTCTTAGTAAAGAATTTCTTTTGATTGGCTGAGAGCGAAATTTCGTGGCTTGCACGATAGGGAGTTGATGGCTAGTTACACGAAACTTTATTTCTTAAAATTATATTTCGAAATAAAAATTCAGAATGTGGTGCATAAGAATAATGTAATACATAATGTACGTACCACGTAAACACAGATTCAAGAATGCATCGGTATGTCTGGCGCAACGAGTCCAACATAAACTCTATTCCCCAGAGAACATAAGTCTGCGGATCGACCACGTTTCAAACTGAATAGTATATTACATTATGCTTACATTGCAGCAGCATCACCGTCTACACTTCAGCATTTCAATTACCTTATATGCTATTGTAACAAAATTCCTGAATTAATTATTGTATTTCCACAAATATTAATACTAATTTATTTTCATATTTGACCAAGCGCGCATAATGATGTGGTTAGTGTATAACCTCATAAGTGAGGTTAGGTATTGTGGACAAAAACATAATAATATGTTCACATTCTGTAATATTCACAAGCCCTTTCGTATATCACATTTCATCCATTTCAGCACTCAATCAATAAAATGCAAGTATAGTTTTGTAACTGGAGTACTCGTGTCAACTCGAGGAAAAATTATATTATGAAATATTGCAGTCCAAACTTTCCAATTGCCTCACCGAAATGTTCTCATGTCTGATAAAATCATTCCGTGGATGCAAAAGTCACTTTATTACCTAAAGTTGAAGAAATGGCACCCAAAAACAAAACAAACTCGAAAATAAAATATGTAATTTATTGATGAAATAATAATTTTTGAGTTCAAATCCAAAATACACAAACGAATAAAATAAAATTTCATTTTATGATAATTAAAATTAAAAAAATTAATTGAAAATAATAGCGATGATATTGGCTAAATATTCTACGATCCAGATATTCAAGTAATTTGAATAGAAGAACTGATGAGCTCAACATTTTAACCCTCACGTTTCAATTTAATAGTGAAACTGTTATTCGATAATTTAGCGGTTTACGTAGTTGCGGAATTCTTGCATTTCTAATAACACATACGGAAAATTAACCAGCTTTTCATAACCGTACTATTTACATAATACACGTGAATTGATTTAAATTTTTAGAAAAAAAAATCTAACTTAGGGTGGATTCGATTGTTTGTTGGTGTCGGTTTACCCGCGAAAAGAAATCCAATTAAAAATGAACCCCCATCCTCTTAATCTTTTATATAAGTTTTAATCGGAAAATGGTAGCTATTGTTTTGTATACCAAACCAATTACTCACAAAGATACATAAAAATGTGTGACGTTTCATTTCATTTCAGTACTTTCCACAAAAACTTGCCATTTTCTTACAAACTCTTTGTGGTTGACATAATCAAGTTAAAGAAATTCTGCTGAAAGAACCAAACAATTTTTCTGATCCGTAAGTGTTTTCAGAAGTGTGAAATATAATTTAAAATGAAAGAAAACATATTTTATTAATAATTCATCTGTTATAGCTTCTATTAATTTTATTTTTTTTTTTATTAAAGTTGCTATCAAGTTTATTCGAAACTGAAAATAAAAACTGGCACTAAATTTTTCAATAAATTATTGGACTAAGATATATTTTTTCATATTTGTATCTTCTTTGGCCGCTCGTTTGATTCTGGAAAATTAGAAAAACAGTTTTTCATCTTTGGAATTAAATTACGAACTACTTAGAACTTAACAAGTAATATTAAATAAAATATAAGAAAATTAAAAGTACGCCTACAATAGCTGAATTCCAATTACTTGTAAGTGTATCATGAAAAATAGTTTTCGCCTCATAGTCGATTTCTTTATCGACGAGACGTGAGACGCTTCCTAATAAATATATGCTAAAAAGTGCAATGTTTCTAGCTCATTTACACACAATCGACGTAAATGTATACGAGTGTAAGTCGAAAAATATTTAAATTCAAATTTTTAGCGTGTAATTTATTGCAACGTACAATGCATTCAATTACGCATAGAGGCAAAAAATTATAAAAAACGAATGTTTTCATTCGTACATTGTACAAAATTAAATTTATTGGGTTTCCCGTTTAATATTTTCTTTAAAGTTGTATTATAGGTATACGTACACAATACGAAGCAGTAATTTTATTTAAATTTAGGTTCGTATAAAATACCAATCATTCCGCAAATCTAAACAACGCCCTATTGTTCGCCTCAATTCCGGATTATATTGCGGGAAAATGCACGAGAAAAGTGACAAATACTCGGGATTTACTATTAATAAATGCCTTGTTATTTTTCATTATTCTTGATATTCTAAATGCATGCGGTTCCAAAAAAAGAAATACAGTAAGATATTGAAATTTACATTTTAAGGAAGTAACCAAGTCTATTGTGATAGAAAAAAAGTAATTTCTAGTTGTTTATTATTACGTTTAGGTCTTTCCTACTACTATTTCACGCAAAATCTTTTCTTTATGTTCCATTATCGGGGCAAACCACTTTGTTTCCGACGCCTTTGAAAAACTGAAAGAAAAAACTTCACACTATAAATATTTTATGACTTTTCCTTAGCATTAACTCCGCGACCCAGGAACGCATTTTATTCTACACAGGACGTATTCGTTCAAACGGGCGGCGGTCCACGGGGCCTATAAAACGTTATAGAATAACCCAAAAACGAGCATTATAACTCTGAATACGTGATAGGTTTACACAACATATTAAAGCGTTAATTACTTTTTTACTACGGGTTTTCAATTGTTTTTAATCTTCTTTTATCATTTTTTATTAATTTATCTTCGGTTTTTAATTTTACGTAAAATGAATAGCGTGTAACCATTTTTCGAAATCTGATGCCGCTAAAAAATTTCGCATTATTGCTTTTATATTTCAGCTTAGCTTTATGCTGGTTAAGAAGCGCTTTTCGTGGATAAGTATCCCTACTTTTCGGTAATCGTGCTTTATTTTAATGTTTATTATCGATCTTTGCAAATTTTATTTACAGCGTGAAAAATGCGAATGAATATTTTTAAAAAGTATCCATCAATCTGGAATTTAAATCCACACTTTTCTAAGGTTGTTATTAAATTTTGTAACTTGCTACGCGACAGTTCCGTTTCAAACAGTTTGTATATCAGAGCATTCATTTTATTTTTAAAAAAATTTTAAAAACAAAAAAAAAATTATTTTTCTCAAAATGCCAGCAATTTGTACAACAGCTGAATAAACTTCATAACTGAATGCCATTTAATTTACAGCAGTTTTGGGTTTGGTAATTTAATTTTAGTTAAATTTGTCGGAGATATGTATTAATTATTATTAATTATTGTAGTAGTTATTGAAATTGCATCGATGAATATTTTCGAATTAAAATAACAGGGGGGTATAATATAATACAGAGATTGTGCGCAAAAAAATGTTATTGACTTAGTATATATAAGTTTCAAACCGGAAATCTAATTTCTAAAAATCTAAGATTTCTGATTTGAAATTCAATAACACATTTTTTTGTTGAACATAATCACTAATGTGCTGGAGGGTATTCCATACCCCCCAGACCCCCCGGTTTAAAAATCCTAGTTTTGTGATTGTGTTCAAAAAAGAAAATCTATTTTTGAACTTATGAGTTTCAAACCAAAAATTTAACTTTTTATCTATTTCTATTCTATTTTGTATTCTTCATTATTAACCCCACGTGTGTACACTATATTTTTGGCGACACTGGTTTTTTTAGGAAACAGTCTGGTTTTCATAGCTTTTTTGGCTTTAAAAAAATTTCTTCCTAAATTCCAAAAGATGAACTGTTTTTTCTCGGGTTTTTTGGGTTCTTGAAAAAAAAAATATATTAACTAACCGGTTTCAACCTTATTTTCAATACAGGCCTTCAGATAAAAAAGATAATAATAGAATCTACATCAGCATTGCTGATAAACCCTGATCACAGGGGAGGAAAATTTTCGAAATTCTATCAGAAAAGTGATTATTATGAATTAAGAAAAAAAAGTTAAAAAAAAGAATTTTGATTAATTTTGAGAAAAAAACCGTCCCCTTTTTGGGACATAGGCTGAAAATAAAAGCAAAAACTGATTAATTTTACACATTCATCTGAACATTTTTATTACATATTTAGGCATATATCGAAGCATATACATCGTGTTCATAAATTTATAGCTGAGTATGAAACAAAAAAATCTGATAGCATTTGAAAAATGCATCGACATTTTAATGGCTTTCTGTGAAATCCCCAGCTTGGTAAAATTTCCTATGAAGAGTTGAATGTTCACCGAGTCCATCTGTTGGTGAATATCAATAGTTCCACAACTAATAAAGGTCACTAGTCTTCTGGATACATGATTTTGATTGTAACATTACTTATACCTGTAAAAATTCGTTCGTCCCAAAAATGGGACATTAGCGGGTATTGGGTTAAAAAACCGGTTATGTGCTTTTGTGGTATAGACTATGAACTTTCAAAAGAATAAAGATTTTTTGGCATGGGTTCCAAAAAGTTGAATTATTTAAGCACTTGAAAGTGGGAATATTTTACGTCTTCAGGCATAATAGAAGGAACGATAATTATTTAGCACAAAATAAGTTTTTATTATTAAAAAATACAAATATTATGAAATATTGGCAAAAAAAGAATTTACAGTGCGCAATTGTTGCAAAAGTGCGTTCGATGATCATCGCAAACCGGCCTTTCGCACAATGCACAACCCGAAACAGCATCAAATTACATAAAATACTTATTTTAGCCATGAAAAAACCGAAAAACTAAAAAAAAAACAAATAAAAATTAATTCACTTTCTTCCGAAAATACCGACGCTGGGTGTACACTGGCCCTTTTAAGGAACGGACATAAGTTGCACTGGCTGGCTATTGCAAGTAAACTTTCAGACCTAAATATCCTTTGAACCTTTTGTACCTACTACTACCTCCTTTTTTTAGAGGAAGTAGCCGAAGTCTGGCCTCTATTAATGAAAGAGAAATTTAAGTTTAAAATTTCGACTGCTCCTTAAAAGACCCAGTGTACACACGTGGGGTTAAGAATATAGGTAATATACTAAGGCTCAGTTGTACAAAGCTCAGGTAAAAGTTAAACCAGGATCACCTCAGTTTCGATCCAGAGTGCCTGAATTAAAAGTTAACCCGGTTTAACTTTCATCTAAGGTTAAACTTCTGTTGTACAACTGACCCTTAGAAATCTATTTTTTTAATTCGGGAATAATTTCCAATCCAATTTCCATGCCCACTACTGTATATTATTTCAAGGGTTAATAAACTAATAATATTATAATTTTCTTTAAATAATTGATGGATTCGTGGTATACATTACGAACTGAAAATTGATATTAACTACTATTGGTCGATTTATACTCAACATTTAACATTTAAGAAATTTTGTTCACACTGCGCAAGATTAAACGGCGCGCGCTAATTATTGTTTACTTTGAAGATAAATATTAAAAAATAGTAGTAATTCGTTACCACAGAAATATCTTTTACATATTCCATAACATAAAATAAACTGAAATTCGCAAAACAAAAACCACAGAAGATATAAAAACATTCACAATACCAACTTATGCATGTCAAATGTCAAAAATCTGTCAACTTCTTAAATGTTAAATGAGCTCAGCATGTATCTGGACTCTTAAATGTTAAATGTAAATGATAAATGTTAAATGCTAAATGTTAAATGTTAAATATTGAGTATAAATCGACCATATATCTGTACTTCTGAATAATCGCCGAGTGAGAATCGCCGAGTTGTCGCGTACCGTAAATTTGTGGTTTAATAAATTTTAAATTGGAATTGTGAAAATGGTGTCGGCATTTTTTTGTATTTGGTGTGTATAGACAACCGGTAACGGTAGTAATATTACAAATCAATAGACTCATTTAATCGGCAGATATAAAAAAAAGTAAGGGTATAGTACCTTAACCGGGCCCACGACTTAAAAAATTTTTGGAATGACATATGACATTATGGTAGTTTAAGGCGTAAATTGCAAATATAAAAATGAAATTTTATGGACCATTCAAAAATACAGTCAAAATTCACGAAAAACTGGAACCAACTACTTGATTGGCTATAACTTCATCATGTTGTCTTTGCCTACAGTGACTTAGCTTTGCCCATCCCTTAAAATTATAAAATATGAAATTAAGGTTACAATTAGGGTTTTTTATTATTGGAATACTCAAACGTATTTTAGCGTTCATAAACCTTACTAAGAAAATTCCCCGGGGCGTAATAGAACTCGAAATGTTTGATCATCGAGCGGGTGCAAGTCTCTGTAGACTTATTCGGAGCACACGCACCGTCAATAGAATGAATTGCTTTAACGTACTTTCTGTGAAAAAATCTAAACCTTAAAATCAATTAATTAATTCCTAAATAAATCGATATTTGCAGTTCATCCATAGTTTAATCGCTTCATTACTTCATCGCTTCCACTTTCAAAAGAATTTTAGTGATATCTATAAAAAAAAAACCTCTGTGTCCGATTAGGGTACTATACCCAAAAAGTAGAAATACATACATCCAAAGCTATTACTCAGTACTGTAGTGAACTGATAATTATAGGATTATTTAATGAAAATTTTGAAAATCCTAGAATATAAACAATTGGGTTAAATTCTTTCATTTGTACAAGGCAGAACCAAAAGAGACACATTCATATTCTGCTCTTTACTCTTCCTCTTGAGAAACCTTTTATTATAATATAATGACGAATATTCTGTTTTGTACCGAAAATGTTTTAAAACTGGTATTTTTAAGAAAAAAAAAGACTAAACTGATAGTTGAGCGTTCGTTTCTCTATTTGTGCAGGTAACCTTATTCATTCTTAATTATTTCTTGATACTAGAAGATAATTTTTTACATTTACATTATATTTTTTAAATTTTGTATCTTTTATACAGAATCCTGGTGCTTTTTCCAGCATTAGACAACTTGAATGATCCACGATTCTTTTCCAACCGCGCTCTCGGGCTGTATTGCCAGAAGCGCAAAATTTAGCCGACCTGCATCTACAATATTCTTGTAAAATAACTATCTATTATAATTATTATAAAATATAAACAAATATATTTAATTGAATTGAATAAAATTACGTACTAAGCTCTCAATAAACTACTCCGAGTCTCAGGCAATTGGCAATCACATGGCTTGAGAGCTCCTCTACGAAATCATATCGGTTGCGAAACAATTGACAGTTACTACCAGAGTAGCCGTGGCAGATGCGGAGAACAATAAATTGGACTCAATCCTGTGCTGTCTACCGGTTTATTTAGGTCTTAATGAATGAGCTAGTAAACCATGTCGTTTGCGAATAGTATTGTCTAATAGTATTGAAAAGAAAAGCGAAATCTCTTACCCTATTAAGAGTTTTTTTTGCTGTGTATGGGCATATAGCGTTTCAAATGACGAAAAAAATATTTGTTTTTATAAATTACAGTGAATCGAAGTTGTATTCGATCTGGATTCGAACACTAGCTTACTTGATGTTATGTTGTTTGGAACTTCCAGGATCACCACAACATAACATAATATCTCCTTTTATTTTTATTTCCAAGTAATATTTAAAATTTGGAAAATAAAAATTGCCTTCCGTTTAGTGCCCAAAAAAACTTCTGTAATATGCAAAGTAGTAATTTTATATAAGTTTCCCTAGGTGCTTTTATATTTTAAACGTTATTTAAATTTGTCATTTAAAATATCGCGTTAATCTAAACTTTTTCCTCCTTCTTTGTTAAGATATTCAAAAAATGTCTTGTGTAAAGACGCGTGTATAGGAATTTTAACCTTTGTATGCACGTAGACAAAAATCGATGTAACCTAAACAGGTTCACTTATTTTGATCAAACTAAACTTGTGTACTTTTCAGACCCCTATCCAATATCCGTTTTATATGTGTCATTGGGTTCAAAAATATTATTTTTTAAATTTATCGTGTTTACAATGGAATTAGAAAATTACATTCGACACAATTAAAAGCTTCTGTAATAAAATATAACTCTAAGGATCATAAATCTGAGCTTTCCACAATAACTTGAGATAACTGGATAACCGCACCTTACAATGGTGTGACTTGAGAAAAGTTTCTTATTTAATATCATTTATTCGATAAGCAAGCTTTGGTGTCACTTGATCGCATTTCCGCAATTGTATCTCCTTGCCAATATGAAATTCAAATTTATAATATCAAAATTTTACATATACTAACCCGCATGTTACCATTTAAACACGTTCCACTCCATTAAAATTCGCTGAATCAATAAAATACCAATCACTTCTACAAAAGTTAAGTGCTATTATTTATTCTAGGCTTTACAAATTCCAATTTTTAGTTCTGCTACTTATTGACGAGTACAGGTTGTGTAACAGTCTGAAGGATAATTACATTTTACACACTCCATACATTAAACTTGTTACATTTCGATGGCAGATGCTAATGATGCCAATACCCAATGACTCTTAACTGCCGATTGCAGTGACAGCGCGTCGCTGTATACATCCTCTCCTCGGTGAACTAATCTAGTAATTTAATTATTTTTTTTGTTTAATGTTTTTACACATCTGTATATTACCATTGTTCAAACATGACATCTAATGTCATTCGTGTTTAAAACTAAATTGGAATGTGAAGTGGTCACTAAGTTATTTACTGGTATTATGCAATATTTATAAGTAAAATTGCATTCCTTAAAAGCAGTTAAATGTTTATTACCGTTGGTTAAATTGTCAATCCTTACACAATTTGTTATATTTCGAATTTTCAAACACTGGACGTAAAAAATTTTGTATAATCGAAGTTCACATTGATTGAAAATTTATTTATGGTATATTGGCAAATTTATTTTAATTATTACATTATTTAGATGTGCGATACTGTCGTAACTATATTTATTGTGAAATTTTGCACCTGGTGTAGCAATAATTTTATGTTTTCGATAAAGATTTTGTCGCTTACAATTGTTATTGAACTTCGTTAGATAGAAAAACTGTTAGGTTCCTCCCTTGCTTGTTGTTCGACCAATTAAGCTACTTTACCTCTCTGCAAAGTCATCACATTTCATTTTTGGAAATAGATTTATCATCCTAAATATACTGTGGTAAACAAAAAAAATTAAATTTTTTTTAAGGTGGATGAGCATCGTTTTTATCTGCCGAGTATAATTTTCCGCGATTTGTTGAGCCCTGATATAATAATTAAATAAAAAAATAACTTTTTGTTTTTAATATTATTCTTCCAATTACCCACTGTGAAAATTTCTAGACCTTAATTCGATTATTCATCCAATTAATTTTTACCTCTGCTAACATTTGTTTGCTTTTTTAGCTTCTGTTTAAACTTTCAAATTCCCAATTTTACTTTATCGTTTCAAAAAACCAAAACACATTTTTTTATGATATTACAATATTACTTTTACTGATAAATGACAACTGCTAAAGAAATCATTGACGCAACTTATAAATATGAGTTGCCTAAATTTTTCTCTAGGGTACATTAAACTTGAAATTAAACCTAACCCGAATTTAATCCTTACACTCTTTTTGCTTCGGATAATTTTTCGCATAACTCACATTGACGTTGTTCTAAAATGTTCCATTTGATAACACTGTTCACCATATCGTCTACCTAATTTTTGTAATAAAAATAAGTAAAACGGTGAAAAACAATAAAAATTATTGTAAGAGTAAAACTTCAAGGAAGAGCTTTTGTACTCCAAGAATAAAAATTTTCAGAATGCAAAGTTTCCAGTGGGCTAAATATCCAGAGAGAGAAATCATTAGGAATCAAATTGGATGTGAAAATTTTCCTGAAGGCCGATTAGGACAAATGAACACACTACCTGTTATGCCAAAGAATAAGTTTTCACACGGTATATTGCCGTTGAGTCTGGTGAAATGAAACTGAAAATGAAAATGAAATAAAATGAAACTCTTCAAACCCAAAAATTAAATAATTCAAATCCAAATTAAATTATTCAAAATAGATCTTGAATGTTAAATTGAATTCCAATGTTAAATGGGAAAGTACAATGTAAGTGATCACTCGTGGCATATGCGACGATATCAATTTCAACTGCTTTCAAATTTTAATATCAAATGTTATAATTTTAGCTTTAAATTCAAATATAACTTTTCAAGTCGAATCTTCAATTATTCAGAAAAATATTCGCATCCAAAATATCAATTCATTGTCCAAAAACCCAAACTACTAAAATCAAAATCACTTTATTCTCGCCAAAATATAATAAACTCAAAACCAAAATCTGAATTAAAAAAAAAATTGGTTTCCCCAAATAACTGTCGCAGCGCCAACTAATTGGCGGAAAAACGTGAAAATTCAAAAGTATTCACGAAACCAAAAATAAACAAAACTTTTACAAAATTTATAAATTTAATACAAAATAAAATAGTCCAACATTGATCGCAACGCGACAATACATTATAAACAGTCAAGTTTATATTATTATTATTATTATTATTAAAGCTTTACATTTCCGTAAGAATATTGCTCTCCTATTTCTAGGATTTACAAATCAAATTTAATGAGGAGGATTAGTCCCCGTATATATATAACATATCACAATTTTGATTTTTCTGGTTTCTTTTCCTTGGTATGCTGTCTACAATTTCGTGTGAGTCAACGCTTCTCTTACTATTTCTCTCCATAATGTCCTGTCTTGCACTTTCTCCCGCCACTCGTTAACTTCCATCGTTTTTAAATCGCTCATTACATGTTCCCAACATCTTATTCTCGGTCTTCCTCGTGTTCTGCTCTCGTTCGGTTTCCATAAGGTAATCTTCTTCTCCATGTTGTCTTCGTCGCTTCTCATGACGTGACCTATCCATCTCAGTCTCTGCGATTTCACGAATTTCGCTATGTCTTCGCCCTTCATCTCTTCTTTGATTTCGTAATTCATCATTTGTCTGTATTCGCCGACTTCGTCTCTTTTTGGGCCGAGGATAGTGCGTAATATTTTTCTTTCGGGCACCAGTAGTTTATCCGCCTCCATTTGTGACATGCATGTTGCCTCCGTAGTGTAGGTAATCACCGGTCTAATCAGTGTTTTATAAATCTTTAGTTTGGTCTCTCTCGACAATGTTTTGTCTTTCAATAGTGTTTGTTGGCGTAGTAGGCTCTATTACCTGATTGGACTCTTCTTCTGATTTCCTCCATTCTGTTATCGTTCCTTTGGTGGACTCTTTGTGCACCACATATACTTTGTCTTCTTCTCACAAACCTTAAGACCCATTCTCTTTGCGGCGTTCTCCAATTCTTTAAACATTTCTATCAATCTGCTCCGTGTTCTTGCCATGAATAAAACGTCATCTGCATAGGCAAACATCTGCCCTTCTCTAGTGATGATCGATCCTTTTATGTCCATTCTTTGTGTTACTTTTTCTAGTGCGATGTTAAAAAGCAGATCCGACAGTGCGTCTCTCTGTCTCACCCCGTTGTTTATCTCAAATTTCTTCGTTTCTCCCTCTGTAGTTCTGATGCTTGCCGATAATGTTTCTTCCGTTGCTTCAAACAGCTTCCTTCTGTCCACCTTGTCAAACGCTTGTTGGAAGTCTCTAAATAGCATATGTAGGTCGATGTCATGTTCCTTTGCTTTTTCTATTGTACGCTTCACTATGTGTATCGCGCCTACTGTTGACTTACCCTCCATGAAACCAAATTGGTACTCCCCTATTATATCTTTCGCATGTTCTTTCAGTCTTCCTAGTATCAGCGTTGACAATATTTTGTATGTCAAATTGAGAAGTGTTATGCCTCTGTAATTTGTGCATTCTTCGGGGTTTCCATTATTTTTTATAGCGATTATGACACCATCTTTCCATTTTGTTGGCATTCTTTCTTCATTATCAAGTTTATATAAGTTTAAATAAAAAAGTTCTGAACCCCGGAACCAAACTACTGCATGCATCGAGCAATGAAACTCTGCAAACCCAAAACTTAAATAATTCAAATCCAAATTAAATTGTTCAAAATAGATCTGAACTGTTAAATTAAATTCCAATGTTAAATGGGAAAGTAAAATGTAAGTGATCACTCGTGGCATATGCGACGATATCAATATCAACTGCTTTTAAATTTTAATATCAAATGTTATAATTTTACTATTTAATTCAAATATAACTTTTCAAGTCGAATCTTCAATTATTCAGAAAAATATTCGCATCCAAAATATCAATTTATTGTCCAAAAACCCAGATTAGGTCCAAATTTGGAACAATTCCAAAACCACTTACTTAAATCAAAATCACTTTATTCTCGCCAAAATAAAATTACTAATTGTCGTAGCGCCAACTAATTGGCGGAAAAACGAGAAAATTCAAAAACATTCACAAAACCAAAAATAAACAGAACTTTTACAAAATTTATAAATTTAATACAAAATAAAATAGTCCAAAATTGATTGCAACGCGACAATACATTATAAACAGTCAAGTTCGTGATTTTTTCCGTAATGCACCTCCAATTGAAGGCTGAGGTAAGAAATTCCTTGAAGTCCGATATACTATTTATTCCTGTTCGACAATCAATACTACTAATTAATTTCAATTAAAAGAACTACTATTAAAATCATTTTATTATTGCAGCACTTGACTTGACCACTTCAACGCTCTGAGCCAAATAAATCAAATTTCCATTTTAAGTTTAAAAGCAATACCAATTCAAAAATTTTGTCGCAATATTTTACAAAGTACTTATTACCCCAAAACTACAAATTATAAAGTTCTTGTATATTCCTGCATTTGGTTAAGATAAAAATTAAAAAAAAATATCGAAATAGGAAACTAGAACCGAAAAAAAATTATTTGGATAATGGAATAAGTAAACGAGAGAAAGATCAACATTTTCACAACTGATGACCGCTCTCAGGTGAGTTATTTCCAAATTTGGATCTTATTTTGGTGTCATAACAAATCAGTCTCATTCTTCTTTTTTGTTTTACTAATTGCAGCTGGCGCCCAGCAGCATTATCATTTTCTTTGAAGTTGGTTGAACGATAAAAACCTGAAGAAAAGAAGGATAGAAAAAGAGAGAGTTTTACTTTGTAGAATCTATTGAAGTGATTTAATTGATGTTTATCTGAAGCGCCAAGTCATTCTTCGTCGATTGGTATACAGCATTTATGCACATAGCACGAATTGCAATGTTACCGCAGACTTGACAGAAGTGAAGTACATCATCTGATGTGGATTCTTTTAGCAAACAATGGAATTTTGATGGAATGTTGGATAATTTATATTTTTGCAAGATTTGCAAACTTTTGAAATTTGTTTAATATTTAAAATTTTAATATTTTGCGTGCCGTTATTGCTTGTAATTATGATGTAAAATTTTAATTGAATCGGTAATTTATAATGCAGCAGGAGATAAATAACCACTA
The DNA here is from genome assembly GCA_947369205.1 of Cantharis rufa. Taxonomy (NCBI): domain Eukaryota; kingdom Metazoa; phylum Arthropoda; class Insecta; order Coleoptera; family Cantharidae; genus Cantharis; species Cantharis rufa. The sequence goes on from OX376303.1 coordinate 12,357,500, forward strand.
AATATAGGTGCAAGATTGGTTGTGTAATTAAATAAGGTTGTACATAACGTGAGTCTATTAACAGCCAAGGGAATATATTGTGTTAAGCCAGAACCCTTAACTAATCTTTCATCCTTCCTGAGTTTATAAGGACCGAGACGTGCATAATCAAAACGTATTTTTATGGAACAGCAATAATTATTATCGTTGGAAAACTCTTTCAAACTGGAAACACAAAACGCTCCCCATAAATATCCGTGGTTAATTCATTAAGTATTAAGCTAAACAAAAAAATGAAAAATTGTAAAAAGCTCAATTGAAAAGAATATTCATTTATGCTTAATTAATTGCTTAAAAATACTTGTACTAAAATGTCTAAAATCTTTTGTTGGAAACACGCCATCTATACATTATCATTTTAATAATAAATTGCAATATCTAATAAAAATGATTAATTTGATTTTAATCTTGGTGTCTAATTTCGTTAATAACTTAAGTTACGATCTTCATTTTTAAAACTACTTAGCGTCGTCGTTACAAATAGAAACTGATGTAGAAACTTTGTAAGAACTCATTTGCACATAATCACTGTTAATTTTTTAAATGAAGCATTACGGTAACGAAATTATGAATGACTTGCACAAATTGATTATTTTAACGTTGTATAGCAATAATAATTTGAATAAATATTTGCTAATAGCTTTTAACAGATTCGCGCTCCCACTTGATTTGAAAGCTTCAAGTTTTATACGGGCACGTTATGAAAAAATTATACCGAAATACTCGGAACAATAAAAATTTAATTTTGTTATCGAACTTATAATCAAATATTGGAAATTTTATCATTACAGTCGGGTATCTAGATGGTTTACCATAACACGTATTATAAAAAGCCTTTTTGTAACAAAATTATCACTTTATCTTTATACTTTTCACAATGTTAAAAACACGCCATCGTATATTTCAAATTTATAAAAATTTCGAGACAAAATTGTCACAATTATTCACCTTATTTATTTTTACGCCCCGAAAATGAAAATAAAAAAATACGCTCCGAATGAGCTTTTAAATTTTAATTAAAAAATTATTTTGCGACAAATTCGCAAATTTTTTCTAATTCACCTGACGACTTTCTAACCGGCAAGTTTCCATAGATCCATAAATAGTTACGGTTACTTTTTATAGAGATATACCTGTTCCTTTTTATTAAAAATTTACGATCACCTATATATTTTATTTTTCTAGCGACTAAACAACCTGTTATCTTTATATATTATTTCTTTATTTTTCAGTTTTTAATGTTAAATAATATGCTTTCCATTTTCACTGGTTAAGTGTTGCTTTTAAAATTATAATTAGTTTCTCAAAAGAAAAAACAAGGTAACTTATACCTACACAGTTAGTATCGGAGGTTCATCTACGTCTAGGCCCTGTTTGCGTTGGATATAGTAGAGGAAATTGCTCTATAAACTACCAACTTTTTTTATTTAAGAAAAATAACTTTTCTAATTTTAAGTTTTAAATATTGAGCTAGTTTTTTTTTCGGGGTTTCTTCAAGTAGTGTTAAATTTCATTGAGAATGATAATTCACGCCCGGACCGCAGAAAATTTCGGGCCCTTGTTTTGAAGAACACGCAGAGTACTGGTAGTTACGCTACAGCGAAGATCTCAGCCAAAAGTTTAAAGTACTTTTGAAAAATGCATGGTATATTATAATTGCAAGTGTGGCCACTTCTGTAATTATTAGCAAAATAATTTAAATTAATTAAGTAATTGCTAGTAAATTGCCCTGGCGTAGTCAGGGTCAGCATCACTGTTTTTATCTGATATTTAAGAACTATTCCATTTTTCTTTTTGAGTTTTATACATTTAAATATTAAAGTATTTTTAATTTTAAAAAATTGTATACCTAAGATTGATCATGATCATTGAACATCATTGTCGTGACCAATGTTCTCCTGTGGTACGTATACAAAATAATTACGAATCGAAACATTTTCAACTTTTTAATACTATTATTTCACCTTAACTGGGGAGTATTCCATAACTGGGGGTATTCCATACCCCCAGTTATGGATGGATTACCATGATTTATTATTGTTGGTATTAGTATGATTTACTATATTATTTGTCTGCCCATTCCTGATTTATGTGGTGGAAAAACTTAAGATATTTATCTTTTTTTTAAATTTTGGAGTGATAAAATATCATAAAATCAAAACTTTTTTACCAAAAATTTATTATTACAAAATGGAACTTATGTTCAACAAATTTTAGGAAATTTAACAAAGAACTAAATGTGTTGTGGTATACCTGATCTGTAGTTTATCCTAATTCCATAAGATTATGTTCAGCTAAACTTAGCTTAAGCTGCTATTATACAATAATTATAGTTGTATTTATAAAAATTTGAAATAGACTTGAAGAACACTTGAAACCCATTTTAGCGTAAACGTCAAAAAATACTATTCATAAACGCATTTTAGCCTAAAATCCGTCTAGAACAATGTTTTAAATTGATAATATTTACAATTGGGTTGAGCCTTCTTTAAACCAATTTTAAACCTATTTTAAGGAAAGTTGACAAAAAATGAAGACACATTTAGTTATACGAAATGTAATACCAGGTGGCGTGTCGCCACAAATTTTATACATTAATTTTATTTATAATTTTTTTAATTTATTAAAATTAATATTAATATTAAAAAATTAAAATTAATTTTTTTATTTATAACATTAAATTTTATAATTAATTAATAATTTTGGGTGTTTTTGGGTGAAATTAGTTTAAGACAAGTCTTGGAAATATCAAATTTGGTTGATATTTCAACCGTTGCGTTGGCGCGTTGATTTAAAAATATGACATAACATAACAGTAAAGTGATAATTCAGAATAAACACTGGACATACCGCTTTCTGCTGTTTGAATTAAACTAATTTCACCCAGAAACATTTCGAAAATTGTTAATTAACTTGTCACTAATACATTTTCATGTAAATCTTATGGGAAATACATGTAAGCAAATACCTGTATGCACCCAGGCGGCCATTTTGTGACGTCAGAACTTATGCAGTCTATAGTTTAGTTCACTTATACATGTAGTAGTTCATATATTTCGCAGATACCAACTAAACTACACTAAATTCACTTGAGTCGGCATTTTAACAGCATTTTAGTTAAAGAAGGTTTAAAATTCGTTTATGAATCAACGAAAGTTAAAATGCTCCGTAAGCCTTAAAACACGTTTGAACTAAAATAGGTTTCAAGAGTGTTTTATAATATTTTTATGAGTATCGAACAATATTTTTTCTAATTATGTTTCAATAAAAAGAACCAATAACATATTTTTTATACCTAATTCAGAATGAATTTATTAAAATATACTTTACTAGCAAAAAGCCCGTCCAGGGACGGGCATCTAGACCCGATTGGTTGGAAACTCGATTGATGTGCAACTCGTCTCAGGGGGAGTACCGGCGCGGCGGTGGTTTAATATATTTTTTGGTTGGTAAAAAAACCGACCAATCAGATTGTTTTTTTTTTTTCACCAAAAAATGACACGCTGGAGCCGAAGCCGGAGCCGGAGCAGCAGAGTGCTGGGATTTTATGTATTAAGATGAAAATAGAATTTTATAATTTTAAATTTAAATTTTTGTATTTTACGGTTGGTAGCCTATTGGTTGCCAACCGTACTTTTGGTTTTTTTCCGACCACGTTTTTTTATGGTTATACAATTTGTGTTTTTAGAATAGCAAAAATGTCAGATATGTCGGAGTGTTCGGATGTTGAGGAATCTGCGGCGTTAAAAACAAATTAGAAGTTGCAACTAAAATTTCAGTTGCAGAAAGGTACTATTTTTCCGCACTAGTGCGGAAAAGTAGTACTTTTCCACACATTTTTGAATATCACAAAGTAACACTTTTTGAAACATAATTAGAAAAAAAATTTAGAAATCTTCGTTTTACAGCTGTGGAAAGCTATAAAACAGTCTCAATTGCCGACTGAAGCTTGACACGCACTCTGTCAAATTGGATTGGAACGAAACGAAATAATAAAAAAATAATAACCATGATAATATATTATCTTCGTCGGACCAAAGCAGAAAGGAAGCTCAGGAACTAATTTGATTAATAATAATAATTTAATTATAACTTTTTTATTTCAAAAGCTAAGATATACAATATCAGCGTTACTACTATGATTTTCCCTTTCACAAAAAATATTTTCTTAATCAGGTGTTCCCCTTTAGATACATGATCTATTAAATAATGTATCAAGTACAAATTATGGCAAATGAAAATATATTATGTTACCTTCAAAAGATATTAATAATAGTATATTAAATATTGCAGCTGCAAAGTAGATATTATTGTGTTTGATTGTATAGAATTCCAGCCTATAATTATATACTTATAATATTTATATTCTTTCTTGAATTTAAGAAATGCGATTGTAAAGAAAACTACACAACAAAAAATGTCAATGTAAAGCTGCAGCTGGTGTGTAAATGTAATTCAAAATGCCACAATATATCAACCCGTCTTGTAATAAAGATTAATGTATTTATTATTAAATATCGCTGTTATTAAATTGCATTTAAAGATATTTTTATCCTAAAATTAATTTCATAATTAACAAGCTAAACGAACACAATGAATATATTGACTATTGAATTATTTATAATAATTTTATTTTCGAAAAAGAATTTCCTATGTTACGATGAACCGAATCCACACTTCAAAAGAGTTTTTGGTTTTAGTTTGTTAAACTTACGTATTAACTTTGTTCACTAGGATTTAAGTCTTCAACTTATACCTAGTTTTAATTGATATTAATTATTATGTGTATGTTGATTTCTTTTCTGGGGAATTTTCGATTTATTCTTTTCGTGCATCTTGACAGAATCTTGGAAATGTGTCTTGAATAAACAAAGTTAGCTGATGCGTACATGCAATTAACTTTAACTACAATTAGAAAAAACTTAACAGAATAACCTTTTGAGAAAGAATTTAATGCTCCAAAAACGTTTTTTGTTACAAAGTTATATTATTACATTAAAAGCTTTAATTTATAATTTTTAAATAAAACCTACATCAATTTTACGTATTATTTGAATTATTTATTATTCATTTTAGCTAAAAAAAACCTTTTCAAATATAATCCTATATTTCTTGTTTGTTTTTCGCAATAGTAATTATTGACCATAAGCTTTTTCGGTGATTTATTACAACGTCAACGTTGATGATAATGCCTAATTTGTTTATTGCATCGGAAATATTAATTATTTAAATTTAATTAAAAATAAGGTTTAAACTATATACCAGATGAACCGCATTAGAGGCAAACAAATTTCAGTTTATGTATGTATGATTTTAGAAATGACGAATTTCGAGTTTACAACATATTAATCCTTTTTATTACGAATACAACCAAGTTTGGTTGCAAAAACAAGAAAATATGATATCTGTGTTCAAGAATTTTCTGGATAAACAGTAATTAAACTCAATGTTTGGTGGTGCAATCAAAAACAAATTAAAAGAGGTTTGGTTATTTGCAAACATAATTTTTACGACAATTTTCAGCATATTTCGAAAATATAAAATTCTAATGAAATGCTAAAAGTATTATACTGTTGTCATGGATTGTGTTCTGGCTTTATAGTTTCGCTTGCGACTGCTTTCTGATATACTGATACTCGAGATCAAGGGATGGAAAATTACTTTGGCGACAGTATCATATAACACATAAAAATTTCCTGTGACTTTAGTTTTTGGCAGAAAGTTGTCGGAAGTATATTAATAGAAAGCCAAACTGTCAGTTGATTCGGATGATAAATAAAATTTATTTCAGTATTCTTATAACTTTAAAAGGAATTGCGGATTTTTATAAAATCAAATTAGACGAGAATTATTCGTTACAAAAATAACTCGGTGCATGCTCTTCTTATACCGAAAATCTTTAAATTTTATAAATATAATTTATTGGATTATTATAATACACCGGGGAGAGCTTTCCCCTATGGTAGAATGGCAAAAGTTCTATAAGCAGGATCATTCCGAATATTCACAATAAGAAGACATGTTCAAAGGGGATGCATGGCCCAGAAAGCTCTAGTGAAAAATTTTGAATCTCGAAAACAAGTACACGAGAAATATATTATGGCTAATTTATCAATATTGCACCGACAATTTTGGAATGCAGAAAATGTGAAGTAGAGCTTTTATTGTTTGAAAATCTGGGTGGGGAACGAAAAACCCACCTCCGGTTGAAATAATATTTCATTCGATATTTTTTAAAATAGCACTAATTAATCATTCTGTAAAAGCATTATACTTGCAATAAAGGACTGACAAATTAGTATCTGAGTTTTTTTAAGTCGACCCAATTAGTGATATTTAATATTTTAATTAATTTGAATTTTATCGAACTAAACATTATTTGCTTAAGGCAAATTTCTTCTGATAGAAGCAGTATGGCACATTAAATATCGGTATATTGCCAAAATTATCTAAGAACTAAACTGAGGTCAGCGAACCTGGGGTGCGTCCGCGCTAGGCAATATATGATTGTATGTAAAAAAAATTAACAAATGTAATATTAATAGGTGTAATTCTTTTTAATCACAATCGCCGTGTAGTTGATAAAATATATATAAAACTGTTTATAAACGGAAATGTTCAACTCCCGCGCCTTGTTTTTAATTTCGGCCGGTGATTCTTTCAATAGGTCAACCATATCATAAATTTGTGTTGTGCATTGTTTACGTTGGAATAATTAAATTTATCTTTTATTTATAACAACAATTGTTGTTTCAAACATAATTTCATATTAGTAAACAAGATAACATTCGAAACTGGAACTTCCGAGCGACTACCCCGACGAGAATTGAAATTTTTAAATTTTTAAGAACTTTTTGGAATTTACGTTTCCTTTCGATCTATCAATATTTTGTTTGGTAATTCATAATTCGACTCCATCACGAGCGTAATCAATCACTTGATTTACAAATAATGTTGTTATTGATACATTATTATTGTGATATGTCATAGCATTAAGATTATTCTAACAATAAACATTTATTTATAATTTCACAAAGCAATAATCAGTGATTCGTTATCACAAATAGGATGTAAGTACTCAAGTCGAATTTGGAAAAATGGAACATTAGTCACTCCAATCGCGGTTTTGTAATTATTGGTTCTGGATGTTTAACGCAATGTAGGACACTTACAAGTTATGTTTATGTTAAGGACTAAACGGTGCCCACAACAGCTTACGAGTTATGTATATTTGGCGTGGGATGAAACCTACGGATTTATTTCCCAAGCTTAATTATAGTATTAAGAGTTAAAAATTTAGATATTATGTGCCATACAACAATAATTCTTACGATTAATTTCATCATAAGCAAAAAGAGGAAGGGCCGACAATTAATTTTTCCCCGAGAAGAACAAACATTTTTTTTTCAATTAAGGTGCGAATCAAATAACAACGAGAAGGTCAGAGTGCAATTTCATAAAAAACATTTAATATTTGGAAGCGAGCTAACACCGAAATATTGCTGTAGCCATGAGATTTTCCTAAAAACGAAGGAAGCTTCACACTGATATGGCCTCGATGGAATTCATCAGACTATCATGCATCATCATTATAAGGACTTGCGATGAAAATATTTGGATATACAGAGAGCAAGTAGGGGATGTCTGTTATTATACGAGGCTCTCCTTCTTTCCTGTGGGAACCTGTGGGAGAAATAAGCTTTGCAAAAAAATTGTCTCGACTTGGGCAAATTACACTGAAAGTCGATTAAACGCTACGTAAGTCTGACAAATTTTAACACTGATTTTTGTATTAATAAACCTTGACATTATCACATAGCATTAATCAATAGAAGCTAATGCATTTTTAGATCAGGTAACATAATATTTACGTTGACCTTCCGCATAAATAAGTTAAAACGAAATTCAAATTAATTCATAAAATTTCGACTTTGAAAAAGTGATAAGTCAGCAAGAATCGAAAGGGAAAAAATATGAAATTTTATATCGGCGATGTAGGTATATAATAAAAATTTAATACAAACCTTCTAACTCGACTACTTTTCCTGCTCTCTTAAGAGCTTTAACTGCCTCGTCGTGTGTTGCTTCTCTCAAATCTTCCCCGTTCACCGAGAGGATAGCATCCCCCACGTACAACTGTTCAGTCTGATCCGCTGCCATCCCCTTAAATATTTTACTTATTAATATGGGCATTTTGTTTTCCTTTCCACCTTTAATAGAAATTCCAAGTCCATTATTGTCCGATTTGAGAACGTGCACTAAGCGTTTTTGATTTGCCACGGAGTCTGGAACGTCTGGAGTATCGCTCAAACCGCTAGGTGTTTCTATGTTATTGTTGAGGGAACCGTTTAATGTAGTCGTATTCTCGCACGATTCGTCCAACGTAATGCTAAGATAATCGTCTTCTAAAGAAACAAAAACTCTATACCACTGACCACGAACGTGGGTTTCTAGTATCCCGGAGCGGCCGTAATAGCCGGGAGACCCGACGCCGTCGCATCCACTTGTCATTTTTTACATTATTTCAAATGAACGTAAAAAATTTAATATCGTCGATGTATTTTAATTCTACACGACACCTGTATACACAAACACGTTTCATACGTTACTGTGTTTAGTCACACGCACCAAAGAACTCGTACGATGATAGTAGGAGTAAGGCGGTCTTTTTCGATGTTCCGCTACTTGCTAATCTGAAGCACTTGTTCTACTGTTGACAAACACAAGACCGGTCGTCGCCGTCCTATGTGATTTGTCGTTAAAAACGGCTTTCACCCGGCACCCCAAAGCCAGTGATTCGGCGCAAGGAAACCCCCGGTTACTATGGTTACAGCTATCCCCCGAAGCTCATTCTATGTTATTCGTACGACTCATTCAAAAAGTTCAAGGTCATCTAGCCGCGTACTCCCTAACCAAAATTCGTAAATCACTTCCTCTACTTTGGTTCTCGTCGACGATAAGCGTGAGAAATTTTGTTTCGTTTCGAAATTAACAATTTATATTTCAATTGATATGCGTGATCAGGAATCACGAAAACTCCTACATTAAATCAACTTAATTGCATTCGAGGTTGTTTCATAGGCCACAAAATTGCATTCTAATATTTTAAAAATCAATTACCTACCTACTCACTTTTTTGCTTGACCGAATTACGAGCCAATTAAAAAGTCGGTTAAAATATCTTTTATCCTATTTTTTAATTTTGACACTGATATATATTAGAAATTTTAATTAATATTAGCCGGAAGGGTAGTCAAGAGATGAAACAGTAGATAGTACATCCGGAAGATTGATCATATTTATGGAGAACTCCTTCAAGAAAAACTAAGCTAAGAGATTATCTTTTATGACATTTTCAATTACTATACATGAAATTATTATGATTATTATACATATTATTATGCATTTTTAAATATCGAGAGGTTTAAGTATCCATTTTGCAAATGGATCTAGAATCTAGGGAATTGAAGAAGGTAATACTAATAATTATGATGAAATATTTTAGTAGTAGCGCTGACAGTAACATGCGATAACCATCAAAATCGACTCAAATTTTACTAATTTCTTCGCTAAAAATTGGATATTATGATAAATCTACAAAGTGAAATCAACAGAATGCTACTGTATTTTTAAGTCTCTTTGATATGCATATACTTAAAAATGCAATTATATACGAATCCCTGCGGTTTTTACTACCCAAAAGGTGGTATAAAGGGATCGAGAAAAATAAAATGGGTATCAAAATGACGTGCTAGCGACCCCCAAATCATACCATATGCTTTAAGTCAGCAATTAAATATTACAAAATTACGAAAAATATTTGCAAAAAGAGTTATTATTGAAGCCCGCGAACTATGAAATTAGTAAAAGAAGAGCAAAAAGAATAATAAAATATTTAGCAGTATAGAATACAATATAGATACTATTAAAAATAGTAAAGCAATAATTAATAGTAATAATGAAAATAATTAAAATTCATAAAGAAGCAATTTTTATCAATTACATGCGAGAAAATTAAGTTTTAGTTCTTTTATGCACTTTTGATTACAAATTTGCAATTAAAAGAAATTCCTTGAAAATATATTAAATATAATATAATAGTATAGTATAATTTCCAAAGTTGCCACGTGGAAGAAAAAAAATAATAGGTAAATTTTTACAATTTTTCCCATTTTCTCTACTTTTTATAAATACTTGATTATTTCTATAATTTCTAGACTTTTATCTCACTAGGATAGGTAATTCACAGTGTGATTCTTAAACTATATATTTATCAGTACTAAGTGAGTATTATTTATTTTAATGTACAGAAATTACTTCATTTTAACTGTAATTTTAAATTTTTAGACGATCATTACCGGATATTGGTAGAGGCGTAACTACACATGAGGAGGCATGAGGCGGAAGTAATCTGAGAGGTCCTCTTCCCTAAAGCAAATCACTACTTCTTATTGTGATAATTTAAATTCCAAAGTTTGTATTAGTATAAGAGCCGTTTTACATTATAATAAATTTGCAGTTAAATTTTGTCACAAATTTGGTAGCAATTATTGTATAAAATTTAAAGTAAATGTCATACATATTTGCGTCAAAAATTTTGTCCTATTTTTGATACAAAAATTACTTGTTTTACACTTGTAATATTTCCTGTAGCAATTTTTAAACAAGTTAGTGCGTTTCGTATAAAATCGGAATCAGTCGGAATTTACTGTGTTGCTTTTAGCGTGGTGTGAATCATTTTTTTGCAAACAGAAAGTTAAAAAAAATTAATTTTCTCGTTGTTAATATTTATTTACCAATAATAATATATTATTTAATTTATGCGGTGGAATATATTATACTTATAAATTTATATAATATAATTTATGTTTATTTTATAAATTTTAAAATTTATTTTAAAATAAATAACATTTATAAATGTTTAATTTCTTGAATTAACAATCTTATAAAATTAAACTTATTATGATATAAATTTAGTTATTTGAATGAGAATTCTAAAGGTGCTTTTTTAAACTTATTTATTTACATTTCTCATTACACCGTACACCGCCAAAAGTCGGAATCCTATTTTTTCACGAAGTTTTTTCACGAAACGTCAAGCTTGCCGTCAACGTACCAGAAATTGCTTTGTGCGCCGATTTACAGTCACATTTTGGACGGAGAATAGAACAGGTCCTAAATATTTGGTATCAAATTTAGGATGCAAATTTGCGAACAAATTTACTTGTATGACACTCGTGTAAAATTGCATCCAATTTTTTGTCATAGATTTGCTACAAATTTTATGATAATGTAAAACGGCTCTAAGTCAATATACAAAAAATAAAAAAATTTTATGCCGTTTAAAGGCCTTTGGGCCTCTACCTAAAAAACACATTTACTCCAAGTTACGATACTAGACATGGCACAATTTATAATTAATTGTTTGAATACACCTAGGCCTTAAGAAAAATTTTTCTCATTTTTCTTAATTTTCCTGTTATTATATAGTCTAATAATTACATAGTAAAAAAAAAGGGGTAAATATCCCGAAAATTTTGTGTACACTCGTTTGGAATTCCCTTGAAAATCATTGGAATTCCTTGGAAATCCTTTGAATTCTTTGGAAATCCTTGGAATTAATTGGAAATCCCTGAAATTCCTTGGAAATCACTGGAATTCTTGGAAATCATTGGAATTCTTTGGAAACCTTTCGAAATCTATGGAATTCTTTGGAATTCCTAGGAATTCTTCGGAAATCCTTGGAAATCCCTGGAATTCTGTAGAAATCACTGGAATTCTTTAAATTGAACTTTGATTTGAATTCATTGGAATTCTTTGGAAATTACTGGAATTCTGTGGAATTCTTTGGAGATCCTTGGAATACTTGGAAATCATTGGAATTTGTTGAAAATCCTTAGAATTCTTGGAAATCGTCGGAATTCCTTGGAAATCGTTGGAAATCATTGGAAGTTTTGGAAATCTTTGGAATTCCGAGTCTTGTGTACAGAAATTTTACTGGATATTTAGTATCAATATAAAATGTCTTAAGTTTTGTACAACAAGTTCAAACTGGGACAGGGGCAAATTTGTCAAAAAAGGTTTTAAAAATTACAAAATTAAAGTACTATAATATAAAATTCTGCGAAAAAGTATATAAAGCTATTGCATACTAGTCTATCCAATTTCCTAAACATAGCTCTTTAAAAAACCTCGATTTTTATCCAAAAAAAACCTAATTTTCAGTTTTCGATTTTGACCATTTTTTCTGTTCATCTAAAAAAAGTTGTTAACAGAAACTAATGACGCGATGCTCTCAATTTTTAAAACTAGGCAAGTAAACTTAATTTGCCAGCATACATTTTTGTGTACTCGTATACATGAGCCTCTTCCAAATTATTTAGAAAAGCAAATTCAATTACATTTTCTTCAATTTTAAAACCAATTTTTCAACTCTAAAATTATTTTCTAAAATTTTGTACAACGCCGTCCAAATTTGTTTGAATCTACCACGCACTACCACTACCTTCCCACTTGTAAATCATCAATTCTTCCAAGAATCACTCCTCCAAAATTCTTCAAAAGCTCGTCCAAAATACGAACGAAACTACTCTAAAATAATACTAATAATAAAAATTGTACTCATAAATACAACTTTTATTCATTAATCATTATTTATATATTACGGGACTTCCCGTAAAACACGACCAGTCAGGACGAAATCACCTTGGCAAAAGCAAAGTTGTAACAAATTTTTGTGCTAACTTAAAAATTATTATTACCGCGAACAATCAAATTTCAAATACTTATTTATAAATTTACAAATTTTTTACAAATAAAAACAAAGTTAAATTCACAATAAGTAATCAAAATACAAAACTAAAATATTAAATTTAAATCTCATAAACTAATTTGAAATTTTAAAATGGTTTTGCTAAAAAAATAAAAATAAAATTTTTTAAATTTAGAGTTAAAAAAGAGAAGATTTTGGAGCACAACAATATATATAAAATCAACTTTGTAGCTTTAATAGGGCCTTTTCTGTGAGGTTTTAAACTTATGCGTTTTGATCTTTTTTCAATTTTCATATTACATTTTTGTACTTAACTCAATTTCAACACATCTCAGGCGCAATGTTAATATTATTTAAAGTGTGGAAAACGAAATTTCATGTATACTTAATAAAAAAAAATAAATAAAGTTAAATATAACAGTTGTAGATAAACGGCTTTTATAAATATGCCAATTTATGAAAAAATGTTCTGAAAATCGTTTTTTGGATATTTTTTTGTTAAAAATTTTGTTTTTTTACATTTTAGTTAATATTAACATTGCGCCTAAGGAGTACAGTACGATAATCTAGCTCCAAAGAATTTTTACGAAGCGAATAAACTATGGGCGAATTTCAAATACCGATTAATTTAGAAAATAATCAATTTATAATTTTCGATTTTACACGTAAGAAACATCCAATTTCTCTAAGCAAGTTCCATTCTATTGACAGTTCGTGTACTAGACGTACATATGTATTTAGATGCAGCAATGTGTTTTAATGGGCTGAGTCGGCTGCAGTTGTCTTCTAGCCGTGCAACTGTTATCATTGCAATATAAACTTATTTTAAATTGAAAATAATTTAACTCAAAACAAATTCCTGCCATTCTATAAATCCGTGATTTTCGAGTTCGGGCGGTTTCGTGGATGTTTTTAGCAGTTGCGGGGACTCAGATGCCCCACATCTCTCTAAATCCGTAATTTTTGAGTTTGGGCGGCCTTCAGGTATGTTTTTATAAAGAGTGTAGGCCCAGACACTCTTTCAACTCAACTTCTGTTATTTTCTTAATTCTGTCGTTTAGAACGAATGAACAAACTGTAAAAATGGAATTAAAGGTATTTCGGAAGTCATATTTTATATAAGGTACATATGATTTAGAAAACAATAAATAGAATTGATTTCAAATTAAAAATTTATTTCGAAATCTAACTGGTTAATATGAAAATTAATTTTGAAATCAATGTCAAACAATTTACGAACCAATTACGCGGATAGAAAATTTAATAACCACAACTTCAGTAAAAATGTTGGAATTATGAATCAATACAGAAATAAAATTCACAAATTCACAAAAATCTGAATTTGATTGACTGCAACGAAACATATTATTGTTGCATTTTGATATATACTATTATTATGAAATGCATCAACTGACTATAAATATATTCTCTTTATGCACAATTTTTTCCAAGATTTTCCAAATAAATTTTACTTGAAGTTGTATTCTGTTAAATTTTATATCCAAATTGTGCTGTTAGTTTTTGTAAGATGTTTCGTTCAAAAAATATGTAGTTCGTATGAAAAACAAAAAATAAAAGTTAGCATTTTTAAATATTTTTGTCTTAATTTAATTCATAACTTTGTTAATTCTAGACAATAAAGAGTTATATTTTGAAATATTATTACAGAAATATTTTCATCTAGTTCGTAACTGAACGAATGAAGATCTTGAAAAAATCACAATTTATTGATAGTACAAAAACAATAATTTCGGTGCTGTGGCTATTTTTTTAAAAGCAGAAATTAAAAAATATTGCTTTAAGTTAAGTTTGGACTTTTAATTTTATATAACAGTGAATCTTCAAAAAATTGTCTTTAAAATTGATTTAAAAGATACTTTAAATATAAGCTTTTCGTAATAATCGTAAACAGAATAGAGCTAAGATCTTTGAAAAGAAAAGTGTGCATTCTGTGAGAAAAAAAAATAAAAACTCTTTTAAATTTTCACATTCTCTGAATGCATCCTGCCTTCCTCTGTGTTGTACGGATGAACTCGACAAATTCATTATACATTTGAAAAAAAAATTATATCCGGGAACCCAGCACTGCTTAGCTGTTAGGCTAATTCTATCGGCATTCATCAAATTTTTAGACTTTATTTTTCACATATTATAGGTACCTATAACTAAAAATATTAATATAGTATTAAATTTAAAATGTACATTTACCTTAGGCATTTAAAAATTCAATAGTTTCTATAGCAAAAAATATTAAATTAATAATTTAATTTATAATAGGGTTTTCTTATATCTTTTATTTTTAACATCTGTTATAGATAATTGTGAATTTTATAAACGACTATAAAATAAAAATAATTGGCTCGCTACTTCGTCTCTCACGAAATAACACTTTCAACTAAAATTATAAAAAATAACTATTATCTCCTAATAACTTTAAAGTGTGGTCAAGACGCCCTGAAACCAAGATACTACACATGAAATAGAGGAAGAAGGACAGAAATACAATATATATTTTTGCTCATAAACAGTTGCATATTTTGAAAAACAAAAAAAACAAAAAAAATTATTATTTAATTTTGTGTAATTTTACACAGTATTAACTACTTCCTTGTTTATATATTCAACAATTTTGCTAATTAGACACATTAGAAAACTTTTTTGTTTCAATCCTACATTTATAACGTCTTCGTGCTCAATTCCATCATATTCGTTGTAATTGGTAATGCACTTATTTGTAATTAAACTAAATGCGAAAGCTGTCATTCCACAATGTCTTGCAGCTACCACCTCGTGTACAGTGGACATCCCAACAGCATCAACACCCAACAAATTCAATAATCGTAATTCTGCTACGGTTTCAAAACTTGGGCCACCTAAACAAGTGTAAACTCCTTCTTGAATCCAATCACTAAAATTTTCATCTTCCGCTATTTCTCGAGCCTTTTTAACGATTTCTTGATGGTACGCCATATGCATGGATAGAAAGCGAGGACCAAATCGTTCGTCGTTCACTCCTTGTAAAGGATTATTTCCAGCAAATCCCATGATGTTAACATGATCTTTTATCAGCATTATATCTCCCACTTTATAATTTTTATTAAGACCTCCGGCGGCGTTAGAAGCAATGAGATGACATACTCCTAGCAATTTCATTACACGAACTGGCATGGTGCACATCCACAAAGGATAGCCTTCATAATAATGAAATCGACCCTGCATGCATACTACAGGAACATTGGAAATATATCCAAAAACGAATTGTCCTTTATGACCTGCGACTGTGCTCACCGGAAAATTAGGTATACTTTCATACGAAAATATTTGGGGATTCGATACCAGCTCAGCAATATAACCTGAAAAATTTAATACATAAAAGCAAAGATAAAAGCTATTTGTATAATTTACAATATTATAAAATTTTAGATTGAAATTAACAATACAAAAATAATTTTCAAGTTCTTTCATGTTGCATAATTTGTAAAAACATAGAAAGCACACTCAGCATTTTTAAAAGCTCTTTATGTACTTTTCACATGACTGATTTATACCGATTTTGTAAAAACCAAACCCGCTGTTATTTTACATAAAATATGCAAATGATATCAGGAATATTATAGCTTTTTAAAAATATACATAAAATTTCTAAATTTTCTGATTGTTAAGATTCATCAAATTTGCCTTCTCATTACCTTCGCTTCGGTTGCTGGTCGAATTTTTAAATATTGACTCTCTTATTATTGCTTTTTTAAAATATTCGTGCCTATGCTTACAACACCTACGGTTATTGTAAAAGTAATTCAAAAGTATTTCGTTTTTTATAAGACGTTGAAATATTGAAAATATATTATGTTTATCTCCAAACGTTCATTTCATTTATGTGAAACTAATTACTTTAATTTACTGAAAATGCTTACTTTGCTCCCTGTAAAATAATATACTATTTCTTAAAAGAGTGAAGACATGTTAAATTACAAAGATGAAAAAGCAGTTACAATCCGTTTTCTCGTTTTATATACTTTACAGTGCAAAAGTTAACATCTCATTGAAGTAAAAAATAGAATAATGGAAAACATTCTTGTTAATGCAGACAACATATAAACAAAAATTAACAACTACAAAAAGAATACATAATATGTACTTTCGGCATACATTTTAAGAGGAAATAGTACTATGCCATTTTAATGTTTGCTTTAAAATAGAGCGTATTTTTTAATTGCGATTAAATTTTTAATCCCGTAGTGCAATGTTGCATTTAAAAACAGATCAAACAGGAAAGAACTGTTACAATGTTATTAAATAGCAATTTTAAAAATAAAATTTTTATTATGTGACGTTCATTGAAGTTCATTGGCAGGTCACAAAATAGATAAATGATCGATATAATAGAAAAATTAGAAACATTAAAAATGAAATATATTTTAAACCAATCAACATCAATAAAAAATTTTATTGTTATTTATCAATAAAACAAGGAATAATATTGTACAATTACTCTAAAAAATACTATATCGTCGTGCCATTAATTGTAAATTTTAAAAAGATACGCTACCTTATAAGAAAATTCGTGCCATGGTTTATTTCGAAAAATAAATACCATTGGAAGGTTTAGAGATTACAAATCACAACACAAAGTTTTCCATACTTTGACGTATCTTTTTGAAAATTCATAATCAATGGTACTGTAGTACTCGTAATGATTTATTTTCAACTTCAAGTGAAATTCTTTTTTAAATAAAATATGAACCGAATGTCATAGAAAGTAAGCATTATATTTTAAGTGTTTTCCAAATTACTGTCAAATGTAAGAGAATTTGTTCTACCTACATGTTAACTGATAACAAGAAATTTTATCAATTTTAGTTATCAATCTGTGATTGATGAATGAACTAATTAGTTCTGCTCTGTAAGAAGGTATGATTTGCTTTTGTATGCTTTTGTATGCATAGAGGCAATAATAAAATGAGTGAGGCCTGTCGGCCGAGCAGCAATCGTCCGTTAGTTTATATTATCAATACGAATTATTGTATTATAAAACAGCCCTGGGTTGTACAAAATTCGTAAAAAAACGCTTTTTATTTGGAATTATTTTATTATATTATATATTATTATAATGCAATTAAAATTATTTGTAATTATTTGTTATTTAAAACAAGATTAATTTAAAGCAAGTGGATATTTTGCAATATTAAACTACTAATTAAAAAACGAAATCTATTATTAAAAGCCATTTAATTAGAATAATTAATTATTGGAACAAAATTTTCTTAAAATGACTATATTAGGTTCTATTAATTCCATATTAATTTAAATTAGGATAATTTTTTACAAAAATAATGACATCTAAAATAAAAATGATCAGATGGAAATGATGAATAAGCAGATATACTATTTAAACTATTATGCAAGTTTAACATCAAAAATATAAGTGCAGATGGTACTCAGATGATCATTTAATATATCACATGATATTCCCTGACATAAAATTTTACAACATAAATTTATTGAATCGTATTTAAAATAAATTTTAAGAATCACTAAAAGTTAGAATTTTGAAACTACCCCATTCTCTAAAGTTAAATCATAGCAATATCTATTATAAAGTTTAATCGGTTAAGTAAAACTATTGATTTGTAATTTGGTCTTTGCAGGTATATGTTTATTCAAATTTGCTTGTAAGTACTATATTGTTGTACATCCTGACAGTTTCCCAATGTACCTACATAATTTATTATTTTGCACAAACTAACATAAAATCTTCTCTCTCATGATCAATCAGCCAGGGCATAGCGGTTGCATTCTGTTTGTTTAATTTAAGTTATTTATATTTTTAATTCATATACCGAGTGTTCATTTTAAAACTTTAAGTCTAAATATTTTTTTAAGTATCAAACGAAAATAGGTATTGGCTATATTTTATCCTATCCGGAATTTTGTTCGACAACAATTATCCGAATAGCAGTTGTTCGATTTAACATTTATTCGAATGAGCAGTTGTTCGACTTAACATTTTTTCGATATCGAATTTATATGAATTTTAGTTTTATTTTTTGTTTAGTCTTTGTCAAATTCAAGTTTTGACAAAGGCAACCATGGCAATACACGGATCCACCGTAAAAAATGGTCTGCGCTACCCTGCGCTCCGGTCCCCACCGGTCTGGGCGCTCTAAGCCGTTTTGACAAAGACTAAACAAGTATATCCCCACCGGTGATATAAGTACTTTCAATTATCGATATAGTTGCTAACTCACAGTCCGTGAATTAAATTTGCATGAGTGTCTACTATGCTCACTTCTGAACAAAATTGGAACTCAATCAATAAAATGATTAATGAAGATGATGCCAGCAAAGGAAAATGAAGAGAGGAGGATACGCTGAGAATAGAGAACCGTTGTCTCACGGCAATTCCGACTGCACCACGAAGAAATGCGTGGGTTTTTCCGTGCCCAATCGTAAACCAGTGCGAAACACCACATAGAGAGGTGATTTTTAGTGAGTAAAAATCTCACAATACCACCCCCTGTGCTTGAATTGACTTGACTTGATTTGTATGTGCAAGTCGGGTCGTGTGAGTTCAAGAATAGGACTCTAGGATATTGGGGTGGTCCCTATGTAAGGTTTTACCCCTCCTAATCGCCCACAATACAACAAAAAAGATAGAATAAAAGTCAAATTTTGTACACCTACACTGTACAAAATTTACTGTACAATGTACAGTAATACCCCGGACTTAAACGAAGTACAATTTTGTTCGTGAAATACACATACAAATTATGTTTGAGTGGGACCGGAGACTAAAGAAAACAATAATTTTGAAGAAAAATGTCTAATAAAATCTTAAATAAGACTTCAAAATCTTAAAAAAAGACGAAACGACGAGAAGGTGTAAAAATAGCGTAATTCCGGATTCGCGTAAGTCGAGATGATTCCCAGGAAAAATGACGATTACGACACAACAAAATCGTATGAACAAAACCAACACACGTTAAACTTATAACATCCCTCTTTTTGCGTCGGGGGTTAAAAACAAAAGTAACCAATGTATTCTTATTTTAAATAAAAACACACTTCATTTGACTAGGAATGCTTGGCTTGGTTCATACGATTTTGTTGTGTCGTAATCGTCATCTTTCCTGGGAATCACTATATTACTGTATTTGTAAATAAAAGGCTTTTTTACACTTTTTACGATGTTCATTACCCAGTGTTGCCTTTACAGGGAATATTTTCGTAGTAAAGAAAAAAGAAAAATGATTCAGGATTGAAGGAATACGCGACTACCAATAAAGAAATGCTGTCTGGAAGGTCAGAATTAAAAAGGAAAGCAACGAACGAAGAGATAAAAAAATAATAATTTTTGATTTTTTATTTCTATTATTTTTCTAGTTCTTATTCCATCATGTTAATTTTTGATATCGATTTTGTAATGTAATTAATAAAAATAGAAAGTTACAGTTTGTTCCATTAGAAAGAGCGTCTTTTTTTCTATAAGAAACGTCAAAAAAGTGAAAAAAAATTTTTGGTGATTTTTCATGTTTTTATTATTTTACATTCAAGTTTGAGATTGATTTGTAAAGTGAGCGATGAAGTTAGAAACTTGTGGTTTGGGCTATTCGAAAGAGCGTCTCTTTTCCTATAAAAATCACCAAAAAAGTGAAAATTGATTTTTCCGACGTAAGGTCCCTTTTTGTAGTCCAGTCACATATTTTATTTACATTAAATCAATTAATACAATAAATCAAAAAAATAAATAATTATAAATTTTAATTCTAACTTAATTTGAATGCACAATAAAATTATATTATATGGTTTAGTGATATAAAACTATAATTTATAGACATTATTAACATATACAGGGTGTCCCAAATCTCAACATCATCCCTTGGAGAACTGATAGACTGGTCATGACTGACCAGAATATGAAAATATGACAAAACATGGTTAGTTTTTGAAATATTAACACTTCTAATGAATGTTGTGAAAATCGACACTTTAAATCCGTTTTCTGAGTGCCACGTGTACGAAATTTCTTATTTTAAGATTATAATTTTAGGTACGCAATCCTGAATAGCCCTGTCATTGATCACGTATTAAAATAATACTATTAACGCCATACTTTTAGAAAAATAAAAGTTTTTGCCCGAGTCATAAATTATTTTTTTTTACTCGCAAACTTCAACTCTCCATATTGTAAAAAAAAATGTACCACGCTAACCTGGGAAGTTATTTTAAAAAATTGCTCATCTAGGGTTACTTAGAAAAAAGATATTGCTATTTTACTGCAAAAGACACATAATGAAATTATTTCAAAAACAAAATAAATTAAACAAAAGAAATTAAAACGATATTTTACTAAGTTCATATTCGATTTTCTGGTCTAAGGGATGACGTTTAGTTCTGGGACAACCTGCATTTATTTTAAAATAAAGCATTTTTTATGACTACTGGATTTATTTATTCAAATTTTATTCAGATAACGAGCAACTTCTAATATAATATAATATTACAACTTAAATTCGTATCGAATTTACATATGCTGGGTGTACACAATACGGTTTCCAAAAAATTCTTCGAAATAAGCAATCATCTATTAAAATTAATATAAAAATAAAAAACTGAAGAAGGCTTCCGGAATAGTAAATTAAGGAACAGGTACTTGCACCAACTCCAAATTATTATTAATTTCCCGAACCAGTGTCAAGTTGTCTCATGGTAGTGCGATGTCCATGCTGGATAAGGTGCTCTGCAACGCTCTACCTCTGAGTGCTTTGGTTCTTGAACGCTTTCATGTTTTCACTGAATCTAGTCTTAAAGTTCTTGCAGGTCCTACCACAGTACTCATAAGTCATAATCACAATCGTCTTGACACTTGATTCGGTATATGCCCGACTTCTGGAGATACGAAAATTCATCTTTGTGCTTCCAGCCAGTAACTTTTGAAAAGAAAGGAAGACAGAAACGTGTGAAGGGTTCATCCTATTCAGTAATGATCAAAGTTGTTAATTATCTTCTTTCCTGCAGTCTGTTGTGCTTATCAGTATCTTTAATGATAGTATTAGAGGCGTAACCATTTAAATTACCTAGTCTTATGATGTAAGCCTTCTCTTTTTGGTAATTTACTTCATTGAGTGTCATTATAAGTGCAGGGAATCAAGCGGTGAGCTTTAGCTTGGAAAGCAGCTATCTTATGTTGGTAGCATTGAAAATAGTCTTCGGTGCTGAAACAGTCTTAAATCACTAAATAGTCATTGTTTCATTCATTGTATCCAGGTAAGTAAATTTTCCAATATTCTATTTAATTATTCATTGCTTCATTTATTGATGAAAGGCAAATTTAACTAACAAAATTTCAGCTTTGTTAAAGGTTTTCTGATCCTAAAAGATAAACAATCGAAAACTTATCTAACCTTAGAATTATAATGTCATTAAAATGAATTCAAGTCCAAAATCGAAAAAGTGTAGTGTTTGTCAAGATTTCTTGTTAATTTTAAAATTTTACAAAATCTTCTTGTTGCAAGTAGGCAAAGTTTTCGTAGCACTTTATTTAAAACTGTTTTTAATTTTTAAAAGTTTCATATAAACTTTGATGCTCGTTGGGCTCGTAAATGATTTACAGCTGTATTCATAAAAATATTATAAAACGCTCTCTAAACTTATTTTAGTTAGAACGTGTTTTAAGACTAAGAGAGCGTTTTAACTTTTGTTCATTCATAAACGGTTTCTAAACCTATTTTAACTAGAATGGTGTTAAAATACCGATTCTAGTGAATTTGGTGTAATTGAGTTGGTGTCTTCGAATTATATGAACTACTAACTGAATAAGTGAACTAAAGTATAACCTAAAAGTTGTTTTATTGTATGTATGGCACGGGTAGGCAACTCATGTATAAAATTTGTGGGGACACGCCACCTGATGTTACATTTTGTATATTTAAATATTTTGAATATTTCTATTTAAAGGTTGTAGCAACAACAAAATGTGTCTTCATTTTTTATACAGTAGAGTGTCAACTTTCCTTAAAATAGATTTAAAATTGGTTTAAAGAAGGCACCACCCATTTTTAAATAATGTCAAGTTGAAATACTGTTAGCAAAGGTTTGTTAAGCTAAAATACGTTTATGAATAGTGATTTTTGACGTTTACGCTAAAATAGGTTTAGAGAGTGTTTTAAGTCTATTCTAAATTTTTATGAATACAGCTGTTTGTATTTACAATTAAACAATTATTTACAAAATCATCGAAATAATAATTAAATCTCACATTCTTAAGTAAGTTAATACTTCTTTCACAATACAATTTGGGTAGCCACCAATGTTAAGTCAAAAATATGAAAAATAGTGTAAAAATATTTGGGAATAATAAAACAAAATTCAATTTCAATCTTAGAAAATCAATGACAAAATTACTGTTTGTAAAAAACTCCATTCCGTATTTAATACATACCCATTCCTGAACCACAGATAATTCCTATTGTAGGTTTAGACGTAATTCTGTCTAGAAGGTAATTTGCTATCTTGACCAGAGATTCATATGAATATCTGTAATGAATAAAAATACTTCATTTGAAGTTAAACTTGGCAAACTTCTATAAATTAGGATAGGAATAACATAGGATAGGATTAGGATTGAAAGTGGAGGGCAGGCCGAAGCTAAAAAATGTAACAAAAATAAAGAATATTTAAAAATTAATTATGATAATAACAATATTACTAAATATCAATAAAAAAAATAAAAATAGATTTATTTATGATTCATCATTTCATTTAAACGATGACATGCAATGGCCTTTTAACGTCTTGCTTAAGACGATAACTCAAATACTAAAAATAATAGATTAGATCAGTACCAAAAAGAAATCTAAAATATCGGTCAAAATATAGATCCAAAAAATGTCGAATAAAAACGTTGGTAATCACAAGTTCCTCGAAGTTAGGTAACAAACTGAACCAAAATGGCACAAAAGTTAGGCGCCAAAATTTGAAAAAAAGATAAAAACGCTATTTAAAAATAAAAACACATAAAATATCGACATTTATCGAAAAATCCAATAATCGAACATTTGGCTATAACTCGAAAACAAAAAAAGATAGGGAATTCCGGTTTTGGCCATTGAGCTTCTGTCAAAAAAATATATTGAAGATGCGCCCGCCATCTAGTTTTCGATATCTCCTATAGTTACTGATTTCCCCAGAAGAGGCATCGAAATTGAGCCACCCTGTATTGCAGTTGGTGCCCTAACTTTTTTATATTCATTATTAAATTTTTGACAACTATGATTGATTAAAAACATCAAAATAATATCCATCAAAAGCACATTTCTATAAAATAATAATTATTTAAAAAATTGAAAAAAGTATGTTACCTGTTTCCATTATAATAATCATTACTACTCAAAAATTCATCTTTTTCTATAGTTGGACCGAAGCCATTATTATCCATCTTTCACAATTTTGGTTAATACTACAATCTTTACATTCCAAAGTACCGGTTACTTAATAATATAATGTAGTAATGCAGACGAGAGATTATAATTTGAAAACCATTGAAATCTTTGATAAGGTTCGTAATTAGGAGTAAGTTATCAAATAATAATATATCAAATTAGATAAATATACATATAATTATTCAAAATCAAATAAGAATAATTTATTGTGATTTGACTATGAGTAATAATATAATTTTTTTTAAATATTTTTTTATACTAATACTAATATGTGAAGTCCAAGTGATAAAAAATTTATCCAAAATTCCTTTTTTTTTAATTTTACATTTTAAAAATTTATTTTGTTGATACACAACAAAACTACAAGCTGGGAGTTATTTAGACACAAACTAGACGAACTAATTACCTAAATACGTCGCTGAAAAGAGAGCATGAAATCGAAACAGAAGTCGAAAAGTTAACTAAAAATATTCCAACAGCAGCTTGGTATGCCACTCCTAACATTAACACGACACATCAAAAAGAAAGAGTCCCACCCAATATCCAAAAAAAAATCTCTGAAAAAAGAGGATTTAAAAAACAATGGCAACAAATAAGAACAATAGAAAATAAAGCCAAGCTTAACAAATCCAGTAAGGAGCTAAAAGAGATGATAATGGAAACCAAAAACCAAGGTATTCAAGATTACTTAGAGAGCCTAACACCATCAGAGGCCACAGTTATTCTCTCTGGAAGGCCACGAGAAAACTTAAAAGACCACAACTGCATCATCCACCAATTAAAAATGAAAAAAACAACAAATGGGCTAGAAACGATAGAGAGAAAGCTGAAGTATTTGCCAGACATCTAGAAAAAGTTTTCCAACCATTTCCCTCGCTGTCAACACCAGAAGAAGAAAATGAAATATCAGATTACCTCAAATCTAGATCTTCCCATCAAAAATATTAAAATTAAAAAAATTAAAAGAATAATACAAAAAGAAATCAACATCAAAAAAGCTTCTGGATTTGACCTAATTACAGGAAATTTCTACAAGAGGTTTCAGAAAAGTGCCTAAGATGTGCCTACGGTTACACTATTTTCCAAACTTATGGGAAGTTGCTCAAATAATGATGATTCCCAAACCCGGCAAGAAACCAGCAGATGTCACTACCTATGCTCTTAGTATTTGAAAAAGTATACCTAAAGAGATTAAAACCCTTACTCAAATAACAAAATATTATACCAAATCGACAATTTGGTTTTAGAAACAAACGTGGTACTATAGAGCAAGTGCATAGATTGGTAAATATAATTAACAACTATCTTGAGAAAAAAAAAGGTTCTGTTCAGCTGCATTTCTGGACGTGATCCAGGCCTTCGATAAGGTCTGGCATGAGGGCCTATATTAGAAAATTAAAAAACATTTACCGTATCATCACCTTCAAATATTAAAATCTTACTTAAATAATAGGCACTTCCTGGTAAAACAGCAGAACGACTACACAGATCTATATCCCAAAAACTTTGATTTGCTGTGAGTAAGTTTTTATTATTAATTTGGATTTTATTTGACCGTATTTGGATCATTCGAATTGGAAGAAAAAGTTTGGAAGCAATTATAAAATTTTGGATTTGGATATTTTTAATTTATATTTAGGAGTCTTTTGCTTGCAAAATATGAGGCGTACGAGTCATCTCAATATGTAGGTCCTTTTTCGCAAACAAGAAATAAAGAAAAAAAATTATGTAAGTACTATACTCTATTATATGTATCTTTTAAAATTTAACAATCGCGAGTTAAATCAACCTAGTTGAATCCAGTAGCGTAACCAGCGGTGTTCCATGTGCTCGATCGAATAAGGGCCCGGGTGTTAAAGGGCCCGGTTCTGTCACGCCCAAAGAAATAAAGTAATTTATCTACATAATATAATGTTAAGTGTGCGACTATTATTATAAAAAAAACTTTAGGACCCAGTTTGACTCTAGTGCACAGGCATATGGCTGCATTGTCACTGGTTGAATCACAAAATTAAATTAATTTTTTTAATTTTGCACAGCAGTAAACGATCAAGTTTAATATATCTTGATATCTGCGGTTATCAGATATCTGCCAGACAAGCGGTCTTTTAATCCAAAAAGTTAATACCATAAAATTTACAATAAATTTAAAAAAGTAAGTTATAATAATAATAATTAAAGTCTAATTTTTTTGAATTTTAAAATTTATATTTTGTGATCAAAGGGAAGTTAAGGTACTCGATTGAGAAGTACAATATTTAAACAATGAATTAATTATGATGTCCTGACTGTAACATTGGAGGACTGCCTCCAAACGGAAAAGTTATGTGAATACTACAGATTTCCCTACACAATAAAGAAGATAGAAATGTTGTTTTATGATAGAATTTAAGAATACCTTTATATTATAGGTTTTATTTGCAAAATTCACTAATCGTCGTACCAATTTTTGGAATAATCTACATATAGTTATAATAATACATAATAATTATATAATTAATAGTAATTCCGTACAGGATTGTGTTTTTAAATGCTTACTATTGTAACGCTTTGTATACTGTTAGGCTTCTATACGCAGTAATCATAACTTTTTCTGCTTAAAATATAGTGATAATTTTTAATTTGTAATAATTAATGTAATAAATTGGATAAAAAATTAAAAAAGAACATTAGAAAATATTAAAATGGAATATTTAAAAACCCAAAAAATCTTCAAAATCCCAGGAATCCCAGGAACTGCGACCATCCGAGTTCTATTTATAGAACATATTATATTTTATACATATTTTTATACATATTGTTGACAAATTATTGCCTACCTATTGCCAAGAGGTTTTCATTTTTGTTGTGTACTTAACTCTAGTTAATTTTTTAACTTTAATTTTACATAAATTTAATTTTTAATAAAAAAAATATTTAAATTTTAGAAATAAATTATTGTATACATGCAAAACTATATTACTCTGATATAAGATAATTAAGATTTGACATTTCTTCAAATTGACAAGAAAATAAATAATTCGTTTGAGCAATTACTTCACACGTCATACATACCTACAAATATTATAGGTATTTAAATAAATCATCACTATATTTAGCATTTTAAATAAACAATATAAAACATTTTACAAAAATAATTAATAATTCTTAAAATAAATTATCTCAATCATCTGAAATTTATGGTAGTGCACTACCATTTTGAGTTGTTTGTTCAATATTGTGAACAATTCTAGTGATAAAACGTTTTAGTACGTCTTGCCTCATTTTTCCTACATCCATAACTTCTTCGTGATTTGCTTCATCACAACAATCATAATCGGTGACGCACATATTGGTAATTAAACTAAAAGCCAAAACTGTCATATTGCAGTGTTGTGCTGTAATTACTTCGTGAACAGTGGACATGCCCACAGCATCAGCTCCCAGCATACCCAACATCTTCAATTCGGCCACAGTTTCAAAACTGGGTCCCCCTATGCAAGTATAAACACCTTGGTGAACATATTTTGCAATTCCTTCTTCAGTAGCAATTTGAATTGCTTTCTGAATCATTTTTTTATTGTAGGCCATGTTCATTGGAGGAAATCTGGGTCCAAAACGATCGTCGTTGGGTCCTTGAAGAGGATTATTACCAGCAAATCCCATCATGTTGATGTGATCTTTAACCAGCATAATATCACCAACACTATATTTTTTATTGAGTCCCCCAGCAGCATTAGTAACGATAAGGTGGGTAACACCAATAAGTTTCATTACACGAACTGGTAAAGCGCACTTCCATAAAGGATATCCTTCGTAGTAATGGAATCTTCCTTGCATGCAAATAACCGGAACATCGGCCAGGTATCCAAAAACAAGTTGTCCTAAATGTCCTTTCACTGTACTAAGTGGAAAGTTAGGTATGATCTCGTAGGGGAATTTCAGTGGACTTGACAAAGCTTCTGCTAGAGCACCTGAAAAAAGTCGGATTATTAGTATTTTTTAAAATGCGTGTTAGACATATTCGAATATTTTTTTTTTGAAATAAGAGTAAATAAATGTATTATACCCTCGTTCCAATACGCACCCATGCCCGAGCCACAGATAATACCAATTTTGGGTGTGCATGGTATTCGTTCCAAAAGAAATTGAGCTGTTTCGGTGAGAGTTTCAAAGCTGAACCTAAAAATAGGATTATTGAACTATAAATTTTACTTAAATTAGAATTTTTAATTCCATTATTTGTATTCAATAAGTTCCTATTAAGAGAATTAAAAGCTTATAAAATAAGAGTAAATCTAGCTAATGATACAGATTTAATTAAAATCTCATTAGAATGTTTTAAAAATTGCACTTTAATGCTTTCATTACTTTGTTTCCAATAAATTAAGAGATTTAAATTTTTATTTTTAATTAAAAAGTTGCAATCGCTATTGGAACAAACGTTGCAGTTTTGAATCTAAATCCGCTCGATACATGCTATTCAGAAATGGATTTTCTAAAAATATATTCAAATGTTGCAAACACCTCTCTTTTTTGTTTCCTCGCAAAAAGAGTATGTGATAAAGTTTGTCAAAAACTTAATATTTGAAAAGAGAAATTACCAATAAATTCGTATAATTAAATGTAATGTGTAAAATACGAATTTTTCCCACCGTCACAAATAATTGATTTGGTCTATGAAATAATGTGGGTTGTTGTGCTTTAATTGTATTAAAAATTCAAACTAAAACTCCACATTTACATCATCCAAAGTAGAAACTGCAGCTCCTACTTTTGAACTCTGAATAACACGGAATGAGAAAATCGATTGGGACTAAATTTGGAATCTAAATTTGATAACTGATGCAAAAAATTAACCATGTTAAAAAGTAAATATTTATTATTAGAATCAAGCTTTTGATAAACCGAACGGAAAGTTGTAAATATCAAGACTTTTTGCTGACTATGGAATAAATATCTTGCTGACGTAGGTCTTGGACACTGGCACATTAACTTTACCCACGTCATAAATTTATTGTTATTATCTGAAAATTTAAAACGCACTTCAAGATTAACAGTCGAAAACAATTTTTTATTGGGTGTTTGTTTCCATTTTTTTTTTAATTTGACAAATAATAATAACAAAATATCGAAATATACTATTATTATTTATACTCAACATATTATTTACTATGTTCCACTATCGCCTCGTCATACTTTCAGTCTGTCTTATAATAATTAATATAGTTTCTTTTACAATGCAAATAGTTAGTCAGGGCGGGAAAAATTGTTTCACGAATAGTAACAGGTTATGAGCTCATGGGAAAGCGTGGTTATCTTTAAATTACAATTTTTGTAAATATACCAGACAAAACTAAACCGAGTTTAAGCTAAACTTGAATAATCACCTTGCTGAGTTTATCTGATTAATCCAAATTTAGTTAAACTCGTTTTGTTTTTGCTTGGTAGCAGAGGCTTGTTTTGAACCTGGGAAGATTGAAGTAATAAATAGTACTTTATTGAGATGCTGAGTTTAGTAATATCTTTTTTTTATGTGTCCTTGGTGTGTATTGACCTATCCTACAATTTGATATAAAGATTTATTTTTTTGATTATATTAACCTTGATATTCACAAGTGCGTATTGAGTTTCCATATCTAGCCAAGTGAATACAAAAGATCTGAAGTACCCTGCAATTACTTAATTGAAAATGTACTCCAAAAATTAATTTAAATATATTATTATTGATATTCTTGTAAATGGCGTCCAGTTCTTTTTTTATTAATTTTCACAATCCATTTTGGAATCTAATGGATTTTCCGCTATGGCTATAGCTTCAGCATAGCTGCCTCTTTGCAATGTTGTAAAAGTTATAAATATTTAAAAAAGAAAAGGTCAAAAAGACGATATAAATAAATTAAAATTAAGAAATGGTATCGCAATACAAATGTTTTTTATTTAATTTAAACTTATGGAAAATTATCGTAAATAAAGTAATTTCGAAATTTCAAAATGTTGCAATCTTTTGCAGTAATCCAATTAATACAATCTCACTTTTTTTATAATAACCTAGCAGGTGATAACAAACACCGTATCGTTTAAAGAATTACCAAATAATGGAAAAAAAATGTATTTTATCTAAAATGGCATTTTGATTATCAATTTATTTATTAGCAATTGAATTTTAAAATAACATTCAGTAACCCAATTTGGCGAGATAAAATAAATGTTTTCTTATCTGTTTTTTTCAAAAACAAAATTGCAAAATTTATTTATGCACGTATATTACAATTACGTAAAATTGATAACAAAATATTCCTACTTTACAAAAAAACAAGAAAAACTACTAATACAACTATTATCGCATGGACCCCCCAGTGATAAACTAATTTTGATAAAAAATTATTGTTTATAGTGACGATAAGATTTTCAATTTTTTTTGTAATCTTGATTATCATTCAATTGCTAAATTAAACCTTAACCCAAGTGAACCTAATTTAAATAAACATCGTTTCAATTAGCTATGACTTTTTAAAAGTACCATTTACAAACATTTTGAAATTTGAAGTAAATTTTCATAATCAAACTTTTTGAAAAATTTTAATATTTCTTGCCTTCACGAACCAAGTTTACACTAGGCACTTATGTTTCTTGAAAACTTCCCAATTTCCGCAATTTATAGATCAAACTGTGTTTTCCCGCTCTGTAATAATTATGTCCACTTAAGCTTGATTGTCACAATGCTGGTTTTAGAGTTAAAGAAATAAATGAAAATACTAAATATACTTTTAATAATGAAACAATAAAAATAAGAATATTTCAATATTCCAATAAGCCTTAAACCCCTTTTAATCATCAAAAACAAACTTTAATAATTAAAAGGTTATTTTTTTTTAGATTTTCAAAAACCTAACTTAAAAAAAATAAGACTTCATCCAAATGATGTCATCCAAATAAAAAATAAACATTATTTTAAAACTGGAAGAAGTACTCTCTTAGAAAAATAATTTAATTCAACTTCGTAAAAATAAACAACATAATTAATTAAAACATAATTTTAATAATTTTTTTAACTTTTGAAGATTCTAGAAAAATAAAATTTTGATAATAGTGGTTATTATCTACTTCATTTAACAGGCGGATATGGGATTTGAACCAAAACCAAAAATTGTAATAATTGTTTTAAAATAAGAAAACTTACATGAAGTTTTGATCGTCTTGATCTTTTATTTCTTTTGTTCCATTAATCACATTGTTCTTCGAGGCACCATTGAGGTTGCACGTATTGGAATCTACCTTGTTCATTTTAATCGCAAATTAATAAAATTATTAAAAATATATCACTTGGGTTTGTCACGTCAGAATTTAAATTAACTTTTAGAAAATAAGTCGGTCGGTTCTTATATATGTATGTGTGCTTACGACACTGGTAGATATGTATATCAATATAGCAACAATATACATAATCTCAGCCGCTAAATAAACCAATACAAAATAATTATTGTAAAGTATGTGATGCAATATAATAATTATTAATAAGTTAAATTGTTGGATTTAAACCGATGTCAATGAAAAGATAAACTTATTTAAGTTAAACAATCATGGTCAGTAAAAGAGAGAATTCAGAATTATAATAACTGCGTATTAGCTTCCATAAAAACTACTTTTGTTGATTATTTTCGATTTATTTATACCAATAAACTATAAAAAAAATCTAATGTGTTTTCTACCTTTAACATCAAGAAAACGTGAGTTTTCAGCAAGTGAAATTTAAAAAACCAACAGTTTTAGTTTTGTCAAAAATAAAACTCAGAAAATTAGTTAAAGCGCGACGATAAAAAAAAAAACAAAAAGTGATTTTGAGTCTTGTAGCAAAATTTATTTGTATGTAGTCCACGCTGGAGATAACTAATAAAATAGATTTCTCGGAAAATCAATGTGCTTCTACGTTTTAAATCTTTTGAAGTAGACAGCAAATCAACAACCGGTACAGCCTAGAAGATATCAGGCGGTATTTTCCCGGAGTTTCTACATTCTTATTTTTATTTGTATTGTTTTTGTTGCTGTTATATAATACAATCGACATACATTTAAAAAAAATACAAAAAAAATTCATAATATTGAATGAAATTTTCATCAATATGATAAACCATTTTTTTCAGTGTAGGAACATTTGAAAAGGACATCGGAAACAAAATCTGAAGATGAAGAACCCATGTTTGAACTTTATTTACTTTTTTGGTGACAACTCTGTTTAGCTTAATCGAGGTCTTAATTTTGACATTTTCGAGTTTCATCTTGCGCAACTCTTCATCAAAGTTTTCGTTGCAATATAATCTACAATCCTAAAAAATAAGAGTTACGTGACGTATCGCAAACCGAGAGATTTGACGATTCCGTTTAATTTATTATAAAACTAAACTTGTTATAATATATGAATTTCCCAATTTCCAAGAACTATTTCGCATATTTCCTAAAAAAATAATATTTTCCTTTAACCCAGACAGTTTCTTATTTTTCTTCGTTCATGTAAATTTTTAATGCCTCTATTAAAAAACTTAATAGAGGGGGGTTATGGGGATCATGACCCCCCCTTAAATCCATAATTGTGGCTAAATAAAAGCTTATCTAAAGTGTAAAAAGTGTTTATATTATTTAATTTATTTAAATTAAGAAAAAACTAATAATATCCATGAAAATCTTAACTTTTCACATACGTGCTTCTAAGACAATAAAAAAAAATCGCCTGCGGCGCATTTCGCTGGCGCGGTCATTAGACCACGCGTATTTATTCATACCCAGTGCAGGATTTACGCTTAGGCCCGTGAGGCCCGGGCCTAGGGCGGCAAAATTCTAGGGGCGCCTAAACTTTAACAGTAAAAATTTGATTCGGCTTTGCTTTGCTGTGAATATATGAACAAATTTCAGTAAAGTATTTTTAAACAATTATTAATAGGTAGAAAGGTAGTATTACATAGTAAAATAAATTGAATTGTTTTTGTAACGTCGTTTATGCATGATTACCAAAACTACGTATTTATGGTTTCACATAAGTATTTTATTTCCTATGTGAGCGTTTTTTTATGACAATAATCTCAATAACTTGAGGAAAAAATGTGCTAGCACCTTGACAGTTTTTTCACAAATCTACATTGAAACTGGGGGTGGGCCTAATATTTTGGCTCCAAGAGCTAGCTCCCTAATCTATATACAGCGACTCATAAATCATAATGAAATCCGGACGCTCTTATGTTAACAATGCTGATTGCCAGTTTTGAAGCCCTTTTTTGGCATATAAAAATCGATTTTACAGCAAAACTTTTTAAAGGTTTTTTGTTGCAAATTTCAATGCCTTTAATTTTATTTATATACATATTTTTATTTTGTTGTGCCATTTCTGACTGACAGCTGCTTAAACAAGACTGTAAAATACGAAAAATATTGTCATCTATATCTCGGAAACGGTACGACCAAATAGAAAAATTTATATGAACAAAAATGTAGAGAATTAAATTTACAAGAAAAAACGCCTATTAATTTTTTTATTTTGTAGCACCATTTCCGAGATACAGATGGTAATATTTTAGTATTCTACCGAGTCTTGTTTAAGCCGCTATCAGTCAGAAACGGCGCTAAAAAATTAAAAAATGTATATAAACAAAATTGAAGGCAATGAAATTTTTAACAAAAAACGTCTAATAAGTTTTGCTGTAAAATTGATTTTTATATGCTAAAAAACGGCTTCAAAACCGCAAATTTGCATTGTTAGCATACGAGCGTCCGGATTTCATTATGAGTCACTGTAGCTAGCACCCAAATATTAGAGCTAACACCATTACAGGCTTTTCGGTTAGTTGATGTTTTCCTGAAAGCAAGAAAAACAAAATTGATGTGATTAGTCATAAAGAATTCATTCATTGTTTCCTGTAAGAAATTTATTATTTACTTATAAGAAATTTATATTTAGATTAATACACCTCAAAATAAAATACAGTCGACTTCGAGTCTCAAAACAGTGAATAGTGAACGTCATGTGTGTTTTTTAATATTAAATGGGAATTTTTATCTTATTTTTTCTTTTCATAGCATAACAAAGAATGAAGAAAAAAATTCTTATAGTATAAATAAAAAGAGAGAAGAAAGAAATAAATTGGGAATTAATATTTAAAAAGCAAATATAGTTTTTGTTTTTCGTTAAACACTGTTTCGAAACGTATTTTTTATATTCGTATATAAATGTTTTATTTATAATAATTGCTATCAAGCAAACAGGGTGCCATATCGGACAGGGCCTACGGCGAAGGCGACCCTAAATCCGCCACTGTTCATACATAATGAATATCCACTACCTGTGACCCCCCCGTTGCCAAAAGTCTAGATCCGCGCCTGAAATTCGTATAGCATAACATGTCGAATATGCTCTCTTGTGGCTTCAATTCTGTTTAAGTTACTCACAAAAATATTCGGCCCCTTCGTAATATCGCAAGAAATTTGTTATATTTTCTTTATTTAAAAAGGTACCATCTAGTTTTAATAAAATTTAATAAGCTATTTATTAAGGTTATCCAAAACACACAAAAATTTGGAAAAAAATATATGCATACAAAGCCCATAAGGCTTTAAAAATAATAGTAAGAAAACCAACGCAACAAAAATATTCGGACGCCTTATAGAAAATTGCTGATTATTAAAGATATTTATAAAAAAAACAAGTTTTATTAATATGTAGTGGCATAACCTTTTTGTCTTATAACATCCTGTAAACGTTTGAGAATATTACTAATGATTTTTTGCAAATAATCCTTACTAATGATACTCCATTCTTCTTGAAGTCTTTATTTAAGTTCAGTTTTCGTTTTTATGGGGGATAATCGAATTTTTCCGTTCAATTCGTCCCATATGTTTTCAAATATAACAAATTTCTTGCGATATTACGAAGTGGCCGAATATTTTTGTGAGTATGATGTATATGATGCACTACAAGAGCTATATTACTGACCTGCATATTGCTTATTACAGGTTATCAGATAGCAAGGTATTTTTATAATTTATTGGAATATACCGCATTACTTATGGGGTGATCTAATATTTTAAGATTTAATTCAAGTTATTTCCAACTGTAAGCCGAAACCTCTACTCCACAAGTACTATAGCATGATAGCGCACTTGTGCTATTCAGAACACAGAACAGAAATCCCGGGATTCCCCGTAGAAGTTTTAAGCGTAGATTGATAACAAATTTGGGAAGCAGTCATGGTTAAAAAATTTGATTTAATTATATTTAATATTTGGACCAGAGTTTTTCTTTGAGAAAATCATGGCATTGTTTTTTTTTAATATATTAATTTTTGGTCTTCAACGTCAAAGTGATTTAGACTTCAGTCTTAAACAGATTATATTGAATGTTTATATCGTCTCATATTCTAGAATTTAAGATACACACACCAACCTATTGTTACTACTATTGTAAGAAAATGAAGTATTAGTACATTGTTGGTGTTTTTATTTATTGTGCATGGAATTTTATGAAAACTGACTACTCGCAAACTGTCAGGAAAAAATAGTGATTGTTCTTCGGGTCGACGTGATTTTTATGAGCATTGTAAAACGTAGGTACGTATACCTGCTACCATTCAAAAAAATTCAATTATAATATATTAACCTTGGCGACTTGAACCATACTTTTGTTATTGCTTTAGAATATCTTGAGGTGCAAAATTGAAAATTAGCAATTCTAAGCAGAGGGCACGGTTAAAGACATTTTGAATAACATAAAATGGATTTGTAAAACTAGAGGAGTTTTGTTCGGCAGGTATATTTGTATATCACTTATTTAAATTTTAATTTTTAAAACAAACATTTTTGTGCTGCGTTTTACGTGCGTAAGATTTGTGCGATATTAAAAAATGTTCTTTCGAAGAGACGAGCAATATATTAGTTATGTACAGTGGCAACTATTTTATTTGCTATGAGAAGGTGACGTTAAATAGACCACATTTTGACGTTAAATTAACGTTTTTAGTATTATGTGCTTATTTGGTGTATATTTAAAACTTTTAATTTAATACATAATCAAGTTTACACTATTAATAAGGTAGATACTTACTGAAAGGTGCATGCATGCAATTTTTATATAAGAAAAAATGTTCTTTACATTTACAAGGAACAAAATGTATTTAATAAAATAGATCACAAAAGATCAGTGGTGGATTTCCCATAAGGCACAGTAGGCACGTGCCTAGAGCGGCAGAATTATCTGCAAAATTAAAGCGGCAAATATCAATTTAAAGATATTTTTATTCCGCTTCTAAAGATACCTAACACTTGATATGTTGATTTTTTATAATTGGCAAAAACTCACTAATAAAATGCAAAAAAAAAAGATTTTAAAAATAATTTTAGTTGCCCTGATTGACTTTTATTGCAATTGATTTTGTTTGAAAACCAACAATTTCCAACAAATTACTTTGACAGATAACAAGTAGAAAGATTACAATTACACAGTACCCTCAAAAAATTTACTCTATTTCTAATAGAGATCTCTAAACTCTAAGAGAGATCTATAAAATGTATTTACTAAAACACGCTTTAAAATGCTACCGCATGTTATTAAGACAGGAAATTTTAAAAATTCTAACCCAATCCAGTTTGTACGAAACAATCTTAAAAAGAGAATGGCAAAATTTGTGTCAAGAAAAACTTAAAAAATTGGTAGAAAGAATGCCCCGAATTACACGTGCTGTAATTAAAGTGAAATTCATTCTTCGATGAAAAAAAGGTGTAAATATTTTTGATATGTCGTTTTAATTTTAATGTTTTTTTTTTAATAAAATATACTAAACAAATTAGAAAAGCGAAAGGTCGCTTATGAACACCTTCATAACAAGTTTTTGGTTCTTTTTAACATGGCAAAGTTGGATCAGACTGAAATTGGATTATCTGCAACCAATCTTCAAAAATGCTATCCTGAAGATATCGAAACTACATTAGTTGGAGAATGTTAACATTTTCGAAATTATTTGAAGATAATATCGATAAAAAAATGTATCATTGAAATGCTCAGTTGGATGTATAAAGGATTAGATAGCCTCTATCCTAATGCCGACATTGCTTTATACGGATATTTTTAATAAAATATATAGAAAAATAATAAAAAAATACGGATATTTTTCGGAGAAAGATCTTTTTCTTGTTTAAAAAGGATCAATAATTATTTAAGATAGAGGATGACGCAAGAAAGGCTCAATAGCTTGGTAATACTATTACTTTATATCTAGCAACTTTTTTTTCCTTTAACTAGGGCGGCAAAAACTTCAGTGCCTATGGGCGGCAAAAGTATAAATCCGCCTCTGCAAAAGATGCGCACAGAAGTAGTTACCGAGACCCGAGGGGTCTGGAATACCCCCGTAACCTATAGTAATTTGTTGTCAAAGCATAGAAAAATTATTATCGCCCTATCCGAAACAGCCATCTATTGAAAAACAGAAGAAGTAAAATTTTAATTTTCTATATCAGTCCAGCCGTCAGGTAGCGCAAAAAAAGGATCTGCATGAAGATCAATGAAGATACAGCAGATTAAAACCGCAACAGCAGTCAATTTCCAAATCCTACTTACTCTAAATCTTAAATTGGTCATATCCTGTACATCTTATACTGAACTCTGACAATATTTTTCATAATAATTTTAATATAGTTATAAAAACAATGTTGTCAGAGAAAATTCTACATGAGAGTATAAAAAAATTATTATTCCAGTCGATCTATTTTTTGAGCTTCTTTATAGGACCTCGATTTTTACCCCAAAAAAACATTGTTTTTGGAATGGCTATAGCCCAGAAATTAAATAAACTCGAACAATGACTTTTTTATACTTTTACGCAAAATTTACTTTAATTTTTAATTAGAGATTTAAGCAAAAAAATGAACTTCTGAGTTATTTCTATGCAAAAGTACCTAATTACTGGACTAGAACGGCAAGTGATATCTTGACATAAGCTGATCCAAATCCCATTTTCATGTGGTCTCCAAGTTCAGTTTTAATAAGCATTTTGTTCCTTTTCTTTAAGGATTCAATCTCTGTAATTAATATTATTCTCACACAGGCACTAACACCCTTTCCCACACACAGATTTAGGAAGCTTTAAAGTTGGATTACAATGCTTATCCTACTCGTACCTACAAAAGTGAAGCAAACCTTTTGGGTAAACTCCAATCAATTACCTTTTACCATTTCTTCCTTCTTGAATCGGTAAGCAAATCTTAAAAGTTGCATATTATTAGTATTTCAAATATGTTTTGATAAATTGAAAAATATTTCCACTAAAAAAATATGATAAAACTAAAATATCAAATAAAAAATTACATAATTCAACACAGCCTGTTTTATTATGTTGCCTTATTAATTTTATCAGTCATTTAAAAAATTGCAACACTAATGAAAACCAACTTGAAGAAAAGAAAAAAAGACATTTAAAAAAGAACATTAAATGTATTGCAGTCAACAAATAAATTCTAAAAATGATATACAATACATAAAAATATTACACTAAAATAATATTTGAATTATTTGTTCGTTGTGAATTAAGGTTAAAAGTCACTTAGGTCAACAATGTAATATGTTTATAACCGTAATGTCTAAACCATAAATAAATTAAAAAAATTACTTATTACAAAATTAATAGATAAAATTTAAATCGTAAACAATTTCAAATCACGTTTCCATTATTCTATTATTATTGTAATACCATTCATTTTACAAATCCGTTATTATTATATATTATTTATTGAAAGTATTTACTATAAATTGTTGAAAATTTAAATACAAAAGTTTTAAAAACTAATTACAAAAATGTGGTTTAAAAAAGCTGCCATAAAACGTTCCGTTCACCTCAACAGTTCAAGCAAACGAAATAAATAATTTGAGCAAAATAAAATACGATTAAAATGAAAAACAAGCAACGAAATATTAATTGGTCCCAACATAATGAAACCAACATCGAATGTTTAGAAATTATATGTGGTAATATTTCTTAAACTAGTTCTATTTTTGTACTTCAATTTAAAATGTGATTGCCACTTTCTAAACATTCAAAAAATTGTCTTTTAAAAATTTTATAACAACCAAATACAAATTCCTTCCTACTTACTTAGATATTAAAAAATACAAAATGAACAATTAAATAAATAATTTGATCTTACATAAATAATCACATCGAATAAAAAAACATTAGAAATTAACAATAAATTAAAAAGGTGAGGAACAAGTAGTAATAAAAAAGTGGGGAGTTAAAGATAACATCTAAGTACCCATAGGTCTAAAATACTTTAGTACCGTTAAAATTATCAATTAAGTACAAATACTTTTAAAATTTAAAATACTTACATAGTTAAGGTACCAAAAGAGTGAAAGTTATTTTTTTAAAATCAGATAGCAATCACACAAACTCAAATAACATACAAATACTTATCAAAACTTTATAGTCTGTTATAAGAGCTTACCGAGACTACGATACAACTTCCTCTGTCCCATATACACGACGGGAACTTCATTCATTACATTAATATGGCAGGATTGGCACCAAACAAAGTACCAATTATCTAGAATATTTTACATTTACTAGAACCATTTACAAGTCTATATTTGGCTTTAATTTCATTCACTAAATCTAAGATATAAATACTTGATTTAAATACCACCAAAGACTATTTATTACTTCACATTATTTCTTTTTACTGGCCGCTTTTTCTGCTATTTTTTCCGCTTTCCTCTGCAATTTTTCCTTTTCTTTCTTGCCTTTTTCCACCTGCTTGCGCTCCTTTTCGGCTTGTAATTTTAATTCTTTAACTTTTCGTTTCAAACGATTTTTGTCGTCACCACATATACCTAAGATTTTAAAATCGGCCGAGGTGAGTTGCATTAAGGCTGTTCCATTGACTTGCAGCTCCAGAAACTTTGTTATGTGATGCTCTAGTCCCAAAGCCAACAACCAGTGACACACCTAATTCATAAATTAAAAGATTTTATAGAAAAAAAAAAAAAAAATCAAGAAAAATTTGTAGTGCAGGGACGCGCCAAGAATAGTTGGCGTCTAGGTACAATTCAATTTTGCCACCCCTACACATTGATGTTCTGCAACTTGCTACTGATGTGATTCTGAATCATCGAGTTTAATTCAATTGGATTCCCAATTTTCTCTAAATAAAAATAGTTTTGTTTTTTATGTTTTGGCCTCTTTGACATTTTTTCAGTTATTAAAAGAAACTGGATTAAGTCTTACTTGAGCTCTCATGATTATGGCTATACAGTGCAGACTTGATAATCCGGAATAATTAAATTGTTAAAAATTATAAAAAAACATAAATAAATAATACTCTGTTAATTATTATTTTATTTTCAAAATATAAAAATAATAAAAATTCGATTTTTCAACAATTTTTACTTAATTTAATCTATAACTGGAAAGCCGTTGATTTTAGATAGTAGAAGGTTAGAATCTTGTGTGTAGATAGTTTAGAGTGG
This sequence comes from Cantharis rufa, assembly GCA_947369205.1. Taxonomy (NCBI): domain Eukaryota; kingdom Metazoa; phylum Arthropoda; class Insecta; order Coleoptera; family Cantharidae; genus Cantharis; species Cantharis rufa. Next base: position 12,398,232 of record OX376303.1, read on the forward strand.
CACCGACAGTGTAGTCAAAGAGTTTTATTTTTTCGATTTGGTTAAATGTAACTTGTTGAGCTTATTTTCACAAATAACTAAATTATAGGTAAAAATACATTAATATAAAAATTACCTATAAAACACAGAAAATAGAAAGATATACTCAAAGAAAATTGTTTCCGTCAACAAATTCAAAACAACCTGTAGCCAACTTAATTTCTAGTTTTTGTGGAAACCGAGTAAGTAAAATAAAAACCAATAAGAATTTAATTAAAATCTTGTGCTTTTTTTTTTATTTTAATTTTGAAAACATCCTTAAGCGCGTATTACATTATCACATTTTCGTCAAACTTTGGTCAAACAAAAAGTAGCGCGTGTCACACTTTTGTTCAACTTTTCCATCAAACTTTTGAATAATCATGCGCATTGCTGCAAAGCTACGCTTGTGCCAACCTAGGCACATTTCTAGGTTTAGTTTCCAGTTTCACCACAAACATATCCCCACCCAAAAATTTTCATCAAACTTTGGTTCAACTTTTTGTCAAACATTTGACAAGAAAGTTGAACGAAAATGTGACCAAAATGTGATAATGTAATACGCGCTTTAGTTCTTTGCAAAATTGTATCTGTCGATCAGTGGCGCAGCCAAGGGGGGCTAGGGTGCTATAGCCCCCCCCCCCAAGACACTCTTTTTTTTTATGATAATCTTTTTTAATGATCGTAGTCGCTTTTTTATCGGTGCAATGAAAAATTTTTTAAACAAAAAAATTATTGTGTTTAAATTTTAATTTAAGGTAACAGTGGTAACACAATAATTATACTCGAAAATAAGATGAACACGCCTTTTTTTCCGAAAAATTTTCGCCTGCGGCGCGTCCTAGACGCAGCTCGCATCCCTTAGTCCCCCCCCCCATAACAAAATCCTGGCTGCGCCACTGCTGTTGATGAAGGATGTGTTGGAAGTAATATTTATCTTTAAATAGAATTTGTAACCGATTGCCTAATAATTTTTTTATTTTTGTCTCTAAAATTTTGTATTATTTTCCAGTGTGAGCCACAGGAAGGAAGAACAATCTTTAAGTTAGGTTTACCAACCTGGCCATAGTGCTACAACTGATAAATCCTAAAACATGATAATTCAATAATTTTAATTCACAGTGCATTCTTCTCCTGAACACACCGGCATATTAAAAACTGTTTGATTCAGAATCCACACCAAAAACATATTCAGATATAATTACTATCAAAATTGTTTTTAGACATTTCTGTAGAAATTATTTTCTCGCTTTTGCCGCTACTTAGGGTCCTATCGACCTGGTGTTGCGCCTCTGGCACTTCCTTGGCGCGGCTCTGGTTCCTGGTCTCACTAACTTACTTGTTCTTTACTCCACTCGGAAACGGGCGCAGATTGCCAAAAATGGGAACTTCTTTTTTCACTATTAATACTCGAGCATGATAAACTAAGATCAGATGGATGTGTCCAGCTTGAATCGTGTCGCGAAGGTGAAACTGAACCTGAAGATAGACTAGAAGGTGATGGAGGAGTGGGTGATGTAGCACCTTGATGTTGCCATGGGGTAGTACCTGGAGGCGACAGAGTTACTGGGACAACTTTTTTAACTGAAATAAAAGGAAGCATTTCTCAAACGACTAACAGAGTATGCCCAATGGGACATCAACTTACCCTTAGCGTTGGCTTCACTTACAGCTTGTCTAATTTCTTCTAACAGATGCTGAGCCGTTCTATTTTTTTCACTTAAGTCGTCCGAAGAATTATTAAGGCTTTCGCCACCTATACGTTTTTCTCTCTCTGCTAACACCTTAAGAAAAAAACGGTAATCAAAAACTTTTTCCAAAACTTACAACATACCTGTTTTAATTGTTCGGCAAGGGATGCTGGGGGGCCCAAACCCATATTAGCACCTTTATTTGGAACACCCGCCCAAGGATCAGGACTACTTTGATGCTGATGTATGACACCTTTTTGTACACGTGCGTATAAAACATTTGAGTTCAAACTTTGACTTTGGGAATATTCTAAGGAATTTTGTGGAAAATAATTGTTATATTCAGCACTTTGTGAACTATATTGAGCACTTTGAGATCCATATTGCACATTTTGTGACGAGTCCGATCCTGTATTAAAATTACATGGTCGTGACACACTGTTATTACTATATTTTGATTCAGAACAGTAACTTTCGTTTTGATTCAACGAAGCACTATCAGATAATTCGTCTGCCGAGTTGTAACTTTCGTCTAAACCATAATCCGAACTACTGTTGCTCATGGAACCTTTTTTTCCACTGGGCAACTGACGATTAGCGAGTGCTCCTCTAGTAGCCAATTCAGCTTTACTTTTACTTGCCGAAATATCCAGCAGTTCATGTGGTGGAACAGCTTTATCAAACTCCTCTTTGATAGGCAATTTACGTTCCACTGTTGCAGTCTTATCGCCATCTTCCGGACTCGTGTCCGAAATTTCTGTATCTGAAAATTCAGCCTCAATTGTTTGATAGAGCGGTTTGGGCGGCTGCCGTCGACTCAACTCCGGTGTGAGCTGTTTCAAATTTATGCTATCATAGGGCAAACCGATAGGAATACCAGCCTTTCTTTGTGTTTCCAACAAATCCTGCTCCAAAGCGATAATTCTGTCTTTGAGATTTTTGACAAGCGAGTTATATTCGGTGTCCTTCTCTTGAAGAACTTGCTGATAAAATTCTTCTCTATGAATCATGTCCAATTCACGTTGTTGGAATTCTCTGACCAATCGCTTAGCTTTGTTGTATTTTTTTTCTAGAACCAGGTACTGTCCCTGGGATTGCTCAAGCATGTTTTGGTAAGTCATGACTTCTTTTTTGGTGAAACTTAATTTGCTTTCTGCTTCCTTTAGTCTCTGATGACTCTGTTTTAATTTTTCTGAACTCTCAGGATCACCACCACTTTGTTCCATTAACTAACACAACAAATTAAATATTTTAGTTAAAATGGTAAAAATATGAAAAGATTATTATGTATTCTAAGTATCACTGGGTGGGTGAATATTATCTTAAAACAATATTCTTATCTAATTATTTCACATGTGCATTTAAATAATTTTAAATTTTAGTTTCAGATAAAATGAGTGGAACAAGTTAATATTTAAATTACCTTCGAAATTAACTTCCGAGTGTTGGTATTAGTAATGTTCAAATAAGTACATTATACCACCATAAATAAATTATGATAATATGAGCTAAAATTTCAAATTTTTATTTGATTTCCCACCAGCAATTTGGGCAATCAGGTTCAAGTACATATACATTTTTTTAGTTTTTGGCGGTTTGAGTAGCTTTATTACAATAAAACATTTTAAACTATTCAAAAATCACTTACCTTCAATTTTAGTTGGGCAACTTCTAGCTCAGCATTGTTAAGTTTCCTTTGAGTCTATTAAGAACACACAAATACAAAACAAAACTTAGTTAATGTTTCAAAATTCTGTTATATGAGAATTTAATTATAAATTTAAGCAGTTAATTTAGCATTCAAAAAATTCTTTAAAAATATAAAAGCTATTGGATTTGTCAAGTCTGTGAATATAAAAATCAACCTATATAAAGAGAAGCTTAAAAATTATTTATGATTCTTTACACCCAATTTTGAAAAACCAAAGTAATTCAATCAACAAAATTTACGTACCTCACTGAGCATCATCCTTAAAGATTCAACGTCATTGAAATCTCGTGATTCGTGGTCATAAGAATTTTCATTAACAGATGAAGAACTAACTGTCCCATCAGATATGCTACTGTTTCCAGAACCTATAAAATATTTCAAAAGTTATAAAGAAATTTCAATTCAAAATAAAAACAAACCCATTATCAAATTTGCAGTATCATTTTGGTGTTCACTTTCTAAAAGTCGGCGACGCTCTTCTCTATCTCTATCGGCCATCAAGGATTGCTTTATCAATTGTGCTACTTCACTATTTTCAGGATCTTTTTCCCTTCCAATACTAAATTTGACCAATCCGGAAGTGTTCCTTAAAACACTCGCAGCGTAAGCTTGAGTTACACCCACCAAACTTTTACCATCAACTTCAATGATTTGATCATTCACGTGTATACGTCCGTCTCTTGCTGCTGCCCCATTTGAAGTTATGGTTTTCACAAATATACCCAATTTTTCCAACCCTGCATCGGCTCCAACTCCCATCCCAATTATACTCAAACCTAATCCTTCTGGTCCTTTAACTAATTCAACTGGAAAAACGTCCATTTTCTCCACCCGCTTCTCCAGCTCGTATTCAGCTGAAGCAGCCACTGGATCGACATCTTCGTTCCTAAAACAGAACTTGTATAATGTTTCGAGGTTTGTTTGAAGATTTTTACCTTCTATCATAGTCGGATACGCTAAACGTAGAGAATACTGTAATAGGACCAGTCGAAAACTTCACTTTCGACGACTTTCTTATATAAACAGGATAATCGAGATCATCGTCCTCGTCTTCTTGAGGTAAACCAGGCACTTCCATAAAAAAATGACCATCTTCGTAATAATGCACTCCGTGTTCCACCCCAATAACTTTAATGCGTTGAGGTTGAAAATCTTTATGAGTTTCTGTAGTTGTTTCCAAATTGCTCTCTGATAAACTTGCAACTGAATCTACAAGCAAAATTATCAAAAAATAATTATTGGATTAAATAAAATAAAATTACCAATTAGACCAGAGTCAGATATACTGGTTTCCATTTTTGAAGAAATCAAGCCATCGTCGTAACTTGAAACATCAATACTGGAAATCGATTCTTTCATAATACACGGAGCCGACGTTGCATCTTTGCTACAAACTGGTCCAGCACTATCGTTGTATGATCCAGCCATAGATTCGGTATAAGAATCTTGAAATGATGGATCCATACTATTGAGTGATTGAGGACCAGTCGAGTCTAGCAACGAATTGGGTCCTGAAGAATCTTGAAGTAGCGAACTTGATGCATTTGGATGCCACTGACCGTTTCTATTATCCACTGGACTTAATAAACGAGTTACTTCCTGTGCCTCTTCATCAGATAAAATTTCCTGCCTGCAGAAACAAATTTTTACTTTCTGCTTATTAAAAAATAAATAAATTATAATAATTATCCTCAATATGTGCTAAATTATATCAATTTCAATTAAAGAAACTATAATGAAGTGGCAGAGCTCGACAAGTTCACGTAAGCTCGCGTAACCTAATTAATTATCATTAAACGCATTTCCTATTAATAAATAATAATAATAATTATAACATACAATAATTCACTATTTTATCTGCTAATATATAAATTTAAATGAGAAGTTTAAATGAATACTGATGTGAATTTGATTAACTCTCAGACTGAAATTAATAATTACGAAATATTAACCAACTAAGACATATAATTATTTTAATTAATTAATATTATCTAATTTTAATAATAAATATGTACATACATACACAGCTGCACGATAATATAAACTGAAAATTAATTAAAACAGAAGATGTAAATGCAAGAAATAATCTCGGCATTGTTGTTATAAACTCTCAGAAAGAAATATGTAGTATGTGTTAGATTAGATTAGTTACTTTTAATTAAACTGCTCTCATTGGGGATCAAACCCAAAAATTTAAAAATTGCCTGGGAACTTACCACATCATCGGAGAATGAAAATATCATAAAAAATAGTATAAAATGAGTCCACTTCATAATAGCACAACAAACTGAACTGATTTAAAATTTCGGTAGAAGTCCTATTTACATGCATCAGTAAATAATAATACTTTTTTAATTTCTTAAATATTGCCAAGTTTCCCCCTTATTTTTGGAATTGACCACAATTATGTATGTATTTTATTTCGTGTAACGGAATACAGCTTGCAATTGCTAACCTTCTACCTCTAGAAACAACGAAACCTTTTTTTACATAAAAATTGAATTTTGTGTGCCAAAATTAATTCTATTTGTATTCGAGTATAAAAATATTATACATAATATCTGTGCGAATAAAACGTGATGTAGGTTAATCTGAACATTTTAACATAATATTTGTTATGTAAATATAAAACAAAGAATTCATTTATCATTAACCTCTGGTTCAGTGGTAAGTTTAAACGCATTTTTTATCGATGTTTACTTGAACACTGCAAAGTTTACCCAAATATTATGAAAATCCATTTGAATTTAGATAATCCTATTATACGTGATTGTGTTGACGCAATACCGGTGAATCTCTGAGACAGTGTTGCCAAATTGTAAAACGATAGAAGAAAAAGTAAAACTGAGTTATGAAAACCTATTAGCAGAAATAGTCGTAGGCTGACAGCTAGAGTGTTAGGTTGCAACAACATCGTGATGCCGAATATTTACGATCGCGTCTCCCTCACAAGATGTTTGCAACATCTTTAGAGTATTATTCCAATAACCTTACTTAACAAAGTAAATGTTACTACAAGGTAGAATAACATAACAGTAGCATAATCTAACCCAAAAATAGCATAACTGAAACCTAAACTAAGATACATAACATTTTTTAATGTAAACAAATTTTTTATTTCGTAAATAAAAAAGTCCCGGAGTAAACACCTCAATCAAGTCTTGGGATGACGTAGGGAAGAATTATCCCTATTCTACCTCTGTAGAAACATCAGAAACTAATTCAAGACGTTAAAAGAAACCTATAGGCAGAATAAAGCATAACTATTTATGATTATAAAATTTGAGGTAAGTGGAATGGCATTGACCGAAATGTTCTGCCAGCAGTCAACAAAATTATATAGGCTAGGTTAACAGCCAACATCTATTGAGGGCAATACATGTAAGAAGAATGTTGTTGACGGACTGCAACTAAAAATAAATGTATTGTTTGCGAAAGTCGTTATATTTGGCACAATACACTACAGCATAGATGATATGGAATGATTACGGTATACATGTATGGAAGTACTGGCAGTAATAAAAAAAAATTAAAGCAGTACTATCAACGTCAAAACTTAGCAAATCATCCCCCCCTCTCAACTTAAGAAATCGGCACCGTTTGCATGACGATTTTTCACATTGTTTCAAAAATTAATTTTGTTTTCAAAATAAAGCTGAAGTATGGTAACTCTAATCCCTAAATGGGACCCACGAAGAGGGGAAAACTATTGTTTTCCCTTAAAAGTGACTGAAAGGCGTTACGGCAATTCGCGCTTCTTTGACATAAAAATAGCCAAGTGGGTTGCGATATTGTTTTAATTGTTTTAAAAATCGGGTCGCAGTGCTAAAAGTTTGGGAATCACTGTCCTAATCAATAAAATATGTTAAATCTGACTTTCATAATAATTATATAGAACTGATAATAGAACCATCTGCATGCTGTAGTGTATTTAAATCAATGTAACATTTGAGATGGAAAATGATGGAAAAAGGGAAAAGCTTTCCTGCACCAGGGTACCGCTGTACATGACAACACGGTGGCAACACAGGTGCATCAGTGTTTAGATGCAGTCTGATACGAGTATGTGAAAATTAAAAATCAGTTTTCAATATAAGCAATTCAAATGGAAACCTCTTTGCAGTTCTTAGCAGCACAGCACAGTCTGACATGAGTACAGTTCTATACAGCGAGAGGCTAAAGCCAGGAATATAACTGCAATAATATAACATTGTTTTTTGAAAATATTTCTTCGACACTTCGATTTTATTATATAAAATACACATTTTTATATCAAATTAAATTTTCCAAATAAATTTACCTTACGGAAAATTAAATTTGAAATAAAATGTGGTTTTTTATAAAATACAGACGTCAGATTGTCATAAAATGCATTTTTATATAAATAATTATTAGTTTTTGAACTCAATTGGCAATAAACATAATTAAGAACATAATGTACTTGAATAGTATCCAATTTCAAAAAAATCGTTAAGATAGGAAAGGCAATTTATAGACAACTAAAACATTATTATGTACCACCCTCTTTAAATTGCCTATCAAACATATTGAGGATATTATTGTTTGTAAAAGCAATTTGTACATTGGTTAAAAATAAAACAGCCCTGGCACCACAATACTGACCAAAATTACTTACCTAATTCTTTTTTCCACGATTCTGCCGGATCCAATTCAAACATGCAGAAAGAAGCACATTAATAAGGCAAAATTAAACTGACGATATTGTAATATACAAAAAAAAAAACTTATTTCTAAAAAGTGTACCTTAAGCTATGGCTATGCAAAGAAAAGCATTAAAATGTGATCTGGCCTTTCGAAAATTTAATTTTGAAAACCAAAAGCGTCTAATTGAAATTTTAAAAAATATATATTACAAATTTCTACCCAACTTGGAAAAATTAACTATGAAACAGAAAATAGAAAATGCAAAATATTACAGTGAACAAAACATTTGTTTGAAAAATAAAAAAAAAATTAATATAATTATGGGATTCCCCATAAAAAAATCAATTAATGAAAAAACTTTCTTCTCACTATAACTACATAGTAATTATATATGAATAATTTCCTTTGCGGATGTTTCAATTATATAATTATTTGATAGAAAATGGAAAAATGAAACTGCATTTAAAAATTACTAATTATCCACATTATACTCAAGTAATTTATACCCAAGTTGATTAATCTTAAAGTAACGACTCATTTGATCATTAATTTTTTTTAAACTTTTGCCATTTAACTTATTTAATTGTAAGACACCAGCCGGTTAAAGAAAAACTCTTCACAATAATTAATTTTCCTGCTGTATCTAAAAAAACTATCAATTATAGACCAAACTTTACTATCTTCCAAGTTATTTTCAACTTGCGGCAGTGTTAATCAAAATTTATTTATAAAAAACTAAAATTAGCAGGTAAATGTGTGTTATACCATGTGTTAAGTGAGGGTGTCAAAAACGTGTTCTTATTTTTGGTTTCTTAATTGCTCTTTATTGATATACTCATTCCCTATCTAATCTAATTAATTTAGCCAAACTAAAATAACAAAGTTAACTCACCTTGAGCTTAGTAAATTTTCTGCTTCTGCAGGAGTCATGGCATCCGCCACCACATCAGCCTTCTTTCTTGTATCAATAACTTCCTCATTGTCACTAGCATCCGCAAATTCGACATCATTTAAGTCTAAAATACTGGCCTCAGATAAAGCTTCAGTTGGTAAGATGTTAGAAACGTTTTCACAATTATTAACTTCACCATTAGTTCTACTTTTTGCATACTCACTGGTTAAACTTTTATCAATCACTTTATCACTTGTGTCAGATTCATTTTCGCGACAAACTTTTTCGTAGCTTTCCTGACTCTCGATTTGAGAAAGCACAGAATTCATGATGAAAGTCGGTGGATTATTGTAAATTATATCAGAATCAATCGATTTTTGTTGCACCACAGTAATTTGAGAAGCGTCAGAATCAGTGGAAGTAAAAGATTTTTGTTGCGATGCATCCGATTCGGTGGATGCCGATTTTTGTTGAAGTAAACTATTAGGCTTGTGTGGTACTGCATATAACTCTTCGATCAACTGCTCTTTCGTTTTGACAGTCGGTTGCTCTTTTGATGTTGTTAGATCGTATTCATCTACAGCGTTTTCATCATCATCTAATTCGGATTCATTATTGGAAGTATCACAAATATTATTAGCGTGTGGCTTGAGTTTGGCCTTAATTTCTGGATAAGGTTCGTTAAAACCACCTTCGTCCAATGTACCAGTACTGATAATGGAAGGAGGACGATTACCTAAACCAGCAGCTGGAATGTTGAGGGAAATACTGGATACTTTTGTTCTTCTGGAAACAGGAAGTGCGTCTTCCGAGTTTGGTTCATGTTGCGTACTTGTTTGTATGTTATCTGAAAGGATAGTATTAATTAATTACAGTGCTGGGGTTATCTAATTGGTTATGGTAGAATTTAAACTGACCTGAACAGTCGATACACATAAGTCGTAGGCGCATACACATTTTTCCTATGTACTTCACCATTAGAAAATAATTTTCAAACACGCCAATTAAAAAATCAAGTTGCAAATTAAAACTAAATCATCATTCACTCTTTGAATTGAACTTGCAACGTTAAAGCATTCACTTCAAACTGTGTAGAGCAACATTTTTCTATGGTACTAAGATTATATACGAGTTAAAAATAAACTGCCAATTTCAAAGCACACAACCGCTCTTTATTCTGAACAAAATCACAAAAACACTGTGCAGTACAAACTTTCGTATATCACTCACAATAATTTTCGAAAATAAAGAGCATAAATTAAAACAATAGCATAAAATAGTAACTAAAAGGTAGCAGAAAGAAAAATAAAAACTTGAGTCTAGCCTCTCCCAAACACACTGATCTATTAATAAATTCCAGCAGACCTACACAGTTGGTTTTTGTTTGCGACTTCTACTTGCTCCTTTTTAACTTCCCACACATTCATTCAATTATTATTACTTCTTATTAAGTGTTTAAATGACCGTTTCACTTCTTCACTTTACATGAATGGAACGTACAGAACAGTCAACACTTCAAAAGTTATATTACAATCAAACCAATTGGCAATTGACAACACAAAGCAGCAAGCTCGGGCACTTAAATGGGTCCATGGCTTAAAAACATTTAAGAAACCGTCTCTGCACAATTAATTTGCAGACAAATTTAACTTCATAAAGAAACAATTTTCCATACAGAAGCCCACGGTCGATATTAAAAATCATCCTTTTTAACGAACATGGAATGGAGGCATAAAAAAATTTTCAGCATGCAAATAAATTGATAACCTGAGGTTAAAAAATTGAAACTTGAAATTGAATTATAAATTAAATTTGGGAATATCCCAACAGCAACAGAAAAAGAACAAAACCCCAAGATCCAATTTTTACGTACGCATTTTAAAATTTCCTTTCCAATCCTTCAAACGCGCTGTCATGAATAATGAAAATGAAAAATTACTTGAAAAATCAAGTCACTATAATTAATTTAATCTGATAGATAATGTTAAAAACTCAATATTCGTGATATTAGAGAAGTTCTCATTTGCAACCTGGATGAATTTTCACTGACGAGGAAAACCGCGCAAGTGTAACTCTGGGAACAAGCTTTGGCACAGTGAAAAAACACTAAAATTCAGCGAATACCTGTTTTTTTAAAGTGCTATGAGCAACCGTTTATGAGAAAATAGAGTTTAAAAGTTTCGTTAAAATTATGAACTCACCTAATAAATGCTTTTCATTGCTCTCCTCTTCCTGCTTTTCATTTTCAGTTCTAACCGTGCTAGGACTACTAGGCGGACTAAGAGATGATAAACTATTATTTAAATTTTCTTGGCTATGTTCTTGCTCTTCTAATGGTGACCTATTCGTACTAATAGGTGATCTAGAAGATGGCAAATTTTCCGACGGTTTTAAACTGTCTTGACTAGAAGATTTTGTTTCGCTTATTGTTTTCTCGCAAGTTTTACTTTGTTTTTCCAAATTATCCTTGTCAAACAAAACTTTAGGCGAAACTTTATTTCTTGCACTATGTGATTCCGTTTTAGTCGGGCTACTAGTTGGGCTTTCTAACTTTTCTTGTTTTGGAGAACTGACCGGCGCATTTTCTTTATCGAACGATCTCCTGTAGTTGTTATTATCGTGTCTGCTGGAGTTTATATTTGTTGTTGGAATTACTGATGCAGGACGTTCCCGTCGGACAACGTTTGGTCTTCTGGAAGCTTCGGTGCGTTCTGGAGGTGGTGGAGGCGAAGTTGAAGGACTGAGCATTTTATTGTTAAAAGATGCACTTCGAGTTGCAACAGCCGAATTTCGAACATTATCTGCCATTTCTCTGTTTCCGTTGGTGACGGCAAATTTGACTTCCGCTTTATTGGGATCACTATGGTAGCGACTAGAAGAACGCGTTTTAGAGAAGTGAGATGTCCAATTGCGTTGCTTTTCTATGAGTTCCCTGCTGTTGAATTTTCTTTCGGGTTTTTCAGGTTTTTTCATAAGAGTCGGTTTGACGCGTTCTTCGTCGGTTTTCTGTAACTTTTCGTTATTGTTTATGGAACCGTTAAGGTTTGATTTAACAGAAACCGTGCTGTTTAACAAGGGTACACTGTTACTGAAATTATTTAAACTATCTTTACGTTGAGGTGATGGTGATCTGGAACCATCGTGAGATTTGGTTTCTTGATTCTCACTATTGGCAGAACTACTACGCGATCTCATATCCAATATACTGGAAGCACTTTTAGTAGATTGTAGAGGTATTACTTTTTCTTTATTACTACTGCGAGTTTCCTCTCCTAGTTTCTCGAACAAAGCTCGAGCGTTGTTAAATCGAGCCACATGAGACTCTGTTCTCATCACCGTCACGTTTGGACTATCAGACTCTTTTTTATCGGCAGCAGGGCTTTCCGAAATTTTAGTTTTACTGTGCAAAGGCATAATTATGTCTTCTCTGATCGGCGTTTTGCCTTGCTGAAAGATGTTGGCGATTTGGGAAACCTTGGTGCCACCCACGCGATGTCCTTTCTTATCATCCATTATGGTGTATTTGATGAGACCTGTGAAAAATAAACGTCAATTTTAGAATTAATCACATCAAAGATACTACTAACGTAATAATTATTTATTAACTGATTTTATTTATCATTTCAAGTTTAAATATTACGCCAGTCGGCTTGGCTGTTATCTGAATTAGTTAATAACCTACATACACATAAACTGAAATTATAAGCATTGTATTATTAAAAATGTTAACAAACACCTTTAAATTTTGCAATCACTATTATTATTATTGATGGAACTGGCAATAATTAAAGTGAATTTTAAAAATTAATCGATATGTGACACATATATCTACCAAACACCACTAAAAGGTAAAATACTATTTAAGTCAACAAATATAATTAACATAGATTAATTACAATTGTAAATATAGCGCATGCATTGTTTAACATATTCAATTAAAAGGTCGTTTGATAACCCAATTTCATAGTGTGTGTATGTTCCTATAACAAAATAATTGACCCACTGTACTGTTAAGGAATAAGTCACCCAAATGATTACTAATAAAATTATATTGCCCGATTGTGAACATATCTGAAGGAAAACATTGAAAAATTGTGTTTAGCACTTCTGACACCACTTACTACATATCAAGGTTATTCTAATAGAATCTCATTCTGATGGATTTCTTGGGGCAGTGTTGATGCTTGATCAACAGAGAAATGTTTCCATCATTGCACATTTCAAGCACAACGTAAATGGCTAGAGAAATTCAATCCGATATAATAGTCAAGTTTATAATAGGATCGTATAATATCAATAAAATAGAAGCAATTAATTTTGTGTACCTATACAAATTGTGATTACTTTTGTTCTTTTCAACCTTGACTTCTCATTAGCTGGCCAGACATGTAAATATAGAACCAATTCTTTTGGACCATATTACAAAGTCGATGTCTACCAGATGAATAAGCTTTAGAAATTCTATAAAATCCGGAATTCAAACCGTAAATTATACTGTTGTCGATGCATATCAAATGTAGGTTATTAGATATTTCTCCAATAATAATTTAGTTGTTCTCATCTGGAGAAAAATGTTTTAAAAAAAGCTATACCAAAATCAGATTACACTAACAAATTAGAGATAGTTTCATCCGAATTTTGTGGTAATAACTAATAAAATACAAATTGATTGGTAGTTTTCGAGCTAATCATGTGTTAGTAATAATACCAAACAATCGGGATAAAAAATAACTAAATTTTAAATTTTCCAATCTGGTGCAAAACTTACTAAACTAATAATATCCTTGCTTTGAATAAGTATTAATGAAAACGAAAGTTAATGGTTTAGCAAATCGATTAAGTTCACAAATCATGACATTCCACCGATAAAATATTATCTGTTCAAATAACAGAAAATGTGGAATTATTTGGCAAAATAATTAATTTCGATGGTTTATTTTGCAACTTTAACACAAAAAGTTATTGAATTAAAAATTAACAAGATAAATAAACGTAAAAATAAAAAGATTAGAAGATATTTAAGAATTTTACAGAGAATTTTTTTAAATCAGAAGTTGTGATTACACAAAGTAGACAAAAATTTGATTTCATGATGAAAGTCACTTCTACCACAGCAATTCGTCAGTAGAACTCCTCGTTACCCATATTTATCACGATTTATAAAATTAAAAGCATTGGTACTGACTGAATGATTTTGTAAATTAAAAATCGACACCAAAAGATTATCTTTAGGAATACGGCTTATCAAATCAGGAAACATTGGTAAAATACTAGCTGATATGTGGTTATCACAAAATAGAACAATAGTTATTTACGAAATCGGTCGGAGATGGATCTTTACTGAGTGAGTCGGTGAGTTGTGTGCAGCATCACTCGGTTTCCTTGAAAAACATATCTTAAGATATCTGAATTTTCCCTGCATTTATTCGAATAAAATTTTAATAAATTACAAATTCAATTGACAAGCATCCAGGTGCTCGATTAATAACTTGGTAATAAAAAGTAGCAAAATATCGATTCCCAACATTGGATAAGATACAACTTACTGTAGAATATTAGAATAGCCTATTGTTTACAAGCAGCCTACCCTTAGGACACCACAGAGAAGGAAAATTAAAAAGAGATATTTGCTTACAGCTTGAAGACTCCCTACCTAAACAAAAATCGTTCAGAAGTTTTTAATCAGAAATATCGTACGACCCCTTATTTCTATTTTCAATACCTACTTTAAAATGTATATACTTCGACTAAAATTGTACACATAAAAATCAAATCTCAATTTTAAATTTTTCATTCTTAACAAACAGTTTAAACTGAGCAATATAATGCAAATTTTATAACATAAAACTACAGTTAGAAGTTCATTAATAAATTCCAGAAATATAAAAATATCACATGATATTGTTTAATTATTTCGAGCAAGACATTTTCACAATTTTTATATTTACGCTTTCATTCACAATTGATTGCATGAAAATATTGTGAACAATTATTTAATTTACAAAATATTAACAACAAAAGTAGGACGACTTCGAAACGAAATTTTAATAAAAGTATTTATAAGACACAAAATGTGTAAACAGTTATTATTCAAATTTTCGAATAAAACTCAATCCTGTTAAAATATTAGACCTCGCAGTATTATAAAACGAGTTGGTAATTTATTCCACAAAATGAGCGCCTAAAATGCCTCTTTCTCTTTCATTAATTAAGAGTTTAATTGGTGAATATCCTATATAAAATGAAGACGTAATCGCTCAAAATTAACATGGAGCCAGTTTTTTTATTGAACCTAAAAATTCATCCAGTTACATTTCAATCCATCTTGCCGAAATATTCTAATTGGATATTAGTTCAGTGCATCTATCATCGAAAGTACAATATTTTACTTTATCGCGAGAAAAGAAGCGACGACACTGTTAAAAGGCACAAGAAAATGTAAATATTTTCAGAATCGAAACGAAATTGTGAATTCTTCGAGAAATTTATGTTAAATAATTTTAAATATTTTTCTCTTCACAATCAGAACTGGTTGTTCCCAATATAATGTGTAAATACTGATATAAAAATTTTAATAAATAAATATCCACCATACTTAACTAATTCTGATGACGAAGGTCACAAAAGCAATTCCAAACTCTTATCAAATTTAAATTTAGACATTTCCATGTCTACTTCATAATGTGGTTTTTATAGCAAAACTGATAAGAATTGCAGAAAATTAGTCACACGTTGAAATCAAACAACCGATTTTATCAAACCAATAATAAACTAAATGGGTAGATAATTAAAAAGCTATTTGATGTAGAAATTTTCGATAAAAAATTTAAGAAAATATAACAATTTAAAAGTAAAATTTTATAATAAAAGCAGAAGGCTTTATGCTTTATTCATACAATCATGGTTGAGTCAGAATAAAACACTCATTACCGATAGTTCCAGTAAAATATTATTCGTATTAAACCTCCGATAACACAAAAAATACAGAAACGAAGCCACTGATTAATATTTCCGTTATTTCTTTTCTTTATCTAAAACGCATTAAGTGCCAGTTTAGTGTAAATATTAGAAACATTAGATAACACTAACACTGTACAATTTACAAAAAAGATATGCTAAGCCAGCTGTACATAGAGATATGAACACTACATCAATATTTTTGATTTAATTAATTAAATTCGTTATATATAGCGAATCGCAATTAATGGTTATCGCGAGATCTTTTTACACGTCGCATATTTTTCAAGGGCGTACGATGGATTTTTGATTGTTTGTCGTCTGTGTTGAAGTTTATGGCGGCATAATAATTTTAACATGGAAGAAATTTTTTCTGTACAAGACAAGAATAGGTTTATAATCGGTCACCACTGCAGTGGTATTATGTAGAATCGTGTAGAATCAAAACCGGACATGTCACATTTTGAAAGAAAATAATCTAAGATATACGTTTTGCTCCTGGCAAGCTGCTCTACCATTTAAAATTACATTTTGGTTATAAAAGCTCTTATTTACTATTTAAATGGGAGTAGAAAATGAGCATTGGTTTCAAAATCGGACTTGTCCGCAGCGCTTTTGTTTCAATAGCGGACATGTCCATCCGCGATAACGTGAACCAATAATTTCATTGCATTCTAATATCACCTGACCTAGTACTAAGATGCAGTAACTTGCATCTGCGGTATACCATTGTTTAAAAATGCACGAACTTCAAATGTTTGATACGGATATTGTTTGTCTAATATCAGATGGATGTCCAGGTTAAAATAAAAATTACACTTTGTCAACTATGTGCGGTAAATGGCTGAAAACAGCACCTAAAAGCGTCAAAGAACTTTAAATTATATTTTCTATAACTGGGCACTCTTATTTACCCCCAAAGTTTTTGGGGTTATTGAAAAAAATTTTTTTTTAAATTTGAAAAAGAATATTACAAGGTGTTTGAAGAGCATGCCACTTTATTATTAATCGGAAAAGACTGGACAGTACAAAATTGGAAAGACAAAGCTAACACTGTTATAAAAGCACCAAGTAGTCTACATTTTAAAATTTCTAAAATAAAGAGACTTAATACTCAAACGTAGGTACATCAAAAAATATTTTGATTTTGGGTGAAATAAACTATCGTAATTCAACTTTAAATTCTTTGGCTGTAACAAAAAAGGAAAAAAAAATATCTAACATAGCACCAGCCGAAATACAAGTTAGGATTCCTGTAAAAGACACCAAGAAGAAAGACATTGAAATGCTGCTAGTCTTCATTTTGGAAAGGAATGGGCAACTTTACCAACGCTTGGGTTTTACAAAAACATTCTTGGCGAAAACAGTTTGCTAGAAGTTGGAAATGAAGATGAAGAACGTGACCTTTTAGAAGAAATTCCTTTCATTTAGTATTTCTAATTTTTATTCATTTATTATCTTTTGAATTTTTTGATATAGATTGACCTAGGTTCTAAAATTATTTTTTTTTAAATAAATCTTTTAAATTTTTGATGTTAAGTTAAGTCCAAGATTCCCCACTAAGTATCGTTAAGTTTAACATAATTATTATTTTACACTCAAATCCTAAATAACTATAGCGCATTTATGTTTCAAAACCGGACAAATCCAGGTTTTGGTTGCAAATACGGACAAGTGTACCATAGATATTTGAATAACAACCAAAATAATAAAAATTTTATATAATTTCTTGATCAGTATTTATTTACTAATTATTCATAAGGCGTTGTTACAGAAAAAAAAATTTTTTAGCGTTTGGAATTTATTTGGTAGTTTTTTACGTTTTTCTCAAATTCGCTCTTATGTGACATGTCCGGTTTTGATTCTACACGCCTCATATATTCTAAAATTCAGATATCATGGTTATATATGCATTATAAAGTTGCACTATCTAAACCACGAATCAACTGATTAATTAAATTTATTCCGATTAGTTTTCCACGGTTTTCCACTAGTACAATGTTTTTTCTAATCGCAATTGTTTTAAAAATCTATAAAATTTTCATTGTCCATAAATGCGTCGGCAAATTAACATAATATCCTGCAGGCAGAATAGCATTTCCGTATAATATACTCCTTATTATCTCTGTTTGGCAACTTCCATTTTATATTATCATCAAGATTCATTATACATATTTAGGATTTCCTATTTAGAAAAAATGTTCGTGAGTTAAAAAAAAATAATATTCACGATTAAAATGTCAAAGGAGGGCACGTTTTAAATAATGCGTAACATATAACATTAGCATTTCTTGTGCTTGCCTTATTTGGTCGTTATAAAACTCATTCAGAAATTGATCGGTCTCAATCGCTATTAGATACAAAGGTTGTCTTTTCCAAATATGTTTTACGAGCCACCTTGAATGCAATCTTAACCTTTTGGTCAAAATATTAAAAATATACGTGTTATTTTCAGAAACTTATAATATTATATCAATGATGATTTTTCAGGATTTTAAATGGGAAATTATACATTCTGCAACAACTTAGCTAGATTTTAAAGAGATTGTTCAATTTTCTTCTGAAAGTTCTTTTGCTGCTAGATTTTACCTGATCTGACAACTTGTTATACATTTTTATTCCCCAGTGGGTAAAGCTATTCTACTGTGTGTAGAGGAGATACTTAGAAGGAATCATTTTTCCTCGTGTGCGTGTTTCATAGTTATGTTGTGACTATGTTTAGTCATGTGGCATAAGCACGTAAATATGTAGCATACAGCAATGATAACTATTTTCAACTTTTTATAGAGCGGTCTTTGTTAAGACTCCGAAGAGGCTCCTCAAACCATAATTTCATACTATGAAAATGTTCACAGTAGGTCATCTTGGCTGTCGTGTTATTCACTATAAATCGTATTCTGCAGAGTACTCCCAGCTCTATCTCTTCCTTTTGCGACTTCTGTTTTTTCAAATATGATAGAACAGAACAGTTCTGTCTTCTCTCCTTCGAGGATCGATTCGATTACATCCGACATTGCTATGATTGCAACTCGTTTTTTTCTGAATCCATGTTGGGAAGACAGATTTATGCATTACTTAATTTTCAAAATTTTGAGGATTACCTACTTGGCTTACAAAGTGTTGCACTTGACACACCAATCGAGTTTCACACCATTTAAATACTGGTATTAGATGGAACTTTAAGAGATCAGGAATGCTTAGATGAATAGCAAGTGAAGAGAATATCAATCAATTAAAAATTAGATAAATATGATTTTGGATTTGGTAAAACCTTCCAAGAGCAAGAAAAATGGCAAGAGATTAGATATTAGGGAAGGCCTTCGTATTGCAGTGAAACGAAGGAAGTATATAGTTTATTTTACCAATTTAAATATCCAACTGAAAAAAAGTAGGTTATTTGATTTACTACTGAGTGCGGAAGTTTGTTGTATGTTATTTTTAGTGTACTACTACTTGACAGATTAGTACAATAATTTTTTATGCGAGTATACATACATTCAGTATGTGTGCTATCAAAATAATGTAAAAATCGTTTATTGTAATTCAGAACACCTGTTTCGGTCTTTTTTTTAACAACAGTTTTAACAACATGTTAACATGGCTTCTGGTACCTAACTTCCAAAAAGAATAGTAATGATTAAAAGCCAAAATATTACCTGGTACCAGCAGATAGACCTTTAGTGGGTGATAATTAACTTTGCACGAAAAACTAGGAAGCTGTGCACATATCTGAGCATTTTCAATGTTCCCTGTCGGAAAGTCTTCCGTCTCATTTGTTGTGCAAGTCATTTGTGTCAAATCTGACAAGGACGTAATCTCGACCGTGATAGTATATGGGTCCCTTTAATCGATCCCACATTAATTTAATGTTGTTTATGCTTTTTAGATAACGTTCAATTAAAAACCTATCAAATCATGTTTTGAAAATCTTCGCACCCTTATTTCAAAATTATTGTATTTATTAGTAAACATAAAAATTCAGAAAAAAACAAGCTTATCGATTTCGATCGTTGGTAAAATAAAAGCGGAGGCAGACAGACAATACACAATGAGTTATCTACATCAGGTCATGTTAGATTTGACCAGGTGACTGATTGGCTAACCAAAGACACATGGTCCATATTTACATTACACTTACACTACCAGTTTTCCGAAGTGGAATTTCTTTAAATAAACAAATGATAGAATTTGCATTCTCCTAGCCTACTTTAACCAATTAAGGTAAATGTAAAAAGTTGAATATATTTTATAGTAACTTCAGCACAAAAATTTTGTCACATAATCGTCAATTAAGCCGATTATGGAGGAAAAACGTGTAACTAATTGAGGTAAAAGTATAATAATAATTTTATACTTACAAAAACGTGACGATAAAAAATTAAATGTTGTAAACGTTTTAAACACAAAATTTTAGTTTCCGAATATTATACATTAGAAAAATTTCAGCTCTACATCAAAACAATAATTAACTAAATATCAAAGCATTTCGCTTCATTCGTGGAAGTACTTTCGGCTTAATGGGTTTTATGATAAGTGACATATGAAATTCTAATGGTAAATTGATATGGAAGTACAATAACAAATAAACGGTTTAATTGAAAAATGCAGGTCATCTAACGACCGTGGAATTATTATATTTCCTTTGGTTTTTACCTTGGAACAAATAAGGAATCGTTGGGGCTACCTTAAGTTTTCCTAAATTCTACAAAAGTAGGCAAGTTTGACCCAACGTTCCCTAAGCACCCCTGGTTCGATGACGCATTCCCTGTTATTTATATCTTGTTATAGTTTCTGTGCACAAAATCGGCGAAGGGTTCTTTTACAAAATTAGCCCAGTGGAACATCTACGTATACCTATTTTTGAATAGTAAACGCGTAGTAAGAATTAGGAAGCTGTTATTATTTTTTTGGTTCAAATTACACTTCTTTCGGTAGATACATTAAGAGCAATTTAATTTATTAAACTGTGGTAAACCTGTAATTTAACTGGTTAGGACATAACAATTATCGTAATTTGTGTAATTTACAGAACGACAGTAACCTCAACATTGACATTAGCAAAAACAACGTTGGTTAAATATCTACGCCCCCTTCAAAATGCAATTCGGTTATATCATCCCGGTGTGTTTTGAAAAAAGATAAAATGTGACAATAAAATTCATTTCGTTGAGGCTGAATAGGTACTAAAAATGAATATAACATAGAGGTTAAGTTACAAATCGATATTGCCACTGAAACATTAATTAATATACAATTTGATAAGATTCAATATACACATTGGTTTCGACAGCCAAATAATAGCCTAACCACACCACACCATCATCATCCATGTTTTGATATGAAACTATCGTAAGAAAAGCTGAAGACTAAACAAAAACTTACGTGAGTCAATAAAAAAAAAGTCGAAGGCTTTCACGTCGAAAACAGTTTAAACTCTAATTTAGATACTGGAATAACGAACAACTGTCACCGAAATGTCCACTTGTGGTAGAATTTTCACAAGTACCCACGTAACTACACTTCATTTTGTATCGCGATTTTTGTAATTTTGTAGAATATACATTTATCTTCCTGTGTTTCACTGTTTTAGTCGTTTGTATAGGTCATGTTTTTTTATGCGGTATTTTAGAAGCAAAACAAGTTTTGTTGCTCCCAAAGAGCAACAACCGGAGACATAACTGAAGTGTCTTTCAGCGCAGGACCTCACGCCCGGTACACAATCGCCCAATCGGCTACCAAAGTAAACACGAACTCGCACGAATAAATTCATAAGAACGTGTATTTTCAATTTTTAAAAATTTATTGCACGCTAACTTTTTAAATAATAGTTTTATTATTATTCACTCTCTATTTTTTATTTATTTGTTATAATCTAATTAATTAGCATGCAACTTATAATTATTATAACTAACTACACTAAATTACACCATGCACTTTCGTTTATAAATACAAGTAAACATATTAATTATTATATGGAAATTTAATAATGGATTAACAAATTGAATCTTAAAAAAATCAACTTCTTTCAATTGTATTGTTTCACTTCATTATATTCTCACAAAACAACTTTGTACAATAAATTACGTTTACAGAGATCAGATAACCGCCCAGTGGCGGAACTATAGGGCGCTGAACCCCGCATTAAGGGGGGTTCAAAAATTTTTTACACTCCAGAGTATCATTTTTACATAGATTTGCAAGTTTTGACCTTCGGTAATCGTTTAAAAAAAATTTTTATAAAATAATTCAGTATAATATTAATCAATACAGAGTTTTTATTTAAAAATAGATTAATTTAATTATAAAATTCCATAAACATTAAACGTAAAAAATATTGTTTTGTTAAATAATTTGAGTGTTTTAGGATGGAAACAGCGCTTAAAATATGCTCTGAATAAAATTAATGATGTAAACACCAGTGGCGGCTCGTGACATTTTCCAGTGGGAGGGCACAAAATAAAAGAAGTAGTTTTTAAAATATAAAATTTATTTTTTTTGATAATTATTTTAAGATAGTGCTTGTTTTTGGTTTTGGGATGGGAGGGCACGTGCCCCTGTGCCCTTTATGACAAGCCGCCACTGGTAAACACTGTATTTTTGAATATCGCGAAAAGAACGACGTGGAGGGTTGGAAAATTTGCAACATGGCTTTTAGCTAAATTCTAATTCACCAGATATTTTGGTTCGTGTTTTATTAACACATTTGACAAAATCTCACTATTTTAAAGACACACGTTTCAAAACATTTACAATGCAAAATTTGCTGTAGGTATTACTTTTAACCGATTTTCAAAAATTTTGAAATTTAAAACTCTGGTTAGAAGAATCATCATTATCGTTTAATGATAGATTAAGCAAAACTTAACTTAGGGACAGTGTGAATCTTGTTAATCCTTTCTTGCGCGTCACTTTGAAACACATTTTACTTCTTTAGGGATCAAATTTTGAAAATATATTTTTTAATCTATGCTTAAAATAAGGAAGAAATGTACGTCCTTATGTCTAGTGGTTTGACCAGGGCGTTGATGAATCAGTCATCAGTCAAGACTAGGACATTTGAACATACATAATATAATATAGAGAGATTACACATAATTTTATTCTTGTATTGTTTTTCAACAACTAACTACCTATAGCAGTTGTCGCAATTGGAAAGGAAAAAAGTAAATACTTTTTTTTAACAAAATCAGCGACGGTGCTAGGTCATATTACACGAACGGACACACAATGTCACAATATTCTTTATAATTTATTAAAAAGCTCAGAAAAGGTACCGTAATAAATTTTATTGAAAATGCTTCAATAAACAATTTATAATAAACACAAATAATAGTATATTACTGGCCGAGCATCGAAAATGATTCGTTACTGGGCGCGCAGCTATATTAAAATGCGAGCGTGAGCGAGTAGCGAGGCTGTAAGCCCAGTAGCGGATCTTATTTCGAGGAGAGGTGAGTATACTTCTTTATCGGAAAATATAAAATTAAATATTGTTTAAATTACAAATCGTGACAGATAAGACGAATTAAAACAATGTCATTAGAGCAACCCTCTATCTCTATGGCGAAATGTATTAAGTGCTTGTTATGTTATGTCCAATGCTTGTCCAGTTATGCTGCATATTACATAGTGATTTTTTTAAATTAAATTGTAGGTAATCCATTTGCGCGTTAGTAGTAAACAAATAAGAGATAAGGTTAAAATTTTAAAAATATTGTTTTGTATTCAAAATTTCTTTTAATTCAGAATTTTTAACATTTTTTTATTCTATCCTAAGGGTTGACAATAAGCTTTCGAGTTAGATATCCTAAATTTAAATGTAAATTTCTACACCCACGTAGTTTTTAACTTTCCTGAGTCGTTTGGAAAAATGGTAAGTTTAATTTATATAATTTCTATTCGGAAATCTAGGAGTGGATCCTTAAAAATTTGTGTTTTGGAAACGCTTGTATGTGGTTTGTGGTTTAAAACAATGGAAATCAAATAAATGCTATTATTATGCATCTATCTGATTTCTATAGTTTCAAATATTTCAAACCACAAAACCACGTACGTTTTCAAAACACAAATTTTCAAGAATCGGCCCCATAGATCTGATGTAATTATTTTTACGTGAAAAATCGTGGGTGGGATTGAAACTATTAGTCAACTCAGGAAGTCAGTTTGAAATTTATAATTTTTATTGCTAGTTTTTCATTCGATGATGATTGTTAAGGCAGTGTTCTAGTCTGGAATTTTGAAAAAATCAATTTTTTGTTTTATGCATATTCTTAAAGTTTAAACATTGAAGAATATATCCTCGAGAGAAAATTTTAAAATTCCAGTAATTTATGTAGTTATAGCTATTTTACTGACGCACTGTAAACCATTCAAGCCGGAGCATATGGGACAATGCCTAACAGGTGACCATTTTAGCTATAAATTATATAAATGTGCAAATATAGGTCAACCGAAAACACATAAAAATCGTAAATATTTTCGTGTTTATCTTTCATTTCAGCTCAGTCTAGCTTTTAAAAATTGACGATTAAG
This sequence comes from Cantharis rufa, assembly GCA_947369205.1. Classification (NCBI taxonomy): domain Eukaryota; kingdom Metazoa; phylum Arthropoda; class Insecta; order Coleoptera; family Cantharidae; genus Cantharis; species Cantharis rufa. Next base: position 12,422,698 of record OX376303.1, read on the forward strand.
GTACAAGTTTATTACAAAACTACATTTTTCAACATGGTTGAAATGATATCTCAAGTTCTATTTACCCGATTTACTTCAAATTTGGTGTCGACCTTCAGTGTATGTCTATCTGTCGCCCCTATCACTTTTATAGCAAAATTATTTTTGTAACTAGTATTTGAAACTTTTACTCAAAACTTTAAACGCGTTTAGTACAAAACTACATTTTTCGACCAGGTTGACACGATGTCTCAAATTTTGTTTGATCGAGTAACTTCAAATTTTGTACCAACCTTCAATATATATCTGCCTATCGCCCGTACTCTTTTTAAAGAATTAAAAATTATGGGACAAAACGGGTGCAAACCTGTTTTTTGTTTTCAGGCAACTGCCGTTTCGCGAAAAAATGTTTTTCAGATTTCTTTTTGGTAGAAGCTATAATGACGTTCTTACTAATAATGAATCTTTTTTGTAATTTTGTTTCAGATGACCAGAAGGGTTGCAATCGTGTCAACCAGCACACCCAACTTTTATTTTATACTCAACTTTAATAGCTGATAAGTCGCTTAATTTTAATTGGTTTTGTTCAAAAATATTTTTGTAGATTGTCAAAATATAAATAAATAATATGTTGTAAAAAACTGAATGGTAAAAATATTGTTTGTTTCTTTATTATCGAACTCGAAAAAACACCTCTAATATTTATGGCTCTAGACTAGAACACTGCCTTAATTAATACGTCCATGTAAGTCATATAGTTTCTTGGATTATGTATTGTAGAAACTTACCTAATTATGTATAAATAAATTAAAACCAACATCTTCATCATATAATTCTATTAAAATAATATTCTAGACCTTGAAAGCTCCGAGACGAAAGAAGTGAAAATTCACGTAGAGGCTACTTTGATGAACATAATCCTGAAAATAGCAAATCTTGGGGACGACCTCTGGTATTGAATGAAGTATTACGTGACAGCTCATTAATTTGAAAAAATAGGCTCAAAACATTGTTAATTTATAATTAATTTTGATACTTACAGGGTTACAGGGGTTCTTACATGACGGTACATAAAAAATTCATCATTTTTGCGTCGACCAACAAAATTCATTATATTGATGAGAAAAGCATTGCATTGACGAATTTTGTTCATCGGCGCAAAAATGCTGAAGTTTTCATCAATATGATCAACCATTATTTTTTTCAGTGTATTGTTTGATTTGTAATAATAATATATTACTTACCTAGGCATTTCGAAGTTGTAAAATACAAGAAGTTACCATTTTTCATCAATGATCATTGTCGATTTTCATTATATTGTACCTTAAAATATCTTTTAAGTTTAAAAATATATCATAATTATTATCTCTGCTCTATTTACAGTTTAAATAAAGATATCTATGAGAAACAAACAGGTATTCCTCGGGCCTTCCATAATAAACTTTCCAGATTTTAATTAGAAATTTAAAAATTTTTCTACTAAAATTTTAAGAATTTTATTTACGCAGTAAAATTACAAATATGTAAGAAGACCAATAACAAAAATTAATATCATACCTTGAATTTTACAAAAAAATAATAGGTGCATTTCCAAATAACTTCAAAAATGTTACCATTAAATGTTGAATTTTCAGGGGTTTCTTATGCTATAAATTGGAAAACGAAAACCTAATATTATTTACAAAAAATGTGTAACCATGAGAAATCTTACTATTCAGAGTTAAAACCTAAATATGTATTCTGAGGATAGGGGGCCGTATAATACCTTAATATTTACAATAAAAATTATTCAAATACAAATTCAGCAATACGTTTTTGAAACAAATTTCTGTACCTACTTGGTTAAAATCAGCAGCCATTCGTTCATATTTTAAAAAAATTTAAAAAATATTAAAATTAAAAATTAGATAAAATAGAAAACCCTGCTTGCACCCAAGTTGTGGTTTAAAAGTTCGTTTTATTATTACAGAACATTATGAATTTGTAAAAAAAAAAGTCTCCACTTACCTTGCTGACCCTAGTATTTTATATCTGTTTTCATGAACAGGTGTAAAAATAAGCTAAATAGCTTATGAGAAAAATTTTATTTTTATTTACTTACCTTGTTAATTTTTAAACTGAATTTCTTAAAACGCTTTTGTTGATCTCCATTTTTAAATATACAATAACAACAAGCAAAGATTGTAATATTTGAGAAATTTTCTATGATAAAAAATAATAGTATCGAGGTGATCAAGTTTAATTTTCATTTATTACCGTGCAATCTAAATTGCACTTTCATAATTAATTAAACCGCAAAATTAAGAATTAAGAAAAACGAAATTTTTTAAATCTTCGAGGGATTTTTTTTATTTTAGCATTAATAAATGAAAATAAAATTAAAAGCTAAATATAATAATTATAATGTACATTGTAATCATTAATTTCATGATCTTATAATGGCATGCAAGCAGAAAAAAGTATTAATGCATACATTAATCGTTTATTGACATTTTCTCAAACAAAATAAGATTCGATATAAAGAAATGTTGTACAAAGGATTCGTTCAAAATTAATTCATCGTAATCAATCCTTATGCAATAATGTCAATTAATTAATAGTAACACATTGATATTATATAGTTTTCACTTCTAACGTAAAAAATAAACAACTAAAATATACCCAAAAAAAATAACAAGTATGCCTTACTTATCATAAGCATACAGCTATACTTAGTTAAACTATAAAATAACTTGAATTTAAATAAAATCATTAAAAAATTACATCATTATCTGTATTGCCTACAGTGTTGCGATGAGCTGGTAAAAAAACATTCACCTTCTATCACGGTACCTCTGTCGGTCCCGATCTCGCTCCCTTTCCCTCGATCGACCACTCGTTCGCCACAAAAATTCATCTACAGATCGATCGTAGGACCTCTTATCTGAATAAGTAATATTTCTAGTATTTGGATAATCGGGTAGAGGTAAGCCTTCGTAGTAACGAGGTGGTGTAGGAAGTGCATCGTACCCTGAACTAGAATAGAGACCCGGTGGAGGTACGTACGGCAAAGGAGGCAACTGGTGTTGCATACTTCGCATGTAATCAGCAACGTAGGCTTCTGCAGCTGCAGCAGTGTAAGGACGCGGCGTTTCGCGATCATAAAACATTGAATAACGCTCACGCGATCGAGTCGACGGCGATGTTCTGTATGTGGAACTTGACGATTGAAGTCTTCTGTTGTTTAGGAAAAATTTTCGACGAGAATACGATGCGTTGCGTCCTCGAATCGAACTCAACGAAGAATTACGTAAAGCTATTGGCATTCGAGCTTTAGGATGCCTGTGTCCTCGAATTCCATTTCGTTTCGCTGCTTCTTTTGACAATCTCAGTATGGGGGTCATTTCTATTCCGTCGTCTTCGGAAAATAGCCGACACAGTTCTTCCGCCACTCGAGGTTCAATTTCTTGACCATCGCGACCAATTTTAACCGGTTTACCGTCGTTCCATGGATTATACAAATGCATCGTTTCGCCAAACGCCAACTCTTTACGACATATCCAATCGACTTTAAAAACACCGCCTAGTGCTTTCGCAGAAAGACCTGGCGGCAACACCCATGATATAGGAGGCACATCGTGCCTGGATTCACCGTGTAAACGAGCAAATCCAGCAAATCTACCACTTTCTTTGACAGAAAAAATTAACAATACGTTTCTGGACTCTCGGTAAGCTTGATTTAGATTAGCTTCGTTTTGTGGGAGCGTCGACCAAACTCCTTTTGCTTTCGATAAAGTTATATTTTCAGCATTGTTAGATTTAATGACAAAAAACCTAGCATCCCTAAAGAGGTAATTCAATTTTGTGAGATAATCGTAGGATTTTCCTTTGGGACGTAATCTTTTCGAAGGTGGCGAAACACTTTTATCTCTAGAACGTCCCCTTTTGTGACGCGAATGTCGTCCCTTAGCAGAAGAATCTGTGCTAACTGAACTTATGCTGGGTACATTCGAACTTTCGGAAGTGGTGGAAGACACATCGCTTTCGTAATTTACCTCTTCCAATTTATCATCGCCCATATCTAGACTCAAATTGAGATTTTCAGATTCGTGTACGCCGTTCTTGTTTGCATCTCGCGAGTCCATTTCACATAATTTGTATGCACTATAAATTTATCTTCCTAGTTGTATTCACACAAACATTAAATATTAAACACAAACTGATCCTTAATTTATCGTAAAAACTTCTATTTTGTAATATTTTCTACTTGTTAAATTGCAGTAAATATTGGCATATTGGTAAAATAACCAAACAAAAACACTGAAAACCACCAAACATAAGAATTAGGTTGGTATAGTAGGGAGCAAACTACCTATCTTCGAAGTGTCACCACAATTAATTAAATACAATTTGTTATCTTATTTTAATAACAAAATGTATTACAAAACGATCGCAATGCAAAATATTTTATAACAATAATAATTATTATTATAACCAATTGCTACAAATTACTTATGACTATTTTATACAGGGTGAATCAACATTATGATCTATAATTTTTTGGGAGAGGAAGAAATAAATCTTTACTTAATTAAAACGGGCCAACTCTTTTTTTTTAACAAATGGGCTACTTTTGAAATTCATATAAATTAAAAAAATAAATAAGTCGCGTTGCACCATATTGCATCAAAAAATTTATTGTAGTTTCACTTGCCTCCTCCTCCCTCTTTAAATAATTAATGCTATCGATAATATTTACTTTGCTCTTATTATATGGTTAGGTAATGAAATATCATCGGCCATTTCAGAGGAAATAATTTTACCTATTATACATCACTTTCCCAGGTATTACAGGAGTCCTGTAAGGTATCAAAATTAAAAACGTAATTAAATACAAACTATAATGTTTCTACTTATGTACAAAAATTATCATAAAATTAATCGCAAACAAAATTAAGAAGATTGAAGAGTTTGTTCAAAAAATAATTTTCTTTGCACCAGAGGTGAGTGTGTCGTTCTAATAAGATAATTTTCATTTCCCAGTGCTGTAAATTTGCTTTCACCTGCTTGACCCATAAGTTTTCGCAATGCAATATTTCTTTTTAAAATGCTGCTGTAATATTCCACACCACCTTCTTTAAAAATCTGATTTTTCTTTACTAAATAATCATCGACCGTCTCTTCAAAATAAATTTGACCAAAATCTTTGAACAGCAAATAATTCATGGTCATAAAAGAACCTACTATAGAGTATAAAAGAAACCTCATAGAACGAGGTTTTTCAAACATATTCAACTTAACATTAAGAGAATTTCCAATAGCATAAGCACTTGTGCTACAAGCTAAAATTGTAAACAGTTCATAGTAAAATATCAAAGTTCTTCGTAATTCGATTTGTTTTGCGATGGCATATATTTGAGCTTTTTCTGAGAGTGTCAAAGCTTCTAAAAACGATTTTCCTTCGGGAAGTTCCCATTCTACCGACATGTCCCTAATCTAAAAATAAAAGTAAGTAAAAAAAAAGGAAAGCTTAGTTTCTTGAAAAATGAAGCTTACCCGTATTGAACTTGTATTTACATTTTCCGTGTCGATGTAAGTAAAATTTATTGGTAAACCTATTATGGCACCAAAACGACTCCAAAATGATCCTGCACTGAATATTTCAAAACCAACTGTCATAAATGGTTTTGCTAAACTTTTCTGATTGTCGTTGAGCTGAAAATATATATTACAGTAAAAAATTTAGATACAGTAGTTCAATAAACCTCTAATAGATCAATTGTCTTTTCAACTCGTTTCTTAAGTGCATCGGGTACAGGAATGCTAAATCCATTTCTAAAGAAATAATTACAATGTCATAACAAACTCTTTGTACCAATAGGTGAAAGTAAACTTACCTGCAAAATTGAAATAAGTCTCTATACTGGTTAACAAAAAATACATTAGCGAAAATATGGCTAGATGCTACACCGATACTACCCACAGTGGCACAACCAAAAACAAATTGTTTCCCAGAATCTTTCAAAAACCAACTTCCCAATTTAGTAAAAAAGGAAGCGGAAGTCATTGTGTTTATCTAAAAAATTGCATATTAACGTAAAAGAAAACTATTTGTAGCAAAAATTGTTGATTACCCTTTTTAATTTTGAGGTTAAAACACCGATCAACCGATCAATTGCTTTTGGCTGCGTTCAGTAAATCTGACAATTTCATGGTTAGAGGGTTTAATAAAAATATAAGGATTTAATTAAGGTCATTTTGTGCCATAAATAAAGCCCCTGTAATAATTTTACAAACAATCAATTTACATTATTTTAAACAATAATCTTATTGTATATAATTATTTGTTTTAAAATAATATTTCTAATGGGGGTGTTCTGTAAAGGGTGCCAACTTCGAAAATGCTCGGACTTTTTCGAGAAGCTTTTTTTGGAAAAATTTGATGCAAACATAATCTAATTTTAAATCTGAAGATGGCAACTTATTTTAATTTAAATTTTCTCTTAAAAAGGAAATTTTTATAAATTACCCCATTTGCTGAAAATTTCTTCTCAAGTCTAAATAGCACGAGCCGCCACTGGCCAAATTAAAATTTTGTGTTATTATACCGGAACTGTTATAAAATAGCTCGATTGGCCTAAATCAAATCTATAATTATGTTTAAATAAGATAAAATTATTATTATCATCAAAAAACCTTTGGAAAATTTTAAATTTGTCGATTAATTTTTGAAAAGTTTCCAACTTGCTCGTGCAGTCACATGACAACATACGGGTTATCTGATCTGTCATCATGTATATGAGTGCGATGTATTTTACAATGTTCAGTATTTGTTGTACTTAATTGAATTGTGATCGTGTAGTTTTAAAATTAAATTGTAATTGGGGAATTGTGGAAGAAAGTTAACGTCGCCAAAATGTCAAAATTTGTGTTGCTCGCATCTGGAATTTTTATTTTACTTTTGGTTTTTTCTGGAACCTTCTCTTTGGATGACGTCTCTCCTAAACCTTCGCTAAATGATAATGCAATAGATCAAAATAAAAACGTTTCGGCCATATCAACCAACATTAGTGTCGTGGTAAATGTAAGCAATTCGAACAGCTCGTCGACTACGGGTAGTCCTTTAATTCCAAGTCAAGTTCCTACGACTAGTATAAAAGCTATTAGTACCACAAAGGCGCACGTAAATCCAACAAATGTAACCAATGTTAGTTCTACTGCTGTACCGGCAGAACCGGTCCTACCAGATAAGACGGCTGCAGAGGACGAGCACAACAGTTCGATGGCAATATTTTTTGTGCTATGCGTTTTGGCTCTCGGAATTTTACTCATTCACTTTTTACTTCATACCGGCTTTCAATATGTGCCTGAAAGTATTATTATTGTAGTATTAGGAGCTGCAGTGGGTATGACATTAAATGCTTTGTCTGATAAAAATGTTAGCAATTGGCGGAAAGAGGAAGCCTTTTCTCCTACCGCTTTTTTTCTCGTTTTATTACCCCCAATTATATTCGAATCTGGATATAATTTACATAAAGGTAACTTCTTTCAAAACATTGGTTCTATATTAGTGTTTGCTATATTTGGAACAGCCATTTCTGCTTTTGTCACTGGTTTTGGAATTTACTTTTTAGGTCTTGCAGATGTGGTTTACAAACTAGGGTTTGTCGAGTCTTGTGCTTTCGGTTCCTTAATATCGGCTGTCGATCCGGTCGCCACGATAGCTATTTTTCACGCTTTAAACGTTGATCCAGTATTGAACATGTTGGTTTTTGGCGAAAGTATACTAAACGATGCAATTTCCATTGTTCTTACAACTGCTATTTTAGAATCTAATAATCCTACAATGTCGAGTGGTGAAGCTATATTACAGGGCCTTACGCGGTTCTGTCTCATGTTTTTCGCTTCAGCTGGAATTGGAGTCCTCTTTGCCCTTGTTAGTGCTTTACTTCTCAAGCATGTGGATCTTCGTAAAAACCCTTCTCTAGAGTTTGGAATGATGCTTGTGTTTACTTATGCCCCTTATGTCTTAGCCGAAGGTATTCATTTGTCAGGAATTATGGCAATTTTATTTTGTGGTATTGTAATGTCTCACTACACTCATTTCAACTTATCTACGGTTACTCAAATTACTATGCAACAAACCTTACGAACCCTAGCTTTTATAGCAGAAACGTGCGTGTTTGCTTATCTTGGTTTAGCATTGTTTAGTTTTAAGCATCGGGTGGAACCAGCCTTGGTAATATGGAGCATTATTCTCTGCTTAATTGGAAGAGCTTGCAATATATTTCCGTTAGCCTTTCTTGTTAACAAGTTTCGAGAACATCAAATAACTAAAAAGATGATGTTCATCATGTGGTTCAGCGGTTTGAGAGGAGCCATTTCCTATGCTCTCTCTCTTCATTTGAATTTTAGCGACGAAACCAGACACGTGATTATTACAACCACTTTGATTATTGTCTTATTCACCACGGTAATTTTTGGAGGCTCGACCATGCCGTTACTGAAATGCATGCAAGCTACCAAAAATACAACTCGACGAACGCGTAGGCGCAAGCGAGATCGTGCTGTAATTATAAGTAAAACTCAAGAATGGGGCCAAGCAATCGATTCGGAACATCTGTCCGAAACTACCGAACCTGAAGCAGAAGTTTCTTTTGTATCTTCACGAATCAAGGGATTTGCTAAATACGATGTCAAGTACTTTATTCCGTTTTTCACCCGAAGGTTTACACAACAGGTAAAAAAACTTCGTTTTTTAATTAATATTTCTAAAAAAAAAGAGTAAATGATATCCGCTTATTTAGAGCCATCATAATATTATAATAACCTTTTTAATCGATTAGGAAGTCGGATCAAATAAATATTTATTGATTTCAAATTTTTTAGTTTATAAAAAATAAATCCAAAGGTTAGGTTACTCGTATTATTTTATCTAAAGAAATTTGCTAAATTTGAATAGTAAAGCATTTATTTATAAAGCTGAATATTACGCATAATCAATTATTTCCGGAGTTCATTCTGTTTTTATCGAGAAATTAATAAGTAATAAGTATGTAATATTAATCTTTTTTTTTTTCAAATGCGTGTGATAATATATAATCTTGAAATTTTTTATTGTAATTGTGACCGGAATATTTATGTGAATATTTAATTAACTTGGAATATCTTAAATGGGACCCGGTACATAAGATTTGTACTTTTTTTTGGTAATTTTGATGCACAATGAAGTTTAGAAAATTCTAAAAGTATTGTCCTGCATTATTCTTTTTTTGTCTCTGTAAATCAAGTCCTGAATCTTTTAGTTAGGGTTTTTTTTTATTTTTGATGTTGAATAATATGTATACCTATGGGTTTGTTCCTATAATAACATTACAACATGATAAGTAAACGGTATGTACTTGAAAAAATAAAGTGGTAAATTTGGAACTGGATACCATGAAATAAAGTATGTACTGAAATCAGTGGATAAAAGGTTATTCTTACAATACAACAAATTTTTTTTTGTTTCGATCATTTATTGATCATCAGGATAAAGTAAAATGGATAAAGTGAAAGTGATGATTGTTTGCAGCATTTTATAAATTTTAGTTTCTTGACACTTTACACTGATGATCAACAAATAATCGAAACTAGTTGATACAAAGAATTTGTCTAATTGCAAGGATATAGCTTTTATCCACTGATAATAATATTGACCTTGCACTAGGAGTCCTTCATCTTATATCATGTACAGCAATGATGCATTGCACTACAAATGTGCGGTTATTATGTTGATGAATTACCTATTATTTTCTATGTTGACTTTACCTTGGATATAAAAAAAGTGTTAAATAATAGGTATTGTTAATGACGTTTCATGCAAAATTTCAATGCAATTTAAATTTGAACCTCAGTATGTAACCGCCATTTGGTGGCTGGTCGAGCAAACATATATAACATCAGAAATATTTGCCTACTAAAAAATTTTAAGGTAAGAAAGAGATAACAAAACTTTGATTAGTAGGTACCTACTTAGTGTGTCGAGTATGTACATTATATTCAAGTACAAAACAGATCAACAAATAAACTACAAAACAACAATTATCATTATTAGAGTCCGGATTTGTAGCTAAAATGCTTTTCCTGACAATTCGAAGCAGCTCAAAAATTTTAAATAATCTAAGCGATTTATCAAAAAAGGATCCATTTGGCACCATGTTTTATATGCTTTTTTTGCTTTTTTTTGAATTATCATGCTTTTTGTGCTTTTTTTTTGAATTATTATGCTTTTGCGCTTTTTTTATATAATAATATGCTTATATGCTTTTTTAAAGTTCATTCGTTGTTTTGTTTACAAACTTAATCTTTTAATGCTTAATGCAAAATTCAAGTTTAAACCAATCACCAGTGTCGATGTAGAACGAAGTTTTTCAGTTTATAAAAATCTTTTGACTGACAGAAGAATGAATTTTACTCAAGAACATTTGGAACCATTATTAGTAATAAATTGTTCTAGAAATGAAATTAATGCTTTTGATGACGAATAAAATCTGTGCTTTTTTTATTTAAATTGATTTTTTTTGTTAAATTGATGCTTTTTTTAATTAAATTGATGCTTTTTTTGGTAATATTTGATGCTTTTTTAAGCACTTTTTTTTTAAATTTTTATGCTTTTTTATCCGGACTCTAATCATTATTATTAGGTACTACATTTTTCTCTCATCAATGTGTTCTTTTTATTTACTGCTGCATAGAAAGTTGCCATATTTTATTTAATAATTTTTGAAGGTTCGTAGTGAAATTTTGCACCATCTGCCTAAAATATATTCTATGCTCGTAAATGATTACTGAAAGTTGAGAAAGGTTTTCTAACCTTCCTATTCAGTTTAATCAGGACGAGACAGGGAACCATGGTGGCCAAACCATAACTTGAATCATTCCATCAATTGATAATAAATCTATTTTACAATATGTATTTAGAAAAATGCTTAGGATCATTATCCTAGGATAAAGTATCCTCGTTTATAGTTTGATAAAGTGGACATAAATCAGATTCTCAACAAAATTAAAGTAAGCATTAAAGAAAATCTATACTGAAGTAAAAGTTCAAACAACTTGAAAACTTACTCCTTACACTATCCAACTAATGGAACAACGAAGAAATGCAGACCGATCAGCAGAACACTATAAAGACCTCAACAAAAGAACGCATAAAGCAATCCTCAAAGATGTGAGGGCATACAAAACCAAAATGATACAAGAAGTTATTTAGGACAATGCAAATATGGAGGTACTGAGATCAAACCTGCCAATTGGGAAATCAAGAATAGTCGAACTAAAAAATCAAAATGGCACTAAAGTATCTGACAAAAATCAGATTCTCAAAATAATAGACGACTTCTATCGCACATTATACGAGTCAAGAACACTCTGCCCGACATCAATGGTTAAATGTACCATCTTAAGGTTGGTTTATGCAAGACGCCGACGCACGCACCGCACGCACTGCACGCAAGCAAATAAAGTTGAAACATTGAATTTCTGTAGTAGCGTTTATGCACGTCGCTGACGCGCGTGACGTGCGTGCATAACCTTGAAATTTATTTTATCTTTGGTTTTCATTGCAGCGCGTAACGCTAGGAACTTTTCAAGTTATATTATTGTTGTGGTACAATTTTTTTAAATTTAAAATTACGAAAGTAATTTATTATAAATCTTATTTTTGCAGATGATGTAAAGTAAATTTTTGTTCCTCATTTTATTTTACTAATTTATTTTTCTAAAATTAAAATTATTAGATATTAATAATAAATTAAAAATAAAAATATCAATTATAATTGTTACCTTAGCTTATAATTGATATTTAATTTTTAATTTATTTTTCATTATTGTGATATTTTCTAGAAATAATAATAGCACGATGAAAAATTATCGACCCTAAAGCTTAACTTTCATGCTCACCATATTTTGGGTCGAAAATACCTACAAAAGAAACCAGTCCATCTTTCTGATTTATTAGAAATAATAATATTTGATTATCTGATTTAAAAAATTTTAAATACTGAAATAAAATAACATTAGCGCCATCTACCGTAATGTGAATTTATTCTAATTTGTAACCAGAAAACGCACTAGAACGCATCAAACGCATTCGAACTGCATAAACCAATATTTTTGTGCGGCGTTTTGTGCGGGGCGTTTCATGCGTGCAGCGCGTGCGGTGCGTGCGTCGGCGTTTTGCATAAACCAACCTTTAAACGTAGGGTCAGAAGAAATACCTGAAATAACGAAGAAGAATTAAAAGAAACTTTGAGACAAACGAAGAACAGAAAATGCCCTGGAGAAGATCAAATCACGACGAAAATGCCTACAAAAATTTAACAGAGTGGTGCAATTCAGAAGTCATACTGATATTCAAAAGAGGAGATAATAAAAAAAAACTACAGACCAATTAGTTTGCTGTCACAACTTTATAAGATTCCTACAAAAATAATAACAAACCGCTTAATGAACAAATTTGACTTTTATCAACCCGTAGAACAGGCGGGCTTTCACAGGGGTTTTAGTACTATTGAGCACATCCAAACAATACGATCACTTATAGAAGAAGGCAACAAATACAATATCTCGATACACCTGGCTTTCATAGATTTCCATAAAGCATTTGACTCCATCGAGATATGATCCATCTTAATATCTATGGATATGGCAAAAATAGACTCTAGATACTCTAGGATCATAGAAAACATCTATGAAAACGCATCTCTGCACGTAAAAATAAATGAAGAATCAAAGACAAATAAAGTCCCCATAAAAAGAGGAGTCCGACAAGGAGATACAATATCCTCCAAAAATATTCACCGCAGCTTTGCAAGACGTCTTCAAGAAACTTTACCTAAGATTAGAATAGAGATAATGGCAATAACAAAATAAACAGCAAATCGTCTCAGGATAGCACAAAGGGCAATGGAGCGAGCTATGTTGGGGGTTTCCTTAAGGGATAAAATAAGGAATGAAGAGATTAGACGGAAAACAGGAGTTACGGATATAGTGGAGAGAATGTCAATACTGAAGTGGCGCTGGGTTGGCCATGTACCCCGCCAAGACAGAAATAGATGGTCAACCAAGATTATAAACTGGCGGCCAAGAACGACGAAGAGAAGCGTGGGAGGGCCCCAGATGAGATGGAGTGATAACGTGAAGAAGACAGCGGGTAGAGAGTGGCTACAGGCGGCTCAATGGAAATAGAATGGAATTTTTCAAATGGAAAAAATTGGGGAGGCCTACGTCCAGGAGTGGAACATTTTATTTTCGGGAATATTCCGGAATTGCTCTTTTTTCATTGATTTTAAGATTGCCAACTAAACCAGCCTCATATTATAATTGAACCTTCTCCATGATTGTTTCACAAAAGGCAACACTTATCGAACTGCTGTTATCCTGCTAATTTGCTTCGAACCATAATTTTCAAATTATTTGGAATTGAACATTTCCTAGCATGTCTTCGAGTTAATGTAAATTTTTTTTATTGTTTGGCCCATTGCAATCTTTTGCAAACAATAGTTTGTTAAAGCTGTTTTGTCATAAAGATCTCGTGGGTTTATCTCTCGAGATTTACTTGGGCTACCACTTCTGGTGCAGTAAGGTTGCTATCAGTTATTAATAACTGAATAATTCTTTAATTTTTACTGGTAAAATTCCACTAATTTTGTTTTTACCGCGCTGTAATATTAACCCTTGATTAGATTAGATTTTATCATTACATACTGTAAACACAAATCAATATTTAATTTACAACGCTAATATGAATAATATAAATTTCTGGGGTTAAAAAAACTTCATTGCAATCAATTGTACACTGAAATAAATGCATGGAAATATTTCATACAAAATTACAAACAGTAATAATACTTATTTATACAATAGCTTTATATTTCTAAAAATCCACACATAATACTCTCAGGCTTGGCTTCAAATGTTAGCTTAAAGCCTTAGAAGAATTAAAGAATTTTTGTGGTAGACTTGTATGAAAGTTTTTTTGAGAAACGTGGATTTGGGGGCATGGTGTCGTATTATTCAAGAATAATAGTGAAGCAACAAGCTTTCTTGAAATTTGATTCAATTTTTTGGTCTTCTTTTTCAAGATTTTTGACATTTCTAGAAATCTTTGTTCTCTAATAGAATGTAGAACCGTAGAATGAATTTTCTTGATACATTTGCTTGAACTTTGGTTATCGCTGCTTGATAAATATATATTAGGGAATTCCCCAAAATATCTATTTAACGGAGAAACACACTGTAAACGTTAAAAAAATACTAATATTTTAGGAAAGTTTTTATAGGAAAACTACACAAGGGATCTTTTTCAAATTTACATTTTATTGATTTTATGAGACAATAGATACAAAATTTTCAGCTTCTTTTAACTCATATTCCGAGTATTCAGGACCTGAAATTTAACAGTCAAAAAATGGTGTCTGCCTCGTTGACAATAATTCGGGCATATGTATGGTTCGTCTTAAAATAAATAATTTTCAAAATATATACTCATATTTAATTGATATGTAGAAAAACAGCAAAATGGCAAACTTTTTTTACTACCTTTTTAAAATAAAGTATATTTTAAACTATTTTTCTTGTGAATAGAAGCTAAACGAAACCACCAATTACAAAAATTTCACGACGAACTATGAAGATGTGTTTTCTGAAAAAAAAATTATTTTTTTAGTCATATTAATTGAATGATTACCTGTCAACCAGGTTAAAATTCTTCATTCCGAGTTATTCGCGTCCGAAGTTAACATTTTTTGTGCTTCCCAGCCTTATTTATGAAATTTTGAGAGAACATTCCTTAAACAAGTAGCATTTGATACATGTAAAATTTAAAAATTGATTTTTTGAAAATTTGATAGTGCTTTCCTCTCTTAACAGTTTAAAAATATTTAGAAACGCTCATCATCTCCTAACCAGAGGATACTTTTAGAGATGCTATGTGTCTTTTTAGCGTAGATTTCAAATTAAATAATTTTATTTCATTAAAAGAATGGAAATGTATAAAACTCGATTGTATTCATGCCAGGTGCAGTTCTTCAGAATAATTAATCTAGTTATCCCTACATAGAATTTGAAAACCTGATAATAATTTTATAAAAATGTAACAGTTTTTAATAATTATAAATAATAATAAAAACCATTGTAGTCGAAAACTTGTAATAAGACATTTTTATGATAATCTTTTACAAAACACATTGCAATGTTTAATGTAACGTAATAAATTTTTATTTACACAGAAATTATTGAAGCGAAGTAAAAGTTCAGTTTTTTTTATTTAAGTTGGGACAGATAGTACTTTTTATAAAAATATATGAATAATTAAATTTTTGCTAGACACTTGATAAATAATCACAGATAATGTTAAACGGATTAATTGTACAGGATGATCAATTAAGCAACTTCAGCATCGACTACGTATCAAAAGTAATAAAAAATAAAATACAAAAATATAAATTTAAAATTTATTGCAAATAATACAAACAAGACCGCCATCGACTAATTTTTCCAAATTAAATCTGCAAAACGTTTTATGTTCACAAATTTATATTTATGTTTTTGTGTTCTAATTTGATAGTGCTCGAAGAAAGCCTCATGTGACCGAAACGTGCAAGCAAGCCAAGTTTGTGTGTACAATTATCTAATCTATCTAAATTAGGTAATTTTTTACGAATGGTTAGCTTTATGCTATCTATATAATTAAAATTTATATTTGTCTTTCTTTGGATGCAATACAAGGAAATTAATAATATCAAAGTTGTTTTGCTATTGGGGGACTTCCTTTTTTTTGATAAAGACACTTAGGTTTTCTTCCACTGGCCTACATTACCGTAAAATAATCACTTATAATTCAAAACAAATTGAAAGGTCAACAAATTAGTGTCATTTGGATCGGACTTCTTGTAATTAATTTTTCCTTATTTATCTAAAACATGGTCAATTATATATTTCTAAAAATAACACGAAACGTTTTTGTCGAAGCCAAACTATTATATCAGATTAAATGAAAAATAATATTTCAAGCATTCCAATTTGTTAACATTAAGGGAATAATTTTCAAATTTAATTTGCATGCCCTAGTTTTATTTTGATTTTTTTTTATATAAATAATAATGAATGATATGCATTTGGTTGAATGTACTAAATACATGAAATTATTTTTACTTTTACTAATTAAGTGTGTTTTAAAATTGTTTTAGGAACTGAAAGACTGCAAGAGTCAAATGACCGATTTAACAAATAAATGGTACCAAGCAATTAGGATATCTCCAGATCATTCTGATGAAGAAATTATAAATAATACCTCTCGCACGAATAGTATATCGAGTATTGTTCGCTGACTATCGGTGGGAAAAGAGGAAACTGAACCAATTCTTAAACGATGTAATCAAAACCATTAAAATAGTTCGTTTGATGATTTTTATTATAAATTGATTATAAATGGATGTCAAGGGTTCAATCTATTAATAATAATTTTAATTTATTAATAAATTTATTTATTATTAAACGATAATGTTTGTGTGGAATTTTCCAATCTTGAATTTTAATTGCTTTAGTTCAAGTGTAACTATGAAATTTAATATCTTTAATTAATTGCTTGTATATAATAATGATAGGAACGGAAACAAAATATCGGTACTTTGTTATTGTTTGCTTTTAGAATTTGCGCATTGAAATTTAATTAAGTTAGAAATCTCACTTATTTTTGTTACCTATTATAAAAGTTACCGTTAGAGTTTATTTTGTTGTTTAATTTTGTAATAATTAGTTGATAGAATATTTATTAGGTTGTTTTAAATCGGTTAGATGTAGACACATCCGATACATGCAGGGTTAATACTAACATAAAGCGAAACTTATGAATAGCGAATTTTTATTTAATTTTCTAGTCTCGAAAAGATTTAATTGATAAACTTATATGAAAATGTACTTGTACTAAAGAAACGTCCAGTAAGGGGTATAATAATCAAAAAATCAAAATATATTTCACATTATCAATATGGATTTACAACATTTTTGCACTTTTTTTAAACAATTTTAAAAATAATTCTTATTTATTGACTTCAAAATTAGTGGTTAAGCAATAGGTTTTTACTTATTGTATCTATGGTTGATTAATTATTGCTTTGTTTATGTATTTTTCACAATTAAATTTTTTGCAAATGTGATAAGAGTTGTATTAACTTTAAAGTTTTGTTGTGTGATACTAGTATGTACCTATTCAAATAATTGAATAAAACTTATATATCATGAAGTTTATCTTCTTTTATATATAGATATATACTTATTTACTGTAGACTTATCAATAAATTATCTGAGGTGATACTGAAAAAAAAATTGACCCGGATTAACAACCTTGAGCAATTTATACTAAAAAAATTCAGAAATAAATTAAAATAAAAAACTAAAAATTAACCTAAATACCCACTTATTGCTTTATTTAAAATAAAAAAAGATTTTTATTTTAAAACAATTTTTTTTAGTAAAAACTTTTAATTTTTGGTTGATTATTTATGCACAAACACCACTGAAGAGTCAACTCAACTACTACATGAAAACAAATTTTCAAAATTAGTTGAATATTGGTTACACCCTAGGTATAATAAAATTAGGTGTTTTTTTGTAGTTAATTTGGGCCTATCCAAATCAGAACGTCTGGCTATTCCGCTGGTCCCAGGCCCCAGACATGTTATTGTACTTGAAATAATTAGCAACCTTACTATTAAATATAAGAAAATTAAACGAAAAAAGAAGTAGCATTTCTTATTAATTAATTATATTTGTGGAAAATAAAGAAAAATTATAGTAAATTGACAATTATAGTGCAGCTCAAAAAACATATAATACAGATCACCCTGTATAAATATTGTTACCAGCCACGTAACCCAAAATTCCCTAGAACTCACGACCGCGTCACTTGTTATTTACTAACTTATTTTATAGGTTAGTGTCAAACTTAATACACTTTAATTAATTTATTAACGATAAATTAAGTATTAAATTGATAAAATATCAAGCAAAATGCCAACTTCTGTTCCTACGGTGTTAGAAAAAAAGGTGCAAGAAGGCGTTCTAACAGCAAAGCTTCTCGTAGTAGGCGCCGGCGGTATAGGCTGCGAGATTTTGAAAAGTTTAGCGCTTTCTGGTTTTAAAGACATCGAAATTGTAAGTGTATACTTGAATTACTTTCAAAGTATTAAAAATTGATATTTTTAGATCGATTTAGACACAATTGATGTGAGCAATCTGAATCGACAGTTTCTCTTCCGTAAAGAACATGTTGGGAAGCCGAAGGCTGTGGTCGCGCGTGAGAGCATCCTAAATTACAATCCTGATATCAACATTAAGGCATATCATGACAGCATAACTTCGTAAGAAATTAATTTTTAAAATAAAAACTTTAGTCAAATGTTCAATTTTTAGTCAAGAATATGGAGTCAACTTTTTTAAACGCTTCAAGATGGTTTTGAACGCTTTAGATAATCGTGCGGCACGTAACCACGTAAATCGTATGTGTCTAGCCGCCGATATACCTTTGATAGAATCTGGAACTGCAGGTTACAACGGACAAGTAGAATTTATTAAAAAGAACGTAACACAGTGTTACGAATGTAATCCAAAACCACCACAGAAAACTTTTCCTGGATGCACCATCAGAAATACTCCATCAGAGCCTGTGCATTGTATAGTTTGGGCTAAACATTTGTTTAAGTAAATTTTACCTCCTAATTTTTTTACAAATCTAAGTTTTATTTTAATTGTTTAGTCAGCTCTTTGGAGAAGAAGATCCTGATCAAGATGTTTCACCTGACACTGCAGATCCAGAAGCCGGTGGCAGTGCCGGAGAGAAAGCTTTTGAATCCGAAACCACAACCGGTAATGTGGAACGCACATCAACTCGACAATGGGCTCAACAAAATAATTATGATCCTAGTAAACTTTTCAACAAGTTTTTTAAAAATGACATTGAATATTTGCTAACGATGAGTACGTTACAACTTTTGTAAAACTCTCTTATTTCATTTAATTTTTGTTTGTTTTTATTGCAGAAAATTTGTGGAAGTCACGTAAAGCCCCAGAACCGTTAGAATGGAGTGGGATTGTGTCCAAAACAGACGAATCTGATAATTCCAACATGGGCGATGTTCGTACAAACGACATGAAGGTTTGGTCTTTGTATAAATGTTCTCAAGAGTTTGCTTCCAGTATTGAAGTTTTAAAATCTGAATTAGCTAATAAAAGCTTTTTGGTTTGGGATAAGGATGACAAACCGGCATTAAACTTTGTTACCGCTTGTGCTAACGTAAGATCACACATTTTTTCCATTCCACAAAAATCTCGTTTTGATGTCAAATGTAAGTAATATTTCTGAATTTTTAAGACTTGCCCCTTCTCGATTAGAACCTTTTATTGCTTATTCCTTTTGTCTTGAACAATTTGTGATAATTTAAATTGTACTTGTAACGAAGTTTTTGTTTTTTAGCCATTGCAGGAAATATTATTCCCGCTATTGCTACTACCAATGCAATGGTTGCTGGTTTAGTGGTGTTAGTGGCGTTTAGGGTTTTATCTGATGAATTTGACCATTGTAAGTCAATTTACCTTCGCCAAAAATCTCTTTATACAAATTCTATTTTGGCACCAGAAAACATTTTCGAGAAACCCAACCCGAAATGTTATGTGTGCTCTCCCCAACCATATGTAACAATTTTTGTTAATGTGGAGGGTATGACGGTGAAAGAGTTAGAAACTGAGGTTTTGAAAAAGAGTCTCAATATGATTGCACCTGACGTAATGCTTGATGGTAAAGGTGTTTTTGTAATTTCATCAGAAGAAGGAGAAACGGAAGTAAGACTTGTGTATAAAAGTTCTGGTTGTGAGAGTTTTATAATTTTTGATTTTAGGGAAATAATGACAAAAAGTTGTGTGAGCTTGGAATTTTGGATGGCAGCATTCTTAAAGTTGATGATTTTCTTCAAAATTATAATTTGACTATTGGAATTAATCATTACGTTGCAACAGAAAAAGACGACCCTTTGTTTAAGGTTGTTGCAGATCCAGAAGATTTGAAACCTACTGCTACTGCTGAGAATGGTAACAATTTAAATTAAATTTTAAAAGCAAAGTAATTATAATATTCCAAATTTTTAGGTCAGCAAAATGGTGCAGGTGGTTCTGGGACAAGTAAAATGGAAACTGAAAGCGATGATGACGATCTGGAAGTTATTGCTGAACCTGCTGATGAAGATAGCGATGATCCTCAAGAAGGTACCTCTTGCAAGAGGAGAAAGTTAAATCATCAACCAGAAGTAGATGACGACTTAGTTATGCTTGATGATATCTAAGCTGTTGGTTTTACAATTTGTGTTATAAGTAATTGTTTTACTCCTAAGGTTTTTATGTCTTTTATTTTTCGTAAACATTAAAAGTAATAAATTATTTTCTGCTCACATAGGCAGTTGTTTGTTAGTCAAGAATACATTTCCAGATCTCCCAGTTCTAATACTGTTATAAAAAATAATAACATGCCTATAAAAACTAAAATGCATTTGTATTTTATTACATGGAATTCAAATAGAAATCTGTAAATTAAAATTTTGTATGTATAGTTCCTTTATAAAAATAATAGCATCCTTGACCAACTCTGAAAAGCTGCTATTTGAACAAAGGTGTTTCTGGACTTATTAGTTTTGGCCAATAAATTAATCTTTAGGCCAAGTTAATTAAAAACGTTGATTTTTGAACCCATGGATTGCTCTTACGTAAACAACAGCAGTCACATTGTGCTAAACAAAAGCATTTTTTAATTAATTTAAATTTTTATGGTTTAATTCATATAGGTACATTATTTGTTTGAATTACAACTGGCATCGGCATACTAAAATTGAAGAATATATTATGCATTTGCCTAAAATTGAACTTCTAATAATCACCTCGACTGACTAAAATCAAATTTATTTGAGCCAAATAATAAATCAACTCCTTCCATTCTGCTGTCATAAGGAAGAAGGCAGTAACTACACTTTTGATAGTTTTGAGTAAATCGAAAAAACTAATTGTACACTGTCCCTTTTATATGGATTATAGTACATGCTTTTTATGAATACTATTCCGTTCTAATAGTGTTCTATAGGCTTCATGTAAATTTTCACTAAAAAATATGCATTTTTCTAATTGAGTTAATTTCTAACTCTGTAAGCTAGTGATTTTTTGGGGTTGACCCATTTTTCATATTGGTTTTATTTAAAATTTAAAACACTTTCAAAATCTGATTACACATACAGATGTAGTTTTTTACGCCGATTTCGAAAATATAAAAAACTCAATTTCGAAAAAAATGTAGTTACTGCCTTCTTCCTTATGACGGCAGCATTGTATTGGCTGTAATATTTTTAGTTGGTGGTTGTTTGCAGGTGCGGTTTGTGGTCTAGTTGCCACCAAGAAATCAATTTTTGGGATTTTTATTATTTAACTTTCAAAAATAATATTTTATGTAATTTTCTTATTATAAAAAACTTGATTACATAAATTGACCTTATATGAAAAGAAATCTTGAGATATTATAGATACATCAGGGTGTGTAGAGAAGCCATCTATCGCATTGAAAAGTACGCAAAATATTTTTTGATACTTTCTTACTTTTGATACTTTTGATAAATTATTCAATTTATAAATCCGTTTTGATTGGACGGAATACGAATGGCTTGTTACATTACATTATTACAGGGATCCCCTCATCTGGAAAAGTCAGGGTATTTTAAATTGTATAGATTTTTCTGAGATATCAGAATCTTAAATTTTTAAGCAAAAGTCAAGGAAATTTTGAAAAACAAAATTAATTAATAAAAATTATATTATTTTTTATTTCCGTAAATTATTAAAATTTACAATTTTTTGATTTTATTTTAGTCACGGAAAACCGGAAAAGTCAGAACTTACTTGAAAACGTAGTGAAAATCCTGTATTATCGCTTATCAGATTTAAATATTGCCACTGACGCTATTCCTGCTGATTCTTATGTAAAATGACCTCTTGAATCCGAATATGATTCTCGTTTTCACCCATAACTTGCCGTTTACGTGGACACTCCTTCACCTATTTTTATCACTTTTTGATAATTTGGATGGACGAAAAGGATTATTTTAGCCTTTATGCTAGAGGAGAGCTTGAGGGACTAGAGAGATGAAAAGTTGTAAAACATGAGTATTTGTAGAAAGGAGGTACATTTGGGCGAGGATTTGCCCCTCTAAATTATAAAAAGTTCTTTAAAAATGATCGATTTTTTCACATCGTTTCTACATATTCCAGCTTCTAGCCCTCCTCATCCTTTCCACAAACTTAAATTTTCAGACCTCAAAGTTTCTTAAAAATAAAAAAAAATTGCACGTCAAGTAGTATACTTTCACCTTTCTATTTAGTTATTTTTTCATCTTAAGTACAATTTTGCGTTTTTCAAGCTTTAAGAACTCTAATTGATGTTTCTTACATATTACGAATTTTTTATCTTTCCCAAGTCGAATAAATTCTAATATTGACCTAATAGTAGCATGATTATTATTTTTTGAAATCAGCGTAGGTACCCGGCAGGTAGGCACATGTGTTAATTTTAGTGTTCTGAATATTAATGAATAAACAAATTGGATTTCTCAATGAAATGTTTTGGTCATTCATAAATCAACGATCCGTAAAGAAAATTTATTTATCATAAGTAGTACATCATAATTCAATCTTAAAATAATATCTCGAAATATATCTTTTCTATATATTGAATTTTATTCTTGGATTTGAATTGAAAGTACTTACATTAATCTTGAAAACTTGATATTTCTTTTTGTAAGCGAAAGAATTTATTTTAAAATTTTACCCTAATAGTTATCTCGTGTCAGTGTCAATAAAAATTGATAACTTCAAATTTATGGAAAAAATAAGCTTAAATTTTGTGAAAAAGAATTTTAGAAATTATGTTTAGTTTAAAGAAGTTACTTTTTACTATTCTTGTAGTCTTGTAATTTACAAAATATACTTTGTTTTTTTAAAAAGGATTTTCACGGAAATCACTATAATACTAATAAACATGGAAAAATTAAATAAACTGAAATTTATAGAAATAGCCTATCAATAAGTTAAGAATTAAAATATTAAATATGAACGTTCATGATTAATTAAAATAATCCACAGATAAAACCACGAATCAAATGTAACTAATTGGGTCTGGGATTGGAAACTGTCTTAGCGAGCACCCGCCGCAATAAAGGTGGCGCTACAATGCGATTCTTTCATTAGCGGCACGGAGGAAAGGGCAAATGTGGCGCTCCAACAATTATTAGCAATAAATTGTTACAATTGGGCCTATACTAAGTTGATTAGATGAGGTGTAGCCCCTCTACTAATATAAAACATTCTGTGTTAATAGTATAGGCGCTTTACGATAGTTATTGTTCGGTAGCCTTTTAACTAGCTAATATAATTATATAATGATTTTTCAAAATTTTACACAACTTTTCATATTAAAATTTTTCCTAATTAAAATTTTGTATCAAAATAATCTTGATTCTATCAAGATATCTGTTGAAATATTTATAGGTGTATGTAAGTAGGTAACTTTCTTCATGCCTTCCTAATTTGTTTTGTGCCAAGTTTATTTTAGTTAATCTTACAATTTCTAAATACCCGACATCTTAATAATTAATATTTTATGTTAAAGCAGAAAAGTTAATTAAACGTCTACAATAAAAATAAAATAAAATTTCAAGTTACTTAACTGAAATTTGTGTTAAACGGATTTCAATTTGTAAAACATTTATTCAAATATTTTAAATATTTAATCTGTTATAAAATTTTTCCTGAACTTTCATCAAAGTTTTCTAACTTCCGAATCCTGAAATAACTTAAAGTAAATTGAATGCATCATGAGTTTTTTTTTAAATTATTCGAAAAGTTAAGATTTGAATGTTTGTAATAATTTAATGTTAATTGAAACATAAACTCTTTTATAATTTCAGTAATATACTAACATCATTTTATAATTACTTAATTATTATACTTAATTATAATTCCCATTTATTCAATTACCTATGATAAAATTGTCTCAAATTGAATTGAGTAATATCAAGCTATTCAGTAAGATAGAATAATTCGTTCATAATTGCCTCTTAGGCATCGACCCAAATACCGAAGAGGAATTTCCTCGTTCAATGTACAAGCTGATTCCTTGGTTTTATCCACCGATAACCGTTCCAAACAACTAGCCATTTGACACGAAATTCCCAAGTGATTTTGAGTTCACAGCTTCTAGGATGCTAGGAATGTTTGCAAGTGCAAAAACCGAAGTACTCCGCATATACAAGATATGTTCATGGCACAATCTGGCTCCAATTCTAAGATACACGCAAATCCGTAGAGAGCCTTTGTCTATTAGTAAAAACCCAAAAGTCATCATGATGTTGAATCCATACACTAGAAGAAATAGACGTTAGTCTATTAAAGATATTGAGGAATCACCATTTTTAAATTACACAGCATAATGTTTTTTTTTGAGAATATTAAAAGAATTTCCAATGTCTACCATTAAAACAATTTTAAACTCCTAAAGGTTTTCTAAATGAGTTCTTAAGTTTTAAATTTATTACATTTACATTGTATTAATCATATAATATACAACATTGTTGGAAATATTATGTAGTTATTGAAGCGTTTCGAGCAAAAGGTCATGGTATACTACACAAAGAAAAAAGGCAATACGATTTTAAGTTACAAGTAACTGCATATTGTTCCATGTCCGGACTAGAGGTACCAGTGTGTCTTTTGGATTTTTTTTTATCATTTAGTTCGGGTGGTTTAAATAATTTATAATAGTCTATTCCAATTCTATAAATTCTGTCAAATTGTTACAAAGTAGGTATAAAGTGATAGCGATATTAATTTTTAATAAGTTGGTAGCTATTTTAACATTGTAGGTTATGTTTATAAGAAGATGAATGGAGTCCATGTTCTTTCTAGTATTATTTGTTATTCTTTTAAAATAAATAAATTTACCAATAGATTGGTAAATTTCGTAGATTTTAAAATTTCTTCGTATTTTACTAATAAGTCAATTCGTTTTCTCGTAACGGGTAATCTGTATCTAATACGACACAACAGTGCCCATAAGATTTACAATTTAAAAATGAAAAAAATTTCTTAAAAAGCTATTTTTTCTCCAACTGTATTAAAAGCAGTACATTTTAAATAGCATTATCTTAATTAAAAGTTGACGTTTTCGTTATTTTCGTTTTGTTATTTCGTTCGACGTCAGAAGCTGAATTGCTAATTTGGCAGCAAAAAACCAGCTGACAATACGCTGCGACAGCTGATCAAATTGCTGAATATCAACTGAATCAGGGAATATTCAGAGCTGCGTCAGTTGATATTCAGCAATTTGACTAGCTGCCAAAGTGCGTTTTCAATTGGTTTTTTGCCTCCAAATTAGCAATTCAGTAGCGATTCAGCTTCTGACGTTAGTAAAAATCAGCTGCTGCCTCAGCTCAAAAGCTGAATTTTGTGCTGACACAGCGTGTTGGCAGTTGATATTCAGCACATAATGTTACTTGGGAGACTATTTAGTTTATCACCACACCACGTTCTTCCAGCTTCTTCCATTCAATAATTTTAAAATATCTCATATAAATTTTTTTTGTTGGAAAAAATTTCGCGGCACCCTATATAAGAAACACTGATCTAAAGTATAGAAAACAACATTTTTAACAAAAACAAAAAAAAATTTATTTTTTAATTTTAACCAAAATTAGAGTATTTTGGAAAGCCAATCTCTGTAACTGTTATTATACTTATTATACTCTATTTCTTTCTTTTTTTAGATAATTTTATATTGCAGATTGAGATGCGCTAAAATTGAGCTATGTGCAAAAATGTAATAAGTGACAAAATAGGGTCACATAGCTCTAAAAGTCTAAAGGATTATATGGTTTATTTCGATATGGGACATTTCACTTCCGAATATTTCGCTACTGGGATATTTTGCTACTAAAGTAAACTTTAAAATCAATAGCTAACCACGAATGGAAATTAATTAAGAATTATTAATTGCAGAACAAAAATAATAGTATAATGATGCAAATAACGTAAATATTTCTAAACCAACGTATAATTTTAGTAACCATTTAGGAGTGGTAGCGAAATTTTTGGTAGCAAAACGTCCTAGTAGCGAAATGTCCGGGAGCGAAATACTCGGTGATCATTTTATAGATACATAGATTTACAGATAACCGAGTATAGTTTTACTTTATCACTAGACCACTTTTGCGTCAGATAAACAGAAATAAAAATTCTAGATCGAAAATTGAAAACGTCATTCTTTTGGGCAAAACACGATAAGAATTGGGGGTCTTATGAAGGGGGCTAGTTAGTTTCTACGCGAACATTTCGACGTCGGCACGTTTTGACGCGACATATTTCGACACTAGCACGTAGCTAAATTTAAACCTTCTTGAACCTACAGAACAGTGTCTTCGCACCGAATTTTTTTTATTTATTATTTTAATAATTAGAAAAACGGGTTTTTGAGTTGCTCCACTCATTAAAAACAATCCTGTAATAGCCAGAATTTGAAAGTTATGATTATATTATTCTTTTTAACTAAAATTCGTCTACAATTAACCAGGGTCGTAGCTAGGGGCTGGCCAGGCGGGCGGCTGCCAAGGGCGCAACCCTCAGGGAGGCGGACTTTGCAGATACACAGTCTTCGGGCCGCTTAGGCCCAATTGTAACAATTTATTGCTAATAATAATTGTTTGAGTGCCACATTTGCCCCTTGCTCCGTGCCGCTAATGAAAGAATCGCCTTGTAGCGCCACCTTTATTGCGGCGGGTGCCCGTTAGAATTAAGCTAGTCTTGGGTTAGAGTTGATAGAACGTAGGTGTAAATTTGCAAGTCCGTGAAGGGGAGTGCATCTACGCGGCCGATTACTTAGCCGATTATTTTGTGATACACCAACATGACCCGAGGCAAATATTTCTTCAGGTGCCTAGTTGAGATTTTTCAACCTGTTTCGCAGTGGGGTAAGATTTTTTGTTTTTTAATTGATTTTGGGAAAATCGACTACTTGTCTCTATATGTTTCTCCACTAAGGACAATATTGAGACGACTAGCGGCTGTCTTCTTTTCCAACTCCACTGAGGCTGTCAGTGTGTTGTCAACAATTTCTTGCAGTCATTGTTTTTTTGAATCCAAGCTCTTGCCTCCGCATTAAGAGCTGGTTTAACATCTTGGGTTTCATCACAGAATTGTTAATTACTGGAGAAGACCTATTCCAAGTGTGGTGAAATTTGGCCGTTATTCACCGTAGTGATAATTTTGGTTACACAATCACACAAAATTAATACATGATAATAACTCGCATAAAAATGACTTGCATTACGATAGGTATTATTGTATTGTTTCTTTTTCTACATAACATAAAAATAAATCTTGGGGGGGCGCAAAATTCAAATCTTGCTAGGGGCGTTCATGACCCTAGCTCCGACTCTGCAATAATTAACTATTAAATAAATTCAACTCAGATCTCACCAATATAAGTTCTACCGTTTCTTAATCTAATATAAAATTAATAATTATTCAGTGCTATTCTCTAACTTGAAATAATTTTAGCCACTTGCTAAAATAAGCAATATCTATTGCTAATTAAGCATAGAACTATATCTATATATATTATAATTATTTAGCAATTTCAGAAAAAACGATTTTAATTATTGAATTATTTAGCAATATTTTTTATGCTTAGCAAGTTGCTAACATTATTTCTAGTTACAGAATAGCACTGATTGTCAGTATAATTATTTGCAGGGGCGCCGAATTTCTAAAATTCCGAGGGGTGCCGAAAAAATGCTCAAATTTGGGATGGAAGTTTGTGGAAAATGTAAAATTCATGTTTAATACTTTCAATTTTTAGTATTTTCCAAATTATTTTAGATTATTTTTGCTTCCAAGTTTATGATGATGTTTGAACGAATGAATGAATATACACATTAAGCTACGTTTTCTGCATGCGTACACAGTAAAAAGTATTTCATTAAATTAAAAAAAAAAGTTGTCCCAGCAGGTCTACTACAATTTTTTGTAATATTAACAAATTTTATTATTATAGTAACATAAATACTTACAAAATATAATAATTTGAATCATAGAAGTTGTTATTCTGCGTAATAAATTTGCTAATATAACAAAAAATTGTAGTGGACCTGCTCTGACAACATTTTTTCTTAATTTAACGAAATACTTTTTACTGTGTACGGCTGGTATTATTATGAACAACTGATTAGCAAATTCCATCACAAACAACAGCTTCCGTCTTTTCCTTATATTCTACAAGCAGACATGGGTTGTTGAGATGTTAAATTCAAAAATTTAAATTTACCAAAATACTAATTACAGCGCCAAATGCACTTGGTGTCTTAACTGAAACGTATTTAGAAATTTTGTATAATTTTTGATTTCTCAAGATTTCTAGATTCTTTAAGATTTCTTTGGATTTTTTCTATATCCTAGGATTTCCTAAAGTTTTCTATTAGTTTCTTAGATTTTCTTGAATGATGTAATAATTTTATGAGATTTTTTAAGATTTTCTCAAATTTTTCCGGAATTTTTGAGATTTCCTTTCAGTTGTACACTAGCAATTCTCAGTGATTCTCTTCTCGGTCCCATCTCAAGATACTAAAAAAAAAAACTCGAATGATGCTATTTTACACGAAAACCTGTTCACTTTAGTTTTTGGATAAGTATTGTCGAAGAAGTATCTATATCTTTTCGCAGATCTTACAATTAAAAATTAACTGTTTTACTTTTTTGAAAATTTTAATAGTTTAATTAATCGTCCTGAATTTCAGAGGAGGCAAGGGAGGCTAGGCCTCCTTTGCCTCCTCCGAAGAACCGCCGCTGATCAGCACACAAAAATACCGTGTCGAATCGTGCCGTGAGTTTTCCGGGTTTTTCACTACGTAATTTTGTAATTTTGTGTACACTTGGTTAAAATATCTTTATTGGAAATCATTAGGACTTCCCTTAGAATTTCTTGAATACCTTTGGAAATTTTTGGAAAGCAATGAAATTTTACAGATTGCCACTTGTTTGGAAATTCTTTGGATATCCGTGGAATTTCTTGAAAATCACTGATATTTTTGGAAATCTCTAGAAGCTCTTTTCGAGATTTCATCCCTTGCTGATTTTTCGTTTTACGGAAAGTTTTTAGTTAAAAATGAATCACTTGTTATCTTTTGGATACACACTCCATTAAATAAGGTATCACACTGTATCGTATTATCAGGAAAACGACGAGATTCTTACATTGAAATGCTGAAAAATATTATAAAAAAAATTAAAAAAAAAAATTTTGAAATACAACTTCAAGCGTTTGATTTGCATAAATATACATTTGAATAAATAATCAGAAGAATTTTCTTTTCAAAATTTTATTGCACATTATACTCTATAATTAAATATCTTTTGGTGAAATAGACCTTCTAGTATTTGCTAATTTTAATTTGACTGTCTAACCGATGAGTTCAAAGGAAACGAAGCACGAGTAATAAATTTAATATTACGCGCGAAAATATTAATAATTTTATTACATTTGTTTATAATTTTATTACAGTTACATCAAAATCCACATGCGTCGATAAAATTAGAGCAGGAGCATTGGATGTAATTTTAATTAAAAATTAAAATAATTGAAAAAAAAAATTATTTAATCAAAAGTCCTAGATTGGCCCTGCAGAATTTGTAACATTGCATCCAGAGCGTTATCAGATCAAAGTTTGCCTGTTTATGTGGGAACAGGCTTAATAATTTTTTCTACCGTTTAAAAAACCGATTGACCAGAAATATTCTTATAATGAAAAGGAAGTGCTTCTTATCTGGACCGGAAATTAAAACAATCTAAGAGATTTTGTTTTGAAGTTGTTCCTTATTTGATTGCAACGTAGCATCCGTACATTTTTTGTCTAAATAGCTTTTTATAAAGTTATTTTACCTACTACAAAATAATGTTTCACAGGAGATTAGATGAGAAACCACAGTTAATCCATTTTGGTAGAAAATTAAATTTTTAATGTAGAATTTTTGTGATACAATACTACGAGGAAATTAAATTTTGTTAACTGGATAAATTTGCCATATTATTATATAAAATTTAATGGAAAAAGTAAATATTAAAAAATATTTTTTGATGAAACCTGATATTTTTTTGATTTCCTATTGCAGAGCAAAATCAAAATTTTGAGTTGATGTTTCGACTTATTTATATACGATGTAGTGTAAACATACAAAATTATCTCAAGTCAAAATCGTGACCGAGAAACGGTCCATAACTCAGTATGATCGGATTATGTCGACGTTATTTTAGCTTTCCTGTCCCTAGATCGCTTCCTGTAACAGCAAATCACGTTGGTTTTAGGGGTATTTATGAGAAAATTTAATGCAATAATGTCGTATATGCAAACAATTTCATTTAGTCGGTACATTTATGTTTGAATTATGTGCGAATTTTATAAAACGAAAAAAAAAGACGATAAATTCGTCATTCCTGGAGCACCGAATAAAGAATTTTTGTAACAACAAAAATTTGTTCAATAAAAAGTGAATTAGATATTTCGGGCTCTTGTGAAAAATAAATCAAATTTATCTGGTCCCACGAGGTTGCACTTTGGTGATAAACCTACAATTGAAAATTTTGACCCCATAAACTATGACGATACAAGTAAATATAATTAAGTGACAAATGCTTGATAGTAAATCGTTATTTCACCCAACTACCAAAATATTATTGAAAAATCGAATCGATAGATTGTAAATAATGAATCTAGTTTGCTAATGAAAAATTTATGTGACCGTTTTTGATTGCATGTTCTTTTCCACACCAATTTGAACAATACAGAAGTTGGAAAACAAAAGTTTCCGCGATATTGTCGGTCAGCTTTTAGGTGTTTCGAATGGAGAAAAGCGCCGATTGGAAGGAGTAGGGGTGCGCGGGGTCAAAAATCCTAGGTGTTAAGTACCTTGTTATAGTTAATTGGGGTTAGAAATTTATCTAATGAAGGACTAATTGAAGGTGTACTTGATGTATTCGTTTTCTCCGGTGTTCATATCAGGATAATCGCAGTCGACATACTAATTCGCTATAATTGACTTAATGATCAATTATCCGCTCGTCTTAGTACACTTGGAGTAGATGTTGGTGATAGCGCTGTGGTGCGCCCCTATAGAGGGGCGTCGCTTGGTATTGCTAGACTGCGGCCCGCCAGTTAAACTACGCCCGCTGTGAGTAGTTCATGTACGTACGCTGCAGCATCCACTACGGATCCGCGTGCCGTTACGACGATAACTCCGTGCGTCTCAGTTGATTTTTCTACGTTGATAAAAGCGCGAAAATTCTCACAAATAAACCAATTTAAAAATTATGTGTAATTTGTTTTATTTTCTCGTGTAATTAATTAGTTGTGAGTTTTTAAGATTAGCAATTATGTAAACAAGGTGTTTTAAAATAAATTTGTCAAAATGGTTTTATATGTGTGTATTTTACTGTTGTCAGCTTTTACATGTACATTAGGGGTGTCCGAAAACTTTTTAAAAATGTTTGCCGGTCAACAAACCCCGGCCGATCCGTGTTACGACGAAGACAGGCCACGACGATGCATCCCTGACTTTGTGAATGCTGCTTTTGGCGTTCCAATTGTTGCTTCATCTACCTGCGGTACGAGAGGACCAGTTCAATATTGCGATGCGCTGGACCCCGGTGTTACCCCGCAATGTAATGTTTGCGACGATCAAAACCCTCGTCGTAAGTTTCCAACGACTTACCTGACCGATCTTAATAATCCCAATAACGTAACCTGCTGGAGATCCGAACCCTTGCAGCCACCCATTAGTGTTCACGCGCCTCCCGATAACGTAACTCTTAATTTAAGTTTTGGAAAAAAATACGAATTAACTTACGTTAGCTTGCAATTTTGTCCCCACACTCCAAAACCAGATTCGATTGCGATCTATAAGAGTATGGATTATGGAAAAACCTGGCAACCTTTTCAGTTTTATTCTAGTCAATGCAGAAGGGTTTATGGTCGTCCAAATAGAGCGACCATCACCAAAGCGAACGAACAAGAGGCCAGGTGTACCGATGCCCATCGCTATACCGGCGGCGAAGGGTTAGGTTTGGGCCACATGTCCAGGATTGCCTTTAGCACTTTGGAAGGAAGACCTTCCGCATTGGATTTTGATAATTCGCCGGTTTTACAAGACTGGGTTACCGCGACCGATATTAAAGTGGTGTTCAATCGGTTACACATGCCCGTCGAAGATCCTGCCGAAGATCTAGATATTTTGATCGACGAGCACGATTATAAGCAAACCATCGAGGAGGACGATCACACGAAAGATCCTTCGGTGCAGTTGGTGAATGAAATGCAGGTCGTGGATGCCGAGGACGAAAAAAGTTCTGCTTCTGTAGACCTGGGGGGTAATGGAATTATGAGCGTGTATAACAGAGTGACTCATCAATACGCGGTGAGCGACTTCGCCGTCGGTGGTCGGTGTAAGTGCAATGGTCACGCCAGTCGATGCATTACGGGTCGTGATGGACAATTAGCATGCGAATGTAAACACAATACCGCTGGCCGAGATTGTGAAAGGTGCAAACCTTTCCATTTTGATAGGCCCTGGAGTAGAGCCACATCGAGAGATGCGAACGAGTGCAAAGGTAAGCAAGATAAACACTGCTTCCCTATGAGTTTGCGGTGGGAAATTAAATTATGAGCTTTTATTTTTACCACTTAATTATGTTTATAAATTTTTAAGTTAATTTAGTTTGAAAGCTCTTAGAAATATTAAAATATTACAGGACTATGTTTGACTTCACTTGTGAAACATTTTTTAAAATAAATTTATCAAATGGCTTGAAGTGTTGAGTGATGGATGATACCTTCTTCGTTGGGTTGAATTATGAAAACATACAGGGTGACACAACAAACTGACATTATTATTTTAATGTATACATCGATGTTAATACATTTTGCTTAAAACATCATCTCGGTTGGTTTGATTTGATGATAATTAAATAACAAATTTTCTAATACCTAAAAGCTTCACTTGAACCTTGCGGGTTTCCAATTAATATTTCGTGATAGATAATATATAAAGTTAAAATTACTTTTGCATTGTATTACGAGTAGTACTTAATTTAATTGAAAGCTTTTTTTTTATAATTTCTAACTTTATTAGTACAATTTTGGCCTTCGCATTCTACGAAGTCATAGAGAGTAAAATTTATTTTATTTGGTTCGGCAGTTTCAATCTCCAAAAATTAAATTTTTATCGGGGAGCAATCATTGGGAAAGCTTCTAGGGGCCGGAATAAATTTTTCAAATGATTTAAGCAATTTGATCGATATGTAATTGGTCTCAATTTTCTTTTATGGGGTAACCGAAAGAAATTTTGTGTTATTGGTAAAGGAATTTATTTCCAACTTTGGTACATAGTACTTGATAACTTTTCCCGATAAAAGTTTGTTTGATGTGGATTGTTAAAGTTTTTAGCAATTGATCTCATAATTTAACGGGAACAAACACTTATGGGAAAATGGTTGACAAATAGTTTGGCATTACTCCAAAGGGCATCCCGATGTCTTGGATTTTTAGCACAATTTATTATAAGTTAATAAATGGCCTGGTTTTTATTAAGTAGAAAGTTAAAATGGAGATTTTTATTTGTCGACTTAACTTTTGTAATGACTTAATTAATGGGGTAAGATGATAATCGACGGTAACGATTTCCTTGATTCTTGCTATTTTACTTTAAACATTAAAGGTAGGCGTAATTCCCACAGTAATTTTAAAAATTATAGCTCGTATTATCTTCTAAGCATCAGCTTGCGTGTTTAATTTTCGAGCGCTTTAACAAATTTTAAGGTTGATTTGACCTAATCTTTTTGAACTTGTTAATGATAAACACGATCGACCTTCACAAATGAAACAATAGGGTTACCTCAACAGGTTTATTAATAATTACCATCGTGGAAATTGGAATCTTCCATTCCTCGATTCGATTTCTATTTTTCTGTGGGCTCCCTCCTTCCAGAGAGTATCAAATTCCAATCAGGTTTGAATGCCCGATACAAGAACACGAAAAACCGTGATTACAGCTTTCCGCAAAACACGTTAAATTCTTTTATCCAAATCGTGGTCGAATATGCGCTTCTTCCGAGTTTATAGCTTTCTATCTCCGCAGAAAATTGGCAAATTTGTATGCATACCGGTGTGTACTCGAAAACTCCGAATTGATTTGAAAGGAATTAAATATTTTTATAGAAGAAAAATATTTCCATAAAATGCGTTTGAATAGTCAACACAATTTTATGTTATATAAGATTTCAAAATGTTGTTGTCTTAAAAGTAAAAAATGGACCGAAATGTTTACAAATATTTTACTTATAATAAAATTTTCTTGTATACCAAGTACAAATGCGGAGTTTTAGTCTTTTTATATTAAATTATTGTGTTTACTTTTGTATCGTAAAAAGGAAAAACTTGAAAAGATATTTCAAGTATTTGAGTAGAACATTCTTCTAAAGTTGAAGAAAACTGGAACTTACAAATTTCTCGAAACGATTTGCTGCAATCTAAGGCACAATTTACATTGCTGATTGTGCGTTTAGCAGTCAAATGAAAAATTGGATTAAGTTTATTAGAAAAAACAAAATTTCAAAAAAGTTTTATTAAAAGTTTTCGTAATTTATTTGGTTTATTATGAATCGTTTATTTTTACACCCTAAAAGAACTTAAATCGTTTGGTTGAGGTTATTACGAACTTTATTTAGAATTTTATTATCACATTTTTAATTATGCGTTTTGTAATTGATTTGTATTTATCAACTTTACAACGAAGCCATTAATATTATGGTGATGATATGTCAATCCAATTTTTTATTCGGGAACCGCGTAATCTAATTTTAAAAGTTATTATGTGGTCATAAATATAATTTAGTACACTGTAAAAAATAACTTACGAAGGAATTTTACCCAAAAGACATAACACGAGAATAATATACAGTGTGAAATCTCAAATATAAAAATACTTGATATTTTATTTTAATTGTAAAATATTTAAAAATGTGAGATCGGTTTCGTGCGTTATGCACATCATCAGAGTAAAAACATCAATTAATACTAGGTACATCAATTGAATAAAGAGGTTGCACTGTACATCTTTCGGGAAAACAACAAATATCAAAATTACATGTAATAAAGTAAAATACTAAAATAGAGTACATAAAGTACGTCCTACTTACTTACAGTGCGACGTACTTTATGTTATTATTCTGCTTTGATTCTGTTTTGGTATTTTATTTTGTTAATATTTATTGTTTTCCCAAAAGATATATAGAATCTTTTCATTTGATTTGATGCATTCCCATAAGTAGTATTGACGTTATTGCTCTGACGATATGCATAATACACGAAACCGGCTAGTAATAAAATTATATTTAAACTGCAAAACAAATGTTTATTTGCCTGCTTTATTCAAATTCATTAAAACAAAAAAAAATCATTTATTGTCGTCTAATAAACTTTTGCAGTTAAATTTGGGCGGGGGGGGAGTAAACTCAAGGTTTCTAAAGTCCTTGTTGAGTTTTCACTTATTATCTGCCTACTCACATGAATAAATTAACGAGATTAGAGAAAATTATGTGCATAATATGTAGGAAAAGTTTGGCCCTTTGCCGTTTAGAAAATTTATGGTTGCTTCTTAGTCTTTTACCAATATTCATAAATCACGGAAAATAATTAGAGATGGGTTTTCTGGCACCTAACTTTACGCTTCAAAAACCCAATTTTTGAAAAAAGATGAAAATAGGTCATACTTATAATCTATATCTAAATGCTTTTTAACTTGAAACAAAATTTTTTATTGCATTAGATTTTCATTGAAATACATATTTTACTTTAAAACTCTCTGTAAAAAGTAAAATACTTTATATGAAACTCAAGAAAAAATATTTGAAAATTACAATTAAAAATTCGAGAAAAATTGAATATATTGTCATATTGTCAATAGAACCAATTTTTAAAATTCATCAAATTTTTGAAACACCACAATATATTGGTAATTTTTCCATCTTAAAATTATTAGGATTTATTTTGATTTTCCTAAAAATTTTGAGATAAATGTAATTGAATATTTGTATTTCTATAAATATAAACACTTTTTACACTTTAGAGAAGCTTTTATTTAGCTACAATTATGGCTTCAAGGGGGGGGGGGTTACGACCCCCATGACTCTCCCCCTGGATCCGCCACTGCTTATACCTGGAGATATAAAGTAAAATCGGTATTTCAATAATGTAATTCATAAGCTATTATTTTGCATCGCACAAAAGTAGGTTAACAATATTAGGTTTGTTCCAACAAGCAGTTCTTTCCGGTTCTAGGACTGATGCGCATGCTCTTTATCGAAATTTGCAAGCATTAAAGATCATTTTCGTTAAAATTTTAACTAAAGAGCATGCGTATAGTCCGAGAACTGGAAAGAACTGTTTGTTGGAACAAGCCTATTGTTTCATATAAAATATCCTTTGTTTTCAGCTTAAGTGCATTTAGAGTTTATTAAAATTATTATACATGTTCAAGTAAATTCATGCCTTTCATTACAAAGTTTTTTGAAAAACTCAAAAAAGTTAGAAGTGAAATAAGGTAATTCATTTCAAATTATTTTGCTAAATTTTAACATTCTTTATTATATAAGGAAAACTGCAGAAGTATATTCATAAACCCATACTAAAGTCATTAGAAAAGTGATTAACGATTTGGGGATGTATGTGTTCAGCAGGGGTAGGAAAAATTGTAGTATTAGAAGGAAGAGTAAATGCTGCGGTATATTAAAATCTTTTAAAAGAAGTAATTATACCAGAAGGTCAACGTCTAATTGGTGAAGAATTTATTCTGCAGCAGACAATGCAAAATTGTCACCAATTATCTTGAAGATGCCAATATTTAACGACCCCTGGGTCCGGACCTTTTTCCTATAGAAAACCTTTGGACTCTACGTAAACTCCGAATCTCAGAAAGATGTCACAGAAATTTGACTAACCTTGGCAATTTAATAGAAGAAATATGGTTTGATATTAACTCCTACTGAGTAATCATTTAAATTTTGACTTAGAAAAACAAAGTGAGCTGGTTCCGGTATACCTCTTTACTGTAGGCGTAGAAAAAAACATTTATCGACTGCTCTCTACTGATTAACTCTGCGAGTTCACACAGCACTGAACCAAAAAATAATACTTTAAAAAATTAAATTAAATTAGTTTAATATATCTGTATATCGTTAGGGAAGATTTGCGATCCAAAAATCAAAA
Source organism: Cantharis rufa (assembly GCA_947369205.1). Taxonomy (NCBI): domain Eukaryota; kingdom Metazoa; phylum Arthropoda; class Insecta; order Coleoptera; family Cantharidae; genus Cantharis; species Cantharis rufa. The sequence continues at coordinate 12,460,086 of OX376303.1, forward strand.
AAATTATATTTGCACAAATTTTTTTTTTACAAAATTCGAACTATAGGATGCTTTTCGCCATTTAACATCTTTTCTTATAATTAAGGAATTAACCGAGGGGTGTTTCGCTGGGGAATCTTGGAGTACAATTAGTACAAGGAATTAGAGGAATTAGTGGATAATTTAAGGAATTAGAGAAATTACGTGAGAAATTTGAGAAATTAATTAGTAAGAAAATAGTAGAATTAGTGAGGAATTAATGGGGAATTAGTGGGAAATTAGAAGAAATTGGTAGCGCATTAGTAGATCGCGCAATGTCGTGTCGCATAAATCGCATATTATTTCGCTTCTGGCATAAATTATTTGAAAACAAATTAATAATACCCTCAATGCCAAGAGATCGTGAACGAATACCAAAGCCACTCAGTTACTCCAAGGGGAGTAATGTGGGAAATTCCCCCAGCCTCTTCCGTCCCCTTCATTTACTCCCAGAATTTTCAGAACATCCAAACTATGCAATTTTTACAAATTTGAGAATTTGTTCCATTGAGACCCTTGCAGAGGTTTTCGTACCGTATTCAACAATAATAAATTTTCGTATAAAGGATGTGCTAAACCGAATTGAGAGAATTAAAACAACAATTGATACCATAAACGGTCTGAGGGGGCCTTTTACATTTCCGAGGGAAGACCATGCGAAGAAGAAATTCTGACTTGGGAATTACTAAAATTAGAGTAATTAGTAGAGAATTAGAGGAATTACTAAATATTTTCTAAAATAAATAGAGAATTATAATAGAAAAGGGGAATTTGTGAGGAATTAGTAACAATCTTGAGAATTAGTGTACAAATTTTTTTCAGCGATTTACCCCTCGAAATTAACTGAAACCTGATTTTGTATTTTCAGTTTTCGGACAAATTTTAGCTCCAATCAAAAAAAAATTTTTTTTGGAGGTAAGGTAATCGACAAAGAATTTCAAATTTGTTTTTTACATTTTCGAGATCACCGTGTTCAGAAACGTAAAGATCTGCAAAAACTAAAAGAAAATTTTCTGTGTCGGTCCGTCTGTCGGTCGGTTGTAAAATATTTTTATAATTTATTCCTTGACTGCGACGTCACAAAATTATGCATCTCATTTAATTAATTAATTAATTGATTACTTACTTAGTTGTACAAAATATAAAAGAAGATGTCAAACGGAAAAGAGAATATCCTAAGAAAAGTATTTTTGATTTTAAAATTAAATGTTTTAAAATGGCTTTCATGTAACCGACCAACTGTAACTTGTAACTGAATAGAGAATTTAAGGTGGGGGTTAGGGTTGGCTTCATAAGGAGGGCAGAGAAGAGAGCTTTTTCTCAATATTTTAGGCGGTTGGCAAAACCTGCGAATAGTAGGCAAAATTGTCGATAAATTGGACTTTTTTACAAATTCTTTTGTTGTAGAAATTCAACAAATAGTGAAGACGCTAAAAAACTGCAACAATTGTCAAACGGAGAAATGCTCCATTTCGAAAAATATTTGCCGGGATCGTCCTTGGATGAGGGGGGAATGGGGTTAATTAACTCCTTTTCTAAAGTCGCTTACGTAGAGTTAAAATTATATTTTTCATTATAAAACCTTATAATTTTTTGGTACCCCTCCTAGAACCAAGATCTGAATTCCAACTTGAGTTTAACCGCTCTTAAAGGGGGGGGGGGGGGGTTAAGGTATTATTAAAAAATTTTTTTTTGCATTTTTTAAAATATTTTTAATTGAATGCATAATATTTTAAGAATATTGTGTCAAAATGTCAAGTCGATTGGAGCAAAATTGACGAAGTTACGAGTATTTTTATACATGTCGGATTTTAATCTTTACGCGCCCCGAGCGCGCTACTGTTACCAGGCTGATGTTTCGCTCTCTCTATAATACCTAATCTTACCCCTCCCCCAGTTCTATTTATTGAAATTTCGACTTAAGTACAAACGTCCTTATACCTGTAGTGTATATTTTGTCAGTGTAGAGTATAAAACTTGAAAGCGTTTTCCCCACAACTCACGTTTTCAAAGTCGGTGCCCCTCATAACTTCAAAACTACTTCACCGATCCTTTTGAAATTTAACACTATTTCTGTACATAATTTACGAGGTAACGCTTGAGAGTTTTTTTTCAAATTTGTTAATAATTTTTAATTTACAATAACAAATTAGTCGATTTTTTTCGCAAAATATCGCGTTTTTCCCTTCAAAGTGTTCCAAAAAAGTGAAAAATTGAAATTTCGAAAAACTCCCCTAGCGTTATCTGAGGAAAACTATTATCTAACGAATGAATTTTGATTTTTTGGTTTCAAATGATCCAGCGCCAAGTTATGAGGGGCACCGCAATTCTACTTTTTTCCGAGACACGTCCGAATAATTGTTGCCATTGCCGTATTTTTTAATATTTTTTCGTGAAAATTTTATACAATATTCTTCAAATGTGATACTTTAATGTACTATTGGTTTTAATAAAGAGATTTTAACTGTGTCGTCACAAAAAATTCACAAAAACATGCCTTTCTTCGTACGAATTAACCTTAACCCGCCCTTAAAAGAAAGAAAAAAACGTATGTTACTCAATATGTTACTCTTTTTCAATATGAAAAATGATCGAAATTTCACCCTCTACGATGCGTAAAATTACTATTGTAAGTCATTTATCTACTAGTTGCCATGGAAACGTAAAAAATATAATTAAAAAAAATTTATCAAAAAGTGCTTGCGATTTTTAATTACCTAGGTTTACTAAATGAAACTTGGAGCAATAAAAGAAAATTCATTGGATTTATGAAGACTTTATAATGATAACGAAAATGTTCATAGTATATTATTAATTTTTTTGTTTAGTGTATATTTAAAAGTTTTATGTTCTACCCTTTTGATTCTCTGTAATCAAATATAAAAATAATGTACGTAAAAGATGAGGGGGAAGAATTTTTGAAAAGAATAATTAATATGGAGGAAGAAGGTAAAATAAATTTGTAATACATTTCCGTAATTTAAATAATCGAATTCAATAGAGATATTTAACTTTAGTCTACATTTTCAACTTCTCTTGCTTTTTATTTTAAAGTTTTAGCTCAAGTTCTTTGTAAAGTTATTTAAAAGTCACTGCTTATTGCTTGATAACTTAATTTTCCGCAAGTTATTGAAAGGAAATGTTCTTGAAAGTAACGACAAGAAACATAAATAATGTACCTTGCATGATAAAATTAATTAAATTCAAAGTACAAATACTTGCATATTTTATGATACCAATAAATATTTTACAAGAATTATTTGAAAACTGGTGATTTCACGAAATTTACTTTTTCTTTTAGTAAATTAGGATTAAAATACTGTTAGCATTGCTGTCGAGCTATTATCGTCCGAAACAATACGTCGATGACTTTGAATTCTAGAAATACCATGTTCACCGATAAAAACAATTTCACCATAAATGCAGTAAAACATTTTTTCGAAACTTCATTAATGGTAAATTAAACTGCAGTAGAAAATCACTAATAATAAAAAGGTAGCAATAAAAACAAACACACAAAGGTAATGGATGCAACAACCTTCTTCAAGTTTTTACAATCAATCTTAATTTTAAATAGGCAATTGCAAATTTTAATGCACCATCAATCACATACATTATTTATATACTTTACATGCTTTTTTAATTAAACTCAGCGGAATTGTAACTTAGACATGAATAGTAAAACCGTTTACCTTTTAGTTTACCGTTAAAGGTATGATAATGACTGACATTAACTTTAAAAGAATGATCAAATTCGATAAAGGAGGCTTTTACCTGTGTTGCTTTATAATGAACCAAATAAAATAGCAACTTGAGCTTACCATGGTATTGACAAATAGTGGATAATTTAGCTAAAAGTTCTTCCTGTATTGTAATATTTTTACTGAAAGTTAGGACCCATTTCAACTTCAGGATACCGAAATTATCGAAAACTACAACCATGCCGAAGGCGAACCATAGTTAATCAATAAGTAAATTTTATTCAATAGTTTGGATTGAAATCTGATCAAGTTTAATTTGATAAACAGGTAATTGTTGGAAGTTATCCTCCGGCAATTTTGAACTAACTTTACGTAAGTTAATCCAAATTTAATAAGTAGAATTGAAAACTCGAAGAAAACAATTAGACAGACAACCAAATAAATTTATAATTTGCTCTTACGAACATTTAAGTTTCATTGGAATTTTTTCATAATTTGAAGGAGTAAAATTCAAAAACCAAAGAGATTTATTTCGAGTATTTCAAGAAGACAGACGGTAGAATGCTCTTGGGGATTAGATTGCGGGCTTACTCAGCTGTGAAGCAGAGAGACTAGTTGATTGAAACAAATTTTGTAAAAATATTAATAATTCAGTTAAAATAAAATTGTAAGCTATTTTTTGGTGTATTTTTAAATTTGAAAACAATTTATTTGCAAAATGGATTAGAACTGGTATTTTGGGTCAAATCCCATGGCTTAACTGTTAATTTACTTCGTATAATAAACAAATCCAGTAGTTAAAGCAGTTAAATCATTCCAGTCTGCTAATTTTCGTTAATTTATTAGAATCTGTTACAAACTTGGAAGAATGTTTAGTGGCGATGCACAGCAGGGCTGGGACGTGAACTTAGCGTTCTTGGTGAACATCATGATAATTTTGAGATTGAAATTTTTTTGATACTTAATAGGTATAACCGTCTTCAATAGAGTAGCAACCACAATTTTAACTTTGAAGTAGAGCTTTTTTTAAATTTTTTGGGATGCACAATTAATCATATTTCCCCTGATTTTTCTGCTTATGGACTTCAAACTCTAAATAAGTGACTTCTTAAAACCGGGGAATCCCCTCTTGGACCTACGATTCTTCAGAGGAGATGGGCTGAATTATATATTTTATTAAAATCAGTTTTCAATAAAAACTTCAGATATTGATTGTCGTTCTGATAACTCAACAGATAGGCAGCAAATTTGTTGGTATAACTGCAATATTATTACAATCAAACGCGACATCACAAAAAATTATCCCAAGGAGAAATCCAATGATAACATGAAACCGCAAAACTAAAAGACTGCAAAAAATCCCAACTGCGAAATTCGTAAAAAATTTGAAATAATCAAAATTAACTAAAATTAAATTTCTAAATAAAATAAAAAAATAAAAAAAAGTTCCCTGACAGCCCATGTAGGGTATAGTACCCTAACCGGGTCCGGAGGATTTTATAAGTTAGTATCACTAAAATTTTTGCAGAATTTAAAAGAGAAAATTATGGATGAACTCCAAATATCGATTTATTTATGAATTAAAGTTAAAGTTTTTATTTTAGCATAGAAAGTAAGTTAACAATTCAATCTGTTGACGGTGCGTGTGCTCCGAGTGGGTCTACGGAGCACCCGCTCAGTGATTAACATCGTTGAATAGTTAATTTGTAATTTTTCGAGTTTTTTTAATAAGGTTTGTGTTTGTCGAAACTAAAGCGAAGACCGAAGTCTCCTAAAATACACGTTAACACATTTGAGTATTACAATAATAAAAAACCCTAATTTTTACCTTAATTTTTTATATTTTATAATAATTTAAGGGATGGGCGGAGCCAACTTTATGAAGGTAGCCAATCGAATAGTTTCATCCATAAAATTTAATTTTTGTACTACATATTTGTAATTTACGCCGTAACTATCATAATGTCATTCGGAAATTTTTAAAATCATGGGCCTGGTTAGGGTACTATTCCCGCCCATGTATTTATGAGAGAATAGTACAATGCACCCACGAATTTATATATTTTATAATAAAATTACGGTAGTTGAGGACGTAAATAATAAAAAATAAACATAACATTTTATGGATAATTTAAAAATTGGGGCAAAAATGGTCAAAATCTGTAAAAATATAATGGGTATACCGATTTGGCTGATTTCATGTTATGTTCACCGAAAGCCGCAATTACCTCCTAATAATTGAATCCAGTAGAACTTGATTGATGTGCAACTCGGTTGGTTGGCAACTCGATTGATATGGAACTCGACTGATGGGCAACTCGTTATAGGAAGATAGAGAGATCTAGTTTTTTACGGGTGGTTAGATATATTTTTCGGTTGGAAAAAAAGTCGGCAAATCAGTGATTTTTTTTGGTTTCCCAAAAAGTTACTGAGTGAAAACTGAGTAAGTGAGTTAGTTTTGTACGTCTTTCTTAAGGTTCTTAATTAAGGTTTTTATTATTTTTAGTGAAAACATTCACCATAAATGACAGATATAAGAAAATTACAAAAGTTAAAGTAAATACATCAAAGAGAGGGGAATTGTTGGGAAATATGGTGTACAAATAAAGGGAAATCCAAAAAAATTTAGGAACATTCTATGATATCTTAGGAATACTATTTATACTATGGCTTTTTATTTTGCTTTTTCAACGTTTTTGAAAGGGAATCTCAAAATTCGGGAAAATCTTTCAAAAATCTCGTAAAAATAAAATATAGTGAATACAAATTTGTCTTGTGACTAGCTACTCATACATCAAGAAACTATTTTACATTAAAAAATATTCCTGTTGTACGACCAATATCTAGAGGCACAGATTTAGAAGTACAGAAAACTCTGAGATCTGAAAATGCTAAGCGTCATCAACGGACGTCTGAACTAAAACTTGACGGATCTAGAAGGACAGAGATCTCTGCGCCCACGCACTTGGTAAAAGCATTCACGAATGCAGAAATCTGTTTTTAACTTAAATTTGGCTATAATTTCCATTAAAAATCCAGTTTAAAATAAATTTATAATACAATGCTAACAGTTGCTCTCTTTGACGGTAATTGCGGTTTTTAAAATTTATTGCTGCAACTTACTTACGCCGGTTACTGTTTTGTCAGAATAATGTTAATGCTAACGTATAATGATAACAAAAGCTTGATTTTGATTGATTGATCGTCTGAAAGATAGCTTTACATTAACACTATTCTGACAGGACAGTAACACGCACTGTTAACAGAATAGAGCTAAGTCCCGCCTCCTTAAAACAACTGGGTGGTTTTGGCCTAAAAACTTTATTTCCTTTCTTTAATCGATCTTTGAAGAAGGTCCTCTGTTTAAGAGCTCCATTTTAATGACCATATTACATAAAATGTGTATGATTATTACTTCTTATATTAAAAATTAAAAAATATTCACTTTAATTAAAATGATAAGATAAAACTTTAAAATAAACAAGTTAAATAAACTTCAATAATTAGTAATTCAATTGAGCTTTCAGCGATGGTAATCGCCTTCGTCAGAATGTTTATTGTTTATTAATTAATAAACATTCTGACGAATTGAATCTATTGTTTATTAATTAATAAACATTCTGACGAAGGCGATTACCATCGCTGAAAGCTCAATTGAATTACTAATTATTGAAGTTTATTTAACTTGTTTATTTTAAAGTTTTATCTTATTATTATTCTCACAAGTTAATAATTTATATTTATTTAATTAAAATGGCTACCTCACAACTGAACTAAAGGCTTACAGCTACATTCATAAAAATATTGTAAAAGGCTTAGAAAGCGTAATAGGTTTAGAAAACCTATTTTAGTTAGAACGTGTTTTAAGACTTAGAGAGCGTTTTAACTTTTGTTCATTCATAAACGTTTCTTAAACCTATTTTAACTAGAATGGTGTTAAAATACCGATTCTAGTGAATTTGGTGTCTTCGAATTATATGAACTACTAACTGAATAAGTGAACTAAAGTATAACCTAAAAGTTGTTTTATTGTATGTATAGTACGGGTAGGCAACTTGTGTATAAAATTTGTGGCGACAAGCCCCCTGGTGTTACATTTTGTATATTTGAATATTTTGAATATTTCTATTTAGAAGGTTGTAGCAACAACTAAATGTGTCTTAATTTTTTAAAAAGAGTGTCAACTTTCCTTAAAATAGGTTTAAAATTGGTTTAAAGAAGGCACCATCCATTTTTAAATAATGTCAAGTTAAAATACTATTACCAAAGGTTTGTTAAGCTAAAATACGTTTATGAATAGTGTTTTTTGACGTTTACGCTAAAATAGGTTTAGAGAGTGTTTTAAATCTATTCCAAATTTTTATGAATACAGCTGTTTTAATGTCTTGTTTAAAAAATACGAGAAAACTTTTACCTCAGTTACCGTGGATCTAGGATGTCGAATTTCGAATTCTTCTTCACACTATGTTGTTTGACCCGAACGTGCTACATTTGGCAATCACCAAAACAACAGAACAAGAGAATAAGAACTACTAGTGATATTTATTTTTGTTGAAATTACACGAAATACTAATCCACGGTACAAACAACAATATAGCCAGTATTACAATAAGCAAATATTTATAAAACTAGTTTATACGGAAATAATTTTCTTTGTACTTTGTCAGTCTAAAATAGGAATTGAATGTCGTCAAATCTCAAAGGCATTGTATCATTGGTGCTCTCTTTCAATGTTTTCACGTCGTGTTCTAAGATTAATATTATTTTGAAAGCACATGAATTTTCATTACTTTATGAAAATATATTTTATAATAACTAAATAATTTGACGATAAAATATTAACAAAAACCGATGATTAACAATTTTTCAAGTAATGAACTATAGTTTTTAGTTTTTAATATACGATAAATTATTAACTCAATACGATATCAGCAAATAAACATTTTCCTGGGAGTATTTCAAACAAAATAACATCAAAACTGGATGGTTTATTGCATTTTATTATAATAAAATGTTTTTATCAAAATGAAAAAAGTTTCCAAATTTATTATGCTTCTATATTAAAATTACTTCCAATGACTTATTTTTACTTCATAAAAATGCTCTGACGTTATGCCAACGAAAATGAGGCTTATCAGTTCTCAACAGAGAATTTGAATTTTCTACATTCACGTTCAATGATGTTTTTAATTAATTCAGGTTATGGTTACTTGTATTTTGATTAAAATTTTATTATCAAGTTTATGTTTCTCGAACTGGTTTTGGAGTATGTAGTTACATATTTTTACCTACATACGTAATTATTATTTTAACTGCGTAATAATAATGATATATTATTATTATTAATAGATAACGAATGCTTCCGGTTCAAAAATCAAAATTTCGTTTAGTTGCTAAATACTAAATAATGTTGACCGCACAGGAAGCCTTTTTATTCAACCAATATGCTTTTTGACTTGCTAAATTGTATAATAGGTGTTCAAAAAAGTGGAGCAATATGCTCGACTCAAATGAAGTGTATCCAAAATGCGGTATCCATTAGTTATGTTTTTGACAACTTCTAATGGTTTATAAAAATTATTACATCCATACGAGCATATATTTGTATACATTAATATTATGTAGTATACACTAATAGTTTCCAACATGTGTTTCTACCTCGATGTCGCAAGCTCTGCAAGCTCATTTATATAAAACTTCATATTTTTCATCGCAGTATTTATATTGGATTACCCCATTTATATTGGACAGAACTTCAAAAAAATAAATTTAAATAACAGCAATTTATGAGTAGGTACATACAGCTTGACCAGACAAGGAATTTTTATAATATCGCATTTTTTGCTTACCTCTAAATATTGAAATACTTTCAAGTTTTTCATTGATCTAACTTTTTTTTGTATTAAATTTTTCTTTTAATACCGAATTCAACTGATACAGACTGATAAAGCAGAGCAAAAAAAAATTTTTTTAACTGCATTAATGCAAAATATGAGTAGCTACGTTAAATTAACCGGAAGCCAGCCGTAAGAATTAAGATAATCAATTTTATTTGCAACACATCAAAACCCCCGATAAAATATCCTATAATTTAGTTGCTTCAAACCAATCCAAATTTGGATAGAGCATTCAACGAATTTCCAATAATTCAAATTTATAATTTTTTTTGAAAGACTCGCCGAAATACAGCTATTAGTTGTTGTTAAAGCAAAAAATTAAAACAAGCCCACGCTACTTCCCACAAAATTAAAAGCAATAAAAAATTATTTTGTCTTAAGTTTAAATTAGTTTGCAAAAACCGCCAAGTAATTAAGTCGTTGGCCACTTCTGAGTGGAATTAGCTCAGAAAAGCAACTTTTGTTATTTCAACTATTTGGTTTGGTTTTTGAAAAAGAAATCTAGGTAGTCCACATCAGACTGAACCGGAAGACGTGCACAATTATTGTTGAACAAAGTACTAATTATTATAAAATTCTGCTTTAGATGTTTCTAATGCTTTCAATGATCAAAATTAAATTTATGTAAAATACTGCTGTAGACTATTTTTGATCAAAATGTATCTTTTTACCATATAAATATAAATTTTATTTTATTTATTATTTATATCTTCTTATCAAGAGCGGATACAAGGGACAAGGCTCTGGAGGTAAATACATCCCTCGCGTATCTTCAAAAACTTAAAAAAACTGATAAACTGCACTCAACTGATACAAATATTTCTTGCTTCTCATAAAATATTTATTGCCTTCCCCGACACATAAACTTGGGTTTAGTTTGGATTCATCTTTTTCTCCTATTCTGAAAATAAATTTTCAGTGTGTTAGAAATATTTGGACTTTTTGTTAAAAACAGGAGACAAAATTATTATCATCTGTTTTTTAGGTAATTTTCCAGCTTTCTTATTTTATTTTTAATGAAGGAAAACTTGAAATTACATTTTCAAAATCAATGTTCATAAAGTAGCTAATTTTGTGTCGTAAATTAATATTGAAGGTGCATTTATCCGACCGGTAGTAAATAAAATCTTCTTTTAGTTCTTCTTTGTATTTCTTTAAATTAAATTTATTTTCTTACGTTTAACTTGAACGTGTGTTCGTATTACTGTGTTTGGGTGCTAAATCTAATGATCGTTATATTTTGTAGAAATGAAAACTCTTCTTTTAAAATGAAATTAAAAATCAATTTGAGAACGATTAATTTATTTACTTGAAAATATCTTGATGTACAAGTTTTGACTTTATGGTAATTGTTATGGTGGCGTAGTATATGGCGTGTACTTATAAACTACAACAAAAAATTAAATAAAAATGAAACAACAAATAATTTGGTTAAAAATGTGTGAACGATAATAAAATTAAATCAATAATTACAGGAACCTTTGCTAATCTTTTTTCTTGTGGGCCGCTTACAAAACTTTTCCGTTGGATGCACTATTTTGCACTGAAAACTTTAGTTACACTTTCGCTATGGTGACTGTCTATGATCCTAACTGACCTGGACTACGAAAAGGGACCTTACGTCGGAAAAATTAATTTTCACTTTTTTGGTAATTTTTAAAGAAAAAAAGACGCTCTTTCGAATGGCGCGAACCACATCTTCATCATTCATTTCACAAATCAATTTCAATGTTGAACGTAAAATCATAAAAACATCAAAAATCATTAAAAAAAATTTTTTTCACATTTTTACGTTTCTTATAGAGAAAAAGACGCTCTTTCTAATGGAACAAACTGTAACTTTCTATTTTTATTAATTACCTTCCAAAATCCGTATCAAAAATGAACATGATGGCATAAAAACTAGAAAAATAATAGAAATAAAAAATGAAAAATTATTAATTTTTTGGACAAATTTTGCTTCTTGCCACGTTTTTTCTTCGATGGAATCTCTTCGTTCGTGGCTTTCCTTTTCAATTTTAACCTTCCAGACTGCGTTTCTTCTTTTGTAGTCGCTTCCTTCGATCCTGAATCAGTTTTATTTTTTTTAATTAGGAAAATATTCCCTATAAAGGCAACACTGGGCAATGAACTTTGTAAAAAGTGTCAAAGAGCCTAAATGGAGCGCGGGGAATGCAGAAGTTTAATTATAGTGCCTAGCAACGCGCAAACGTTTACTGCATGGCGGCGGGTGTAGAAAAGAGAAATTTTTGTTTTATGCTTGGTTGATCAAGCTAAAGTTAAATTACAGTTGATAACGTAGTGTGATTATTTTGATTGACTGTTTCCCCCCCCCCCTCATTTACGGAGTATCTTTTTGTTATACAAGTATTTTTTCGCATAATTTGGCAATTTGTACGTTACTACCGAAGCTGATATGCTGAAAATTTTTATATTATTTTTCGTAAAAACATTCGCTTTAAATGGAAGATTTTAGAAAATAACAAAAGTTGAGGTGAATTGGTCTCTGGGCCCTTTCGTTTGGTAAAAATATTTCCGAAGGCTGCCAGAACTCGAAAAACATGATTCCCTAAGCTCACGTACTTATTAATATTAACTTGAAGCCGCCCAAACTCGAAAATCACAGATTACAAGACTACTGTTTACGTCGAGCAGCCTCCCGAGGCGGAGGAAGAAAACAGAAAATTTTGATTTTGGCTTTGTTGATAAAGTTAAAGTTAAATTAAAGTCAAAAATGGTAAAAATGCTTAATGTTTACGTTCTTTATTATTTTATAATAATTTAAATTATAAAATTTTTATTTTGCCTATGTCTTGGGCTTTAGAGGTATTTCAAAAAGCTTATTACGGATTTCGGACATTTTCGTTCGAGTAATCAAATTTTTTGATTATTTTATGGGCACGAAGACGAATTTTATTGGTGTCAGTCGTGAATGGATTAACAAGATTTTGATTAGTTTTAACCATGATTTGATGATTTTAACCGAATTAACCATGATTTCTATAAAACATTTATTATAGCATTTTGTTATTGGAAAGTCTTCGAAGAGCAGGTTTAACCTCGAGTTAAATAAATAAAAATAATCATTTAAGTAAACAGATGTTAAGTTTATCTATTTTTTTGGTCTAGGAAGAGATTTACTTTTGGCACTTTTTCATCTTTTATTCACTTATGAATTCTAGTAAGATACTGACCTGACTAGAACATGCGAAAACTGATATTGGACTTTTTGTAGCACTTGGGCACTTGATATTTTGTAAAAGTATTACAGAATTTAATAATTTTTTTACTGTTGTGACAGAGTGCCACCTTTCATTAGAAACACTGTGAAAACCATAAAATTACATTATATTTCTCATATATTCTGTAGACACTTTTATAGGAAAAATTAAATTTAATACAAAAAAAGAACAATTTTGACTCGAAAATTTATTATTATGAAGGAATTTAATTATCTACAAAATTTTGTTCTATTTTTTTGATTTTAACAATTTTTTATTTTTTAACAAAAGTCGCCAAAAGTTTAATTTAAAAAACAAGCCTCGACTTGGCTTGTTGTGTCTTAATTATTCTCGAAATAACAGTTAATTTTCAGTATTATTGCGAGTTTTGTTTATGAATTAAAATCTTTTTTTTTATAAATACACGAAAGGGGATTTAAAGCTGTGTCCTTGATGTGTGATTAGTAGTCAAGTCGATATGATTGAAACTGGGACATGATTAGCTTATTCAGTAAGGTTAACATTTTAAATCCCTTTCTATTGTGTTTGAAAAAAAAACTGAGATATAACAATATTTAAATTAATCACGAGGTTTTCTTTAACTGAAAAACGTTTAGAGAAAATTGCAATAACTTCTATAATCGATGTATTCTAAAAACAATGCAATATTGCAGTAAATAATAGTTAATTATATAATGCAATAAAAGTCAAATAGTGGGTGTTTTATTCCAATATTACCATAAGGTAAAAAGAGTCTTAAGAAGGTAAAGTCGAAGTATTTCATGTTATTGCAACAAAACGTATACCACCTGAAAATTCTATTTTCGACTTTTCTCGAAAGTACAATATCGCAAAAATTAAATCGTCGTGTCCAGTTGAAATTTATTCTAATGCCTATTTTTAAACCGGATTAAGCTCGTCTCCAGACAGTTTTTTTATTTCGATATAAGCGGCGTGAAATATTTCAACAAGAATTCTAGAACAGCAATACAAACACACCAAGACTTCTTAAAATTTCCTGTTTTAAATAACGAACATTTTTTTCATGCCCGATGTATTACTGGAAATTTTTTTACTTGGAATAAAAATTTTTCTAAGTTTATTTTCTCTAAAATACATTAGACATAATCAACCGTTATTTATAAGTTATTAGCATCTTGAATCTATAAATGTGTGTGTGTCTATTAAATCTTACAACAAAGTTGTAATATTATGTAAAATTTACTATATAATTGCACATTGAAAAATTATAGAGAGAATGTTTCCTATTGTATAAAGTTCAAAATCAAGAACGGACAGACAGGTGACGGATAACACGAGTGTTAATGATTTTAACCTACACAATTTAGAATTTTTCAATTTCTCCACATGACACCATAACCTTTTGGGGAATCACCTAATTTTTGATTTTTCGCGCTGCGACTCGACTAGAGATCACATCAGGCCTGTAGTAATTTGTACTGCTTAATTACCGAGCGAAACAAAATGCGGTTATGCAATAAAAAATGCGCAAACCGAAATAGCCGGTATAGTTAACTGCGCTATCATTAGCTCTTTTATAGACCACAAAAGCTTTTCAAAATGGCAAAAGAAACACAAACTGCGCTTTCGAATACATGCTTTCAGTTTTTATGCCTTTCTTAAGTAGTTAAAGTAAACGTTTCATATTCGATACTTACGTATGCAATGGTTAATCGCCTTTGTTTTAAATATTTTGCATAATATTTGCCTCCGAGAAAAGTTAAAATATTCAAATACAATGCTGGTGAAAGCAAATTGATATTTTGTATTTGCAACATCAAGTTTTGTATTTTTTTTTAACTCTGCACAATAATTTATAATATTGCAAAGTTCAAGTTAATTTGCGGCACACATTTAAAAACTGATGTAATTTAATTTGTCACGCTAAATAATTCATAATTTATGAAATTATCGTAATTTCTATTTGTTGAGAAAACTACTACGAGCGAATGATATTTTGTCACGACATTCGCATCACCTCACCCACTTTACCTTTTTAGCATAACATAATTAATTTATAAATTGATCGATATACATAATTTAAAATAACATTTTTTTGTTACAATTCAGGCCAAGAACAAAATATTTGGAACATAAAAAAAGTCAAGTGTGAGAGCTTTTCAGGAAGTTATCAATCGTTTACTGTAACAATATTTTGAGGTAACGTCGTGTTGACATTGTAAAATACCTGATTAGAAATTATAATTAACAAGTCGTGCAAAATTATGTATTGATATTAATAAATTACTGATAATTAAATTAAGTGAACAAACATTTTCAATTATTAGTTACAAGTATATTGTTGACGTCTGAATCACATTAATTAAATGCTATTGTGTTTGTAATTTTGCTATATAATTATACTTATTATTAATTTTATTTATAAATACTGCACAGTAAGTTTTTGTGTGATTCACGTTTAATTATGTAATTACTTTTATTCAATGCCCATTGTTAAAAGGTAATGGTTTCATATACAAAAATGTCACTAAAATATTCATTTTCGTGTAATTACAATTATTATCTGTGAGAATATAATTCAAAATTATTGCACTGCATCAAATGGTAGTTTAAAATGTGACATCCCTCGAGAAAAGCCACCATTCGGCTAGATTTTCCGGAAAGTTTTCCACAAGTTTAAACAGGAAGCAAACGTAATTTATATATTCACGACGAAATCTGTTTATTGAAAATGAAATTATTTTTATATTTGATTTAAGAAAAATCATAATATTTTTTAAATTTTATTTTATATTATACAAAAAAAATACAACAGTTGACAGATAATTTCTTTTTTAATGTTTATTTTATATTAAATTCTTGAGCTTTTCAGATTTTCTTTTTTCTATCTTCATGTCGACTGGTAGCATTTTACGATGTCGACGTAATATACGAACCGCTTGTGTTTTTGCAGACTTCTATTTTTTGTAATTTTAATTCGGAAACTATTAAAATATTGAATATTTAACATATTTATCAAAAATATATCTAAATGATCATTTATGGGATTTTTCTGAGAGCATCTCTGTGTTTCATGAATATTTGCAAGCTTACCTTGTGATTTTCCAAAATTTTCCAATTAATTAATAACTAAAGCAAGTTATGCCAAAACTGATGATCAAAGCAATTATCATTGCTTTAATGCTCCAAGGGAAGCTTTAGCCTGTTAAATTATTTTAAATCCTTAGTTTCTCTATACATAAAATTGCTTTAAAAACACTTAAACTTGGATTTTGCTTGCTGGTACGCTTAAACAATTTATTTAACTACAAATGGGCTTTAAATATAAAACGTAAAGCTTGCACAATCTACTTTATGCTGCCTTGGTTGATACCCGTTTCAAATATGTATTTCGGCTTCCCTGCATGTTGTTGTTATTCCATTCAAATCCTTTTAGTTTATTGTTGTGCTCAAAATCTTAAACAAATTATAGTATTGTTTTCGTCCTTTTTCATCATACACAGGTGCCGTCCCGACGCTTTAATGAGTTGCAATAAAATAGAATTTATTTTTCAATTGGAAGAAAAACTTATTCTGCTTTATTTTTATCTGCTCGTTCCTTTGAGATCCAATACTAAATTGACCGTTCGGGAAGTCGGCAGTCTATCCGCATGATTAACAACGAGAATCCTTTTCACCTGAAATTTTTGTATAATAAAATATATTTAGCGTTTAAATTTAAAACTACAGGTTTTTTTGTGCACACAAATAAATCTTGTTATCTCATTCCGATTTTGAACTTTAGAAGTACTAATGCTAATTACTCACGAGATGCTCTATTAATAAAGCACTTAATTATAACTCATAAGTAAACGTCTCTGAATAACTATTTTCAGCAAGTCTTACAGGTTGCGGTTGTCATTAATTTATTTAAAAATTCACCTGTTTGCCATTAAATTAACGAAAACCGCGTAAATAACCTCAATACCATAATTTTGGCCAATTAAATTTACGCTGTTTTCTTTGATTTTTTAAACGCTTACAAAATTAATTAGGATTTCGTTTTGTTCAAATAGTTCAACATTACAAAGAAATGTTAGTAAATTGAAATTTATGTTGTAAGCTACCGAATAGAGCTAACAAATGATTTGTTATTGTTGGCCCAGGTCGCTCTCTTCTGCAAAAAAGGTGTTTGCTTACCTTTAGTAATATTAATTTGCAGTAGCAATTTAAACATGTAAAAACGTCAGTAGGTATTAGTTTAGTCTTGTATTCCTACTCCATCAATCGTTTCTTATAAACATAAACACTTTTAAAGTAAATACTTGGTTCGAAACGGTGCCAGTTTGTGAAAACGGCGAAAACTATTTTAAATTTTGTGTTTAAAGAATCGATCACCTTTACTTATAAATTTGAGTTATAGCAGATATATTTTCCGGATAATTTGTTTGATGTTAGATTGACGATTCACATTGAGAGGGAATTTACTGTAGCAGCAGTTGACAAACAGCCAGTCAGATCAGAATATATTGAAAGCATTTTCTAATATTTTTGATAGTATTTGGATTGTCTTTTCCATTTTCATGCCAGGGGAAGTGTCTCATTTTCTTTCATAACTTTGTAAAGTAAAATTATTGCTAATAATAAAACGGAATATAAATTTTAATATGCACTGGAGCAATACTTGAGTCAAGCTTAAGTACGAGTATATGTCATTTTACCAAGTGGGAGCTGTATAAAATAACATACACGGCATAATTTTTTGTTTTTCGTTCAATTTAAAAGACTTTGCACTAAGTTTACTGTAAATTTTATTGTTAAATAAATGTGCAATTAAATCATTGTCTACCATTAAATTAAAAAATAATGTCGTTACCATATTTTAAAATACAAACTTCTTATGCTTTGTTTAAGCTTTAAACTGAGAAAAATATATTATTATGAAAACATATTTTTTGAAAACTAAATAAAAATTTTTAATGCTGAATTCTTATTTTCTTAGCTAATGCTTTCGCACTTTAGACATAAGGGACCACTATATTGCCGCTAATCACAGAATTTTCAGTGTGTACATGCTTTATTTATGTAGGTGTGATCAAGAGAAGTGAAGGCAAAAATTGTTATTGTGAAAGTGATTTTTGTTTTAAATTCAAAATGCAATTTTGTTTATATTTTAATAAATAAATAGAAAACATCTATATCAGATTAGATTATCTTACATTAAATAAGATGCAGTCTAATCTCGTTAATCCATTCTTGCGCGGGTCATTCTTGATATGCAATGGTGGGAAAAATGTACGAAAGGTTCAAAAAAACTTTATTAATTGAGAGTCTCACCTTAAAAAAATTTAAAAAGTAAAGCTGATAGGTGCCATGATTTTCTTTACAATAGTTTTTAAATGCTGTTTATATGTTCCATCTTTTCCCATAATTTCTTCTCCGGTGATCTGATTTACTCATAGGATACGCATATTTAGTGCCGATTTCATAAAAAAATTTAAGATAATATAAAAATATAAACTAATAAAATAAACTAATAAACTCTTTCTATTTTAACTTAACTCTTCCCTTAAATTTTAATGCCACATTGACTTTTATTATGAAATTGGGCATTAGAGCCGAAGTGGGCATTAAGAAATTTAAAGTAGCATTAAAATTGAAGCAGAGAATTCAGATAAAATGGACTAACAAGAACCTTCAGCTTAAATTTTAGTTTGATTCTTACTTAACTAAAATTTTAATTTATTCCAAAAGACGACTTTGGCAGTATATTATGATTCTAATGATTCTCATCCCTCATTTACCAAGGGGTAAATATCCAGTAAAATTTCTGTGCACAAGACTCGGAATTCCAAAGATTTCCAAGAATTCCAACGATTTCTAAGGAATTCCAAAGATTTCCAAGACTTCCAATGATTTCCAACGTTTTCCAAAGAATTCCAAGGAATTCCAAAGGCTTTCAAGGAATTCCAAAGGCTTCCAAGGAATTCCAACGATTTCCAAGAATTCCAGGGATTTCCAACGAATTCCAATGATTTCCAAGCATTTCAAGAATTTCCAAAGAATTCCACAGAATTCCAGTGATTTACAAGGAATTGCAAAGACTTCCAACAATTTCCTAACAATTCCAAAGAATTCCAGAATTTTCCAAAGATTTCCAGTGATTGCCAAGGAATTCTAACGATTTACAAGCATTACAAGAATTTCAAACAAATTCCAATGAGTTCAAAGAAGTCCAAGGATTTCCAAAGAATTCCAGGGATTTCCAAGGAATTTCAGGGATTTCCAAAGAATTTCAGGGATTTCCAAGGAATTTCAGGGATTTCCAAAGAATTCCAAGGAATTCCAATGATTTCCAAGGGAATTCCAAACGAGTGTAGACAGAATTTTCGGGGTATTTACCCCTTTGCATTTACAGTACGCGCTAGTTATCAAAACATTGTTTTTTCTCTATTTCTCTAACAGAGGTTTTTGTTCGTTTCTGGTCGGAATACTACCTTAAAATTCATCCCCCTCTCCATTTTTATTTTCTTGTCTTTGATGTTATCGTTATATCTTTTGAATTGTTTTTCTAATTTCTCAGCGCCATTGTTAGTAATCTATCAGAATATAATCTAACAGTGGTGGTGACCAACTGAAATTCTACATAATATTGAAAAATTTTATTTGAGTTGGTAATAATTGAACAGATTTACTATGTTACTGGGAGGTATACCATACCCCCAGCCCTTCAGAATGTTCTGTGATTGATTTTATTTAAAAGGATACTATTTTATAACAAATACTGGTGTATGTAAAAGGGCAATCCGCTAATGCAGCAGGTTAAAATTTTAAAAATGGTGAACTCCCGTAATTCTAAAGATTATTAATCATACATGTAGACAGTGGCGTAACTAGGGGGGGGGGCAGTGGGGGCGGCACATTGCGGTATGTAAAAATTGTGTGTTTGAAAAAAGCTGGAGAATGTTGAATGTTTGTTTACGAACACCTCGCGACAACCTTTTTTTTTTGCTCTTGTTTTGAAAAAAAAAGAATTTTGGGTTTGAAAAATGCTAGAGCATGTTAAATGTTTGATTACGAACACCTCGATATAATCAAAATGTATGCTAATGAAAAAGGGATCTCAGGTATGCGGACACCAAATAAAACAACTAATTTACTTCGTCGACGTTTCGAAGGTATATTATGCCTTCATCTTCAGGACTGTGAAGAGAGATAAAACATAGAACGTCGGTAAATAGCAATAGGTCACCTTGATGACCTTTTTTTTTTGCTATTTTTTAAAAATTTAAGTAAAATTCTTTTGGTAGGGGGCGGAAAAATATCACACCGCCCCAGGCGGCAAAAGCTCTAGATACGCCACTGCATGTAGAGTTCCTAATGGGATTAACATTTTAAGCAGAACTTAACTAAATTAAACGTAATCTGTAATATGTTGGAAAAATTTGAAATTTATAACATACTACAGAAATTTAAAGTCGTAGAAGTGTGATATGAAATTGCCTTTGAAAACTGCAACCGTGATACTTGACCCGTCTTGTAAGTGTTTAAAAGGTGAAGTAAAGCTGTTTGCTATTTGTCCAGCTGAAGCTGGACACTTTTTAGTACAGCATCTCCAGTTTTCTACACCATTTTGTAGCAGGCGTTTAAAATAAAATTTATGCTGAGCATAGAGTTTGCTGACCTGTATATCTGTATATTGTTCGACATCTTAAAAAGTATAGCGCCTGATATAAACCCTCAGATGTAAAATAACAATTTGTAAAGTTTTAAAAATTTTGTGTATTTTTACAACGAATTAATTTTTGTAATCAGGAAATACTAGACAGAAGAAACCCCAGAGGGAGGGGGGTTCGAACCTCCAAAACTACCCCCTTATATACGCTCCTGATGAGTACTCACGTAAACCTGTGAAGGAATTATATCATTCTGAATGTAAGCTATATTAACAAAAATAATAAATTACCTAATCCGATTTAGGGTGGATCCGAGATTTACCTTGGTTGCATTTGTTAAAACCGACCCTCCGCACCCTCCGCTTAGAGTTCCTCCGCTCCAGATGCTCCGGGCCGTTTTGATAAACGCTATACTCCATAATATACACTATGCCGACTCTTCGTAATTTTCCTTATGTCAACCGCCACTGTAATATGTAGATTGCAAAGTACTGGCGCTAAAATACAGTATTTTGCACTTTTGGTAATTGTTACTGTTATGCTTTCTTACGTCAAGTAATTGTCATCTACAATTTTGTAGATTTTAATAGCCAGAGCTGGAATAAAAAACATCTTTTCGTCAAGAATAATCTCAGACCAATAATGCAGGTACTATTTACTAATTGGTGGTGCAATGTGAATGACAGTAGCATGCTACACCTTCTTTATTGTCGGTGATCGGCGGCTGTAAAAGCTTTATAACGTTGTATAGTATAAGACTAAAGTTTGAAAACTTTTACAACGTCGTTATAATTCCGTGCAAGCCATTAATCTTATGCGAAGGCTTCCATCTAATTTAATACTATTAAACTTTTACTCTTTGCAAAATAATTTATGCAATAAATGCAATACTCTCATCTCATCTGAATGGGGCTTAAGTGAGCGAGCTCTGTAAACTAAAATGTATATATGTTCCTACCGAACTTTCTCAAATTTTACGTCGGGAAATTAATTTAGTTTGATAAGGATTACGCTGAAATATAGTTATTTTTCGTTCAGGATTTTCGCCATTACATCGGTGTAACTTTATCTTGATTTGATTCGATACTATAACTTTTGATACCGCGCACTTTTGTATTTTTATTAGTCCTTTTGACTACCCACCAACTTTTTGACTTTTAAATTTGTTATTATCATCACTTATCGATCAACTCGAAATTGTAAACCGCATTTTCAAGTTTTTGTTCTGATTACTTGTTAATAAATTGGATATTATCGGTATTTAATTTTACCGCTTGATACAGCAAGCTAGCTGTTGCAGCATTATTTTCCATGATCAATTAAAAACAGAATAGATTGATTTTCAAAAAGATAAAATAATTGAAAAACCCTCGGTTTCAATGCGATAAAAAATTTATTTATTCAGGATTGATTAGCTCGCCTTTGTCAGATGATACAATTGAACGAAAAGCAGTTAATTGAATCTTATATTAATTTTGTATTACAAAGCAGAAAGTAACGCTTCTGTGTTAATGAGAGCTGGCTATGATTTCGCACTTTTTCTTATGCTCTGGGATAGGAGTCAGCAGAGTTATTGTTCATCTTCCAATTCACAGGTGAGACCAAATTGGTATTGACAGTCTGTGGGTGGGCGCACCTTACAACTAGTAGTTTCTATTCACACTTCTTCTCGTCCTACCAATTTTAACCAACCTTTTGTTGTTTTCGTTGTGAACTAATTTATGAAAGATTTCTGTTCAACATAAATACACCTTGTTTATTTATTTACAATACTTTTGATATTGGAGCAGGAGCTTCCGTTTACTTGCAGACATAAAATACACAATGAAAGTCTCGATGGAATTTCAAGTTTAGATTACGTAATTGGTGGTCTAAAAAAGGTAATTTTTAACAGCTACAAAAAAATGGGATTAATTATTATATTTTGCTATTATTGCGTGACTAAAGTTTATCGTTGACTATAATTTTGCAATGTTCGTAAATGATTTTTAATTGATAATAAGAAGTAAGGTGTGGATGAATAAAAATTAATTTTATGATTCATATAAGCCTTCGTACGTGCCCCACTTATTTCGTAGTTTATTTAATTTTTTTGTCGTAATCCCCCCTAGTTATTTGCTCTCGGTACGTCCCTGCTGCTTAAGATTAATGGTATTTGTAATCTGAAAATATTAAATTAAATATTAAAAAGCGTAGCACATAAATTTGCAATTATGTACCTAAGAGGTGAGTCTTTTAAAAATTAAAATGAATTTTCAATGTAAATTTAATATCAAAGAATCTCACTTTTGTGTTTAATTCATCAGAAGTCTTTTCTCATGCTAATTTACGCGCGGGGTATTCTTATCCTATCAATAACTTTTAAATTAAATGCGAAATAATTTATTTCAATAAGCAAAGTGTAAATTAAAAAGCTATAAATTTGTCAAGGTGCAAACGGTAATTAATTACGAAGATTGTCATCGAATAACATTGAAAATTAAATATAATTAAAACATCTTGGGCGACGAAGTATAACAATTAAAAAATATTTTCTCGGTTTTCCCAAAAATGTGCTTCTTAAAACTTTTCGTCTGTAATTAAATTTAGATTAATATGTCGCAATTCGTGTTTAATTACGCAGTTAATCGCCTTCGTTGAATTTGAAAAAAAATTCAATTCAAATTTAATGATTTCTAAATTTATACAATTAATTGAATATTTACAGCGTGTCCATGTTAATTTCGAGTTAATTAATAAGTGAACATATCGAAAGTTTTTTGTAATGAATGCAATCTAATTTAGTTGTATTGTGTCCTAAATTTATGGCTACATTTAAGTGTTAATTAAAGGACTCTAAATAATGTACTTTTCTTGAAGCTTTCACGAAAAACTAGAAACGCTTTGTCGGTAGTCTTCTCCGCTGTTTGCTAAATTAAATTGTAGGCCTCTTTGGAAAACTTTTTGCTTATATAAATTTCAAGACTTGAAATGATATTTTATTGCGAGAGCTTTTTAATAACAAAAATGGTGTGCGATAAAGTGGTCACTATTGTATAATAATTTATTTCAATTTACACATTTGAATTAAAATGATAATATATACAACTTTCTAATGTAATTTTTATTGATTATGTCAAAGCAATAGATAGTAAATTCATTATTATTTATTAAACGGCTATATGCGTTTTGTAAATACGAAACCTATAATAATATTCCTTACTTTATTTAAGTTGGCTTTAACAAAGTATTTTTAAGTGCTTATTTACATTTAAATTATTACTTTTACGAGATAAATATAACTAATTTAATAATTATCGAGCAATTAAGTGCCGCTTTTTATGTCCACAATTGCAATGAAAGTAATTTATTTTTGTAGAATTTAGCATTAAATTTCAGTCGGAAGCTCCCTACACACCTACGAACTTCTCAAAGTAAATTTTGATAATATTTTTATGTATAAAAATAAACAGCACGGAGCAAAGTTGACTTTAATGTTTCACGGAAGGGTAGTTTTAAATTGCCTACTAATTAGTTTTATATTATGCAAGGCCTCTGTATATATAGGTAGGTGTTGGTGTTTTATGAAAATTATTTATAGTCGGTGTATTTTTTAAAACCGTTTATCAACATTGTTATTTACCTTGGTAAAGTGCGTTTAATTACCATTTAGAAATATTTGACGCTAATGACGATGACATTTAAAGGAATATAATGAAGAATGTCTCGAGTCGGATATTTAATTAATAAAAGTTATTTAATTTATGGGGATATAGCTGTTGTAGAATTTAATTTAAATAATATTGTCGTATTTTTTGTTATTTATTGGGGATAAGCAAATATGAATTATTAAACCAGTACGACTCGGCGGGGAATTTTTCATCGATCTAATTATAAAATTGAAATGTTGCTCGTTTACTAAACACACATATATCAGACTAATCCTAATTATTCTCATTTGTTCGGCATTTTGATCAAGCGTAAAATCGGTATTACGACAGCTGTTCTCTAGGTCCCTGTGCGATGCACTGTAAACATGTTTGTTTCGTATTTGCTAATTCAACTTTATGTAATCTGTCGAATTTACTTTATTCCATGTTTTAATCCCACGAATTGGTTTTATTGTTGCTTAATGGTTATGTATGTGTGTATCGGATATAACGGTTTACCAGTGCCCATTGTTGTCGGCAAACTCGAGAACAATTTTAAGATCTGGATCTGCTGATCTCGCTGAGCTTTCAGCTTTTCAGGAAGTTCATGCACATTCAACCTTACATAAGTTTATGGTTTCTAAATTACTTTAAATTAAACGGAAATTTAAAATCAACTGGTTTTTTTAGATTTTCAAAAGCTTTTTTTTTATCCGATATTGAATAGTAGCCCAAAACTATTTTTTAAATTATCAGATTTGCAAAAGAATTTTTCTTCTGCTCTGTATATTATAAATTATTATAATGGTGTTGATATTGATATTTTCTTTATCATAAATGAAATCTGCCACTCGATTTTTTTCTTTCAACTGAAATATAATTTAAATACACTTATTGTTAGCAGTATTAAATTTAACCGTCTAAAAGGATAAATTAATTCTACCTGTATTGCAAGTGCCTGTGGGTGTGTGGTGCATCAATATATCAATTTATTTATGACAATAGTTTTATAGGAAGATCATGATATATTGTATTATATCGTACATTTAGATGTTGAAGTACAACGAAATATACAAAAATTCAGAAATATGCAATCATTTGGGAATATACATAATAGTAGAGAAATATTCATATAAATTAATAAATGGATTGTGGTTTATAGTATAGTGAAGACATCCAATATTTATATGGTGAAAACTTGATACATTTTAGTTGTAAAAAGTATTTAGTAGATGAATACTCTTATTAAAAAGCTAAAATTGGTAAATTACTAATTTTAATTTTTCGAAATTATTGCAATGCTTCCAATAATCATTCCAGTTCGTTGCTATTGCGAAAACAGGATAAAGGACATTATTTCTCAACCAACATAATTATTATTAAGCGTCTTTGCAGAAAATGTATACAAATATTTCAAAATTTCCAAATATATTTTAAATTTAAAAATTAAAGGATGTACGAGAAGCTGACTCTGCCTAGCGGGCACTTTCTTTGTCAAAATGAACGTTTTGAAGGTAAATTCGGCATAGGTTAAATATTGATAAGAAATTCTGAAAAATCGAACCTCATATACTGAGTCGTCTTCTGCCCGTCACGGATTAATCCGAGATTCAAAATTAATTCTCGAAATAGAAGCTGTTGCTACGATACGGTCTAAATTCCAGTAATCTCATTGGTAAATCCTAGGATTATCTTGAATCTCGGATTAATCCGTGACTATTAATGCGGACATTCGAGTTTTGCAAGAAATTTCATTCGAAATCCCACCCTAATCCGTAAAATCACAAAAACCTAGAAACTTAGAACCATCAAGTTTTAACCGATACCGGATTTTCTGCAAATCGTGTGGGGGATCTTTTGAAAATTTGCAGGAAGAAATTAAAACTTTTGCTTATAATATGATAATATACAGCTGAACGTGGTATCCGAACCGCGGTTCAAGTAACTTGAGAAGCCTGAAGTTTGAAATCGTCAGACATGTGAAGCGATTAACCATCAGGAAAATATGATATTGTAACAATTTATTGTTAATAATTGTTCGAGCTCCCCATTTGCCCTTTGCTCCGTGCCGCTAATGGAAGGATCGTTTTGAAGCGCCACTTCTATTGCAGTGGGCACTCGCTAGAATTAGTTAGTCTTGGGTTAGAGTTGTTAGAACGCAGTTGTAAATTT
Source organism: Cantharis rufa (assembly GCA_947369205.1). NCBI lineage: Eukaryota > Metazoa > Arthropoda > Insecta > Coleoptera > Cantharidae > Cantharis > Cantharis rufa. The sequence continues at coordinate 12,486,361 of OX376303.1, forward strand.
GCAAGTTCGTAAAGGAGAGTGGGAAACTTACTTGGGAAAGTAAGCCGTGTCGAGAAATTGGAATCCTTGGATTGAAATTGGAGAGGATTATTTTGTGATACACCAATGTGACCCAAGGCAAGTTTTCTTTAGGTGCCTAATTGGGATTTTTCAAGCTGTTTTCCAGTGGGTAAAATATTTTTGTTATTTTAATTAATTTTGGGAAAATTGACTGCTTGTCTCTATATGTTTTTCCACTAAGGACAATCTTGTCTTATTTTCCAACTCCGCTGAGGCTGCTAATGTGTTGGCAACAACTTTTTTGCAGACATTGTTTTTTTTTGAATCAACGCTTTGCCTCCGCATTAAGAGCTGGTATAACATCTTGGGTTTCATCACAGAAATTGTTAATTACTGGAGAAGATCTATTCCAGGTGTGGTGAAAATTGCCATTACTCACCGTAATGGTAATTTAGTTACAATATCAAATATAAATACTTTTTTCACAATACATATCCAAAGCTTTACTTTTCTTTTTTACTTTCCATTAACTTGTACAAAAATTAGTGGCCTCATTAATCGAATTGCCTGGTTGCATTTGTAACCTCGATCTCAAGTTCTCCAAATCCTGTGACCGACCCTTTCCATTGAGATGATTGCCCAGCTTTCAGCAATACTTACGGAGTTAATTTTCAATTTTTTTTCGGCGTATTTCGCTAGCTGGGCCTATAGGTTTTTATAGTTATCGCCAAAATTGTTGTAGAACTTGCTATTGACATTAAAATGAAGAAATGAAACTTTGGACCAATTTCAATTTTTTTAATAAGAAATAATCGAATCGAATCGAGTTTTGATTATGAAGTACCACGGTTTTGCCCTTTAGTATACCTGTCTTTGTGTGACTACAGGTACTGCAAAAGAGAAGACTAACCTCCAGGACTCCAGAAGTACAGGACGGGACCTACAATTTGACGTGAAATTAGAAACACAACACAGCAAGGTGCAGCCTGTTGGCGTTGGGATGCGATTCTGCCCGACGAATTTGCTGGTATCTTGAGTGGTAGTAGAAAGTGGCAAATTCGGGTACAAACTTTCCGACTTTGCCGGGGATCGAATTCGGCATGACCGCACCAAATTTTCCCTTTTGGAGTACTCGTCTGAGCTGCCTTCTGATTTTCATGTAAGAAGCAATCAGTTGTTCAAAGGGAGCTCTATTTTGTTGGCTCTGTATGTACTCGACATAAATAGTCACGATAAGATTTTTTAAGAGGCGGAAGCGACCACAGTTGTGATCCAGTAGTACAACTGTTAATATTATACCATAAATTAATTTACAATATTTTATTTTATAATTTTAATATATTTTTGTTCGTAACAGTGCAGCGTTTAAAATAACGTACAAATTGGGAATTTATTCCAAAAACACCTCTATATTGTACAGTAGCACTCATGGAAATTGCATCGCTGAATATTTCCGAATTAAAATAACAACTCCCAATGAAATTTCAATAACCGTACACAATATGAGCACAATACGCATACAAAGATAGGTTTTTAAACCGAGGGGTCTGGTGGTATGGAATACCCTCCAGTACACCAGAGTTTGTGAGCAAAAAAGTTTCATTGGGATTATCAGTTACAAATTGGAAATCTAATTTCTAAAAATCTAAGATTTCTGATTGGAAATTAATTTTCTTTTTTTGAACACAATCTCTAATATGCTGGGGGGGTATTCCATACCAGACCCCCCGGTTTGAAAAGCTAGCTTTGTGATTGTGTTCAAAAATAAAAATTTACTTAGAAATCTATTTTTTTTAATTCGGGAATAATTCCCAATGAAATTTCAATGACCGCTATTGTAAAGTCACGTCTTGGGCGAAGCTAACTTTATGAAAATAGCTAATCGAATAATCGCATTTACGTTTTTGGCTCTCTTTTACTCGAATTCTTAAATAATTCATAAAATTCTATTTTTATATTTGTTATTTACGATTTTTACCACCATATTTTCATATGAAAATTTTTAAATTCATGGACTCCTTTAATAGATTATTCGTATGTTTGGTCTTCAAAAAAACCTAAAGGATGCACTGGGGGGTATTCCATACCACCCAGACCCCCCGGTTTATAACAAATTGTTTTATTTTGACAAAAAATATGCTTTGACAACTCAAAATTTTTATGGATCACACAAACACGTTGTTAAGAATATGTATGCAAATGCTTACATGAAATAATAAAAGATTGTGTAATATTGCAATTAATGTATAATGCAACCCTACATACATTGCGGATGCACCCCAGTATTGATTTTTATTATCCAACCAAAATGTTAATATTTCTTGGGGCCATCCATTTTCTACTAGCAAAAAACTCTTAATTATTTTTATTATCCAAATCCAAATTCCTCCAAACTTCTACCACACAAACTTATTCAAAATTATCCAAATCATATCTTATTTTTTCCGGACGATTAGGTGGTGATAGCGTCAATATTTTACAAAATATTCATAAAATTGCTAAAATGCAATTTGCGGCAATGACCAAAATATTAGATATTGAAAGAATCCCTGCGACAACGAAGACAGAATTATTATACTTATATACAGCCATAGAAAATTTCGTATACAAAATGTGTTTCAAAATCGTATATTTTGGATTTTGAATTTTGAAATTTTAATTTTGTTTAATTTGGAATTATGTTTGTTTAAAAATTTTAATTTCATGTAAATATTTGAATCATTGTTCGCGCCAATATTTTGCTTGATTGAATTGGTAGAATTGTTTAATTGGCTTTCGCCGGGTCCGTAAGAGTGGACGGACGCGTTTTGCGGAGTGTCTCCGTTAATTCTCATAGTTTTAGTCCCAAGTTTGAGATTTGTTTGAGATTATGGGCAATAAAAATTTGATTAATAATTGTGAGTAGTGTTTTAAAAGAGAATTTTGGATATAAAAAAATTGTACGGTAAATTTTGAAGAAATTAAATAATTGAAAATTGAGGTCGATACGATAGCGACGTGTGGTCTTGCTGGCTCCATTTGGGGTTCCATTTTTAATGTTGGAATTTTATTAGAGTTCAATATTGTAATTTGGATTATATTTAAAAATCAAAGACTGTTTCATGTTCTGGAAAATGGATGGCCCGAACAACTTTTTTAGATAATTTAAATTTTTTTAATTTTTGCTATCGGGACATCGCAATATATTGCTATGATTTTTTTTATCAAAAGGGGTTGATTTCTCTTATATGATAAAATTAAAACCTATTTTATAATATTCAAACCATAAATTTTTGTTTAAAAGAAATCAAACATTCAATTAAATAAAATAATTTGCTATTCTATAAATTATATCCTTCGATTTCAATATCTTTGTAAAAGTATTATAACTTTTTAGTTAATTATTTTTAATTAAATGCAATTTTTATTTATGTGCTCTCGCCCTCATAAGGAACCAATTAAATATAAGTTACCTTGCTTTTGAAGCCAAAATATTTACACCGTTAAATTAATATCTCCTTTCAATTTTGCAATATCTTGGTTTGATTTTTAAAATGTTTTGTTTGTCCAGTAAAATTGTTCCGCACTTAGTGCGGAAGTTGGGTTCGACTCCCGGACGCGACAATAGAAAATTGAAATTTAAAGTTTTCTAACACAAATTGAAGTAAAGATTTTTCACACTTTTCATTCTGTGACATATCCTTCTGTAGAAAATTTATAGCGCACAATTTACAGTGTGTCGCTCACGCGTATTTGGATCATCTTTTGTGCATCATTGTAAACACACGTAACAGTGCTTTGTTATATTTTCTTTTATTTCATTTTTTGTGAAGGCTGCGGATCCTTTTATTGAAATAATTGACGTTTCATATTTTGTTGTGCATTATTTAAAAGTAGAATGGTTTATACAGACTACATTGTTATCCTATAAAAAGTTAATGACTACCATAAATTTAGAACTTGGTGCTTATTCTCCACTACCGCCTCCGGTTAAAAATAAACAAATTATTACTACAAATATTACATAATTAATTCTTGGCTTACATGGATAAAATCCTAATATTTATTTTAATTACAAACGAAAAGTTTCATGCAGATTGCATATTACACTGTAATTAAAATACAATTAAAATACAAAACGCGTAACTTGAATCTGATTCATACAAGTTGTTTCTCCTTATATTATATTCAAAACCGGAATATAAATTATTACGTAACCTTTCCCTACTTTTGTTAAAATTAATAAAAATCCTATTTAAATTTTGTGTTATAATAGGTAATTAGCTGTTAAAGGGAAGTGGTTCCTGATGGGTTTTGAATTTAGACCGATTTACTGGATGCACACGTATTGTGTTGTTTGCACATTGCACATTCCTGAATTAATGCGGATTCGGGTTTTACGGTCAACTGATTGTTCACATCTTCAAAGGAATTGGGATAAACGCCCGAATTCGAATGCTATTAGGGCGTGTTTTGTAGACTAACTTTGGTTTTATCAGCATTGATCGTTAACCAGGTGTTCGACTTATATATTCCCAATTTTAAAAGAACTTAACAGAGGAAATAGCAATTATTGTGTTAGAGAGGGTATGTTATTTCTGTTTATGGTTATTACAGGTATAAATATTTTGTTTGTATACAATCATGTATACCAAAATGATTTTATTCGAATGGCAAAACGGAGATTTTCAAATTTACTTTCAAAGCAAACTACTTAGATGTTACGAAGTTTGTGTTTGTGTTAATTATTTTGTTATACATGAGATAAAACAACTTTTTGTTTGTTATAATGTTTTTAATATACACATAGAAAAAGGATATATTGACAAAGTGGTCAATATCTAAAAGTTGAACACTCTGTAAATACATTGTTTTCCATTTCAAAAGTAAATAAAACGTTTGATTAACATATAAAATAGAAATGTGACAAATGTGTTACACAGTAAGTACATTATGCATATGTAATTATGTCCGTATGCATACATAATTTTAAAATAGCAGAAAAAGCAAAACAATTACACCATCCATACTTATAATGATGTATATTCTCCAGGTTAATTAAAATTTGTTTTTTTAAAGTATCAACAACATAGAAACTATTTTTTTTAATTTCTCACGTTTTAGTTTAGTAAAAATTAAAGTATAAAATAAAAATTATGTAGGTACAAAGTTTATAAAATTAAAATGCGGTATTAAATTAAATTGGAGGGATAATTTTCAATTGAAAAAATTTTGATTAGTTGTGTTAAAAATATTCAGCAAGGATGAACAACCTAAGATGTTGTGAAAAGTAATTTATCTTAATTTTAAATAAGATAAAAAGTCAAATCTGAAAAGAATCAAAGTTAAAAGTGGTCTAAAATATATTTTATTTGAGGTCTAAAGTTCAGATGTCCGATGCTGTATCTTCATGTCAAGATGAAAAGAAGAGCAATTTGATCCAATGCATAGAAGTATTGCAGATAACCATTATATTGCTTGGATATATTTTTTGAATGTATAATTTAAAAACCATTGTTCAAATGAATTTTCTAAATTAACTGATAACATCCTTTTTATTTCCAATTTCTACATTGCAAATAATCCTGAGCAATTAATAAAATTCACTTTTAAAGCTTCCTTGAATTATACCATAACTGCATCCTTTAAATAAAAGAAAATTTTCAAATTAGTTTTTAATTTTATTTTCAAATTTTAACTCATAATTACTGCACTTTGAAAGTAAAATTTCTTCCCCTCGATCGCCTTATCAAAAACTATTTTCAAGATCCTCTCTATTTTACAAAATGCTAATCAAATTATAAATCAATTAATTTTAATGTTTACCTGCTAAAAACAAATTAATTTTAAATGAGATTATTTATGAATCTAAAATTCAAGCAGCTTAATAATTAAATGAAGCATCTGTAATACTCTTAATTTCACTTTGCTTATTACTAATAATCATAATTAAATTTTAGGCTTACATGTTTTTGAAAGAAAATTTTATAAATATGGTAAAAATTTATTTTTCACAAAATGCTAATCACAAAATAAATTTTCAATATTTTTGATGTATTTTCAAATTTCATATTGACAAAAATTTAGAAGTGCAGTTTTAATGCCGTTTCCACGTGGAGTTATAATTTATTATTATACATTTTTATAGCAAATTCAAATCAACTTAATTTGTCTGTATAATAAACTAGAAAACTGGATAATCTAAGGTTGTAAGGTTGTAAATATATTTGTTGTCATTGGTTGTTATCGAGTTATTATATAGAAAAAAGTTTATATAAGAGCTCTCGTGGTTATGGCTATTACCAGAGTGGAATACCATTTAGAGTAGGGGAGCATTCCCCCAGACTCAATTACACTATAAGTAATCTACTATTCTTTGTTTTAAATTTGGCGAATCAGGTGACTCCTAGTTATAATTGGTGTGGACCCTGATCGCCTAAGTTGTGCGGCCTGAAGGCCGCATTGACGTTTCGGTGAATATTTCAAATCTAATTAAATGTAGCCGAAAAATGGCAATGCATCGATCGGTGATTGGATATTACAGCCAGGGGAGGCTTGGGAAGCCCGGCTCCCCGAAATTATTTTTGTATTGTAATTTTCTAACTTCCTATTAAACGTTTGACCTTGAAAATTTTAAAAATTTTCCTCTGCGACGCTATTACAAGACTCGTTTCGCTCGTGCCCCCTCCCCCGAATTAAATTCCTGGCTACGCCACTGATGGCAGGCTAAAACAGTACCGAATTAAGCGTTTCTTAATATAATCCTGAGAATATAGCCTGGAATGGGCAGCAGTGAATTAGAATAATTTCGTTTAAAAAATTTGAAACTCGAAGTTTCAAGGTATGTGTTTTTTGATTGTTGTAATTTGCTGTAAAATTTTTTTTAAAAACTTCTTGAAGCAGTTGTCTGCTTTAGAGCACTTAAAGACTTTTTGAGACGAATAGGAAAAACAAGTGTTCTTAGCACTTTATTTAAAATTTTCTTTCGGGATGAAATATTTTTATTTATTAAATTAAAAATTACCGATGCTCTGTTTAAGCTTTAAAATAAAAAAGATAGTGAAAATATTGAAGACAAAATGAGGTCTTCCTTGGATCGCAGTGTTAATTTTAATTTGTTTCTCTGTAGTATAAGTGTGGTGAAAAACAATTTCTTTCTTTTTTGGATGTTTCATTAATTTTATCTGGCGCCCAGTAAGAGAATTTACATTTTTATTTATAGTTAGCTGCAGAACAACAGCTTAAGAAGGCTCACCGCTCTCTCATCCGGATTTTGAGCTTGAGTTATCCAATGCTGCTACAACAATCAACATTTCCCAAAAGTTGTCCGTATTCGCTGTTATTTTATTATTATGAAAATCAATATTACCTATAGAGTTTATACGACTGGCCAACGTACCCTGAGGCACCCTATACTAACCATACCTTCGTTCTCTACATCTCTCCAATTTTTAGTATACTATTTCGCCATGCATATAAATGCAAAACAATACAATTGATTACTTTTATTTCCTAAATATTTGAATTTTTGTTATATAACTATCGTAGGAATATTTCGACTTTTCCCAATCACAATTTATAATCGAACTATGTAGCTGTCTTTTACGCTGTTCTTGCCAACGAATAAGAGAAGTCGATAAGTTTTAGATTAATACCGCACAGGGGATTACATTTTAATTACTACTTCTTCTTCTTCTTAATGAAACGAAAGTAATAAGTAATGCTGTAAAAATTGTTTTGCATTAAAATTTTGTTTATTAAATGGAATAAATTGCAATAATGTTGAGTTTATGTTGCAAATAAATTTAAATATAGAATTTTGAAAATTTTATTAAAAGCATAAAAAGAGCGCTGAAATATTTGATTTTCAAGTAAGTGAACATAATTTAATAAAATATTGAGGTTTCAATTTCTTGCAAAGGGGGGGGGGGAGATTTTTGAAAATTTGAAATTTCTTTTTATATTTTAATCGATTAATTTAAAACATTTTCTTTCTTTAGTATTATAACGCAGCAAAAATATCTACATATAATAGGGAAGAGGGGCTGTCACAATTTGCCATCAAAGTAAGGCCTTATAATAAAATGAGTTTTATTCTGGGAGTATGTTGCATATTATTTTTTCTACATTCGTGAAGTTATATTAACTATAATTAAATTATTTCAAATTATTTAAAAACTATTTATTTTTTTGAAATTATAAATATTTTATGTTAATTTAAACAAAGGTTCTTATTTCTGAAAGAAAATTGTTTTTTTATATAATTCAGTAAAATAGTAAACTGTTGGACGCGATCGTGCAAAAAATTTCTTACCAAAGAATTTCTTGAGGTTGGGTTTTTATGTTTATTGCATTTCATGTAGCTAGTTTTTCAGTTTTACTTCAATTTCAATCTTTTTGTTTCGCGATTCATCAATTTTTACTGCATATTACGTGGTAAATTTTGTCTTTTTTTACTGGAAGAACTTATTAGTTTTAGTAGCAACTGATTTGGGTTTACGAAAACAAAATATTTTGAAAATTTCAATTTAATTTAAGTTTTCATGTCTGAAATTTTTTTTGAAAATCAAAAAATAATTCAATTTCATTAATCAGGTATGCATTGGCATCATCGACTATAAGGTAAGTACCTACTTATGCTGACGGGAGCGTAAAGCAGTCTTTCATTTTACAAAATCTTTTACTTAATTTTAACTCCAATTTCGGTTTTTATTATTATATTTCATTTAATTAATGCTAAAGTAATGATTTTAAAGGTTCCGTTATTGAATTTGCTTTTTACTTTTATTTCCGCTATAATTTTTATTTTCAGTTTGAATTTTTGAATAAAAATGGTAATTGAGCTCTCCTCTAAGTAATGGCGGAGAAAATTAAAATTGTTGGGCTTTCATCCATAACTATTTTTGATCTCTGCATGCTCTGGCTGTGTGAATATCGCAGCTCTTTCCAAAACCATTTATTATTCACGGTGACGGATGAATGATATTTTCCTGGATGTATTTTTGAATCCCATAAGCAACATCTTCTCTATTTTCATCATTAACAATAATCATTATTTGACGATCTACAAGAACCCTAATCGCGGTAGTCGCACATGAAGCGCTATTTCAGTTTTTCATTTTATAAAACTTTTATTATTATATTGTTGAAATAAAACCGTAGTAAAATTTGTTTTGTTCTAAAATGCAATGTAATTTGACTTTGAAGTTCTCATTAATTTTATTATGTCTACCAATTATTATTTTTACGTTGTTATTTGCATTATTTATTTCTGTTTCAATAAAGTTTTATAAATAATATTTTTGCTTGTCGAAAGTTTGTTCAACATAGCGATTTTTGTTAATAAATAATGAACGGTAAACAATGCCAAAACTAATTAAATTGAAATTGCAAACAAGCAATATTTTTAACACATAAATTTGCTAATTAATGTATTAAATTTCAAATTTAGTTTCCAATTTCAAATCATGTATATTCTAATTAAACTGCATCTGTTGAGGTGTATGAGGGATGAGGCGTTACAGTTTAAATTGAACACGGGAAATTTATATGTTATAAGTTACAGGTAAGAGATTTAGTTGTTGCCAAAGTTTGCTCCGAGTTTTCAAAAGTTGAACTAATCTTGCTCGTCCAACAATCCATCTTGTTTGATGTTGTAATTAGCACCATATGCGTTCATTCCCTTTTATTGTCCATTCTTTTGTTGACTTTTCGTCGTTACAAAAAAATATCGTGTAAAGAAGAGAAACAAATTTAATAAAAGCTGTAGCATTGCGTTTCTTTCAATAATTCGCGCGTTTTACGACCCTCCTGTATATAATTTTGGCCGCTATCAGTTTTTTCAGTTTATTCTGTGTCAAATTAAATAAAGCACAAAAGAGTAGTTTTCGTTGAAAAATTGAAAATGAACTAAACGAATTTGAGTTTTTGAAAGAGATTTCAAATAAATTTTATTTCTCTCGTGTTTTACGAAACCTTTGGCGCGTCTAGCAACTAGATATGTGGAAGAGATAAAACAATTTGTAGAAACGGGATCTCGGGTACGGGCTAAATCAAACATAGAAGCTGGATAGATGTGATTTGGAGCTTAGAATCGCTTTGCGACACGCAGAAACAATTTGTACAAATCCCATTTAGATAGATATCATTGGATGGAAATTGCACCGAATATTTTAGACTTTTATTGCAATTGCGCACGTAAAAATAATGGTAATAAACATGGCAATTATGGCATGGATAACAAATCGCATATGTAATTTTATGATCCAATCACAATAATTTAATTTGATAGGTAGCTTTTTGCATCGTTAATTGGAGAGAAGGAACAAAATGCACGAAAGAGATATCAACGCTATTATTTCTATCATGCTCATATATGGCGCGGGTTATTTGAAACAAAATTGTATTGATCGTGTTTCTATTACAATTAAGATAAAAGTTAAGATGTTTAACTAAAAAATCTATAAACGATCGTTCGGTTATTACGTGGGATTTAATCTGAAATCCTAATCTTAACTGTATCTAGCTAATCAAAGGTTGACAGAGGTAGTTTGTCTATATGTCGTAGGCCGCATTAACTCGTGCCTACGTGCTTTGACTGCCAATCAAACGCTTTTTGAGCAACTTTAAAGAGTACAAAATATTGATAAACGATCCTCTAAATATGTTGAAATGAACAAGCTGTTTAAAATATTTCAATGGATATTAGGAAATCCACGTAACACGCGGTTAAACACGAATAGCAGATATAAATTTTACAATTTCGGGATTAAATTAAGAAAATGTTGTAGACATATCTTAATGATTTGGTATTACATATTTTAACGAATACAATTTTCTTACAAGCGAATAGGATATTATAACCGATCAAGACATCAATCCAAGAAAGGATAGGATTATAATTTAACATTCATTGGATATTACGGAATAGCAAATACAAATTATATAGCATAATTTACTGCTGGTACGTATAAATGTCAACTTTAACATAAATGTCATTTCAAGATTTACATTTGTAAATATTGATCAGGAAGTCCGCAGCTCAACCGAACTAGAATTTTCAGATGTAATTATTTAAACTGATTCTTCCAAGGAGAGAATCAGTGGGTTTGATTGTACTGCCATTACCGTAGTGCCAATACTACCACTTACTGCAAATATAAGCAGTAGGTGACGGTGTCAGCAGTAAGTAACAATATTAGGCAGTGTGTGTGGCCTGAAGGCCGCACTGCCTGTGAGTTTCCTGTAACTTCTCATTTTTTTTAGATCGGCCATAAAGATTATTTTATCAATCGGAAAAACGATAGACTCGGCTTCTTGTAATAATTAAGTGTTAAGAAATTATAATTTTTAGCAAAATGTAAACTGTGCTAAAGTTTACAGAAGTACATATTATATAAAGAATAGACCAGGGCTCTCAAAACAGTTTTGCTCCAGATCGAAACCCCCAAAAAGAGCAATACCAAAAACGACGGCTAATTTTATATATAACATTTTTATCTGTTCAGAATATAATTTATACGCAGTGATTAAGTTTATAGTATCAAGAAATTCAGAATTTCGTCGGGTCTGACTATAGTAGCAGTCATGGAAATTCTATCGCTGAATATTTCCGAATTAAAATAACAATTCCCAATGAAATTTCAATAATCGAACACAATATAAAGCTAGGTTTTCAAACCGGGGGGTCTGGGGGGTATGGAATACCCTCCAGTGCACCAGAGATTGTGCGCAAAAAAAATGTGTTATTGAGCTTATGGGTTTCAAACCAGAAATCTAACTTCTAAAAATCTAAAATCTAAGATTTTTGATTTGATATTCAATAACACATTACTTGTTTTTAAACACAGTAACTAATGTGCTGGAGGACCCCCCGGCTTGATATACCTAGCTTTGTGATAGTGTTCAAGAAAGAAAATTTAATTTTGAGCTTATCAGTTTCAAACCAAAAATTTAACATTTTATATATTTCTGTTCTATTTTCTATTATTTTTATTAAAAATATGATATACTTAAATCTATTTTTTATACTGAATTATTATTGCATTAATGCAATTTATATGACCGCTACAACTGTATGTTATATTTATGTGTTAACTGCAAATATTTTCTATAAACAAATTTATTTTTAAACGTTTAACCTGTTGGCAGTAATAAATTTAAAATTGAAGAAAAACAAATAATAAATAAAATTACTTAAACACTATTGCCTTAAAGAAGGCACTGTCTAGAATTTAGCTGAATTTAATAATGTGTTTTGATTAGAGATTGAGAATAATCGATAGGCGGCATAATCAATAATTATCGATAGGCGACGTTTAGACCATCGATAAATATCGATAGTTTTCGATAGTGGATATTAAATATAGGAAAAAAAATTTTTAGCAAAAAACTGGCATCTGTTGACAGTGCAAAATGCTCAAATACCTAACGTTGCATTTTTATTCATAAAAATCAAAGTTATGATGTTAGTAATGATCAGGGCCGGATCAAACTATTTTAGCGCCGGGTGCTGATTAGCTAAATGGCGCCTTTGATGCTAATATAATATCATATAAAATATTATAATCAAAGAAAAATGCAGTACCTTGAAATCACAATGCACATTTATTCACCATTAAAAAACGTTCAATTTTGGCGCCTTCTAAACTTAGGAGCCTTGTAAACTTTGGTGCCTTCTAAATTTTGGCGCTGGATGCGGCGGCTCCATTGCACCTATGGTTTATTCGGCCCTGGTAATGTTAAAGGTAAATTTCTGGTATTGAAGACACCAACCTGTCACGTGTCACGACTATCGAAAACTATCGATAGCTACAGAAAACTATCGATGGCTTTTGATAGCAGTTACTATCGATAATAATCGATAGCGCTATCGATTGTTCTTGACCTCTAGTTTTGATATACTCATAAGTAGGGCTGAAAATTATATGGAACTGCATGTTTTTTTTTTTAAGTTATGCCCAACGATTTTGCTTTGATATCTAAGCGATTTGTACGAAAAGGGGCCTAAATCCCGAAATTTATAATGCATATAAATGCATATAATATATGTGTTATATGCATATTATATATGCATATAATATATAAGATATTATCTTCATTTTTGGGAATATTGGCATATTTCCGTGCATATCTCCTAATAGTGCATATAATAATAAAATTATTATACAAATTTTTCTTAAAAAAACTTTTTAGTGCCTTAAGACGCCCCTGTACAGAATTTTTTTTATCTAAATTGAATTTTCAAATTTGAATTCTTACCTGTGGTGCCAACCTAAGCATGAAATCCAGGATATTCGCAACTTAAAAACATTGCAGAAGTGTTGGTGGTAAAGAAAATTCTATAAATTTGTTATTTGATCACCAAAAAAGTATAATTGCCAAATATAAGTACGCACCTGTAACATCATGTGATGTTGAGCGTTCATTTTCCACAAAAATATTTTAACTGGCAATCGTCAATCTCTTCTAAATGAAAATTTAGAAAAATATTTAATTTGTTATTATAATAAATAAAATTTACCAATTTTTACAGTTAATTATGTTAGTTTTCACAGCATATTTTGGAAAATATACTGCATATATCCCCTAAATTTAAGCGCATATATGCAGCATATATGAAGTTTTTTAGTGCATATAATTCTCAGCCCTACTCATAAGAAATATGTTTTACTTTTCTTTTGGTAAAAAAAATATTGTTTGTTGAACTGTTTATTGCTTATTTATTGTTGTAAATTGTTAAAAAAACACGAAAAAACAATAATTACATATTTAACTGTAATTTTTTACACATTTAGCCATGGTGCACTACTACTGAGCAATGCCGCATTGATGCGGGTTTTAAATTATTGGTTAGCTACACGAGAGTTGATGAGATGACGTGCATAATTGGATTAACGAAATTCCAAAACTAGCCATTCCCTACATTTTTATAATCTTCGGTTTATGACTTGCATGGCTTTTTCACATTTGTTGGTTTTTATTCTGACTTTCGGTGCGTTTTTAAATTTTTGCGAACAAAAAAAAATCGATCTTGATTTCATTTTGTATTGATTTTTCGTATACATCCGACAGCTCGACTGCCAGCTTCAGAATGCGGGGTTGAAAACATCGGTATGATTAAATATCTATTCATTAGTAATTAACCTTAAAACTTATCTTTCTAGCACTACAGACTTGGAGGGTTCGACGTATGGAGGGTTAAAACCTATTTTATTGTAAATGAAACTAAAGAACTTATTTAATTATGCATTATAGGTTTTTACATAAATTATTATTATTGAAAATTACGGAAATAAGGAGAGAGATGAGATAATGGCACAAGTTATTCAAAAACTAAGATCTCAATACTAAATTAAAGTTTAAAGTAAATCTGCAATTTTTTAAATTTTAAATTCTTAATTTTTTAATAAAATCAATGTTTTTAATTTTATTATTAAATTTTATCTCCAATCAATGACGTGCTTTGATCACCAATACACTTCGTCGTCTTTAAGAAATGTTTAACCTTTGAACCAATTATTTTCTATTTATTCCTCTAATTATATCTAAAATTGAAATTCAATTCTCATGCTCAATTTCACACTACCTCGTAAATATGAAAAAATATACTTTTCAATATTTATTTTCATTTTATTTTTAATTCAAAATAAACTTGATTAGTTGGCATTTTTAACTTGGTTAATCTTTGCCTTGTACCAAATTTCCTCAAACTTTATTCCTTTATTTTGTTTAAAATTAATTATAATTAAAAAAAATTATTAAAATGAAACTAAAAATAGCTTTGTTGTATGTTTAGAAGAAGAAAAATTAAAACTGAAATTATAAACAAATGTTAACGAAATTTTGGATAATTTAAAATTTTTACCTGAAATTTTTTATGAAAATTGAAAATTTTATCGTATAATAAAATGCATATCAATATATAAATGTAAACTTTCAAAGTGTGACAAAGCGTGAAGATGCCGCAATTCTAATAAGTAAAATTTAAAAATGTACTTGATGCTTAATGACAAAAAAACTGTATCCAAATTTAATTTAATTTTTTGATTATTTATTAATAATTTGAAAATTTTCACTTTTTTTTACAAATTCATAGACGTGGTACCCCACAAACATTTGAACTAAGTGTCCTATTTGAAAGATATTTTTGAGAAAAATAATGCTTTGAATTTTTCGTCATATTTTGAGTTTTTTTTGAAAAAAAAACTAACAAAATTATTCGGACGCTTCTATGTTAGCAAAGTCTAACGAAGACATTTTTGCCATATAAAAAGTGATTTTACAGTAATACCTGTGTTATCTTACATTTTTTTATGTGATAAAAAAAGTCTTCGTTAAGTACAATTTACATTGGTAACATTTTGTGAGTAACTGTATATGGAAACTGCTCTAAAGAGAACGTTGCCATTGAAATTTAGCATTTTGACAAAATCAACAAAACACATCATTAAGAGGTAAAATCGGTGAAACTGAAACGATGAGTCGACACAGAATAAGGTACTTGTAGTGGAAAGTGGACAAGAGTTTTCCTAATAGAAATACCATCTTATTGAAGTAGTGAGAGTCTACTTTAAACTTTGTGAATAGTAGATGTTGTTGCTTCTATTAACTTTATGTACTTTTCAGACTCGACGTGCTTGCCAGTCTTATTCCTCTGGGTGCTTTTACTACTTCCAATATTAGCCAATTACACGTACGTCTCCCAATTTCAGTTTCTTACTTCTTTCATGAACTTAATAGCTAACAATTAATCAAAATATCTTATATTACGTGATTTTGCCTCAAGTACGCAATTTAGCAGTCTCAATAGAGAAGATTATTATTACGTATAACCAACAATTTATAATTTGGATGGATAATTGCGAAGTTTCGATCTGTGCTTGTTGAGATAGTTTGAAGAGACAAAATTTAATTATAAACTCATTTAATTGCGGTCGCTTACCTACCTCAACATTTTATTAAAGTTATGAAAAATCGATTGTAATTTTCTCTTGCAAGTCTCAGGTACCTTACCACCTACCTACTCCTTCATCAATCGGAAATGACTGCAAGACGGTTTCTAATAATAAATCAGTTCCTCTCGCGTACCCCTCGTCTTTTTCATAACATTAGCAAAGTGAATATGGATGCTGGATGCCGTATTTTTGCTTGTTATTGTGATTACTACGGGGGATTGGCATTCTAACATTATGTCATGGATTTGTTCATCGAGAATTTATATCGATTAGTTTATTATGAGAAAATAATTAGCTTTTTCATTATCGTCTTGGAGGCAGAACCATATTGCAGCATTAACATTAATGGAAGGGACGTGCGCTAAAGCTGATTAATTAATATATTAAAAGATTGGAGATATAATAAGATTGGAATTAATATTACAAGGGACACACATAGATTTGTAAATATTCTAGTAGGGTCGTTTAATATCATTTCGACATTCTACTGGGGCTAACGTGGGCCCCTCCTATGCGTGTTCATTCTAGGACGAAATTGCCCATTCTGTCAACGGTTCACTAACTATCAAAATGATCCCCTTATAACACAACTTATATTTATTTTGAGATTGTTTCTTTTGTCTCCATTAAACAACGCAATATGTGGGTAAAGTAAATATGTAATTATGTCTGGATAACTTTTTAAATATCCTACCGAAGGTTGGCCTGTTGTTGGGTTTATTTAAATTTCAAATTTTTTTGCCAAAACACGTTTTAATCAAAACATAATTAATTATTATTTTATACTCGAACAAACTCACTTATTATGACAAATTGGCCATCCGATAGCAATGCTTCCATTTTTTAACTTTTTTAATATTCAGGAATGTTACTGATTTAGATGAAGTATGCAGCTTGTTGACATTAACAAATTGATGCAAGTTAAAAACAAAACACGCTTTTAATGACTTTTTTCCCAGTTAGGACGAGTGCGAGTGCGCAATTTTAAATAATGCAAGTTGGAAAAATTTTTTACTCGTTTCTGCCGCCGATGATATGGCTTTGATATTTTAGTGTGAAAGTTGAAAGCGTCTACTTAATTTTTTAATTGCACCCAAAGGAAAACTTAATGCAAATCTCGGCAATGTAAAATGTCATTAATTCTTTCAGATGAAACTAAGAACATTTTATCTGTTTATTATGGACTTCATATCTTGCAAAAATGTGTTTTTAGCATTCGTCTCTTATAACTTAAAATTATGTTTCCTTATAGTAATACGTTTTCGAAAAGAGCAACTTAGATAAAAAGTATTATAAATCAAAATTTTCATCTCATATAATTTTGTTATTTGCGATGATAAATTTTCTTATAACTTGAAAAAAAGCTTTCAAGTTTTCTTAAAGTAGGGATTGCAACGTAGGAGATAATTTTCTTTTAAAGCGGATACAATCCTACGTGCTTTTTATGCGGACATCTATTCGGGTTTGTATGCGTCCGATTTACAAAAAGAGAGAAGGGCGATCTATTTAATTTCAGACCAATTTTGTTTTATCAGCTATATCAGACATCATCGGCGAGGTTATACACGACAGGATTGAATTATATCGAAAAGTTGGATGTTTTCTACTTCAGTCCGCATGGTATTGTCACAGATTGTGTTGAGCACCCTGGCAGCACTCGACATTGTAGGATTTTATTTTCGGTCCAATCTTTTGGATTTTCATAAGACTTTTGTGATCTGCTTGAAAAGCTGGATTGCTGTAAAGTCAGAAGTCTATCACATAAGCTGATTTCTTCCTGTTTTACAAATATGAGTCTCTATATTTGAAGGGTGAATTATTTTAGCGACTTGAGAAAGCCTGATAATACTAAACCGCAGATCGTTACAAGCCGTAAGAAATTCAATTCGTTATCTTTAAAATTGACATCTACGCAATAAGAGAGACAATCGATATATTTGTCGTATACAATTAATTTATATTGCAGTCTGCGATGTATCCTGTAAATATCCTGTTCGACGTATAGATGTATTTGTTCGGAACGAGCAACAGTTTTCTGTTTAATAGAAGTAATTACATAACATTAATACAAACCTTTGATCTCTGAGTAACTCTCTCCAGTTACTCTCCAGTTAGCCAGAAATTGTTTTTCAAAATAAAAACTAGTGAATAACTGTAAACTTGACGTGGTGTAGCCCTGAACTGTTAGTCTGTTAGAATAAGCTTTAGTCTATACAATAGCAGATGATGGTAGATGGATAGTGGATAGTAGATGATGAGGGAATACCCCAAACTCCCCGGTGCTTACTTTTGCGATTTATGGATGTATTTGTATTAAAGACACAAAAGTTTTTTGTTTATTAAAAAGAATTACAGAACAATCACATAAACTCTTAATTTCTGAAACCGGGAGATGGGGGTGGGGGAATATGAAATACTCCGAATCTATAGTAATAACATAAAACAAATGCTTCGATATAAAACCTCCTTCATGGCTTAGCATCTATCCAGTAAATTTATTATCTCCGAAAAAAAATTATTCATATGTTTTACTATTACTGTGAAATTACGGTCTAGAACATTTCGCCGTCGCCGTTTCGTCGTCGTCATTTATGTTAACATAAGCATCTTTAGGATTTCTTTAGAGATTAGAAGCAAACTCTACATATTGGTATATACGTCACAATATAATATATTGCAATTACAAAATTGAAAAATTTTATTTTATTCCGAACTGAAAAAAGAATAAAATTTCAATCTGCAGCAAATTCAAAATTAATTAAAATTGACTACCATTATTTGTGCATTAATGTTATAAGTATGATGATGTCCAAATCAGATTATTTCACGTGGTCAGTCTGCGGCCTTCTGTTTGAACTGTTCATATCGAACTTGGGAAATAATAAATTTATTTAAAAAAATACATTTAAAATGAAATGCTTCAATTAAAGACTATGAATATGTGTCGCTCAGGGAGCGCCTTTCCGTTTAAGTGATTTAATTCGCTTATTGAATTAAGTTCATGTATAAGTTACGTCACAGGATTTTTAACAGCTGTAAAGCATAAACCTATTTTATAATTTTTATACACAAATATCTAAATATAATTGAAGAATATAAAATTTATTTCGTTGCTTGGTATATTTGAGGTCATCTTATGAGTTATGGGTGCATTGCGCTCTTTATATGTCATTTTTGTGAAAATAAGCGTGGTTGGTTTACCGATTTGCGATTCAAATCTAAAATTATTAATGGTTTCAAAAAACGCTATGATTTAAAATTTTATTATTTTAAATCTGACTTGGCTGAATCCCCGACCAAAAGAAATCGGAGTTGTGAGTTGCGACTGCACGAATTCATCTTGAGCGGAACAAATTCACTCTTTTATACGCAATTTTGTTGTCGAGGAAGCGTTTTAAGTTACAGAACAACTTAGGAAAATTAAGTTTACATTCCGCTTAGTGAAAAAGGGTTAAATTTTATAAACTTTCCTACGGATTAATAAATCATGTTAATCTTAATATTTGCGTAACGATTTGTTTCTATTTATTGTACATGCAAGTACCTACCCAGGTACTGTGTATATTTTATTGTTTGTTTTATGGTACTATATTTCAATAGTACATTCTGCTGTAAGTGTCAAAGGTGATATTAATTAACTGATATTTTATTAAACGCCTTTCTAACATTGTACGCACCTTGTTTTTCTAGAAATTTTAATATCTTTGCAATAAATAGTTATATTTGGTATTTACAATAAATTTATAGCAACCAGTTACTTATGTATACCGACGATTCTTGTATAATCGGGGTTAACTTTCCAAGCTTGGAAAATAGCAGGAACGTTGCATTTACGTTGCAATGTAGTCGCGGTCACGTCGAGGGCGAAAATTCAAATCGTCATACAAGAAAGTCTGTAAACTAGAACTTCTTATTTAACACTTCAAGTCATTTTAATTGCAGAAATATCTAATTCGTAGTTAAAACCTACAAGGGAATATGTACATACATTAGTTGTAGGATGTGAAAATGCATTGTATGTCGATAAACACCCATTGTCAAATGTAATTTGCTTAAGATAAATTTACATGTGACTAAATCGTGGTTAACGTCTTTGTGCTTGTATATAAATTGATGGTTAAGCGTCATTAAAAATAATTTTTACCGTCATTAAGACAAATTATGACTTTATTAATGTATTTTACAGTATACAGGTTACAGCTTATCTTTATTCACCGTAAAGGTTGCTATTGTGATTTACGATAAATTACAATTATAGAAAGTTACTTACATTAATTTAATAGCACTATTAATGTCACAGTCCATCAAATACATTTTATCGGTAATTTAGTAATTGCAGATATTCTCACATCTGAAAAATTGTTAATAATGTGAGAAACAACTTTTAAAGTACCTGTACGATCATAATACAACTGAGAAAATTTAATAATGTTCACACACGTTTTCAACTTAATTTTATTGTTCATAAAATATAAGACGGTTTCGGGTGCTTATGATAAGCTCGACTTGGAAGTGCAAAAGGAAAAGTTTTTATTATCCTTAATTTGGTAGTTATTCTTCTACTTGACTTAAACAACAAACTAAACTTTTCAATTATGTGAAATAAAAGTTGGGATGGCGATAATTTGTAACACCTTAAACTTCTAAAATTTATCATCCGAAGGCTTAACTCATGTTTATGAAGGACCCTCGTGGTAGATAATATATAATTTTCTGTTTTATGTGTAGCACCTATTGCAAATTTGACTAGCCTACCTTTAAAAAGATATATTTTTTATTTTCCTGCTCAGGTACGATTTGGTTATCCCAAATTGAAAGGTTAAATTAAATTTAAAATCCAAGTTTATTTCAAAGCTCTGTATATTAAGCATGTTGCAATTTTAAATGTAATAAATGTTGGGCTTTTATTGTATCTATCACGCTGGTTTTGAGAACCAACGTTGATGCTTTATGATTTTATTTTCCATTATAATTTATAATACTTTTATGTTGCAAATGTGGGCTTTATATTTTTAAATTTATGTATTAAAAATTAACTAAAGTTTAAACACAAAGTGACATTAAATTAATCATTTCATATATATTCCATTCAACGAAAACAAAAAACAGAAAAGATTGTATGGATGAAGTATTATGTATGTACATACTTACTATAGTGAATTCTTTCGCAGCATCGCTAATGGTAAAATTAAAAAAAAAATAATTTTTATTATTTTTTTTATTGTATCGTACATATCTCTATATTAAATTGTTTCTATGATATTTTGTGCAAAATAGCGAAAATTTTAAAATAAAGTAAATTTTGATAATATTTTGAATTCATTTATGTATTTTTAGTCCAGGCGCCAGGTGTATTTGCAAAGCGTAAAATCCTGGTAAGGAATTTTTCAATTGGATTATGTTAGTGGATGGCCCCTAAGTGTAAAACCGGGCTTCGGATAGCACTCGCGTCAGCCGTCATCTTGAAAAACGCGTTTTTATTATTATCTCGTAAACGGTGTGCCGGACGATAAAAATGATAATAACTTTTTTTGTAGGAAATTAAACTTGCTATCACTTTTGTTTGAAGATTTTTTTTTGAAAGTCAATATTTTTCGAGATATAGTCAGTTGAAAAATTCAGAATGTAGTTTTTGTTTGACAGTTGACAGCGTTCAGGTACAAAGTAAAAATATAACAATTGAACTTATAGAACACATTTTGAACTTTTCAACTGACTATATCTTGAAAAATATTATTACTATAAATAATATTATTAATATTAGTTGAGATTTCAAAATTTATTTATCAAATTTTACGTTCAAAACGAGCATAGCAACAAAACCGTCGATTTTTCAGCATAAATACTTCAGTACTTATTTAAAGAACGTGAAATAACCAACAAACTCGATTTTAACTCTTTTTATCTAAAATCAACGATTTTGAAGTTGTGGATTAAATTAAGTCAAAAAATGTTGAAATTTCAAAATTTATTATTTAAAATTTTATTTATCAAATTCTACGTTTAAAACGGCCATAGAAACAATACCGTCGATTTTTTAGCATAAATACTTCAGTACTTATTTAAAGAACGTGAAATAACCAACAAACTCGATTTTAACTCTTTTTATCTAAAGTCCATGATTTTGAAGTTGTGGATTAAATTAAGTCAAAAAATGTTGAAATTTCAAAATGTATTATTTAAAATTTTATTTATCAAATTTCACTTTCAAAATGGCCATAACAACAAAACCGTCCATCTCTCTGTATAAATGAATCAGTACTTTTTTAAAGCACGTAAATATACCTACAAACTAACTCTAACTCTAACTCTTCTAATCTAAAATCAACGAATTTGAAGGTATGCATTAAAGTAAGTAACAAATGGTTGAAAATATTCGAAAATTAATTTTTTTACATTTCTTTTACTAATTTCTACGTTCAAATGGCCATATCAACGAAACTGTACATTTTTCAGTATAAATACATTAGTTCTCTTTTGAAGTACGCGAGATTATCTACAAATTAGATTCTAACAATTTTTTATTTAAAATCAATGCCTTTAAAGTTATGGATAATTAAGTAAAAATATTATGTTAAAAATTCAAGATTTATTTTATAAAATTTTGTTTAACTAATTTTGAAGTTCAAATGGCCGTAGCGACGAAACTGTTGTTTTTTTTTCTAGAGCGGTTATATCTCTACTTTATAGAAGGGCCACTTTTGAAAAGTAACCAAAATAGGTTCTTTACGGATTTTATTAATTAGCGCATAAATGAATTAAAGAGATTCTTACTACAATAATTCATAATTTTTTTAAGTGAAAACAGTGATGGACCTCATCTACTACCCCTTTTTTCCACGGACCACCAAAATTTTCTCGTGAACTGCGTAGTTTGGCGACCGCTGATATAAATAGTTGATAATTAGGTGTGCAACAGAGGACATTTAAATTAATTTCAAAATTTTTTACTTCGTTTGCAGGTTTAAACCTTTCTCTCATATTTTCTCGGTAGCTCTCTCGGGTACCAGGAAATCGAGGGGGTATGGAGTGGTGCCACCATTAACAGGTCACTAAGTAACGTAAAAATCTTCTTTTCTTTAACCGTTTCACCCCCCCCCTTCTTAAAAATCAAGTATGATAGATTTTTGGTTTAATAATGAAATTATTTGTAGGAAATGTAATTTTTTATAAATTAGCAATTAGCATATAATTAGCATTAGCTATATACATTAATAATCAATCGCTTAAAAATGCAAATATAAACTAAGGTAATTGCGCATTTGTAACGTTACACTACTTTTTATTGCCTTCTCTATGATATCAGCCTATAGATCTATCCGTGGTGTATCGGCAATTAACTTGGAACTTTTTTATTTTATTAACTACTTATTTATTTAACTAAAATAGTTTTAATTCCAAAAGCGAAAAATACGATTATGTTGTGCATAAACCCACGTTAAGGTTAGACCTTTCCAGTTTACGTAATTTAATATAAAATAATAATAAATAACAAAAGGAGTTTTTTTATAATTTTGTACATTATTATACATGATATTTTATGTAAGTGGTATATTCTGTATCCTGCATAATTTCTAAAATCAATAAATAAATTACTTAAAAGATTATTGTGGCGGATACATAATATCCTTATATCACATTTCAAATTTCGTATTAAACAAACAACAACAAATTAGCAAGGCAACTAAAAATTGGAATCTGAAAAACATAAAAACCGAATTTTGCAGCATAATTCTAGTAATTATAATATTTTATTATATTTATGTATAATAGGAGTAATTCTTTACGAAATATTTAATTTATACAATTTTTTCTAAAATTTTATTCACTAAACAATTTAAAAGTTCAAGTTTAGAGAGCGTCTTTCATATATAAAAAACGGAAGGTTTTATAATTTACATGCCAGTGAAAACTTCTTTTGCATTTTTGAGGAAATACATCAAAAGTTTCCAAGTCTATTGGTTTATAAGTACCAAACACCGGCGTGGAAGGTACGAAAATATTGAGCCCTTGTTTTATCCATTGCTTTCGGGTTGATTGAAGTTTTTCAAATATATTTCGACATAGAGCTTTTTGAAAGGCAAAAAGCGAAAACCTAATAGATTTCCTCCAAGCATTAAATCGTAATTTTTGCAGTTGATCAAACTTGTGCATTTTAATGCCATAAATGTTGAATTTAGAAGAAAAATAAGAACAAAAACGTGAGTTGCCACCTGAATCGTGATCACATCTGTGACACGAGTTTAACATTACCTGTTTGGATTGTGATATCATAACTGTTTATTTATTTGTTTCGTGCTTGATAATTTCTGTGATAAGAATGCATATCGGAACTCATGAATGTTAAAATAAGGATCGGGAATTTTTCCTTTTTCTTTCAGGCAAGTTAATTTCGAGGTGTTGATGTCGCACTCCATTTGTGATGCTTTGAGATTTAATTATTCGAATTTGATTGATTACTCATAATTAAATTTGCTTAGGTAGGTACTCGAAAGATGTTTTGTAACGGTTCGACTATTTATCAAGTGTGACGCAATCGCGCTAATTATTTGTTAGTTTTATAAATTTTATAAAACTAAATTTCGACAACAGTATGACAAGACTTGAAAAATGATGTGTCTTTCTAAGTCAATATTGTAACATTTAGAGTATATGAGTCCAGCAACTTTTTTATCTATTGACGTAGCAATAAATAATTAAGTTTTGAAACTCCATTACCTGACATCCTGACAGGATTAAGAAAATCAATTAATTTTATCCCAAATTAAAGGTATCATATGATAACTTGAATAATTTAAAATGCTTATGTTGGGATGACGTAAGATATGAGACCCATCAATAAAATAAATAAACCACCAATTTTTCTAGCAACGAAACTTGTTTTTGAAACAGCAGATATAATTTTTTTTAAATAAAATATTTCGATTTTCCTATAATATTATGTTGATTCGTTTAAGCGAAGTGCTTTTTATTTAAGAAAACATCTAATCAAGTGTGAGTTTTCATCTAGAATTTCTTTGATATTTCGTTAACTTCAGCTCGTAGATCTTTTCTAATCCGATTAGTTTCCATTACTTTATCTATTTGCTATACACATTATACGGATTAAATGTATATTTTTATAAATGCCACCGTTGAGCAATAAATAAAAATTAATTTAATGTATATAAGCTCAATTATTATTTTGAATAATACAAAATAAATATTAACAGTATATAATTATTGTTTAACACAATTTGTCTTCTTAATTTAATAAATTGTACGTAAGTTACTTTACTTGTCGGCTTTAAAAATTTATTTCATATACTTTTTTTACATAATTTGTTATCTCTGTTTCTTATTTTATCAAAAGCAATAAGAGCTATATTATATAGCGACCAGATAACCAGAACAAAAGTAGGTTGGTACTTAAAAATGGTAATAAGAGTGGTAAACAGCCAAAGGCTGTTTAAAATAAGAAATATAATTAATATTTTTTAAATAATAATTAAAAATTGGCACACTTTAGCAATTTAAAATGACGGTGTTGCTGGATATGTAAAAATTTAAAGCACTTTTAAATCAACTTTTACTAATAACTTGACACATTTTGGAGCGTGCGGTTTTGGTTTCCTTTGTGGTGGAAGCAGGATTGGTAAAAGAATTTAAAAGAAAACCTTAAAAAACTTGAAATATATGTAATTGTATTTAATTATTTGTTATAAAGTAAATATACTATGTCATTATATAATTACTGATAATATACATATAAAATCAAGTACAGATTTAATTATTTAATTAGTATTTAATTTAAATTTATGTACATAAATTTAATAAATTAATATTAATATAATATTATTAATTAAATTATTATTCACATTATCTTTGCCATTTTGTGCGTTACTGTTATTCATCTGCATTATGGCAGACGACGTAGTAATCCGTAGATTGTGAAAAACAAAGGAGTTTGATAATCGTCCAGTATGGTTTAAAATTAAAACCACCTTTCCATCCAGAGTGGATAATTCATCAGTTTTCTAAAATTTTGTTTCTATTCATCCCTTAACCCAATGTATCCCGTTCTATCGATACAACTAAATAAAACAGATTGAAAGTTGGGAATTTGTACTATCGCATGTTATATTAATTAATTTTTCTAACTTTTCTTTGTAAGTTTCGTTTAAGGTGGTATTGGTAATGGTGAAATTGGAAAAAATATATTTTTTTCATTTTCTTCAAGTTTCCACTGTAAAAATGTTATCAAACCTACACTTTTCAAAGTAGAATGTTGGAAATTTCAAAATTATTATTATTCTGGGTATTCTGATGGCTGTTTAAAAATTAATACATATTTAGTATTTTTTAAAAATAGTAATAATAATAATTTAGCAATTTATGAGGTTGGGATATAAAACAACATAATGTACTGAAGGTATACACCAAATTTGAAGGTGGTCGGTCAAATCAAACTTGAAATATTTCAGTAATGCAGTTGAAAAGAAATGTTTTTTGACTTTTAAGAGTCTGTATTTTATTAAGATTTAAAAAGTTGATTTTTTTTTCTAATTTTTAGACTAGAATACCGCCTTACTTCCTAACACGAAGATCCTACAATTTTCTAAATTTCTGATTTCGGATTTTTTATATTTTTTATGTTTAGTTATATACAGGGTGTCCCTAATCTCAACGTCATCCCATGGAGGACCGATAGACCAGCTCATGACTAATCAGAATATCAAAATATGACCTAAGTAGAACGTAGTTAGTTTTCGAGATAATAACACTTTTATGAATTTTGTGAAAATCGACACTTTAAATCAGGTTTTCGAGTGCCACATGTACGAAATTCTATATTTGAAGATTATAATTTTAGGTACGCAACCCTTAACAGCCCTGCTATTGATCACAGATTAAAATAAAACTATTAGTGCCATAATTTTAGAAAAAAAAATTGTTTTTGCCCGACTCATTAATTTTGTAAAATTATTTCAATAATTGAGTATTCAAATGAAAACACACTTGTCAAAGATATTTAGGTCACAAGTATTTATTTAAAACTAAAGAAAAACAAATAAAAAATAATTTAAATAATTATAGTAAAATGAATTATAATAATAAAAAAAAAAAATTAGAACGATATTTAACTAAGGTCATTTTTGATTTTCTGGTCAGTCATGAGCTGGCCTACCATCCCTCCAAGGGATAACGTTGAGTTCTGGGACACCCTGTATGCCTACATTATTGGTACTATTTTTAAAATATAAAATAATTATTACGCGGTTTATACAGCCTAAAATGCACTCCTAAAGAGGACCTCTAAAAAGCTTAATATTTGCGCTAAAGTTGTAACGTCAATAATAATAAATTATTTAAATGTTGCCGTAATATTGTTTAGTAAATCCGGAGGGTCTGGGGGTATGGAATACCCTCCAGCGCATCCTTTGCTTTTTATTCATGTGCTTAAACTGCGAAAAAGAAATTTTTTTAAAAGAAAAATTAGAATCATAAGTGAAAAATATGGATTTAGAGAAAAATTTAAAAATCAATTTTCTAAGTCAGGTTTGGCTGACTTGATCATATAAAGTAGAAAGTCCACTTGCAGTAGGTTTATTCGGCTCGAAGGACCATGTACGGGATTGAATTGAGAAAACGTAAAACGTAAAAAATTTTGCAATGCGAATTTTTTTTTTCGGAGTTTAGAGTATAGGCTTATTATTTGAAGGATCGGACTTTGAAGTAGGGAAATCCGGAAAACACAAGAAATGGTTAAAACACACCCTATAGTGAAACTCGGGTTGTTTATAACAATGGCCCGAAGCTTTCGCTTTATTAGTTTCAGTGTAAATCCGCCGCTGTATAAGAATTAGATAAATATTATAGCCAAACAGTAAACAGTAAAAATATTTAAATTTAGAAGGCTTTTTGTTAATAATCTTGGAAAGTTCGTATACAATCAACCGCTCTATTGGATAGCGGTACTCTGCATTAAACTGAATTCAAACAATCTTAGTTTAGTACAACATTAAATTTATTTAATTTAAACATCAACACTAGTAGTTCTAAGTTAGTTCAAAGTGCAACGCAAACAAAGAGACGATAGTAGCAAACCGCAACTCGGAAAATAGGTCAGAATCAGAAGTGAAAAGAATAACAGTTTAAATATTTGCAGTGTCCTGTATATTTTACTGCATACAGAGTGTACATATGAAAAGGATGTATCTCAAATTTCTCATAAGTTATATCAAATATTGGAAAATTGTAAAAACAT
This sequence comes from Cantharis rufa, assembly GCA_947369205.1. NCBI lineage: Eukaryota > Metazoa > Arthropoda > Insecta > Coleoptera > Cantharidae > Cantharis > Cantharis rufa. The sequence goes on from OX376303.1 coordinate 12,514,543, forward strand.
CTGTAAGCTTTGGGCTAACAATATTCGATTTAGAGACAACAGTTAAATTTCAGTTCAAGATCAAAATTTCTTAATGATTTGAATTGAAACCGGATCTAAAGATGGTTTCCTGAGACCCGAAAGAGTGTAGTTTTCCGTTTACCGTACCAAAGTAAAATACTTAAAACTGCTCATTATTCAGAAATTGATTTGAATTAAAAAACTGTAGATTCGAATAGCAGTTTGAGAATTGCAACGTTTCCCGAATACAAAATTAAAAAATAACTGCTTTGTATAAATCTTGATGCAAATGCAGATATTTACAGAAGAAAATACTTCTTTTATTGAATTTTATTGAAACCAGGATAAAAGAATTAAAATAATTTTTAACAAAACCCACTATTGGTATCTATTATATTAATATAATCTACCAAAATCATCATTATGCTCGAAAGTAGTTTTTGCTTCGTACTAAATAGAAAGCTACTTGGATAACTCTCTATAGGAATAGACACAAGAGTTAATGAAGTAGGAACATCAAAGAGGTATAACAGAGAATGTTTGGAACGACAGGAAGCAGATTGAGCTTTATTAAGATTATGTACCGAATCGATACGTATTGATGTACAGGCAATCGTAAGGTATTTTGCAAGTTCAACTCATCAAGGATTAATAGCTTCGGAATAACACCAAGTGAGTGTTTAGTTAAATTTTCACGAAACTGAGAAAGAGATTTCTGTAGTAAATTAGGTAGGCAGGTAATTTTTTACCGAACACATTTTATCGTGGAATTTCTTGTACCAAATTAAATCGCAAGAAGAACTTTTAATTTTAGATTGGTAATTAATATTAAATTCTTTGTTTCTTAATGAAATTACAAACCTGCAGACCGGCTTTTATATATATGGGTGACATAATTTATTATTCATAGATCTGATGAACGAGTAATTGCCAAATTTGTAATTAAATATTAATTGCAAGCGTGAATCAATGTGTTAATTAAATTAAAAATTGTCCCATTTAAATAATAAGTTATAATAACATACATCAAGAAGTATGAAGATAAATGTGAATTTTATGAGGTGGAAGTTGTACTGGTGTGTGGTCGTTGGGTGACGAGTTGAGCTTTTATCAGAAACAATTATAAAGCGATCTAACTAATAGTTTTGTCATTTAAATGGCATAGGAAATAATTTTGCCATAAAATTAAATAAATTACCATTTCCCATTATTTTTACAAGCGTTTGAGTATTAATGTGCCGTTTTGATTTATAAATTAGCAGACTCTTTATAATCGCCTTTCATGGTGTTTTCTTTTTTCTTTTCGAGATGAAACTAACATAAATTTGTAGCACTTCTTGAGTAAATCTTTTTTTGCGTACCTACTTTGTCCGGTCAAATAAATTACCACCCACGCACACACCTTTAAAGTCGACTACAGAATTAATCTCAATGCATTCCTCTTCCACTGATGAATGAGAAACGTAGGCACCTCACACCATCATGGTAAAGATGGCAAGAAATCATTGCCTTAATTATGATGTGTAAGTTTTACGGTAATCAAGTAATAATTAAAATGTTAAAATTGCATCCTTTTAAGGATAATGACGTCATGATTGTGATGTAGGAGGCGAGATTTTTCTTCGCTTCAAAAACGAGAACCAAAGTCGGTTTGATCTGACCCTACAGGGGTTAATTATCTTCACCCTATGGGGTTTCATCTCGGGACATTGATTGATATAGAAGACACTAGCTTCGGGAGATAATAAAAATTTTGCTTTTATTTGTTTCTCAATCTACTTGTATCAATACAAATTGTCTTGTTTTATACTCTCATTATTCCTAATTGACTTTCTAAAATATTTATATCTTGGAATCGACAGAAGTGTTAATGAAGAAATGGTACATATATTATTGAGGATGCGAGGAGGATACAGCCAGGTAGTTTTTTTATTGTAATTCGTTGCAGCAGGTCTAAAATCACGTCTACACAATTAAAAGTAGTGTTTCTTTTACACCTTTTTATAAGCCTATATCTTGCTACGACAATAAAGATTGCTTTACACTGCCCATAATAATATAAGTAACATTATGTGGACGTAGGAGTGCCTTAAACATATAATAAGTTTACAATAAATTGTGCCATTTCAATAATAAACGAATTATTCGCGGGTTCCATAAATATAAAAGCGACTTAAAATTTAAACCAGGTTTAAGTACTAAAATTAGGTTGCGTCTTGTGAAAACAACATATATTGTTATAATAATATAATATAATACCATCTATTAGCAGACATAAATTGGAAAAATTTATCTATAAATGGACATGTAAAAATAAGGTGCAGTTAATTTGTCGTACATTAAACATGTGGGTCATAAAAACCGCCCACAAAATTTTGATATTGTCTCTACGTCTATTATTTAAGCTATTCTTATATTTCTTAAGTTTAAATCGATAGACATAAGATATTGCACGCTGAAGTTTGTAAGTTATGGTGTAAATATAATTAAATGTTGTTTTAGCAAACATACACTAACGGGTATTTGCACACACTTATTTATTTTCAAAATAAAAATAGAAAGAGCACTAAATAAACCTGTAAGTTTATGTATATCGTTTCAAATTTAGTTTCACTTACGAAGACGGCTCGAAGGAAACCATGTAAACGTACTTCCTTATTATTTATATTTTCGATTTATTTTTTTTGATTTCTTAATTGCCGAAAAATATCCGAATTCACCTGACCTTGACGAAATCAAAAATCAAACTTTCCGGGTTGAAGGTACTCGAAGAGTTAAAAACTGTAATTAGGCCCAGTGTACATTCACACCAACTTTCTGAATATTTAAAATATTTTATAAGAAGATAAAAACGAGATAATTAATTGACACATCTGCTTTAACGGTAGCAAATTTGTAAATTGTCTGGTACGCTGTTCACATTTTCTAAACAAATTTTGACTAACATTCTTACAAAATTATTAATGTTAACATGTTACCTCGATATAATGCATCTTTGTACCTAAGTATAGTTTCTATTTTAGGGTGTGGCTATTATAGATGATATCTGATTTTCATAATCTGTAACGAGCCAAGTCGGCTCTGTTCAGTTATTTTATTGTATGTATGTTCTAATAGCTATGATCGATCGCATTTGTTACTTCAATTAATTCGTTACTTACCATTTGTGATCAATGGAATCTTTTATTGTAGGCTTATTTTTAAAATTTATCTTCATTGAATGTTCTGTAATTTAGTTATCATTAGCAGGAGTTAAAGCCTACACAGTTTTAAAATCATTTATCATAATCTAAATTACCACGTACATACCAGGGTGGTTCATTAAAAAATATAATGTTCTTGACATTGGTTAGTTCAAAATAGAAACAGGTTGGGTGGGTTAATCGATTATTTTATATTGCTATGATTTCCTCTACAATATCGGGGTTGCAATTTAAAACTTTAATTTTAAATCTGCGATTAAACATTAAAAAGTTCGTTTTGTTTTACTTTTCGGAATGAAATATGGTTTGGAAAACAGGACAGAAAATTATGTTAATTATTTCCGACAATTACAACAAATTATTTAATATAAGCAATTTGAAATTTTAAGAAATTCAGACGAGTTGATTGCTCAATTTTCGCTCTTAGAGAGAAAGATTCGTTTAAAAATTAATTAATTAGCACCGTACCGATAACATCTAAAAAGTCTTGCCTTTTGTAATGAATAATTGAATTTATTAATTTTAGCGATGTAAATGGAAAATTGGAGAAGAGCTTTTAAATTTTATTTTATTTGTTTCATACGAGATTCATTTAATACATAAAATTTTGTATCTGCATTAATTTTTTAGATATTTCACTTAAATACTAAAAGCAACAGCGTGAACTCAAATTTTACAAATAAAAAGTACTTGGACAAAAAAAAGTTCACTAAACTTTTAAAATGTTTTTTTGGAAGCTGGAGGCTCTGTTTGCAATTTTAAATTCTGCTATTATCAAAAGGATTCCTATTGTATTTTTACAAGCGCAGTATGTGCAGGTTGAGCTAAAAATAGTGTGATGGTCCAATTAATGTAAATAAAAGCTGCGATGGGGTATTATTTTTGATTTGACCCTGTGACGCAAATAAACGCGGAGGATATTCTTTTGGCCAACATTTTCAGTAGCACATAACTGTATATATTATAATATTACGTATATAAAACAGATTTAAGCTTTAGGGAATCCCGGTATAATGTGATGTCAGATACAGACCGAATGTTAGCCTTGTAAGCTCGAGGCTAACAACTACCACACAGGACTGTAACGAGAGTCAGCTTTACGCCCCTAGATATTGTCCGTTCCACATGACATCCTTTTCATTTGCTATTTTGAAAACGTTTTGATTTCATATCGCCGAAACCACCTCAAGTTACTTGTTTGTTAATTTAAGTTTACAAAACTCAATTTCAGAATTTTCTCTAAATTTTGGATTTTTATTCCAGCTTGCGAATGTAACCAGCATGCACGAAGATGTCGCTTCAATATGGAATTATACAAATTATCTGGTCGAGTTTCTGGCGGCGTATGCCTGAAATGTCGACATTTTACCGCAGGAAGACACTGTCACTATTGCAGAGAGGGTTATTATCGAGATCCAACCAAACAGATAACTCATCGTAAAGCTTGTAAACGTAAGTAAAAAATTTTTATTACTCCAGAGTTCAATCATATAAACTAATAAACTGTTTTATTTTAATCATTATTTATTGAGCACTTCATTAGGACAAACATTAATTTCAATTCTCTTAATGCAATTCCCTGCTGTTGCTACCGGATTAATTTCAACATGAAAAATAATTTTAATGTAGTTGCTCGGTTATCCCTCAAGAAATTACACCAGCAAATTTGTTTCAATTATGTGACACAGAAGTTGTGTTAAGCTATGTGTAATAACTAAGTTTTTACCTTTTCTTGAAATTAAAAAATATTTTGTAATATAATGATTATTCTAAGATAGTTTTGTTAATGAAGGTTTAAATCTACTTCAGTAATTACGCCAGAATTTCTTTTTTCCACCAGTTTTGTAATCGTATCCGTATCATTTCCGATTGTAAGCATTTTATAAGTTTCTGCCATGGTAGATCAAGGGTGAGAATTTGTGCGAATCATTAGCAAACTAGCAAATAGCTTGGCTTAGGTCAAAAAATTTGCTTCCAAATTCCCCCACCCACCGTGTTACTTTGACTTGAAAAAGTGTGGAGCCTTTTGAAAGGTTGAAAAACGACCTTTTGAAAAAAATTTCTTAGGTTTCAGTTTAAGTTTATACAATGTGTGAAGAAACGGATACACTTTAGGATAAGGTTGCCAAAGTCGTACCACCGCTTAAGTTTTACCTCTTCAATATTAGGCGTAATATCACACCAACTGCACCCCTTCTGGCAAAACGAGTTACTAGTCCTAGACCCTAAAACAATATGGTTGACCAGGGAGTAACTCGTTTTGCCGGAAGGGGCGCAGTTGGTGTGATATTACGCCTAATATTTAAGAGGTATGACTTAAGCGGTGGTACGACTTTGGCAACCTTACCCTAATAACTTAAGGCTTAATAACTTAATAACTTAATGTCCACTTGAGACAGAAAGTCTCAAAGAGGCAAAGAGACTCGTATATAAACCCATGCTAATACTAGTCTCAGTATTAGTTTCAGAGACTTAGGTCTTAGCATGGTTTATGTGGGAAGTCTTGAGACTCTGTCTCAAGTGAACACTATAGGCTTTAGGTGGTGATAGAGGATACTTTTTTAAGAAAAATATTTAAAAATTTTTTTTTCTAAATTCAAACCAAAACCAAAAATTGAAAAAATTCAAACAGAGTTGGGCTTCTTTAAGGCATATTTTTAAATTTCCACCTTCACATGGCCATATCCCCGAAAATATTGACTTTTCAGTAAAAATTGTTAAGTGCTTTTTTAAAGAGCGTGAAATAATCTACAAACTAGATTTAAACCTTTTATTGTATAAAATTAACGGCTTTCGAGTTATGAATTAATTCCCAATTCGGATAGCAAATTTAACGGATTACAACTTTAGTCTAGTGAAAATGTTTGAAAAAACAACCCATTTTACAGAAAATCAGAAAATAATAAACAAGGCAACTATAAAATAAAAAATTAAATTGGTTTTTCAAACATTTTTACTAGACAAAAGTTGAGTTTTTGTAAAATATTTCGTTTAAAAAATACAAAGTTTTGAAAAAAAGACAAAATTGAAAAAGCTCGAATTTTTTAACATTTTTTTACTTGCTTTAATTCATAACTCGAAAGCCGTTGATTTTAGACAATAAAATAATTGATTCTTGTTTGTACATTAGTTCACGCTCTTTAAAAAAGTACTAAACAATTTTTACTGAAAAATCAATATTTTCTGAGCTATGACCACGTGAAGGTGGAAATTTAAAAAAAAATGATTTAAAAAGGCATTTCTTCGAGGGTTTGAATTCAGAAAAAAAATTTTGTTAAATATTTTTCTTAGAAAGGTGTCATCTAGTCCCACCTAAGTTATGTAAAGTGTGTCCGGAGACACCCTATATGCTACATATTATTCTAAATTGGAAGTAAGCACAGAAAAACATTATTTTATAGAATTTAATTCACGAAAAAATATAGAAGTGTTATCTCTCCAGCACCAGCGCGTAAAATTCTATATTCCATTTTAAATTTAAAAGGTGTAAAACAAAAATTGTTTACGATTAATATTTACAGCCTTATTTATTTACAGGGATATAAAACTTTTATGAAAGGTTTGCTGCAAATTTCTAGGTCAATGCTACTATTTTTAATACAAGAAGCTCTTCATTAGATTTTAATAACAGTACAATATTACTAATAACTTATGATGATTATTAGCAACACCAATTCATTCAGGGGCGCATAAAATTTAATTATAAAAATATTAATAAATATATTTTTAAAAAAAGACTAAAGAAAAATTTAATTTAAAAAACTATATTGGTTATTAGCGATTTTCTAACATGATCTTAAATGTATGTAGGTACTCCAATATTACTTAGTCGCGAGATAGAATCATTTTAACCGGGCGAAACCCAGTACGTAAGTTAGTTTTAGATGAAGTATTAGTTGTATTGATTGATAGTAAAATAATGTTAAGGTTTTTAAATCTAGATTTGATTAAATCTAACTTTTCAAGAAAAAAAATCTTTTATATATTCTACAGTTTTTCGATTACATTCAAGATTTTCCATACTCATAAATTGAGTACTGCTTGGTTTTTATAATTTATTTTATGTCCGACTGTATGATAATAACATCATTACAATATCACTTAGCGACCATAAGATAACATTTTATGGTACTAGGCCGTTTTGCTTTATTTATAAAGTAAAACGGCCGCCTGTCAATGTCAATGAAATAAACGTCAAAATTAATATTTTATTTTATTTAATTTAATTTAAAAAGTATTACATTAATTATTACTGTGATTATAATAGATTACAAAAGTTAGCTTTTGAAGCAATTTCAACGATTTCTTCCATTTTTTCACATAATTTTAAACCAAATTAATAAACAACTTATGTAAACCAGGAGCAATAGAAAAAGCACTCTTCGAAATTATACAATTTTTATTACCTAAATGTCAAAGTGGAAAAATATAAAAGAAAATCTTCTACGGTGCAGTCGAACATAAAGCTATGTATGTCATTTGCACATAATTAGGCTTTTTGGACTCAGCCAATTTATTAGCCTCGCTCGCAAGCTCGCTCTGCCATAAACGAGGCTTCGTCCGATAAAGACCTAAATTATGTACTCATGACATAAATAGCTATTATAAACTTCTGAAAGAAAATGTTATTAAAATGATCTTTGTAAGCTGTAAGATTATTTTCTTATTTTTATTCCTCTTTTGGAGCGTATTTTTAATAATTGCCATTACTATGCTTTCATAATTATTTTAATTGCTCGTGCAGCGGGTTTTTCATTTCGCTGTTAATTTCTTATTGTTTTTAGTAATTACGAGGTTTTTATTAGATCGTAAATTAATAATTATAGAAATAAGTAACGATTTATATTTTAGTAAAAATATTTTTCATGATACGCAGAGGTCGGTCACTTGAGTTAAAACTCGAGTGCTGTTGAAACAGCAAAGATTTTCAACACATATCGAAGCCTCATTAAAATTTCTTTAAACTACTTTTTATTAATTCCATTCTGGAGGTAGAAATTTTAAATTTAAATTAAAAAATTTTAAATTTAAACCTACTAATTACTATACTACTGAAGAAGCTCTAACGATATTGAAATTAAAAGATAAGTTTTTAATCTTGTTATAGGTATTCACCTAATTAATTTAACATCAATTTTAATTAGATAAATAATTGATTGGTCGGATTTGGTGGCAGAGTTGCTGGTTTTTATTTAGACCATAAAATGACTTTATTATTAAACTTTTAGTACCTACTACCATTTTTTGTACCATTTCTCGGCCAGACAGACAGCGAATATTTAACTCGAGATTAAATCCCTGTTGGCGTCTTGGAAATAATAAAATGTAGTGTATTCTTGTCTAAGAGTCAATTCTAGCTGACAAAACAAATAATTTTCTAACTGCCACCGGAACGTTTACGAGGTCCTATACTCAATTGTTTTATTTCGTTTTATCATCCGTTTTCTCTTTATTATACCGACATGGTTGGCGAAGCACCGTAGAGTGGATATAAAGAAACGGTGTACTAACCAGGACAAATTTCCTTTGAACACTTTGATGGAATGATAGTGGTTGTTAATGCCTACGGAGAAGCTCTTCGTAAGTTATTAAACGCAATTAAGACATTCCACAGCACTAATGAAGTCTTTCTAGGCGGTCGCTAGAGTTCTGATTTCTTTCATTGACAGACGCTCAGACAAGTTGATGCAAATCATTCTGACAGATTCGTTTAAAATATAGGATGAATCGATTTAACTCAATGTATCGATCACTGATTATGCGATTGCTGTGTATAGACAGACTTTTATTACCTAAGTTCTGGTTTTAGTCGAACCAATAAATTCACGATTAACCGTTTCTTTTTCTAACTCGCGCCTGATAAAGTAACACAAATGCTGCCATTTATAGGCGATTACTTTAAGTGTATTAAGAAATTGGTTCGTTTTGTTTGAAGTCGAGAATTGTAAGCTTTTATTAAACTAAAAGGTATCTTAGTAAGAATTTCAGGGATTTCGAACTTGATAAAATATCGTTTCGATTCAAAATCAACGTTTGCCATGTTATTTAAATAACGGATTTAAAAAGGATTTCCTATAAATACTTTCTTGTGAAATGGAAAGAATAAAAACTTTCAAATTATTGATTACGGCTTTTATCTAAAATGCACCAAACCGTTTAGTATTTTTTAAACTGGACACTTTTTCTTTCATTTATGCTAACTTAAACAACCTTTCCGGCTCCGGGTCCGTCCGTCCGTCGGAATAATTCAAATTTATGGGCTGTTGTGTTCTCGTATTTAATTACGTAGTGTTAGTGTTAATTAACATGTTCTTCGTAAATACCGTGGTTCTGTAGCCTTGCGACTACAATTTTATTAATACGACCTGATCACCTCTTGAGCTTTGGATTATTTATAAAAATTGCAATTTGCCTGTCGTACCTTGAAAGTAATGTAATATTAACAAAATTAAACAACAGCCTTCGTCTTTGATATCGATTGTTTACAGCAAAGTGAAATTAATTATAAAGTTATAAATAGCAACAAATATTTAAAGCATTTAAATTGATGCAAGTTAGTTTCTACTACTGCCAGACTCATTTGTGTGGGAAATTCTCACGTAAACTCGCAAGAAATTCTATAAAATTTTCTTCATAAAATCGAAATTATGTGATGTTTATTACACCCACCTTTACTGTTTTTGAAGATTATAGACAATAAAAGGGGTGCTTAACCTACGATTGAAGTTTTAATACGATTTAAAATCCAATTATGGATTGCTTAACCGCAGTATTTTATTAAACTTCAGGCATTAAAATTGTAAGTGCAATATTTAATAAGAATTTAATTTTAAATTTAAGAGTTACCGTTCATGGAGGGTTATATCTTATTTGGACCAATAAAAATACAAGCTACGATTGCAGTTATAAAATAAATTATAGGTTTAAACTAAAATTGCATTTTAGGAAAAATTAAATATTAAATAAAAATGGCTCATAAAATTGTTGAGGTTAGCTAGACCGAGTTTAACAGTCATTCTCCTATTTTCTCACCTTGATTTAATAAAATGTATTGAAGCGATTTTCATGAGCCAGTTACGACTTACCAATCAATATCTCAACTAATATGGAATTTATAAAAGATTCTAATATTTTATTGACCTACACAGTAACAAAAAATTTTTTCATTAGAGGTAAACATTCTTCCAACCTAAATATTAAAATAATATTCTTTATCTTTTTCTTTAGGAACAACTCAAAAGTAAAATTTAGTTTTAGCTTTAAAAATAATATAAGGAATACCTTCGATTTTTAATATCCAAACAAAAAAAGTATTATCTTCATAGAGCGTTCTTTTTAAATTTTTCTGAATTATTTACTAATAATTTAGTAATCCAAAACGTAAATTATTATTTTCTACAAATATCCTTTCAGAATAAGAGTTATTTTTCATTACTCCTGCTAATCGATTACGTTCCACTTTCTTAATGTGTTTAGTTCAAATTTTCGTTTTGCATCAATTTGTATTCGTATTTTATGTCTGTGATACCGCAGTCTTATTGAATTGAGCAAATAGATTACTCTCGACTATCATTCATTATGTATTTCAGACAAACGTTTTTTAGTTTTTGATATACATACTTCTCGGTTTTCTGTTTCAAAAATATTCAAATATTGTGATTTTAGGTAGGTCCATATAGTTTGAGATTAAAATTTAAACCAGGTTTATATATTATACAAAATGTAACAATTAATATTCTAAACAAATAAAATTATAGTGGTTACCTACAATAAAATAATATGAATTGATAATAATGCTTGCAATCAATTAATTTTGTTGAAGTAAATATGTAAAATTATCAAATGATATTTAACAAAAACAATTTAACTGAAACGTTAAAATGTGTATACATGCAAATTTGAGTAAACAATACAATTTAGAGTAATATAATTTATTATTTAAATTAAAAATTAAATTAGGTATAAAGAATATTTGAATATTAAATTAGAGGGAGAGGAAATTAATAAATATTGAAAAGTGATGACTCAAAACAAGTTTAGATCTTATTAAATTCTTCTTGGGAGGGCATAACTTGAAAATAAAAAATTTTATAAACGAAAAACATGAGAATTAAAACACTTTTTAAATATTATCAACAATATTGAAAATAAATTGAAATTTTTATGTTAAAACGTCGCTATAACGCATTCAGCTTGTAGTCTGTATAGAAAACTATTTTTTCTCCAACCGTATTAAAAGCAGTACATTTTTAGTAGCATTACCTCAACTAAAAGTTGACGATTTCGTTATTAATATAAAAATGCGAAAATTGCTAAGCAACACTTTTTTTTACGTGCACTAAAATAGCTATTTATGTCATGAGTACATAATTTAGGTCTTTATCGGACGAAGCCTAGTTAATGGCAGAGCGAGCTTGCGAGCGAGGCCAATAAATTGGCTGAGTCCAAAAAGCCTAATTATGTGCAAATGACATACATAGCTTTATGTTCGACTGCACCGTAGAAGATTTTCTTTTACATTTTTCCACTTTGACATTTAGGTAATAAAAATTGTATAATTTCGAAGAGTGCTTTTTCTATTGCTCCTGGTTTACATAAGTTGTTTATTAATTTGGTTTAAAATTATGTGAAAAAATGGAAGAAATCGTTGAAATTGCTTCAAAAGCTAACTTTTGTAATCTATTATAATCAAAGTAATAATTAATGTAATAGTTTTTAAATTCAATTAAATAAAATAAAATATTAACCTTGACGTTTAATTCATTGACATTGACAGGCGGCCGTTTTACTTTATAAATAAAGCAAAACGGCCTAGTACCATAAAATGTTATCTTATGGTCGCTAAGTGATATTGCAATGATGTTATTATCATACAGTCGGACATAAAAACTTTTATGTCCGACTGTATGATAATAACATCATTACAATATCACTTAGCGACCATAAGATAACATTTTATGGTACTAGGCCGTTTTGCTTTATTTATAAAGTAAAACGGCCGCCTGTCAATGTCAATGAAATAAACGTCAAAATTAATATTTTATTTTATTTAATTTAATTTAAAAAGTATTACATTAATTATTACTTTGATTATAATAGATTACAAAAGTTAGCTTTTGAAGCAATTTCAACGATTTCTTCCATTTTTTCACATAATTTTAAACCAAATTAATAAACAACTTATGTAAACCAGGAGCAATAGAAAAAGCACTCTTCGAAATTATACAATTTTTATTACCTAAATGTCAAAGTGGAAAAATATAAAAGAAAATCTTCTACGGTGCAGTCGAACATAAAGCTATGTATGTCATTTGCACATAATTAGGCTTTTTGGACTCAGCCAATTTATTAGCCTCGCTCGCAAGCTCGCTCTGCCATAAACGAGGCTTCGTCCGATAAAGACCTAAATTATGTACTCATGACATAAATAGCTATTTTGTGCATGACTTAAAAGTGATTTTATTTTTTACTATTTTAGTGCGCGATCGATCTAAATTTTTGCATATGCCTTCCTACCGATAATTCACGGGGGTGTGTCTGTGACGAGGGGGGAGAATTTTTTGCTCAGTTTTTTGATATCTAGCGCCGTTCTCGAGTTATTGCTAATTCAAACAATACAAAAAAAGCACTCTTCGAAATTATACAATTTTTAAATGTCAAAGTGACTTTTCTGATATTACATCAAATAATGTTTTAAAATTAAGTATTTATATTTTAAATTTTATTTAATTTTTGGTTGGAGAAAAAGTAATATGTCTCATTTGGATTAAAAGTGTCTTTGTTTGACGTGCAATTATTGCATTCGCTCGGCTCCGCTGGCGCTCCGCCTTGCAAATGCAAAAATTGCTTGTCAAACAAAGTTTCACTTTTAATCCGAATAAGACAATGTACTATTTTTACCGCAGTGGCCTAAAGCTTTTTTTTTTACTGTGAATAGTAGCTTGTAAGCTGTAAGCTACTATTCGCTTACATCTCAGCTTTTATTTAAAAAAAATATGACAAATAAAAGTACTTGAAAATAGGTTAGAACCCTCGGGATTTTTCGTTTGAAAATACGAAATCTTGATTTTTTTAAAGTTTCAATGCATTTAGTATTTTTAGTTTTTATTATTTAAGCTCGCTAGCTAACAGACGGCAGCGGGCAGCACTTTAGCGCCGCTATCGCCTGCAATATACTTAAGTCAATTGATAATTCAATTCTCTAAAGTAAAATCTGGTCAACTTTTGAAAAAAAAAATTATTTTCGGAATAAAATTCTGAGACGTTAGCTTTTACAATCTTCTTACAAAGAAATAACAAATTATTGGTGGACGAATCAGTTTTTTGAATTACTATCAGGAACGAATCCAAGCTTTTCGGCGGGATACAGTCTTTAATTTGTCTACTGTCGACGTGTTTTTTTTTTGAAAAAATGTTTTCTTCACCTCTTGCTGTAAATCTCCTACAGTGAGTTGGCATCAAATGAGCTCGTTTTAGCTCTTCTGTTTTAATGAAAATTATCTGATTTGTGAAAACTGACATTTCTGCCTACTTTTCGGTGGGCTTGTCAACTTTTGCTAATTGCTGAAGATAATAGAAGAGAACTATTCTCTCTAACCTTCCCATTGGTACGATTTTGATTATTATTTTGCCGAACTCGGCTTCGTCTCGCTCGACAATTTCTCACCTGAAAGAATAACATACCTATTTGGCTTTTGAATTATCAAATTAAAGTGATTTATGTACCATATAACTTTGTTTTTGAATTTTTATTTAAATATTAACCAAATGATCGCTTCTGGCTGTAATGCAAATGCATATACTTTATTTACCTAAGTTAGTCAGTTTCCTTGTTGAATTTCCACAATTACAGCATTAAGTAGTTATCTCACCCATGGAGGTACAAAGATGAGATTTTGCTGATATTCGGGGGCAATTTCTTTAGCAAATTTTTGTTTTTAAAATTGTATTTGAACGAACCTCGTATATTTAGATCAGTGTTTTTCAACCTGTGGGTCGCGACCCCCTGGGGGGTCGCGAAGCTTCTGTAGGGGGGTCGCCAGAGGTCGAGAGAACTAGGTACTTTAGTAAAAGAAAGACAATAAAGATTATTAATATGTATTTATTTATTTATTAAGTAAGAGAAACAAAAAATAAAATCCGAAGACCCATGTTAATTAATGCGAAGGTTGTGCTTGTTTTTTATTAATTAATGTATCCCATCGTGGATCTGTATTTGCGACACATAGAATTAAATCGTTTTCCAAATTTAAGCGATTTCTTTGCTTACTCTTTATCTGGGCCATCGATGAAAATGTCAACTCGCATAAGTACGAGGTGGCAAATGGAATCAAACACTTCAAAGCCTCAGTTGTCAATTCCGGGTATTCTGTTTTTCTCCTTAACCAAAAGGTATCCAAATTAGAAGACTTGAATTCCAAGTGTAACATCCCATCGGCAGATAATTCTAGCAGTTTCTCTTTGAGCTTATTTGGTAAATTAGCCTCATTTATAGCTGCATTTAAAAACGGATTTAAGATCCACCTCTGCCCAGTGTTCTCTGATATCTCTTGCACTGAGAAGTAATGACACAATTCTTCTTTCAAATTATCTAACAACTCTTTCATACCAGGTACATATGTCTTGATGTTTATCTCACATCCGACTTCTTCAGTAAAAGATTGTGTCAACGAAAATGAATCGAAGTTATTTTGATTTATGGACGACGACCACAAGTCAATTTTTTTTGTAAAGCCATGTATTTTGTCTCGGTCGGGGGGGGGGGGGGGTCGGGGGGTCGCGAAATGTTTTTTCATACCAAGGGGGTCGCATCATGAAAAAGGTTGAAAAACACTGATTTAGATTATTACACTTTGTTGAGTAATTTTCGTTATTGGTTTTTCTTGAGTTAAAAATCTGCCCCTATTGGTTCCATAGCAAAATTTCTTTTCAGTTCTCTCTCGCTGGAAGTAAAATCTCAGTTTTAAGTCAGTCTCATCGTGCATACTTGACTTCGCGGGCTTCTGAAATTCTAGTTAAGCACGCGAATTTGGAAAAACGCAGCAATGCCGAAAGTTGAATTAAGAATAAAGTTGGTTACCCTAGTTGTGGCAGTGAATTGTTGGTTTATTATGGCTCGTTCGAAAATTAGTAGTGCATTTTGCAGATCTCGCATGGTTGATAAATTTTGGTTTGGATTTGGTTTTCTTTTGTATTCGTCTTTAAAGATTCATGATCAACAAGGATATCGAGATTTTGGAACGCCAATAAAACAAATTAACTGTTAGTCGACATTTTGGGTTTGTAAATTAAATAATACCTATATTGCTTAAAGGCAGTAGTACAGTTTTAAAAAAATATCGAATTTTATTAGTTTTCAATCAAAAAGTAAACGGCAGACGAAAATCTTGTACACCGATTTCTCTATTTGTTTCCAATTTTTTGAGTTCCTTGACAATTCTTTTGCAGTTTATCCTTCCTTATCTATTTAATGAATTAAAACGACAATTTCTTTTTTTAATTTTTCTTGTGATATTTTCAAAATTAAAAATAACAGCTCATTTTGTTCATATTATTTTTCAGAAAAATAATACTCTAGTAAACAAACAAGAAAAAGTATTTGTTTTCTTATGAAAACCACTTAATTGATTATTACAATTTTAATCAAAAATTGAATTTTTTTGAAATAATAGTGTAATATTATTATTATCGTCAAAACGTCACGAATATTTGGTCGCTCGACATTTGGACGCGGCTATTTTGACGCGCGACAATTAGTATTGTCGACCATGCGACAATTGGACGCGGAAATTTGGACGCGCGTCAATTAGTCGCATGCGACAATTTGGGGATATGACAATTAGATGCGGATATTTGGACGCATGCGACAATTGGTTACATGCAATAATTTGACATTAATATAATAGATATAAAATTTATTAATAAAAAATAAACTACAAGAAGTAAATAAATAAAATTTTAAATCTGCAGCTGAAAGTTGTGTGCGATTCCTTGTAAATAATCTAGAAGTAGCCTGTTTGCATAATCATTAACAATTATTTTTATTTTTTTTGCAATATCTATACTTTTTCTTCCGTACTGGGATATCTCCTGCAATATATTGTTCGATCTTTAATTGATTACCACTTCTTTACCACTATCTTCTTTCTTAAGAGCATTAATAAATCTCCAAATATTGGGAAGAACAGCACTGAGTAAATACTGTAATCCATTATGCCATCCTTCAACGGAATTATTTGTTCGTGGAATGTCATTTTCCACGAGTTGATAACAATTCTACAAATTAATTGAAAATAATGGTTGTCTTCGATGTCCACTCCTGTCAAGGCTGCCTATCCATGTGTCTTTAAAGTAATTACTAATTAACGATAGGTAACAGTAAATTTTCATTAGTACGAAAAAATTCATCGTCCAGTAGCTCTTCATACGCTTCAACGACGTGTTCCTCCGGTACAACAGCAAGAGCTGAAAGTTGCTGTAAATGTAAAGCAAATTTTTAGAGACCTAGAATGTGCCTCCATATACATTGCGCGAAATGAAAGAAACATCCATGTATACTAACATTTGGAAAGTTACTTTGCAGTGCAGTGATAGCGACTCTCTCAAAGTCTATCATAATTGTTGTCGGTTGTAGTCCTGCTTGAAGGTTTTGCAATTCTTGAAAAGGACGACTATATGTTTGCTCGGTCTTGTTGGGCAGTAATGCGTATATAACGTTGCTATACTGTACCCCATGAATAGTGTACAACTGATGATGCAGAAGAAAATGGTCCATCAGCATACATTTTTTTTTAATACCCTGTCTGTTTATATAATCCGTTTAGCAGAAGAAAGTACATCCTCGGTGCGTCCAATTTTCGTATCCCCAAGTTATTGCATGCGACTAATTGACGCGCGTCCAAATCTCCGCATCCAGTTGTGGACCGTTTTATAAAAACTCGCTTTGTCCTAAAAGTAAAACTTTCAGAATACGGTTTTTATTGTTGAGTGAATTTTATGTAAAAAAATATTAGTTTAAAATAACTTAAAATAATGTTCTTCATAGTGTCCTTTAAAAGATTTTTGCAATATATGATAGATAATTCTGAAAGGTCCTTACAAAATTATATAGATTAGATATAAAGCTCAGTATGGTTTAATTTTGACAAAGCGAGTTTTGAAAAAGCGGTTCTCAATTAATTGTCGTATGCGTCCAATTGACGCCCGTTCAATTGTTACAAGCGTCCAATTGTCGTGCGTCGAAATAACTGGTCAAAATGTCGCGCGACCAAATATCCGCGACGTTTTGACGGGATACCATATTATTTAACAAGGAGTTAAATCTAATCTTGGATGAGATTTTTTTTCCATTTCAAAAGATTCAATGGATTTATTGTGGAGCAACAACGGTATCGTTGTACTTTGGTACACTTTGTTGATTGGCCGGCGACAGTATTATTACGGTAATTAGTTAACGAACTTGCTTTTCATTTTAACTTAGTTTGACTTTGAACTTTCTAGCATTACGTCCAAAGGTAGCTTAGTTATTTTAGTATTGACTGTAAAAGATAACGATCATGGCCTATCGCTTACGTACTGCAAAGCCGAGTTTCCCGGTTCGATCCCGGGTAAAGCAAAAATTTTATTCTAACCATCTTCCCTCGGCAGATAATGGCAATTAACCGAGATATCTATTGAACTCTTCTAAAAAAAAAAGAAGTACAAGGACTCTGAGAGAGAGAAAGAGAGAGAAACGACAATAAATAAAAAAATTTTATTTTATCTTTTAATAAAAATTAAATCATGGTATCATAATTGCTATTGTGTTTAATTATTATATGACAATTAGAATGGTTGAGAAATTTGGTGTCGATTTTAATATAATTAGGTTGATTAAATATTGTTAATTCGTGGTATAATAATATTATATCAGTATCAATGTAAACTGTGTTCAAAGTAGAAAATTTTACGTTCGTTAAATTACATTGTTAAAACAAAAAGTGACTGGTTATATTTTAGTCGAGCCAAAATTTGTTGAGGGCGTCATCGAAACGGCAAACGGGTATGTATTTTAAACTTCAGACTTAATTTTGCCGCTAAACTTAATCTAATAAAACTTGTTTGCACAACAGTCACAGATTTCGTGACGGGGGCGCCAATTATTCAAATTTTAAATTGGATTTATAAGACTGAATTGTTTGAGTTTAGATTTAAATTCAACAAGAGAACATCTGTTTTTTTCTTCTATTTTTAAGCAGGTCCAAAAAGTTTTTCCTCCTGCATTATAGAGTACATCAAATCTAATTTTGCTGAATTGCATATTTAATCATAATTTATTGTGTTTGCACGGAGGATCGTAAATCTAATTAATTGTAATGCACATTTTCTGCAACATTTCACTTGGCAAATTAAGAGCCTCTTAATTTTAAGTTATTTAATACCATTGCGACAAATTTATTTCTCAACAAAAATTGCTTTCCAGTTTTACATTTCCGCTTATAAAGGATGCAATTATTTTGGCTTTTTATAATCCTTGTTATGCTAATAACATCGAGAAATACATACAAAACAGTCATTTTCATTAGGAACGTTTATGTCAGAATATAAAATGCTTGTTGCTATTTATATTATTATTATTATTGTTATTACCTGAAATAAAATCTCGTATAATTTTCTTTAAAATATATGTCGCATTCGGTTTCAAACAACTTGTGCAAGTTCACCTTCGCATTTATTCAAACAAAAATACATAAAAAACTTATTTTTTATCTTACGGCCACGGTATATTTTAAAAACGCCCCAAACGAAGTGCTCCCCCTTAATCACCAACATCTATCAAAACAAATAGGACTCCTATGTTTATAAACAGCAAATTTGATGAGCAACCCCCTACCAAATTATTTCCAACCTTACGTCGATGCTTTAAAATACAATTTAAAAAAATTTGTACAATATATGTGGGTCAGGGCTTTGGGTTTTTACTCATAATAAATTAAAGATATGTAAGATATTCACCTGCATTTTTAAAAAACAAGTTTGGGTTGTGCAGTTGTGTTTATGACTCGAAAATAAAAAATTAATTTCTTTGTAACTTAATCCCCAAAATCTTGATTAAAAGTATGAGACATTTATGAACAATTACTGTAACTGTAATTTAAATTTTTTCATCGGTTGTTCTTTTGTAAGCCGTACTCGTAACATTAATTTCATTTTATTATTTATAATAATTGAAATTTTTAACTTTGGTTTCGAATGAGTCCGTGTTGAACTGCCGAATGTTTCATTCGCAATCAATCTTCGTATTGATCTCGGTTGAAACGTTTAATTTATTTTGATAAAATTGCAACAGTAACAAATGACTTTCGAAATGAAAAAGCGAAATGTTGTTTTTGTTTCGATTTTTACTTCCCAAATACCAAATTATGTAAATGTACTGCTACGAAAGGGTGAAGTTGTATATGTAGAAGTGATTGTAAAGCTCAATAATAATGGAAAGGAGAACGTATGAGTGTAATATCATAAAAAAGTTCACACTTTTACCAATGGCAAAATTTGTACTAAAGTTTTATTAAATTTCGACTTCCTTCAATCAAATTGCTTTATTTGATTTCTTCGACTTTTCCGACCCAAAATAAGCATCGGACTTCTTAAATAGACAATTTTTGACAAAAATCGAGCTACTCAAATCTAAGCAAAATTGGATGAGACATTTAACAAATGGTCATTCATTTATCGCCCGCTATGAACGTGGATGTTATGTGACCCTAAGGAATAAGAAATGTTGACAGGCCCAAGAGAATGCTGGAGTGCATACAAAACATGATGCTTATCGGAGCGACGATGCGTCCTATTTCTTAGGTATCATTCTGAAGTTATTCCGCCAATTATCAACAAACCTCAGACTTGGGCAAATATTTTACTTCATATTGAAAATGCATAAATCTGGTCTAAATTGAAACATCCACTTACCGAGAATCATTTATGCATAAATAAAACAACATGGAATTTTAAAAGCTAAAATAACTAACCCAATAAAAATTTTCCTTGGTAGGGTAGTTTGCTTGGATAACGAAAGAAAGATATATCGACTTAGCACGCACATAGATCTCGCAACGTTAGGGTGCAGTAGGTGTTGAGAGACAAAACCAACTTTAAGATACGGTTGAAATAATTTATTACAAAGTACAGAATTTTTTTATCAAAAACACTGATATAAAATATAAAATTGGATGTAAGAAACTCTTATTGCGGTTTTTGATATGGCAATATATACTCGTAGCTATATTATCGCCTCGCGAATCCTTCATCCAAGATTAGAATTCAATTTATTTTTCCCACAAAATTAGAATAAAAATGAAATTGTCACTGAATCTATTACACAAAAGTGTCGAAAATATAAAGTAAATACACTTAGGAGGTATACCTGTCGTTTTATCAGTTAGTTACACAACATCGTTCTTCTTCAAAAATATTAATGCATTACAATGTAAATATTTGAAGAAATATGCCTTTTTAAGTTTACTTTAAACTAATTTGGATTTTATGTAGTTTTTACCGGAGCGATCCAAAAGAAATTTGAACTAAATTTTGGATGGTTCGTAAGATGTGTTTGAACCGTCCTCGTATTGTACAAATCGAATTTTTTATTTATATTAAAGCGTTGGTGTGCATTATACACAGGGGTGTATTTTGCGCAACATGTAAAAATTGTCTTATTCCCAAAATAGTTTTATTTCGAAACAAATTTTTTTATCGCCCGCTTTTCTACATACTTTTTGGTGAATTTAGGATACCAAAGCTACGTTTTGTTTCGAGATTTTATCAGGTTGTTTGTCTTTTACGGTCTTTCTTGTAATGCTTAATTCTACACAGAGCAATAAAGACCAACACGATAACTACTCATGTCAAATTAGCGGCAGGATTAACTTTCACTATGTGAGATGCCTTAAACTTAAAGTCGAGGATGATGGTGCATTTTATTGTTGTAACTTTACTCCAAGTGGTTTTAACTACTAAAATTAAAAGACGTGTTTCGTTCTCGTTGAGTTAATATACTTGTAAAAAGGAAATTTGGAGCGAACGTCAATCTACATTCCTAATGCAGACAAAATTACTTTCTCAATCGTAGGCAAATCAAGGATCGTTTTATCTTCTGTGTTTTCGTGATTTGATAAGTAAAAAACATCATCCAATATAAGAAAATTGCAGGACGCTCTCAAGGGTATGTTAAAAGATCGTATTATTACATAGTAGCCAGCGCCTCGATCGTTTGCAATACAGTAACAGTAGCAACCCCTATCAGTGACCACTCAGCACCCCGTGGCCTCGAGGGAGTCGTCTACTCGTCCTGATGTTTGGTTACGCCTTATTGCCTGCCGGACTTGACCCCGGCTTCAAATTGCAACCACTCCATAAAGAAGAGATTCTCATGCTCAAGTTGTTTTCAACGTTAAGTGGAAAACTTTGTGACTATGTTTTTTTTCTCAGTAAGTACACAAAATAAGCAATAGCTATGCAACTAATAAATTTCTAATTAAGGCTGCCAAACCGTAACATACCTACTATCAATTCATAAAATTTGAAACAATCTAATTTATTGTCTTTTCGACATAATGTAGCCTCTCTATTAGTCTAGACGGCTAAATCGACCTAAATACTGAATTTTTCATAACAACATTAAAATAAGGAAAGAAAAGAAAAATATGTTTCCTAAATTTACCTTATATTTTTAAGAAGCAAATTGTTTATCGCTATAGCAACATTTCTAGAGCAATATTTTCAAAGACAATATGTTTTTCGTTCTTTTTCTATTTCTAGATTAGATAATTTTTCAGAAAGCTAAGTTAAAAGTCGTAAAATTTAAACCACTTTACAACAACTACTGAAGATGAACAAAATGTTGTTGGAAAGTGGAAATTTAAAATTTTCACTAAACCTGCCGAGTATGTTCCAATAAAAGGAAATCTAAAGTATTTTTTATTTCAACTTGAAAAGTAATGTAAATTTAGATGAACCGGATGAATATGAAATTGCAGTTACAAATCCGTAATTTTTAAAACACCGAAAAGGAATTACCACTTTTAAAACCACAAATCACGCCGATGGCGATGGGTAAGATTCACCTGTTGGAGTTCTAATGAATTTTGGATGTGCTATTTAGAAGATTAGAAAATCAATTTAAAAAAAAATTTTGCAACTTAGTTGCATAGTTCAGTTCTATAAAATCCACTTAAATGTTCTTATTATTAGTAAAATACCTATATTTAGGAGGAACCAGGTGCAACATTCGCATTTAATTTTGCAGAAAATAAAAATTGAGATTATAGTGAATTTAAATGTTTTGTGACGAAGTAATAGAAGTGTAAATGCCGAGATTCACAATTAGATTGAACTCTAAATTTTGAAATTTGAAATTTAAAAATTCAAATTTATTGCTATTCTTCTTTTAAAAATTCAAATTCAAGATAAATTAATTTCCAAAATATTCAATGCAAAATGACGAATTTAGATAGACGGAATTTTGGAGTTCCTCCACTTTTTATAGACATCCCTGTAGCCGTTCTAACTAAAAAATTATGTAATTAAAAAGTTTTTAAGTTAAAATAAAATAAATATATGATGTTAACTGTTGCACTTTTAGAAGACAACTGTGAGGCTGGTTCCGCCCATTTAAACAAGGGCTACAACTTCTTACTCCAAGTAAATGTACTGTCAACAGAATGTGTAAAAAATTCAATTATTTCGAAATTTAAAGGAAAAATTTAGGTTTCCTAATTTTTTATTATATTGTATTTATATTCTCAAATTTTATTTTGCTTCCCTGTTGTAGCTATCACAGAATAACTCGCAGATAATGATCTATTAGTCAGATAGATTTAAATTGGTAATGCGAAGTAAATAAAATAGTCATAATAAATATTTTTGTTTTAATAAGCAGATTCTTCGTTAATTTTCATTGTTCTTGTGCTGTTAATTTGAATATTTTGCGCCTATAATTTTAGAGAGGTAGGAGGAGCACGATTCAGGTTAAGAAGCTCATAGAACATAAAGTTGAAATTTATAATACAGTAAAAGCTCATTTAGAGCAAGGAGGTTGCTGCTAGTTGAACACAACATGTTTTGGACGTTTGATGTTGTGAACTCCAGCGTCGACTTGCAACATCGAGTGCAAACTGTTAAGAATATAAAATAAAAGTAATCTAAAGAACCGAATTAACGTACGGATTATTAAATTTACGTAAAATAAATTTTGAGTAAAATATAATCAGATGAAATCAACCTTTTACGAGTATGATCAAGTTATATACGTAGACTTGAAAAGTAAGATGGGTACATTTTAGGGGAGTATTTCAACTGAAATTTATGAAAAAGAAAAGTCATTGATGCTACAGAAAGGTATGAATCCAGGGATTAAAATTAATATTAACGAGCAACAACGCATGAAACGAAAGACAAAAAGGGAGTGGAAAGCATTCTGAATAACTATAGGTGACATTCCTCAATTTCTATATTGCAATAAGGTGAAATCGATGATATTTTTTATGGAATTACGTTGTTTTATATTCTTGGATCGCATTTTTGATAAATTATGTTATTTTTCAGGCTGAACATGAACACTGTAAATAATATTTTAAAAACTTGAAATTCTACGTCTGTGATTATGAGGACAATCTTTTAACATTCGAGGAAAGTACTTGAGCTTTTTCGTGCATGTGCTGGCAACCACAGATATTTCAAAGAGCAATTTATTTAATAAAACTAGCAGCGTGTTTTATAAACAGTTTAATTGCTTTAGGACGTTTTTAGAATTAAACGATTGAGTAAGTGATAAATTTAATAAATTGTCCAGCGAATGCTCTCCCTAAAACGAAGCATTACTGAATCTCATGTTAATTTGGTTTGTTCGCACCTTTAAATTTACAGGACCAGCTGTAAAATCTCACGAATGTGTTTTTTAGTAACTTTAAATTCAAATATTTTAAATTTGGCTCACACGAGAATCTTAACCTGTAGTTTTATTAACCATTGCGTGGTTTGCATACGTTTTCGATCGGGTACCCATAAAAAATAATATAATATACAGGTTTCAGTCAATTTATCTAGTCAAGTAATTCTAGAATTAATTCCATGAGTTAAGAGCGAATATTTTTAATTTA
Organism: Cantharis rufa; assembly: GCA_947369205.1. Taxonomy (NCBI): domain Eukaryota; kingdom Metazoa; phylum Arthropoda; class Insecta; order Coleoptera; family Cantharidae; genus Cantharis; species Cantharis rufa. The sequence continues at coordinate 12,538,880 of OX376303.1, forward strand.
AGACTACGAGAAAAGAAGTTTAGTAATTTAAGATGAAGAAAAGCTCTGCTCTATTTAATTCTACTTCTAGAATTTATTTTTAATTTTCTTATTGTAAATTGTGAAGTCCTGACAAGACTTACGCCTTTTAATCCTAACCATATTTTAAAATTATTCATGTTGATGTGAATTGTAAATGAAAAAGTTAAAGGAGAAAACTAATAATTTGCATCTTCTCGACCTGCATTTCTATTATTAAAAGCTTTTATTAAATCTACTTTGGGTGTTTGTGCATTTTTGTAATCGATTTTTTTAATCACGTTCAGATAAATAGTAGCTTTGAAATTAGATCTAGATGAATTTCTGTACATTTTTGTGTTTTATAATTTTTATTTTTTATTATTATTAAATGTTTTATAATTTATAATTATAATAAAGATTAAAATATTTAAATTTTTTATCGTGGGTGTTATGGTTTTCGCAGCGTTTCCTATCAATGCCTCTACGAAATAACGAATATTTTTCGTCCGACTCTCGATAGGAAATTATATCGTACTTTCAGGTAGCGAAAAATCTGGAAAAATTAATTTCAAAAATTCAGAAATTGTAAATAAGTTTCCAGCAGTTTAGCTAAAGTGAGTCATAAATTGCTTATATTTAAAAGTGGTTGATTATAAATTAAAAAAAAATATCAAAAATTAAGAATTTAACCAACATTTGAAATATTTAAGAAAATTAAGATTCTGGCTAAATTAAAAAGTTTGCATTAGAGGCAATAATAGCTTGTACACTTCTGGTTTCAAAAATAATTATTCTCGTGCTTTTTAAATTAGAAGAAGTGCTTTGTTAAGTTATATATTTGAATTCCTGATAACATGTCAAAATGTTTGGTTTGGTGTTGCTTTGATGCTCATAATGTACTGTTTAATTAATTTCTTTGAAAGCAGCAATAGAGCAAAAGTCATATTTTGCAGTAGCTCTATTATAAATAAAATTAATGAAATTAAAAGTAAAAAAAGTACCTAGATAAATTGTTGATTCAAATTATTTATGCAACAAATATGAACTGATTACATTAAAATAAATTATAAACATATTCCCCAAATTAAGAGGAAAAATCACTGCAATATATTACCATTCCAAGACGAAATATATCACTCTTACGAAAAAATACTGCAATTGCTCGGAACCAAAACCAAATACTGCGGCTTAACAATCAAAACAAACATGTTAAAAAAATTTTAAATGTGCAAATATCCCAACTGAAAATCTAGGGGATATCGCTCACGGAATCTGCTTATTGAAAGGAAATTTGAGGAAATCAAAAGAAATATTTTAAAATTGAAAGAAATTTTAAGCAATTTGAAAAAAACATAAGAACTAGGAAATTTTAGGAAATTCCAGGAAATTTTGGGAATACTATAGATACTTTTTCTTTTGCATTTTCTACTTTTTCCAAAGGAAATCTTAAGGTAATTTAAGAGAAAATTCGGAGTAATCTATCTTGTAAAAGAACATTTAGTGTGGAAAAATGAAAGACAACTTACTTCATGATTCAACAATGATTCCTGATTCGTTACTTAATACATTTAACAAAAATTGAACATAAAATACATGTGTTGTGCCGAACTCAGCTCCGCTTCGCTCGGCATTTTTCTACATATTTCCGAAATCAGTTTTCAGAATAAAAACAGTTTTTAGTGATATCAGTCGCTTACTCTACCTATCATATCAGATTGATATTACCTTCAATGTCTATCAAAAGCTTTTATTGACAAAAACAGATGGTTTGACAAAAACAAGGATCGTGTTACCTAATTATTCCAACCCATTTCATGTTTTTGTCAAACCAACCGCTTTTGAATCTTAAACAGAAGCCTGATGCTACTTGTTTGATGTCAATAAAGCCTTAGATGGATAATGAAGGTTGGATAATATCTACCTCATATGATAAAGTACGCGATTGATGCTACTATAATAACTTTTTGTTTTATCAAAATTGCAGTCGCTTTTGATATTATAGTATGTTTGATATTAGTTTCTTTAGTTGTTTTTTTTTTCTTTTCTTTAGTTTTGTGAAAACTAGAAATCGTTAGAGTTAAAGTGTCACTTTTTGTAAATTGATATTAAAGCATAAATATGATAAGCGGCATTAAAATACTTTATTGTCGTTTGTATGGATACCGACACCCAGGGCAAAATAAGACAGTAAACTCTATTCGGAAGAAAACTACAGTAGCATGTCATGGAAATTGCATATATAAACACAATATAAACCAAGGGGTAAATATCCAGTAAAATTTCTGTACACAAGACTTGGGATTCCAAAGATTTCCAAGACTTCCAATGATTTCCAAAGAATTCCAAGGAATTCCAAAGACTACCAAGGAATTCCAACGATTTCGAAGTATTCCAAGAATTTCCAACGAATTACAATGATTTCAAAGAATTTGCAAAGAATTTCAACCAATTCCACAGAATTCCAGTGATTTCCAAGGAATTCCAGAGATTTCCAAGACTTCCAATGATTTCCAACAATTTCCAACGAATTCCAAAGACTTCCAAAGATTTCCTGGAAATTCCAAAGAATTCCAGGGATTTCCAACAAATTCTAATGATTTCCAAGAATTCCAAGGATTTCCAAAGAATTCCAGTGATTTCCAAGAATTCCAAGGAATTTCAAAGATTTCTAAGGGAATTCCAAAGATTTCTAAGGGAATTCCAAACGAGTGTACACAAAATTTTCGGGATATTTACCGCTTGATATAAACACAATACGCACACAAAGCTAGGTTTTTCAAACCGGGGGTTTGGGAGATATGGAATACCATACAGTACATCGAAGATTGTGCGCACAAACAGTGATATTGAGCTTATGCGTTTCAAACCTGAAATTTAACTTTAAAAATCTAAAATCTAAGATTCCTGATTTGAAATTCAATAACACATTTTTTTTCTTTTTTTTGAACACAATCACTGATGTGCTGGGGATATTCCATACCCCCCAGACCCCCCGGTTTAAAGAATCCAGCTTTGTGACTGCGTTCAAAAAGAAAATGTAATTTTGAGCTTGAGTTTCAAACCAAATATTTATTTTTTTAATTCGGGAATAATTTACCATGCAATTTCCATGACCACTACTGTAAAAATTGAGTAACTAGGAATTATGTTCCCCAAATACAACGTTAACCTCTAGTTCTAGCTCTAGTTCACTCCTCAGTAATCCTCAAAAATTGAGGTCTGCTCTCCTATTGTTTTTCTACGTTGGTTTAGTCTTTACAAGCATTTTCATTTCATTAAAGCATGAATAGTAAGTCCAATGTTTGCGTAGATGTTTTGGCATGGGCGTCCATAGGATCTTTTTCAGGAAGGGGCAAAATAAAAAAAAATTTTTATTATAAAATGAATTACACTAAAAAATTTTAATGTTCTTTATTTGCAAAAAAGACAAACTTCAAATTCCGTGGTTCCTGCGAGAACTCAGTAATAACTTTCTTCACAAAATTTAAATGAATTAAAATTAAATTTAAAGATATAAGGCAAGAGCCAGAGCAAGAACCTCAATGGACGCCCTGGACCGCGTTTCATAATAGTACTAATATTATTAGTTGGAAAATACTAGTTGTATATTATTGCTACTGAAAACCATCGGAGAAAAATTTTTTGCTGTGCTTTTAGAATAGGTTATTTTATTAATAAGTACCAAAAACCACCCAGGTAGCTCATCAGATTAATTATTTAAAGAGTATTTAAAGTTACTTGTAACTAGTAATATTAGTAAATTTTGATTATGAAACGTGGCCCTGGTGTTCTGGTATAAACATTTACTACATGGAATATCCAAGAATTTAAAATTGGATTCTGAATCTACATCATCACGATGTTAATTAATAATAATGTACCTTTATGTACAATGACGACTTCACATATGCCCGTACTAATAGTCACGGATTAATCCGAGATTCAAGATTAATTCTCGAAATAGCAGCTGTTGCTACGAGACGGTCTAAATTTTCAGTAATCTCATTGGTAAATCCTAGGATAATCTTGAACCTCTCTTTTTGTTTTTTATGTTTTTTTTATTGTTTTATGTTTTTAATTGTTTATGTTCTAATTGAAGGTGGGATTGCTGGGAAAATCTCGTGTACAAGTGTAAGAAACATTTAAGGAATTCCAAAAAATTTTATAAAATTTTGAAAAATTGTATGAAATCCAAGAAAATCTTAAGAACACTATTAGATTAAAATTATTTTTTAGTTTTCAACTTTTTCGAAAGGAAATCTTAAGGCAATTTAAGAGATTTGTAAAAGGAAAGCTAGTGTACAAAAATTGTCCTTGTCAGTCGCCATTCAGTTTTAATTATGAAGTAACCGTATACTCAAAACATGGTAGAACATCAACATAATTTGCTCTTGTTATGAATTTTGTCTGCGTGCAAACTTTGAATGTCTTCATGCCTAAATTATTAAAAATAAGTAAAATATGATTCTAACGTTTTGTCCGCTGTAAACTGGCTCAATATTACATATATTCATTACAGTTTTTATTTGATTGTTAACAAATTATTTAAATTTTATTATTAATATTATTATTATAATGTTTAACTAATAGAAGCTGTATTAGGAAATTTTAAATCACATCTTGTTTTTGAATGTATTTAAGTACCTGTTAATTAAAACTGTAATAATTAATTACTCTATAGGTAGTTGAGCAAAAATTAAAAAAAAAATCGTATAGCTACATCCTACAGAAGCGGTTTTTTTCACCTTTTATATATGTATAATTTTTTTATGCAGGTATCCCATTTGCTTCCACCAAATACCGTTTGTTTTTGATAAAAATTTTGCAGTAAAAATTATGATCAAATAAATAGTACTTGATGTTTTCTATTGTGGGGCACTCGTATATGCGGAAAGCTGACGTAGGTATATAATTACTAGATATTATTATTGGACATAATTCTGTCAGAGACTGCAATATAAGCTAAGTAATGAAGCTGACATAAATAAACAAATGAGGTATTTAAATAATAAATCATTTACCTATCTTAAAGGTTATACTATATTAACCGATATTACAATTTATACATATTATTAATAAATTTTTTTTTAGTCCAAAAACGTCACGAAAACTTATCTTGTTTATCAAAGCAATTGTTTTACTTTACTTCTGGCGACGAGCTGCACTAAAGTACTTTAGTGCCGTTCGTTGCCGACAGTAAAAGTAATATCAATTTATGTTAATCGGAGCAAAAGTACTTTTTCAAGTCTTATTCAATTTACACACCCAATAAATAAAATTATCTTCATTTTAGTTAAAAAATTGTTTTTTATGAAAATAAATGTCGTTTTATAGCTTGAAAGCTATCGACTGCGCTTGATATTTAATTGCGACAGAACAGAACGATGTAAAATAAAAAGCTAAACATGTTTATAAATAAATAATAATAAATATTGAAGTCTCAATGGTGAAGCGAACACCTCTATGTACAAACGAACGTTGCATTGTGTAGTATGCAATAACCGCCAGGAGAATATAATATTTGAATCCTGTTAATAGTTTTAAATAGCGCTTGTAGGAATCAAATCTCAAATTTTATTGTCGAAACATCACATTAACATGGAAATAAAGGAAAACTAAATTTTATATAAAGTTCATTACGATCGTAAAATCTGTGATCACTTCAAGACGGACAGTAAGTGTCAATTTATTAGACGATTTGTAAACTACAATTTGAATCCTCTTGTATAAATGTTTTTTAATCAAGGTTAATCTTGTAATAAAACGTATTACGAAAATTAAATTAAATGCTGTGGTGATGATCCCATTGAGAAATTGTTTTCCTTAAACGGATCCGTTATTGCATTTTTAATATCAAAGCAGAGACAAAAAATTATTTATGTATGTAAATTCATAAGTGCCAAGTAATTAATACTTTTAAGCATTGGTCGGTAAAACTACTAATTTATTACAAAACAAAAAAATAATAATAAGCTGTGTCGGCTCTTAAAGGTCTCATCCGCATCGAGAGTCACCAAATAAGGAGAGACAATCATTTTAAAGTTGTTTTGATATTTTAGGATAGGTTAACATGGAAAATTGCAGTTAAACCTGAAAAGCTGAGAAAATGTCTAGAAAAACTAAACAAACGATAAAGTTAAAAAATTAAGAAATTGAAACAGGGAACAAGAACGTACGTGCTTTGGAATACGGCATGAGCTTGTGACAAGGAGATATAAAGAAATCCCATTTGTAATTCTAGCAACATCTCGAATATATTTATTATCGGTAGGAATAAAAAATAGAAGTTCGTGACAAAAATCGGTGTTTATAAACCAAATTAATAATCATAAATTAAATTACGTTAGAGAAAAATTGATGTTTATGGTTTTTGAAAATTTAAGACTAATTTATTCGATTTGAGACAAGCAGCAGACGAAAATCTTGATTTATTTTTAATATTTCACGTTTTCGATGCTAATTCCACGTTTTATTATAATCAAATCAATATAACTTCTTTTTAAAAAACGTTTCAGTGCGGTTCAAGTTTATCGAATAAATTCTACCGCTTTTTATCTGACTTTTTCATTTGCTTTACGATCAATAAAATACCAATTATAATTATCCTTTTGCAGGAAACAAGTCTTTCCCTGTTCTAGGCAAACACATTCGAGCTTTATCTTACTTTATTGCTTTATAAATCTCGGCATAAAGCTTTAATGATTCAATTTCATATTTTAATTTAATAAATGTCTATTGGAAAATATGGGGTGCTAAATTTTAAATTACAGTAGCAGGAAAAACGAAAAAACTACCCAACGAGAAAATTTAATGGTATTGCAGTTGTCTTTTATTTTCCTGCACTTTTACGAAGAACAGTAAAATCTAAAATGGGAAACAAATTTTTGTTCCGACCCAATGTTCAAACGAGCATTCAAATTTGAAGTCGATCCGTTTCAGCCTTGAAAGTTCCTATTTACCATATAAATTTGATTCGTAATGGTAACGGAAGCAAAGTGAATGATTTTAAAATTAATGAATGATTGTATCACGAAATAGGATGCTATAACATACTTGACATGTCCAACACTTTTGAATACCCACGGAATAAAGAGCAATTATTATTACATTGCATTTGTGACATTCAAAATAGCTGACACCGGTTGCAACAGTTGACATTTTAAAATGTTCAACGAGTTAACAATAGCACTGCACACAAAATAATTTTAAATAAATTTTAAAGGGAAGTCGGACGGATAGTTACCTGTTGGAAAATCCTCGTCGCCAGTTGTAGAATTTCGTGAATTTTTAATCCAAATCGTACTTGTAAAATTTTTAATTCATAGAAACACGTTTTTCATTCAATAAATTACACACATATTTTATTTTTTTATAAACTCGGTATGCTAAAACGTGGATTTTTAAGTTATGGGTCTGCATTCTAAATAAGACTAAAAACAAGTTGATCTCCACTTGGGCAATTAAAAAAGGTGAACGCAACATATTTACGCTTTCTAATTAATGGCAGGTATCTCCCTGTTAAATATTTCTATAAAACCGGAAAAAGTCGGGTTGCCGGGTGCGCGGCACGAAAATGTTTGGTTTTAAATTGCATTTGAGAGAAGATCGGAACGAGATTCCAACATTTTTTAATATGAAATAAAAGGAATTTATGCAGTTGTACCTTGTGCAGTCACGACTGTTATTGATAACAGTAAACCGAACAAGTCATCCATGAAAATATGTATTTATTTCAGCCATAAGCGTTTGCATTTCTGTATATTACAATTTACAATCTCGCGCTTTTAACATTCTTTTTACGTTTACGTTCTCTATGTAAACACGTTTCAAGTAGGCCGTTAAGTGCTCTCAAATATAAAATGAAATCAAATTTTAAAATTAACGTCGGGAAATGCTTTTGTTCCTTGCCACCGACGAGTAGGTATTATGTATTTTATTCGTCGGATTTATAATATACAATTTTTATGTATCCTATTAATTAAACGTGCGCTTTTGACGTGCATACGCTGGTCGTTATAAAATGTTGATAATGAAAACAGCTCTTGATTTTTTCAAAATAAAATAAAATTCTAAAGCAGGTTGCAACGAGATTGAAATTATTACGATAGGCAGTAAAATGTAACGTACTAACTTGCACTTTCATCCATAAAAATTTATTTTTGCCTACGAGACTACAGTAACTTTATATAAAATTATTCATTACATGGAAAATAATTTTAATAACTAAAGTTTAATATAATTTTTTTTTATTACAAACCTACATTGCGCTTCTGGACTAAATTGTAAAGTTTAAGCTGTGTTATTAATCCAGTCAAAAAGACGAATTTGAGCTAGAAACAGGCAATAATTGCAAATAAGGCAAATTTTTGATGTACCTAATGACCAAAAAAATGTTGTGATGTAAATATATTCGCAAATTAGCAAAATACAAAAACTGCTTGGAAACAAAATTGTAGAGCGAAAAATTCTATAAAAATAAGATCTGAACAATTTTTTTCGTTTGGAATTGGTTCTCGAGTGTAACGCAATATAAAGTCGGTACTTTACAAGTTTTATACAACAATGCCAAGGTGACAATGATAAAATCAAGGTACATAGGCTAACAAAATATACTGTAACTTTTTTAGTTTTATTGTACAAAAATAAATAAAAATTCATTTTAAAGTTGAGGATTTCGGCTTTTGTATATATGTACATTTTTTCGTAAGAATTAAAAAAAAATTTATGGTAAAAGTCCTTTTTAATATAGAAAAGAAGATTTTCTTAGATTTGTGATCGTTAATTTTTTTACGAAAAATTAAAGAGGGGAGTCTTCAATATAATTATTAGTTCTAAAGTCTCAAGAATTATCAGAGTATACTAATCATTTATCATCGAAGCGCTGGAATAAGTTATTTTGTACATTTTCAAAACCTTTCTTTAGGGTGGAACTCGATTGGTTGTGCAACTTGGTTGTGCGGCCTGGTAACCTTCCTATTTTTAAGTAGGCAATGACTATCAATTATTTCTAAATATTATTAAACAGAAAGACATGCTTTTTTATAAATAGCATTAATTAACAAAGGATTAATTATAATTCAGAAAAGAAAACTGATTAAAAACTGTTAGAAACTTTTTCCGGGAAACCCTGGTTTTCGCTGTTCCTGTTTCCTGTTTATATTGGAAAGTCAACCACTATTGAACAATTTTAATTCCTTAGGGTTTTTCAAATATTTCAAAATTTCCCAACTTCTTTGCAATTCTTATATTTTCTCAGATTTCCTAAGCCTTCCTCAAACTTCCTTGGATTTTTTTTCTTAGATTGCCTTAAGATTTTTTAACGAAACCGTAGAAAAAGCAGAAAAGCTCATCTACGAGGTTGGTCTGAAAAGTTTCCGACCTCAACATGAAGATGGCAGCACTTGCCAACAAAAGCTAGGGAATTTGTTTGCGCATCGTTTGACAATCGATTGAGTGAGTTGATACGAGTGTTTTTGTGAAAATGGATAGAATCGAGTATCGAGCTGTTATTAAATATTTGGTTTTAAAAGGCAATACGTCTACGAATATTAAAGACGACTTGGACACTGTGTACAGAGATTCTGCACCATCGTTTACCACTGTGAAATTTTGGGCAGCTGAATTTAAACGTGACCGTACCAGTTTGGGAGACGATAAACGTTCGGGACGTCCAAAATCTGCAATCACTGACGATAACATCGCTCAAGTTCATCAACTGGAGCTAGAAAATCGGCGAATCAAAGTTAGAGAGATAGCAGAGGCTTTCAATATTTCCAACGAATGTGTTTGTCACATTTTAAACCAAGATTTAGGCATGAGAAAGCTGTCTGCGCATTTTTACCGCTCTGTCACGCAGTTTAGGCGCAATAAATCAGAGTTTTGATTTGATTATACTCCAGAAACAAAAATGCAATTAAAATAGTGGATTGCGAAGGGGGAATTGGCTCCGAAAAAGGCAAAAACTGTTCCTTCGGCTTAGAAAGTTATGGCTACTGTTTTTGGGATAGTCATGGGGTTATCTTCATTGATTATTATCTTGAAAAGGGAATATCCATTACAGGAGCATACTATGCAACATTACTTGACAAGCTGAAGGAAGAAATATTAGAAAAACGGCTACATTTAAAGAAAAAAAATTTTGTTTCACCAAGGCAATGCGCCGCCTCACACTTCCAAGGTTGCTGTGGCTAAAATCTATAAATTAGGATTTAAACTGCTTGACCACCAGATCACCAGATCTAGCTCCAAGTGACTCTTTTTTGTTCCCTAAGCTAAAAGTCGCCCTCGGAGAACAGATTTTCATCAAATGAGGAGTCTATTATTGCCTTTGTAAACAATTATTTTGCAGAGAAAGACGTCAAGTACTATTTGGACGAGTTAACGAGATGGGAGCATCGCTGGAAGGGAGCCGGACAAATGGACGCGGCCGAAAGGACGCGACCGAAAGGACGCGAGCGTTAGGACGCAGACCCAAAAGGACGCAGACCCAGAAGGACGCAGACCCGAAAGGACGCAGACCCGAAAGGACGCGGGCCATAAGGCCGCAGACCAAAAAGGACGCAGACCCAAAAGGACGCGGGCCATAAGGACGCAGGCCCAAAAGGACGCGGCCAAATAGACGCAGGCCCAAAAAACGCAATTTTATGAAATTAATAATAGAAATTATTTTTATATTTTATACCAGGTTATAAAATATAACAAATTTTATTGATACAAAGTTTTTCTTTTTTCAAAGTTTTTTTTAATTTTTATTTTAATACTGTGTGTAAGCTCGCTTCTTAATTATTTCTTGTTCTTTATTTCTTAATTATCTCATATTTCCAAACCATTTCCTTATATATAAGGATATATCATTTTGCATTACCAACTTAACACATCATTTTCGGAGGTTTTATATACCGGGTCGTTCAGAAACGGTATTAGTTCTTTTATCAGATCCGTACTTGGGTGAAGTCTCTTACTATTGGTCTGTTTATAGTCAGAACCGTATTCCTCGATTATTAGTGCTGTGTATAAATCTCGTCATCTAGGGGAACGTAAGAAGGAAGTATTCTGATAGGATTAAAAATCATTCAAAACTTTACTTAATTCAATTTATAATTTATTAACATTAACTAAATAAATTATACAAAAATATTTTTACATTACGTAATTATGGGAAATTCCACGAAGATATTCAATCACACTGCGATTTTCATAATCCATGACAATACATTTGATGCGGTTGTCGGAATCAATATTTTTTTTTTCTTTCTTGGGGGTTCAGCACCTGCAGCTAGTTGTTCGAAAAATACGTCCCTACCCCGTTGAATTTGTTTTAAGGAATAAATGAGTTTCCATATTGTAGGACGATCCATCAACAGCTCACTTTGTAATCGTCTGTGAGCTGCTTCAGCGTGATTATGCGTCCATTTGGCCGCGTCCTTTTGGGTCTGCGTCTATTTGGCCGCGTCCTTTTGGGTCTGCGTTCTTTTTGGTCTGCGGTCTTATGGCCCGCGTCCTTTCGGGTCTGCGTCCTTTCGGGTCTGCGTCCTTTTAGGTCTGCGTCCTTTTGGGTCTGCGTCCTAACGCTCGCGTTCTTTCGGTCGCGTCCTTTCGGCCGCGTCCTTTTGTCCTAGACCGTCGCTGGAATAAGTGTATAGACTTGCATAGAGATTATGTAGAAAAATAAAAAAAAAATTTATGAAAAAATGTCTTCTTTCTATGTTCGGTCGGAAACTTTTCAGACTACCCTCGATGTAGTATTTCAAAGATTTTCAATTTCCTAAAATTTTCTTGTATTTTCTTAGATTTCTTAAATTTCGTTAGTTTTCTCAAGATCCTTATATTTTCTCAGATTATTCTTTACTTAAACAGCAGATTTTCCCAGAGATAGCTTTCTTGAAGAAAAAGCGATTTCCACACTTAATGTTTCGCTCTGAGGCTGAATTTAACTCTGTTCTCTTCAAAAGTATAATTTATATATTACCCATACACTGAAAAAAAAGTGACATCAAATTAATGGAAATGTTCATTATATTGAAGAAAAAATCATCAATTTCAAGCAGATGATCAAGTTCATACAATTGACGAATAAGTGTTCATCAGTTGTTGGTCATTTTTTGTTTCATTAAAAATACATTTTCTGCTTTGAACATAATTATAAAGCTAGGTTTTTCAACCCGGGGGGTCTGGGGGGTATGGAATACCCCCCAGCATATTAGTGATTGTGTTCATAAAAAGAAAAATGTGTTCTTGAATTTAAAATCAGAAATCTTAAATTTTTAGAATTTAGATTTCCGGTTTGAAACTTATAAACTCAATAACACATTTTTGCGGACAATCTTCGGTGTACTGGAGGGTATTCCATACTTCCAAACCCCCCGGTCTGGTGTTCATCAGTATGATGAACGAGTTCATCAAAAATTTTTCAAATATCATATCACACAGGTGATCATGTACATAAATATGATGAACAGATTCATTTATATGATGTAGTCGTACATTTAACTGATGAATTGATTCATAAATATCATATTGATGATTGTTTCATCATCAAGATGAAAATAGATTCACGAAATCAAATGCATTGCATTGACGAATCATTCGTTATTCATCAAATTTATCTGATGGTTTTGTACATCATATTGATGATTTGTTCATCATTAAGATGTATTTCACTTAATGAATAGTGTCGATATGACGTCAATATGACCTACCTTTATTTTTCAGTACAGTTCAGTTGTTAACCATTTTTGAAAACTGAGATTTTACCAAGGAAGGAAGACATCATATCGCATTATAATTGAGAGATATTGGTATATTTATATTGCGATAAATTTTTACAATAATACCCAATTTTTAAATATTGAAAATTAATGTTGTAAATCGCCACTATTGAAATTGTGATAAAATATCCGAGATAACATCAAACGTTGCACCAGATTTGATTTTAAATATTATGCAATTTTAAATTTTAATTTTAAAGAAATTACTACGTTTTACAAATTATCGCATTAATCCAAATTTATTCATCCAATTAAAATGTCTCTAAAATCGCCGCATTAACAAATTTACCACCAAAAATTCGCCAAAACTCGTCCAAATCGGAACAAAAATATCGAAAATATCAAAATAATCAAATACTCACGCAAATCAAAACCATTTATTTATATATATAAAATCAAATAATCTCCAATCAGAGACGCAGATTATAACAAAATTAGCGGAGACTTTCGCAAAATGCGTCCGTCCACCTTGACAAACCCGGCAAAAAGCAAATTTAACAATTCTACCAATTCAATCAAATAAACTATTGGCGCGAACAAACACTTAAACATTTACAAGAAATTAAAATCAAATTAAAATTTTTAAACAAACCAAACTCCAAATTAAACAAAAATTTAAATTTCAAGATTCAAAAAATATGATTTTGAAATACGACAATATAATATTGTTATGTTTTCTTGACAAGGCTCGGTATAGCTAAAAAAAAGGTTAAAAAAATAGCCGACCAATAATTCAGAAAGACGTGTTTACCGCTCTTCCTTAGCTTTGCAAGTTGTTTATGCAAAAAATATTAATTTTTAATTACAAATGTTCAAAACTAAGTTCAAAACACTTGTTTTTTTGTTTTGAAGTTACCTAACAATAATAATTGTTACTCTTTGTAGATAATTTTTTACGAAAGTAAAATTATATTTTTTTTTTATATTTGCTAGTGTAACTCAATAATCCCAATAATCCCAGATACACAATAGCTAAAGTCTAACAGTTTTGCCCTCACTGCAGTATTTTACGTTATGGAAAAACATGAAGGTACAACAATATTTGTACATACAATTATTATTTCTATTCTCTGCATTAAATAAAAAAAAAGATTCTAAGGTATACATTTTAAAAGCAAAATTTATTATTGGATAAGTTTTGTAATGACATCCAATTTCGTGAAAAGTTCTCCAAGATGTTAAATGATGATTCGTGATGTGTAGATTATAATAGTGGACACACGATTCATTGGTTCGATCAAGATAGCAACAAATCTTATAAAGGTTCTTGTGCATTGCCCTTTTCAACTCCAATTACAATAAAAACCAGTGATGCTACAGAGTAGGTAAGAAAATTCTACTTAAGCAATTGAACTGTATCAAGATGAAGTATTCACAATCGATTTGTCTTCTGCACTGTAATCTGAACAAAAATAAGTCTTCCATGAAAAAAAAATTAAAATCACATATTCATCCATTAAAGCGATCACCAAGCAACAGTAACTTTGTGTTACCTCTGGTTGAATGTAGAATAGATGGCTATTCCAGGTTCCGAATATTGGATAGCTAAGCCGTCCTCTGGTAGACGAGACCACTCTAATTGTATGAGCTAGATTTCGTAACCAAAAATAAAAAAAATCACGTTTTTAGCAAATTGCACAATTTTCTGAATGTGCAATGAGATTGCAATGGTTTTCTTGGAATTTAAACTAATTCAAGTTGAAGGACAATTTCTAAATACAAGCAATTACCAAATAACCAAACGAATTTTATTCGGCGTAGAAACGACCAATAAAAATATTTGACGGTTGTCAATGCAACCGCGCTTTTAAAATTTAAATTTTTTAATCAACATTTAAATTCTTGAATATTGTAAAAACAAACTCAATAGGTGAAGTACCTTTAGGTATTTTTAATTGAGAAAGTTGTTATTGTAAGTGCAGGACAGATTATTTTTGTTGTAAAAGGAAAGTAATTTCATTTCTTGTTCGTTTTGCACATGAATAGTCTTAGTGAGAATAACTTGACGTCGGACTAATTTTCGAACAAATTAACCATAAATAACTTGCTGGCAATGAAAGTCATCGACCATCGCCGTGCACTTGATTTATTTTGTGCAAGCTGTGCAACTCTAAGTGCGAACACCTACCATCACACTTGATTAGGAATGCCGAAGACTTTAGCTCTATTTTTACTTTCAATCTTTCGTTTCAAAATTATTCTAATGTTTACTAAACAAGACCATCGAGTTGATCATTTTTGTTCTAACTTAATCATATTTGATGATCCTTTAGACAAGAAATTGTAGTAGTTTACATTAATAACCTCTGTAAACATGACATAAAACCTGGCCATCCGTAATGCACGGTTATTTGAGTCACGATTTCATGAAAAGCTTATAAACTATCAACGACATTGTTTACATGACATCTACAAAGTGCATACAGAGCACGAAATGCTGTTCGTTCATCCAGGTAAAGTTAACATCAGTTTAGCGCAACTTACCGCCCACTCATTGGATAATCCTGCAGCCATACTCATTTTGGGTTACACAAATCTTATAATCCAAATGAGAAAGCTCGGAATCTTGCAATACTTTATTCTGTTCGCTTCAATTTATAATACCTTGCAATACATGCAGTTCTGTAAAATGTCGAGAATTTGTCAGTGGAAGACGAGATATTCGACAGTATTCGTCTTGTTGTGGCTTTCGAAACTATTCAAAACCGACGTTTGGAAATATTGCTTAGTTCTATTACTACTTCTGTAACCTACAAACAGATGAGTGATTTTCTATTCAGTTGGAATTCTCGACTTTACGTAAACGGAACGGATTTTTGAGAAAATTGCAGAAAATAAACTAAGTGTTTGAAATACTACGGTTAAGTGCTTCCTTCATGATGCATCCTTACATTGTAAAACGATTTATCTATTTTATGAAATTTTACGCTAAATAATGTAGTTTCGCTGGAAGCAGGAAAAACTGAATAGATACTTTATTATTCCGAGACAGGCCGGATAATCATGCTGTTAGATTGCCGGCCCACTTTTGAATCAGATTAAGATCTTCTCAGGAAGTTATTTTTATAAATAACCTGCAAATATTTTAACCCTTTCGTCGTTTGCACAGATAACGTTATCTAAATTAACCAAATTGGTGTTGAATCGGGCACCCTTTCTTCCCTTCAATTACTGCTAAAATCTAGGGATAAAAAGGTTTAACTTTTTAAATCTTCATTAAACAGGATGGACCCTAAAATAATAAATTTTCATTTTATTCAACCAGCATGAAATTAATCCAGAAATTTTACAATTTTCAAATTTTATTTTTTTTACGTTGGTATGATACGTAAAAACATCAATGGACTTAATTATTATTAGTAATTTATTACCTACAGTATTAACTAATGAAACTTTATAATAACGGATTGAAATCTCGATTAGTTGTGCTAGCAACAACTATATTGTATTTTCAATTAGTGCAATTATGTACCTTGAATTATTGACTATTATAATGACGGAAAACATAAATAACCATTATAATTTTATGAAAGAAGGAATTAATGTTGGCGCAGTCTGGAATTAAAATAATTACATGTGCGATATGATTAAATATCTCGAAATTAGTAAGCATTCCAACTAATAATTTCGTTAATAAATTAATATATAAGTATTATGATATTACGGAGCGGCCTATTTGGCGTAGACCCAAGTTACAACAAGAAAAATCTTTATAAATTTTCGGCAAACTCGGCAGACGAATACTTAATTTCTGATTTATAGTTCCTCCAGAGTGGAAAAAATAATCCAGAAAATTTTTTTATATTAACAAAAATACGATATTTGGCATCTGTAGTTTGCCGATATCGAAGTTAAGTAATGATCGGTTTAGTGAGATATTTTTTTGTAGAATAGCAAGGGCTTTTAAATTAAAAAAATATTAAAAAGATAGAAAATAAAAAGAAACAAAACTTTTATATATACAGTAGCAGTCATGGAAACTGCATCGCTGAATATATCCGAATTAAAATAACAATTCCCAATGAAATTTCAATAACCGTACTACACAAAATTTTATATTAACTTGATATAGTTATATAAGGGTCAATATTTTATTATATATTATAATTTTTATTATTTTTATTATTTATTACATTTTTTTGAATTTTGAATTTTGGAGTTATGGATTTTGATTGTTTTTATTTTTTTTTGAGTATCCGATTTTTGATTTCGTAAATAATTTATTATAAGAGTAAATATTTTGAATTGTGTGTGTACGCGCCAACAAAATTTAAGTTGGTAATAATTAGAAAATAACTTAGCGGTTGACAGGTCCGTCAAAGCAAACGGACCCGTTTGCGGAGGGTTTCCGTAAAATTAGTATTTGAGGCGTTTTTGATGGTTTTTGTGAATAAAAGGTTTGAATTTGTGAGTACAACTTTATTATATTTTGGATTGTTCTTGTCCCAATTTGGATGAGTTTTTTGAAGGATTTTGAAGGGTCAATTTTTTGGAAGAAACGATTTTCAATTAATGAATGGTTTAATTAACTCGGCTCAACTTTTGAACCCGAGCAGACGAGAACGATTTTTAACGTTATTTGATGCCCCGAACTCAGATCTTCAATCCGTTTGTCAAAATTGGTTCTAGTTTTCGAGTTCGCGTTAAACCAGGTCAGCTCACCACGTTACATTAAACATCTTTTGGAACTTTTTATTGTACTGTGATTGTGCTTCGGAGCGTGTGAAAATGCAGAGAAAACGTTGCAAAGTCGATTCAAAGTATTTTTGTAACGTTTGTGGGCGATATTATGCTCGGAAAAAGTAGGAAAATCATGACAAATGCACTCAAAGATGCGTATTTGCAGTACTTGGTTTTTTTGCAAAATTACCACAAGATTTGAGCTGAAATGTCTTTTAAGATACATTTTCTGCATTCACATCTTGATTTTTTCCCACAAAACTTGGGTGACACGAGCGACGAGCAAGGAGAGCGGCTACATCAAGATATAGCGAAAATCGAAAGCGATAATAAGAATTTTGGGACGTAGGCATGATGAGCGACTACTGTTGGACCCTAATGCGTAAGATAGATCCCAAGCAGTATAAAAGACTTAGTTCAACCTTTGTTTATTTCTGATTTATACTTTTTAATTCAATAAGTGGCCATTAATGGTCAAAAATAGTAATATAATGAATTTATTGAATATTTTGAAAAATAGAATCAATTTTAAAAAACGGACTGCTGATTTAGATTCAACCCCCCAATTTACCTTATAAACAGCTTTTGGTTGTTCAGGTCCAAAACCGTGTATATTTGTGTAATTGTTGGAGCGCCCCATTTGCCCTTTGCTCCGTGCCGCTAATGACAGAATCGCCTTGTAGCGCCACTTTTATTGCGGCGGGCGCTCGCTAGAATTAAATTAGTCTTGGGTTACAGTTGATAGTACGTAGTTGTAGATTTGTAAGTCCGTGAAGGGGAGTGCAACTACGCGGCCGATTACTTAGGAAATTAAGCTGTGTCGAGAAATTAGAATCCGGAGAGGATTATTTTGTGTTACATCAACGTGACCCGAGGCTAGTTTTCTTTAGGTGCCCAATTAAGATTTTTCAACCTGTATCGCAGTGGGTTAAGATTTTTTAGTTTTTTAATTGATTTTGGGAAAATCGATTACTTGTCTCTATATGTTTCTCCACTAAGGACAATATTGAGACGAGTAGCGGCTGCCTTATTTTCCAACTCCGCTGAGGCTGTCAATGGGTTGGCAACAACTTATTCTTGCAGTCATTGTTTTTTTGAATCCACGCTCTTGCCTCCGCGTTAAGAGTTGGTTTAACATCTTGGGTTTCATCACAGAAATTGTTAATTATTGAGAAGACCTATTCCAGGTGTGGTGAAAATTGCCATTATTCACCGTGGTGGTAATTTTGGTTACAAAATATTTTTTGAGTCATTTTGGGCCTGCATCCATTTGTCCGCGTCTTTTTGGGTTTGCGTCCTAACACTCGCGTCCTTTCGGCCGCGTTCATTTGTCCAAGACCCACACGCACACAAAGCTAGGTTTTTCAAACCGGGGGGCTGGGGGTATGGAATACCCTCCAGTACACCAGAGATTGTGCGCAAAAAAAGTGTTATTGAGCTTATAAGTTTCAAACCGGAAGTCTAATTTCTAAAAATCTAAAAAAATTAAGATTTCTGATTTTAAATTCAATAACACTGTTCTTTTTTTTTGAACACAATCATTGACAACCCGGTATGATAAACCTAGCTTTGTGATTGTGTTAAAAAAATGTGTTTTTGGGCTTATGAGTGTCAAATCACAAATCTAATTTTCTATTCTTTATTATTAAGAATATAGGTAATAACTAGATATACTTAGAAATATATATTTTTAATTCGGGAATAATTCCCAATGCAATTTCCATGAAAGCTACTGTACATTTCAACAAAATTTACACTAAAAAAATAAAATATTTTTATTTAGGAAAGATAACGTTTTTTCGGTTTTTCTTAAATTGAATAATATGTGCCTACTCTAATTTTATGCATCTCAGTTTCAAATACAATATATTGTATAATGAAAAATAAACTCATTATGTGACCTGGACTACGAAAAGGGATCTAACGTCGGAAAACTAATTTCCCGGTAAAACGCGTTTAAACATTTAGAGTATGTTTTCTTCTTTTTCTCTATAGGAAACGTTAAAAAAGTGAAAAAAATTTTTTTGATGATTTTTCATGTTTTTATGATTTTACGTTTAACTTTGAGATTAATTTTTTGTGAAGTGAGTGATGATGATAGAAACTTGTGGTTCGCGCCATTCGAAAGAGCGTTTTTTCTTCTATAAAAATCACCGAACAAGTGAAAATTTATTTTTCCGACGTAAGGTCCCTTTTCATAGTCCAGGTCACATATACTATAATAACGATTTTTTTATGCTGAATTTATTTTAAATTTACCAGCCGCACTTTCCCTTTAAAATTTAATACTGAATTTTTAGTTATTTGAAAATTATAAAATTATTACACACTATTTACTATTGTGATAAAAAATATACTAACACCTACTAAGCCATTAATATCTAATTGAAAATTTACATATGTAAGTTATTATTGTTATGGTACAATAAAGCTGGTGTGTAATCTATGCACACACGTTTTGAAATCTGTAGTTCTCTTTGTTGCACGTCAATAAAAAATACATGTTTACAAAAGCGAAAATTGTTTAGTTATTGTAACAAAATAATTTATTTTAGTTTGAATAGAAAATTGTTTTTGACTTTTACCACGCGTTAGAAGATCGGAAGGACTCGAAACCTTAGCTATTTCGTGCAGTTGGTTGCTTTGAAGTAAACTGAAGGATTAAATAAATTTTTATCTCGAGAAAGCTGTCAAGCTGTAAACGTAGATTAATACGAAGAGATAGGTGGTACAAATATAGTAGTAGTAACAATATCTGATGTTTCTTACTTTTGTTAATATTCCGGGTGATATCTAATGAGGTACAAACTATCTCTGGTAGATTCAATCTACCGACTGTTTCGTGCTCGGAATTCTTTATATCTCTGATGCGTGGAAATTCTTACGGTTCGTGTTCTGTTAAAAATAATTGGAAAAACTGTGAAAATTTATTTACAAACCAAGTGATGAAAGTTCGAAAGTCTACTTCTATCCCCTAGGCAAACTATAGAAACTTTCTTTAATTAAATTAAATTTAAATTATTATACGTGCGTTTTCAAGATAAAAATGTTACGGTGTCATTTTTTTTCATTTTATACTAAAATATAATGGCCAATTAGATGGTAAGAAAGTTGAAGGTTTTTTTTAGAAAAATTCGAGTAAACGAGTTCAATGCAATATTTTCTAACCTTAAGCCTCGGAGGCGGGATAATCTTGTTTTGTATCGGAACCGAGTTTATGCTATATAACTTTATTATTATTCATTGTTCACTTTTTAAATGCAAATTGCAGGTTCTTCTTTCGTGTAATTTATTACGGTAATTGTAATGCAGCTAGCTTCATGTTCAAATATTAGATAACAGATATCGCGTTTTAGTGGAGAATTTAGGTGTTGCTTTATGGAATACCAATAAAACAACTTGAAGGTTTGACACTTTATTAACTTAATAATAGAAACGCTGGTCCTAGCATTCCACTTTATGTACTATCGTGGAATACCAACAAGTTAATTGGACACATTTCAGTTTAATATAATACAACTGCATGGTTTGGAAGCTACCTCCGCAACACTTGCCAAAAACTCAAGAATCCAATTGAATATTTAAAATGTAGTATAGCATAGAGAGATGTTTTATTTTTATAAAATAAAATTAATCCAGTATTTGTTAGTATTCCAATAGTGAACACAATTTACTGTATCATATTTAATTCTCTTTATAGCATGAAGAAACTTGAAATGCGATTTGAAACATTTACACTGTGATAAACTCGTGTTTTGAACCAAAGCGCATCATACGTTACAAGGAGCATTTTCCTTGACTCGCTTTATTTCGCTTCGAAAACATTTAAGTCTTCTTCAAATTTGTTCAAGATGATTTGCGAGCAGCGCTCAATTGCCCATTGTTGTCGCTGAAACTATTAGATTGGGTGCAGTTTTTAATCATCAAATCGATTCTTGGATTTCTCAAAATATCCTTTGTTTATCCTGGCTTTCTTGGCGAATGTAGATAAGTGACTGCAATTGTATTAAAGTGTCGAGGGAATTTGTGTCATACGATCTCAAGAGGGTTATCTAAGTTCTAAGATATATTATACAAAATGTACTACAGAATTGTATTTTGTGTTACACCACCCGGTTGGCCTAATAAGCATGAATATGAAATGTATCTAGAAATATAGTAAATGTTAGTAGACAAGACAAAAATATACCGTGTGTTCTTTCCGTATATGGGGATACCGCAATAACATTTTTCAACTGTTTAACATAATATTTCCAGTAAATGTGTTCACTACTTGTCGGAAATCAAATATTATTAATAGGTAATAATTTTGATATTATAATATTATATTGCTATGGTTCACCATCTCAATGTGGGGTTGGACATAATTTTTTTTTATTAAAAATTAATTTTGAAATATTAATTTGTTTTCCAAACCGCGACATATTTTCAATGATTTATTCAAGATCAATTTGATTTCCTCTTCCCCTTCTTTTATTTATAGCTTTAATATTAAATCTTGTTTACTTTTTTGTCAATTTTTTTATAAAAATTATCTTTTTTTTTCATTATTTGTCTTTATTTATAGCTATTATTATTTATTTAACTACAAATTTCTAAAAATTAACTAAACTAAAAATTAACTAAAAATTCGTAGCAGGACAACGGTAGTCAGAACCGTTGTCCTGCTACAAATTTGTATTTTAAAATGTATCTACTTTGTAGATTATAACGACCTCTATCTCAACTATTAATTTCCTATTTTTAGTTTTTACGGTCAACAAATAGATTTTTGAAAATTTACTTCATTTACCGTTATTTTTACAAATTTTACATTTCTATCAGGCTAAAAGAAACCACAGCAATATTTTTATAATATGAAGTTATTCACCTAAACAAAAAAAATTGAAATTGTGAAAACAGTTGACGAAGAAATCAAGTTACGTTCAAGTGTTGATCAATAGGAAAAGGGAAGCAATGGTTCCCTAAATCTTAGTTTTTGCTTTTTTTGTGTTTAAGCTTTTTATTTCTTGTTTTTACAGAAAAATATAAAGTTTTTAAATAAAATAACATCTACATAATATAAGGGTAAGAATATAATAATAGATACTTTATGTTGTTTGATCTTCCTTTGCCAGACAATATTTTTAAAAGCTTTTTATTGTTTTTGAACACTTTCTGTTATATTTATTTAATCCTTTGCACTATTCTTCATCTGATCACATCTTAATCCCAAGTATTATAGGTGATATTTGGGTAGAATAGCCAAAAATATTGTAAATTCAAAATTAGTAAAATTAGATTTGCTCGAAAGGTAAATATACTACAAAGAAAATTGCTACTCAGCTATGTGAAAGATATTGTGTGATTCGTTCGAATTGAATAGTGATTCGTCACTATTCTGGTGACGGTACGTGCATAATTGTAAAGAATTTAAATTATACTTTTTTAACACTGCAGCTGAATATAATGGCAGTAATGTCAAAATAAGTATTTTAATAATCATAATTGAATCTTACTTAAAAGCAGTGCTTTGTAAGGTTTTAATTAGGTAACAATTTTTCACAAAATTTTATGTTTATACAGGATGTCCCCGTGGCCCTGGAGAACCTTCGAGGTGGTGATAAAGGACACTTTTCTAAAACAAATTTTTGTTCAAGTCCAAACCCTTGGGGGTACCTCCCTTCAAAGCAATATTTTGA
Source organism: Cantharis rufa (assembly GCA_947369205.1). Lineage (NCBI taxonomy): Eukaryota > Metazoa > Arthropoda > Insecta > Coleoptera > Cantharidae > Cantharis > Cantharis rufa. The sequence goes on from OX376303.1 coordinate 12,562,008, forward strand.
ATTTCTGATTTCAAACGGCCATAGCTCCGATATTATTGATTTTTTAAGCTAATAGGATTAGAACTTTTTTAAAGATCATTTGCTTATCTACAAATTAGATTATAATCTCTTAACATCTAGAATCAACGCATTTCGAGTTATAAATTAAATTAAGAGAAAAAATGTTTAAAAAAATTCAGGTTTTATTTTTTTTACTTTTCTTGCGAACCCCGTATCCCTTAAACGAAACGTCTTAGAAAAAAACTGACGGCCTAAATCGGGTAGGAAATTTAATGGGAAACAACTTTGGTCAAATAAATTTTTTTAGGAAACCAACCGTTTTCACAGAAATTCTGAAAATAATGAACAAGGTGTAGGTAAAAGAAATAAATTGCAAAAATTGCTTTAAACCCCCCAAGAGTTTGGACTTGGACAAAAATTTTATTTGAAAATTTATCTTGGAAAAGTGTCCTTTATCACCACCTCCACGATCACGAGGACACCCTGTATGTTGTGTAATTTAATTTACATTAAAAATTTGTCGTTTGAAATTACTGCAGTAATAAATTACAAAAAATTTCACGAAATTGTCGTTGGTAAATTTATAAGTCTTCTTAGGGACTAGAAGAGGCTCAACTAGAAGGTTTCACGCTATCGGGCCAATTTGACCTTATAGTCGGCAATTGAGGTGGTTGCCCGGCGACATTATGAGATATTACATTGTTTTGCGTCAGTAATTTTAGGATTAATTTTTTAATTTCTTCGTAAACGATATGTGAGTCGGAGTGGTGTGGAATATTTTCCAAAGTCGATAACTGAATAATTCCTCAGTTTGGGCATGTGGATAGAGCCTGACGAGTGGCGATTGCGATTTTTATAATAGTAGTTTGTAATAAATTGAACTGAAACTCAACGAATACTTACAATCAATTTGTCTTTATATCATTAGGTAATTTATAACATATTTAATAACATCTGTTTCGTATATGGTATAACTGGTTCGTTGTTAAAACATGAACTTTGCAGTATAGAATTTATAAAGAAAAAGACTACGTACTTTATTAAGGAAGCAGGACACGAAGTGCCTCCACAAATTAAAACATTTTCTATTAACATTATATGGTAATAGTAGATGTAAATTACAAATATAAACATTAAATTTTGAGAATTATTTAAAAATACGCGCAAAAATGTGCAAAAACTAAATGCGAGTATTCGATTGGCTGTTATAAACGAGTACTCCTACACTCGGGGCGCTTTTATCTTACTGAAGTATTTTTTTCGTGAAAATTGTACTCAAAAATAGAAGAAGAACGGTATATATTTGAACTATTTCACTCTTTAAAAACATATCTGAAGCGGCTCCAGCTCGAAAATTACAGATCTAGAAAGACCTAAATTTGCGAGCAGTTTTACTAATTAGTTTTAAAACATTCTTGAAGTAGGTCCAACTTAAAAATTACGAATCTAAAATTAAATTAAATACATTTATATGTTGGTTAGCAATAACACGGCTAGAAGTCAACTGTGGGTTGCACCGTCCACTAAAATAATCGTTGCACTTATTTACGTTAAACACACCCACCGTCAAAAGAATGAGAAATTTACTGACTTTTATGTACAAAATCGAAACTTTAAAATCGATTATTTCGAAATTTAAAGGAAAAATTTATGTTGATCCGCATTGTAATGTCGCTTTTCAAATCCAACAACAATTTTTTTGGTATCTATGTGTATTATATAAAAAAAACCTGTGAGAATATTTAACTAATACTCAATTATTAATATATTATTTTATTTATTTCAAAATTTTCTAAAAATATTCTAAAAGATATTGATGAATTCATGATGTGTCTACTGTTCAATGGTAGATGATATTATTTGTACTCTTTCCTGGTTGGCAGGATTATTCTAAGTAGTAATTTGCAATAACATAATTACAGTGCAACCTCGATAATCCGGACTAATTAAAACCGCGGTCATCCGGATTAATAAATAATTCGGATTACTGAAGCGACAGTTCTTTTTGAAAAAAGAAACATTTAATACAAAGCAACTAGAAAATAGTACATTAATAAAAATTATTTAAAACAGAAGCATATACTTATTAAATTTTATATCATTATGTAATAGATATTTTCCATACAAGTTAGGAAAACTAAGATTTTTCCATTCAAGACCAAGTTTTACGATCGAGTTTTACAATCAAAGATAGTACCAAAGATTGTACTATTTTTCCGCACTAGTGCGGAAAAGTAGTACTTTTCCACCTTTTTTCTGAATATCAGAAAGTAACACTTTTTGAAACATAATTAGAAAAAGTAATTTGTAATTTTTTTTGCTTGATCTTTTTCTGGTTCATTATGAAAGCCGTTTTTTTTAATCTTTGAAATACCAAGAACATCATGTAGTGGGATATTTGTTTCTTCTACCTACTGTTTACACAAATTGAAATTTTTAACTGCCTCGTCATTCTTAACAATGTGGTTTGTATTATTGAACCCCTCCCTGGTGGAAATATTTCTCTGAAAAAGTAAAACAAAGTCTGCAGAAGTCTTACAAACTCTGAGAAACTCTGCAAAAGTCTAATTCAAAGTTTTCAGAAAAATATTTCCACCAGGAACGCTAGACCTTCATTGTCACTATCATGATGTTCGTCTGTAGCATCTATGTCTTCCAGTGGTAACAAATAATCTTCATCACTTTCAAGCCAGTTAGGTACTTATTTTCACGTTCGTGAGATTTTTCTCAGTGAGAAGATTGAGCATAATATATGAAATATCTGTTAAATATTTATGAATTAACAAAAAAAAAACTGAACAGAAAAACATACTACGTAACAAGCTAAGCAAATATTAATCCTCAGACGCGATATGTAACAGATACGATACGGGGGGTTTACAATTATTACAAACGCAGATTCGGATTACCGAGTTCTGTCAAATCCGGATTATAAAGTACACAAGGCAATTGAAATGCTTGGCCGGATTACTGCAGAATCCGGTGTAATGAAGGTTCGGATTATCGAGGTCGCACTGTATTAACTAATAAGATAACTATGTTTTGCCAGGGAAGTAAAAATTTTGAAAAAACCCAATGAACGTTTGGTTGACTTTAGCTCATAAGTCATAACCTATTATTATTTGGATAATTTCGTTCTGAAAAGCTCTTATAATTTGTTAAAGAAAAATAAAATAATTTAATTTTGGTATAAATTTATTTTTTTATTTTTGTGTTCTTTGTGTTTTATAAAAAAAGATCCAAATGGAGTAACCCGCTTTGATTTTTTTCTGATTAAGATGGTTTACCTTAAGCGTCTTGTGATAAAAAGCTTAAAAAGACAGGAAGTTATTAGAAAAGATTAATAATCTACTAGTAGTGTCGTACTGGAACGAGGTAAATAAGCCGTTTAATATGGTAAGTGCTTATATGTCCGAAGCTAAGGAACATTTGTCCAAAGAGCAATTAATATTAAATTTGTATAGTGTCATTTAGGGTAGGCTTTTGTTTGGCTTACAGGATTAACAACAAAGCTATGGTTTTGCTTAAATGTTCGACATTTATATATTCAAATAAAACCACTAAAAGGTAATTCTCTCTGTCTGTGAGATAACAATAAATAATTAAAGTCACAAAGGTTAGTTTTTCCAGTAAATTAGTCTGTATAAAAATTCAAAACTTTTACGACAAATTCGTGTTGAAACATATAGATGCATTTTACAAGGTGTAATCGAATTGCACGTTAGTATAATAAAAACGTTATGGCCATTGTTTGAAAAACTTCAAATAGGAATCGTCGTTAATATTTTTTCTTCGAATATTTTACGGCGCGTTAGTGAGCAAGTCAGGACCTGTGCTATTTAATTAAACTGGCGTAAATGCAGTTGCTTCCTTGCTGCGAGTTGTAATAATTTTCGCCGAAGCGTAATTATGCAATAAATACAAAATAATTAAGCTTTCCGACCGTTAGTGTTGGAATAAATTGAGGCAAATGTATTGTTTTTGATACAACATCGTAGGAGGACTTTATGTTAATCATCCATTTTCTTGTGTGGTATCGCAATAACGATGAAGATGTGAGTTGGTCGCTTGGATGCCATCGAAGCCACTTTATATAAGAAGAAATGTTATTTATCGAGTCTGGTCTACCTGACGATACCTTCAATTATGGTAACCCGTAATTTTCGAAACCCTAATTGCTAAAATGTGTAACGAATTTTCATCACTTGTCAAAAATTTGAAATTTACGACCAATCAAATTTAAATAACGTGTATGGCGCGAAGAGAAAATAAAGAAAAACCGTAATTCGAATGGAAGCCCACTCGAAAGCAAATGATCAAAATTTTTATGCAATAATTGTAAGTGCGATATAATTAGTTTGTGCCGTCGATCTGTGATTTGAAAGAAGATAAAGCAATAAACCCCATGTACTTAAAACATAAACCAATTTTATATTATGAATAATTCATAGACAGATAGCAGCTACTTGGTGTACCGACACAATACCCTCTGATTGATCGTTCTGCTTATACATAATTTATATTAAATTAGCTTAATTTGCATTTCAATCTTTTAACTTCTTTCTACCCAGTTTACCGAATCTGCAATATAGTACGGAGGTATACTTAATTTATTCGTTTAACTCCCCTTCGCCAACAGAAATCTCTTTATCTTCGAGGAACTCCAATTTATTGATTAAAAATTGATTTCAATATTCCAACTGCAACAAAGGGATTCTTTTAATTACGCAAATTGATTACAAGATAACGGTGTGACAGTGACGTTACAAAAAGAGAAACTTTAGGTAGTTAATCTTCCTGCAGATAGTGGCGGTAACAATAGTTGAAGCTTATGTTTTGCAAATCTCTGTCGGCACATCAAGATCACGGGGTTGTAGAATTATGCATTTCGGTACAAAAGCCTCTTTGTCCTACTGTCAACGCGTTCTTATTATTATTCAGAGCATAATTTTGCGATTTGCGGTGGCAGTTTACTGCAGGCTGATTCTGAATGTGCTGTAGTCTCGACATTTATTTTATCACTCAGAATTCGCAGCTTTCTTTTTATTCTACTTGTTAAGCATAATTTTATTTATATCATAAAATTTATTTTCTGTTCCACCTATGAACGCAATGTTATTTTAGAATCGACCAATTAGTTTTGACTTTTAAGAAACTTGAAACGCAACCGACGTAAAATTAAAAAAAATCTATCTGCTGGTGGTTCGTATACACAGGACACTATTTTATCGGTTTAGCTTCTTTTTTGGGCAGCTCCTTATTTTAAATTCCTATAGCAGCGTAAAGCTTTAAAAATAGTTCGCTTTTTGGAAGATACCAGCAATGCAATATAAGAAACTATTTTATTTATTATCTTTCTTGGGCATTCGTGCGATAACCAGACATCGGCTTTTGGAAGTCTTTCAGTTTGTGAAAATATTGCTGGATAATAAATATTTTCATTCATGAATACTTCGAATAGTGGTTGGTCTAATCTCGTCGTGATTTTATTGTTTGCTGTCTCTATTCATTACTTTCGTAAAGAAATTTTTTATTTCTTTTATTAATAGGGTTATTTTCACTATCATATACAATTAATTGTAACGAACATTTTGGAGGAATTATAAAGTGTATATCTGGAATACTCTATTACAATACCACCGGAGGTCAAGCTTTTCATAATCTTTCCCCTCTTTTAGTTCTTTATTTAAGGGATGTTTTCCATTAATTCGTAATTATTGACAAATCTATGAGGGACGGAGCCAAGTTATAACTTGTATTTTAGTGTAAGGGTAGCCAACATACTGTAATGTAAAGCGATTGCTTTACAAGATGCCACTTGATGTCGTAGATCTAATTGCACAGTTAGTTAGCTAGCTAGATTTAAACCGCAGTTCTGAAAACATGTGAGTAGGTACTTCCAACAATATTGTAGGTTCATTGCTTTGCTATTCCTACTATTTGTTTATCATCGTCGATAAAAGACTATTATACTATTAACTTTGAAAAGCAATGCTTTGGCTAAATAGGCTTTTTTCGATATTAAAAGAAAATTGAACAGCAATTGTAAAAATCACACTTTTGTTAATTTTTTATTCAATATTGACGTCTAAGGCCCAGTTTTTCAATTGTTAGTTAACCCAAATTCAATGGTTAACTAGATTTCTGGTAACTAGAATCAGGTAGTCATAAACGCAGGTTAACCATTGAATTTGGGTTAACTAACGATTGAAAAACTGGGCCTAAGTTTGATTGACGTAAGGGTAAGAAAGTCTGTCTCTTTGGCTGTATTGTTACATGTTTTAAACTTAACCGATTCCGCCGATTTATAAAAGTTTCTTGGAAAGAATTTCTTTTAAAGTGAATTAATTAATTAACAATTAAATTGGGTATGGACACAAAAGTTTAATAATAAGTATACTGCATAATTCAAAAATTTTTTTTAAAAAGCACATAATATACATAGTCAAAAGTTTACTAGTGTTTTATTTTGTAATTAACAGCTTTTCTCTCAACGAAGGCTTGTAATCTTATTTATTTGTATATTTATGTTGATTATTTAATTTTTAATATTGTTATTTTGTAAATATGACCCCATGAATGAAAGATAAAATAAAAATCATGGTTAATAACCCAGGGGTCAAAAATATTCATTGGTATTTAAATAAACATCTGAATCGGCCTAAATAACCTTATGATTATCTTACTTGCTTCGCTGCTTTACGCCAATTAATAAAAGCAAAAATACCCTTATTTTTACTTTTTTTTACTTGCGTTAACAGGTCTCTGTTTCAAATCAAAATAAAAGGAATATCTATTTTCAAGTAAAGCTTATTTACACCTAAGTCAACCTAAATTAATTTCAATCTAACGTATAATCCATAAACGCACCAATTTCCAATATTTCCTCTCCTTTGAGTATATTTTCCTCTTAACCAATTTTAGCCATTTTTCCGGTTTGTAACAATGAAACAGTTAGAAAATACGTTAAGGTAACTGACAATGCAATGAATGGTGGAGTTGATGTGGCATTGGGTTGGACATACTGCACGATAACAGAATTGTCGCGGAACCACAAGAATCGTACACCCAGAAATACAACTAAGAAACGTCTGAAAAGAACGTACAGAAGGAGGAAAGAAAATATCAAGCAAGTTGCATGTAGGAAGTGGCTACAAATAATGGCAAGAAGATAAATGTAAATGGAGAGAAATATAAGAAACCTTCGTCTAGGAGTAGGTAGAAAGCAGATAAAATAAAGATGATACTAAAAAGTAATTCCTTCCTCAACATATTTATTTCAGGTTTCCCCCTTTTCTTGAATGAGAAAACAAAATTCATTTTTTAGTCTTTACTAATAATTGTCTATTGCACACCCTGATGTGACTTTTTGTCCATGGTTCATAAAAATGCTTGTTTACTGAGTAATGTTCGCTGGGTTCTTGTTTGATTCGGCGTCCTGGTCTGAGAATTAGTAAATGTAACACTTGATAAGTTTTCTCTGTTTATGTAGTCGTCATCATTATTAGAACCCTCATTTACACTGTTTGATACTTCTTCTTTGAAAGTACCACTATTTTCTTTATTCTTTCTTCAATTTCAACAAAAAATCTCCTTATGAGTTCTTCGGTTTCTTTGATAATAATACTGTCGCGTTTCAAAATCCTTTTTTCTTAATTTTGCGTTTTAAAATTTTATTTGTTGCATTTGAATTTTTAGTTTGGTTGTTTTATATGTGTGAATTTTATTTTGTAAATATTTTGTGATTTGTAAATTTTTTGAATGGTTGTTCGCGCCAAAAATTTTATGTTGGCGTAGAAATTTGTTGTAACTAGGCTTCTTGCCGTTCGCGTTGACCGGGGTAGTCTCTTTTTACGGAGGATCTCCGTAGTTTTGGAATTTTGAATCTCTTGTTGAGATTTTTTATTAATTATTTTAATGAATAAAAATTTTTGATTTGCTTTGATCTTTGAAAATCTTTGAAAAAAAAAATTGATGCTTTGAAAATTTTTGATTTTTGATTTGCTGTGTATAAATCTTTAATTAATTTGGATGATTTAAACGCAGTTGGATAGTGAGTGATTTGAAGGCAGGATAATATAAGTACAAGGCATGTGGTGTTGATACACACATTTGGCGAGCCGATACACAACACAAAAAATAATTTTCGTTATATGAAATTAATCTCTTCGATATTAAATTATTATTTTATATTTTGAGAGCTACGGGTCATTTCAATATATTTAACGCCAATTTACTGACACGAACACGTAAACATATTATTTTGATCCACATTTTAACGTTGAATTAACGTCTGTATTACGTGCATATTGACTGCAATTTTGAACTTCAAATCCTAAGAAAATTTTATATTTATAATTTTTGGGAACTGGGGGTATTCCATACCCCAAGACCCGCCGGTGCATACTTCCACGACGTATTGATGTTTTTGTTCTGAAAAAGTGAAAGATTGTTATAAACTTAATCACAGATCATGCACATTGCACACACACCCTCAGTCTCAAACCGGTGAGTTTAGGGGGTCCGGAATATTCTCCAGTACTCCAAATACGACATTTAATGGACAATTGAACATGGACAAATGGACAATTAATATTAAAAATCGAAGTGAAAACAAAATCATTTGCAATGGAAGGAAGAATACAAATTACGATTTACGGACCTGCCGAAAAGCAGATACTTGCCGGAGCACATCCGCCTTTTCATGTGGCTGCAACTTTACGGCACTACGCCGGTATTGGCTCTCGATAATATGTTCGAACAGATAGCTACTCGTTTCCCGGTGTAGACAGAAACGTGCGGTGTTGTTCAGGGTAGATCCGTGATTTGTCATTGTTGCTTAGTTATATAGCGCCCCGAGCGTAGCGCTTACTTGCTAAAAACATCCCGAATGTAGTTCCAACTCGTCAAAACATCTCCATACCCCGCTGCAACTCGGTGTAAAGTGAGCGGTAACTAGCAAGGGGTTCTACACGCACGATGTGTACTCGACAAAAACAATCCTTCCTGACGGCTATGCTTGAGTATATCTGAGCACACGGACCGGCAACAGAATGCCCGTGTAAAATTAGTGGACTAATCCCTATCTAAAATGCAAGTAAAATTTTGATTTTTAAATGTCGTTTTTTCTTAAACTAATTTATAATCCAATTTGAACTTTTTTAAATGCTTACAAAATTGTCCACTTAAGAAATCAATCGTAAGTATCATTAAAGCTCGCATGACTAACTTGCCATTGATACTTTTTTGTAATTACGGCCAAATAATCTGAAGATTTTTCAAATTTGAAATTAGTAACCTTGCCGGTTACTCAGTGAAGTAGAGTTACTAATTTAGGGAGTCTGTTATATATTTTTTTTTCTTTTTCTGTTAGGTTCTTGACTTGTGTTTTTAGCAACAGTAACCTCGGTGGCAACTAAAGTTATTATTAGTGCTGTGAGCATATTAATTGTTTTACATCCGAGGTAAATTGCTATACTTGTCTCAGATGTGGCTGTAACTTTAAGCCTAACCCTAGCTTTACGTTTCTTCCGAAACACGGAGACGATTATAAAAAATTTAAATTCTTCCTGGATTCGAACTGAGTATCTTAGTGTTAACAGTTATTCGGCTAACTATTATCATGGTAAATAACTACCCACTTTACACTATGACCTGAAAGAGTAAAGTAGCAGGTGACGATGCCGGGAGGGTACAAAAAATAATAGCTGAATATAATAATAATAAAAATAATTATTTTTTTAATGATTTTTTTATATTAATTAATAATTTCGGATAATATATTCCTAAAAAGAAATAATTAAATTGGATTACAGTTCCAGACCATTTTAAATAAATTATGTAACAAAATTCATCACGGGGCTGTACACATCTTTTTCAAATTTATAATCAATGTTTTAGCGAAGAAACCAGCGAGTCGAATGATCGAAAGAGGGTTACTTGGTTTCCATTACAAAGTTTTGGACAGTTACTATTTTTGCCTTGATTAAGTTTGCGGTTGCTTTATTGCTTTCATAATACAAAAATTTTTTCGTAATGCAAATTACATTTAATTACAAGATTAAGTAGATTTCGTTGCTATTATGTTAAAAAATATGTATAATACAGGTAGTACTAATGATTACTACTTTTCATTTCCTCTGGCTAATAAAGTGCAATTAAATTAATACTTTAATGAGCACCGCTTCTCGATAATTAATATGAAACCTTTACTCAAACTTAAAAATTGTGCATAACTTAAATATTAACATAAATAAACATCTAAAGTTGTCGGCTTACTAAAATTATAGTAATCTAAAGGAGAATCATAATGTGTTTGATATTACTTCCAATTAATTGCAGTAAATAACGCAAGGTAACCGTTCGGCATGTCTTATAGCCTGCAATTGGAAAGTCTTAAGTCCTCGTCTTTACCGAACATATTAACGACTTAACACCTACCTGTGTCGACAATCTCATATGTGTATCGTACAGCTAAGCGTGCCTGGAGCAACGTTTAATATAAAACCACTTACCAATCGCTAACTTGGCTGTAGGTAAAATTTAAACATATTTCATTTAAAAGCGATAAGAATGTTGTTACGTCAATATTAAGGTTATGAATTTAAATATTTGTAAACACGATATTTGTTTCCAAAAATAGTACAAAATTGTGTTGGCCATTCGATCCAAAAAGATTAACCTAAATCAGTCGGATGGTTATCTGGGCAACATTTTGTTTAGGTCCCTCCTAAACGACGGTCCCGACGCATACAACGGACGACTTATAACACATTATGCGAAGTCGTGTTCAAATTATTATTTTAGTAAAAGAAAACATGATAAGTTGATGTGTTGAAGAGCTAAATTAATATGCTTTACCCCGCTATCTCTTTTCCATCAAAGCAACTGGAAATGCAACGTGAAAACACAAATTACGAAATGAATTCGTTAGAATCGTGTAATGGCACGCGGTGAAAAGATTAGTGGGTTCACAAGCCCAGGTGTTAAAGTCAGGATATGTAAGGAAACTAATGGCTTACTGGATACTAAACAAACATTGACCTTTCTAAATTACATGAAGTATTCTCTCTCTGTGTACTCAATGTATTTATAATATCAACAAGAGTGACACCTATATAATTTAAAATTTTATCACGATATCGGTTTATACAAATATATTTAAATTAAGTCGTCGTTGGATAGCCTTTCTTTTGGGTTTTGGGAAGCACACCTCAGATAATATGTCACACCTTGCGAAAAATAAGAGATTTCGATGTAATTCTTCCATTATTTCGTGATTGAGAAACCCCGTGGATTAACATTGCTGTCTGAAAGCTCGGTGTGAAAGCTTCCTACAAACGACACCGCCTCTTGAGAGTTGAGAAATTTTCAAGTTGCACTACACCATTAAGGTATTATCAAACTGGAGCACAATAAATTTTGGGCAAACGTGTAATTTAAGATTAAAAATTTTTAAAATAAAACCCGTCTTAATTAGGACATCCTCATAAAACTTAGTGAAACGTCATGCGATATTGTACACAATATAAATATTGTTTATAGCTGATGAACTTGTTGTATATACTGATATCCCCACACAAAAGCATAAATACAAGACTGCAACTACAAAGTATTAATAAAATGGTAAGATATACGTGGGCACCACACGGTTACAAATTTATGGTGGTAATTTTTCTTTCTCTGCGTGCATTTTACATAGCAGTTTAATAAGAGAAATGGTTTGCCTTATATTACATCTTGTAAAGTTATTCCCTTAATTTTATACTTACTACCCATTTTGCCACAACATATAAAATTGATTTGAGTTTTCTGAAATTGGATGTAATTGCCTACATTTATTTTTCCGACTAAAAGACCATTTAAATTTAATTTACTCGGGTTTTGGTCCCGGCAAACGTAAATCATTCGTAAAAACGTGCTTTTAAATAATTTTTAATACATTTTTAACTTGTAATTAGTGTAATTTATTTACAAATTGTAAATTAAAATGAGAAAACTTTGTAACGAGTTTTCTACATTTTTTATTTGTAACCAATCTTTGATATTTAAACTACTTGGGTGGTAATTACAAAATTTATTTCGAGTCTCTTAAGAGAAATTTTAGTTTGAATTCAAAGCGGTAATTTGATTTTATATTCAATTAAAATTTTATTAACTTATCATTCAAGATATAATATCAAAATTGAAAACGCTTAAAAAGCATGGAGAAAGAGAAAAACAACAAATAATCCTTGGAACTCCCGCGTCTCATTTCAGACTTTCATCTTTGACGGGAGTCCTTCCCTGGTGGGTATGAAAAAGAAACTTAAGCAAACAATGTAATATTACAGCAAAAGCGAATGCCATTCATTTGTAAAGCTCCCACATCTTCAAATAACCAGATGGATTGATTTATCGCTTATCCTTTAATTACCATGATAAATAAAGAATAAAATTTTGAGAAATTATTTCCAATTGCATTGGATTGGAACGCGTTACAGATCAATTAAAGGGATGGTTCAGATTATAGTTATAAATAAATTGAAATAATTCTTCTAAATACAGTAATGAAGTCCGCAAATATAGTCGAAAACATTATAAAAGAATTATTATTACAATTTAATCAGAGAAAATCTCCCGATTTTTCCCATTATCACACTTTGTCGCAAAAACCTAGACCTCCCTTTAAATATTACATCACACATCTATGCACCGCTTCTCTTTTATTATTTATAATAATTAAGACTAAGAAAGAAAAGGTATCACTATTATTTTTATTTATTGATAATATATTATTTTATATTACTTTATCTTTCTATAGATAAACACATTTATAAAAATAAAACTTAAAAACCAGACTTTGATTCTTTTTTTCAGTATTCTTTGTTCTGTGGTTACTGATAATAAGCTAAAAACATCAGATATTTTATTTATTTTTTTATACCCAAAATTTATTTGGGCTATGCAAAAATTCAGATACAAGTGTAAAAAAAATTTTGAAAAATAAAGCCAAACACCTGATCTGTCTGATCAGTGTCGACAAGAAAATCAAAAATTAAATTAACGAAGAAATAATTTTGGTTGAAAATTGAGAGCCTTCGAAAAACAACAGCGACATCCTTTAACTTGAATAAATTTTAATTATCAAATAGGAGTAATCATTACGACGTTTTCAATAATATGATTGTTTCAAAATTCAGGAAATATTCTTTATTTTATTTATTTTTAAAATTTCTTAAATTAAATTAATGAAAGCCAAATTCGTTTACCGAAACAGTCGTGCGGTTAAGTAGCAGATTTCTACACGGTCAATGTAATTATTGCTATTGCTCGAATTATAAGAAGTATTAGAAAAATTGTTTTGAAAATTGAAAACAAAACTAAATTATTTTTTCTAATTTTTAAACATACCCCTTTCTCACCCTTTTCTTCCACAGATACAGATTTTTGGTACTAAAATTATTGTAAAATAATTAAGTAAATAAAAATTGAAAAATTGACGATAATAAGCTAAAGACATCAGATATTTTATTTATTTTTTTATACCCAAAACTTATTTGGGCTGTGCAAAAATTCAAAATAAATTTTAACATAAATTTGGAAAAATAAAGCCGAACACCTGATCTGTCTGATCAGTGTCGACAAGAAAATCAAAAATTAAATTAACGAAGAAATAATTTTGGTTGAAAATTGAGAGACTTCGAAAAACAACAGCGACATCCTTTATTAACTTTAATAAATTTTAATTATCAAATAGGAGTAATCATTACGACGTTTTCAACGGCTTTTAATATAGCGGTTCTCAACCTTTAGATTCTTGACGAATCGAATAATATGATTGTTTCTAAATTCAAGAAATATGCTTTATTTTATTTATTTTTAAAACTTCTTAAATTAAATTAATGAAAGCCTAATTCGTTTACCGAAGCAGTCGTGTGGTTAAGTAGCAGATTTCTACCCGGTCAATGTAATTATTGCTATTGCTCGAGTTATAAGAGGTATTAGAAAAATTACAATACAACAATATAATATAATTTCCATTTTTTTTTAATTTTGAATTTTGGACTTGTGAATTTTGATTCTTTTTATTTTTTTGAGAGTCCGATTTTAATTTTGTGAATAACTATTTTAATTTTTATTTTTTGGGATAGAATTTTGATTTTGTAAATAATTTATTATTTACAAAATCAAAATTTTGAATAATCATTCGCGCCAAAAAATTGTAAGTTGGCACAAAAATTTTGATTAAAAATGCTTTTGCCAGTTCCGTCAAGGTGGACGGATGCGTTTTGCGGAAGTCTCCGCTGATTTTGTTTTATATTGCATCTCTGATTTGAGATTATGTCATAATTGTGAGAATAAATGATTTTGAATTCGTAAGTACAATTTTGTTATAATTTGAATTGTTTTTGTCCCAATTTGGACGAATTTTTGGATGATTTTTTGGAACGATTTTGAAGAGTCAATTTTTGGAATAACCGGCGTTCAGTTAAGGAATGGTTTAATTGTTTTAAAAATTAATTATTGAACATTAAATTGAAGGCGATGTGAAGCAGTTGCGATAGCGAGGCGTATGGTCGGCGTATCACCACATTTAATATTTTCATTTTATATCTGAAATTGTATTGGAAATAAATTTAAATAATTTGGATTTTGGTTTGTTATACAAATATAATTAAAATTTGGAATTAGAAAATTACACTTCATCTGGCATCCCAAAACGTGGAGCTTCCGGATCATTAAACCCATTCCTGAGAAGTCTTGCTTCCGACTTTATAAGCTAACTGGCAAAGTTAAGGCCGAAAAGGAAGTGGAATTTAAAAAATTCTAACGTTCCACGACAATATTTTTATTTTTTTCCATTTATAATCAAATATATATTTTAGGGTTTATTATAATATAAAGTTGTTTATTCGATTCCCGAGAGAATTTAATAGTAAATTTGCCTTACTGAGCTTCGAAAATTACCTGTTACTGAGCGTACAGCTAAGAGCAAGTGCTAACGAGCTTTTTTAAAGCTGTAAAGCGAATTTCGAATAATTTCTGCAGTAGAGATGAGTTTTAATTTTAAAATGCAGTTCAAACAACAGTGTGTTTAATGTAAAAAACCACATTTAATATTCAGTCGAAAATCATATTTAAAAATTTTAAAAAAAAATTTTAAAAAACTTACTGTTGCGGGATAATAATATTTTTATAAAAATAAAATTTTTGTTGTTGTTTCAGGTTGTTCTATATTTTTCCAAAATATTTTTATTTTTAAATTAAAAATATTAAAATTAAAAAATAATGCAAAAAATCCCGATAAATCATTTTTATAGTTAACCTCCCGGGATGTTTAAAATATTAAAACAGAATATTGCAAAACAAAAATGATAACCGGTTAGTAATTTTTTACTTTGATATTATAACTTGAAATATTAAATATTTATTGGCAAAAATGTCGAACTTAGTTACTGGATGTTACAATATAAATTTGAAATAAAGAATACATAAAAATAAAAGTTCAAATTAAGTTTGACAAAACTACAAGCTGACTTTTACCTCTTGCAAAAAATAATATAATATACAAAATACAATAATTCAAAAGCTTCTCATTTATAATTTATAATTTTTTTGTAGTTAAGTAAATACAGTAATAAAGCAAAAAAACATATTAAATAATTTACAAATGTAGATTTCTACAAAGAGGGCGTTCAATAATTATAATTTTTTAATTAGCTCTAGCTTTTTAGTCCCTTTCTTATCCCCCCTCCCCGTTTTCCGATGTTTGTTATGTGATTCTGCAAGATATGGTAAAAATCCAAAAATTTTTGAGAAAATTATTAAATGAAGCTTATTTTATACCCCACAGATAACTCAAGCTTAAATATAATTTTGAATCTGCAGTCTAAAAATTTTAAAATTAAGCCTTAATTTTGGTCCGAGATAAAATTACATTTCGGGTCATGATTTTGTAATATAAACATTGCAGATAATATCCTCGATTGACTTACCCGATTTATTTTTCGTAGCCTTCTCATCTGTCTGGAGGGTGCATAATCAGGGCTGGAATAGGTGTAGGTGAATAGATTTGCATTATGATATCTAATTAATTATGCTGCTATATTTTAAATTCAATTTAAGATAAACGATTTCATCTATGCAACTTGGAAGAATTTTTAATCGAGATAAAAATAATTAAAATTAAATGTGACTATCTATTGAGATAATCTTTAAAATATTAACAATAATTAACACGAAAGGGGAACTCCCTATTTTACCTGAATTTTCGTAATGCAATCTGAAAAAGAAATACTTAATGTAGATTTAATGATAAATCAATTCGGAATTTGGCCGTAAATTTTGAAAAAAGAAACTTAAATAGCGGTAGCATCGTTAGCATAAAGGCGTAGGCTCTACAAGAAGTTTGATCAAGATAAGCTTATTATAAAACCAGTCTTTATTACTTACAAAAAATTTACTCTTCGTAAGAATTTAACAAGGCTCTCATAATAATAATTGTTATATAAAGCTATTTAACAAATTAATATTTTAATTTACGCCCAAAGCGTGTACCTACTTACGAATAATCTTAAAAATGAAGCATGTAAAATAATTCATAATTTTGTTCCATATATGTTTATCTTTACAGTCTTACTATAATTATTATACGAGGAGGATGCTAGGGGACATTCTCGTGGGATCTTATAATAGGGTACACCACAGTAGTAATTTACCTTATCTACACAACAACTCCGCCAACCACCTAATAACTTAAAATATAAAATGTATTACACAAAACTACCTTATTTTTCCTTCCTTATCTGCGCCGTTAATTTAATTCTTGTTTATTACATTAGAAACTGTTAATTGTTAATTGCAACTTCAATATTCTCTCTCGGCAGTTTTATCACTTATCCAATCTTAATACATATAATGATGAGTAATTATATTTTTTAAATTCCACTATAGATATCATCAAATATTTAGATAGCTAGCTAGATGTTTATGTATCAAAATCTAGATGTTATAGTGTCTTCGTCATCCTCGAGATATTGATTTTTAAATTACTTAACGATTACGAAAAACTGGTTTCCAAAATTTAATTTGTTAATTACACATGTCGAGCGGAAATTTAATTTAAAAATTAATTTTGTTGCAGCTTGCGATTGTCATCCAATTGGTGCGTCCGGAAAAACTTGTCAACAAGCTACGGGACAGTGTCCATGTAAAGATGGTGTAACTGGAATTACGTGTAACCGCTGTGCACGAGGATACCAACAGAGTCGTTCCCATATCGCACCTTGTATTAGTGAGTTTTTTTACACATTTAATAAATGTTCAGGAAGTTTTGTGTTTCACACTTTCATTTATCAGTTTCATTTTTCATTCGACACTGCTTCGATGCACATGACTGCGGCGCACTTAATTTATTCCGGTCTTGCTAAAATACTAAGTTAGCGTAGTGTTGCAGGTACAATAAATTGGTGGAAAAAAACGTCGTTTTAAAATTAACATGTTCGTTTTGAAATTTATTGCCAGCAACAGGCTGGCAATAATCAGTCAAATTTTAAAAGTTCCAGTTGAAGTAAGGATTCAGGTTGTGGACGTCGGATATTTTGATAAAAGCAAGTCACTGTAGAGTTAATCGTTGCATCCTCTTATTGATTTATGAAAAAAAGTTTTTTTTAAATGAAAAAAAAAAGAAGAAAAAAAGTAGAATAAAATATTTTAATATATACATAGTAGAATATAAATCAAGGTAGTTGGTTGGTGATTTTGAGATCGTGCGTGCACAGCTGCAATATAAAATCACCATATGAAATGGTTATTCAATTAAAATTAGCAAATGATTTTCTTTAAATAAATTACACCCTTAATTTGAGGAAGAAAACATCACGATATATTGACGTGAAATTTATAAAAGTTTCAAGGGCTAATTAATTTTTAATTCTTATATCTTTCAAAATTTCAATTTTGATTTTCTTGAGGTGTGGCTAATTACAATGCATGAGACTCTTTATTTTAAAATTTGTAGTAAATTCTCTCAATTTATTATTTTAATTTATTCTATTTTAGTAATTAATTAGATTTTAGTTTCTTTTTTAAAATTGGAATTTTCAATATTTTTCATTTTAACCTCGACTTCAAGTTTGCGATTTACAATATTTTTAAAACCTAATTGACAATTTCTTAAATTATTCATTTAAATTTTTGTAATTTTTTTCTTCTGATTACATTTTATTGTTAATCAAAATTTTTACCTGCTTACTTTTTAAAATATATAAATTATGCTTTTGACGGTTTGGGTTTTAAATTTTCCTTTTTACCTTTTGGTTTTACATTTTCCACAATGTTTACTTTATACTTTACTTTATTATTTTTTTTCAATGTTATTTTAATTAATTTATCGAAGGGGAATTGAATATTTCTTTCCGACTGCCATTTAACGTTTTCGATCCTTTAACAATCAATTTCTTTTTTCATAAACATAATTACAAAAACTTTGATAAAACTAAATTGCTAAAACCTAAATTAGTATCGCGAAAATTTTACAATAATTTACGATATTTATTTGTTTCTACCATAAAATTTTGTTAAAATTCTTTTTGTTTTTTTTTATTTTCTTTCCAATTTTTTTCAAATTTTGTTCTAATTTAAAAAATCCTTTGTTTTACATTTTTATTGTTTTCGTCCAATTTTTAATTGAATTTTCTTGAATTCAGTCTTAACCCTCTCAATTTTGACTACACAATGACGTTTATAGAAATATGTCAGTATTATACTGAAGAGGAACTGGAACTGAAGAGGAATAGTGCATTAATATGTTAAAATCTTCCATTTAACACAAAACGTTTAACATTTTCCTTGAAGCAAATAATGCAAAACTGAGCTCGACAGCCATAACAGCTATAACTTATAGGTGGGGTCCGGATTTATAGGCAATAAAAAACTTGAAAATATGCTCTAAAAACTTCAAAATAAGTACTTACTAAATATGCGCAAACATTTTTTATTGTGTCTCAAAATTCCGGATTGCAATTGGTGCAAATAATGAAATTAACTACTTTTGTTATAAGTTCAGTTAGTGTTGAACTGTGGCTACAGCGAGAGTACATCCTTAGAAATAAAATAATATACAAATAAAAATAAATTAATCAAAATAAAAAAAAAATAAAAAACATCTACGACTATAGAAGTTTCAGTTTTCCCGCAATCTTATGTGGATGAGGCTCACTTCAGTTTTTGAATATTTTATTTATGTATTTATTTTCTACTATTCTTGTCCGGTAAAGTTAGTATAAGTTGACCTTATATAGTAATCTTAATTCCAATGGGTTTTCAATTTGGATATGTTGATGAATTCTATCGGCACTACCTATATAATTTAAAAATTTAGTATAATACAGGGCGTTACAAATTTTAACGTTAACAAATAAAAACGTATTTAATTATATGCCAACATAAGTAAATCACCATTTATAGACAACAAACCGCTAAATATGCACTTAAACTCAAAATATGCATTTATAGGCAAAATAAAAACTACATAAAATGACTCAGAAAAGCGTAAAACATGTGCCTGTACATTAAAAAAAATGCCTAAAAATCCGATCTCTACATAATATACAGTAGCAGTCATGAGAATTGCATCGGTAATTATTTCCGAATTAATGTAACAATTCGCAATGAAATTTCAATAACCGTACACAATATAAACACAATACGCATACAAAGCTAGATTTGCAAACCGGGGGGTCTGGGTGGTATGAAATACCTTCCACTACACCAGAGATTGTGCGAAAAAAAAAAATATGTAATTGAACATATGGGTTTCAAATCAGAAATCTAACTTCTAAAATCCTAAAATCTAAGATTTCTGATTTAAAATTCAATAACACGTTTTCTTTCTTTGAACACAATCACTATTGAGCTGGGGAGAATTCCATACCTCCCCTCCCCCAAACTCCCCGATTTAAGGGTCTAGGATTTTTGCCCGGAGCGTTTCGTTGCCGCCGTTTTGCCGCAGCCGTTTCGACACGGACCCGTTTGGACGCAAAGATTTTAGACCTAAGACTTATTAGCCGCAATCTTTTTCGACCCAGGACCTATTAACCGCGGCCCTTTTCGTCACAGAACCTATTAACAGCGATATTTTTTGACACGAGAATTATTAGCCGCGATATATATAAGTACAGTAGCAGTCATGGAAATGGCATCGCTG
The DNA here is from genome assembly GCA_947369205.1 of Cantharis rufa. Taxonomy (NCBI): domain Eukaryota; kingdom Metazoa; phylum Arthropoda; class Insecta; order Coleoptera; family Cantharidae; genus Cantharis; species Cantharis rufa. The sequence continues at coordinate 12,582,196 of OX376303.1, forward strand.
AATATTTCCGAATTAAAATAACAATTTCCAATAAAATTTCAATAACCGTACACAATATAAGCACAATACGTACACAAAGCTAAGTTTTTTTAACCGGTGGGTCTGGGGGGAATGGAATACCCTCCAGTACACCAGAGATTATGCGAAAAAATGTGTTATTGATGTTATAAGTTTCAGTATAAACACAATACGCACATAAAACTATGTTTTTAAACCGGGGGGTCTGGGGGTTATGGAATACCCTCCAGTACACCAAAGATTGTGGGTAAAAAGTGTTATTGAGCTTATAAATTTCAAACCGAAAATCTCATTTCTAAAAATTTAAAATTTCTGATTTGAAATTTAATAACGCATTTTCTTTTTTTAAACAGAATCACTAATGTGTATTCCATAATGGGTATTCCATACCCCCCAGACCCCCCGGTTTGGAAAACCTGACATTGTGAATGTGTTCAAAAAAGAAAATGTATTTTTGAACTTATGAGTTTCAAAGAAAAAATTTAACTTTTTATTTTATTTCAATTCCAATTTTCATGATCGCTACTGTAGATTTATTTTACTCTAAAAAATAAAATAAAATGAAAATGGATGAATGGAAATTTTGTCAAGATTTTGTTTTTAAATTTGTAATAATAAATTTATTATTGACTAATCTATTACTGATGTTCTCAAGTTGTTTTTAAAATTATAAACAATACATTATTTTATTTGCAATTTTGCGGCAAACAGTCTTGCGTCGAAATATCTTGCGGCGAATTTATTTTGCGCTCAACAGTACTGCGGCAAATTGTCCATGCCACCAATAAGTTTTGCGGCAAAGCGGCTTTGCGACGAACTGGCTGCGGTGATCTGACTGAGGCGAAACGCTTACGGCAGAACGCTCGCGGCGAACTGGCCCATTCCCCCGATTTGAAAACTTAGCTTTCAAAACAAAAGTATTTTTGAGTTTATGAGTTCCAAACTAAAAATTTAACTTTTTATCTATTTTTGTTCTATTTTCCATTCTTTATTATTAAGAATATAACATACTTAAAAATCTATTTTATAATTCGGGAATAATAATGCAATTTCCATGACCGCTACTGTAAGTAAGCCCGACGTAAAAATTTACGAACATTTTAAGGGCTAAAATATTGGCGCAATATTGAAAATCAATATTGGATGGACGTTGGCAGTTAATACCGGCCATCAAAATTTGCCCATTATTGCACCAATCCACAGCCAATATTAAGGCTATATTGATTACTGATATTAGTTATGTATTCTTTTCACCTATTTTAAGTGAGATTGTACTGAGATACTCAGGTACTCAGTTAAATGGGTGTTTTTTTACCGTTTCAACAAATGTGCCGTGCCGTGCCGAACTGAGTTTTAACTGAGTAAATCACCTCCCACCCTAACTTAACTAATCTTGCTTTTTCGAAGTGTTACAACTGAGTACGAACTGAGCTAAATTGGGAAATAGCCCGGATTGGTCGGTTTAAAAAGGTTAACGCCTCATTTGTTTTTGTGGAGGTTATGGTTATAGTAAACATTGTCACGTTTGTGTTATGTTGAGGTTAAGTTGATAGTAAACATTGGTAAATATGATTTGGTTGGTAAATAATTTTTGTATCATGGTTGGTGGTGTACTTTTGTTGTTCTTTTCACCTTATGTTTTTCTCGCTTTGACTCAGTTAATACCTGTTCGGCTCAGCTCACTTCGTCTCAGTTGTGTACCTGAGATGGAAATAAAATAGGTGAAAAGAATACAGCTATTGGCGCAATATTGGTTACATGGATTAGCTAAGTTAAATTGTGAATAATTGTAATGCACGAAACCCTTCATTTGATGTTTTGTAAAAAAAAATGTAAAATCAGATTTTTAATGAAAAAATATTTATATAATTTTTTTTTACAGTGTTTTTAGTATTTTTAGGTTTTTAGAGTTAAAATAAAAAAAATTTTGACAAAAAATTATTAAAGTATTAAATTTTCTATTAATTTGAATAAATTTTCCATTAAAATATGGAAAACAGAAGATAAAAATAATAGTATATTACATGCCGAGGTGGAAAATGCTTCATTACAGCCGAGCGCTAGGTTAGTTGACTGACGCGCGAAGCGCCGAAGTCTACTATAAGCGTGACGCTGGAATGAAGCTTGACACCGAGGTATGTATACTATTTTATTCACAATCAGATGGTAAATAACAAATAATTAAAATTTGTATTAAATTATACGCTGCTTTTCACTTTATTTCATTTTTGAAAAGAAAAAATAGTTTATCAGGTTGGTATAAAAAATAAGCAAATTGCTGTTTATGTCAAACAAAATGATGGTAAATATTTGAAATTGTACTTTAATTATTCGGGGTAAATTAACAATATTGTTATAAAACTTACATTTTTAAAGTAACTAAAATAAAATTAGATTAGTTAGCTTGCACTAAATTTGCACTTGACATTATTTGACATAATTTTAATTAATTTGACGCACATTATTTGTTAGTTTCTTTTCTTGCCATCATGCGACTTTGCAGGTCGGGAAGTGATCACTTCCCGACCTGAGGTAGGTTGGGAAGTAAAACAAAATAGCTCTGATTGGTTGGCAAGTGAAAGTAAACAATAAACTGCTTCCCAACTTTTTAAAAATCAGGAATGTATCGATTACTAACCGATTGTGAATAAATACATTTGCCGTAGAGCGGAAAATCATAAAAAGGAATGCAACAAAAATTCTAATCCTATAATTAAGTGCAACAAAAAGAGAAAAAATAAATTTGAAAATTCTAGATAAATAAAAAAAAGAAGTTGATGAATTGGTAAGTCTGTTCTTACTCGATTAATAACAAAGTTTAGATTATTTATCTCTAATATTTTAGTGTTTTATTTTGAGTAGTTATTAATTATTATCCAGGGATAATTTTTCATTAACAAAACTGGTTTTGCATTTCCGGGAGTAGAGCAAGCAAAACGCAAAAAACCACTTTACTGTTTTATTTTATCTGTCGCTGTTGTGTAAGTTTTGGCGGTTGTTACGATGCGATGGCTTGTTAACCGTTCTCCGGCAAAAACTAATTTAAGACTCCAGAAGTAAAATTATCAAGCTAGCGTTCAAAATATTGCATTATTTAATGTTTCCTCTAGGAGACTGACTACCTAAACTGCAATAGTTAATGTAATTTATCAAATTTCTGAATGGAAACGTTCCCTAGAACGTGTAAAAATCTGCCAGTTAATTTTGGCATTAGTTAACTAATGCAATTTCTACAAATACATATGTTTGTTCATTTTTCTATTCTTTTTATATTTGATTTTGAAAATAGTTTTCTTTTAGACAGCCCTGGTTTTTTTACAATGTGGGCTGACATGTGCAAAGAAAGTGAGGGACTAAATCGAAAAAGGAAAAAATGTATCAAAATCACCATAAGCAGCAACCATTTGAAATGACTTGCTTTTATCAAAACGTGAAAGATCGAGCCGATTTTCTGTTAATATAATTATTCCTTTTCTGTTTGTACCGACTAAGGTCCTTCATCGATCCAATAAAACCACTCCTGATGTTAGATTAATGTCTGTGGTAAACTATTTGTCTACATTTTTGGGACCTACCAAATAATATAAGATTGATTTGGACATTTAATGATTTAAAAAGTCATTGTATTCAATTGTTGATCCATTTTTTAAGATAAGGAATAAATTGCATCTTTAATAATTTGAAGATAGCAGTTAGTTTAAAACGAATGTGTGCCACTCCTTTTACGAACTTGAACATTATTTACACATACATTAATTTGTAATAAAATATGACTTATATTGTGTGTGTTTTTGCTTCACTTCCATAGATAATTTAACGCGACAGATAAATCTACCCTTTATTGTTCGACGGTTATGTTTACTAGTACCTCACTTGAACATTATTTTAAGCCATTAAATATTAATAAACCAATAAAATATTCGAAAGCTGCATATAAAAAAAGGAATAAAACCACATTTTTAAAAACAACTCGCTTCTCTACTTTATCCAGATTATCTCCAATAAAACCAAATGTACCTACTACACTTCTTGCACATCCAAGACGGAAAATTACGAAAATGTAGTCATAAATTTGGCGTTATATTTTAAAGAAAACAGGAAACTTGTATTATAAACCGTTTGAAAGTATGTGATAATTTTCTACGAGTATAATCTCGATGTTCTCAACTTGTAAAATTTGGTATGAAACGAGCGATTTCGGTGGCGTAATTTAAGTAAATATAAGGGTGTTCTGTTGAGATAGTAAATGAAATGTGTTTGTAAGCTTATCAGCTTGTACCTACTTAGATGCTATATAATTACTTACACGATAATAAACTTTAACGTGAAAATCTTTACGGAAATAAATTAACCATAATTTTGTCTTTTATAGAAATTCCGGTTGTTCAGATGATGGCCATTGAAGAACACGATGACGGAAATAATGATTATAATGATCCCGATAGTAATTCTCCCGGAGGTAAGTAAGTTTCCAAGCTGACTTTGTAACTTTTCTAAAAGAAATTTTTTCTTTTGTGAATAATAACCGATCAAGATAATTAAAATCGAATTACTTTAATTGTCGACTTTTATTTACGTTAAATTTTATGGCCGATATAAAAGTCCGATTAAAGCTACTATTAAAGGATTTATGTAAGAAATGGAAAATTATTTTACTTTTAAGATCAGATTAAAAGAATGGGTATAAATTTCTGTGTAGGCGAAAAATTTGTTTTATTCGTAATTTTGTAATTTGTTCGAGTAAACATTTATAAGATTTTCAAAATATTTAAATTAGTTTAATTTTATGTTTTAAATTAATTGAAAAAGAATCTCGGATTGTTGCTATCTTATTTTTTAATTAACGGTTTTTAAAAAGATTCTCGCGATGACGATAATAATAAAACGGATTGAATTTCTAAGATTACTTCGAAATTATTAATTATATTTATTGGATAATGAGATGCTGTTAATACCAAGGATATTAAGATTGTATGAGGAGATAATGGGGTGTTAATATTAAGACTGGTTTGGAATTAGAACAGATTACTAGGATTATTAAATCAATACCTAATTACACAATCTTTCTAAAAGTTCGTGAATTGATTACTTGATGAGGAATTATTAAAAAGTAAGCAAAACTCGGTTATTTATTCTTTCCAAAATTAATTTAAGAACTAATAATGTCATAATTGCTTCGGCATGCGAAAAATTTGTAAACCTGAAGTAGGTTTATATCTGTAAAATAAATTTTGCCCTTGGCCAAATGCTAATAATAGCACTTATTCACTTATCGTGTTTAAGTTCCATATGAAATAAAAACCTTTGCGTTTTTCACCAAAAAAAAAACGGTAAATCTCGTTAATCCACTCGTGAGCCATTCAGATAACGTCCGATATTATAAAAAATCAATATAAGCACGACAATATCACAAAAAAAATTTCTAAATGGCGCAGGCTGGCATTTCTTCACTTCTCGTTAATTTTTCAATTAGGTCAAGAATCGAAAAAAGTTATACTGTCGAATATAAACATAATTATATAGAATTAAATTCAGTACAAATTTTAAAATGAAGATTAGAGAAAATGACCATCAAATCCTTCTGATAATTTACATAATCTTTACAGACGTAATAATGAAAATTGCACATATTAGAGACACAATAAAATGTTATTACCGGTTATTCGGGTCTATAACACCAAAACATTACCTTCCTTTGGAATATTAGAGAAAATACCAACTTAGCTTCATTACATAATTTTTTAATCGATTCCTTGAACGCGAATATTGAACGTTTTATTGTCAATTTTCATATTATTGTAACTATTCTGCAATTATGTTTTCGATAAACTTAATAATAACATTTGCAAAATGAAATATTATGCAGGGTTAAAGTTAACAAACCACTATTTTATCAGGTGCAATTCACGCAACAACAATTTCCTATATTTTATGGGCTACCTTGACTCTTAGAATTTCAAAAAAAGCTATAAAACAAAATTAATTACATACAAAAAGATATTAAAATTAGAGTCCGTAGAAGCGGGATTTAAGCTTCAGAATGTGTTAAAATTAAGCTAAGCCAACACTGCCGAATCCAAAATGGCAGAAGTTCGAAAAATAAACCGGGCTGGTACATAATATAAATTGCAACTTTTCGATATCACAGCAATAATAAGTCGAGCTTCTTGCCATAAATCTACATTAAATTAATTTTTTTATCAATTTCGTTTTAATCAAAGTTAAATCTTGGTAGAAAATTGAAATCAGACAAAGAAATACTGAAAATACATGTTTTAATTAACAAAAGTACAACGATTAAGGTAATAGTACATTATGTAGCAAGGGAATAAAGTGATCTTTTTTTGGCTTGAGGGTAAAGTATTGTTTGCACGAGGCGTTTGCCGAAGGCAAAAATTACCAGAACGCCAAAAGTCACTTTATTCCTGAGGTACATATACTGTTTTTTGCAATTCCGGGAGGCAAAGTAAGAACTTCGCGAATTATGAAACTTAAAAAGCAAAAATTTAACGAATTTTTCAATAATGCTCGTGCTCGGACAGTGATTTTCTATATTTCTGTGCTCGATAGTACTAGTAAGTAGCAGTTGGCACTAGTGATATTACCAACTACTACCAAAATGTACTAGAAATGTTCATTTATATTTGTGCCTTTGAAGTAGCAAGACGTGTCATGAGCGGGAACCTTGAAATTGGCGTTGGCAGAACTTTTGCCGACAAAATCGAAGAAGATATGTCAAAAACAATTCGACAATTTTTTGCAGTGGTGCAAGAAAAATGAATTGGCCGATTGTTTCACCAATTGGTTTTTTTAGTTTTTTGGCCTGTTTTACTAAAAGGAACAAATCTCGTGTTCCTAACCTCTGACCACGTGGCGACATTTTTAAAAGAGGTTCTGTTTCACAACTAGTGACTTTTTTATTAGTCATGTAGTCATGTAGACTTTTTTATTTGCCTAGGACAAAAATTTTTTGATTGCTCTAGAGTAAAAAAGTGTCATTTTACATACGTACATTTTACGTATCATAAAAATATATAATATCAATTATTACATAGAGGGGCAAGTCATAAGGAACATTTTTGTACACAAGATTCTTTTATGAGATTTTTAAAGGATGTTTCCGAATTTTCTCGTGGATTGCCTTAAGATTTTTTTTTTGGAAAAATTTAAAAATCAAAACTAAAGGCCAGCTATAGTATTCCCAAGATTTCCCAATTTTACTGAATTTTCTAAGATGTCCTGAAATTTACTAGATTTTCCAAGATTAGCTTAAATATTTTCGGATTTTCTGAGATTTTTCACTTTCACTTGTACTATACCTGATTTTCCTAATAACTCTTCTCTTGAAATAAACTGAAAAAATAAATTTTGAAAAGCCTGGTTTCTACGACTACTTGGCGCTTGGTCAACTAATCCGCGGCAAAACAAAAATTTTTTTAGTTCTGTAAACTTTCAAGAACAGGCAGAAATGGCTTTTTAACCGACTTTATTAATAAGTACGAAACAATTATTGTAAACTAAGCTATTATTGTTTCGTTTACATATTTTTATTTTATTTTATGATCAACTAAATGTGAAACAGAAAAAAATTGGGGATAAAAACAGGGAACTTATATTATACAAATTTTGTCAGGCCAAGTCAGGGGATTTTTCATTTTAAACGAAAGTCAGGGAAATTCAGATTTTGGGTCAGGGATAACTTTTTGAAAGTTTAGAAAACAATATAAATTATAAAAATTACATTTTCTATTTTCTTAAATTATTAAAATATCTTTTATGAGGAAAAATCTTGAATTTTAATTAGGGAAATTCATTTGGAGTATACAGTAGAATCCGGTTATAGCGACGGCCAAGGGACCGGCGATATTACGTCGTACTAACCGGACGACGCACAAAACGGTTTGAAATTTTCACGGCGAATCCGGGCAGCTAGTTGAATAATATGCGTGTAAAATAAAAAAAAACAAAAATTTAAACTTGAATTATAATTAAATCTAATAGGTAAAGTTACAAGCTAATAAACAATTTAAAATATAAAAACATGATTTGTAATGTACATAATAATGTAGATACATGTAGATAAGTATATAAAAAACCTACTGGTTTAGAAAAAAAAAGTTATTACACAGCGAAAGGTAACAAAATACGAAGTGATTTACTCTGGAATAATAATTATAAAGTGCATAGAAGGCATTTTACTTGTCTAAGGCATTTGTGGGGGCGGAAATATAATGCGAAATATGCATTTGCGCTTGAAATTATGAATTATTTTGAGACGAGCGTCGTTTTAATCGGACGATTTTTAATAAATACGTCGCTTAAAGCGATTGGTCGCTTTAACGGGAGTCGTACTAAACGGATATACTTTCGCAGGATGTCATATGAAAACCATACTTGAGGTTGCACTTACGTCGTTAAATGCGGTCGGTCGTTATAAACGAAGTCGTACTATTCGGATTCTACTGTAAATGAGAATCCTGCGGCACAAAAGTAAATCTTTTAATTTTTAAGGCATGATGATGTAGGTATTTACTAGAAGTAAAAATCAAAATTGGTAATATTTTATATAAAATGTGCCTCAGATTTTTCAAAATCACTTGTAGCATAGAAGCTGCTCATACGTTTCACATTTTCTCACACTACTTTCGTTTTTTCCCAAAAACAGGATTAAAAAAAATAAAACAACGCTTTTTATTCAATTTTTAGTGTTTACTGTATTACAACTTTTTTCTTCTTTAATGCTTATTTGACAAGATCACGAGAAACTGAATCTTGCAAGTAGTAATATTAAAAATTTAAATTTTTACTTCTTCATGTCTTAAAAATTGAAAATTTTATTTTGGTTTAATTTTTATTCCACTTAACTCTACTTTTCATTTTCTGAGATGTTCCGGATAAAAATTTAAAATCATTTAAACTTCAAGCTAAAATTAGCTATTTTATTTTTCATCAATTCTACTTTTATGACTCTGTTTTAATGTAATATTGTCTACTTGCTATCACCTTCTTTGTTTCATTTATGGTTTTCGCGCACTTCTCATTTCCTGAGAGAGTCTTTTATCTTTTCGTCTGATGGAATGTCCCGCCCATTTTCACATTAGTGATGCTATACTGCTAATCACATCCTGCATTTGCGTTCTAACATAAGTCTGAAGCAATTTTTATTCGTTTTATGTTCTATTAGTGTAATTTTTCACATATTACTTTGTCTTGTTCCTGGGGGTATACTCATACTTTTCTTTTTATTTCTTTTAGTTAAACCTAAATTTTCGTTTTGTGTGTGGCTACCAGCAGAATGCAGAGCTTTTACAAGTCCACCTTGAATAGTGTGTATTGATAGAAAGTATTACTAAACAAATTGATTTTTATCATAGTAAGTATTATGTTGACGAAATTATGGAAAAAATTAGAAAGGCTAATATTACGAGTTCAATTTATTAAACTTTGCGTTCATTTTGGTATTCAACTACTTTGCTTATCTACAAAGATTAATTTTCCTTTCTTCCTTTTACATTAAACAGGAACGTAAACCTGAATTTCCAAACCCAATTTCAAACACCAGGAGTCGCTCTCTGATTATTGGAATAATAAGAACTATTAGACTATCGAGTACCGCTACTTACCAAAGAACCTTTTATTCAGAGGTAGGCTAATATTTTATCAGCTAGGATACATCTACAGAAATACCTGTAATACCAGGGGTACAGATTAAATTGCTCTACTAACAACTCACGATGAGCTTGCAGAAGTACGACCGCCTGATCGAACACTGGAAGACATTAACCATAATGCTTTTACGAAAACTATAGGATCATGAGATATACAATTTTTTGATATCAATTTCAATGTTGTTTGTTAATTTATTAAATCAGAGTGACTGGACATATCTTTGATTTGCCCGTCTACAATAGTTACATAGTAGATTTTTCCGCAAAAATAGTTTCATTTTCAAAGATATACGAGACATCTTCAAACGGCTTTACAGTTATCCTGCAGTTAATTTTTTTCATTAATGACTTGAACTGTCGGTGCATAATGATAATAATTAATGTTTCTGATTATAAATTTCAATAGTATGTAGTAGATAAATTATTTGAGAAGTACTCGGTAATTGAATGTGTTAGACCAGATCATTAAAACTAATAGAAGTTGCAGTCATTAGAGGTTTCTTCAAAGAAATTTGAAATATAGTATTATTATTCAATAATAAATTTCTATATGCTCGTTTGTTTTAATACCTTGTCTAATAGTTTAATTAACTGTTCTTTTATATTCATTACATAATTAATTTTCTTTTAAAAATTAATTTTACGGCCTCTTTTAAAAATGTAGAAATTATTATTGTTATTACTAAATAATTTAAATTAATTAAAACTAAACTGATGTCGAACAAATTATTTTTAAGTATTCTTAATTTATATGCTGTTGAATCAAACTGTGGAAGAATGAGCTTACTGATTTAAAGTTCTTAGATGTCACGATTTATTCGGCGGGTAACTATAGTATGGTACTGCCTTTTTAGTTACTTTTATTGCTTGTATCTTGTCTATATTTATAGGTATTTAAGACCTTAATGAAGGTAATAGCTTACATCGACATAGATATAAGGTAGGCAGGCATGCGGTGTACATATACCATTAAAAGAAATCAGGTGCTCGAATCGCATTAAAATTGTTGTGTTTTAGCTTACTAATGCAAATTTGGTTTTCCTTATCATGTAGTTTTTGACACCTGGCTAACAAATTTTGAAATTTATACAGAGTGAAGCAATAGAAAGATCTTGCTGCATTAATTTTTTTAGTATTATTTTTTATTGAATATTTTAACAATTTTCTATTCGCTTTATTTAAGCTTTATTTTAGTTTACATTTTTTGATAAACCTCACGTTGAGCGCCATTTTTATTAGGATTTTATTTAAGGTTTGACTGACCAAATATCTATAGTACTGAAAAAAAGTACATAAACAATTAAAAAAGCAAAAAAATAATTTAAAAAAATCATAACATTGACTATTTTTTTGTTCAATCAAATTAGTTCATCAATATGACAAATTTTGTCATCGGAATAAAAACGATGAATGTTTCATCAATATGATGAGCCATTTTTTTTCAGTGTATGAAATTTCAATACAAAAATTGTTTTAACTTTTTAAATTAAATTAAATTAAAATTAAATCAAATATTAAACAAAATTTTTATTTTCCTTTCGTGGTTGTAAATGGCTCTTGATGAATGAACAATTCAAGGTTTTCAAAAAATATTTCTCTTTTATATTAGTTTATACATTTATAATTTTTATATTGTTTTTGTACTTTTTTATACATCAAAAATATTTTTTATACTATTAAACTGGTTTTGAAGTACATTTTCTAGTTTGACCCCCAATTTTTCCTAAAAATCAAAATAATTTATTATAAAAATGCAGTAACATAATACAACACGGCATTATTTTTTATATTTAATAGTTTTTTTTACATTACAAAAATTATATTTTTGCGGATATTGGACGAGTTTCCTAATTTAAAAAAAATTGTTTATTTGATTTTGAGATCAAACGGAGTCTTCGGTTTGAAATTTGAAATCAGCAGGGTTATGACGTCATTATACTCTACCTTGAGCGGGAACGCATGAACCAATAAGATTTTAGACTATTCAACCTTGTTGCCTATGTTTCTTGCCATGTTTAATTTTGATTAGTTAGCTAAGGCGGGCAGATTAAATATTTCTCTCAAATTAAATTTTTTTTTAATTCTTCTAGTTATAAGACCAACCTATTATATCATCATGCAGCATTTTTATTATATTTTCATGTTTATATGTTATTTAAAAACAATATTGCTTAGGAACTCCGCAATTGGAAACTGCCGCAATGGTTGAGTTTAATAATCTCGTTATATAAAAATGAATGTTCGTCTGTTTGTTTGTCCGCTATTTTCTCCTAGGTCATTTGACCGATTTGAACCAAATTTTGTACACTAAATCACTAGGACTCGGGTTAGGTTTCTGTGCAAAAAATATTTTAAAAATTTGAGAGGAGACAGAGATCCCATTACATTTCCATGATAAAATACAAATCGCAAAATCTCGTCAACAAAATTATATATGGATTCTTCTTCAAGTTCCGGCAATTTAAGCCAAGATGACGTACTAGGGAATTTTTATTTATGGGGTGGTTGCCCGTTTTATTCCTCATAAGCCCAAAGATCGAACATATCGAATGTAGATCAGAGCAGTGTAGTCGACGCGACCAGGCTTTAATCCGCGGTTTACCGCTTTGTAGCCCATCGGTTTAAGTTTTACACCACACTACTGGTTTATAATATGGATTAATGGTTTTAAATTTTTAATGTTATATTTCACCGAAACGCACTTCAAGCATGCAAAAGGGTATTACGAGCTACACACAAACAAACGCGCAACGGGAAGCAAGATTGAAAAACGTTCAAGTACGTACTGCTCGATCCAGAAGAACACTGCACGTCAATTTTTTAATGAAATGCTTTCTGATACTAATACTGCAATAGAGAATTAAACGAAATAATTTGGTAACACTAAAAGATTTCGCTAATAGCTAATATCTATTTAGATTTTAGTTAGCTAAAAAGACGCTATTCAGCTAGCTAAAATCTGGCTAAAAACAAGCTATTTAGCTAGATAATAATACGCTATTTAACTAGCTAAAAGCGCGATATTAGCTGTCTCGCAGCAAGCAAATTGCTTTAAAATATCTAGCTAATTGCTAAAAAATAGTGGGCCATTTTAGCAATATTGCTGCAAATTGGATGCAATTTAATCGCTATTTAGCTGGCTGCCGCAGCATGTTATGCTGCCACAAACAGCTATTTAGTGGGTTTTTTAGCTGATTTTTAGCATCAAAATGCTACTTGGGAGATTAGTATAGTAGTGCAACATGCAAACAGCAACTAAAATCGGTTATAAAACCAATTTTTGTTTTGTGGGTCTAGTTGATAGTACTAATTACTAACACAATCATTCTCAAGTTCATAGTGGAGCAACAGGAAAACACTGAGGTTCATAGAGCAGCTCAAAATCCTTATGGAACAAATACACCTGGAGATACGGATACGTCAATAGACAATAAAAATTTGTGCAGCAATAGATTATAAAGTAGAAACCAATTGCGAAACAGATCCATGCAGGCTCGACGAGAGAGAGGTCAGGGGATTCCCTCCAGGTCCGGATTTTAATCAAAATCCTGAACTTTGGGAAAAGTTTTTACTTTTTGTAGATGACTATCCCCGGGACCCGATTTTCTCTAGATGGATCCAGATATGTATTAGCATAGGTTACAGAGTCAGGCAAATGGGAAAACGAAACACGTGGAATGATCTGTAATCAACCTCTGTATCCAACCTCCACCAGAGCCTCTTTTTTAGTTTAACAATGTTGCTGCACGAAGAGCAAGGGCAGTGGCGTAACAATTTCGATTGTGGTCCGTGTTCGTATTCGACACGGAGGTTCCTCAGTTAAAATACTACGTAAATTACTAAAAACAAAAATTAAAGTTTCTAACCACTGAATGGGTAGTACTAATTAATATATTTTTTTAATTAAAAGACAAATAAAATGGCTATTTTCAAGATGGGTTTGAAGCCGGAAACGCAAAATTTGCTAATATTTTTTTTAACTTTTACCTTTGCGGCCCAAGTACTGCTACTATCGTTTGTTCATCCAATGCTTCGTGTCGTTATCCAGACTTATGCCCGTTTTCTTCTTCTTGAAATATCCATATTGGATACGATAAATTAATCAACTAACCAATCAGGTAACAGCAATTCAAATTCTGATTTGTTTGTCTAATAGATTCGTATTTGATAAATATCTCGAGGTGAGAAAAACGGGAATTAGCGAAGCACAATAGGATTTTCAAAATCCCTTAAAAAATAAAATTAAAACATTTAACAAGAATTCTATGCTGCACCTTGTCAAAAGACAGTTTAGTTGAATTATATTTTTTGTTTTTCAATTGCTTTTTTTAATGAATTTGTAATATTAGTAATAGTTAATATCAATTAATGATTTAATTTTATCATTTTCTTTTAAAATGCATTTAACTAAATGCATTTTATTTTCAATTTGTGCAATTTTCATTTGAAACGTGATTAAATACAGTTTTTTAAAATCTAAAAAAAGAACAGAAACGAATACTTAAAGTTACAAAATTTTAAATTAAAAAAACTGGAAAAGATATCTGTACGAAGAATTTACATTTGAAATTTTAAATAAAAATTTTCATTAGGAATTTTATTTTTTAATATTTCACGTTAAAATAAAATTTTAACGACAAAAAATATAATAAAAGTAAAAACTTTATTATATTTTTTAAATAGCTACTCTTAATATGTTTTAAAGGTTACATAACAATATACCTTTCTTAAAGCTGGCCAATTGCAACTATACTAAAGTGTAGAGCCTGCTCTACGTAAATAAAGGTAAATTTTTATAAAAAAAAAACTTTAAGACAGTGGCCGAATACTATTAATGAATAAATTAAATTTTATTTAAAAAAATTTGTATTTTATTATAAATTTTTGGCTTTCCCGCAGATAAATTAACTTTGCGCCAACTATACGTAGAATGGCCTTATGTTAAACATAAATGCTTATAAACTTTAAGCTGTGCAACCGAATGCAGTTCAATCATTCTCAAACTGCTTTGAAAGCATTAGTTGACCCAAATAATTTTTTGGAAAAATCAAAAAAAAAAATCATGGGCATTATCTCAAATTTGTCTGTAGGCCTGCAGTTATTAACATCACACAGATGAATATCGCAACCTTTACTGTTAGTATTTCTCATTTATTTTAAACAATAAGTAGTACCTATATATCATTGAAGAAAACCGCATTATTGATTCGTACGTTTATTCTCAAAAGTTCATTATTTAAAATTAGATAATGTAGCTCCAAAAGTAAACAAATGAATTTCTTGGATTAGGGGAATAAATTTTCTTAATATTCTTGAAGGAAACTTGCTTTGCCGCAGGGCAAATTTCGATTTCGGCTCCCCAACCTGATATTTGTTTTAAAACGAAAAAGCTAACAATAAAAATAATATTTGTCTTAGTTGCATCGAGCATTTAAATTGTGACAAAGGCAAAGATTAAGTTAATGTTATAAAGTAAATGGAAGAGGGTAGCGACTTGCATAAGGGATTTTTTTGATCTTTAAGTTAGCGAGGGTGATGGCTTTAGGAACCACTATCAATCACTCTTTTATAATGCAAACAAATTAAATTAAATCTTGAGAATATAAAGGCGATCCTTTTGTAATGAGAAAAGACGTTGATATGCCAAAATAAAATAGTTGAGATTGAGAGCGACGAAGCTTTGTGTGCGACATATTTCACGCAAGTAATTAAGAAAAAACTTGGCTGCAAGTTTTAACTGAAAATCTCATCAGCACGGATCTATAATCCCGTACTTAATTATTATTTAACTTTCTGACTTTGATATTTTAGAAGTAATGGTTAAGAAATTACTCCAACAATTTAAAAATGTGTTAAGAGCTCTTCGCCAGACTTAATGATATTACTCTAAAATGCAAAAATAATCTACAACATAAATCTTGTCGAATGGACTGGAGCCTTAAGACAGTGGTAGTGAATTTCTTTCTACATTTTAATTAAGGATTGCGTAGGTTTTAATACGCTAACCTGCTTGTTAAATTAAATTGTTAAATACTACAGAAGAACGTTAATGCCGTTTGTAGGTCGAATAAAGAAGTCGTGTGGTTAAATTAATTTTATATTTATAATTCGTATGTGCCCCCAGGTAAGTTGTTTTACAATATTATTTGCGATTCCTTTATTGAAATGTATTGAATATAAATTTATTTTATTTTAATTAAAATTTTGTTTTCGTTATTAAAATTAAATGCATTGCAATTCCAAATAAATTTTCAGAGGCAGTTAAAAGTGTCAAAATTGCTCTCGTTTTATTATATAAAACAAAGTATTGTTTTATTTTAATCGTAAAACATGCCCTTTGTGTATCCAATAAACAATGGTAATTTGGCAAGCAATAAATTTTTTTGTTATCTTACCAAAAAAAGAACAAACAACCAGTATAGATGGCGAATTTAAACAATATGAACATCACAAAATGTAACACCAATTTCCAAAAGAGATAAAAATGTTAAGATACACAACAAGGGATGAACTCAATTTGTTTGAAAATTTACTTTTAAACTCATCTTTTGCTATCATATTTTTTCGTAATAAATGACCTGCAAATACAAATTACGTAAAAGTTTATACAGAAGTGCAATCTCGAGATGAGATTCCATTATATCTCAAGTTTTTTTTATATTTATTTCTTACCGAACTGCCACTATCTTCATTATGCTAAAACTAAAATTTTGCAATCCAATTTAACGACTTGGCTTTTCGTGATTTTTGTTATCATAGAAATTCTGTATTCAAAGATTAATATACCCAAGTTTTAAAGTTATTTACTCCAAAACAGTGCGTTCTCAATAATTAAATAATGCGACAACTTGGAGACATTTTAATGTCTTAAATAAATTATATGCGTCAGTTGATTACAGTGAACTCGAGAAATTATTAATTTTATATAACTTTCATTAACATACTGTTATAAATGATTACAAAACTGAACTTAAGTTCAAATTAATCACGCTAAATATAAACAAACCTATAAAATGTTATTATTATTAATGTTGCATTTGTTTAATTTAATGTGTTTCAATAGTATATTGTACAACAAGAGACTAAAGCGGATCTGTTAATTAAAAGCGTAAAAAGTGTAAAGTAATATTTATGTAATGGTTTGGACTCCACGTTAAGTTATGTATAAATAATCTTGTTTGTAAATTTTTACCCGTGGTAATTTACAATAAAATTAGCTATACAACCAGATGCTAACTATAAGAATAAAAACGAAAAATAAATAATGTAAGTTTGTTTCCCGAATAAGTCTAATAAAATAACCAATACACCCGGAGACTGTGCTAATATTTGCGGTGTATTTCGAGATAGGAATTTTTAAGTCTTTATTTAAAAACAAGCGGTGTGTACATATAATATCAGTCAGCTATTGAGAATTTTCAGAGATGTATTGGAATTCTCGAAAAAGTTTGCAACTTTAATGTTAGTAAAACCCCAACTTAAAATTCGGTGCTCATAGAAGAAAACTAAAAATCAGTCACACAACAGAAATAATAAAACTTACACTGCGATAGTTATTAGTTTCTCTGCTCCACTTTGTATCGATATATTTAATATTGGCAATATTTCATGCCGATTATTTGATTTGATTGTATAAGCTGACTCATAATTTTAATTGTTTAATAAAAATCTCGCCAACATCGGTTCCATGTTTTTTTATTTTTCATTACTTTCTCAACACAAAATTGTGCTTTATTGAAACTTATCCTGGTGTAGGTTTACTTCCAAATATTTCCTTCTTTTTCTTTGCTTTATATTATATTGTGTAATATACCAATCACGCAATAATGCTTGCGGTGTATATTAAGATAGTAAAAAAATTCTTATTTCAAAATTTAAATTTCAAACAAAAATTACAAAAGAAACATGTTTTGTTTTGTTTTCCTTAGACGTAATACATAATAATAAAATTTAAATTATATTCCTCTCTGCCGGAGACGGGCGGCACAAAAGTACTGCCAGCAGATCTGAAAGTAATTCAATTAAAATGCATAATTATTAATTTAAAATAATTCAAATACTACTTAAAAAAATACAAAATATTTGTACACTAGATTTCTTTTTTTTTAATATTTCCTCAGATTTCTTCCTGAATTGCCTCAATAATTGCCTCATTTCCAAAAAAGTTTGTCTATATTTCTAAGATTTCCTATATTTCGCAAATTGTCTACGAATTTGTTTAGATTTCCTAACATTTCTTAAGATTTTCTAAGTTTCCTTAGATTTCCTCAAGTTTCCCTACACTTTAAATCAATAATGAACTAGTTGAATTTTAATAGGTAGATACTACACTAAAAATAAGGTACATAAAAAATTTATAATTTTTGTGCCAAGGAAAACAATTTATCATTGATAAAAAAACATTGTATTGATGATTTTTGTTAATCGATACGATGAATTTTGTTCATCGGCTCAAAAATTATAAATTTTTCATTAACATGACGAATTATTTTTTCAGTGTATAGTAGAACTGCGGCCTAAATTAACTTTTACGATACACTTTTTAAAAAAGTTTAAGTTTTGATTTTTCGTTAGATTTTCAGAAAACCTTTTAAAAGTACTTTTTACAGATTTTTAATGAATACATAAGTAAATAAATAATACATTTACAATAACTTGTAAAAAACTTGGATCTTGAAATACTTGAAGTAATTGATACACTTTGCGTTATTAAATTATCTTAAATAATTGAATTACTCTGGATGTTTGAAATATTTTGAGCAATTGAAAAATGTTATTAAATGGGGGGGGGGAGTAATTTAAAAATTACTCTGTGGTTAATTTTTAAGTATTTTAATTACTTTTACGAAGTAACTTTTTCTCGGTGAAATAATTTAGTAATCAATATTTCAAATACTTTTAAAAAAACTTAGTATTTGGTATTTTAAGTACTACCAACATTGAAAAACTATTTGGTAATTTTTTGGTCGAGTGTTAAATGCCCCCATTCAGGTCTTCATAGATAATACCGAAATTCTTGAATAATTTGATAGGTGGCTTTTAAAAGGAGGTATTAATCAGAGAACTTACATATTTCTTTTTTTAATTTTTGAAATAATTGAATTTAAAAGTTTTGATATTTTACATAGAAGGCTGCGATTTTCTCAGTCTGTTGATGGTACGTGTGCCCGACATAAATAGGTGTAGTAATGAGTTTTAATGGGCGAAGATGGCTGCATTTGACTTTTAGACAAATTTAACTTAAAATCTAAGATCCTGGTCTTTCTACACCTTTTTGCAGTTGTAATAAAAGATCAACTGATATTCAGAAACCATCAAATGATAGTTAGAAAACGTTGGCTAGACCTAGAGGTCCTACTCTTTCTAGAATTATAATTTTCAAGTTTTGTCGCGCCCTAGATATGATTTTACAAAGTGCGTCAACTTAGAAATTTCAGTAAAAAAATATTTTTTTTACATTTCTTTGATTTTGTATAATATAATTTATATTTATTTATATTAGTATTAAATATAACTTGAGATGACCAGTGAGTCTCAAAATATAAAATAACTTATATCTAAAAATTTTCTTCGGGTCATTCATTTTTTTAACACAAGTATCTTATCTAATTTTTTTAAATTTTCAATTAATCTTCCAATTATATTTTCAAGTTAATATTTTCTTTCAAATCCACTGTTATTAACACTTTTGAAATCATCAAATTAAAGACAAAACTTTTAATTAAAAATAATTTTCTTTTTGATTACTCACGTGTCCAAACAACTATATTTCCCATAAGAACTCATAATTATCTCAACCAGAGATACAAAATTACAAATTTTACAGGATCTCCCGTAAACGCGTGCGTCCGCTTTAACGGACCTGGCAAACGGCAAAAAGCCAAAGTTACAAACAATTCGGGATCTGTCACGAAATTGATCCCAAGAATTGAACTTTTTCCTATAGACTATTGGAAAGAGGACAATTTTCTAATCACTTAAAAAAAATTCAAGTTGGATTATCCATTAGTTTTCGAGAAAACGGCATTTAAAAATCAACAATATCCATGCAATTTACATAGGGATTACACTACGATTTCTACACGGGTGTTCTGTTACCCGTACGTGTGTTAATTAGCACTAATATTTTACGAACAGTTTTTATTTATTAACTTGTTTTTAGGATGGATCCGTGATTTGTCGTGGTTGCTTTCGTCAAAACAAAAGAATAATTAATTTTCCATTAGGTCACTCATTTTTTTTTAACGTGAGACTCTCAAGTTTTAATATAAATTTCATCCAAATTCAAAATTTTAATTTAATTTTTAAAATTTACCATAAACCTTAATTTAAGTAAAATTTGTATTTCCCCGTCCAAAATTTTGTTAAACAAAATTTGTGCTGTCATATGCACACGACGCGCACTTATCTCGCTTTCAAATAAACTTCTATAATTTTACCAATTTTAATTTCAAACATTGAATTAAATCTAAATAAAATTTTTGAAATGCAAATTAACAGTAATAATCCAATTTAATTAATGTTCTCAAAGTCGTTTCCAATTTCCACTTCCAAATTGCTCTTTTGAAAATCTTCAAGATCGTCCCATTTCCGGACAAAACTTCCAAATTTAAAATAAAACAAATTACTTACGCAATCAACAAACTTTTTATTCGCACAAAATCGATCAAATCTCATCTTGAGACTTAAATTAATAAGTTTTTCGGAGATCCTCCACAAAATCGACCACCTCGGTCGGCATTTTCGGTAAAAAGTTTCAAATAAAATTTTCGTGCCAACTTAAAATTTGTTGGCCCGAACAATCAAATTTCAGTTGTTTACAAATTTACAAGCAAATGAAAATAAATAGCAAAATTCAATAGAATCAAAAATTAAAATTTAAAAAAAAATAGAATTTTAACATAAATAATAAAATAAAAAATTAAAAGTTGAATTTAAAAATATTCCCAAATATTCGGCTTTTAATTTTTGATTGCTTGATACAATATTATTTGATGGTGTTTGGGGCACTATGGATTTTTTTATATAGTTATTAATATGACAAGTGTAAATTTTAGTAAACGATGCACGTAGGACTTGGTAAAATTAAAATTTTGATGTCTTTTATTTACCTACGTGTTTTGTTAGCATTGGGTTGTGTAATTTTTAACAAAATAATGCACGCTGTTGTGATTTATTCACAGTATTCTATTCAATGTTTAACAATAAATGTCACTAAATCAAACAGTGAAATACATGAAACATGAAACTTGTAAGGAAAAGGAAAATGCAGTTTTTATATAAAAGAATTCGCATTGGTAATTTTAACCTTAAACATAAAAGTATGTGGATGCAAGGCTTACATAAATTACTACACCCATCAGTTAAGTTCAGTACCGTATTTGGTTTGTTCAATTCCAATACTTGATTGGAAATGGTGTATGATTTTTTTTGAATTTTTGTCCGCAACGAGAATTACTTGTTGGATGAAAATGAAAATTTTTTACAAAGCTAAATTCATAATTTATTCAAATTCACACTTTTTGGCTTAAAAATAATAAGTCCACTTTGATATAGTACAGTATTTGAAATATTAGTCGAAAGATATAATTACATCCAATGTTCAAGCTAAAGATTTGCGGTTTACTTGAAATTTCATCGTTTTGAACAAGGTTAACATTTTATTAATGTGGAGTGAGGTACTTACGCCTTTAGTAAAACATAAAAGCTTTGTGTTCCAGCGAGTAATCACAATAAGTCGTTGATGTTAATTACGGAAAGGGTGAGCTTTCCACATTTCTATGAAATATTACGATCTCTTTTTAAATTTACTTTTAGTTTAAAGTACAATCCAAAATTTCCGTATACTAGCAAAATTTGGTTACGTTAACGGTAAGATAGTAAAAAAATTTCATTTCGAAATTTTATGAATATTAACATACATCATCTTGAGTCAGCAGTTCTAAATAATTTCATCTCTTGATTGATATTTTATGTACTTCGTTAAATTTTATATCATTTTAAAGGCACTACCTCAGCGATCGCGTCTTCTAGGAAATAACAAAAAGAGCATTTTGATTTTTCTTACGAGGGTCTACTGTAAATTACATTGCTCATATTTCAGCAATTCCGGTAGCTCTACGTAAAAGTGAACCGCCAGATTTTATTAACATGATGACTTTTATGATATCTTTATTGCAAATTGAATTTCCCAACCACTTTCGGCAGTTTATAATTCACTAATAGTTAATTATCGCACGTATATGTCATCTCCCGTATTCAGAAAAATTTATTTACGATCAGGTATGCTGAATATTGATCAAAAATGCAATATTTTAAGCTTTAAGTTCTCTTCCAACAAGAGCACTAAAATGAAATGACAAAATAAATCTAGTTAATGTGTTTTATAAATAAATCTTTTAAATAACCGCATTTGAATAAAATTATAAAATCGGGCAATTTTATGTTATGGCGGTAAGAAGTACTTACCGCCCTAGGGCTGTAATAAAATAAAATTATTACTTCACTATGACAATTGCATGAAAAACAAAATAATACTATTAAACAGCAACGTTGATTATTTATAAAACAAAATCCTGAATTTTTTATTGTCAATTAATTATTTTAATGATTAAAATAATATTTTATTATCTTATTTGAATATTGCATGTTGGAATAATTAAAAAGTATTCTTTAGTAATCATGCTACTTTCATCTTAATTTCAAGTAGATTTGTTGTATTTATAAATATAATTTAAACGAGAAAATATAAAACAATAATATGAACTTTGCAAAAAAAAAATTTTAATGAATGAATATTATGTCCCGAGTCTATAAAGGATCACCTAGTATGTTATTTCAATATGTTTTAAAGATTATTTTTTAAATTTTTCATTTTATTTTTTGCCATTGTTTTTTTAACAATAAATATTTGTTTTCATTTTCAAAAATCTCTTTAGTTAGCATTTTTTATCGGTCTGTCTAGTAGGGGAAACCATGCACTAGAGCGATTACGAAAGCTCAACTTCAGTTTTTGTATTTTTGCAGTATTCATTAATTACGGAATTTAAATTACAATCAGCTTATTTAATCTAACTTTTTTTTACAAATACTTTAAACATTGTTTTATAAAATTTATTATAGTCTTGAATCTTGTTAACTTAACTGTCTGTTTTATCCCGAAAGGCAGTGCGCGATTAAATTAAAGTTATTTATTATAGTGCCTAAGCAAACTGTAAAGTCAATTAAAATTTTCCCCTACTTTGTTTTGATCTCGAGTACAATAGGGGTTGGAATCATTTCAGATATTACATTACTCAACATCTATCGTTAAAATGTACCTACTACATCCAACTACCTACGTCATATGCTTGTAATTATTTGAAAAATTCCACTTGGAATGAAAATATTTTTTTCAGAATTCACAAGATCGTTATAATAGGAACTGTAAGTTGATGTATGCACAAATAGAATAACTGTTTATAAATCGATTGTTGTTGTTACGTTTAAATAATCCGTTGGCTGTTAATAATTAACGGATTTTAGGGGGTTTTCGTATTTGCTGTTGCGCTGATTACCGCTGTATCCCTTTTGAATTATTAGGGGTAACAACCCTTTTGTTTTAGCAAACCGTTGGGGAACGCCTAAGTCACTAAGTATTATTTAGTTGCATTTAACTTGCACGTTTTTGTATTTTATGCATTATAAATGGAACGTAAGTGACGATTTATTGGTTATTTCATGCATGTTTCAGCGTTCAGCTTATCCATCAAGATTAATACGAATATTTTTTTATTCGGCACCGGGCTTGAATTAATTGGAGTTTGTTACATTTATCTTTGTTGAACATATTTAATACGAAGTTTGCTATAACATTCAATTAAAACATTAGCTTAGTTACATCTGCTAAGTTGGTGAGATAGCATATTCTAAAATAAACTTTTAGGTCTATGTTACTTGCTGGTTACACCGCTATTTTCTGATTTAACTTAATGAGCACTTAACACTTATTGATACTTGAAATTATTTTACGGCCTTTATGGTAATTGCTTCATATTAATTAACATGGGAAAACTTATTTGTGTAAAGAATCGCTAAGATATGATGAATAAAATACCAGATAATAAAATTAAATTTCAAAAGAAATTTAATATTGCATAATAATATTGCATATTTTGCTGGTCGAAATGGAGTATATATTTAATTTTTGTGGAAACACGATAACAATAACAAAATATTCATGAAAAAAATTTTTTAAAGGTGAACATATCAATTTATAAAGTAACAAATAACTAATATTATCGGTACATAAATGGTTTAGCAATTTGTCAGATAAGCTGCTCGTAACAACCAATATGAAATTTGCTTTGTAAATATATTTATAGGGAAAAAAAACATAAAAATGAGATTATAAATATGAACAGTTTGAAACTAACCTGGGGGCACTCCCCCCCCGGCCCAATGTTAAAAAAACAACATTTGTTTGTAATAATAGACATTCCCGGAAGGAGATCCCCCGAAAATGTTGCTTTTTACAAAATACTTTTTATGAGTGCCCCACCCAAATAAAATTTTGGCTACGGGCCTGATAGAAATGATTTGATTATAGTTTGATTGGTGGTAAGTTTGAGCTCAAACCTCAGCTTGAGCGCCAGACAGAAAAAAACCTAGAGACAATTAGAGAAAATCAATAATATTAGTATACGAGTATAGTATTAGAAACAAGATTTTTCACTATTGCTTAGGTGAAAGATCAAAGTGAAAAATTACAAATACATACCTACCTACTTGTAATTCTGCAGACCAGTAATGTGGATTTCTGCATTCAGCAGCAGTCTATGGAACTAATGAATATTAAATTTATTAGAACTTTTACTACAAGATTTTTTGTTAATCAGGAAAATGAGTTGACTTTCCTCTGTGTGAGATGTCCGCAGTTAAAATTTTTTGAAATCATTTTTCTTCAGTTTTTATAATTCGTAATTAAAATTAACGGCGATGTAATTACCAGTTGTAAGAAATATTCAATTTAGAATCTAAAGAAATTAATTATTTTACATCCAATAATAATTGCGCAACTAATCGGTTCGTTGCTAAAAACTTGCCGTTCAAAAAGGACGACACAATAATTATATTTTTGGAAAATTTAAATTTTTAAAAATATTTTAATAAAATTTTTAAAATATTTGTCAGATTATACAATGTAAAATAATAGCGTAGATAGTCAAACATGTAAAACTATCAATAAATCTTGTAGTTATAAATGAGAACAGTAAATTTCGTATGTTATCTGATGTTTTGTAATTTTTGTATATTCAACCTAATGAATTACAAAAATCACATGTGTTATTACGTGTATTAATACAAGTAATTTATAAAATTTCCAGTTTTTTTTAAAGTTTATTTAGAGCGATTTATATGAACTACTTTGTCTGCGACAGTGCTACTCAAAATTTTACCATCAAGTACCATTTGCAAACATTAATTGACATGATACTGGTTCCTTCTGTAAAGTACCGATTTACACGTTTACGAAACATTATTGGTTTTTAATATAAATATTGGTAATTTTACACTGTCAGCAGTATTGTTAACCAAATGCTGTAGGTTACTTGTATATTATGAATTCCGATGTTGAACATACAACTTACTACATTTCGAAATGGAAGAAGAGTTATTAACATTTATCACGCACGTCTTGAGGATAAAATTTAGTATGAACTTTTGCGCAATATTTTTCACCATGGAAAATAAAACATTCAAATTTTTCATTAAAGTTTAATACTGGAAGTGAACGCTTCGATGCACTCAAAAATGCATCGCGAATGCAATAATTCTTGAGTTGCAAGATCAATTACAAATTTGATTATTTCACGTGCCTCATTTCAATTAGCCTCCAGCAAGAAACCTAAAGCAAATAAACTCTATGTAGCGTAAACAGGGATTGCCGATGCACGCAACTGATTCATTCTAAACAAATCCAAATGATAATGAAAAGTCTTGACAAAACATGAGGGGAATAAATAACCTTCCACAACAACTTTTATTACTCTCGATCGTACGGCTAGTCGGTTGATTGCATTAAATGTTGTTCTTTGGGGCACAGAAATCTTTTAACTACACCGACCGTCTGTCTGTCTTACCATAGGGACTTAAAAGGCTAAACAAGACAAATACACTGCAACGTTGTTTTATGAATCGAATTGGAGAGAGTTTAAGGGATTTCGCGAAATCTGCTATTGGAACACAAAAAATCTCTGCTCTGCTTTCAATCATCGGTCACGTCAAACCACTGCTGTGATCCTATTAATAATACAAGTTATAAAATTTAAATTATTCAAAATATGATTCATGATAGAGAATGAACTTAAGTTTTCGAAGCCACTGAAAATAAACGAGCGAAAAGTTATAAATGTGTCTACGAAAGATAAAACTAAGAAGTAGGTAGGTACCTATTATATTTTCAAAAATTAAGACAAAAATCGTAAGGTTCTAAACAGTTTTTATTCTATTTTGCTATTAACATCAAGCACTAATTCTAGTTTATTTCTGTTACTCGTGATGCTTTAGCTTGTAAGAAGCTTTTTAATTAAGAATATTATAAACTGCTTCCATCTTCTGTAGAAGATGCCAAGTTAGACATACTGGTATTCTGTTTATCTACTTTCTTAATTTAATTATTTTATTATAAGCAAATATTATAAGCAAAATTTTGTAATTGGTACAGAGTATTGTATTAGTATACAGTATTGAGACATAGAGCTGATCAGATTTTGGTTAAAATCGGTACACAGAAACGCAAAATAAAATAATATTTTGTAAATTAAAAAAATAATTCTTTCCTGATTTTTTTAAAATGTTATTATTTAATTATATTCTCTTCCAAAATAATAATAAAAAAGTATTAATCAATAATCGTGTAAATATTCTATTTTTGTTTATATAGTTTTTACAAATTTGTTTTACATTTTTTTCTTATTTTTTTAAAATTGTTTTTACAAAGTCTTTTTTTAAATTTATTGTTATTTAAAAGTATGAAGTTATGGGGATGGCCATATCCGATTTTATATTAATAATTCAAGTTTTTACTTTTAAAGCTCTCTTCTAATTTTTTTTATTTATTTTAAATTAAATTACAATAATAACATTACAATTATAACATCTTTTTAATCAAAATAATTTTATTTGAATCACTAATCGATTCATTTAATTATTATCAATAAATATACAGTCATAATAGGCTCATGCAATTTAATTATTACAGTACGAGTAATAATTCATTATTTTCAATTATTTATTTTATAATTATTTTTATTAAACCACAAATTATTAATTTTTGCCAGGATGGAAAGCTCAATAATTTATAGTTGAAAAACAATCACATTTTTTTAAAAATAATCGACAGCTACTTTGGAATCTTTTCAATAATCTTTTGACAGTTCTTACATACATACGATGAGAAAACAAAAAAATGGCAGGTACTATAATATTACAACTGCATTTTTGAATATACCATCTTTGAAAACGTAATTTTTTTTTGTAAAAATTTTAATTATTTTTTGTTAAAAATCAATTAAAAGCATCAAAACTCTTTTATTATTTTTTATTTTTTGAAAAAGAGTCAATATAGTTCAGGCAAATTAAATTTTTAGTATTTATTAATTGTAGACAGGACTTTTATTATTGTAAATGTTAAATGGGCTTATAATGACAGTAAAAAAATAATGCAAGCTCAGGGGTGCTATAGGCTTATTTTGGAAAGAATGTGCAAAATATATTATTGCGTTTTTCGGCGAAACTTGACGTTTTATCAAAACATTCTACTTTTGTAAAAGTCACTTTTCAAAGACCTCAAAATTTCCGTAAAAAATGTGAAAACTACGAAAATACGATATCTTTGGACTTTTAATTTTCATTTCTTCAAAAATAATTCAGTTTTGATGAAATTTAGTGAAAGTAGGTCTCTTTTTGTCTTAAATAAGCACAAATTTTTTTACACAAGGAAATTGAGAATTTTTTGAGATATTCAGTTTTTCAGTTTAAAACTGTTTTTTTTTAAATAAATTCTGTGGTGAAAAATTATTCTACAGAGTTCTTCCGGTGCTCATTTCTTTTTGTCTTTACATGTACTTTTAATGCAAAACTACATCAAAAACTGATGCAGTATTCCTGTTTAATATCGCGCTCAAAAATTGAAAACACTTTAAAGCGACTTCTATAAAAATTGCAGATTTTTTCATAATCCACAACTTTTGTATTGGATATTTTTTGATTCTAAGACAAACAATGATTTTTTTGCTTAGGCCAGTCATATTTAACACTAAAAATCGCAAACAGCTAGTTCTGATTTTTTAATATGTTGTTAGGACCACTATCAGTAGTGTATATCCAAATTTGCAGCTCTGAAAGACCTGTGCTAACTTTGTAGCCCTCAAAAAACCCGAAATTTTTGCACTTTTTTTGGTTTTTTCAATATAAGTTCTAAAATATGGGTTTTTTTAAAAGAAATATTTGCTATACATTTTTAAAGTAGACTAAAGTTGCTACAATTTGAAATCAGAACGAGCTCTGTAGGTTTAATACTTACCGAGATACAGCGCTCCAAAAATTGACAATTTTTTCCAAAAAGTGAAATTTTAAGATTTGGTCAATTTTCGACCCCGATATCGGGCAAAATACTTATTTTACGGGTAAAATCATAAGAGAAAGATGCTGTAGGAAATGTAATTAGCTTTAATTTAAGCACAGAACGACGTCTGTAGGCCATATAGTTTACTCACAAATCTTAAAAATCCAAAAAATGGAAAAACTGTATTTCTCTTAAATTTTGCTGTTTAGTTCTCAGCGTGGTTTTTCGAGTGC
Source organism: Cantharis rufa (assembly GCA_947369205.1). NCBI lineage: Eukaryota > Metazoa > Arthropoda > Insecta > Coleoptera > Cantharidae > Cantharis > Cantharis rufa. The sequence continues at coordinate 12,610,722 of OX376303.1, forward strand.
TACAAAGTTAGCACAGGTCTTTCGAAGCTCTAAATTTGGATATACATTACTGATAGTGATCCAAACAACAAATTAAAAAATCAGAACTAGCCGTTTGTTTGCGATTTTAATGTTCGATATGACTGGCCTAGAAGCTTTATTATTCTCATTTAATGTTTTTAGCATTACTGTAAAAAAGTTAAGTTTCAGCAATAAAAGACAGTTTCTTTTGTATATTTTTCCGTACAACTGAATGGTGTAATCAGTTTTTCAATTTTCCAAAAATTAAAACAAATTATGAACAATTACTGAAAAATTCATTTTTGCAAGAGTCATTTTAAAGTTTTTTCAAAATTTGAACGTGTTGTTAAGTAGGAACTACTGTTTTTTACTATTGTATCAAAAATTATGTGTAAAGGCAAAATTAAAATAAGCAGCGGAAGAACTTGTAAGATGATTTTTCACCACAGATTTTATTAAAAACAAAGCAGTTTTAAACTGAGAAACTGAATATCTCAAAAACTTTTAGATTTTTTTTATGTAAAAAACATTGTACTTATTTAAGACATAAGAAAGCATGCTTCCACAAAATTTCATCAAAATTGAATTATTTTTGCAAAAATTTTAAAAAATCAAAAAAATCGCTTTTTCACACTTTTTATATTTTTCAGGGAAATTTTGAGATCATAAGTAAAAAGTTACTTTTACGAAAGTTGTAGATTTTTTTATGATATACAACTTTTCTGTAGGGCAGTTTTTGATAGAACATCAAAAAATATATTATTTTGCATGGCCTTTCAACCTTTCCGGGCTTGCATTTTCTTTTTTTACGTTTTATAAACCCGTTTACCATTTCCAATGATAAAAATGCTGTCTACATAGAATTAATAATGGTTTTGGCTTCTAAATCGTGATGAAGAATATGTACTGGTTACCTATATACTAAAAATCGCAAAAAAATAGCTTACCACAATTTTTAGCCAGTACGGCTTATGAGTTCTAACTATAATTCTTCCCATTACGTGTAACAAAATTTAAACAATAGAATCGAAAATTTATTTCGCGAAATACTTATAAATGTAAAATTTCATTTTCTTCGGACTTGATAAAAAGGTGGAAAGCAAACTAATATCTCTCGTTAAGAGAGATAGAATGGAAGAGACTTCAATTTACACTGTTGAGCCGGAAGTTCAGCGGTAGTCGATAGGTCGTGAAGCTTTCTCTACACAAATTGAATGGCCATAATGATTCAAAATTAACATTAAACTCAGATAAGTTCTGATTTAGTTTGACTTCACAATGTTTCCAACTAAAATTAAAAAGATATTTTAAAGGTACAGAGATGGAAACGCATTCAAGTGCGTTAGACAGTAACGACTTAGTGCAATCTTGATTTTCCTTAAAAATTACTTAATGTAAAACTTAAAAACTCAGGAACCGCTGTGATGCCGTTTTTCAGCTTTAAAGGATGTAACTGTTTAATTGTTTAGATTTAACTCAATCGTCCACAGCAGCATTGTGATTTTTATGTCAAATATACTACAGAAGTTTGAATAGAAAAGTATTGAATTTAAAACAAAAAGTGTAAATTGAAATTTTCTACGCGTTTTGCTGCTTTTGTATCTGATAGACTAACTAATTAAGATTTTAACAATAAAATCAAATGGATTTACATATTCTACTAACTAATATTACTTTTTATAGAATCCAGTAATTTTAAAATTTTTGCTTGAGTCACGAATATCATACGAGGAAGTAATTTTCTTGTTATAATTCTCTAAATTGAAAAATATTACAGTCATGCAACAGATTCTTTATCTATATTGTAATAGATCAAGTTCTATACTAATTAAAAAATCTATAACATTTATACTAATGAAAGTTTTGTATTATATTATATTTCATAATTTTTAAAATTATTTTTATTCAAAGTTTATCAAAAGTCTGGTCGCTGTCGTTAGAAAATTTTCTTTTTGTGTCTGTATTTATATTAAAAGTTGGATAATATTGTATGCTCTTCGGCATACGGATAATGTAAACATAAATTCTAGAAAATTTATTTTCCAAAAATAAAATTTTAAATGGAACAGCTCGTTCTATTAATTTCAAGGTGAACTACCAATATAATTTTCAAAATGCATATCAAATGAACATTATATCTGGTTGTTGATTTAGTTTCCATCGGGGTTAATAAATTTTGTAAATGTATTCAGTGCAATGAATTAAAGATATTTTAATTATAATAATAAACACTAAATTTAACCTCATATATTTGTCGAGATTTCCAATCGTCCTGAATAATTATAATGGACAAACACTGTAAGGTTTATTTAACCCAGTTTCGACGAGGGCACCTCTTCAGAATATTACAAAAGTTTCAGACATTAAAACATCTTATTGTTGCAGATCAATGTGGAAAATGTAAAGCAGCAACAAGGAGGTTGAACCTTAACAAATATTGCAAGCGTGATTTTGGTAAGTTTGTTTTAATTCTCGGCAGAATAACAATTCTCTTAATTAAACTTTCTACCTGGACGACTTTTATTTTTTCTTTATTAACGTAAATCTGCCAGTGTTTCGGAAGGGCAATATCACTTAAGTTCCTTTAAACTTTTTACTATGTAAAGGAACTTACAAAATACGTTGATGCTTTCAGCAATAATGGGTCGAGTTTTATCGCGCGTTGAAGATCCCGTTGATGAACATACCAAGGGTTGGGTGCGATTTATGATCAGCGTCGAAGGTGTTTTCAAGAAAGCTCGCGATTCCAGGATACGAAGAGGTCCCACATCGCTTCTAGTACCCGTTACGGATTTAGCTTGCAAGTGTCCCAAACTGAAAGCCAACAAGTAAGTTTACGTTTAACATAGATTATTGCTCTATTATTCATAACTTATTGTCATCCTGTGGTATTGCGACATATGCAATTTGTTTTGTGTTAATTGAAAAAGTGCGATAAAAAGTGTATCCGTGAAATGAATAAATTAAAGCACCCGCTTTATTAATAGAATCATTATTATAATGTCCGCCTATTCATTACTGTCATTCTAATCTGGAATCGTGGAATTAAAACGTTGAAAGGTAATTTAGACTAATTAATGCTTTTAACATAAATTATACCAAGAATCCGGCGAGAGTACTTTAAATGTGCTGACTATTGCTGTTTTGACATTATTATCGATTTATTGCATCACCTAACAAAGTAAAAAGCTATTCCCAATCGTCGAAAATTTTAGTCGGCCCCAAACGAAACCGAGCAAATTAAAAATTTTAACCGGTTTAAGCGATCAAACAATAAAAACGATACAAATTATTCTTGTTTTTGCTAATTAAACTGTGTAAGTAGGATAAATCGGTATTATTACTGCAATCTTGAAGTGACATTTTATTGAGACTACAGTCCTTGCTTTACTTTTTTATTTGGAAAACTCCTGGAAGTATTTTGCAATATGAAACTTAAATCTGCGTTCATAATTTAATCAGTTTAATTCTATAGCGTGGCTTCGTTTATAAAATTAATTTAAACTTTTCAAAGTTTCAAAACATTTTTTGCTATTATTTGGTTATAATTTAGTTTTCGTATATTATATTGACACGACCGTGTTTTAGGCAATTTCCAATTCGGCCAAATGTTTTTAATTTAAATATTTCAGATCCTATTTAATTCTGGGTCGTGAAAAAGACGATTCTCCTGGAGGTATACCGACAGGAAACATTGCAGTAACTCAACGTTCCATAGTAATAGAATGGAAGGACGAATGGGATCAACGAATGAGGCGATTCCGTCGTCGAGCAAGAAAATGCAAGTGAACTACAGAAACTTAATATTTTCAAATAGCTGCGTTAATTTAATAAATCAATGCATGAAATTGCTTAACTTCTCAATATCGAAAATTTTTTAAATGGCTACAATAAATAAAATTAAATTTGTCTCTTTTTTTTTGGTTTTTTAAATTTATATTATTGTATTTAGACTTAATTTTACGAAATATATCGAAAGAATTTATTTTTAAGAAAAGTTCAGTGAAACCGCTTATTGAGAAACTTAATATATTTTATTACGTGTTTATTTAAAATATATCTTAACTGTGTATATTATTTATTTTTTTAAAGCTGTTCAGAATATCGATGCATTTAATATTCAAATAATATGTCAACGTGTTTTAGGAGATTTCATTAGAATTTGTACAGTTTTTTATATAACTAAGTATCTAAATTCGTGTTTATAATTAAGTTATTTATTTTGATTTGCATATGTGTTGTGTGCGATTGCATGAATGAGGATTCCATGCCAAATATATTACAAGGGTTGTTCAAGGGGGTTACTTAAAATTTAATTTCAGATTTAAAAATATTCAATATATTACCAGCAAAGTTTTGGATTATTTATTAATTTATTTAGTTTAAATAGAAAATTATTATTTTTATATTTGCCTTTATAGGAACGAAAGTGGGAATGAATGTAAAAATGATATTGTACAGTATTATTATTATTATTAATTATAAATGTAATTGCTGATATAAATATTCCAATACATTATCTATTGTAAGCTTCTATATCTACGTACCTACCTTCTATATCATCATAACATTTCTAGTTCCTAGCGTTGTATTTAATCTTAATGTTTTTCAACTGTTATTATAAATAGCATAGTACTTAGTGTTTTGGTGTTACCAACATATCATATTAATGAATCAGAATGGTGTTAACGTGTTGTAGCAATATTCGGTTAAATTATATCAAATAATAAGGAGTGCCATAATTTGTACTCGATTTTATCAAATAATATTATAGAACAATAAGTACTATTTCTTTTGTAACAACAAAATAGTCATTTGTATTGTTAATTCAATTTGTAAATTAGTCGTGTAAGTATATAATTGAAATGTAATAATAAATGTGTTGCGTAAATAGATTTTTCCTCACCCTTACCAACTTTTCAAAAATGCAAGTTCGAGGTGACGATGACGTACCCTAGAGAAATTTCCAAATATTTAATTATTTAAAGCTGTTTGTCAACAAAGGGATTAATTACTTTTTAATAAAACATACTACGCAGTACTATACAGTAAGTATACCTTCAATTCTGGAATGAACTTCACTCGTTTTAAGCAAAATGTCTTATTAAATACTCTAAATGGCTATAACTTCTACAAAAGTAACCAAGTACGATTAACTTCTTTAATAATTATACTTTTCCTAAAAGTATTTAATTTTCGAAGTTCTAGGACATTCTGCTACCGCTTCTTGTTTGTAACTAACAAAAGAACTTGAAAAACAATGGCCATGACAAATGGAAAATTAATTAAAAATATTAATTGTAGAAAAACATAAATAATAGAAATAGTACGTACAAAGGTGGAAAATCCTTTTCCAAAAGAAAATGGTGAAAAAGCGCAAAGCTAACTATAATGAAGCTCGATACGGAGGTATGTAGTATACTATTCTATTCGCAATCAGTTAAAAGTTAGAAAATTACAAATTTGCAAATACTTAATAATTTTATCGAATTAATTTTTATTTTATTAAAAACCTTTTAATTAAAGTAAATTATCTTAGGTCGGAAAGTGATCACTTTCCGTCAGGTAGATTGGAAAGTAAAACAAAAATTTTTTGTTGATTACAAAGTGAAAATAGTTAACATAAATAAACTACATACTTTCCCATTTATTAAAATTTAGTAAAGGGTCGATTAATAACTGATTTTGAATAAAATTATGTAAAAATAACTTAAAACATTCCAAATCGAAACGTTTGCTTTCAGTTGCTAATTTTGATGTTGTAATACTTTATATAAAAGTTTGAAAATATATGAAAAATTATATTATATTATGAAAAGTTTTACAATAAAAGGTAAGCTGGTAAGTAACGTTAAAGGTCACCAAATATAAGTTTCAAAATGTCGATATCTCATAAGAACATTTTTTTCAATGTTTTTCAAAAATTTTTTTTCTGTTAAGACTTATAAAACATTTTAATTTGACAACAAATATTAGGGAAAAAACGTAAACACAGTTTTCAAAAATAAAAAATGTTTCTTGTGTCCAATTGGCAATAAAAATATTTTTATTCAACGATTTATACCAGCTATCAGAAAGGATAACACTAAATGGGCTGGAAGCGATGAAGAAAAAGCTAACGTCTTTGCTAAGCATCTGGCTAATATTTTTCTTCCCAACTTCCCTAGTACTTCAAAATAAAGGATGTCAAAAGAACCATTAAAAACTTCATCCAAAAAAAGCTCCAGGATTTGACCTAATTACTGGAAGGGTACTACAAGAATAAAATCATAAGTGTATCAAAGCCATCAACCAGATATTTAATATCATCTTGAGAATCAACAAAGTCCCCAACCAGTGGAAAATAGCTCAAGTGGTAATGATTCCAAAGCCGGGAAAAAAACTGGAGGAAGCCCAATCATACAGGACGATCAGACTAGTCTCTATTTTGTCTAATGTTTTGGAAAAGTTATTTCTTGACCGATTGAAATCTATTGTTGAACACCGAAGAGTGATACCCAACCATCGATTTGATTTTCGTAACCAGCATGGAACAGTGGAGCAAGTCCATCGTGTAGTTAAAAAAAATTAATAAAGACTTCGAAAACAAGCGATTCTGCTCAGCCGCTTTTCTAAATGTAAGCCAGGCTTTTGACAAGGTGTGTCACCAAGGATTATTCTATAAGCTGAAAAAGACCCTACCGTACCAGTTTTACCTGATCATCAGAAGATCATACTTGAGTAACAGATACTCTTTGGTTAAGCACGGAAATGCATATACTAACCTATTTACCATCAACTCAGGAGTACCACAAGGAAGCGTCTTGGGTCCAATCTTATGTTTAATATACACATAATATGATCTACCAACGACAGCATTCACAACAGTTCCCACATTTGCGGATGACACCGCCATCCTGGCTTCTCATTCCGATCCAATAAATGCCTTCAGGAGCTTATTGTATTTATACAGATTGCTTGTAATGCAAAGGAGTTAAATAAAAAGAAAAATTCAACTATTTGTATGCTCATTTGTAATAAATTATCATATCGGATTTTTCCGTAGGGTATAATTTATCTTTCTAAGAAAATTTTCTCAGAAAATATCGACATTTCAAAACTAATATTTGTTGAAATTTAATGTTACTTAGAAAGGACCTTCTGGAAAATAACAATCAGCCTAATCGATGCAAAGACAATTTCCTCATGTTTACCGGGTTAGAGATTTTTTGTTATACCTCAGTTGGTGAATTGTTTATAAGGTTCTTTGGCTATTATAACAAATCAAAGCAGTTGGTTCTTTAAGGTAAGTCATAAACGGACACCACCGCACTGTCAAAACTTGAGAAATTATATACCAATTTTCCACTTTTAATAGTAATTGAAATAATTGGCAGTAATAATTATCAGAAACGTACTCATAGAAAACTTTGGGCGGGGTAGAGTAATCCTTTTTTTTTGCTTTCCAACTTTTTTGTCTTCACTTATTTTCCTTTTGCACTTCTGTTCTAAAGAAATCCTATTGATTTCTAACAACATAAGCAATTTGTCAGAAATTGTAGTTTTGTCAACTTTTCTGTGAATTTACCAACTATCCAAAATGTTGTTTATTATTCTTTATCCCTTCCTATACATTCGTCCCTAGTAATTGTAGTGACCAGGGGCCGCTCTAGCCTTTACGCCGCCCTAGACAAAAACACAAATTTCCTCCCCTTTATGGAGTTAGTGAGCTTTGTTTCAGGTTTTTCGATCTCTTTGTGGCGTCTCGGGGAATTTCATTAATATTTCAATTTGTCAAATGTCTGGGTTGCCCGCCCCTACAGCGAGCCCTATAGTGACTTATTAATATTATGTAAAAAAATTATTATTTTAAAAATACTAAAACGACATTAATTTATCATTTTTCGTAAATTAACCAATTCAGCAAAATAAATAGCTAAAAATTTACCAATTTGGTACATCTACAGGTAAGAAGCCGGAATATTTAAAAAAAGTACGAGTGAAAAAAAATTTATATTAGAAAAAATATCAAAATGCAAAAATAAAAGTTAAAAAAAAAATACAATTGCGATATAAGCTTATTTCACGATTATTTTAAATCGTCAGTTTCATATGACTGGCAAAATAAAATTAATAAGAAACAAAAAATTAACATCTCTTGGTTCTACCATACTTTTTTTCAAAACCTTATGCATTATGCTTACTGACATGTAGTTGATACGGTTATAACCACATGCTAATAAATAACACAAGCCATCAGTGGTTTTGGTGCAGTGGAATTTGGAGCTGATTTTATATGAATTTGATGCTCTAAATTCAAATTAGTCGTAAGTCGTAAGAGGGAGATCTTCCCCTTCCTGGTAGCACACTTTGCCCAGTAGGAGCGGTTTAGGAGAATAATTTTAGTTAGTACAGTGTTTGTCAAAACGGTCCGGAGCGGAGGAGACCAAAGCAAATACAATCACGGCAAATGAACCCTAAAATCCTAAAATCTAAACATCTAATTGTGGTAAGGATTGACTGACAGCTCCCGGGTAATTAATTGAATGAACCAATAACAGATGCGTTAGAAATTATATTCTTGGTTTAATATTAATGACGTAACCGGGGGGGGGGAGGCAAGAACCACTGGAAGGGCGGTATTTTGATATTTTTCAGAAACGATACTAAAATTCTAAATAATAAATTCCAAATTTTCAGAGCAGAACCGTCTTCTGATAAAGAAATTTTAGAAATCCAACTTCAAACTAGATGACATGAACAGAAATTCGAAATTCGATAAAAAAACGAAGAACAGAAAAAAATTTTTTAATCACTGATCTAAAAAAGGAGCTGATAGAGAAAAAGATAAAGAAAATTTCATTTATTTAGATTCAGAGCTCCAAATATAGCTAAAATCAGTTTTAAAATTCACCTAAACATAATTTTATATTTATACGCCCGCCTGTGAATAGAATCAAGATAGCGCAAGTCATAGTTATTGGCAAGAGCGGATCCAGGATTTGCGATTAAGGGGGGGGGGGGACTAAAGCATAAAAATTAACATTTCTTAACTAAAATACCAAAAACACCTACTTTTTTTCCGTCCACCATACTTTCGAATGTTATTCATTTTGGAAAGAAAAAGTAAAATAAAATGTTATTTACGAAATTAAAAATGGAAAAATATTCACAACAATTACAAAATTTATCGAACTAAATATTCAAAAATTAACGGGAACTAGGGAGCACAATAATATATTATATGTGTTTAGTTTATTGATTAATTTTAATTGTGAAGTTTTTACCAATTTATTATTATAGTAGCAAAGAAGATAACATGATATAATAGTTATTTATTATACAAGTGTCTTATTAGGCCCCTAAAACACGAAAGAAAAGTTTAAACACGAGACCGCAGGTCGAGTGTTTAATTTCTTGAGTGTTTTGGAGGCCAATAAGACACGTGTGTAATACAACGTTTTATCCACAATTCGCATATTATGAAGGCGTTATAAATTTAGATTTGGGCCAAAACGAATTCATCGATAAAAGCAGGTAAGGTGGGCCATGTAATGGTTTCTATGACAGTTGTTGATTCCCTCATTATTTTTCGAATCGCGTCAAATTTGTGAAAAAATAATTTCGCGGTCTGAAAATGAACGAAAACCAGATTATTCCTGAAGATATTCTCAAAGAAGCCCAAGAAGCGACTTTGCATTTGTTGCCAACGAAGTCTAGAGCAGCTTACGAAAAAGAATTAACAAATTTTTCCGAGTGGAAAATAAGAAGATCTGTGCACGTGATAAACGAAGAGGTTCTGCTAGCTTATTTTTTGAACGTTAAGAAAAAGTTTGCCGCGTCTTCGATGTGGACGAAGTATTCAATGTTGAAGACCACTTTAAAAGTGCATGAAAACATAGATATTTCTAAATATGCTAAGCTAACCTCATATCTGAAGAGCGAATCTAGATACAAACCGAAAAAATCAAAGGTTCTTGAAAGAGAACATATTGAGGAATTTTTCGATAAGGCCCCTAATGACAAATATTTGATGATGAAGGTACCTAAAACTTAATTTCCTTAATATGTTTCATATTTATTTTGATTTTTGATAGGTTGCATTGTTATTTGGCATTGCTGGAGCTTGTCGATGCAATGAGTTGACGAATTTGAAATTCGAAAATGTTCAGGATAAAGGGTCGTACTTGTTTATTTCATTGCCGAATACTAAGACGAACGTTCCACGCAGTTTTACAATCATGGAGAAAGGATTTTCTATCAACGCCCTTGAAATCTGTAGAAAGTACATACATTTACGTCTAGAAAACGTTTCCAACGTCAGATTCTTTTTGCAATATAAAAACGAGAAATGCACAGTGCAATCGGTTGGAATCAACACGATGTCCAAAATTCCTTCAAAGGTTGCTGCCTTCCTAAATCTTCCGGACGCAGAGTCATATACTGGGCATAGCATGAGACGCTCATCCGCAACTCTACTAGCGAACGCCGGTGGCGATCTCACCACCATCAAACGTCACGGAGGATGGAAATCTTCTAGTGTTGCGGAGGGCTACATTGAAGACTCAGTGTCGAATAAAATTGATATAGCGAAAAAAATTCAAGGCGCTGTTTCTGAATCCGTTTCCGAAATTTTAGCTGTGAAACCCACTGTTGATGGTACTGACGTACATCCATCTACAAGCACAATCAATCTTTACAATAGCGACGAGGCAAAGAAGACAATATCCATCAATATCAATGTAAATTTAAATATTAACAAATAAAGTTCTGGTTCCAATTTTTATTTACGATTTAAATTAATAAAACACTAGTGTTTTATAGGGGTCATAATTCAATTAGAAACAGTATCATTATGGGCTCATAATATGCGAATTGTGGATAAAATAATTTAATAACTGAAAAATGTAAATCGGAAAATTCTTCATTACACCGATTTATTAAATGTTATAATTTTTGTCATCAGAATAATTACAATAATAAATAACATATTATGTACCAATATTTAGAATAATATTAATATTTTTTATACTTTTTGAACACAAAATAAAAGTATTATATTTCGATCGCACTACGCATCCTATGAACCAAAATGTTAACTAGTGACTATTTTAATGTAATTTTACGACATCTATGTTTCTTTTTTGTAATTATTAAGGTTCACGGCACAGTTCACATAACCTCAGTTATTTCCTAACCAAATTTAGACATCCAAGGTGTTTCTTTTATTTAATTTAAGGAAAAATGGCATCAGCAAAACCTTCATTGCAGCCGGTAAATATATCCACAATAAGTTAAAATTAATTCTTTTAACCACATCTTTGTAGGATAGCGATGTTCACATTACTTTCGAAGATCAACAAAAAATTAATAAATTTGCTCGACTCAATGCAAAGTTAGAAGACGTCAAAGATGAAATTAAACAAAAAGAAGTGGGTATTTAAATTTCGGAATGTAACATTATTTTACGTAATTTTATTTTAGAACGATTTGAAAAACTTGGAAGATGCTTGTGATGAAATCGTACTTTTAGACGATGATATTAAAATACCGTATTTAGTCGGTGAAGTGTTTATATATCAAGATGTGGAAAAAACTCAAAGCTGCCTTGAAGATACGAAAGGGAAGACTCAGACCGAAATATCTTCATTAAAATTGAAGTTTGACGAAATTAAGGAACTCATGAGTGATCTTAAAACTTATTTATATGGAAAGTTTGGTAATAATATTAACTTAGAAGCTGATGACGATTAAATTAATTTAGTTATGATTTTTGTAAAGCGCTGTGTGTGATTACAATTTTTTTAATTATTTGTTCTGAACAATTGTATGCTTTTATATTAACATTAATTTATATTGCATTTTAATTTTGAGTAACTTTTGTGTAATTAAAATTATAAAGATTGTCATTTAAGATGAGGTTTTTGTGCTAATTGACTCAACAGTAATACATATTTAAAAGGTGGCTTAAACTTGATGATGGAAGTATGATACTGATCATTATTATTATTATAAGCTTCCTATTAAATAATTAAAGTCTCCGAATAATCAATGCTTTCAAAAGAAACAAAATTATATTGATACTACATTGGTAAAAGAATTAATTTGAAATTTTTCAAATTTAAATTGTTTTATCATAAATTTAATCACTTTTTATGCAATGTTAATAACACTTGAAGCAAGAAACTATTAAACAATGAAAAAATACTTTTAAGGGCATTTTTGACCCCTATTTCAATTCCAGGCCCTTACCTACTTATCATAGATAAAGTAATGCAAGTTTTAATTAATTTTTTGTTTTTTTACACATTTAAAATAATACTGGTCAAATTTTTAAAAATAACTTTGTGAAATTGCTAAGTTTTTGAATCATATATCATCAGGCTTATTTGAAGTGGAATCAAATTTGTACTAGGCTGTCCCTCAATGCAGCTTCAAACAAGTAGCAAAGAAAATAAAACTAAAATGAAAAACCACAATTGTGTGCCAATTAAATGTTTTTATTTTTAATTGTTATAAAAATATCAAAAAAAAATTAACAAAAAACATTTTACCAGCTTCGCTTTTTTGGAAATTTAAAATTTTCTTCTTTGTTCTTGATTGATTCTCAATTGTTCTATGAAAATTAAATTAAAAAGTGGAGAATCGGTAATGATTTCCCTGGGTGGAGTTTCTGAGGGGGGCCGGATTTCAATCTAAATGTAGGAAAGGTTACCACAAATAAACAATACTCTTAAATATAATTTTAAGGAAAAATTCTAAAACATCTAACTTACAGTTTTCCTTCCCCTACAACATAATATATTTTCTTCAAAACAATTCCATTGTATTAAAGATTATACGGGATTGCGGGAAAAAAATCATAATGTGATTGTTTAAAAAAAGTATTTCGGCGTTTGTTTCATTCAAATCAAAGCATTCTTTCTACATACCCCTGGTGGAAATATTTTTTCTGAAAAAGTAAAACAAAGTCTGCAGAAGTCTTACAAACTCTGCAAAAGTCTAATTCAGAGTTTTCACAGAAATATTTCCATCAGGGGTATGAAAAATGTAACTTTTGAACTGAAGGTAAGTATATTAATTAATATTAAATGTTGAAAAAATTTATTGTGTAGTACAGTTTGTATCTAGTAATAACTTTCGCAAGCCTATTTCAATAAAATACCTATCATGGACTTCTAAATCTATGATACCTATTCGAAAATTTTTATTCCAAAAGGAACACATGGCAAAGTTAAGAATGGAGTTGTCGCCCCCTTAATAAATATCATTTTTGGAGAAAGTCCAAAAACACGTAAAACCTACAAGTTGGTTCTCCCCTGCAACATATATTTTTTTCGAAAAAATTTGATGACGTTAAAGATGCCTTATGCACGTTTTAAAATTTTGGAAGATGGCTCACCCCCAAAAATATTAAGTGATTGCCGAGAAAAAATTAAATGTGTTATTAGTTACTAAATGGAGTATATTTTACCGTTGGTTTCATTCAAATCCAAAACCTCCTTATAAATAAAAATTCAAAAATTTCATTTTTTCATGTTTTTAAAGGGCCATACACACCCCTTAAATCCGGGTCATAGGAGCTAAAAAAATTATAGGTCTTTTATTTTTTTATGCTCTACCACAATCCAAAAAATATTAAAATCGGTGAGGGACACCGGGGATCATTTGCTTGTTAGCGCAACGCAGAGTACGCAGTCTAGTCTCCCCGTTCCCATCTATAAAAGCTTATTTTACAGTTTTTTTATAATTTGTGTAGTTCTAAAGAAATTTAATATGGGTCATTTTCTAATGTACACCCTCTGTATAATATTATGTAATAAATTTTTTTCATTAAACTTCCAAGGATCTTGACTTGATATCATTCGAGGGGTATCAAAACTTACTGGGTATCACTGGCAAAACTGGGTATCAAAACAAACACTGATTGGCCAGGGGAACCCCAGAATAATCGGATTTTTAAAAATTCAAGAAATAGTACCAGATATCGAGAAAATTGAGTTTAAAACTAATCTTGTAGCAAGGTTGGCTCAGGTCTGGACTGTAAACCAAAACCAATAATAATATTGGTTATCTTCACTTCAATCTTGAAGTTCAACTTCAAAGACAAAACTTTCTGTAGGAATTATTATGCTGTTTTTCATGAAATGCTAAATTTTGTAATGATATCGGGTGGGTCAATTTCAACGTTCTTTTTAAAAATTCAATAAAATAAACAAATATCATTGTTTTCTCAGATATTGTGGATTTGGAAATAAGTTAATAGATAAAATTAGATATATAAGAAGCGGCAGCTCGTGGTCTCAAATTTGTAAGGCTGAGTTTACCAAAATAATCTTGTCTCAAAACTTTAAACGCGTTGTTTTCAAAACAACGTTTTGCAAGCTGTCGTACACGATATCTCAAGTTCTACTGAACTGATTTTTTTCAAATTTGGTGTGAACTTTCTTTATACATCCCTCTATGACATCAGCCTAACTAAATTTGCAAATTTTGAATTTTACTTTTTAAAAAAATTTGGAATTGTTATAAAAAACCTGAAAAAAATTTTTTTTTACACGGCCGCCATTTTGTGTGAAAAAATTTTTTTAACGTCCAAGGGTCATACCATAGCGACAACTTTATTAAATAAGAATCCGTTGGATTTTTTGTTTCAGATGACCAGAAGGATTGAAGCCTTGCACGCCAGGACACTGTCTTTTTTGACCTCCCACTTTGCCAGCTTATAACTTCTTGAATTTTGAATTTTTTTTTTTCGTTTAAATTTTTATGAATTCTTAAAGTATCAATGAACAAATGATAAAAAATGGATAGTAAAAACATTCTTTGTTTTATTTTTACAGAACTCGAAAAACGCCCGAAATTCGTGCCTCCAGACTAGAATACCCCCTTAATAGCGGAAGTCCGACTTGACGAAAACCGATTTTAATATACCCAATCAAGCCGCATTTACGTTAAACTGGTTAAACCTAAAGCCTTGGTTTACAAGCTAGTAACACCGCATAAACTTGGGAAACCGCTTATAGGCAATATATTTGTTATGTGGGTTCATAGACGATTCAATTGAAGAGCAGAATGTCTCATTAGGTAGGTATTGCACTTGTCGCCGACGCCACCCTCGTCACCCTGGTGGAAGTATATCTCAAAAAAAGTAACTGCAGAAGTTTTGCAAACTCTGAGAAACTCTGCAAAAGTCTAATTTGGAGTTTTCAGAAAAATATTTCCACTTTTCCACCAGGTCAGCAGTAACTCATCTGCAAAGCAAACCATAAAAAATGGAAGCCTCGGTTTTTTTTTAATTTAAACAAATTTATGATTATAAATATTTCCAGGGTCTCCAATCAGCTGCTTGTCATTTTCTTTCGAATTTTTTTTTGGACTCTCACCGATCATCATGACAATTTTCTGATTATTTGCAAGAGCTACTCGATTTTGGGATTCCAATGCGAAACACTGATTTCTCTGTTCAACAGTAGCAGTTGCCCATGTTTGAAAATGATCTTGAGCATTTTTTCAAGTTATTTCCTCTTTGGTATTTTTAGCTTAAGTTTCAAGATTAACAACATACTTTTGAAATCTTCAATTTTTTGTTTAAATATTTCAGATTATTACCATCATTTTGATCTTCTTTGATTTAATACATGGGTTAGCTTCTCGTTGTTTTTTCCTTGGCTCACAAATTGATCTGGATTTGAAGCTCGCGGTCTTCCGCTATCTAGTCTACCGGTGTATGCCATACTATTGGTCTGTCATTATTTGGCTGTGTACGAAATTTTAACATGGTACTCACCTTGAAGTTGATTTTCTATGCTGATAATCGTTTACTACATACTTTCAACTTTACATAAAAATACACTAACACAGGAACACAGCGTTTCTCAATTTTTCAGTATTTGCGAACCAATTGTCAATCATAATTTTCATCGCGCCCCCCTCTCATACAATAATTTTTTTTTATTTTTGAATTTTATTTTTTTATTTTGTCTAATTGATTTTTATTTTGATTTTCTTGTAGTAAATTAAATAATTTTTCTAATAATATTTAGAAAACAATATAAAAATTTCACTATGGCTGCCAACTGTCAAAGTTCAAATTTGACATTTTGTGAACTCAATTGTTTTTAAAACAAAAAGACGGCGAGCGGCACTAAAGTACTTTAGTACCTAGGCGCAAAAGTAAAGACAATCTTAAATAATTTTAATAGCTCTATTTTGCATTTTCGGAAAATATAACATGCTTTATTCTGAGTGAAAGCACTTTTTATGAACTGATTGTACTTATTAAGGCTATAATAAGACGACACAATTTCTACATAATTTTTCGCAGAACCAAAAAACCTTAAGGCGCAAACACTCGAAACGCCTTTCTGCGCAATTAATCAGATGAAATATTTTGAAATTAAATATTTACAGAAAAAATGCTTTGTGATTATCTAAAATTTTGACAGATCAATTTAATTTTGAGTTTTGGCGTTTACACTTTTTTAAATTTTATTAGAAAAATGTTCTTTTCAAATCGACGACCCTGCTAAAACGTTATTATATATAAATTACCACTTAAAAATTAAATAAAAATAACATAATAAAATAATGAAACACAATTTTGGATTAGAAATTGCTGTGTTAATGTTTCTTCTTATTATTTGACGAAAAATCTAAAAATGTAAGTTGAGTTGTACATATTTTGAGCAACTAAGTAATCTTGAGTAACTTTTTGTTTTGTTCTTTCGTTTTTTAAATTTTGTTATATTTTTAACTCTTTTGAGCTCACATGTGTAAAGCCGCTCATTAAAGCCTCATTACTTTAAGAGCTTAGTGTTTTTTCAATGTAACCAGCGTAGAGTTTATTAGTTAGTGCTGCTATTTATCACTCATGCTTCAAGTATTATGTAATTCGCAATTTCTGCACAAGATTTTAAATTACGAGAAAAAAATAATGTTATAATTTTAGTAAAAAATTAGTTCAACTTCCCAGGATGCAGGTACCATAAATTTCTGGCATATCGCGCTGATGCTTATTTTACTTTCGAGTAAATTTGTTACTTTTTAATTTTATATTATTTTTCAGAGGAAAACCTACGCAAGTTTGCTTTAATTATCGAACTTGGTTGCAATTTTAAGATAACCCAGAAGTCGATTGTGATCTTAAATTTTTGTACCAAAAAAAATTGTTTTATTATTTATATGGTGCACCCGAAAGTAGCTTATCGGATACTACATAAAAAGCAACTTAAGCTACTTTCAAGTTACTTAAGAAATTAAGTTAAATTCTCAAAGAATGTAATGAAATCTAAGTAAAGCTAAAACCAAGTACTGCATATTAATGTCATTGCATTTAAATGAACTGAAAATAAGTCCTACAGAAGTTTACATTGAAACAGTAAACGTAATTTTGAATGCAGTTGTGCAAACACTTACAAGATTTTGAGAAGTGTTTTACATTTGCATGAATAAATAAATACCTTATTATTCTTGACAATTGATAATTAAAGAGTCACCTCAAAACTATGGAGAAACTTACATTAATTTAATATGTCGAGGCACCATTTTAGCATTACATTGTGCTAGTAAAGTAAATCTTTATCGCAAATAAGAAGTTTGTTAGTTAATTAATCCCATACTGGGCAAGTTAATTCAAAACTAAACAGATTCGCTTATAGAAAAATACACTTAGTTAGGCTTAGAATAGGAAGAATGCTGTCTTCTGAGTGGCTTTCGTCGATATTGGTGTGCAGCGTGCATAATTTTCTATAACCATTAAATTGAAAGGCCAACTTTCTGCAGCTACAAGAAGCGAGGGCGTATCAAAGAGAAAGCTGTACATCGGTAAATCTGAAACAAACTATTTTCTATTAATGTAAATAATTAAGTGCACGAACCGTGATGTGTTCTATTCCTCCTTCTATTAATGGTTACGTTATGGTCCATAATTATTATTCTATTGCTATTTGCGACTATCCTATTGCTCTAGGATAGATCAAGAAAATCTAGCAGTCAGGGCAAGACACCATAGGAGAACCTTTATTGGGCCGTTGTCATCTCTAAATTTTCTCAAAACAAAAAAAATAATAATAATATAAAATCAGAAGTTCTACACATTATATTATATTTAAATTACGCGGAAGAATTAAAATACCAATTTTTTTATTGACATATTTTTTGTTAGTGCGAATTTTACCTTCAACTGAAAGAAAAAGAGTTTGTGTCTTTATGATACCTACACCAACATGCCTACATAAAACCACAATAAGCAAATAAATACATGAATTCTCACCAAATTTAAAATTGAATTGATATTATATTGTTTTTGTTTACTTTTGTGTATAGTGTTTCAAGGTTTATTTATTGTGTTATACTTGCCATGTAATTAAAAACAGGCACTTATGTGCACGTAACAATTCGGTTTTTCTATTTTCTACATTTGAATTTTACTTACAAGGTTCTCCGGTACTTTTAAAATAAATTAAGTGCCATTACTTTATTAAGCCCACCACCACCACCATAACACAATTTTTTCGGCAAAACTGTAATATAAAAATTAAAATTTTAAATATTTCTAAAACCAGAAATAAATTTCTATATAATTTGTGTGTGTGTGTTTTTGATATGTTGGGTCATTTTGAGTCACTAAAAATCACGAAGTAGTTTTTTACTGATAACTTATTATTTTGTGACTTTTCGGACAACAAACTTATCATAAAATTTGAAGTACACAAAATTTTGTGGAAAAAACTTTCATTCCCTTTTTCCGTAAGACTAATATTTTTCACAAAAGTTGTATTATTAGTACAATTGCAGTCATGCAAATTGCATCGGTGATTACTTCCAAATTCCCAATGAAATTTCAATAACCGCACACAATATAAACACAATTCACACACAAAGCTAGGTTTTTCAAACCGGGGGTCTGGGGGGGGGTATGGAATACCCTCCAGTGCACCGGAGATTGTGCGCAAAAAAATGTGTTATTGAGCTTATAGGTTTCAAACCAGAAATCTAACTTTTAAAAATCTGAAATCTAAGATTTATGATTTGAAATTCAATAACACATTTATTTTCTTTGAACATAATCACTAATGTGGGGGTATTGTGTCCCCGGTTTGAAAAATCTACCTTTGTGTTCAAAAAAGAAAATGTAATGTTGTTGAGCTTATGGGTTTCAAATCAAAAATTTAACTTTTTATCTATTTCTATTCTATTTACTATTTAATATTATTAAGAATATAATATGGAAATCTAATTTTTTAATTTGGGAATAATTCCCAATGCAATTTCTATGACCGCTACTATAGGTACAAGAAATATAATAGTATATTATTGACAGAGACTTTACTCGTTACGAGAGAAGTTACTCGTTGCCTCTCAGTGGTAGTCGAAGAAAAAACTGTTGTGAATGTTTCAAGAAAAAATTCGAAAATCTGGAATAGATGTGCTAGTGAATGACGAGTAAGAAAGTTTAACAACTTTATTATTATAAGCATTTTTGTTAGGATTAGGTTGCTCTTACGTAAACACAAATTTGTGGCTTCCAGGTAAAAGGGGGTAAATCGATTCCATGTCAAAATGTCGAAAGCAAAAACGTCAAAATCAGAAAAGTCTAAAACAAAAACGTTGAAAATCAAGACATACGCTAAAGTCCTCGATGTTCTCAAAAACGTCATGCCTGGACTAACTCCTGAGAGCATCATGACAGATAATTTTGAAGTCGCTCTGATTAATGCGTTCAGACAGGCATTTGAAGGCATTAACAACAGAGGATATTTTTTTCATTTCAGTCAATGCGTATGGAGAATTATTCAAAGAAAAACTATATGATTCGAGTCCAGTACGAGAACCGTGAGAACATTCAGTTTTCCGTTAATATTTGAAATTTGCCTGCTTTGAGTTTTGTCACCGTCGACAAAGTGATTCAATCTTTTGAGGAACTCATTCAAACTGGGTTCCTCGTTACTAACGATGAGATACTTGAACCTCTGGTGAAATATTTTGAAAATACTTGGATCGGCCGCCAGCGCGGGTTAACTAGACTCCCTCCAAACTTTCCAACTGCACTTTGGAATTGTTAAAAGTGTCCTCAATGACCTGCCCAAAACAAACAATTCTGTGGAAGGACGTCATCGAGCTTTCATTTCTCTCTTGAGCTGCAACCACCCTTCAATTTGGAAGTTTATCGATGTTTTGAAGAAAAAGCAGAGTATGAACGAGTTTAAAATAGAACAGTATATCAGCGGCCAACTACCACCCCGAAGACAAAAAAAGTATTGCGACGTTGCTGCCAGAATTATAAGTCCATAGTATACTGTCGTATAGTGAGCGTAACCTGGATGACTATCTGACTGGTATCGCCTATAACTTTGAATTCCAGGATAGTTGTTACAGTCGTGTTTAAACCACCTTTTGATTTCTACTTTGTGAAATAAATTTAAAAAATGTTTTTTTCGACGTTTTCGACGTTTTGACGTGTTACCGGTAAATCGGTTTATCCTCAAATTAATTTTCTTAAAAATTCAAATTTAGAAATCTTCAAAAAATTTTACTTTCACTATTTCATTAAACGGTTTTTACAGATTTTTTGATGCTGAATCTATTGGTATGTATTTGTAAAATTATTCTATTGTTTAAGTATCTTAGTATATGTCTTTAGGTCTTTGCCTTTTAGCAGGCCCGTAGCCAGGATTTTATTTCGGGGGGGGGAGGCACTCATAAAAACATTTCGTAAAAAGTAACATTTTCGGCGGATCCCCTTCCGGGAATTTTTATTAATACAAAATAAATATTGTTTTTTTTTACATTTCGGGGGGGGGGGGGAGCACGTGCCCCCAGGTCTGCCTTTTAGATTAGGTATTTGGATACTGAATTTCAATTTTAGTGGCTGAAGAATTTAACATGATTACTGAATGAAGAGGCCCAGTTAACAATGAAATTCTAATGGCTGACCCTCCACCAGAGATAATCTCGTAGGGGAAAAAGGGAGAACCTTTCCTCCTTAATTTCTCTGCATTCCTTTAAAAAAAAGGAGGATAGCTAAAAAAATATAATTTGTATGAAAATAAGAGCAAAATTGTTGGCTAATTCAGATTTGTTCCCCCCTTTGAAAAAAGTCGGTTCGATTCGTCCCTTCCTTTCATGAAAGATTTCTTGTGTCTGACCTGCCATGCTACCCATGATCAAAGCTTAACGAAGTTCGTACGGTTTATATGGTAAATACGCGAGCTGTTCATGTGGGGGGGGGGGGGAGAATAAGCGGAACCTTCGGAATGCTACTGAAAAAAAATTGTGAAAATATTTACGTAAAGTGTGCAGGCACCTTTATTTTTGATAATTATGTTAAAGCTAATACTGCAAATCTTAAAATAAAAGATTACAACATGTATTATTAAGATAAATTTAGTTATTTTTTGTATTTCAGATAACAATTAATTAAATTACTGTATAAGTTAAGTTTATTAAAAACGAGTTAATTAAAAAAAGAAGGTACGCAATTAAATGTGCAAAGATGCACTTTTTAACAAGGCGAGGGCACTTTTGGTGATAATTATTGTTGAAAATTTGAATTTTGAATTGAATGAACTTTGAAATTTAAATTCGAACAAAGTCAAAATAAGTTTTTTACTTTGTTACAATATTTACCTCGATGATACATGGTCATCTTAATTTTTCTATTTACACGATTCTTGTGGTACAAGCCAAAAGTGCACTATCTTATCGATTGATTATAAATAGAATGTAGAACCAATTTCTTAATAATACATAAATTTATATCAACCGCTCAAGCTGTGCCAATGAATTTTTAATTTCAAACCGTATTACAATGGTGTCTTTCAATGAATTTGTTGTTTAATAATTTAGAGCATCACCAGTTGGGGATAACTACTGTACTTTTCCAAAATGTGGATTTTTTGTCTTTCAGCGTAGTATCAATAAGAGGTTACTCAAAATAGGATAATGGGGTAGCTCATTGTAACTTGTAACGTGTACGATAACCGGAGCTGCGTTCCAGATTAGCAAAGATGAGAAGGAAAGTTTCACACAAAATCAACAAGGAAAAAAAAATCATGCGAGGTGACCATGATTATTTATTATATCCAAGGTGTTAACAAATACAAGATTCGACTTGCAATTTATTTATTAAAATAAATGAAATAATAAATTTATATCGGATTTTTACTTAAGAAAGCAAGATAAAGTTTAACCCAATACCCGCCGCAGTTCACAGGCGAGGAAAATTTTGGAAATTCCATCAGAAGAGTGATATTATTATGAATTAAGAAAACAGTTTTATTTGAAAAATTTCTCAAGAATTTTGCTTAAAATTGAAGAAAAAACCGTCCCATTTTTGGGGCATAGGCTGAAAATAAAAGAAAAAAACTGAGTTTTTCCCCGCAAGAAGCACACACGTTTTGCGATTTAAAACAGAAAAACATTTTCAAAAGAATTTTCCGAAACAGTGTTTGTTTTATTGTAAATTATTCTGTTGTTTGTTCATTTAGGTGTATTTGAGCTTTTATTTGTTTTTTGGCGGGTCTGCGATACACTAACAGATTTTTTGTTGCTAAATGATACTAAATGAACAAAAATACTGTAATAAAAGAAAACAAACAACATAGCTTTACAGTTAGAAGCGCCAAAATCTGTCACTAATTCTAACTCATTCAGCCAATGTCCCAAAAATGGGATATAAAAAACACAAAATTTTTGGCTATTAAAGACCATTCACTATGCTATAAATTTTATCATAAAAGAAAACTATTACTCAATATTTCTTCAACACATTTATCTCAAATTAGAAATCTGATACCATTACAAAAATGCATCGATATTTTAATGACGCGTTCTGTGAAATCCCCAGCTTGGTAAAATTTCCTGTAAAGGGTTAAATGCTCACCGAGTCCATCAGTTGGTGAATAGCAATAGTTCCACATTCACTAGTCTTCTGGATACATGATTTTGACTGTAACATTACTCATATCTGTAAAAATTCCTGCGTCCCAAAAATGGGACATTGGTGGGTATTGGGTTAAAAAAAACTTAAAATAATTTTAAAAGTGAAAATTTTTTTGAAATATCTGAAATTTACAGGGTTGGTCTAAGTAAAATTTGAATAACGGGTGGTTTCTCAAAGTTGCATGGTAATCCAATAAATCAACAAATATCAAAATAGGGATTTCTCAAATATATGGTTCATATTATGTATATATTCGAAAATAGAGGTTCCATATATGTACCTGAAAAATTGTAAGCCCTATATTAAATGCATATAGTAATAATTATATTAAGTACCCACAGTGCCGTAACTAGAACTTTTGGCGCCTATGGCCAACTACAAAAATGCGCCTTAACGGAAGGGGGATACACCCTTCAAGAGGGGTCAGGGGTTTCCCCGAATTTTTTTTTATTCTCTACAAAATGGCGAATTTTAAGACATTTAAGACAAATTTCAGAAAATTGATTAAAAATTATTTTCATTAGCAACAGAACTTTCTTCATTCTTTTTGAACCAATTGCCCAATGCAAATATTTTGATTTTATTAAATATTTAAAGCTAAGCGTCTGTTTAAAAAACGAAGGTGCTTAATTTTTATATTATTTTGCTGTTATAATAAAAAAATTAACGTATGCATGATAGATTAAATAATAAAATATTTGTAATTTGAACTTCTGAATTTGAGCACCCTATTGTCGAGCTCACACGACCTTATTCGCTAACGAATCATCATATTCTAACCAATCAAAGAATAAGAATGAAGAATTTGATTCTTGAATGATGATTCGTGTGCGAACACGGTCGAGTGAGCTTGAGAATAGGGCCCCTGGCGCCTATATTAAATACAATATTTTTATTTAAATTTTTAAATTTCGGCGCCTTTAATCAAACGGCGCCTATGGCCGGCGCCATATTAGCCATACCCTAGTTACGGCACTGAGTACCCACATAAATCATGCGCGCCTAAAAATAATAAGTATAAAATTAATTTTTAAATTATACATGTTATAAAATTTAAATTATCTATGTACATAACTATAATTAATAGTGCACTTGAATAAAAATGTTGTGTATATTATAACATGGGCGCCCATAAGTGAAATTTTAGGGGGCGGGCAAAATAAAATTTTTTTTAAAATGCTAAATAAAATTAAATTATATATCAATTTACAAAAATTATTAGTTCAAAACATTTTTTCAAGAGGGGGCAAAGGGAGGGGTTTTTGCCCTCCTGCGTAGACACCTATAGTTGACAATTCTTGTAAATAATATTTTTGTTCAATTTATAAAACTCTAAAACTTGTTTCCATAATAAAAATGCTTGGCAGAAAATAAGACTTTCCTTATATTAGTTGATTTATTAAAATTAATAATACTTTTCCAATTTAAAATTTATTTCTCAGAAAATTTTTTTTATTTAAAATGTTTTCAATATTATTTCTTTCAATATAATACAATATTGACGATGACTTATCTCTATCACAATTTATTCACAAATGTGGTTTATAGAAAGTGATTTTAAACAAAGTAGTATCAAAATACATATTATTAAAATTTTAATGAGAACTTGAAATTAACAAGACTTAAATCATTTTATATTAGTTGCATTGTCGAACTATTGTTAATTTTATAAGAAATTAACTAAACCACCGTGAAAGATACGGAACAATAAACAATTTAAAATTTTTGCGACCTAATTATAATACAATTTATTTTATTTTATTGCTTTTTTTTAATAATTAATAAATTATTAACTATCTTTTCGTCATTGCAAGTTTTAATTTGATTATTGATCTTCTTTCAAGTTTTTATTTTTAGACTTAATTAATATAGTATTAAATTACTTCGTTCTTCACCTTTGAGTATCTTAATGAAGTGCCTTACCATTATTGGTTTCCCTATAACTCGCACGTATCGATCTTGGACTTTGGATCACAAGAGTATTTCCAACGTGATCAAGATTTAAAAAATCAGAAAATAAAATAATTTAAAATTAATTAATAATTAATTATTATTAAATTAAAAGTATGATAATTGCACCGTAGAAGTAGTTTTTATTTTTAATTTTAATTTATTTTTAAAGAAAAATTACAATTTCATGTTTTTCAGTCAATTTTGAAAAGAGGCTAAACATACTATGTGTTTTCTTCATTTCCGTGCAACAAATGGTGAAAATTACAAAAAAAAAGTTGAAATTATACATTTCACTAACAGACAAGGATTTCCACAAAAGAATAGTTTTGTGAACATTTTATAGAAATATGCAACAATAAGAATTTTATCTATAGAACTTTTTTTAATGAGCAACTTTCTGCCTTCCAGGTTCTAATTAACCCATTGTCAAGAAAAACGTATTGCCGTTGATCGTTTATACTTGAACTTTTTTTAATGCCTCTTTTATAATTTTATTATTTCACCGTACTACATTAGTGTCAATAATAAAAAAAGATTTAGTGCGCTTTTATTGATCTGTATTTCAATAATTATTCACGAATACAAAAGATAATATTTTTATATCACCATAACAAAATTTTTTATGATGTGAACAATTATGCACAATGGAATTGATATCATAATATAAGAATATAATTTCCTTCTTAATTTTAGCAGTTAATATTTTTAAATCTCATTATCTCCAAATAATTTAAATCTTAATTTGTATTATTTTTATAAGCTGATGATTTATGTGGGAATTTAAAATAAGATATAAAAATAGCTAGGTACCCGGTACCCCTTGATTCCAGCTGTATTAATATTAAGAAAATTTCGCAGTTTACAGACGATTGAGTGCAAATACCTTTAATAAGAAAATTAATAAAATTAATTATATAAAATATGAATAATAAATAATTTAATTATTGTTTTGTTTTAATTTCAAGAACACGAAACAAAAACACAAACCAAATTAAACTATTTAGGTATTTATTTTTGATTAGCTTTTGTTGCAGTTATTTGTGAATTTTATTGTTTACTTTAAAAGCAGCGCCTTCTGTACACATAAATATGCTAAATGGATTTAATACTAATAATATTGATATAACTTATCACCAACGTATAAAAAAAATACAAATAACATGTGCACTAATACTGACCTTTGTTAATACAGTTAGCATTTGGTTAAAATAATATTGAAAACTAAATGAATAAATTCCAAACAAAAATTTAAATAAAAGTAATTTTTAGTGTTCAAACCATTAACCATAAAACACATTATTTTGATTTTCTGCACAGGCAGAAAAAAAAGAGAGGCCCCCTTCACCCCGATATAAGCAGTTATTTTAAAAATTCAAATTTTGCCATAAATGTACTGCTGTGATACTAAACATACTATAAAATAAAACTGAAACGACTTCGAATGGACTGAGAAGTTTATTTTTGACAAACACCGAGATGTTACAATATTTTTAGTAAATTGTATCAAAATACAATATATTGTATTTCCATGATTTAAAACTTACGTTAACATTTTACCATATGTACATACGTATAGTAAATTGGCAAATAAATATTATTTACAGATCTGGCTATAAATCAAACCTTTTATGGCAAACTATACGATTCTACCAATCACCTTCCTCGAAGCCTTGCAAGTTTGCAGCATTTTGGATAACTTTTTGTTGATTTAATTTTTGTTTTGGTTATCCATAGCAAGCTAAATAATATAATTATTATTACAGTTAAACAATCATTTTAATTTTACTAATTTAAACAATTCAATTGAAAATAATGAAATTTAAATAAATTTTGTTTGTTATACATTATTCTATCAAAATTAAGTAGTGCTGAACTTTAGCCTGAACTGAAACTTTTGTTGTGGGTTGTGGTCGAGAGTTAATATTTTTATATCCTTGTTATTTGCATATTATTTATGTTTGTAGCTCTAGCAATTTTAGTAGTACCTGTCGCATGACCCTGTAGATGAAAATCAATTTAAATAATTGCTTTATCTTAAAATTAATAATGTTCTTCTTTTATTTGCACTATAAAGGTAATTTTTGATGTTTTTCTGGCAAAATTATATTTTATTAAAATGAAATATAATATAATATAAAAAAAATAAATAAATTAAACAAACAATAAAATTCAAATTAATTTACCCCCTTTCCGCAATGGTTATTGCCTTCTTTCTATTTTTAATATTTTTCTTATTACATAATCATGTAAGTATTAAAATATTTTATTCCTGCAATTATTAATTTCTTATATCAGAACTAATAGTAGAGAAAATTAATTAGTAGAAAATGCCAGTAAGATAAATTTTTAATTTTAAAAATTGTATACTACAAAACTAACCAGAATTCAATAACATAGAAAGTTTCATTGTAACGGTGATAGAAAACCAAAAAATTTGATACTCTTAACGTCTTAACCGAAAAAAAATTTTCTATGATTTACCAAAACATTTCTAAATTCAATATTAACCAACAAACGTGACCACAAATGAGAATGATTTGCCCTCAAATCAATTGTAAAGTTTACATTGACTTCCGAGCTAGATTCTTTAATTCTCCGGTATTAAATAAGTTAACCATATCACGTCTCATTGTGAATTACAAGAGAAAAGTGCTGGTGACGAAATTAGCAGACGCGGTGTGATTACAAAATGAATATTTGGTCTGAACAAAAAACTCACCAAATCTTGACTGAAAAAAAATTAACGTTTAGGCATCAACTTTCTGGAAGAGCAAGTAAAGAGATTAGGCACAACCGGCATAATCGAAACATTGCAAAAATATTTATTGTGAAAGGTGGTTGACAAGAACAGGAAGAGGTTGCTTAAAGATTAATGTTGACACGAACAATGACAAAAGAAGGTCAATTACTATACAATATAAATATTTTATTCTTTGATTTTTAAATGAAAATATTATATGGAAGCGAAAAGATGGAAATAGCAATTGATTATTTATTAACCTTATTATTGGCATATAATTATACATTTGATTTTAACAATTTATCTTGTCAGATTTCATTTTGCTACGCCAATCAGTCGTGAGAGACAGAGTTTAACCTATCGAGTGTTAGGTTCTACATTGTTAAACACCGCAAGTGCTTCTTTAACAAATGTTAAATTTAATTAAATTACAATAGAAAATTGTTTTAAGTATTTTTTTAAGCCGAGTCAAGAAGGTTTTGTTTGAAAATTAAACAAACAACATTACTTGCCTATCTATGATTACCTTGTACAATAATTTGACATGCCTAGGTAGGGGCACCATGAGAAACTACAAGGCTTGAAAGCAACAATTCTCTTACCAGTCGGTTGGAGCGACCGGTATTCAACGTTGTGTGTTATTGTCAACTGGAGGATCTACATAGTGCAATAAATTTTCTACTGCTAAATATTTCGTGTGTCCGGAAAATTTTTCGTAACCCCACTGGAGAGATACATTAACGTCGGAATGGAGAAAGAACAACAGCCCGATTCCATAACCATCAAAACAGATTATCCCCCATCTGAAATTTACTCTTCAGAACCACCCCCGGTAAGAAATTAATAATAATAATAATAATTTAGTTTTATGGAAAATTTCAAGTTTTCAAGTATTGCTTTTGTTTGAAATAAATGTTATTGGGCCAATGGTGTATGTGAGAATTATTTTTGTAAACATTCACCAAGTTTACAAATATAGAAGAGTTTCTTACTTATTTAACAACCGTGACTAAGAATTTTTTTATGGTGTAGAGGCCACGATATCACGTTCATACCTGATGAAACAATAATAATAAATATTATGTATTATGTAACAAAATTAAACATAATTAATATTTATTATAAAGTTCGTGTTTTGGTTTTGCTTTAGATTGGTTTAGATAATGCGATAGCACTCTGTATATAATATATTATGTTTCTCCCTGCCAATAACAAATTTTTGTAACAAGGCCGTTTGTTACGGTCGTGATAATAGTTAGAGTAATTACAATAAAATTTAATTGTAAAATAATTATAATTGCAATAGGTGGATATTACATTTTTATGTCACTAAATTTGCCAGATGCATTGTATGTTTTGTATTTAATTTAATAATTAATAAGTTATAATATTTGATTATATGTTATTAAAAATTATATTATATATTATTATAAAAACATACAATGGTAGCTATTGATAACATATTCAACACTACCATTATATTATAAGCATATTAAATACAATCTATGGTAGTTTTTTCAGTATAGATTCGACATCATAGGAAGGATCCTCTTGCATATTGCACATTTTCCTTTCACTTCCTGTAGTAAACGAATTTAATGCAGTATTGAAAAGCGCCAAGTGCAATTTGTTACGCTAATCTTTCAAACTTTCATTTTTTTTGTAATTCAATATTATTTTGTGATTAATTTCCGAGATATCCGAGTTCTAACAAAAACGATAGATGTTCTTTGCGTAATGGCGTGTAAAAGTTTTGCATAATAATTGATGTCAAAATTATAGTCCGGAAAAGTAATTGAAACAATTGAACCGATTTTGACAAAAAGCTCGACAAAAAACTGAAATACGGCTCCATCACCCCGCGACCGCATCCATATTTTTAGTACTGAGATGCTAACGAACCCAAAACCAACTTTCTATTTTACAATTCTTTATTGTGCACACATCGTGATGTGTACAACAATTTTACGGTTCTCGACATTTTGTTTAATAATGGGTAATGTTTCAAATGCCATCAATACTTCAATGGTAATAAATATATACTGTTCGAATCGCTATTTCCAGCTATATAATTACAAGCGAAACTTATATTTACGGACCACCCTGTAAAGTTGTGATTAATTTCACCTGAAGCACTTACGCAATTACACAAGTTACTACTTCTACTACCAAAATAAAATTGATTTAAGAAATCGACGACAGTAGTTTTTCGAATAATTATTGCAATCGCACTAATTTAACGATTTTTTCAGAATAACTGGCGTTAATCGCTCACTCAACTTAGTGCATGTTTTTTTCATGTTACGAAACTGGCCACTTAACTTTCTTTTATTGTTGACAAAGAAACCAGTGGCTAAATTTCACTCAATATAATAACAAATGTTTATTTGCTTGCAGAAAATTTATGAAAGTACCTACACTCTTTTTATATTGCATTTTAATTATTTTATAATTTAATTTGCAACTAACTACTAATTAATGTGATTTATTTAGTTTCCAACACTTTTACTTATTTGGTAGTTAAGTAAATTATCGAATAGTAGAAATGCAGATCGAAATGATTATCTAAGTCATTTAAATTTTACAACATTTAAAAATTCGAAATTTAATTACCACAATTGGTAATAGCATTTAAAAATTACACGGATACTAAATATAACTGCCTCTAGTTTATTTTATCAATTGCATTTGCATTGTCGTCTAGTTAATACTAATCAAGTAGCATAAGATTAATTTTCATATTAAACGCCCGATTTCACAAAGGCGAGTTAAATTTTAATCCACGATTAAAATTTTTCCTTTTTTTTGTAGTCGGCGAGCAGGCGGTTGTTCCACATTTTGAGTTTTAACTATAAATTTTTAAAGCATTAAAAGGGTGTTCCGGGGGGTGTTACGTAACCGCCCCCAGACCCCCCGGATGACACTTACATTTTATGTCCGTAAAAATTAGTTTTGTAATTGGCAATTATTTGAATAGTTTAAGATTCACATCGGTGTATTTCTTAAGCAATTTCCGGGTATAGCTTTTAGCTATATTACCGCAGAAGACATAAAACGGTTATAAAAATAGTTGAAAATATGAAACAAATTAACTTCTTTAATTAAATACTTTAAATACTTAAATACTTTATATAACTCAATTTATCATTAATTTTAATCTTTTCTTGTCATTTTCTTAAAAATTTTTTAAAAAACCTATAGATTCCTTGACCAATAGATCTACCCTAACCAAATTAATAATCTTCTTTCTTGCTTTTATATCTAATATACTATTATTTCTTCTGTTTTTAATTTTATACCCTGCAATTAATTATTTTCTTGCCAATGTAATTTATTTAATCAGTTTATACTTGAATTAAAAAACTATAACGTATATTATGATAGTACAAAGATTTTAACATAAAACCTAAGTATCCTTGTTGAATTTTTCATTTATTACTGTGATTTAATTGACAACCATCCTTGAAAGCTCAGGTTCATTAAAGTTTATGTTGATTTAACATCCAGGAAGTGTCAAAAGTGTATTACTTACTCTATTTCTTGCAAATGTATGTATCTCTTACATAATAATGTAGTATTATATCCACCGAGGAGATAATCTAAAATTATACTACATATTATCTCAAATTTGATATCATTTTTTAAATTTTGCATAAAAATCAGAGCAGTATTTTAAAATTAACAATTAAAAGAGTACTAGTTTTCACCTATTGCCCAATGTCACCTGAAAATATTTTTTCTTATAACCATAATTCCGTTTTCCTGGTTTTTTTTTTCTTTTCAATTAAATAAAAAATTGATCTGGTTATCGCAAATTAGAATCTTAATAAAAGCAAACGCTTTTAACTACTAATAATCAAAGACAAGGTTTGACAAATCAGTAGCATATAGGTGTAGCGATATGTTCTCATCAGGAATTTTCAAAACAAATTTTATACTTTCCGTATCTCTACGGAATTTTCATAAGCAAGAGAAACGGGGTAGCCTTTTATTGTCAAGTTAGACAGTAGCAGTCATGGAAATTGCGTCGCTGAATATTTCCGAATTAAAGTAAAAATAATTCCCAATGAAATTTTAATAACCGTACACAATATAAACACATTACGCACACTAATCTGGGTTTTCCAAACCGGGGGTCTGGGGAGTATGGAATACCCTCCAGTACATCAGAGATTGTGTGCAAAAAAGTGTTATTGAACTTATAAGTTTCAAACCGGAAATCTAATTTCTAAAAATTTAAGATTTCTGATGTGAAATTCAATAACACATTTTCTTTTTTTGAACAAAATCTCTATAATGTGCTGGGGGGTATTCCATACCCCCAGACCCCCCGGTTTAACAGACCTAGCTGTGTGATTGTGTTCAAACCAAAATTTTACCTTTTTATCTATTTTTATTCTATTTTCTATTCTTTATTATTATGAATATAGGTAATATACGAGTACTTAGAAATCTATTGTTTTAATTTGGGAATAATTTCCATGACCGCTACTGTAACTTCATTTCTAGTGCTTCTAAAAAATATACTAACGTTCTAATTTTAACTCAGTATATGGAAATTTATTTTTCCAGTATTAAAATCCTCAGCTTTTCCCGGTTATAGTATTTAAAAATCCAAAATCCAATTTTACAAAAATACTCATATTATAAATCGCAATAAATTGAAAAGGCTACTTTCAAAAATATAATTCAATTTATTTTACTTCTTAAAATGCAAATTCAAATTAATGATCAATGTTAATTAAATATTTTTGGTATTAAAATTGAAACGACAAATCGACAAGATAATTCACAGCATGCGCTACAAATGTCAATTATACTTTATTTTTAATTTTAATTTAATTTTTTAAATTAATTTTCAATACCATGAACTTTTCGAATTAAATTAATTTTAATTTTCAAGTCATACAATTCAATTTCATCTTCTAAATTAATCTTCAGTTATAATTATAATGCTTCAAAAATCATACTCGACAAAAACAATTAATTTTGTCCAAAATTGAGACAATTTTCAAAAATCAGTCAAAATAACTTAATTAAAAATCAAAATCACTTTATTTTCTCAGAATATCAAATGCAAATATAAAAATTGATAAATATATCTCAAAAGACTACTTTTGTCTAGACTCGCTATGGTGGTTCTCTCAACGTCAAAAGCTTGGTTTTCCCACCTAGTTGTTGCCACCTTAACTCGGTTGCCGGGCAACCAGAAAATTGTAAATTATTTATTAGCTTAAATTAATTTTATATTTTGAATTTTCATTATTGAATTTATTTTTAATTTATTTAAAAGCATTTTAAAATTAAGTAAAAAAATGTTTTTTTAAATGTTGTGGTCGAGTATTTTTGCGCAATAAAATCATTATTAGAAACATGTTTACAAATATTAACGGTACATTTAGATATGAACTTGAGTTATTTTAAGTAATTAGGTATATTATTTTAGTTTATTTTAAAATATTAATATTGTGATTATCAGGTTTGATTAACTAAAATGCAATGATTATTTTGTTGATTGACAATTTGAAAACAATTAAATTGATATCTTAAGTGGGAATATTCCTATTATATTTTTTAATATTCCCGAATATTAAATTAAATAAAACTTTTTTTGACCCAAAATATACATCACATATTATAACCTTGCATTACAGGTACTTCTCAATTATTATAAATAATTGCTTCCTATATATTGTTAAAGATACTATCAATCCTTTTTTTT
Organism: Cantharis rufa; assembly: GCA_947369205.1. NCBI lineage: Eukaryota > Metazoa > Arthropoda > Insecta > Coleoptera > Cantharidae > Cantharis > Cantharis rufa. The sequence continues at coordinate 12,644,061 of OX376303.1, forward strand.
TTGTATGTTAGTTTGGTAACTTCATATCTTACCTCGCCACCGAGGCTGCATATGGAGGACCTATAGTTCAACGTTGATTCGGAATTAAACTTTAATTTAAACCCCAGAACAGCCCACACCGCTTGGGAAATCTAGTGCACTTATTTGCAGCATTTGGTTTTTAATATTCCTACGTAGTTTTACCAGGAGTGAACTTGGTAATTTCACCTCAATATTCTAGTGCTCTACTTCCAGGCTAACCGCACACTTGTTTTTGTTTCTAGTTTATATAAATATCAAGGTCTCGAATGATAATCATTTCTAACGACATTCACTAAAAGAATTTCGGTTCCTATGATAAAGGTAAATTGTAGTTTTTCCTCCAGAAAGACTCAAGAGGTATTGATAACAATGCTTTAATTAGAACAAAAAATTCATTTTGAAACATCTGAGAATTTTCTTTACGCGGATATAAGCGGCTGAGCTACGAAGTACCGGTTCTGCAAATAGTCACTTTGAACTACCGGGTTTCACGATTGTTTCTATAAAATTGTCGGTGTCATAATAATATCATGTCGGTTTTAATATCCACATACAAATTTTTCGTACTTGACCCTAAAAATTTCAACATAATATAAAAAGTGATGACTCGTAAGTTGAAATTATAATAAAAATATATAATAAATCAAAATTTCGAAACATTTTGAAGGGAAATAACAAAAATGGAAGCACATTGCACTAACTAGTTTCATTTCAAGTCCATACTTGGTTACCATTAAAATATTATTAAAATTTATCATTATCCCGATAAGAACGGTACCATTACAGAGATGATGACATCAAAACAAGGTTGTTATATTTGTTACAGTAATTAAAAATTTTCCACGCAGGTGCCTTTCGTTAAAAAATTATCAAACCAGTGACGTTTTTTCTGAAAATTTGATGCCTAAATAAAATTAACGTCAATTTAACAATTCGTTAAGAAAATACAACAAAGTGTTTTAAAGCTATTAAAATTACGTGTGTGTAGTTTACCTTGTGGTACCTGGTACGCCACGCAAATTATTTATTTATAGCAGGCACCATAAATATAAACAAATCCGTAAGAGTTGCCAGTACACATTATTTACCTCTAACAAGATTTTTTAATTGAAAAATTGCTTACTTAAGTTTACTTATTTAATTATGGTCATTTTCGTAACGCAAGTCCAAACAATTAGCGGTTACCGTCGTCATCGAGCATTGAAGTCTCTAAATTTTCTCTTCTATTTACACAAGGATGGGTTTAATTATGTTGTGCAAAATTGGTGGTTAACCATTGGTATGAAAGAAACCCATCCTTAAAAGCGACTCTTCATAAATATTTTAATTTCTATAAACAATTGATAAACTTTCATATGTGAATGGAATACAACATTGTTTCGCTCTCATGAATAATTGAAAGGCAACTACAATAACACTTTTTAAAATTATTTGCAAAACTAAACATAGTTATTTTATTTTCAGGCTTATCATCGTCCCCAAGCCGCATCGGTACAAGTCGCTAAGATAATAGCAGTAACTATAGTACTCGTATCTGTAGTGCTTGGTGGTTTCCTGTTGGCATCTGCATACGTTACAGCTAACGCTTCCTGCAGGCAGCTAGAACAGGAATTGCAACTACTGAGCGAAGCATCCGACCGGCTGCAATCTCCGCTTCAACCTGAAGCCCTCATTCAGGTACGTTTAAATTAAGTTACTAATTAAACCAAGGCTAAAAATTTGTAAATCACTTTCACAAACTTATTTAAAAAATTACATCATCTAGCAGTTTTGAAAAATCTATTAACGGATTATTTACACCTTCGTGTTATTTGCATGTCACGTCACGAAGCTGAATTAAGAGCAACTCTAGCTACAACAAATCATCGGTTATTCTTTTGTAGGTCACTTCGTTTCTTTTGTTTTTTCTTAGTCTATTGAAATAAATTTACCTCTAGGTTGAACCTATAGAAGAGCATGATGTCTAATTAAACATTGAGCAATGAGTCATCAATTGCAAAACACCTACAATAATAATAATTGAATCCATAACCGAAAATATTATTATTTATGTTTGTATCGACCTTTATATAATATGCTAAATTGTCCTGGTACCACCAAGTGATTATGGAAATTCGAAAATGCTTATGCACTGCAAAATTTTATTACATCTCGATTTCTATTCGGTTATTTGCATCTTATCTCGAGCAATTACATTTACTAAGTACCAAATGAATTAGGCATAAAAGTTTCTACTTCGTCGGTAATTAATTTGTGTAAGATTATGAAAACTTGCAGAAATTTTCCTACACAAATAATTAATTTATTTAATTGTACATAAAGTTGTATGTACCTCAACACGAACACGTCCTATTTCTCTTTTGATTTCTTTTATTAAAAATTGGCTGGCTGGAAACCAACCAACCTAGCTCTTGATGTCGGCGTATACGAGGAAGGGCTTTCGAAATTACGTAATTTAGAAACGTTTCCTTATGGAAGTGGTAATAACTTCATTTATTACAAGAGGAAGAGTAACGAAAGGGTCAAATAGCTTTCAAATCAATTTATACATTCAAATTTGATTTTTTCGACTGAGTGCAAATATCTCAATTTATTATCATATTAACCTCGTAATAATTCTCTCAATTTCTAATTATATCTTATGTTTAATTGGAAGCTTATTTAAATTATTATAAGATCTTATTTGAATATTTACATGCACTGGGAAAACTACAAATTGGCAATAAATAATTTGAGTTCAAATAAGAAATAAATTGAAATTACTGATTCGAATTAAAATTGCTCCAGTTGTTTATCTTCCATTAAAAACAGTAAATGTGGTTAACGAATTGTTAAATTGCCCATCCAGCATCGGTTAATTAATAAACAAAATAAAAATTAATAACAAGCAATTGCCCTTTTTCAACCAATTTGGATAACCCGTTGTATTTATTTGTCATGTGGAACGAGTCAGTTTATTTTCTTTCTTTTTTATATGCCATTCTTCTTCTCAGTGCATAGTTTTTCTTACATAATAGTGATTTTCAAATGTTTGTTTTTCTGGGCGTCAGGTAAAATTCATAAACAAAAGAAAAGAAAGGAAGCTAACTTATATGAAGAAAGTCAAAAATGTTGACGAAATACAGTGATTGGCACTGCAAACAATTAATAATTTAAAGTGAAAAGATGGAAAACAAAAAAACCAATCATTAATTACAATCAAAAGTAAATTATGCAAACAAAAATTATTGTAAGATTGAAATTTCCCTACATAATAATTATTATTAATCTGGTGTGATTCACGACTGCATCTCAATAATCTTTCATGTTGTTTTATGTATAATCAGACATCTGTAATTATTATCTCTTTTATCACGTCTAAATATCAGTGTAATCAAGGAGCATTTTTTTAAATAAGTTTTTAATAGATTTTATAATTTATTGCATTATCAATCGTTACACAGTATGAAGGGCGTCTACGTTGCAATCATCCGGCATATAAAATAATAAATTAGTGATTTAATATTTTTTCAAGACTGAGAAATTATTTGTACATTCTGAACAAATATAATTCAAGAGCATGTATTTTTAATTTTATTTTATTATTATGATTATATTAAAAACTCTCATTGCAATCACAAGATCATTTTACTTTTATTTTTTTATAGGCAAAAATTTTACACTTTATTTTATCATTCGCATTAGAAATTTACAATTTATAAACCAATCGACTCTAATTATTGTTATTATTTAAAATTGAAAAATTAAAATTCTATACTGTTTTATTCGGAGAAATTGTTGAATTTTTTGGGACGAATTTGTAGGATACCAATTAAAATCACTGATAATCACATACATATGCTATTTTTTCCGATTAAGAATAATGAAATTTAATTAAATTGCGACATTTCACGACGACGGCTGACATTAAAGTACTTATACGCCGTTCTCCACCGGCACTAAAGTAAAATAATTATAATTTTATTTGGATAAAACGATTAAGAATACTTTACTTTGTTTCATGTTTTTATGAAAGTATTGTTTTGCTTTAGTGCCGGCTACGGGCGGCAAAATGTTTTAACACGGTGTTATTTTATATGCATTTTATAACACTGTGTTGTTAATATTCCACATAGTAATATTATGTTCTATTATACTTATTATTTGGCTGATGTAGTGTACATACTAATTATGTCACCAAAATATTTTATTAGATTTAAACGTGCGTGTGAGACTGTAATTATGTATATTATAGTCTGTATACTAAAAAAAAATTGAAGAACTTGACTTATTTTCTCACGATTTCTGTATAGAAAGTGTATTTGTATTTTGTATAACTGGAAGGCATTTTAAAATTTGATTTGCTAAGTTAACATTAATAAAATGCATATCGTGTGAACTTCAAAGTTAATTTGAAATTTTACTTATCCTTACTTGGTATAAATTTTCTTATTATTTACTTATCTGATGTTTTCTATTTTTTGTTTATCTAAGTAACGCTTTCTATTACTTTCGAGTTATTGACTGAATTAAAACGCATGTTTACAACCCGCAAAATATTTAATAGATTACTTTAACAAATATTGAGGACCGTTACGACATTACATGCTAAAAACAAATAGAATGTCTCGTTTATTCTCAGTTTAGTGTCAAAACGGTATGACAATAAAATTATATTCTCACAAATTGTTAGTATACTTTATTGCATGTTTGTTCGAGTCGCTCGACTTAATAATACCCAATTGTTTTTTAAAATGTATTATATAACAAAAATATTACAGAATTGCAACAAAAACTAAGCAAAACTCTCAAAATATTTGAATTCTATCTGCAAAGTGAAGATAGATAATAATTATGAATTGGGACCATATTACATTATTTTTATGAGAAATATTTTTGGTCCTGCCCTGACACAAAGGGACAATAACTTTTATTTGTTAACGTTCTATTACTGTAAATTATTACCACACCTTAACTTGAAATTCTTTTTAAATTTAATTTCTAAAAAATATTCCAGTCGGTTTTCAAATCTTATCTCGACGTCTAAATTATGTAATCTGTGCTTTAGTCTGTACTTAAATTTTTAAATTGTAAATTTAAACGTTTTGGAGCTGCCACTTAAACTAGAAATTCAAATTGAAAAAAATAGAGCAATTTCCTTTTTTGTTTCGTGTTAATTTTCTTCTACCGTACCATAACTACGTCAAACAGTAAATTAATTGTGTGCGTTGACAACACTTTCCACGATTATTAATCATTCTATATAATTAAATAAAAAAGATTTCTTTATGAAGGCAAACATATCAAAATAATTTTTTGACATACTAACATACAAGATATCTAATGTATCTTTAATAGTAATAATAATTACCAGTTTCACAGATGGTCATTATGTCTGGTACATTAAATCTCTGCATCAAGACATGTTTCTACTTGAATGCTAATTATGGAAGCTCCGCATGATTTTGCATCTAATACAGCGTAATAGTTGTCAAATATCGGAAGAATAATCAGCCCAAATTTGCATTGGAGAAATTAATTTTTAAACCTACTAAACCAATCAATTTGAAATCTATTCAGTTTCCGGTTGGCGCTATTGTAATAGGCAATAAACGAAAAAACATTTCGAGCCTGCTTTCACTGGTACCATTATTTTTTTATTATTAAAATTTGGGCCTATTCATTTGTAGAAATGAAAATGGTCCAATTTGAACCGCTTTCTTTCGGTGCGGTATGGTAAATGGACCATCCTTTGAAGTATTCCATTATAATTTTTTTAATATCTCTTATTTTGCAGTCTTCTTCTACTGATTTATCGTTTTGCAGATTACAAGCACGATTTAACGTGACTTTGAAACCACGACATGACATGCAAATTTAATGTAACACAATTCTAACTTATACTTATTTATTACTAAATACTTTTTACAACAAAAGCTTTCATAATGAAATAAAATTGCATTCCTTGGTTAATCCAGAAAAATGTTAATTATAGAAACTTTGTTATAACACTTAAGTATTAAAGATAGAGCTTATCGTAATATTTAAAAAAAATGGTACTTTCTAATGTTATTTTCAATCTACTTTATGTTTATCCTTATTATTAGAAGCTAACTGTAACGGTTCATCGACTTGACTTCGTCCAACTGGTTCAACGTTCATCCTTCGATAGTTCACACCGTTCATTATTTTGAAATATTTACGATAATTTATAGCATTTAATCCTAATTTTTATCTTAAGTCAAACCTATCATAATTATAACTGACATTTTCATTATAATTTATATATCTCCCCGACGGAGACCCCCGCAGCTATTTATTTGCCTTATTATTATTATATCAATTTATTAATATTCTTCTAACGTAGCGGGCATATGTAAAAAATTCATATGTAAGTATGTAATTAAAGGTATATTCATGCAACTACCGAGTGTGTAATAAACATCTTCATGACTGGGGCAATGGTGAAAGCGAGAGGTCTTTACTCTTAAAAAGCAGGTCACAGCTGTTTCTCCAGTACTTTGTGCTCTATCCGGTGCCTTATTAAAAATAATGTTTTTATACAATCAACCAAAATAGTATCAACCTTAGTTAATTTTAATATTTTTTATTATTTCTTTTATAGGAAGAACCCAAAGAATCGGTAGAACACAACCAAATAGATGAATCTTCTAAAGCTACTAAAGAAACCGCAGCAGAGTTAGATTCCAATTCGGATTCTTCCGACTCGGAAGAAGAAGAAAGAGTCACCCCAATTCATATCAAACTTCCTTTACAATTAAACTTAAATGATCTAACCGGAGCCATGCTAGACAAAAATCAGCGCTCCAAAATGAATTGCGTGGTAGAGAAAAAACGCGCAGAAGAAGTCGTCGACCATCAACCAAAAACAGTACGACTACCATTTGGTTTGAATTTGACCACCGATCCTCGCTACGAACACATCACCGGCGAACGCATGGTAATTGTGTGCGAAAGTGGAACCATGCAAAGGTAATATTTAACTTAGCATATAAATAAAATATTAACAATAAAACTTTTAGTCACGAACGAGAAGAACCCGAAGAACAAGAAGAAACTGTAATGATTCAACCGATCGTAATCCCAATTAATTCAATGAATCCCTTCCAAACCCACATGCAACAACAAATGAGACCCGATTCTCAACAACAAATGTCTATGCCCCATCCAATGGAAACTCTTCGTCCTCCAATGCCAAATCCAATGGTTCAACAACAACCACCACAACAAAGTCCCCAAATACCACCAAATATTTTCTTACAACATATTGCACAACAAATTATTGAATCAAGAATTCGTATGCAAATGCAAAGAGCCCAAGAAGAAGCCAAGCGAGCAGCTATGGAACAAGCCCAAAGAGAAGACGCTAAACCGGAATACGAACAACGTCGTATGCCAGAGGGCGAAATAATGATGGCTCAAAGACTTCCAATCCCAGAAGAAGTTTTAAGACAAATAAACAGATTACCAAATCACGAAGTTATAGTTTCAGTGTCGGAACAAGAATCAGAAGATTCACCTCAAGAAATGCGTATCATTCAACATCCAAGACAAAACGCACAAGAAATGAATGGTAGACAATCTTACGCCAGAGAAATTCCAGTTCATATTCCCGTTCCTATGATGCATCAAATGGAACCACAACCACACCCACAACAACAACAGCAGCAACAACAACAAGTCGAACCACAAGCAGAAAGCTCAAACGAAGAATTGAGACCACATTGTAAGTAAAACTTGATTTCAAGTGAATTAATTTTAAACAATTATATTTTAGATGTTCAACCACGGTCTGTACGCTCTGTGCGCTCAGTGAAGGATCTGGTACCAGATAGTCAAAAACGTGTTAAACGTTGCGCTTGTGATTGTGCTTGCTAACTTAATTTTAAGTAACAACAAAAAAACATAAAATTTAAAAAAATCTTAGACACCTTCTAAAATAAAAACGTAAGTATTATCTTATCAACTTTAGAATTTCTTCGTTCAAACTTAACTAACATTTAGTTAGACTGTAGTTTTCTATTCTTGATCTTACTGACCTGTAGTTTTCTATCTCCTATTAGTTTTTAACTAATCTCCTGTAAATACAATAAAAACAGGTAATTTTACCATATAATTTTACTTTATAATTCATACTGGAATTGTTTGTGATAAAAAAGTCTATTAATATTGTTTTGTAAAAATTATCAATAAAGGTTACAAAATTTTTTGTAGTATATTTGTTTTAGATATTTTTTTAACAGAAAAATCATGTTTAATTTTTTTAGACTATAATGTCGATTAGTAATATTTTTAAATTTAAGGCAAATAAAAATAGAAACAAGCTTGAAATTACAACTTCAAAGTAACAACTTTAGATCTGAAGTTTATTTATTTCAAATTCAGTATTAACTTGAAAAATTTTAAATTATAAACAATAATATTAATCGAGATTATCGAACTATTAAAACTCATTCAAGATTGATTTTTTGAAAATATCATTAAAGTTATTTTCTCCACAAAAAAAAGAAAGATTTAAATTGGATAAACGAGCAGATCAAGCAACAGTCCCTATGTGAACCTTAACATTAAGGTTTCAAATTTTGTTATTCAAATGTTTGCCATGTGGAACTAAATTATCTATCTGCAAAAAAACAAAATAATGTTATTGATGAGCGCCAGGTAAAAATAATAAAGCAGAAAGCAAATAAACTAGGAAAATAACTAATACACACTACACAAATAACAAAATTAAATTGGATATACATCAGGTTGAAAGCATTTAATAATGGAATTTTTACTAAATCAAAAGTAAGAATTTGTAAAAATGTCACTAAATAATGTTGTTATGTCTACAACAAAAAATAAAATTAAATTACTGGTATTATTTCTAAATAATATCCAGATATAAAATAAATTGATTTTTTATCATTTTAGAATATGCATCAGATATTAGATAGTGCATAGCTATCTTGAAGGGTAATTACCTAAAAATAAAACGAAATGATTTCATTATAATAAGTAGATATTATATAGAATTAAAATTGAAAGAAAAAAGTGAATAATAGTAATTAATGAAGAATAATAAATTAGTTTTAATTGATCAGATGGTTTGATTCCTGGCAGGAAAAGCTATTTGTTTTCGGATATATTTCCTGCTGCTTCCTTGGGCTTATGGAGAAGGCAACGGAAAACCAAATTCCGTACAATAAATACAAATTCCGTATTACGGCATCTTGGCTTAAATAACCAGAATGACAGCCATACTTCCAAAATCGGATAGGCATTTGAAGAGAAAGAAGACTAAATTAATAAAGTTCAAGGTTGAAGAAACAAATACAGAAACCAAGATCAGTCTAAGAATAGTATATTGTTTGGCAAGGGGTGAAACAAAGCGATTTCAGACGAGGGTGAAATTTGCCTGCCCGAGTGAAGCGAGGGCTGGCATCACCTTCGTCTGAAATCGCGTTTCACCCCGCGCCACACATACTATTTTTCATATTACCTGCATTGAAACAGAAAATTTTTTTGCATTGAAACTTGTAAAATAAATATTTTAAATTCGAAAATTTTTTGAATCAGCAATAACTCGACAACGGCGCTAGATATCGAAAAACCGAGAAAAAATTTCCCCCCCCTCGTCTCGTACTCACCCCCTGGTGAATTATCGGTAGGAAACCATATGCAAAAATTTAGATCGATCGCGCGCAAAAAAAAAATTACTCATAAACAACAATATCGAATTAATCTGACAGCTGTCATACTAATTAAATTTTATTTGAAGTAACGAAAAATTATTTTAATTCTGACATGGTTGAAATGAAATCGGAAACAGAGTTGGCGGTAAGAAACTTGAGTGTTTCTGCCCTCGGGCAGAAACATTTTAATGTTTGACCAATATTCGCAGTGGTCTGAAATTGTCGTGTTTCGACTGTCTTGACAGCTATTGAAACACACTGTTTCAATGCAGGTAATATGAAAAATAATTTATATACAATATTTTGTCTCAATTCTAATCTATATTATTTTTGTATTATAAAGCTTTTTTAGTAATGAAAAGTAAAATGAGAAATGAAAAGTCGGAATAAAATAAGTACATCAAAAATAGAGAAAGAAATACAAATAAAATTAAATTCATTTATTTTCAAAAACACAACAAAACTTGAAAAAATCGTCAAGGCATAGATAAAACAGACATTTCTTTATAATTTAAAGTAGTCGACCCAATCTTGGTTAAATACGAAAAAGAAAAGTATCCAAAAGTAATGAAGGACGACAAAGAAGATAGCACTGCAATAATTAGTGTCATGGCCATGAATGGTATAAACAAAAATTCTTTCTTTAGTAAGGTTAACAGCAAAGAGTAGAAGAGATGAAGGAAACAAACTTATTAGATTTAAAATAAAATGCTCTTATATTATTATTACTTTTGAATCTATTTTCTTGTAGGAAAAAATAAAGGCCATATTTAGACTTAGATTTTTGGGAGAAGTTTTAAAAAATTGAAAAAAATAAATAACTAATTTATTAAACTACAAAAAAACTAAAATTTAAAACAAAAAATAAAAGTAAAAATTTTATTGTGTTTGAAAATTAAAAAAAAACTACAATAAAAAACAAACATAAAATATAAAAATAAAAATAGACGGAACTCGAAAAATAAATAAATCCTAAATTAAAGAATGTAAGTTCTAACTAAAACCGTCAATCATACAAAAATCGGCAAAATAAAAGCAATTTAAAAAAATTAAAGTACCAACTGAAATCGTCTAGCACAGTGGTTCCCAAACTTTTAATTTCGCGACACAAAATTATAAATCAGTAGCGTACCACTGAACTGTAACCGTTAAAAGAAGCCCTAAAATGGTAAAATAATAAAAACTGCAACAACTGCTTATGACAACATTATCATTTATTAATTATTTATAGGAAAAAAATACAATATTCCTAGTGCGAAAAGAAATTTAAAAACGTTTTATCTAATTATTTACTGTGTATGTCCTATGGCCATGGCTGCTTGCGTACCACCTTAATAATTGTCGCGTACCACTGGTGGTACGCGTACCATAATTTGGGAACCACTGGTCTAGCATATTTGAAAATTGTCTTGAAAATTTTTAGTAGTAGGTGTATTCAATCCCTATTTTTAAGTTAGGATTTAATTTTTTTACCCGGTTTCAACGTTAGGTCGCTTCTGGTTTTAAAAAAATTATTACCTTTTCGAAAAATTTTTAATTTTGGTTTTTTAAAAGAAAAAAGTTTAATTTTTTGGAGACTGACATTGGTCCGATTAACCGGACTCAAGTGGCCATTCTGAACTCCATACTTTTAGTCTCTTTCGGGACCGCTTTCCAACTGGATGGGCGTTCTAAATACTTCACTATCCTCTTGCTCAGCATTAACAGGTACAATTAACAAAATGTTTTGTAAATGTTTATTTTGTTATTTATTTTAATCTAGCTTTGTTGACTGTTTGGCGCTTGGCAATGTGATTTATTGAAAGTTTAACGAATTACCCAACTTTCAAGCAATGAAAACCTATCGAGAATAGATATTTTCGATATAAGTTAGGAAAACTAAGATTTTTCGATTTAAGGCAAAGCCTAAAATTAAAAAAGATGGTTTTCCACGAGTATCGAACAATATTTTTTCTAATTATGTTTCAAAAAGAATCAATAACATATTTTCTATACATAATTCAGAATGAATTTAATAAAATATGTTTCAGAATTTCACAATTTTAAATTTATATATTTTACGGTTGGTAACACATTGGTTGCCAACCGTACTTTTGGTTATTGGAGGTACTATAGTTGGATTTTTTAAAGAATAATATAAAAATTTATACTAAACCGATGACCGCAAAACATTAACCAATGAAATTGGTTTGAAATTGGATGTGAACAAAACGTAAAATTTGCTAGTATAAAACTGCCTAATTTTAAACCAATTTTATTGGTTAATTTTTTGATGTCATCGGTTTACTATAAATTTTTATATTATTCTTTAAAAAAACCAATTATAGTATACCGCATATTTCCCCTGCATACTTTACTTACTTTTACAAGTGTAAAAGTATGTACATACTTACACAAAAAGTATGTAAAAAATATTACATTATGTAAAAAGTATTACATGCTGACACAAAAGTACTATTTTTCCGCACTATTGGAATAGTGCACTAGTGCGGAAAAGTAGTACTTTTCCACACTTTTTAATATCACAAAGTAACGCTTTTTGAAACATAATTAGAAAAACAAAATTAGTTATTTACAATTTTTTACTTGTGAACGTAAAAAAACTTTTCTTACTTAACTGCAGTTCGTGCATTTTACTAACCTAAAAGTTTTACTAAAATTTTACGAAAATTTTACTAACCTAAGTTTCTTATAAATCCATGAAGTGGGCCCTACCTACAATAATTAATAAAATTTTTTGTTAGTTATCATTGCAGATGAAAACGGTTTTCTTCAAATTACCTTTATCACTGTAGTCCTTTTGCCCTATTCCTAGAAGTCAGGTTAGCTTCTTCGTTGTTTCTTCCAATAAACTTAAGTCATTCACCAACCCGAACACTATCACATTTTCTTTCACTTAAGTATTAAAAAGAAAATTGTTCTCTATTATTAAGAAAGCTTTCATGAAGATTCTTCACGATAATTCGAACTCGAAACACCACACTCTCGTTCGCGGAAAACTGACAATTTTTCCGAATTTTCTCCATACGATTACTTTTAAGCTGAATACATGCACTAGCGTTTTGCGGAATGCGATTTTTCTTTTGATTGGTAAAATTTCAATAAAAGGTTCGAATTTTACTAATCAAAACAAAAATAGCATTCCGCAAATTGCTAGTGCGTGTATTCAGCTTAAGGCCTTACAAATGAATGACTGATATGAGTCCGTAATCAATAGTTCGTACATAATTCGTATATATAACTTTTTTTTTTGTTTCCTGTTTGCAATTTTAATCGAATTTTGTCTATAAGTTTCCCACTCTTTCGTCCGTCGTACATTTTTGTAATCTTCATTTTCAAATTAACAAAATAAAATATAATTCAAACTGGTACAAATCGTACAGGTATTTTGTCATTTTTGACATTTTTGTGCAGATAAAATTTTCTAATAGCGTAAAACTTCTCATATGCTGACAAATTTTCGCAACTTTTGGTAAATTTTTTGAAAATTCTAGATCGGTTACATAATTTTTGCTTTGCGCTTTTGATTAGTTTTCAAATGCCAATTTTAGAAACTTAATGTTTTTTCGATTGCCACTTGTAACGCAAAAATTAATATTGCTATTAAATATTTACACCGATAAGAAATTAAAAAGCTTACGTTATTATTGACAATACAAACCAAAGTTTCATAATCACCGGCTTAAAAGTTCCAAAAACTTGTTGAATTATATTTTATTTTGCTAATTTGAAAATAAAGATTACAAAAATGCCAGACTGCAGGCCCAGAGTGGGGAACTTCATAGACAAAAATCGATTAAAATTGCAAACAGGAAACCAAAAAAAGTTATATACGAATTATGTACGGACTATTGAGTACGGACTCATACAGTCATTCGTTTGTAAGACCTTAAGCTGAATACACGAACTAGCGATTTGTAGAATGCGATTTTTGTTTTGATTAGTAAAATTTGAACCTTTTATTGAAATTTAACCAATCAAAACAAAAATCGCATTCCACAAAACGCTAGAGCAAGTATTCAGCTTAAAAGTAATCGTATGGTGAAAGTCGGAAAAATCTTCAGTTTTCCGCGAACGAAAGTGTGAATCTTCATGAAAGCTTTCTTAATAATCGAGAACAATTTCCTTTTTAATACTTAAGTGAAACAAAATGTGAAAGTGTTCGGATTTGTGAGTGACTTATGTTTATTGGAAGGAACAACGAAGAAGCTATCCTGGCCGCTAGGAATAAGGCAAAAGGACTACAGTGATAAAGGTAATTTGAAGAAAACCGTTCTCATCTGCAATGATAACTAACATATAATTTTCTTTATTATTGTATAGGTAGAGCCCAATTCATGGATTTGCCAGCAAGTCAGGTTAGTAAAATTTTCTCTCCAGTGGATGTAGCCAGTGAATAGTTTGATATTGTGAAAAAATGCATTTTTCTTTAAATGCACGAACTGCAGTTAGGTAAGAAAAGTTTTTTCACGTTCTGAAGTAAAAAACTGCAAATAACCTTAGATCATAGATCTCAGCAAATAACTAATTTTGTTTCTCCGTAGGTTTTTATTGCTTGAAAGTTGGTTAATTCGTTAAGCTTTCAATAAATCATATTGTCAAGCCGTTAATAGAATAGATTTAAATATATCCCAAAATAAAAATTAACAAAACATTTCGTTAATTATACCTATTAATGCCGAGCAGGCGAATAGTGAAGTATTTAAGACTCAGATTTAGTTGGGAAGTGGTCCTAGAAAGGGACTAAAACTATGGAGTTCAGAATAGCCACTTGAGTCCGGTTAACCGGATCAACGTCAGTCTCCAAAAAGCAAACTTTTTTCTTTTCAAGAAACAAAATCAAAAATCTTTCAAAAAGGTAATAATTTTTTTTTAAACCAGAAGCGACCTAACGTTAAAACCGAGTAACCTTTCAAGACCTAACGATTCTATATTTTTTTATATCAAAATGATGAAGATGGGATGCCAACTTCACAAAGATTTACAGATCATCAAATTTAGTATTCATTTAAAATAACAGTGACAAATTCAGGGTCGGATTATCCAATAGGTAAACTAAGCAGCTGCCTAGGGGCCCCTAGTAGTAAAGGGGTGCTTAAAGTAGGTTTTTTGAAAAATTGTAATTTTAGCTTGTTTTTGATTAGTCTAACTCTAATTCTTAAAAAATTAATTTTTTAATTTTGAGATAGTTTTATACTATAACTATATAAGTTGGGATTTAATTAGAAGTATCTCTTTATTTTAATATTTATTTAAACACTTCAAGGTTAAAGTTTTTAGGTTTAAACGTTGTTTTTGTTCATTTCTGATTTTTTTCGTTTCGATTGCAGTCGGTCTTCCTGTACTTTATTAATTGATAAATAATTTCGGAGCGGATGGGGGGTCTAGCCCCTAAATCCCCCCTCCCCTTAAATACGGTCTTCATGATATGAATAATATTATTAAACACAGGTACTTCTCTTATACCTTTGCTCCTTGTACAACTAAAACCCGAAATTAAAGATCTAACAACGATGTAAATTTGGAAAAGCAATTAAAGACGCTAACGCAGAAAACAACGTTAACGTTAGTTTGTGTAACAATTATTTAAAAGTCTTTTAGTTGATAAGGTGATAATGGGTTTGCAAGTAGATTGAAAGAAAGATACCTTTATATCTTCCTGGATACGATACAGAACATGCTCGCTCTATTCTGCTATCCTTACACACCTAAAAAACTTGCGGACGCGTTACCATCTCAGCTGGAAACCTTTGGATTTTTATTGCATACTAGCTGAAGTATTGCATTTAAACTTTATTCTACACACTTTATTTTTATAGCACTCTAACAAAACAGACATGTGCTTAATTTTAATGCGCTTTCAACCTAATAAATGGTATCCCGAATCTAGAGTTAGGGTAGGGTGGGCCACCATGAGATGTGGCCCACGATGGGACTTTCTAATATTTTCTTTTAAGTGTGATACAACCATCTCGTAGTCAACGGAATAACTAAACTCCATTTTATCACAAAACAACACCGCTGGATCACTTTCACTTTATCGAGCATAATAAAGATAAAGGTAAAATTGCTAGGCTATTTTTAATTGAAAAAATATCAAACACCACTAGGTATCAGTAAAAATTTTTTAAACACGTATAAATGGGTTACCATGAGACACATTTTAGAAGCGACTTTGAGACTTCGACTTAGAAAATTTCAAGTACTTAACGCATATCCTAAAGCAGGAAAAAGAAAACTACAGAGCAGCTACCTTAAAAAACTACCAGTGGTATTCCCACAGCCACCTCCTAGAAAGAGAAAATTGAAATGAAACATAATATGGAAAAGAAAAGAAAAAGAAAACCAGAAGAGAAGAAAACAAGCCAGCAAGAAGAATTTGTTAAAAAAATTAAGCTATCGCGAAGGATATATATCTTCTGATGAAGAAGATGATAAAATTTCACTCAATGACGATCCAGACAATGATGAAGCTGCTGACTGGATTCCTGCAGTTGAACCTTCAGCTTTTGAAGAATTTGACAGAAATCCGGGTCCAGATAACTTTGTTTCGGTGCAGTTCAAAGCAAATAATGATGCGTTATTTTATATTGGAAAAGAAGTGCAACTAAAAATATCATCAAATGGCATCAAAGTCAATTTTTTAGAAAAACCACAAAATTCATGGGTCTTTTTATATTTCCATCTGTTGCAGATATTTCAAGAGTTCCACTTAGCGACATTAAAATAATTTTACTCGCGCCATGGCTTCGGGGAAACACAAAAAGGCTGCAATCGCATTACAAATTTGAATGTAACTTTAACAAGTTCAACCATTTTTTAATATTCTCGTTTTTTTATAAGCATTTTTGTTGATAATAGCTTGCGTTATATAAATATTTTCTTGAAAATTTGTAGTTTTTGTCTATATTTACTCTTGTAAAGTGTCCTATGTTATGGGACACCTTGAGACAAATAGTGCAATTATATTTTATTATTTTTTTTTCTATGCAGAATAGGATTTATTGAAAACTTTTATTTAAAAAAATAGTAAATACTTTAACATAAAGATATGATAAAATTACATTTGGCATTTTTGTATTTCGTTGTAAAAATTTTAAAATAAAAAACCAAAAATGTTTTTTGGTGACCCACCCTCCCCTACTCTTGAAGGCTTTTTTTTTCGTAAGTACAAGTACAAAAATAAAACTTTTGACAAATGAGTTGCCTATACTATAAGGAGTTTATTTCATCTGCATGATAATAATTTCGTGTATGTCATGAATAAGTTGATATTACTTTAACATAGAACTCAGCTTATTCGTGATATGCACGAAATTATTGTAATCGAGAAAATTGCATGTATTACTCTCTAGCAATAACTGTTGAACTGTTGGAATAATGAATGAAAACCATAATATTTTGTGAAATTCAAGATATTAAAGGAAGGGTGACCTAAAACATCAAGTTTTTTTAGAAAATAATTCAAAAAATTCTGCTTAGTCAAGAAGCAGGTATCGGTTGTAAAAGAGAAACAGAAGCTTCTATTGAGTTATGGGAAATCAACCATGGTACAATTCAAAAAATCAGTACATCCGCTGAGCTTATGGACTTAGAACTTGATAGCATGGTTGAAATAAACATGAGAGAAGGTATGGGCGTTCAATGTGATTTATGATCACATTTATGGTATTATAAAAATTAAGTTTTAATACAAACACTCCACACTGTTTGAGAATGATACTAATGACAAATCACGACGTTCTTCTGATATGAGCTCAAAAAATTTATAATAAATTAATAGACGTTAAGGAATTGCAAGAAAAGAAACAAACAGTTTTTTGTGTTTTTCTGTTTTTTTTTTCATTTTAGGATATAATATTAATAGATAAGTACAAATATATAACACATTAATAAAGATACAGCGTAGCAACGATTTCTGCACTGTAACTTTCATTTTTAGGTCACGTCGTCTTTAAACTGGAATTCGATAAAAATTATCGCGAAGAAAATGTAAAAAAAAGATCTAGTAGTTACAGGTTCTATTGTAGCTTACAAAAAATAAAAACGAAAGGAAGAACTAACAAACCTGAAGAATTGACATAGAGATCTCCAAAAATGCAAGAATCTTTCGATAAAATGTAAGAAGGCGATTTAGACTCAATCAATACCAATCAGAAAAACATGAAATAAATAGTTAAATGACAGAAAATGATAGCAAACTATATTTAGTAAAAAAAGAAAAATCTAATAAAAAAATAAGATAAAACAAAATATAGAAAATTGCTCAGTAAGACGAGGATAAGGTAGAATGAGAGAATGAGAAAAAAAGTGATAAACGTAAGACTATAATACGTAGTCCACTTCAAAAAGTGCTTATTAATTTATTAATAATAAAATAAAGTTATTAATTTGATGTGATTCATGATCAGGGTCAAGATAATTTTATAGATATAGTCTGTCCCACGAGAACTTAAGTGTGACTCGTACCTAAAATCTATTCAAACGATATAAAATATTTATATTAATATTTTATATAAAATTTATTTAATAAATAAAAAGTAACTGCTGTTCGTTGATAAACGCATCACTTGAGAACGGCTGGAATGATTTGGCTAATTGTTTTTTAATGTTCGTAAAAGTCCAAATATGGTTCTTAGGGGAAGAAATTGTGGTTTTCGTAAATATTTAATAGTTTCTTTAACTTTACAAATTCTGCTTTCACATCAAAGGAGACAGCTGTTTTCCACGCATGCTAATTTTTACGCATATTTATTAATCGAATCGCAAATCAATTGAATTGCAGTAATGGAAAAGTTCAATTACTAATCAAATTGAAAATATATAAATAATAATATGTAATTATATATACCTCTCCAGATTATATTATATTATGGATAATTTTATAAATGATTTGCAAAATAATATTAACACAATTTACAAAATTTGAAAAACTATATTGCATAATTTTGAGTTAATAAAGAAAAATTGGAAAAGATGAATTTATGGTAAAATCAAATCGAAAGTTATTGAATATAAAAATTAAAAGTAAGCAAAATTAAACAAAAATCAAAATAAGGAAATAAAAAGAAGATTGTTTTATTCTTAATTAGGACACCAAATTTAAGAAAAAGTTAAATTTTGTGAAGTTTATAAGCTTAAATTTGAACGGAAAAAAGACGAAAATAAGGTCAAAAATTCAGTTATATTTATGGAAAATAAGGTGGAAATCAAATTGTTTTTTTCTCCGAACGGAGATATGTTTTCGAGGACGAAGATTTTCATGTCAAAATGGGTGAAAAAGCCTGATAGATGTTGAAAGAATCATAGTTATGATTTTTTAAAAGTCGTCTACACATCTTTTTAATCACTCATCAGGCTAATG
The DNA here is from genome assembly GCA_947369205.1 of Cantharis rufa. Lineage (NCBI taxonomy): Eukaryota > Metazoa > Arthropoda > Insecta > Coleoptera > Cantharidae > Cantharis > Cantharis rufa. The sequence continues at coordinate 12,663,123 of OX376303.1, forward strand.
GAGAATTCAAACTCACGACTAACTGATTTCTTATTATTTGCAGTCGCTTGATTGCGTTTAAATTAAAACATGATCAAATTTTATGATAAGTAAACTGTGCTTGAAAATTAATTTTAATTATGAAATACTAGAAATTTGTGATTAGATTTTTTAATTTGCGATATAATAGGATATAGTTAATAAACAAACTGTAAATAATCATATCAACAAAAAATGGCACTAATTTTTTAGAATTAAAATTTAATTACAAAGTTTTCACAAATAAAATATACTGTAAAATGAAATCAGAGAGAGAATCCGTTTAAAAAATGTTGTTCAAATCGGGAAAAAAGGTTTATTGTGGTTGGAAAAATTCTATGTATTCATTGAGTCATATTTAGAAAAACGGCATTGTGGTCCGGGTATTTCGGGAGCATTCACATATGTACCCTCCTAAAGTCTGAATTTTGTCATAATATTTGATTTTTATTTTGCATTATTAAAATTTTGAAACTTTAATTTCTAGTAGTAAGTAAATAACATCAAAATTCGCTTTATATTTACAAATATTGGGATATATTCAATTTATTAGACTTTTTGATTGAGATTAAGAAAAGTGACCTTGCATTTTAATTAATTAACTAAAGGATGCGTAAATCTTTTAGGTTCTGCAAAAGTTACTTCTTCTACCAACAAATGCTCTACATAATTAGAGTATATTGGTTAAAATCCATTCACAAAATAATACAAATTTTGGATTTTTATTAAATTGTAACTTAGGAGGACTTAGACATTCTAATGGCATTTTTTCTCTTTATCGGGCGAAAAAATATCAATATTAACCATTTTCCTTTGGAAGTAGTAGCAATTCAAAATATACATCATTTTTTACGTTGTTCTTCTATGAGCTTTGATTTACATGCACACTTGGCTAACAGAGCCTCTCCGTGACTTACGTTTGCCACGTGTGCATTCTTCTTTATGTTTTTATGTAAAATTTAGTTGTATATTATTACTTTTAAGTACCTTATTATATTTATTGCATAATTGAGCACATTTATCCCAACAACATACATTAGAAACCATTAAATTCTACAATCCCTTCTATTCGGTATGAGCATCTTGAGAGGAAACTGCGGTAGAGATTATAATTTCATAACAGTGTTACATTTATCATAATTTATAAAGTAGCATCAAATTAATGGACGATAACTTTCAAATTCCTAACTATACGATTTTAATTAGATTTGCACTTTCCTAGATCATTTACGAAATAAATAAATCAACATTAAAAAAAACATCCTTTCACATTAGTTATTAGTATTATTGGCTGGAAAATTGCGATCGCATATTTATTAAATACCATCGAAACAATATTACATACATATGAACGCACTTTATTAATTTAAATACTTCATATATAATAAATAACATTGTTATTTTGTAGCTTGTTCTAGGTACGCAATTAAGTCTGCACGGTCTTGAGGTTTTTTCAAACCCGCAAAAACCATTTTTGTTCCCGGTATATATTTTTTGGGATCAGTAAGATATTCGTCCATTGTACTCTTACCCCATGTAACACCTTTGGATTTATTGGCTTCTGTGTATGAAAACCCAGCTGCTTGACCACTTTTTCTTCCGAAAATACCGTTAAGATTTGGTCCCGTTTTATGTTTTCCACCTTTTTCCACCGTATGACAAGTGGCACAGGCCTTCGCAAAAATTCCTTTACCTTTTTCCGCGTCTCCCATCACCTTTTGATCACTGACAATTTGATAAAAATAATATTGTTAAGTTCAGTTTTGACAGTTATGTAATGTACAAATATATGTTTTGTTTCCAAGGCTAATATAATGCTGATTTATGAAATACACTCACACTTTAGTTGGAAAATTAGCGAAGCGTTTTTAATTTATTAAATATTGGTAGATTCCACCAAATTGATAAAATACTGAACATTCTTCAATTTATATAAAGTGGTCCAAAAGAGATTAATTTTTTTTTTTTCTTCTTTTTCAGTCAGGATAATCACACATTCATTATATAAATTTCAGAGTTGCAATATTCGGAACTTGGGGTGAAAAGGTGTGGAGAATTTTTATTTAAATTCTAGTTTAATTTACAATATATTTTTAATTTAAATAAAATTTAATCAATTTATGATGCTATCATATAATATGCAAAATTTTATTAGTTGGGTCACCATTGACGTATGCACATACCTATACTGTACTGATCGGTATATGCAGATGCATATTTATTGCATAAAATCGTTTTTATGCAATCTGCTTTTCTATATTATTGTCAATTTTATTATTAATTTATCATCGTTAATTTAATAATACTACCTGAATAATTTATTACATAATCTGATTTTAAAATAAAAAGATGTACCTATTTTAATCGGTCAAAATTGGCAATATATATGCATGTAGGTAAATTTATTCGATACATCACTGACCAAACCCAAATTAAATGAAAGTATTTATGAAAGGCGTTTACAAGATGACTTGCGTGCTGTACTTAAGAGAAAGACTTTTTGTATCTTTTTTAAAATAAAGGTATCACTTTCTCCTTTTTCGTACCTACATACTTGCAATGATGATATTAAAAATTCCCTCGCCTGTGCAGATCTGCTGCAGTTGGAAGGATTAATTCAATAATTATAATAAACCATATAATAAATATCTTTCGCATTTGAGTTGGGTGGCCGTAATTAAAACTTTCTCTTCTTGAATTAAATTTTTCGACTAACAAAAAATTGAAACGAATATTATTTTTGAGACCCCCCTTTCATTAATCATCTTAAACAACAATGCGAGCATTTGAATGTATAATAAAACTTTAAATGTTACTTTTTCTAATTACCGCCTAAATTATTATGTCAGAACAGATCCAGTTGAGAGAAATAAATAAATCCACCCTGCAGAAGAACAATGCAAAGCCCAGAGCAATAAAGTTGCAAAGAATGGAAAACAAAATTGTTTCGCTAATTTATGACTTGTAAACATTTTAATTGCTTTAGGACTTTGAAAAAAAAATAAAATCTTGAAACGTACGTTGAAAAGTTATTATTATTTTTAAAGTAAGTAATAAGTAATAAATTGTTATAACGGAAATCGATAAATAGTTTTACCTTAACTAAAACTGCATACTGCATAGTACAATAATAGCAGAACGAAAGCAACATTACCAGGTAAATTCATATAAAATATAAATTTTACACAACAATTATGTAGAATTGACTGGAAAATTCAAATTAAATTTTTTTTTGTAATAATCACGTTACAATTTTTATAATCGTGGGATACCTCTTAGAAAAGTTTCAATTACATAGTTGTTTACTCTTTTACTGTAATTTTAATGTTATTTCGTTTTATGTCACTAGAGTTTTTGTTTTTGTTTTTAATTTTTTTAATAGTAAGTTTTTACAGATTAAGTATTTACAGATGCTTTAGTTGCGTGTCTTTCTGTAAACGGTTTACTTAAAAAAAAGTCTAACAGTAATGCTATGTTTGTGCTTACATTAGTTACAATTCAACTGTTTCAAAATTACAATTTGTATTTTAATTGATGTTACTAATTATTGTAGTTGTAATTCAGCACAAATCGATCTTGATTATGCAATACTTGGGTGTATAAAAACAAGTTTTAACTCTGTATCATATTATCGTATAATGATAAGTTGATGATCTTAAAGTAATGTAAAAAACTTTCTTAAAGTTGAATAAGAAGTTACATATCGAATTTTGTTAATTCTCTCTTTTGTTCGCCTTATTTATGTGTCGCCCCATGTCAGTAGAAGTTAAACTAAATAATTGGTTATCAGTTTAATAAAAAATCATTAGATAAATTTATAATAATTTAAAAAAAAAAGTAATTTAAATAATTTTGTTACTGAGTGTATAGCTATATCAATCAATCAAGCGCTAGCGAGCTTTTCAAAGCTGTAAACCTAACAACTAATAATTTTTCGAGTAGAGATGAGTATACGATTTTGTCGGAAAACAAGAAAAAATTAATATTATGCCAAAAATAATACAATACAGTTTAAAAATTGCAATGTATATTAATGTATTCTGAATGACGTCGATAAGGGTGCAATTCTGTTTTAATTTCTCTTTTAGGTTTTTTCTATCGTAGACTACCAACAGGAGTTAAACATGAAAAAGTTGTAATAGTAGAGGCCACGGACCACCAAAAGTCGTCTAGAAATGATTTCTGTTGGCCCTTGGGAGTTAAAAGCTAGAACTTATTTTAATTTATTCCTTAATCCCTAAATAACAAAATTCCGTTAGTCGTCAAGAATTCGTCCTATACAGGGGGGGGACGTTTACCCCCAAAAACAAGTTGATGTAATTTAAATCAGTAAAACAAAAGACACATTTTTTGCAAAACATCGAATATTTTGGGGAGGCCGCAAGTAACAATTTTTATTTGTTTTGTTTTAATTACAAAAATTTAAAACTTTAAAATTAATTATTTCATAAATTAAAGGAAAACTCGAACTTGGTGTAAATCAACAATAATTTTTATTGCATCTATAAAAAAAATTACAAAAAGTGTAGCATAGGTACTACTCGCCCGTACCATCGACTAACAACCCTTGCCTTCGCATTTTGAAAATATCTTTGGTTTACTTATTTGGTTTAACTTGGTTTTTCTTCAAATTTTTCAAACGTCTGGCTGGAAAACACATAACTGCGTATCACCGCAAACGACATAGAAATTATATGGAACAAAAGTAAGCATTGTGATTATGAATTGCAAGAAATTTCTGTCAACTTTCGTGGTTATATAATTTTTACACATTATTATAATAATTTACATAATAATTCAATTCATATGGCAAATACTTCTTGTAAACAATTGTCATGTTTCATTTTGCAAGTGGACAAATAATTATGTAGTTATTAACTCTTTGCAAGTAGATAAAGTTGCTTTATATGTATATGCATGCGTATATTATGTATCATCACGATAGCTATAAATAAAAATAATTAAAATCTCGCGTGCAACATTACATACCTAATCATATATAACCAATGTAAATTATGTTTTTATTGAAATGTTTATTATGTAACATATTATCTTAACGATAGATACTTCTTCCACAATACAGATCTTACTGTAGAAGCTGTTTCATCAAATTAGAAACATGTTTATGTAGTATATGCAGATGGCAAGTAAAACACGTAACTCATAAGCTCAAAATTACATTTTTTTAACACAATCACAAACCTAGGTTTTTCAAACCGGGGGGGTCTGGGGGTGTATGGAATACCATCCAGCGCATCCATCAGTGATTGTGTTCAAAAAAAGAAAATATGTGATTGAATTACAAATCAGAAATCGTAGATGTTAGATTTTTAGAAGTTAGATTTCTGGTTTGAAACGTATAAGCGCAACAAAACTTTTTTTGCTCACAACCTTTGGTGTACTGGAGAGTATTCCATACCCCCCAGACCCCCCGGATTGAAAAACCTAGCTTTGTATTTTATTTTATTTGTATTTGTATTTAATTTTATTTTAATTTTGAAGTAATCACCGCTGCAATTTCCATAACTGCTACTGTATTATAATGCAATATACTTATTTCCGATACTCGTATGAGTCGATCAGATTTTTCAGAGAAGCCTACAACAATAAAAAAAGCTGAATAATTAATTTAACCAAAAATAAAACAATAATACCTAATTAAATTATTAAGTAGAACTTTACTTTACTAGAAATAAAGTAGAATCAAAAGTAGAAGTTTTTTTTTGAAATAGTGCTGGAGAGGAAGCCAAACCTTTTATTATCTGACACGAAGTAATCACATTTATCAAACAGAGGAATTGGTGGCTTACCCCCAGGCCCCAATTTTTTCTCGCCGGTGTAACCGGGAATATTTACCCCAGTGAAATTTTACTCTCCGGTAAAAATTCACTAGTGAAATTTTGCCCCCTAATCATTTACTGGAGGTAAAATTTCCCTAGAGAATTTTTACCGGGGGGTAAAAAAGTTCAAAATAACCTCAGTGAATTTTTACCCCTTAACCTCTTATTGCCGTATGGGTCAATTTAGGAACGTACCACAATGTATGACAATTAATAATAAATAAACGATTTACAAAAAGAAATTTTTTTTCCAAAAAATAATTCAGGCAACAAGAGGTTAAGAAATTTTATAGGTAAATCAGACTTTTTATTAGTGTTTATGTATCAAATTCGATTATATTTTATTCTGAGATGCTAAAATATCTTCCTCAGATTTTGGACGAATAAAAATAAATAAAATAGGATAATTTATTACTTAAATAGTAAATGTAATAGTAACAGGGTGGAGCGGGGAGACCTTCCACATTTCAAAAAATCGCAGTGGAGGAATGGGGGTCCCAAAGCGGCGGGATGGTATTATTTGGAAGGGTGTGTGATGTAGTTTTCACACGCCACCATGCCCCAGTCAGGGAAGCAAGATGCGTTTGTGTTCGAGACTTTTAATTAAAAATTCAAAAGTGTATATTTCAGAAGACCGCTGAAAATATAAAGGAAAGTCAAGAAAAGCAAAAACCTTCTTATGATAAGCGTCGTGCAAATGCAGTGAAATTTAAAGTTGGAGAATCGGTACTGGTACGAAATTGTAGACGAGATGATCGCAAAGGTGGTTGGACAAAAGCATCCTATACAGGACCGTACGCCATAGAGAAAATTCTGAGCAATGACAACTGCATTTTTCGGTCGTAAGTGGGAAAATCTTTGAAAAAGGGGTATCCTATCAATAATTTGAAACATTACCACGACAACGGATCTCAAGAAAAAAATGGCGAAAATGAAGAACATGAATCATCTGTTGAAGAAATTAATTGCATAACAGAAAAATCAAAATTTCGTTTCTGTCCCATAAATAACATTTGGCAAAAACGACATTGTGATAAGCTTGGACTTTCATTTGACAAGATTTCCGACTTTGCGAAAACAAAAAATTCGTTGCTCTATTCGCCTCACGCAGTTATAGATGTCATGGCAGACGGTAACTGTTTTTTTAGATACATATCTTTATGCATTACCGGTAGTGAAGATCAGCTCAAGAAAGTACAAAATCTAAGTAATTACCGAATTTAAAATTAAAAATTAATTATAAATTTTTAAAAAATTTTAAATTATCCTATTGAATTCTTCCAATAACTGAGGAAGATATTTTAACATTTCGTAGTAAAATATTATGGAATTTGATACATAAACAGATATAAAAATTCTTATTTACCTATAAAATTTCCTAAGGGGGTAAAAATTCACTAAGAATATTTTGAGATTTTTTACCCCCTGGTAAAAATCCTCTAGTGAAATTTTACCTCTTAATCATTTTTTACTGGGGTAAAATTTCTCTAGGGAATATTTACCGGGGGTAAAATTTCACTAGGAAATTTTTACCCCCAGGGGTAAAATAAAAGGTGGTTAAAATTCCCGGCTACACCTGCCCTGATCGTAGTTGCGACTCTTTGTTTTGCAATACATTTAATATTGAACTGTGTCTATGTTAAATAATGGTAATAGTACATTATATTACAGGTAAATAACTTGTAACTGAATATTAACAAAAATATTAGCCTTTTTTTAAGTGGAATTTTTGATCGATGGCATTGTACTGTTTGAAAATCTTTTTGCGACGAATGAAAACTATGTGGAATACAGCTGACCTGTTCAAAACTGAGTATTATTTTCCAAACCTGACACTTAAAATCAGCATACGAAGCAATAAAACCAATTGATTTACAATGAACATACTGGTAACACTGCAACAAAGTGAATAAGCGCGACTCACCTTTTTCATCTGGTGAATGAATTAACTCGGTATTGAATAAAAGTAGTTGTTCTCTTAACCCGTAGAAGCATAATTTAACGAAGCTTGAAATAAAATAAGCTTTTGATGTAAATGTAACGAGAAAACACCTGATTCTTATTTTATGAGGAAAATCCCTCAAATGTAAATCTATGCTCGAGGCAAGCTTTGGTAGGTTGAAAGAACACCAAAGTTTAACAAGCACCTGTTTTTTTAAAAGTGCTCCTAGCAGTTATTTTTAAGAAAATATCGTTAAAATCTCTTTGGATTCAATTTTTTGCAACAAATGTTTACTTAATTTTAGTGTAATCATAGGTAAAGAAAAATAAAATTTCTTAATTACATTTCACAAGAAAAAGCACAATTATTTATTTATAATATATGTAGTAGGTGTTCATTCGCACCTTAAAATGACATACTCTACGATAGCAGGTTATAGATTTATTGATCATGTGGCCCCTTTCTTCTATACATTGTTAAGTGAGTGGTTAGGTTAATTAAGTAAAGTTTCAAAGTCAGTCAGAATGCATTTATTGATAATTTTTATTTATCATGTTTAAGTGAGCATACTTTTAATTATGTGGTGTAGCAGAAGCAATGAGAAAACTTGCACAATATAACAGTTATCTAATTTATTTCGTTCTGATAATCTAGTGAGATGCATTCGTTTTTGAGTTTTTACTACATGTTGAATCCATCCGATGCCACAGTTTTGGCGTTTATCTTCATTTCTGTAGTACCGTCGGTATTATTTGCTGACGTGCAGTAATATGGCCAACCGATCTACCCAATTAACCGATTAACCCAAAAAAAGGGTTAAATATCCCCAAAATAGTTCATTTTAAAAAATAAATTAGCTATGACATTTCTTTTTTTTTTTTTCATTAAATCGAAATTATGTTTTGGTTAATAAAACAAAATTTTTAAAATTTTTGGATTTTGTTTTGTGATTTAACATTGATCCAATCCGCGTCATTGCCTCTTAAAAATCCCATTTTACTTTTCAGCGAGTAATTACCCCCAGTTTTAGCTGCTTTAGCTGCTATTGGAACAAAAATCGGTAATTTAATCCTCATATGTTTTTTTATTCGAGTAGTAAGACGATTATTTATGCAGAAGATAAAATGTAGATCAAGGGCAGATTTACGAAAAGCAAATCAAAATAAAACTTCTATTTTTCCCACGACAACCTTTTTTTGTAACATTTTACAACATTTTATTTTAACCCGATTAGTAAATCGTCCCACAATAATTCATAAATTTGTACATAATTTTTATTATTGCAACCAAATCATAAAATTTAATTGAGGATATTATGCATTGAGAATTATGTACAACAGTAAATGCAGAAATATGTAAATTACTTTCAAATCGTATTCAACGTATTAAATTAATTATTGTTATATTATTAAGTAACAAATTCTTTTACAAAAGTAACTTAACTGAAATGGTTTTAAAATCGGAATTTGTCAAAGCTACGCAATCCTGCCGAAAATGTTCAGGCGAAGTTTGCAGGAATAAATTAGTCTGGGTTCAAGGTAAGCGATTTTCGCAATACAATGAGGTATGTTTTGTATTATTTTCTGTAAGTTTCTTTCTTAAGGTAATGCTAAATTTAATCAACGACAGTTGAGTTAATAAACCGATTTTACATTTTTATTATTCTAACCAAGATAAACCAGGAATGGTTAAAATTGGATTATTTAAATTTGGATTTAGATCAGCATAGTTTAACTACTACTACTGTAGCCGCCACCAGAAGAAAAACAAAATACTTTTTTAATAATACTGGTGTTTCTATAGTAGAAAGATGAAAATAAGGTTTTCGTCGCCATCTGTAAATCAGGAGTGCCACTACAAGAACACAGGGTTTTTAAAAACGATTTTGTCTTGTGATAGCTTATTTTAAAGACCTTGAAAAGCTTTATCCAGAATAGGTGAAATTAACTGTCTATCTGTCATTTGTCAAAAATTACAAGCTGCCAAAGTTGAAACTTCGAGAGTGAATAACTCGTATATAGAACCATTTGATAAAAATCAAGAATTCAACATTTAAAAAAAAGATTACTTTTTTTTGCGAAAACTTGAAAAATGTCCTTGTTCCCCGATTTTCTTCGGCATTTCTGCGTCGATGGCAGTCAAACTTTTTGGACTTATGTTTGGTGGGTGGTGGTGGTGAAAATAAGGTTTTTGCAGAGAAATCTTTGCCAGGGCTACCACAATAAAATAAAAAATAAATTGAAAATGTCATCGTATCTCAGGAAATGTTAAACCGATTGTGATAAAATTTTGTGTGCTAATAGGGCTTCTAAAATTGAGCGAAATGTAAAAGCAAGAAAATTTTAAAAAATATTAATTGAAATCTTACTTTATCTATTTTATTTTTATTATTTGAAAATGGTAATTTTAAATTAATAAGGTGTATCTATATCTTTCTTGTTCATTTATTCATTATTTTTAAATAACTCTTGTTTAAAACAAAAAAATTTTGTGGTGTGTTGGTGACAAACCGTACTTTAGCATTAGGAATTGTGTGGAAAAAGCGTTCGGCCAAATGGCTACTTCTTGAGTGACTATCAATAAAGTACACACCAAACAAATCTCCGGAAATGTTTAACAGATTCCCATAAAATTTGGTGTTCCGATGATTGGAGGAATTGCGGCAGAAGTGACGATGTTTTTTATTATACTAGTTTGATTCAGTAGTACCAGATTCGGCCACTTTTTTTTTATATGAATGAATTTTAAGATATGAATGTTTCATCTACTTTTTATTTTACATTTTCATTCATTTTCATTTCCTACGAGATCAATAATTTATATTTAAAATATTTAACTATTTACCGATACTTTTCCAACTTCTACCGCCTGTAACACAACGAAACAAGCTGCATCCATATCAGTAGGAATTACTTTTGTTGTGTCATTTTTTACAAAAAATATCTGTTTACCATCCCTGCCTGAAAATTATCTCTACAAAATTATTCACTTTTTACAATAATTGATGTTTAATAAAAAAAACATTGGTCGGGAATCTATATAGTTTAACTACTGAACTGAAATATCTGTTTTTAAAACAATTTGTTTCAATAGAATTAAAATCCACGATTGGTCAGTAGATATTTCTAGAAAATGAGCTTAAAATAAAAATTTCAAGTAGATATGTGAATAACCGTGAAGTAGAGACTTACATTGCGAATTATTAATTTTTTATTTTTGTCTAAAAAAATTTGTATAACGAAATATTCATTTATCCTTTATTTTAAATTATTTAGAAACCTAAACTGTCAAGTGGTAATTGATGTATTTTTTTGGTTTTTTTATATAATGTTTTTTTTTATTTTTTTCCTTCGCTGTTAAAATGTCATTATTTTAACGTTTTGTAAATAGAAGCTTAAGATATTTCAGTTTCTGAAAATCTTTGAAATTGTAAAAACTGCTGCACATTCTCAAACGTAGAGAAAACAAAAAAATAAATAAAAACAATAAATTAATTTTATTAAATGGATTAAAATATATTAGAGTTAAAGGAATAAGTAAAACAATAAGTTATTAAATTATAAATTATCAATATATTCTTGAAAACTGGAACACCACATTCCCGAAAACTCGATAGATTATTAATTGTTTTATTTATTCCTTTAACTCTAATATTTTAATGCATTTAATATGTTTTCAAGAGTTAATATTACTAACAATTTTAAATTAATTTTATTTTTCAATTAGTAAATGAATTAGTTTGTATATTTTTATATCTATTTTGAACCGGTTGAGCTTTATAGCATCATCGGGTAATTTAGTATGGGTTGTCCTTATTTCAGACAACTGATTTCTGACAGAAATACTATGACGATGATATAAAGCAAAATCAGTTGAAAATACGTAAATATAAAAATATACAATAAAATTAGTTACTTAATTGAGAAATAAAATAAATTAAAGCAATTTGTAAAATTAACTTACAAAATAATTTTGTATAAATGTTTTTTTTTGGAAATCATAAGAAATCGCCATATTTTATATACATACATACATTATAGTAGATAGATACCTAGATCATTTCAAAGATTTCGTTTTTTTCTATATTGAAAAATGTATTAGTTTTTAAATTTCAAAACAAACAAAATAAAACAACAAAATTATAAAAATCTAAAAATAAAACTTTTTTTCTCAGAGGTAATATAAAATTTTTAAGTACTTTTTGACGTAGTCTTTCTCATATTATATACTATATTATATTCTTACAACAATGTTAGAACATGTTGCATGTAGATGAAAACCTTTTCATTCTCATGTTGTTCATTCATGGTATTCAATACTTGGTCAATCGCTTATATAAAATCTTACATCGGTGAAATTTGAAACAAACATTTTTAAACTCTTGAACTGCAGAATAATCTAAACAAGTAAATCAAGAGACATATGCATCAATAATTTAATTTTGTTTTCTCTTTTTTATACCTGCAATTATGTAAAATAATCTTATTACAAGTATAATACCTAGGTATATCTCTCCAGTCGCAGCCTCATGACTGAGAAATCATAATCTCAATGGTTCACTCGCAGTACATTGAACGAAACCATTAGGATTATCTTGAGAATAATTATTAATTGCCTTCCCCACAGCCCTCAGATCTATCTTAGACCTTAGATCACAGCAGCGTATTCGATTCAACCAGGATTTAAACCTATTGAAAATTGAACATATTGCAGTTATTTAGTATTATCTGCAATTGTATAAATTAGTATTGCAAGTAGGTATAATATTTAATATATCACTGAGATTCAATTCAAAATTACTGTTGACCACATCAAAATCATTCGTCATCCTTTTTTTATACTTGTCATATGAATTCACAGCCACTATATCATAATATTTCAGAATTACTGATTATACCAAGTCACGGATATTCCAATTATTATTTGTAATATATTAAAGAGCAATTAATGGTAGAAAAATCCTACTAATAAATTACTTCATTAATTTTTTACATAAATTGGTCAAAAATTTATTTATTTTTTCTTAACGAGTTAACGGTTTCTGCACATGTCCAAGTCCAGCTGTAAACCTTGCATTGTCACTTTTTCATTTTAGTTGCATAAGACGTCCTCGGGTTGTGGCCTAGGGAAACCCTGTAATAAATATAATAATATAACTAGCGACTTTAAATATTTAACTTTGAGTGAACATTGACTCCTGCTAAATGGAGACCTCGGGTGCGCTTTATCAGTTTCCACTGGTTCCACTGTCTGCAGAGATCTTAGTTATCAAATATTTTGATAGTTTAGCTTATTTTAGATTTTTAAGTTGCATTTCTTTTATTTGTCAATTACTTTTAAAACATTATTAGTCTTTTGAAACTCATAAAAAATCATATCTTGATATTTTTTGTGGTTTTCGAGTTACTAAAAGCAGGGCCGGATTTAGCTAGTCTAGCGCCCCAGGCTAATACGTGCCTTTACACACACAGGTTTGACCCGCATGCTGGACTGCGTTCCAATCCGGGGACGAGACCTGTGTGTGCAAAGGTCCCAGACGTAACTTATGCCGCGCGGCAATCGACTTCTCCAAATATTACATATTATATTACATTCTTTCGAAAGACCTACTCTCGAGCATAGCACTGTAATTAGATACTTATGCCTGTACTAATAGTCACGGATCAATCAGAGACTCAAGATAATCCTAGAATTTACCAATAAAATTACTGGAATTTAGACCGTAATTCCGTCTAAATTCTAAATTCCGTCTAAATTCCAGTAATCTAATTGGTAAATTCTAGGATTATCTTGTGTCTCGGATTGATCCATGACTATTAGTACGGCCATAAACGTAATATATTTTAATTTTGCTGAACATATAAACGCGGAAATGCCTAGCGGCCGGCGCCTTTTATATTTTGATGCCGTAGGCGATTGCCTGTTATGCCTACTGGTAAATCAGGCCCTGGCTAAAAGTAAAAATTAATTTTTTTTGAGTTTTTTTTATATAATGGTTGTGTTTTTAAACTCTACCGGTTGCTCGAACCAAAGTTGAGCAGGTTAGAACGGCTTAGTACAGGTGCATTACGATCTGGTGCGCGGTGGATGAAAACTTGCTCGAGTAATGCGTTCGAGCAGAGTGGGGGAATTTTAAAACGACCGATGACGGTAGATGGAGTAGTTTAAAAAAGCACTTTTTTGTTCGAGTACTCGAACAGCTGCTCGAGTAGTTTAAAAACACGCCCAATATACGTAATTTCTTATTTGATACAGAAAATACAAATAATTGGTTGATCGATACCATTATTGGTTGGATACCACATGAACCCGTCTGAACCTTATTTCAAGTTGCTGAAATTTCCATAAATACTATAACAAACATTATAAACCTTTTCAATAAAGTTTTTACTGAAATTACTATTGAAACTGTAAAGTATGTTTGATTTATTGTATAAAATAAATATTAACAGCGTACTAGCACAGTAAAATAAGTAAATCAACAATATATTTAAATTGTGCATACCACGCTCAGTTTTCTTATAAGACTCTTTCTATTTTGACATGAAATTATTCATTCTTAGGCGTAATGTGGTTTTATTAATTTGTATACGCAGCTCTTATCCTGTCCAAACAATTTTACAATTTAATTCAATGTTCGTAAGTTTTCAAAAATCAAAATTACATAAAAGGAAAGTGAAAGCTGAAAATAAAATTGTCAGTAGTGTGAGATTCAACTATAGAAAATTCATGTGATTAATCAGTTAACATTTTTTGAAAAACACGACAACTAAAAATTTTCCAGAAACAAAATAAGCATTGTAATTTTTTTCAATAAAATTTCAAAAATGTATGCCAATCGAGAATTAAGTTTTAAATAAACAGTTTAAATTAACAATAATATGATTTTTGAAAGATAATTTAAATTAGAATTTAACCTGTTTATTCTTAAAACTTTGATTTAAAAATACCAACAAAGTACCATTCGCAAATTGCTTTGGTGGTTTGCCTAGGATTTCTAAATAAGTCAAGTTTCTACATTTTCAGGAACCGAACCGGGTATCTAATAATAGATACTTCTTTCACAATACATAATATTATGTATTATCAAAACGTAGGGTTACAATAAAAGCTTTCCCTTCGACTTAAAAAGTATGCATTTTTTGCTATTTATTGAGTTTTATCTTAAAAACTATACTGATTTTACGAGAAAAGTTAAAGAGACAAAAAATATTTATTTTGATCAAATTTTTTCAGATTTTTTTCAAAAATTTAGAGTTATAAACAAAAGTCTGCATAAAAAAATAAGGTACATATAGAAGGTTTTTCTCAGAATAATATAAGAAATCGATTAAAATCATTTTCAGCCACTAGAACGCTGATTGGTCGGTTAGTTAACTGAAAATAGGGGTAAACCGCTCATCTGACTTGAAACGAATTTCAAAAAATTCTAGCTTACTCTATAAAAAATACAGAAAGCAAAATTTATTTTTAAGATGAAAACAAATTACTGCTCAAATTTTTAAATATTCGACATAAAGTATTATATAGGTACAGAAGTTGTGGAGAAAAGCTCATCATCACTGGATTATAAATACCATCCAACCTCGTCTTCGTAAATGTGGTAGTAATTTGTTGTTTAATAAGTATAGCACAAGCAGTCATAAATTACAAAAATTATTTTTAAAATCCGTTTTAATCAAATTGAGCAATAACAATTACATTTAGATAAAACAATAAATCGATTGGTATTATACTGTCTAATAAATTATCTTATCAATCACAGAGAAGCTGTATAAATTATAAATCTATAAAGTTATAAATTTTATAAATATTTTGAAAGAACGAAAATACTTGCGTAATACTGTGTAGTATATTACTTGATCACTAAAGATCTTCATACTGCAGCAGTAACCAATAAAATTACATTAAATTTATATTACTTCGTAAAGCAATCTATTGGGGATAATTAAATAGCATAATATGACAATAATTTTATGAGCCTTTAGAGATTCATTCCTTTCCAGAAACGACAAAATACTGAGTCTAATGACTATTTTATGGATTTTGAAACAATAGAAAGCATTTTCAGCACTACTATAATTTTTTTATTGCTACAATTTATACTATTCAATAAACTTGCGATATCATTTGTGTAGTCACGTTTGTCTATAATAAATTCAACCTTAAACATTTATAGCAACAATCTCCTTGCTCTTGAACTTAAATATTGCAGGTTACAATAATGATCTTTACCTGTTTATAATACAAGTGCAATTTTTATACTGTATTGTTATAACATTTTATAACATTTACTAGTTCCGGTAAAAATATTGTTTAGTACAGTCAGTGGGCCCTCACTCCTCGCCTACCACAAAACTTTGTAAATACAAGTTTATTAAACACAATAACTTTTGTTTAACTAATACCTATAATTATTATTATGAACATAATTAAATTATACACTTGTGTATGCCATATAGTATGTAAGTTTGATTTCTCTCACAGTTTAAACGTCTTGAGCATAAAGTTGTAACGGACAATCTAACGCTGCTCGAAATTGATTACAATTAATAAAGGAAGCAATCTTAGCATAAATCCTTTAATCCAAAATGTTACAATGATCCTTTATGCTTACCTCCTTGCTTTGCTTTTATCAAGAAACTCTACGATCAATTGCTTATAACTTTCGTTAAATTGTTGAACAGAAAATTTGGTAAAACTTGCATATTATTTATTTGACTTACGAAAAGTTTCTCTTTTTCTTGCGTGTGTACTTAAAACTACTACAAGTAATTAGTTTTATGAAAATAAAAATTTTAATTTAAATAAATAAAGAATTAAATCTTTAGACCTTAAGTAGTTTTTGGTTTCTGCTGGATACTCTCACAGACTATGACGCACCAGCAAATTCAACTTTATTTCAGGTGCATTTCGCCAGCCCCCCCCTTTCGAATTTTGGATCCAAAATAGTCTAAATCGTTTGTACCTCGTTTGTACCTGTTTGTACCTTCCTTATTTTTGTTTGTACCCATTTTGTTTTTCAGATATTTTAAAATATCTAAAATGGGCATTTCCCCAGCCCCCCCCCCCCCCCCATTTTGAATTTTTGATCCAAAATAGCCTAAATCGTTCGTACCTCGTTTGAACCTGTTTGTACCTTCGTTATTTTCGTTTGTACCAGTTTTGTTTTGGAAATATTTCAAATTTTCTAATAATGACATTCTGCTAAATCCCCCCCCTCCCCGGATTTTTAATTTTGGTTATA
Source organism: Cantharis rufa (assembly GCA_947369205.1). NCBI lineage: Eukaryota > Metazoa > Arthropoda > Insecta > Coleoptera > Cantharidae > Cantharis > Cantharis rufa. The sequence goes on from OX376303.1 coordinate 12,680,170, forward strand.
AGATAGTTTTAATGGGTTTAAAAAAGAGAATAATATTTTTTCACTTAATCCCTTAATCCCAAAATAAACAAATTTAATTTTGGGTTGGCAAATAAACTAATATTATTTTCAACTTCTTATACCCCTGACTGTTTTTCAAAAACACAGGGTATAATATGGTTATTAGCACCTGGCCACAACGTGTTGATGCACACCGAAAGGCCGAGCTAAAAAATTCTGTCAAGTCTCTGTGGCTGGAGATTCGAAATCAGAATTTCCGCTCTGTAACTCAACCAGCGATCCCACCAATCCACGGCTGTGGCTTGTATAATCTTTGTTGATATTATATGTATATGTATATCTTCGTGCCACCATATCTCCCGAACGGTTACAGGTAGCGACGCACAGTGGGGTATTTGACACTAAAAACGGGACAAAACTCTGAAACACACCAAATGAGTTCAAAATATGCTTGGAATTTTAGAAAAAATAATCAAAAAAAAATATATTGATAAATAGGGTGGTTTTCTGGGGGTGCAAAGCAAAATAACAGAATAAAGTTATAAAACTTTCGATATGTTGAGAATTTGACCTAAGAATTCGTGGAAAAATAATGAAAAAAATTACATTGATAAATAGGGTGGTTTTCTGGGGGGTGCAAATCAAAATAACAGAATAAACTTTTGAAATTTTTTATATGTCGAGAATTTGACTTACAAACTTATGGAAAAATAATAAAAAAATTATTATCGATGTATTGTGGTTATTTTCGAAGGGATGAAATCAAAATAAAAAAAAAATAAAATCCATTTCTAATAGTTTTTCATCCAGTTTTCGTTTATTGCTGTTCTTGAAAATCATGTACAATGATCTTCTAGACATTTGGAAGTAATTTGGGTCGGAACCTAAAATAAAAAACAGCCTATAAAGTAAATGTGTTAAATTATGATAAAATACCAATAAAATATAAACTGCCTTTTTTTTAAAAGGTGGGTAGATGGGTGAGATATTTTTGATTGGTTAGCATTAATAAGTTGTACAGTTAACTATAAAAAAAAAATCTTAGCCCGATCATGCCCGGAAGTAGTACAAAAACACCTTTTTTCTAAATTATTTAATCAAAAATATTAATATTTTAGTATAAGCCATTTTCATCTCAAAAATATACTAAATATCAAGAAAAACAAACATATTGTGATATCAAAATTAAGTACATACCTTGATCTTCAGTATCCATTGAAATATTTTTCAAAAATCACTACCAACAGCTCTAAACACAAACTGCACAGTTATTGTAATTGAAGGTGTATCGAGAATAAAGACGTGTGCATTTAACATCAACTAGATTTCAACTATCTATGCGCCTCCAGCGCGGTTCCCAAGCCTTTTTTGAAGCCGGTTTAAGTTAGCTTGATTTATTAGGTGTGCAAAAAATGATATATGGGTGTCTTTCGTTAAAATTTTTATTTTACATTTTTGTCCGGATTTTTAGGTTGAATACTCCACCGTGCGACGTACTTTTTTGACAGCATGTTTGTAAAGATCGGGAAGGTATTCCTGGCTAGTCAAATACAATTTTAACCCACGAAAAGAAATTATATCACAGCATACCATCTCTATCAGCCCCCCCCCCTCGTTCTCTATATTTGTTAGATTATGTAGGGTTAGTCATTAACTATGATACATCTTTGAATTTGGTTCTAGAATTTATGAATTTAGATTATGGCTGTCAAATTCATATCATTGATTAACTATGAGCGCTACCACATCGGCTGACTGGATCACAAAGTGATTTAAAACATATCGTTGGCTTACAAGAAAATCACACTTCAAAAATGTCAAAAATGTCAAGTCAAAAATGTTCGAATTGAGAAAATCGAGCTAGAAGTTCGTACGGTTGTTAATAAAAAACTTAAAACTGTAATTTTATTGTAACATAAAATGTTATGACTTAAAGAATTTTACCAGTCAATAGAATGGAAGAAAATATATTATAGGATGGTGTCAATAAGTCAAAAATGACAAAAACCGATTTAGTTTGTATAGTTTGTAAGCCGACGATATTTTATATTTGGTTGCTCTATACATTTTGACAAAATAAACCCCAAAAACAGTGAAATAAAATAAAATAAATTAATTTGTAAAAAAATTTAAAAACACCTGACTGTAAAAAAATTCCAAAAATGAAAATTAATAATAAAAGCACATTCCTTTAAAAACTAAAGTTCCCTTTAAAAAGAACAAAATTATTTTTTTTCTTCTTCAGAATAATTCTGGAACACTTCATTCGAAAAATTAACTTATCATCCCCTCCCGCCCCCTTCCACTATAAAGTTTAAACATTAATTTTGACTTGAAAGTTAATGTTGAAATTTTGTACTGGGAAAGGGGTGGAGAGGATGATAAGTTAATTTTTCGAGTGAAGTGTCCGAGAATTTATGTTGTTGAGTGAAGAAGAAGAAATTATTTTGTTCTTTTTAAAGGGAACAATAGTTTTTAAAGTAAGGTGCTTTCATTATTAGTTTTTATCTTTTAAATTTTTTTACAATCAGGAGTTCTTAAAATTTTTAATTTTAATTTTGCAATAATAGCTATTTAGATTTTTAGAACAATGCCTCGGATATCAAAAATCAATTTCTGTACATCTCAAAAAAAATGTGGTACAACCAAATATAAGAAAAGTACACACACAGGTACAAACCATTAAAACTATCTTATAACCAAAATTAAAAATCCGGGGCGGGGGTTAGCAGAATGTCATTATTAGAAAATTTGAAATATTTTCAAAACAAAACTGGTACAAACGAAAATAAGGAAGGTACAAACAGGTTCAAACGAGGTACAAACGATTTAGACTATTTTGGATCAAAAATTCAAAATGGGGGGGGGGCTGGGGAAATGCCCATTTTAGATATTTTAAAATATCTGAAAAACAAAATGGGTACAAACGAAAATAAGGAAGGTACAAACAGGTACAAACGAGGTACAAACGATTTAGACTATTTTTGATTCAAAATTCAAAATGGGGGGGCTGGGAAAATGCCCATTTTAGATATTTCGAAATATCTGAAAAACAAAATGGGTACAAACGAAAATAAGGAAGGTACAAACAGGTACAAACGAGGTACAAACGATTTAGACGATTTTGGATCCAAAATTCGAAATGGGGGGGGGGCTGGCAAAATGCACCTCTTTATTTCTACTGGCTTCAAATTGATTCAACTATTCTTCGACTTCATGTATTTCAAATCCAAATCTTCTGTTATTTGGCACGGCAAAACAGGACAATTAAGACAATTAAATCAAGTTCATTATCCACGATTGCTTTTCAAATTCAAAGCTAAAAAAAATAAGCAACAACTGTAATGAATTACCCTTCTTAAGTTACATTTGCAACCATAACATTGAGAATTAAAATTAACTTTCCAATTAACGTAAGGAAACTAATATAAAATTTATCGGAATAAAAACGTATTTAATTTATGGATTTTGCAGGTAGATACTTGAAACAGTAATAAATCATGTCCTCGGTAGCTTTACGTACTATGCATATTTATACATTATCTACTAAATTGAACAATAGCTCTTGTGCGAGACCAATGCTCAAATAAATATTTTTGATATGGTAATTTACCTTTTTGCATTATATAAAGTACTCATAAATTAGATAATTTGCAGCTAATACTATTAAACTAATAAAAAGTGTAGTTTAAATAAAATAACTAATGTATATAATACTAGTAATTATATTATATTAAATCATATTCACCTAGACAAAAGCTTATCTTGATTATTAGAAAAAATAACAACTGACCCGTGCTTAGATCTTTGAAAATGAGTGAGAAACGCTTAAGGCATCAAAAAAATAGTGTTTTATATTATGTTCCTTACATAGTAAATCTCCCATTATATAAAATACTCATAAATTCCATAATCTGCAGCTCATGCTATTAAAATAATAAAAAGTAGTTTAAGTAAGTAAAACACCTAAGGTATAATAACAATTATAATTATTAAATCATATTCACTTAGACATCACGTTTATCTTGATTATTAGAAGAAATAATACCAAACCCATGCTTAGTTCCTTAGTTCTTTGTAAAAAACGCTTGCAGTATCAAAAAAATAAATCTCCCATTGACTCAAAACGTGCAAGCTATTATAGTTTAACGAGAAATCAAAATTATAAACACGGCAAAATTATATAAACTAAACAGATTTGGTAGTAACGTCCAAATTTTAAAATTATGCCAAATACAACGTGTATAACATAAAGACACATATCAACCTTACCGCTACAGCGAATACAGTAGCCGATTATAATTTTTCCTGTTTTTAGGTATTGTTTACTCGACTTTGTAATTTACGCTCTCTACTATCATAATTTCACCGGAAAATTTTTTTATAAAATGCTTTTTAAGTTAATAAATTTTTTATAAAATCACCTGAAGTGACGGAGATGTTCAAAGAAATGGAAAAAGCAGCGAAAAGAAAAGGACTTTAGGTAAATGAAAAGAAGAGAAAATATATGGGGAGTAACAGAAACAAATCGTGTCTAAGACACGATCTAAATATAGATAAGAAAACTTTCGAAGAAGTAGATATAACTTTGTTTACTTAGGAGTACAGAGAAGAAGAAACAGTAACAGAGAGAAGAAATAGGAAAAAAAGTGCAAATAGGAAACAAAGCCTACTATGCAGACAAAGCAATGTTAAAAGACAAGAACCTGACGAGATCAACCAAGATAAAAATATCCCGAATCATGATACGACCAGCGCTGACATATGCCGAAAGAATGGGAATTTTTGAGAGAAAAGTAAATTAAGTTATATTGGGCCCACTGTCTGAAACCGGAGAAACTCTGGTGAAATTTGTGAAGTCAAGAGAATAAGATGGGTGGGTTATATCATGCGAACCAGAGAAGATTTGGTGAGAAAGATTACTTTGTGAAATCCAACGGGAGCAAGAGCAAGAGGGCGTCTGAGAATCAGATGGTGAGATCAGGTGACCGGAGATCTCGAGAGAATGGGCGCTGGTGAGTGGATGTCTAAGTTCCACTATACACAAATATGGAAGTAGGAATTAATTATACAATGTAAATATTATGCAATGCAAGGTACTATATGCATAACGTGATCATTTTTATTTTCACCTCAAAACGGGACTCGATCTGGTAAAAATTAGGGAAGACTGGAGTCAATTGATCTTAATCTTTAATCTTTAATCTTTAATCTTTAATCTTTAATCTTTAATCTTTAATCTTTAATCTTTAATCTTTAATCTTTAATCTTTAATCTTTAATCTTTAAGGGGAGGTTACCGTTCAGATGCGTGAAAAATGAACGAATTTCTGGAATTTTTTTTCATATAAAACAAATATTTTTGGTAATGGGGTTTATTGTAGAATATTCTTTCATTAATGAAGAGTATACTCCAATTTCTTTTTTAAAAAAAAAATTAAAAATGGCGGCTTTAGTGGAATTAAAATAAAGCCGTCCACAAATTGAAATAATTTGCGCGGGGCGTTCCACAGCCTTTCCTATTTATTAAAAAAGTAAACGGTTTAAAAATTATTAAACTAGACTAAATTTAGGGGGCCTTATCGGTTTCCGTTTTTTAAAAAACTTCTGAATATCAAAATGGCAGCCGTTTGATAAAAAAACAATATTTATGGACTGTTTTTTTTGCTTAAACCGGCGGAAAATTCTTTTTCTAATTTAATTTTTGACAAAAATCGCTTCGTCAGGGCCCCACAAATTAAGTTTTCTTTCAAATGAACACAGATTCATGCGAATCTGTTAATTCGTTACAGCTGTAAAGCGCCCCGCGTAGTAAAAAATGTAGTTTCTAGATAAACGCATTTGAAGTTTATAATTAAATGAGATTCACATGTAATATTTATAATATGGCAGGCTATAAATTCTAAAATACAATAGATATTAAAATATCCTTTTACCCACGTGTTCTAAACAACTTAAGGATGCAAATTATGTAAAAAAGGAGAATTCGAATTTTTCATTGTCGTGAACGGTAACCTGCCCTTAATCTTTAATCTTTAATCTTTAATCTTTAATCTTTAATCTTTAATCTTTAATCTTTAATCTTTAATCTTTAATCTTTAATCTGTAATCTGTAATCTTTAATCTTTAATCTTTAATCTTTAATCTTTAATCTTTAATCTTTAATCTTTAATCTTTAATCTTTAATCTTTAATCTTTAATCTTTAATCTTTAATCTTCAATCTTCAATCTTCAATCTTCAATCTTCAATCTTCAATCTTTAATCTTTAATCTTCAATCTTTAATCTTTAATTTACAATCTTTAATTTTCAATCTTTAATTTTCAATCTTCAATCTTCAATCTTCAATCTTTAATCTTTATTCTATATTCTTTAATTTTAATCTTCAATGTTCTGTTTAGCAATTGATTGGGAAATTCTACAGTGACTTTAAGACTTTTCACACAGTAGTACCATCTATTGGAATTTTGTGAACTTTGTAAAATTTTAAAAACAATGCTAACTGGAGGAACTGTTTTACACGATTTTTTGCGTTACTTTTTCAATTTTGGAAAAAAAATATACTTAGTAAAACAATATAAAAGACACAATCTCAAATAACCACAAATTTTTTTTTTAAAGTGGGAAGCTGGCAGCCCCTAAATGCTGCTCTTTCTCACAACTTTATTTTTGGATTTATAAAAATAATTATCTGGAACGATACGGCATAAACCCAGAACAACCTGAAACCATAAAATGGTATCCGGACGTTTGGTTCCCGGACGTTAGGTTCCAGATGATTGATACACGGACGATTGATCCAGCGTGCATCTCGGACGATTCATATTGGGACAATTAATCCACTGCATCCATTGCTCAAATATCATCCAAAATATCTAAATTCGCAAATCAATCATGATTTTATTCAAAAGAAATATACAATAATATATAATATAAATACATATACAGTAGCGGTCATAGAAATTGCATAAGAAATTATTCCCGAATTAAAAAAAAACAGATTTCTAAAAGTGTTATATTCTTAATAATAAAAAATGGAAAATAGAACAGAAATAGATGAAAAGTTACATTTTTAGTTAGAAACTCTTAAGTTAAAAAATGCATTATTGTTTTGAAAGCTAAGGTTTTTCAAATCGGGGGGTCTGGGGAGTATGGAATACCTCCCAGCACATCAGCAATTGTGTTTAAAATAAGAAAATGTGTTACTGAATTTCAAATCAGAAATCTTAGATTTTAGAATTTTAGAAGTTAGATTTCTGGTAAAACCCATAAGATCAATAACACATTTACTGGAAAGTACTGGAGAGTATTCTATACCCCCAAACCCCCCGGTTTGAAAACCTAGCTTAATATGATACTATAATATAATTTTTAAACATAAAAAAAATATTAAAAAGTTGTAAATATTTGAATTTTACATGCATTAAAATCAATTCAAAAGTCTATCGTTGACCATTAACTGAAAACGGGACAATTCTGTATCCGGAAGCTTTCTTCAGGGACACCGGGACATGGTACCAAAAATAGGAACAGTCCCGTTCAAAGCTGGACGTATGGTCACGTTATATGATTATGCATAATATAGTATTACATAGATACTACTAAATTCCGGTAATGGGATAGCTATATTCTTTGTGAATGTTAAGCTGTATAATAATAATAATTAAATTTTAAATCAATAGTCTAGAAAACCTGACAATTTAAAATACCCCATACCGTGTGTAAAGAAGATTGGAAATCTTCAAAAAATAAATTAAAATATTTTTTTATATTGTGATTGTGACATAGTCGGGTGCACATCGAGCATATTGAACCCCTTGCTTGTAACCGCACTCATTTACGCAACATTATGCAACAAATTAAAAATTTAAAAAAAGGCTAATAATTAAAAACGAGTTTCACCCCTTTCGAGTAGCACCTTTGGCGAGTTTGTGCTAGCTCGGGGGATGTTTTTAGCGAGACCGGAGCGGAGGGTAGCGGAGAGTCGGTTTTGACGAACGCAACCAAGGCAATCGAAAATCTAACCAAAAAACGGGTTAAACGTTTGTCGACAACTGAATACATGTGCCACGGCTAACACTAAGACTATATCAGAACGCACTCACCGTCAATAGAACTTTTTTGTTAATGTAATCCCTATCTAAAATGCATGTAAAATTTTGATTTTCAAATGCCGTTTTCTCGAAAACTAATGGATAATCCGCAAAATTCCAATAGAGCAGGTGTCGAATCTCAATTCGTGTTGATGATTTCGTGACAGATCCCCAAGTTCATTATCAGCTTTGCAATGTTGTTTTAAAATTAGATGATTTTCATGCAATAAGAGTTCATTGGGAGTAATTGCTAACTTGATGACCAGCGGCGGATTTAAAGAAATTTAGCAAAACATTTATACAAAAAAACTGCATGAAACTTAGCTTTTAATTGATAATGCCATATACAGAAGCATTCGTTTCATTGCTGCTTCAGTTTTATTTTTAATTTTATTTTGTTTAATTTATTTTTCATTTTTATATTTTTTTAATTATTTCGGCAAAAATAAAGCGTTTGGTCCTGACTTTATGGAAGTTGCCATACTTCAATTATTCAGAGGTGCTATGTGAAGTTGGTATTTTTGACAGTTTTCAAAATGATCAGGCTGAAAAGCTGTTAGATTATTGTATGTAGGTACATGATGCAATGTAAATGGGTATTAAAACGCAATTTACACGAAATGAGTGTGATGTAGTGTGAATATCGACATGATGATTTTAATAATTGAATTTTAATTTTAATTTTTATACTATAATTTGTATGACTAGTTAATTATGATTAGTAAAGTTTTAACTTGAAAAACGTTTGAATTTCAATAATGAAGCAAGCCCATGCAAATGTGCACATAATGGTGCACAAAATTTGGTAGGTTTTAACAAAAAATGTATTCAGAAAAGTGTTTATTTACAATTTTGTTCTATTTCTTTAGAGATATTTTGTCAAATTCGTGAACCGAATTCCCCAATTCATCTCAATTTTTTTTTCATTTCTTGTCTCTCTGTCGTTCAGGGTGCATGTTTTACTATAAATAACGAAAACTCTAATTTTAAAAATATTTTTAATAATTAATTATTTATTATTTAATAAAACAGAAAAATAAAACTGATCAATCCAATATACTCACTTTTTTGCCTTAATCCATAAAATTTAATATTCAAATATGTAATATCATTCGCTGCCATGATTTCCCTAGAAAATTTTTAAAATCGTATAGACATTTTGCGTGCTTTCTTCAATTACTGATCAAGTTTCACCACTCCTTCAGCAGGAAAAGCATCTATTAACTTCAAGAAGATATAATTGAAAGTACATAAGAAATAGAGGGTTAGTTTGAAATTTTTTTTTAAATAAAATATTAATTTTATTAGCGAACATCGGAAATCATTACTTTATCTGAAAGTTCAATTACATTTCTATTATTGCAAAATTTTAAAAATATTTGTTAGTATACGTAGAATTTATACTTTGGGCCTACATTTCTAGTCGTTGCCTCTTTATTATAACAATCTATTCTGACCCGTCGCTGCTCATAGAAAGAGTTAAAGTAATTTAAAAAGATATAAACTGAAGCGCTGAAATTATCACGGAGAGTGTACAAAGGCATTGTTACAGTTTATAAAGCGAATGGTTTTCATGTACGTATTTATTGTGTAATTTAGAGCCTTTCATAAAGTATAGAGGATATACATTATCCATTTTATAACTGGACAGAAAAAGGTGTCTAAACACTAATTTGATTTACAAGGAAGGTATAAAGATGTTGCCAGCGTAGTCGGATAGTAGTCCAAAACTGTAACCACTAGACCACGACCCTGCTTTTTCATCAGCTTATATTACTTACATTTAGATTTATTTATATACTTAACAAGCAAAATCCATGCCAAGCATGGACAGAAAGACAAGAATAACAAGCGATATTTTCTTTTTGCTTATTTTGGAAAAAACTTTGTAGAGAGTGATTTTTGCTATCCCTTTAAATTAAATATTTTTTTGATGTTGTCTAAAAACAATCAATTAACTCTAACTTTGTCTTCCAACCAGATAAAGATCCAAAGATTCAATCCAAAATTTTTAGAGTTTTCAAAAACACGTGAGAATTAAAATAATAGCTAAAACAGTTTATGTGAGAATTCAAAAATTTAATTAAAAGTTTAATTCGCGAGTGTACGCAACTCCATGCCAAAGGTTAAATTTATTTTACTTTATTCTAAAAATTTTCTTCTGTACACTTATGTTTCAAAGTCATTTTTTTTATCGATTAAATGGGTGCCCAACAATATATAGCCCTGTTTGCGAAGTGTTCGTAAGTTATTCCTCTCGAGGATATAAAGCATTAAGCCAAGGTAAGAATCTGCGGGTCATTGCAATACTATGTACTATATTGAAATCGTATTATTCAATCGTGGACTTGACTTACGGAATTGGTTACTACATTTGCAGAAATTTGCAATTTAATGGAATTAAGTTCTTCATGCATACCTAATATTACTTAGATATAATAAACGCTTACGTTTTTTACTACTAACTACTTATGATTAACAGTTATTAATATCATATTAAAGTATTTTACTCGGTGCATTATAGTTGTAGCTAATTTAATTATGGATGATGATGTTTGGAACTCTTTTAACTGTTATTTAAAAATGTATTTCAATTGCAACTCACAGTACTCGGCTAAGTGATGGTAAGTACAACTCTCTTGGATAAATTATTAGCTAGCGTTCAAAAATAATTTTTCTTATTTGGGCTGCAAAATTTTGTATCGATGTCATTGTAACAGCGGTAGCTGGAAAGTAAACTTTAACATGTTATAAACCAAAGTTACACAATTTGTCTCCATACAAACAATAAACTTTTATAAGGCATCCTTGTTGTAGACTGGAGCCAATTTCAAACAAAAAATCATAATCAACTTTATGAACTTGGTATGGAATCATTCACTTCCCGATAACAGGTAATAAGGTAATATCAAGATTGATTAGAATTTTCTAATTAAAACGCGTTGGGTTTCGTGTTTAATTAATAAATTACATCGTTTTCATGTTACAAACTCGCACATTAATTAATAAATAAAATAAATAGTAATTCAGAATTGAACTTATAATTACGTTAAACTCTTCAGGAAGTTTTTTCATCGTTTGTGAACATTGATGTGTATATAGGAAGTTAATAATCGTTACCTGGTGAACGAACATGTCAGTGGATTGTAGGCCATGAGCAGAAGCACCGAGTGCAGGCGTGGTGATTTTGGTGATGCCACAAAAGCTGAGAACCCTACTTTTTCCACTCAGTTCTTCTGCAGACATACAGAGCAGTCGTACCTATTACATTTACCTGCTTGCTCAAACTAGTACATGAATGAAATCAGTTCTTCGCCGTGTATTCGGAACAATTAAACAGAAAAACTTTTATTTTTTTTGTAAATTATGTGCTAAAACTTTTTAAACAATGACAATCATGGATAAAATAATCAAGCATAGAAGATTTTCTCTGCCTAAAAGGTAAAAATTAAATTTATTTTATAATAATTACGCTGAACCGGGGTACAGTTAGTATTTGTTTACAATATTTATGAAACTTTAAAATTAACAATAGCATTTATTTATCTTAAGATGCTTTGTAAATTAAACTAAGGTTTAATTAATTTTTATTTATTTATAATTAACAATTAATTGAAATAATTTTACACGTTTACCGTGTCGAATACCTCGAAGAAGTCGATGGTCTCAGAGCTTAGAAGTAGCATTTAATTTTTGAAAAACTCATGTTTACTACCGAATATAATAACAAGTCGTTTTGAAAATTTAAACTTCCGGAAATAACCATTTATTGCACGTTTAATTTAATTTTTGTTACAAAACCTATGTTTTAAAATAATTTTGTTGCACAATAATAAGAGCTATTATATTGTTCCTAAAAAATAATTTATAATAACGACATCCCAAAAAAAATTAATCTCTTAAATACCAAAATTTCGGAACAACGCTGTGTAATATTTTGTAGAGTTTTTTTTTTGTTTTTATTGTTTATGAATATTTATGGTTTCTTAAGAAAACGGTAGGAAAACATAAAATAATGTAAATACCTTAATCATACAAAATTCAGAAGGGGTCATCATTATGATAAAAAATTAGGTTACCGAACAAAAGAAATCTTAAAAGTTAAAATAAACTGACTACATAATTTTAGGAGATGCTGCTCAAATTACGAATATTAATTTTCGAGTCCAGAAAAATTGCGTACAAAAATGCTCGTTCCTTAAAATAATTACAAATTTATGTAAATTAATTCTAATTGCTTATTCTCTAATGTAGCGTTTACCCAATTTAAATATTTTTAAAAGAGGAACTTTTACCTCTAATATAGTATTTTTATTTTGAAAGCTTAATTATACCCTAAAATTATTACAAAGTTTCCAGTTGTACAAAAAATTAAATAATAATTTATTTACCCATCCCGTCCTGATTTTTTTTCACCCTGTATATTATCGTTCATTAAATTACCACAATCGAGAACATCGTTCTGTGTAATTTATTTTTCTCACAATAAATTGAAATTGGATAAACCCTATTAAAAAAGTATTGATTAACTGCTCTACTAGGGCTTCTTCCTGAGACAACAAAATTTTCCTAAGTTGTCTATTTTTATGTGACGATGAGCTGGTAACTGCCGATCGTCGTAATTTTTTCTGTCAAAACTCACCGTCGATATTCAGAAGGACGATTACTCTGCTAGCTATCTCGGCGGTTTTCCTAAAATATTTTAGTAGGATGACTGAAAAATTAGCTCCTTTATCTTTCTCTTCGAGTCGGGGTTACTGAACCGTGAATTTGTTGCTAATTGTAGGGCTTCTACTAACTGCTTGTTTACTTTAAGATAAGCTAGTTGTTTTGCCTCGGACCTTACATAAATGGAATATTGCTAACATTATTGAAAGTTTTTTAAATTCTCAAATCAATTTAAAAAATCTTTAAAAAATTTTTATGCGGTACAGTACAAAATCGGTCATTCGCAATGCTTCAGGTAACTGCTGCTAGAACATGTATATGCACAGATATAATTTGACATCATAATTTGAAAGGATAACTACAGTTATCACTTATAACTTTTAAGATTATAACTTAAACGTTTTGGGTGCTTTAAACCTTATCCTGAGAAACAAAATTTGTAACTAATTTTTTTATTAGAAATGGCACCAACAAATTTTTTTTGCTACGAAATTATATTTTTGTTTAATCAATGATCAAATAATATTTTATTGTTAAACTTATTTTTTTTTCTGAGTGTACGAATGCCGGCAATAATAGAAAGAAAAGTTTTGTAGACTCAAACAGACTACCAATAGCTTGAAGGTTTTAATTCGTTGCAGAACCTTGTTAGCCCTATAATTAAATTCGTACAATAAAAAAAGCGCTTCCGAGCTTGATCTCCTTACATGTAATCGCGTTTCGAATGTGTGAAATATTTAAATATTAAATAATAACAATTACAATTTTAAATGTAGACGACTTGTAAAAATTTGACCGATAAAACAGAGAGAAGAATGTAGCGGTTAGTTCGCTGGGCTGTTAATGCCTAATTCTCGGTTCGATGCCGCAGTATTACACCGCAAACAACTACGCGAAGATCATGTATAAATGAGATGAAGTAGCTAAAACATCAAGTTTTTCATATTTTATTCGTGGCACTCATCTCATCAGAACTGTATTGGTTAAAGAAATTATGGATCAGCCAACTACCATAAAACACTTCAAGACTTAACCATCTCAATCTTGTGCCTTTTGTAAGTGTTTTCTTAAAGGAGCTATTTTAAAACTTTTAAAAAGCTTTTTGGGTGTAGACACGTCGTCAACTGCTTGGCTAAACATGAGAGTCTGGGGGTTTAACGAGATTCTCTCGATTTAAATCTCATAAATTGTAATTCAGCTGATGCCATCTATATTTAATTCTTGGGAAAGTTTTGAAATATAATTTCGCGAACAACTTTTTGTACAGACAGTTGGTTTAGTGTATAGGGAGTTGAACTACCGACTGCAGGGTCACATTATGTTCGATTCCCAGTTGCTGCTAAATTATTTGTATCGTGGTTTGTATTTAATATAATGTATGACTTGTAGTTAAGTCTGGCGGGTTTATCCTGAATGTAACATGATTTATCCGTAAATTTTATTTTACATAATAATTTAATTAGAATAACATAATAATAAAAAATAAATTTATTTATGGTTAAATATGAAATATAATTTAATTTTAATAACGAAATTATAAATTACAATCCAACGCTTTCGGTAACCCGGCAGGGTTAAAATTATAAACTATTTTATTTTATGCCTGCCAAAACTTTCTTTGAGTTAAAAAATTTAAAAGGAATTAGAACAAAAATGTACTTTAAAATTTTAAACATGAGTTATTTGCTGATTTTAAAATAATTATAAATAAAAAAGCCGAACGAACCATAAAAAATCATGAAATAAATTTTAAATTAATTCAAAATTTGTGACAACACTAATTTAAAAGGGTATAGCATAGCAATATTTAGTAGGTACATAACTGCTATGATTGATTTCGCTCTGTCAAGGCGTACATAAGCTCATAACCAAATTTTTGTGTTGTTTAACTTAGAGGTGAACTTTTACAAACTTTTAAACAACAAAACGGTCAATTTAAGTGAAATACAAGTTTTAAATAGAGATTTCATCTGCCACATTTTTACTGCATATTAATAATTCTGCTTTTAGCTCAGACAAGCGAAAATTTTAAAAATGAATTACTCCGAAACTATACGATCGATCTCGTAGTTTTTTTTAATCTTTCTGTTTTAATGCAAAAGTTTTATAAAAATCAGATAATGTTGAGGCACCGCAACCAATGATATGTCGAGTGGAAGAAGTTATCAGAGAAGACAGCGCTAGCTTCGCTCGTTTCGTCTTAAGAAATAAAAAGTTAATTTTATTTAAACATGCTAAGGCAATTTTAAACAAACACATTGTGGCAATGTAAAAAAGGAAAGAGTTACAAAGCCATCAAGGTTTCCAAAACATCAATTTGTAGTTTTTGTTGCGTACTTTCCATAATAAATTTTTGAACAAATGTCAGTATGAAATTTTTATTTTGTCTGAAATTTGCTTACGAAGTGAAGTTGTTTGAGAAATGGCGAAAATTCGCACTCCAGTTGTGTGTTATTGATGATAGAATCAAATTTTTATTTCGCAGGATGCCATTATGCTTTGCAATTTTATTACATTTTGGATAATAAACATTTTTTTGTTTGATGCCTTTTAAAATTTTTAAATAAAAGGTAAGCCTAAACAGGAAACCACTTGTTGTAAAATTTTAGTTTTATTAATTTATTTACTATTTGGCTGAAAATGGAAGTAACTAACATATTTTCACTCAAAAATTTTATGAGACGACAGTAATAAACAAGTTTGTTTTTTAATGACTTGAAAAGTCTGTTGCTTGAGGTTATTTTGCAACCGGTAGGAAATGTTCAAGAGCGTTTTTCACCTAAAAATCCATATTACTAAAATGTTAACCTGCATCTTTCTTTATTCATTATGTAAATAAAATTTATGTTGCTACCTTCACGAAAATAAGAAAGTAAAATGCTATTGTAGTTTATTTTTTATTTACTTTCCTAAAACTGTGTCACTTTTTCAAAATTAGTATATCTCTGCAATTAATTAATCGATCATTAAAAACCTGCTGATTTCTCCAATTCTCGTCATTCTAGATCATCAACTAAATCGAATCGAGCTAGAGAGAGCAAATATCATAAAAGAATTTCTAATACCACTTTTACGAAAATCTTACTGCCCACGTGTTATTTAAATGCTTTAATTACATTTGAAAATTTAATTGCAATTTTTATCACAATTTCGAATTATTTGAATTCCAAAAAAAAATCAACAAGTTTTATTAACATTACGTAATAACAGTGCATGCTAATGGGGTTTTTCGATGTTATGCAATTTTTTAAAGCTGCTCTTCATCCACCACCAAATTTATTGGTACTTTATTTTGTCCCAAATTTAAACGAAAGTGCTATAGCTGCTTATTGGTTAAAAAAATTTTTAATATTTCCGGAAGATCTTAATTTATTGATTAACTAGTAGGCGTTCAAACACTACAACAATTATTTATTGTAAAGGTTTATATAATAAATTTCTTTTAAAAATGATTAGATAACAGGTCAATTGAAAATTCTTATGTTATCTCATTGCTTTTAATTTAATCGATGATAATCTATCCTTTTTTTGAGTTGACTGAAAATTTTTTAATTTATATTTCGTGTCTGTTACGAGCGAGGTGGCATTAAATCATTTTTTTATTAAACATAAATTTGTTCATTCTCTTCCTTGGTGATGCATTCGTCCTACTTATTGTAATAACAATAAATTAATTCATTAGGAATTAATTACTTTTATTTCATCTTGACTCCTCATAAGAATACATACCACAGTGATTTTATCTGGTGCAATTTCTTTTTGGACAAATTATTGGTATACTGAAAAAAATGTTTTTGACAGAATTCCGGAAGGATTGTGTAACCCAGCTATAAATACGAGACAGTTGTTCGTTCAAGTGGTCACACCACTCAAAGATATTGATGACAGAGACATAGTGTTTGCTTTTGGCAATTCGGTCCACACTAAATCATTTAAATGTCTTGATCAAATCATACCAGGTGCGACAGATACTAACTTTCATCGCACTTTCACCTGACAGATCACAGTGTCTGATTTTGAAAACCACGATGTCCTATGTGACACATGGATAGACAAATTTTTAAACACAATGCTCGTATGAACAAATGAAACTTTTACTCATTCCAACAGTAGAAACTGCATTGTATATAAATCTCATTTGGTCAAATAACACAAAGTTCTAGCGGTAAAACAAAACAAAGATTTAAAAACTACCCTCCGGACACCACATTACTCCCCCGCAAAATATATTATTAAATAATTTTAATAAAATAATCGACCGATCGGCATTGAGTAAAAGCAGTGACAGGATAATTTCACTTTTTAACCATTAATAATAAATGTTTAACTGCAAAATTGTTTGATTACCGTAATTTTGTATGAAATGTATCATGTGAAAGTTAAGCAAACAGTCAAAGCAATAATCAATTCAATTGTTTCTACGCATTTTGTTCCACGTTGCTTGCGCTGCAACTCACACACTAATTTTTAATTTACGTTATTAAATAAGCGGTTATAATTTTTTTAAGCTTACTCTTACTTTGCATATTATCAACGTACAAAAAGCTACAATCGCCGAGTTACTTATTGACTCATTAAAAAGAAAGCCGAAATTTTGCAGTCTAATTGATTATTATAAAAAAAATTATGCAAAATCTTCGTCTCTGCAGAAGAAAGCCAAAAGGAGGTACAATTGATACAATGTATTTTTCTTTTTTTTTTGAAAATCTCAATACATAAAATGCCAGCACGCTATTTTTTGATAATAACCTTCTCAAAAAACAAAATTCTGATTAGTCGCCTTTTTACCAACCCAAAAATATATTGAACCACCAGTAAAAAACCTCTATCTCTCTATGTTCCTGTAACGAGTTGCACATCAATCGAGTTTCCAACCAATCAAATTGCACATCAGTCGAGTTCCCCAAATATTCAGTCTCACATCAATCAAGTTCCCAATCAATCGAATTACACATCACTCGAGCTCCTAACCAATCAAGTTGCACAGCAATTGAGTTTCGCTCTATGTACTTATTCAGAGATCGCGAAGGCCGCGATTACCTACTGGGCATCTCTTTTCCCATGGAGTTATTTCTTATTAGCAGATCAAGGCTACTTTTGACTTATTGAAAAAACATCCCTTAAAGCTGCCCGGACACAAAGATCTACAAAGACAGGGGTTGATAAAAACATTTTTAAGGTCACCTGAATTTGAAAAGCGCAAGTCTAGATTGGCAGGAATCTATTTTTAAGTAAAATTCTGTTATAATTAACGAAATCCAATTTAAAATAAATTTATAGTGTAAAGTGCACACTTTGAATACAACTGCGACAGGTTGTAACTATTTACGTCGAGTATACATTTCATCAACGGAATGGAGATGAACCACCGACCATTAAAGACAACTGTGTATTTTACCTCCAATCAATTTAAAAAAAAAAATTGGAGGTATGGTAATCGAAAAAAAATTTCAACTTTTTTTTTTTGCATTTTCGAGATCACCGTGTTCAGAAACGTAAAGATCTGCAAAAAGTAAAAAAAAAATTTCTGTGTCGGTCTGTCTGTCTGTCTGTCTGTCTGTCGGTCGGTCGGTCGTCAAATTTTGTCGATCGATTTTTTTATATTAAAAGTCGAAAATTTCTAAATTAATCAATATCTGAAGTTCATCCTCACTTGAATCGCTTTATTTCAGTTATCTAGTCGAGACCCATAATATGATAATGAAGTATTGACTCCATCTAATAACGAAGTCATGAAAGCAATAAACTGAAAATTGAAGTAGCGTCAGAAATGAATGGTATTATCTTAAATACACACAGGCCCAGACTGCTAATAATTTAGCTACGGGGCAACTTTTTGAGCGGCGGAGGCTTCAAGACATTTTAAACATTTAAGTACAAAATGTAAAAACAAAAATTTTTAAACGTAAAAATCCTGATTTCAGGTTTGAAGTCTACAATTCAAACTATAATAAATATTGTAAAATGTAAAGCATTGATTATGTCTGGCTGGAGGATATGGAACTTCCCGGTCTGTAACGATTTAATGCGTTCGTGCTCTCTCTAATTTTGCTTATTCTTTTATGCAATAATAGTATGTTAGATATCAGGAAGTCAAGGGACATATTATGCACATTATACATGAGGCTGCCTGGAAGGTAGTTTGATTGTTAACTGTTTGAATGAAGTGAAGCTTGATTGGAGCATAACTTAATCGCCCTGATTGTGCGGCTTCACAGCTACACTGATCTGTAATTTTTCCGTCACTTTCCAATTTTTTTATGTTGGCAACTTAAAATGAAACAATCGGAGTTACATTATAATAGAAGAAATGATAGACCAAAAGACATAACCTTTTATATACAGTGCTAGGACCACCTTAATCTCCTAGTGAGTGAATAAAATGGCACTCGGTTGGTATGCAACTTGATTGGTTGGCGTATTCTTTAGATATTGATAAAAAAAAGTCAACTAATCAAAGCATTTTTTAGTTTGAAAGGTTTTTAGGTTGACAATAAAAATTGACCAATCCGAGATGAGTTACAGAAGGAATAACAGACAGACTTAGTTTTTTATATATACTATTGACAGGGCACCCGTTTTTATCGCTGCTCAAGCCATACCAACTGCAGAATAAACTCCATTATTCTGAAAAGCTATGTGGCACTGATTCTAATATCCTTCCAATATGGCAGCTCTCATTGACGATAAATGCCATCAGTGACAGACAATAATTATGCTCTGCTGTTTCATCTATTTTGTTACATCTATAAGATCAAAGAGATCATCTACAAATCCCAGTTGTTTAATTTGAAGTGTTCATTTAAGATTCCTGCAATTACCGGTAGATAGACCCTGGAGAGCTTCAAATAATATTTTGAAAATGAATCAAGCTACTCTGATAAGCTACCTCTATGTTCTCCGGCTTGAGTCAAAGGGGGAAATAATGTAACGGCTCTTACCTCGAGTTAAGAAGCGCAACAGATAAAGCAAACTTGGGGAACTGTCAGTCAAAACACACCACGAATCGAGCTTTGACTTTTGCACTATTGGAAAGAAGACAATTTTAGATTAAAAATTTAAAAATTAGATTAAACTATGGATGAATTCAAAATATCGATTAATTTCGGAATTAATTGATTTTAAAGTTTCTATTTTTTGCATAGAAAGTACGTTAGCAATGCTTTCTGTTGACGGTACGTGTGCTCCGAGTAGGTCTACGGAGACTGGAGTTGTAAGGGGCGTGGCTAGTGTCAGTTGACTTACAACCGCTCGATGATTAACATCGTTAGAGATCCGTCATTTTCGAGTTATGTCGCGCCCCGGGAGACGTTTTTAACGAGGTTTGTAAGTTTTGACAAATACCCTCACAGCAAGATGCTCATCCAACCTAAAATACAAATACACGCTAACATATATTACAATAATAAAAAAAACTCAAATTTTATACATTTTGAGCCCTAATAAGGACCGTTTATTATCTGAAGCGCTAAAAATGTCGTAGCTACATAACCCAACCATAAACTAAGGGATGGGTGGAGCCAACTTCATGGGAGTAGCCAATCGAAGAGTTAGTTCCAGTTTTTCGTGATTTTTGGCCGTATTTTTGAATGATCCATAAAATTTAATTTTTATATTTGTAATTTACGCCCTAAACTACCATAAAGTCATTCGGAAATTTTTAAAATCGTGGGCTCACTTAACGTACTATTCCCCGCACGATGTGTACCCGCCAGAGTAACAATCGCGTCTAACGGCTAACGCTAAGACTATATCAAAACGCACGTACGGGCAATAGAACACTCGTGTGCGCAATCCTTATGGAGAAATAATTAATTTTCAAATGCCGTTTTCTCGAAAACTAATGGATAATCCACATCAATGTAATATTTCAAAATGCTTAGAAAATTGTTCTCTTTGCAATAGTTGAGAATAGAATCGAGAATCGAGGCTCGATTCGTGGTGGCTTTTGACTGACAGTAACCCAAACTTGAACATACATATCAGTTCGACCCCGGTAGTTCATTCCACCCTAGGAATTTGTGATTCGAATCTCCTAGTGGAAGACTTCTAAACAATCATCAAAAATAAGTTGTTTTTTTGCATTTTTAACTTTGACATTTTGTCAAGTACGAGATTCTAACCCGGAATTTCCGCCCTGTAACTCAACCAGCGATTACACCAATCCACTGCTGTAGTTCAAAAATAAGTTAAAGACGCCGTTACTCGTCAAAGACGAATAATATAGAGTAATATGGTAATGTCGTGATATTTTTTTACGTATTATTTAGTATGTGACAAATGCAGGTAGGAGTCTGTGATACATTAATTAATCATGGTATGTATAACTATGTACTCGACCGTTTCGTATCAATGACTGTAGGAATATATTTGATATGCTGCTGTTTATCTGATTTTTTACATTTTTTAATAATAGTAATCAAAGTCAATATAATATTTATGTATATCTAGTCTATGTGCCTAATCTTTCTAATCATTTTTGATCGATTAATTTATTGGCGCCTTAAAAATTAAATAAATATGTATTATATTTTGCAAACCAAACTAAACAAATATTTTTAAGATAGACAATAAACAACTGTCGACAGCTTATGTTAGTCTAATTCTCTAATTACAATTTAATTTTTTTTAATTAATTCTAGCTGAACTTTTAAAATAATTACCTATAATTTTCATGAATAAAAAATTTTAATTAATTGATTATTCGTCTCTTATAGCCACTACATGATAGCATTTATGTGGAGCATGGGGAGTTATTATTTGTGCCCTGGTTCAAATTATACGTTAAGCTATAGGTACATCGTCACTTTTAGTTGAAGTACTGACTTGCAATTTAATCTCATCGTAGGTTCATCGCGAATGCAAATAATATGCTAATAGCTGAAAAGTAGCAATACGAACGAAGTCGAGCCCAAACTATTAATTTAGTAGGTATTTATTTTAGTTAGTTATTTTATTCATCGCTAAATCCTCTTCGCTAACTTTTTTATACTTACTTAAATGTTCCTAAAAGGGTCACTGCATCGTTGTTAGTGTGGTTAATGTAATTTAGATTTAAACTGAAGAGGAATTGGGTTGGAACAAGTTAGAAAGACTTTAGCTTTGTTTGCTCTTTTATTTAAAAAAAAATAAAATTGTTTTTTCAAACTCTCCTATTTTACTTTATTTGAGTTTGTTAAACCGATTTAGATTTTTCTATTCAGCTTTCACACAATTATAGTATAGTATTTTGACTGCTTGATCTATGTTCATTATGATTGGAATTTAGGTCGACGATGATGTTATGATCACAAACGAAAAAATTGAAAAAGTGGAAACTCGAGAGTTATAACCAACTGTGCTGAAACATTAGAGATATCTAATAATAATAAATTGACCAGACCAACAACACCTCAACGTAGTTTATGTTTCTCATTTATCGGACTACATGATAACGGGCGATTGCGTGCTATATCTTTGAATAACAATAAATTATAGGTACCCACATTAAAGTTATTGAGATGTTCTATTATTTAACCTTATTTGGTAACAATACCTCCAGCGCTTTGTATACAGTTGCTTCGAAATAAATCTTACTGATGATGTATGAGGTCCACTTGCATTATCTTAAGGAACTCCTAATTTTCGAATATTTTAAATATCCATTCTTCCAGTTATGATTTCAATATTAAATGGTAACGACACGGTAGATGTGTTTTCATTAAATTATTGACCGATTAATCACTTGATGAACTTGTCGGTTACGCTAGCTTTTTTATCTATATCAACACCGCATCATATTTTTGCAAATTACGGGTTGGTTAAATTTTTATGTGTAAAATCTGTTATTTTAAGTGAGAAATATAAACATTTTTTAATTACTAAAACAAAAAGCTTATAAATAAGCAAATAATTAACACTTGCAAAAAGAAATAACAAAATAGAGCGACCAAAAAAGTTAAATTACCTTCGTGATGTAATTAACTCTAACGGGACAAATGTTGATTGTTGTTAAATTTAAATGTAAAGCTTCGAGCGTAATAATGAATAGAGATTTTTAAGTAATTGAAGCAATTATTATTGTAAAGTGTGCTAAAAATATGATTAATTTTATCGTCGCGCTATTATATCTACCTGATTCCCAAGATGAAAATCAAAAATAATCAACTTTAATTTACTTTCTTTAATTTTGCAATTTTTGAATTCTATTGATCTTATTATTTTTTTTTTTTTTACTTTTTCCGATATAGAAGTTTATCTATTACGCAAAACTGGTTTGATAGTTGTTATACCAGGAACGTCATCGTGTCAGTATGTCAATAGTAGGACCAATGACCTGGTATAGCATCTAATAACTATTTCTTATTTTATGTAATAAATAATAACAATAATAATTTTTTGGAATCGATTAAGAACTTATAATCACTCCAAGTAAATTACATTTTTAATTTAAATGTTGCAAAATATAATTTTACGGTTTTTTTTAATTTACTATTAATTGTCTTAGCTATTGATATTCCAATTAGACAACTTACCTTAAATCCAAAATTAAATTTCTGTCTGCGTAGGTTATCTAAACAAAAATACTTTAAAGTTACTAAAGAAACCAGTACACGCGTAAAGACAATTTAAATGTAAAGGTTACAGCAGGTTATAAACAACAATACTCATAGTCGTGATGTATTAATTACATTGTTCGGCAGGTTACGCAATTTATATAGGTCAATGCGTTGATAAAATCTTTAAATTCGGCAATTCCAGGCTTTCGCTTAAATATACCAAAACCGGTAGAGGTAGAATTGCAACATTAAAATAGTGCTACTGTATTTTGTTGATTCCCGTGGTTTCCAATCCACGTTAAACTCTAGATACAACATTTAAACCTGAATATCGATAAAAGATGAAGTATTTACGTTGTAGATTTGCAAATTAATTAACATAGCAATCGGTACTTCCCCCACTTAAACACAAACGTAATATTTATTTAAGAAAAGAGTTATTAAAGTAGGCATTTTATAACGTTTCGTGACCACTTAAGCGTACGAATTATGTTTATAACCATTGTTCAAGTTAAACACTCTTACAGATCAATAATAATTGTTGTTATAAATTCATAAATGAAAAGAATTTAAATTACATTTTATGATGATTAAAAAAAATCAATTTACTAGCATGATTAATGGGCTCCAAATTGATTTAAGTTCGTATTCTAAGATTTTAGTAATTATTATAAAGATAACAGAAGTATAAATACTTTTACCTACTTTGATATGCTTGTCGTACATTCTAAGGTCATCTAACCTTATAATGTTTTGGAGAATCGAAATCATTAACTCTCCCTTTCATCACCAATGTTTTGATTTGCACAGAAAAGTAGGCATTTTTTTGTTACTTTTACCACAGAAGTAGGTATATCATTTTGTAAGATTACTTTCTACGAGATAATCCGTAAAGGAAATACACTTTAATGTGATTAAATTTGTTACGCCTGATGGTGAAACATGTGCACTTATTTCGAAGTCGTAAAACTTAAAAATGTAAAAATCAACAATCCACCTCAGACTGCTGAAACGTAAAAAGAAAATTTACCTCAAATTGAAATCGATCAATCCGATTAAGGAGATCAATGCCACAATTATAGCCACAAAAGATAAAACAAATATACTTAAATACCGCAACCGCGATTGTTACGAAGTGGTGAACCAAAACTGAAAGTTATAAAAAAAATACACAATTGGCCCACAAAGTTGATGGCACAGTCTGATGTTAGCAATGTAAATTGCTAAATTACAACTTTACCTCTTAGATATTTTTTGTTTAAAAATTCATTGTCTTAATTTTTGTTTATATACATTTTTCTATTTTGTCGCACCGTTTCGGAGTTACAGTGGTTTAAAAAGGATTCTGTAAAATACAACCAATATTGTCATTTATGTGTGTATATCTCAGAAACGGTGAGACAAAATGAAAAAATGTATATATACAAAATTGTAGAGTATGATATTTGCAACAAAACATGTCTAAGAAGTATTGCTGTAAAAGCGATTTTTATGTGTCCAAAAAAAATCTTCAAAAAGTTCAATTTACATTTCTATCATAGGACTGTGCCTATTCATTCAGAATATATCAGTTTCATAGAGAAATAGGCCGGTACCAAACTTTTGGTACGAAAAAATACTAAATGGTTAAATATGGTATATAAAAACACAGCTTGCAGTGTAAATACGCCACGGGCGATTAAATTAAAAAATATTGTTCTATTGATCAACTAATAAAATGTGTTGTTTCACTAATCATAATCAATATCTTGCTAATCAACATGATGGAAAATTGCAGCTAGTATATTCACCTCCATAATTGTACGGTACACATTATTGCTGCAATCAATACTGTATTTAGGATTACCAAATTAACATTTCTCTTTTCTCAGCCAAAAGTTTCTTTTGATAAAAAAATAGGAGTAATTTTTTTATTAATTATTATTATAATAAAAAATCATATCAAGATTACACATTGATTAAGACACAAATCTACACTTTTCATTGGTTCAATAGGCTAAAATTGACAATATTGCCCTAAATCTAACTCATTTTAAGATATACAGTAGAAGTCATGGGAATTGCATCGGTAATTATTTCCGAATTAAAATAACAAAAACAAAGTTAGGTTTTCAAACCGGGGGGTCTGGGGGGTATGGAATACCCTCCAGTACACCAAAGATTGTTCGCAAAAAATTGTGTTATTGAGCTTAGGGGTTTCAAACCAGAAATCTAACTTCTAAAAATCTAAAATCTGAGATTCCTGATTTGAAATTCAAAAACACATTTTCTATTTTTGAACACAATCACTGATAAAAATAAATTTCACAATTACTGCATTAGATAATATAAAAAATTAAAAAAATTTGAAATCAATTTTTTAATTCGGAAATAATTCCCAATGCAATTTCTTCTGATTTTTTGAGAAAATGGTATCAGCATTTAAACCCCATAACTGGTGAAACCGGGAAGTGCCTGTGACCCTGTTTAATAGTTTATTGCGAAAACTACCTTCCCAGGGCCAGGGGTGTCGATGGCTTTACATGCCATCTGAAGCACGGAAACGCTAATTAGAAACTTAGTTTCTCACAAGATTTGGCCCAAGTACTTTAGCATTAGTAGTTAATTGCGCTGAGCGGTGAGCCAAAGACGGTTCGATCGATATTATTTGCTTATTCCCATGTAGCACAAAATTTTGGCGCAATATTGGAATGTTGGCACAATATTACAAGATTCAGCCAATATAGGTCCAATATTGTTTTCAAATGTTGCGCCCATATTGAAAATCAATATTGCACCAATAGTGGGAGTAGGTTGGTGTAATATTGCCTTCCGATGTTCAGCCAATATAGGTCCAATATTGTTTTCCAATATTGCGCCGATATTAAAAATAAATATTGCACTAATATTGGGAGTAAGTTGGTGAAATATTGCCCCAATATTGATTACCAATATTGCCTTCCGATCTTCAGCCAATATTGGTCCAATATAGTATTTTCTAATATTGCCCCGATATTAAAAATTAATATTGCACCAATCTTGGGAATATGTTGGTACAATATTTCGCCAACATTGATTACCAATATTGCCTTCCGATGTTTATCCAATATTAGTCCAATATTGTTTTTTAATATTGCCCTGATATTGAATATTAATATTGAAGCAATATTGAAGTAGCTTGGTGCAACACTGCGCCTATATCGATTACCAACATTGCCTTTATATGTTCAGCCAATATTGGTTCAAATTGTTTTTCAATGTTGAGCCGATATTAAAAATCTATATTGCACCAATATTAGGAGTAGGTTAGTGCAATATTGCACCAATATTGATGACCAATATTACCTGCCGATGTTCAACCAATATTGTTTTCTAATATTGCCCCGATATTGAAAATCAATATTGCCACAATATTGGGAGTAGGTTGGTGCAATATTGCGCCAATATTGATGACCAATATTGCCTTTCGATGTTCAGCCAATATTGGTTCAAATTGTTTTCCAATATTGCGCCAATATACACACCCATTGGGTGTGTATTTACTATATGCATCGATTTCAGTTTTGATTTTCACATCTTAAAAGGTATTTTAAATAAATGCTGAATACCGGGAGCACTCAACGAACACACAGATTTCCCAAGACAAGATATATTTGTTCTGAAAGAGTGAGAAGCTTCCATTTAAAAAAATCAATTACAGAACATGCTTATACACACCTTAGAGTTTTAATACCGGAGGGTCTGGGGGTATGGAATACCCTCCAGTACTCTAGAAATTATTGTTTTTCAATGAAATGCGTTCATTCAGTAATGATTACTTAATAAATTTTTTTATTTTACTTAAAATATTTCAATTTCAAACTTTTACTGTTTAATTATTTTCAAATTCAAATAATTTGTTCGAAATTTTAGAACCGTACCTATATTGCTCGAGAATAAAGTTGTTTTTAATTACTCATGTGGATATTATCACTTCTCGTGGCATATTACTCACACTCACGGTTAATAACCTATTTTACGCTGTTGCTTTTTAATATACTACATAATAATTCACGTAAACTTCGATTATAAAGTTGATAAACTTTCTATGGTTAATTATTACAGTTACAAAAAATAACATAAAAGCCATCAGTTTTATGGCTTGTCGACTTGAAAGCTTCAAATTCTAAACTTTATAGTCAAATTTGAATTTTTTGGGTAGTAATGAAAAGGTAAAGAAAAAAAAATGCAGCATCCCTCAATAAGACTACTGGTGCCCTTAATTATCCAATTAATATTGGCTAGGTCTTGTCAGCTAATATTGGTAGCAAAATATTCAATATTGCCGTAGGTATACCGGTCAATATAGCAATTAATAACATATCAATATTAATTTAAAAAAATTTATAGTACAAATCTTGTGGCACAATATTGATGCAAAATTGGTGTCTAATCAATATTGAGCTACCATTGATTACTTATGACATCGATATACATTATTCAAGGCTATACTGCATTCGACTAATACTTACAATATTTTTTAATCACAGATTCTAAATGATCACAATTAAAAATTCATCAATAATTTATTACATTAATTAAGGAATTCGAGATGAATTTAAACAAAGTGATAAAAAGTAAAACCATATAGCATCTGACTGCACAAATTATATCGCATCAAGATGAACAAAGTTTGAGAGAAAAAAAAACAATTTAAACTTAAAATGTTACAAAAAAAGTTCTATACAAACTAACTGCGTTTGGATGTCAAACGCAAATATATTTATTGGTCCAAACGTAATGCCATTGTAAAGCATGAAATTAGCGATAAAAGTTGAAATATCATTGTTATTAAAAACACAATGACTACCTGTTAATCGCGATAATTGTTGATGAATTTGTACAATAAGGAAAAATACGTAAACCCACAATTTTTCGCACTAATATAAATCGGAACAATAACATTAATAAAACATTTCAAAATCGATTACTTCTTGAAATAAATTGTCCTTTAGAATTTCATAAAATAAACGCAATATTGCGAATATGAAGCCGTATATTTTGATGTAATTGAAAATTAATAAACCAAATTGACCACTACTAATCAAAGTTAATTATGTCTATTAAGACATAATCAACTTTTATCCGTCGCATTTTCAGTATTTTTTACAATTTTCACTTAAAAATTATGCATACATATTTATAGGTGGATAAATAGGCAAAACGCTCATTAAAATTTGCTAAGTAAAAATTATATCGAAGTCATAGATGTTATCAAGATTCTTGAGAACTAATTAATTCAAAAACAAGAAAATTAAATATTCGAACCAATTTCTATCCGACATAATACAAAATGTTTTATGCATTTCAAAATAATTAAAATATGGGGTTCACTTTCAACATTTCCTTGCTAAATGCATACATTGTATGCCATTCCTGTTTATATTTCAAGCAGCTGCATTATTAAACATTTTTTATTGCACTTTTACAGTTTTTTATTTTTACTTTTTGAATACCGTAAAAATAATTTTAATTTCAAAATTGTTTTTCCTTTCGTAGATCTGAATAGAAGAAACGGTAATTATTGCAGATAGGTTTAACAGATGTTTAACTTTAAAATTAATTGTTTCTTCCTATCATAGTAATTTTTTTTATTTTTTATTTTAAGTAATTTAAGAGTAAATATCAAAATTTCCTTCGATTGATGCTATTTTTAATAGAAAACAAGAATGTAAAAAACACTGATTTACTGTAAGCAAGAAAAACAATAGAAATGTAGAATTTATTGTTGTAGAATAATTATTATGTAGAATTTCATATTTAAACGCCCTGATTGGCTTCGCACTCAATTCTGGCGATATGCTTTGCAAGCCATTTAGTTTGACCATCATCACCAAATATTTGGAGAAATCGCATTTCTGGTATACTATAGTGGCTGGTCAGAATTGAAGGTTTGCTCACCATGAAATTAGCTTACCGCTTATTCTTGACAATCTCTTCGAATATTTTTTAACAATCGATTTGAAGTAAAAGTTGAAAAAAGTAATTCATGTTTGCGCCCCATTTTTTCCCATTTCATACTTGAAATTAGGACAAGAGAAAGGAATCCGGTAGTCAACTATTATTATTAAATCGTTTGGTTATAGATTGCATTGACGATCTCTTATGCAGTACACTCCTCAATAATTAAACATCAACCGACATCAACTCAGAAATGTACATAGAAAATGGTCCGCAACTGATAATTATTACTATTAGTATAAACGGTTAAGTTGCGTTAATAACAACAATCATCTCACTTGGTGTTAATTAAAATCCGTATTGGCATTTTGATTCGAGTTTTCGATGTCCAAATATTGACGTCTAATGCTAGTACTTCTTTCTCTTTCGCATATGTTCCCAACGAAGAGGAATTTAACGAGATTAATTATTATAGAGTGAATATATTACGCACAATTTTTCAAAAAACGACTAATTACCTCAATCAAGTTGTGCAACATTGCTGGATTCTATTCTCTATTATGTGTTGGTTATGCATGGTAATTTTTAGTAGGATGAGATGCTAACTAACCCAGTTAACTATATGAAAAGAAATAACAATATAAGTTTACGATTTTATTTGTATACAATTTTTGGAGTAAGTGCCAATTTATCTGATTTGTTTAATTACAAAAATAAGGGCATTGTACTTACTTTCCAATAGTATGAACGCGAACGCAATGAAAAGATAATCTCCACCTTTCACATCTTCAATAATGCATTCAATTTTTTAAAATGCACCTTTTTATCAAATTCTATTACTGTTATTAATATTTAATTAAAATAGTAATAAATATATTTAGCTATATTCTCTGCACCTTTCTAATGCTTTACGAACAAATTAAACAAGAATAGAACATTAAATACCCAATAAAATCTTTTTATATGACAAATAAAAGGTTGGCGCTAATATCGACCAATACAATTGTCGAAAATTTAATTTCGACTAATCAGCAGTCTTTATCCACGTTAGTTCGTAATTTTGTGCAGCATTCTTAAACGGAACTTGCTAAGCGGTAATTTAATTGATAAAACTATAAAAAAAAATTCAATAAATAGAAAATAAATACTGTAAATGGTAAATACGACCGTTTAAATTTTAAATAACTGGCACATACAAACGATACGCGTACGCTTTTTTCCAGAAATGGTATACACGTTAGAAACATAAAATTTATGTAGTTTTAAACATCATTTATTATCTCCAAGAAGTCATAAGTGTAATGTCGAGTTTTTATTGTTTGTACCGTATTTACCTACTTTATAAAATTTCACATTTCATATATTTTTTATAACAATTCCAGAAACACGCACAAGCCATCGCACATGTGAATAGAGTACTTGTATTAATTGTTGTTTTTTTTAATTTGTGCTTAAATTTAATCATCAGTGTACTTTAATATCACTTTAATGCTTTACTTTCTAGCCCATCAATTTTGTTTAGTGCTTTATAACTTGCGAATTACGTTTATTATCTTTTTAAGTTTCATTCCAAAAAATTATATCCAAAAGAACTGCAATGGAAAGCTAATAAAAACAAATTATTTTTATGGCCCAACAGCCGGATTTCATAGCTGGATATTTGGTTTCATGACTGCTCCCGCATAATAGCATTAGTCTTTTTTTATATACTACAGTGAAAGCTGCATTTAAGTAATTTATTTTAATAATTTTAGTAATTTAATTACAGTGCAATTTTCATTTGAGTAAAACTTAAATCGTGAGCTAATAATCATGCCGAATAAAGCTCAAGATGGATTTATTTCTTATCTCGTAAGGTTAACACTCTACTATACAAGTAACATCGAGTATCTTTAAAATATGGACCACGAAAACGTTTAAATTAACGGTTGTGTTTATAATTAAAATATCATTAGCCAATTCAGCCAATTCAATGTACTCTTGGGTTATCATAACCACGTGTTAAATGGTTTCTCGCCAGTATGAATTTTAAACTTGATCGGTGCAATTTTTTGCAATTTTGTTGCAAAACTGCAAATAAACGACAACCACAACTGCATTCTGTATATTTTACACGCACGTAAAATTTTTATTTTTTAGACAAACAAAAAAATAATATTAATTTATTCGAAACGATATTTCTTATCCAAATACAATTATTGCTATTTTCATTTAAACGTTGAAACGTATTTACTGTGGGTAAATATAATATTTGTGGTAAATTATTTCTTTAGAAGTTAAATTATGACCATCTTTAATGTATAAAATTACAAAAGGACGCCTGGTGTTCAAGAGACTTAGCGAATAATTAAGTACTTAATAATTTTCTAAATTAATTTTCTTTATTGCTATACTTCTTCAGCAACAATTCTTTTATTTTTATATAAATTATTTTCTTTATATCAGTAATTATATTCCACTGTTATATCTACAAAAGCTTAATTATTTAATTTAACTTGAATTCAACTTAAAATTTAGGTAAATCTCTGCAAATTTTCATCGCCAAATATTCAAATACAAAATCTAAAATATTTTTTATCTTTTCGTTTTTCTACCCCCTCCCGCCTCCAAGATGAAAATCTGAGGATGCAAAGTAGAGTTTAGGGTTTTAAAAAAAGATCATTAACTGGTGGGTCCTACAGAAATAAGGACATGGAAGAGTAGTGAAGGATATCTACGAAAAACGTCGTGAAACTGTGAATAGCTGACGCTAGAATTAAAAGTACAATAAATAAATTTATTTTGTAAATAAAGAGACCTGGCTACGGCTCAAAGCCGGTTATTTTTCAACAATTGAAGAGACGAAGGTTTCCAACCTTCATTGCACATGATGCGGGGTTTTTGGATTGTCAAGTATTTTAGATTAGAAAATTTAATTACCAATCTAAAATTCAGTACTAAGCGGACCAATCAAGTTGCATGTCTAATTAATCAAAAAACCTGAAATTTAAATCGGTAACTATTGTCTAATGCAAATCTGTTAAAGTCTATCAGCTTCAGATAAAGGTTGGAAACCTGCTTAACAAAAATGTTATTATTTTCAAAAATCGTCGAAAATTTAGATGGTCTTGTTATGACTTAAACCGACGTGTTTTGATGCGAAGAGTTCGAAAACCGCGCTTTCGTTTGGGGGAAACGCTTGTAAGCGGTTCAAAATGACAATCTATTTTTTTTATAGACAATGAAAAGCTTAGTAAAAATTTAAATAGTTTTGCTAACACTGAAGACTGATGAAGAATAAATTTGAGGTCACCACTACAAAATTTCAGGGTGGTCCCTGAATAGGTTCCAAATGTGTATGTCACCACAACAAAGGATAAAATTTAAAATATTCGATGAGTAGGTCAGTAATGATAGCATCCTCATGCGGAACAACTAAGAAGGGAAAAATTACATCGCCAACAAAAGTACTTTAATACAATTAGAGAAGAACAAACAAAGCATATCAGTTGTTAATTGCACAACTGAATCCGAGACCAAGTTTAAAATATGGCAACCAACAGTAAATTTATATTTAAGAAATCGTTACAAGTTTAAAAGCAGCAAATTAGAAAGGACCGTCAAAAACTCTTATTGTAAAAGCAATGTCACATGCTTCTTTAAAGGGAAATTAAATAAAAATAATTTTATGTTGTGAGCTGGAACAAAAATTAAGAACAATGATATTTGATTTCGATGTCTAAGCATGAAGAGGTCGCCTGAAAAGGTGAGGTGCTAATTTTTTCCCACAATTATTTTCTTTCCATTTAATAATAAAACAATTTTTACGTAAAACTACAGTTTAACAACATAAGTGTTAATGATGCAGTTGCAGTGATATCTTCGGGGCATGAATTTTCTTGGAAAATATTATTTAACGTTTTTACTTAAATCCAATAATAATGTTACATATAAAGTAACAGTACTACACACGATTTTGTAATAAGGTAAAATAGAAAAGCAATTTCAAGTCAACGAACTACAATTTCTGCTAGGTGCAACAAAATTGACACACTAACACGCGCCATCATTTACAACCTGCTCCCCATTTACGCCATATTAGTACCTACCAAGTATATAAAATTGTAAAAAACAACTGAATTGAATTCATTCATCTCTTGGTTGATATAATGACACCAGTAATAAGTATGCTTTACTACATGATGCGATTATGGTACTTAGCTTTAATTTTTTACAGCGAAGCTTTCATAATTGACCTGTTAACTTACTAATAATTATTTTTACACTTGGGAGTATTTGTTAATAACATCTACTTCACATTATGTATCAGAATATCAAATCTTTTTTTTTTATTGTTGTTTTAAAATAATGAGCAGCCGAGTCCTCAAAAAAGCTGTTAAACTTGGCGTCCTCTAGCACATCCATTTCAGAAGATATAACTATTTTTAAACTGAAAAAGAGTCATGTAAATTTACATAAATATTGCGATTATAGATTTACATGTTTATTTACGGTTCAAACATAACTTAAAATTATTAGAGCATTATATAATATATAAAACATATAAGGGAACATGATTAAATTGCATATTTTTGCATTTAAAAAATAATATATTTTATGTCGAAATGACTAATTTCTATAACTCGAGGTGTCTACTTTTTATAAAAACTAAAAATGTTTACAATAAAATATCAAAAACACTAAAATGACAAAGAATTTCTCACCACATTTAGTTTTGGAATTTGGGGGTTGCTGATTCTTTGTTTCGTTTAGCATTTCTTTTTTAAAGTAGGCATATAATTTTACTGGAGATATAAAAATTAAAATAATTTAATGTTTGCATTCTTAATTATAATTATGATAATTTTTGGATATTTGATATTTCTTATCATTAATTTCTAATTCTAATCCATCTGATTAGGTAATATAATTATATTTTAATAATTTATGCCAAATTAAAATATAATCGCAGCTATTTCAAAAATTTTCGTAATTTTTTTACTTTTACTTATGAGAAATTTTTAACAAAACTATTAATAATTAAATTAGTTTTGATAAACATTCTATTTTAAATTCAGTGTGAATTTTTCTAATTTTTATATTTTGTAATAATCACTTCCTCCTTGGAACAATCCTGCCAAGTAATTTTTTTTATTTAAATGGTAATAAATTATATTGTTATAAAATTTGTAGATTAACAATAATTTATAATTCTGTGAAACTTGCTTTATATTTGTTGATTAATTTAATTGGTACATATCTTCAGGTTCATCAACCTTTTCAAATTATTGCAAAATTAATTCAGAATAAATCAAAGAGTCGGAATTGATTAAATTTCCATTTTATTTTCGAAAAAACCTTTTTGTTCGAAGGACACAATTGACACCGGGTGACCAACCTTACACCCGATCGTAGGGAATTTTTAAATTCAAATTCAAAATTTCATATGAATAAAAAAATGAGATTTTTTATCGGCATCTAAAGATATCCACACTTAATATTTTTCATTTTATCATTGAGTTTTCGTATTAACTAAAAATCAAAGTAAATACTATTAAACTTCTCATGTTATTTCCCTATGATCGGGTGTGAGGTCGGTCATCCGGTATGTAGAAAATGAAAATTTCAACTGAAATTAAACATCAAAGAGATTAATAGAATTAAAATAATAAAATTTATTTTATTATCGATTGTTAGCAGTTGTGAAATATTATAACTCGATTTTACAGCAAATTTATAGCCATTTATGACTAAGCTATCATCCCGCTATCACAGCTAGTTTATGACCAGGCTTTAGTTTTGTAGGCTACCAAGGTTGCATGATGAAAATTTTGAACGGAGACATAAGAATGAAAGAAAATAAGGTTGAAAAGAGAAATATATATTGTAGAATTGAACAAACAAGAGATGATACTATTGCTTTCATTATGTTTCGTCTAAATGTAATTCGTTCTTTACTTTTTGTCTTTCAATTACGTTAATTATCACTTATACAATTTTATTACTATTATTGGTTTTATTATCAATTATCAAACAGTAAAACTTGTATTGAATGAATTTAATCATCGCGCCTTTTAGTTTATTCTAGATGTTATCCATTAAATTAATGTGATGTGTTTAAATTTTAAGATATAATAAATAATTAATAGTTAATCTTAATTTTTTTTTAATTTTGTAAATTTTCGAAAGCTGATGATTTACATATTCATTACAAAAATAAAATATATAATTTTATGTCCAATAATCTTGTCCAACATAAACAAGATATCGAGATTCTAGATCTTGTAAATCAAACTAAAACAAAATATATAATTATTATATGCAACTGGCGATTGCATAAATTACATGTTTTTTTTTGCCTTATTTATTACCAAACTGCTTATTAGTAATACAAATACAACATAATAATTAAATAATAGTTTTTTAAATTAATAATAAATAATTTATGAAAAGTAATGCAGATTGCATGTAGTTACAATTTATTAAATGTAAATAATTAATTCAAAATTTTAAATTAAGGAAAAATTAAATGAATATGAATTATATGGTTTAATTATTAACAATACAGAATTTATCAATTTTCTGAAATTGATTTGCGTAACATGTGACAATGTAGTGGAAGATAATAATATATGCAATTGAATAATTAGTAGTTAATGTATTACTCTTAAAATAATAAATTTTTGATTTCTACCTTCAAATATCCAAAGCTATTAATTTTTTACGATAAATACGCAGTTAAGTGACTTTTTTGAAAAAGTGAAATTATCTAAAAACAAAGTTCTAACTTTTTATTGTTCAAAATCAACGGCTTTCAAGTTATGAATTATGGTAAAAAAAGCAAATTTTTCTTTTCAACAAAACATTTTAATAATTTTTTGAATTTACTTCTTTCTTTTGTACATTTTTATTTATATATCTTACATAGTAGTTCATCGAAACACTTTGTTTCCTGTACAATGGTATATCAAGCTAAAATTATTAATTACTGATTAGTGACGCGCATAAATAGACTAACGAGATTTGATGAAATCAGACAGGTCGTCTGACCTACTAGCGTAAAGTATATTCTACTTCTATAATATATAATTTAATAAATTAGATTATGATAATTTATTAAATTAAATTAGGTCTAAATACGTACGTAAGTGATTACAATTTTAAAAAATAAAATATTAAAATAAAATTTTAAATTGATAACTAACAATAATTTGACTTATGTCATTCATACGAATTTCATTCTTATCGTGGACACACTATAAATTTCCATAATTTTCGTATTACATAAATTTCAACAAAAAATCTAAAGCGAGAGTATAATAATAATTATAATCGCAAATTGAGATTTATGTTGCCCTTATTAATATTTAACCATAATAAACAGGATTACAAATTTTCATTAGATAAGTCAATATTAGTAAAATTAAATATTAAATAGTCTTGAAAAGAAACAGAACCGTAAAGTTGATCTGGTACTTAGTTAAATCACGTGGATCATTAGATATTGACAAAGAGCAAATAATTTAATTTTGACCAAAATAACAAATAATTTTTTACTGGTTCCTATAAATTAAATATGTTTACATACCGTGACGGTATTATAGACAATCGCAATTATCATGCTAATTACAATCACGTACAAATTTTCTGCTTCCGCATAACAGCTTTTGATATCCGGAATCAAAGATTTTTCTGCCAAATTTATTCTTGATAAGCCTGCTCAGTTGCCCAAAATATACTTAAGGCATTTTCGCTTAAGTATTTAACCCAGGTGATATCAAGTTATAATTTTCCACGCAAAATATTTTCCAGGCATCCTAACCGTATTGGAGATAAGCAATCTCCTACTTTCAATATCAAGGATATTCGTCTTAATTATAAACAACCGCTTTGCGGATGCGATCTGAACTTCTTTTGCAATCGCGAATTAATTATTCGGCTTTTTTAACACAAATATAATTAAATGAACTATAAAGTTATCTAGATTGGTGTAAACAAAACAAAATTTAAATATAATTACCACGCGTGTGTTTTCACATAATCATACGAATTTATTTTCTGTTATGAAACAATGCTGATAACGTAGAATCAAAAAATATTTCGGGATAATGGAAGCATTACTATCGGATAATTACTTGTCATACGTATTTCAAGGTTTTTAAATCGAATTATTATTTTTTATTTTAATTCGGCAGTAAATTACAGTCGACTATAGATTTGCATGAATGAATCATGGAACCTATATTTTGAAGCGTGCAAGTAATACTTAAGGTAACTTATCTACTAACCGTCATAATATTAGTTAATTTATCATAATACCGGTATTATCTAATGTTTATTTTAAAATCATGCTAGCGTTTAACCATTTTCTCGTTTTTCCAATGCAAATTAATTGTATGATGATATAGAAAGATACCGATAACTTATAATTGCTTGCATCGCAAGTACATGAAGAAAAATTGAACTCTCCGTTATAAAATAATGGTTGTCCTATTTCTTTTAATAACAATTTCTTACTTCACCTTGCAGTTTATACATGAACAAGACCTAACAGTTATGTTGTTACCATTAATAGAATCAGCACCGTAGAGAGACTGTAATTTTTTTATTTTCAGTCATCTCGTGATTTAATGTCAAGTCTAACATATTCTGGGCAGTAGTTCATCGGAGCAAAAAATGTGGGATACAACACTGTATCCTAAGATTACAATGACTATTATTGGCAAATTTATCACCAGAAAATTAAAAATTTATCAAGTTTTTTAAACACCAACGCTGAATTTTTAATACTCAGGTAGTTAGTGATGTTGTGAGACCGTGTTTGTAAAATTAGTTTAGCGAAGAAAAATAAAGAAGCGATAAGTAAAGTTGCTTAATAAACTTAAATTAATTCTTTCTTTTTTTTAATCTTTCTAATGAACTTTATAGTATTTAGGGTATAAAGTAGAAATATAAACTTTAAAATTTACAGACCATTTAAAATCTCAGGTAAAAAGGCCAGAAAAACGTTAGCGATTATTCGATTGGCTGTTTCTGGAAGGTTACTCTCAGCCATTTTTGGGCAAAAATTGAACTTGATTATTAGAAGACAAACTGCAGCCAACCCCGCCGACTGAAACGCACTGCTGCATCTATTTACATCATACGTACCGTCAACAGAATGAGCAAAAAAACGTCGACTTTTATGTGAATAATCGAAACTTCAAAATCAATATTTAAGATTCGCTCATAGTTTATTCATTTATTCTCTTATATTCTAAAATATGTGAAAATGAAAAGAGAAAAAAAGGTGGGCTCATACTGATAGAGGGATCAACCTCCATCTCTATACTTTTCTACATTACAATTGCTTAAATTGTCCAAATGGTTATTATATTTCCGTAATCTGAATGAAACGGTTTTTTACATTGCGATAATTTGCTCTAATTTTTATCATTAGTCCATCATGGTTGCTTCACTCCTTATGATTTTGTATGTCTCGGTCATTTTTACTATTGTTCTTGCCATAATTACAACACCGTCTACATCAGCAACCAGTCACGTTTCTTTATTTATTATTATTTATTATTAATTAAATAACTTTATTCTAACAGCAGAACCGATCAACCCACCAATGGATTTTGCTTAGGCACTTGAATAAACACATAATGAACCTACCATAGCTTTTAAAAACTTGAAAACGAGAAGGAGTACTTGATACTCTTTTAATAATCACTATTCATTCTAACCATGGAAGTGGTGAAATATACTAGTATACATGGCAACATTATGTTTTATAGGCAAAAAAAAGTTGAACACGTTAATATTATTATTATTGTTTACAAATGTTGATTCAGAAAGCTAAACTTCTAAAATATTTAACAACATGATCACAAACGAGGTAAAGGAGAAATTGCCTAACTGCTCTAACATTTTTTTCATTTCTTTTTTCTTGAAAGTAAGCAATTCTAGTTTTGCCTAATAAATAATATATTTCTTTTTACTAAATTCATGATTAGAAATTAAATTTTCAACAAAAATTTTAAAAAAAATTTAATAAAAAATCAAAAATCTCTTCCGAGCGATTAATAATAATGAAATTATGTTCAATTGGTTGCAGCATAATCTTTTAATTTTTCTGTAATATAGCTTTACTATAAATTGAACCAAGTACTTTCATATCGGTATAGCATTTTTGTACACGACCACCAGCACCGCAGCTAAAGACACGATAAAATCACAATAATTTTGACAACAATGTGTTTTTTTTGTATTTGTAAATTTGATAATTTGTTTGAGAAATTTTTTGATTTATTGTAAATTTTAAATACTGTAAAATTTGTAAATTTCTGATTTTGCCGCGAACTTGCCCACCAACTGGGGGGGAAAACGTCGTTTTTAAACTGAAATGGCCACCTAAGTGGTTGGATATATAATTATAGTACATACGTAATGTTACGAAAAAAGTACGTATACCGGTAAAAGTGCACATTTTTCGACGCTTATGGTAAATGTACAGACAATGTACTTTTCCCAATAGAGTTAGGAATATCTGAACATTTTCCAAGTGCTCTTGGTAAAGATATATTGAAACTTTACAACAAGTTAGTTTCCAAATTCAATTCAAATTATAATTCAAAATAAATTGGAAATAGAAATAAATAAATGAGAAAAACTATTTAAGTTTTAAATTAATTTTATTAAACTAACTGAAAACTAAAAAGAGCATATTCAGTGCTATTTTGTAACTAGAAATAATGTTAGCAACTTGCTAAACATGAGAAATATATTGCTAAATAATTCTATTGTAGATATAGTTT
Source organism: Cantharis rufa (assembly GCA_947369205.1). Taxonomy (NCBI): domain Eukaryota; kingdom Metazoa; phylum Arthropoda; class Insecta; order Coleoptera; family Cantharidae; genus Cantharis; species Cantharis rufa. The sequence goes on from OX376303.1 coordinate 12,720,164, forward strand.
TATGCTTATTTAGGATTATTTCTAGTTACAGAATAGCACTGAATGATTTGATTAATTTTTATTTCAGCACAATTTGCTACTGTAGCATTTCGAAAATATTAAGTAATATTTTTTAATACTGTAATATTGATTCTATTTACAATAAACTGCATTCGTCGACTTACTTTGACCAAGGTACAGTAGCGGTCATAGAAATTCCATTGGTAATTATTTCCAAATTAAAACAATAGATTTCTAATGTCCGGTTTCTCCATCGCGTCTTAAGTTCTAACTAGAGCTTAAGCTGCAGCTTAAGTTGCGACTGTCACTTGCAATGTGACAGATTTTAGGCTGTTTCCAAATTGAATCTCAGCTGAGGCGGAACGTTAGACACTTCCAGGCTTGAAAATTGTGCAAATTTTTCATTTGTTTTCAAGTTAGAAAGATAAAGTGATAAATTGTTTAGTCGGTGTAATTCACATAAGCAATAGCCCTTCTTGTAGGTGGGGTGTGGTAGGGCTTCTCGGATACGGGCTGTGAATCTTTGGAAACGTAACCTATCTTTCGGGATGCCAATAATTTATCTTGCGGATTGGACCTGAGGTAACAACCATGACTACCCCGCAAATTCAACCAAATGTACAAACATATGTAGACCTAAACAAACAACTGCAATATGTCTACCAACCGGTGCAAGTAGCACAGCCACCGATGCAATCGATGGGCCCTCCGACCGGCCCACAGTTAATACAATCGAAGCCACCGATGCTGCAATCGGAACCAGGCCAAACACTTGCTTCACAAAATTTCCAACAGGTAATATTTGCATTTGCATCATTTGCCTATAATTGTTAAAGTCTTTACCCAAATAATAAGCAAAGAAAAACTACCAAGCTTGTACAGCAAAAAAACTGACTGGAGTGCCTTCAAAGAAAAACTGGATCAACTCGTGTCACTCGATATCCCACTAAAATCCGACAATGACATAGAAGAAGCGGTAAACAATTTAACAACTAACATACAAGAAGCTGCGTGGTGGGCAACTCCAGATGCAAAAGTCATGGAAATAAAAGAAGACACGCCATATGCAATAAAAGAAAAAATAAAGATAAACGAGTACTCCGTAAGCGATGGCAGCAAACAAGATCTCAAGGGGATAAAACTAAATTAAATAAAGCATCGAAAGAACTAAAGCAGTTGCTAACAGAAACCAAAAACCAAGGTATTCAAAAATATTTGGAAAGCTTAACCGCAACACAGACTACTGATTATTCTCTGTGGTAGGTAGCAAAAAAGCTGAAGAGACCACAACAATCAATTCCCCCAATTAAAAACGAAAACAACCAATGGGCACGGAGTAATTATGAAAAAGCTAGTGCGTTTGCAACTCATTTAGCTAATACTTTCCAACCATTTCCAACTATGACCTCAGCAGCTGAAGAAATCGAGATAGAAGAATATCTTGAAACTCCCTTCCAAATGGACTTTCCAATACAAAAATTTACAAGAAAGGAAATAAAAATGATAATTCTAAAGGAAATAAACCCACGAAAAGCCCCCGGATACGATTTAATAACAGGAAAGGTACTACAAGAGGCAAGTACAAAATGTTTAACAGCTATTACCCAAATATTTAACGCCATTATTAGATTAAACTATTTCCCAAGTCAATGGAAGGTTGCACAAATTGTGATGTTGCCTAAACCCGGAAAAAAGCCTGATGACATCAAGTCTTATAGACCAATTAGCTTACTTCCTATATTATCCAAGGTATTTGAAAAGCTAATACTTACACGTTTAAAACCCATTATTGAAAGTCGAAATTTAATACTGAACCATCAATTTGGCTTCCGTAACTCACATGGAACAATCGAACAAGTGCACAGGGTAGTGAGAAAAATTAACGAAGATCTGAATGGTAAAAGATATTGTTCAGCGGCTTTTTTGGATATTAGTCAAACGTTTGATAAGGTGTGGCATAATGGATTACTCTACAAATTAAAAAAACTCCTTCCATATCACTACTTTCTGTTATTTAAATCCTACTTAACTGATAGGCACTTCCTTTTCAAACAAGAAAATGAATATACCAACCTTTACCATATTAAATCTGGTGTCCTCCAAGGAAGTGTACTGGGACCTGTCCTGTACCTTTTGTTTACATCCGACCTTCCTCAAACCAGAAACATCATGATTGCGACCTTTGCAGATGACACTGCCATCCTTGCGAGTCATACTAACTCAGTAATGGCATCAGAAATCCTCCAACTCTGCCTGAATGCAATACAGGACTGGTTAAAAAAGTGGCGAATTAAAGCCAACAAAACAAAATCGGTACCTACACGTGACATTTACCACAAGGAGAGAAACTTGCCCATCAGTTAAACTCAACAACTGTGAACTACCACAAGCAGAAGAAGCTAAGTACCTTGGTATACACCTGGATCGACGTCTAACGTGGCGAAAACATATTTTCACCAAACGAAAGCAGCTTGAAATGAAGCTGAACAGCATGTATTGGATTATTGGTAGGAAATCTAAACTATCATTGGAAAACAAAATACTCCTTTATAAGACAATACTGAAACCAGTCTGGACCTATGGCATCCAGCTCTAGGGAGCGGCCGCCAATTCAAATCTTGAAATTTTGCAGAGGTTTCAAAACAAAGTGATTCGAATAATTGTTGATGCACCATGGTACATGCCAAATAGCGTCATACAAAATGATCTTCCGATACCTTCCATTAAAGAAGGAGTCAGAAGATTTAGTGCAAGTTATCAAAGGAGACTTGAAGTACATCCTAACGCAACCGCTAAGGAATTGTCAGTACCAAGTAATAAAGCACGCAGGCTAAAAAGATTTTTACCGATAGATCTTACCAAGAGATACAGCTAGTCGCATTTATCCGCTAATTTTAGTTTTTCTTATTTCGTAATGTAAATAATGTAAATAATGCATAATGTTCACTGTGTCACTTGCAATGTGACAGATTTTAGGCTGTTTCCAAATTGAATCTCAGCTAAGAAATTGCTCAGATATTGCTAACGCCATAATATTTTGGTGCAACTCGACTCAGGCTTTAGGTAGAGCTTAGACGCGGTTAGACCGTAGCCAGGCAACAGCTTAAGATGCGATGGAGAAACCGGGCGTTAGGTACTGGGACGAAATAAATTATAACTTTTATTTATTTTAGATACTTACATTTTTGTGGTTTAAAATAAATAAATGTAATGTGCAGGGTTAATTTATTAATAAAATTGTTGCTTCGTATGTGTGAACATGTTGTTCCTTCGGATAACTCATCGATCTTGATTTTATCCAGCTAACAACAAAAACTTAAAAACATTCAGCATTTGCAACATTATCCTTATGTTCCTGGATTTCCAAATTAATTCTCAGTGGCCAAGTAATGCCATGGCATGTTGCTTCAGAATGTGCTATTAAGACACTTTTTGCTGAAATTTTTATTTTCTTCATTTTTGTTTATATAAAATTTTCTATTTTGTTCCACGGTTTCCGAGATACAGTGATTGTAAAAAGTTTAATTAAAATTACCCAAGTCCGTTTATCTCAAAAACGGTGCAACAAAATTACAAAATGTACATAAACAAAAATTGAAGAGAATGATATTTTCAACAAAAACGCGTAATGACTAAAAATTTTCGCTAGGTACAATCTGCAATAATTCTAATATTCGGAGTGTAAAATCATTTATAGTTGTAAGCCAGCGTCGTCACCAAAGGGTGGACAGTGGGAGAGGCATTTTAAGGATCGTATTTTCGTTGAGTATTTTCTTCAAATTGAAGATTATTCGTTTGTTTTTATACATATAAATATAACTAATAAGTTGTCATAGTCTAAAATTCATTCAGCCTCACTGTAAGACAAAGCTAGTTTTCAGCCAGTAACATGTATCTATGTTGATCCAGTTATTCAGGTGTGTCAAAGATGATTATGATTATATAGCAATCGGTAGTTTTTTCAGCTTTGGGGCCATAGGCATATCTAATGGGGTAAAAAATTTAAAAATAATAATAATAATAATTTTATACTTACACTATTATGGAATGTGTGAAATGTGGATATAATTGTAAACCCACTATTAATTTTAAATCTAAACCCTCACTCTTGATGATGACAAATTTAGAGATAAATAACATTATTGGCAAATTAACAGTATATTGGATTTGCTAATTGTCAATAAAGTATGATTGCCCACTTAAAAGCATAGAAAGCGAAATGATAAAAAGTGCTAACAATTTTACTCGATAATTAAAACTGTAACTATGCAGATTACTTTATCATTTAAAGCTTTTCCTTTGTTACATAGTATAAACGTACCAAAGCCTGATAATTTCTCCATTTCTTAATACAAATACATCGTCCAGGCTTAGAAAGTAACATCAGGAAGACATAGGTAATACATGTGTAAGGTACACAACGGTTATTTTCGGTTTTTGCAATTTTGTAACATTAATGTGTACTGTAACAATAAAATTACTTACGTAATTTTTAAATGATAAGGGCAATTTAACACAATCTTCCAAATTAAAACTCGATCCAACTTAATTTCACACTAAATTTTTTCTTCCATACGCAGTGTAAGAGAACGCTTGAGTTGTTCCTAATTTAATACTATTTAATGAAGCTGTGAACGTACCACTAGTAAAAGTATTGCCTTGTCAACTTGAAATTTCAATAGTGATTCCTCTTGTAAAATTAGATTCAAAGACGTAAATTCACGAGTGCTCAAAATTATGTTGATCTAATTGGGCACTAACCAAACACCTTTTACCTGTTGCAGACGAGTAACTTTCTTTTAGTCATTCTTTTTTATTCGAAATTTATTGCAAATTTTACAATGCAATTATTTTTTTATGACACATTGGAAATCGGCGTTAATAATTTTATTTATTTACAATGTCAAAATTAATGACTATTAGGCTAAATCACGGAATGCATCGGCAAGAAAAAGCTAGTAAATGCTTTAAAACGGATCTTCCCGTCATATTAAATCGATTACATCAACAATTTATGGATTTTCCTTTCTCAAATTCGTAATCGGTGGTCAAAATTATCAAAATTGTACTTTCTCTCGAGATAAGTAAGTGATTTTTTGCATTATGTAATCTGCATGAACCGGTTTAGCCTAAAAATCGACCGATGAATTTCCCGTGTATATCTTCGTGCAAAAAGTACGCACTTGAATAAATTGTTCATAATTTTTATTGCAGAAATGATTTCTTCTTGGAAATGAAATGTTTTTTATTGCAACAATAATGCATCATGTGCACAATAACTAGGCAATTAGATTATCTTGTGTAAACGCAACCTGCTTACAAAGCTAGTAAAGAAATTTTCCGATAAGTACTACACTTTCAACTAATCAAATACTTCAAATTGATGTACTTTCCATTATTTGAAGCACATTTATTTGCCTATTTTCTACTATTAACTCCTCAACTTCTTTCGTTATACATACTAACAACCGTGACTGCTTTACCCTTCCTTTGTATAATTATATACACAATTCTTATACAATGCAATTATACTGGCGAGTGAGGTAATTAATTGCATAAATAAATGGCCGATTAAATAAAATCATTAGTTAAGAAAGATGTATCTAATAAGAATTTTAAAATGAAAATAAAAGCACTACCCAAAGATCAAAATTTTCTTCCATGTTCATCCATGAAGCAATGAAGCATGATTAGCTTTTGTAACGAGTTTTTAAACTGCATCAAACTGTCAATATAATATTAAGATTAATTTTATAAATTTACAGTAACTTTTTTACATAAAAAAGTTGATAAATATTCATAAAATGCATTCATTTGGTTAATTAAGTTATTCGATACTAGTGAGTAAAAAAATTAATAGCATCCATCTAAATTAGCAGAGATTTGCATAATTATTACAAAAAAAATCATCGTGTAATTTTTTTGAGAATATTAAATTACCGATGCTGCTATACTTTCGTTTGAAAATGAAATTCAACCATACATATTTCGTTATAATTTAAAATTCTTGTTCAAATTTTTTAGAAAAATAGTTATCCTTTTAGGGAATTAAGGATTACCTATCTATCCTGATAGTGGATTTTCAAGAATATTTGGCATATTATTAAAGTTAACATTAGAATTCCAAAATTTAACTCAAAATCCTGACTTCATTAAAACTTTGTGCTTAAATTAAACTCCATAAATTAGTAGCTTTTATTTCTTGGGTAACACGTCAAGTTCGATGAGGGAATCTCTGGGAATATCTAGTATACAAAGTGAAGAGAAATCTGATAAAATTTGAGAAAATCCAGGAAAATTTTAGGAAATCTCAAGTTGTCATATACAGGGTATCCCCGGATACACTTTACGTAACTCAGGTGATGATAGAGGAGACTTTTCTAAAAAAACATTTGTAACAAAAAAATTTTTTCTAAATTTAAGCCATCGTACTAATCCATTTTTACTAAAAAGTCAATATTTTCCGTGCTATGACCAGTGAGAGTGGAAATTTAAAAAAGAGCTTTAAAGATGCCTAACTTTCGAGGGCTTGAATTTAGAAAAAAAATTTGTTAAAAATGTTTCTTAGAAAAGTCTTCTCTATTACCACCTAAGTTATGTAAAGTGTATCAGGGGACGCACTGTATACAATGAAAATTCAATAGAAGATTATTGATGAACTGTTTCATATATTGTATTAATGAATTTGTTTATTTCAACAAACTTTCACTCACAAACAGTTTTTACTTTTTTTTATCAAGAAAAACTATTTGTAAATTATTGGAACCTTTTTTAAATATCTGGGAAGACATATTCTATATCTTCACTTCTTTTGAAATGTGGGGTATAATTTGCTCAACTATCAGGATAAACTTTCTAAATAAATTTTATTTTAATTTAAATAAATTATCCTCCAAAGATTATTAAGAAATTTATTATTTTCTTAAAGGTTATTTAAATGTTTGGGAGGTTGGGAGGTTTTATATCACGTGTCTTCCTTTCTACCGGTTAATTAATTAATTATTAGAATTAAAGCACATAAATTATGTATGCATGTCGTTTTTAAATTGGTTCATGACTGAAAATTTATGAATTTGAATCCCAAATGCAGTTGGCCGACTTCGATCTAAAACATTCTCTTCATTTGTTATCTAAAGATCCGGAAAATGCCTGGTATGTTAATATAATATAGTATACTGTTTAATGAGAGAGAAAAGTCGGTCGTTTTCGCTTTGACGTTGCATTTGTACTATTTTTTCTCCCATGGAGACATTGGAAAAAACTGATTGGTGTTTACTCTAATTTCTAATGTAGAGGCTACTGATCTAAAATTTTGATCCAAAAAACATTTAAGGTTCTATGCGCAGTATAAATAGTGAGAAGTGTTTTTGTCTGGCCAATATCCGTCAATACGTCTGCATAATGCAATTTAATTAATAATTTAGCCAAATTATTATTATAGATTTATATAGGTATACTATTCGATATTTACTAACCAAAAATGGTAAAAGCGGATGTCATCTCGATTTTATTTCAAATGAGAGCATACAGATCGGTACACGATAAAAGTGCAACTTTAAAGTCAAGTTCTGTTTCTTTAATTTACGGATATCTGTTGCTTGATTCCTATCTGTTAATTTGTTCTCATGTAAATAAAATAAATGAGGTTGAGAAAAACTTTTTAGTTCGCAGCTGTAACCCACTGATTTTTGAATTTGACGCAAATAATTCGTTTTGACTCGAAGAATGCGATTATGAAAAAAAATAATGCAAAAATGTTTTTATTTTATTAGTCAGAAATCATTCTATTTTAGTTAGATTTTGAAGTCAACTATTTACAAAATTTTGTAATTGCAGAACACAATTATTGCACTAATTTATCTATTGGCATCATAATTTTGTATGAATTACAGATTAGATTATTCGTAGGTAATCGGACCATCATATTATTGCAAATTTATTACTAAAAAATAATTTTTGTCTCAATTTTCCCAAATTTTAATAATAAAACCATTATATGCATAATGTCAATAGATTATAATAATCGTTATTGCCTAATATTCTGTCGTTGATAAAGTTTGCCGGTTAGCCCGAAGAAATTCATAATCGATATTACTGGATTGCATAATTATTCACAAAAAAAATTAATTATTTAAATCTTGTAAACATCATCATGATGGGCTTTAGAAAGTGAACAGTAAAACTAAACTAAAACACTTCAAAATAATTTATTAGTCGATGCTAAACTTCGCTTTCTTTTTTTACCAAACAATAAATTTTATGCAAAAATTTTGTTTTTTTTATTTCTTAAGGTAAAAGTAAAAATTTAAAAATGTATAAGGCGTCGACTAGATTTAATCTTATATCGGTCACTTTGGTATTTTACTGAAGTCGTCATAGAAAGTTTATAAATTGAAAATTTTCGTCACATGCGATATTTTTTTTAAACTTTTTTTTTTATTTCAGGACTAGTGAGTTAATAGCATTGATGGCTATTTCCACTACCTTGTTCCTCTTTCTTCACACACGAGACCTTAACAGTAGGTTGCGAGAAATGGAAGTGAAAATGCAACCAGAAGATCTGGTTTCAGGAAACCAAATTATTTCCGGTAAGTAGATAGTATTAGAAGAACAGGATTTTGTATTCTATATTATGGCTTTGAAAGCCGTTATACGTGTAGTTAAAACATTAATTTTGTTCTCTTAATTGTCTGACCAAAATTTTACTTCTGCTGCATATGACGTGATAATTTTGGTTTATTGCTCTTGAAAATCGATTTCAGCGTCCAAGAAAGCATATTTCATTTTAAATCTCATAAATTCAAGTTGGGCTGTTCCAAATAAATTTAGCAAAATTTTTTTGAAAATAGATAAAACTTCCATTATATTCTGATGCATACTTGTTAATGATATATCTGATAGCAAATGATATTTTCAAAATGTAAATAAGAAGCCACTTTATTAATCACTTATGTAGTCAGATAATAATTTATGATTAACTTCTGTAAAAATATAATGAATATTTAGCTACTGCATCGTTAATATTTTTTATGATTAGTTAGTAGCATCAATCAATTACTTACCTAACCAGATATGTATTTGTGATCAATGTAGGACAAGCGCAATTTTAACAAAAAAACCTTCTTGTATAATATTGATCATAACAGTACTTTAATTTTCTTCGATAACAATTTTTTTGGTTAGCACTAACATATCTCTGTGTAGTATTTTACTTATACGCAGATTCTTCAACCAATAACTGCAACTTTTGCATATAAAATAATAATTTTTGGACCACCCGGTTAAAATTTATTTTGTAATCAATTTAATCTGTAAAGAAATGTGATTAATTTTTAATTTATTACAATTATAGTAGCATAACAATCAACAATTAATAAGAAATTTCTCCAAATATGTCCAACATAAATTTGTAATACCTATCATTGTTTAGTCTAAAGATCAAATTAAACTTCTCGAAATGAAAGTCGTTCTGATATGGTAAAAACCGTAGCATTCATTTATATGCCGTATTGTAATTTACGAATAAATCGTTTTTATATTCGGGATAATCTCGTTAGACCGAAAATCAGCAGTCTGGGACCTACAACATAACGTGAAATCGGAATCACGGCACAAATAATTCAGCAACTATGATTAATAAATCTCTGTGACAGAAAGCTGCACCAAAAATATTCGTTAGTTGCATTACAATTATTGTAAATAAAAAAGTGGACCCAAATTTGTTTTAATAAACTTAATACAATTCGATAAAAAAGTGATTATCAATAAAAATGCTATGAAATTAATTAATGTTTTCATTTACATATGTGTTTTGCTTATATTTTTTTAATTACAAAATATTTTTGCTTTTTTAAATGATTTCTTAATTGTATTTGTATTATTTTTTATGCTTTAAAAAAATTTTACGCTAAAATTTCTTATTTGTTGTTAAATTTGCGTTTATTGCATGTTATGCAGAATTCCAAAAAACTATGCAATATAAAATGCATTGCACTAATCAACGATTTAAATATTTAATTATTTTTCAACATTGTTCAATAAAATTTCATGTTTTTGAGAACTTTCCTTTTCTTCAATTTTTTCTTCCTTTCTAACAAAAAGAACTTTTGATCTTTTCTCAACGCTGCGGAAACTCCATACATACTGAAAGAAAACAATTGCAAAATTTCTTCTTTCAGTGCACCTTTATTTCGTTTCAGTAAAGCCTGAAAGAAGAAGGTAATAAATTTACGTCCAATTCGACATACAACAGCCGAAGAATGACTGACATGGCTTCCATTCCGTGGTTCCGAGATTTCTTCGGAAGTCATTACGTTTTATATAAAAATATTTTAAAACTAGTTTTTCTAGGTTGTACAGCCTGAAGGCCGCACAGACAATTTTTTTAGGTTGGCAATAAAAATTTACCAAGCGAAGATGCGTTACGGAAGGAATTACATACAGACTTGGCTTCTTATATTAATTATTGTTATTGTAAAATTAAGTTTTTATAATTTTCAATTGAAAAGTTCACTTTTCAGTTGTTATTATTAATTTTAAAATCAAGTTCGTTGTTTATTTTCCTTTTATTTGTAAAAATATTAATTTATTCTAAAGTTTAAAATTTTAAATTCTCTTGAAAAATTGAGGGCTGCTAAAACACTTTAGCGTCGCTCCTTATAGTCAGTTGTGAAGTAAAACAATAATTGCATTTACAAAATGTGAATTTTTAAATTTGACAATTGAAAGACCTAAAGTTAAATTTGTTCAACAAGACTCCAGCCGAATTAAATACTTAACTTTTATAATTCTTGTGAAAAATTCAAAAATTTTATATTTTTAAAGTTTATATTTATTATATACGTACATACAGTAACGGTCTTGGAAATTGAATTGGGAATTTTAAATTAATTTAAAATTATTCCCGTATTACAAAAATAGATTTCTAAATATATTGAGATGCCCCCAACTTTATAAAATACTAATTTTCCTTCCTCCAATTAATTTTGTTGGGAGCACACATTTTTTTAGCATGAAACTCTTATTTCAAATTTTTAATAATATAATGCAATTTTCTTCTAATTTTATAATTTAAACAAATTCTCCTTTTCCAAAACCATCCAATTAATTATTATTAATCCAAATACTAGTATATCATATGATATTTTTTTTTCAAAATTACTTATCAAAAACTTTATCTGCAAAACTTGTCCAATTTGACACAAAAATAATTCAAATTATGAAATAAAATCCACTTACGTCAAATTCAAAAGCTTTATTCGCAACATTTTCAAACCTCTAACAGGAGCGGAGACGCAAATTATAGAATTTAACGGAGACTCTCCATAAACGCAACCGTCCACTTTGACGGACCTGGCAAAAGGCAAAGTTATAATACATTTTCGTACCAACATAAAATAATAAAATATTGGCACGAACAAATTTCAAATATTTACAACTTGACAAAAATATTTTCAACAAAATTAAATTAAATTTAATTATTTACAAAATTAAAACAAAATTCAAATACAAAAATAAATTTAGTTCAAAATTAAAAAAATTGGTTTTGGAACACGACATTTTTTCATATTGCAATAAAAATTTTAATTTTTGGTTTGAAACCCCTAAGCTCAATAACACATTTCTATTTGGGCAACAATCTTTGATGTACTGGGGGGTATTCCATACCCCCCAGACCCCCCGGTTTGAGAACCTAACTTTGTGCGCGTATTATGTTTATATTGTGTGCGGGTATTGAAATTTTATTGAGAATTGTCATTTTAATTCGGAAATAATTACCGATGCAATTTCCATGACTGTTACTGTAGATGGTTTCAATATCAAAACCAGCTGAAAATGCGCTGCGTCAGCATGCAAACTGCTGAATCAGCTGATATTCAGCTCTGACTGTCAGCTGATATTCAGCTCTGACTGTCAGCTAATATTCAGCGCTGAATATTAGCTGATTCAGCAGTTTGCATGCTGACGCAGCGCATTTTCAGCTGGTTTTAACGTACTTTGCACCGGTATCACTTTTATTTGCATTTGCTTCAACTTTTAATTATTATAATATTTCAAATTACTATTTGATCTTCAATCCAAAATCTCCAATTATTAAATCATCCAAATCAAGCTAATTTATTACTGATTCCAATTTTTTTCAAAAACGTCTCAAAAATGGACATACCTTTCAAATTCAATAATAAAATTACTCACGTTACCAATAAACTTTTATTTACTAAATTAATTTAATTAATCTCTCAATTGAGACGCAAATTTAAAGTTCAACGGCAAAAAGCGAAGTTATAAACAAATTTTCGTGCCAACATAAAATTATTGATGCAAACAACAATTCAAATATTTACAAAAAAAATTAAACTAAATTCATAAAATAATTAAAAAATATTCAAATTAAACAAAAATTAAATTTTAAAATTCAAAATAAAGAAAAATGATCTTGGAATACGACAATATATTAAATGTTTTTTTTTATTTTTTAATATTAGTCTTTGAAGTTGTTAACTTCAAATTTGTTTTGAAATAAATGATATTAAATTTTAGATTAAATAATGTAAAAATTATTATTTAATTCTGCCCCTCCCTTTAATTTAAGTGATTAAGTGATTATCTAAAATATAATATAATAAAATGTCCCAAATTAAAATCTTACTGATGGCAGTGCAATGGCGATAATTTAAATTAATAATTAATTGTAAAAAAAAGTAAATTCCTGAAATGTATTATTTACTTCTATCCACTTAAAAATAATAAAAAACCCGTAATATGAATGTAAAAAAAAGATTTTTAATGAATTGGGTTTTGAAACTAAAAATTTCGTTATTTAGTTAAAAATTGAAATAACCTTCACTTGAAAACACTTCACTAACTATATTATTGTCAACGGTAGAGTGTCACTTTTTAGAAATGCAATTGTTTTAAGAACAAAACGATGACAAGAGGAACTAAAGTACCTGAGTCTCGGCGGCAGTAAAGTGATGTTAATTAAATTCCCAGAATTTTAAGAAAAACGTGATGTTTTATTTGGAACAAATGCATATTTTATGGCTTTTCTAGGAAATGTTAAAAATTTTTCAAGTGAAAATTCACCGTGCACTTTCGTTGCACTCTGCCCATCTATCAATCCTACTAATTTGCCACAAAAAGTCAAGCCTTACTTTTTTAAACTTAAAAATGATGTTGATTTATCAAATTTTAAATTAAAATTTATTGCAAAGTTTTGATTTTTTAAATAATTTTTAAAAAATTTAATTTTCTGAAGTTTTACCTTTATTACTTTTGAATATTCAAATTAAAATAATTAATATTTAAGTAGCTGTTCTGTTGCTGTTCAGTTTAAAAATTATTAAAATTAATTAAATGACATAATTAAAAATTATTTAAAAAATTTAATAATTTATTTTGTGATTTTAGACAAAAATTGCAGAAATTTCCTAAAATAATTGAAAAGGGTACCAATGCGGTCTGCAAGCCGCACAATCTAGGCAATCTAGTTTCTTAAATATTGTGTAAACGTTATGTGTATTATATTTAAATTAACATTTTTAGTGGTGTGCACCTATGTATATGCATTTTAACTTTCACAGTTAAGTTTTTTTTACAAAACGATGTTTACTTATTACTTCCGCAAATAAAGTATGCACTAAAATTTGAATAATTTTAATGGAAAACAATTATCACTTCGGTGCTATCTAGTTTATTAGAGAATTTCTGAAATTTGTAACCTCATTTTGAAAGAAGGACTGCAATTTTGATATGTCAGACTCATAAAAGTTCAGTGAAATCTAATTTATTCAAAATTTAATTTGTCTTACTTAATAATAAATTATACATAAAACAAAAACTACAATGGAATTCCAAAAATATTTACGAGTATATAATTTTTCAAATAGTAAAACTGAACAATCTGCAGAGCATAATTCACACATTCAAATGTCTGCAATCGCCAATTATTTTCGTGGGTTGTGTAGGTATAATATCTCAAATTTGGGCCGTTCGTGGTGTAATTTTAAGAAAATTTTATTTTATTTAATTTTAATTTTATAAAATTGCACTGCGTGAACGTAATTAACCTCGTTGTCTATGTATTTGTTTAGTATCGTAATGACTATTATACAAAATATAACTTTAATTCAATTTTAATTAATAACTTATACAATCACGTAATGAGAAAATGATAATTTGCTGAAGAAAAAATTTTCTTTAACCTTGATATAAATTCGCTAAATGTAGATATAGTATACAATTGCCTAATTTTTATTCTCACATAATTTTTGCTAATTTCTTCCTTCGTTACTTTTAAGTTAAATTTATAATGTAGTATGCTGGCTGCAATGAATAATTTTTTTAAGTGGGTTAGTAAAAATACACGTTCGTGCATTTTACCTCATTTTATTTAACTTTTACTACTTTAAACATGTACATCATGGCGAAGGTTTTAAATACCATACCATCTAATATTCGACATAATAAATAATAATTTAGGGGTTGACTGAAGATTGCACAGTGCCCTTAACTAATACTTCACGATACAAATAATTAATTCTCGCTTTATTAGAAAAAAATTTTTAATCTGTTAACAATTTTCTAATTAGTGGAGTATAATTGTCATGATTGCTAAAATTTGTAAATAAAAGACCTCGAAATAATGTCAACAATATTATTATGCGAAAATACGCTTTGAACGCCAATTATTTAATTTAAATAACAATGGTATCGTTGTTATTAGAAATCATAATTTTTCAATGTTACTAATTATTTTAATTATGCAGTATGTTTATACCTTCCTAATTATAATTAATTTTTTTTAAAACTCGTTCTTGCAGAAAGCGTTTCATTTACTCATTTCAATAATAATGGAGCAAAATGGGAAGTGTTAAAAATTTTGTCAATAATTTCTTTGTTAACGGTGATAATTTTGCGTGATGTAAAAACAAAATAGTAGAAAAACATGTACAATATTACATTGTTTTCAAAAATGGTACATTGTTTACATTTTCGACACTTACGAGAGGAAGAAGCAAAATTAACAGCTATGAAAGTTGTGTAAGTTAAAAGTTTTTCTAAACTGATACTATCATAAATGGATTAAAATTAATTATTTAAAACAATTTTTTTATGTTATTTTTAAGTTTTGCAAATTAAAAACTATTAATTATTAAATTAATTTATCTTCTCTTGATTTAATGCCTGAAAACTTGACATTTTTGTATTAATGGTCAAATATTCTCGATGAAGATGTATTATTCCATTATTTTAAAAATTAACTTTTAAATGGCTTTTCTCCAAAGTGTGAACTTTTGTGAACTTCAATAAATTTAATACAGTAAACTCTCAATTATCAAGCATGATCATGGTCATCATAAACATTCTTCTAAATTAATAGATTCTTTTGTATTGGAAAATAGCAGATGCATTTTGCCAGCCCCCATTTGTCATTTCTTAGACGAATAGTCTAAATCGTTTGTACCTCGTTTGTACCTGTTTGTACCTTCCTTATTTTCATTTGTACTCACTTGATTTTTCAAATATTTTGAAATATCTAAAATAGACATTTCGCCAGCCCCCCCCCCATCTCAAATTTTTGATCCAAAATAGTCTAAATCGTTTGTACCTCGTTTGTTTGTATCTTCCTTATTTTCGTTTGTACCAGTTTTGTTTTTAAAATATTTCAAATTTCTAATAATGATATTTCGCTAAATCCCCCCGGATTTTAAATTTTGGTTATAAGATAGTTTTAATAGTTTGTACCTGTGATTGTTTTTTTTTAGATGTACAGAATTTGATTTTTGCTATTTGAGGCATTGTTCTAAAAATCTAAATAGCTATTATTGAAAAATTAAAATTAAAAATTTTAAAAACCCCTGACTGTAAAAAAATTCCAAAAATAATAATTGTAATAATAAAAGCACCTTACTTTAAAAACTATTGTTCCCCTCTTTAAAAAGAACAAAATAATGTTTTCTTCTTTTTTATTTTTTCTTCTAAAGGAAGAAATTATTATTGATAATAAAAAAGATCAACAACTGCAAGACACAAAAAAAATTGGATGATGACGATTCGGAAATAATAAAAAATTTCGACAAGATGGAAGTTAAACTAGAAGAGGATGAGGAGCAAAATAAAATAAAGAAGGTGGATAACGATAAACAAAACGTGGATGTAGTTATACAAAAAAAAATTTAAAATAGGTTCCACAATAAACATCCGCCCACAAAAATAATAATTTTATGGAAAGTGATCAGGTGGACGTAATTTTAGATTTTGAAGCATTTTCTTTGTGTCTTTTGTGGCAAACCACCAGCCTTTCGCCGTGTTTTACCATCAAAAGACAGAGGAGCAAAATGTCGTGTTTCAAAATCATATTTCTGAATTTTGTATTTTTAATATTTGATTGACTTGAAATTTTATTTTGATTTTTTTAATAATTTGTAATGATTGTAAATATTTTTGAATTTTGATTGTTCGCACCAACAAAATTAAAGTTGGTACGAAACGTTTTGATAAATTTGCTTTTTGCCGTCCGCGCTGACCGGAGCGGTCGCTTTTACGAAACGACTCCGTACTTGTAAATTCAGAATCGTTTGTTGAGAGTTAATTTTGATTATTTATAGTGAATAAAATTTTTGATTTACTGTAAGTGAGAATTTATTTTGTTTGTTTAAATTGAACAAAATTGGATGGTGGTTATTTGAAGGCAGAAAATTATAAGTAGATACGAAGCGTGTGGTATGGCAGAGCACATTTGGCGAGTCGAGATACGGCAGAAAATAAAATACATTTTTAAAAATTAATATCGTCGAGTTTAAATTAAATTATTTTTGGATTTTGGAGAGGCTAGGGTCGTCTCAATATATAAACAAAGATTGTACATAGTAACTTCGTATACCCTGTGTTTTTGAAAAACAGTCAGGGGTAAAAAGGTGAAAATAATATAAGTTTATATCACTTATTTGCCAACCCAAAATTTAATTTGTTTATTTTGAGATTGAGGGATTAAGAGGAAAAGAGATTATTCTCTTTTTTAAAACCATTAAAACTATCTTATAACCGAAATTTAAAATCAGGGGGGGGGGTTTAACGAAATGTAATTATTAGAAATTTTGAAATATTTCAAAAACAAAACTGGTACAAACAAAAATAAGGAAGGTACAAACAGGTACAAACAAGGTACAAGCGATTTAGACTATTTTGGATCCAAAATTCTAATTGGGGGGGGGGGGGGGGCTGGCGAAGTGCCAGCGATCTTCTGGCGAAGATCGGGTGCATGGTCGGTCACCCGGTATAATGCTCCGATATCATTAGTAAACAAATACAAAAACGTATGACATAACACCTCGAGTTTTATTTTATAAGTAAATGTGTAAAATGTATATAAATTGATATGAAATTGAACATCGCATTCGCAAATTTTGAAGGAAAATTTTATCCCTAAGTTTAACCAAATTACAATATAAATTTTTTTATTAATGATACCTAATAATAGGTTTTATTTATTTTATTAATTTATCTATTTTTTTTGTGGCTTGACAATATAATTTATTATATTATTTAATATAATAATTGTTGTGGGAATTTCCGGTAAATAAATTAAATATATCCATTTTACAAAATTCTGACAAAGCAGAAAATCAAAAAAATTTTGATTTAAATATTAGTTTTTGTATTTGTTTATTTTTTGAAACATTTTAAAAATTATTTTTAAATAAATAATATTTAATATAATTTATTGTTTATTCTCATTCTCAATGATAATATAATAATCAGTCGTTTATTTCTATTAGAATAAACTAAGTATTTAAATTTTCTTGTCGAATTATTTGCACCAAAGGACAAGCAGCCTTGTTCTGGATGCATATATAGGTACATACATACATGTACTGCGTGTTGCAAAAAGTAAAAATTTATTTTCAAATTTATTATTTTGACCCTTATTTTAAATTATAATTTTTTTTTTATATTGCTTGTGTAGCCGTGATATCGTAAAATTCATTTATTATAAACTTAGACGTACAAGGTGATGATACCAATTCGTTTTTTTAATTGTTTAACTTGTCTACCATTATAATTATAATTTTGTTATAACATCTATTTCGATTTTTGCTTTGAAAAGAGCCCTTATTTTAAATTATTTTCTAATATTTATAATTTCAAAAATTTATCAAAAATTATTATTACTTGCATTATTACTTTACTTGTATTATTTTTATAATAATTTAATAATGAAACCCTTTTTCAAGTCGTAAATCATGTCAAATGTCTTTAACATTTTTTTTGCTTATGGTAACTCAACTTACTAGGTTCTCTAATCACATTACGATCTGATAAAAATATAAAAATTTATGAAGTGTTTGTTACTTTTAGAGAACACCTCATATAAAAAAATGTTTCGAGATAAATACATCAAATTAATCCTGAGTACTCTGCATGTTTAAAGAAATTTTTTGTTTATTAGTTTATTATACACTTGAGATGAATACAACTTTACTGGTTATGTGCAGCTACACACACATACATGCACTTAGCTAAATTACATGACTCTCTAACGTAAAATAATGTTTTATGATTGAAATTTCCCAGAAATATGCCGTTTACTGTTTAGATAACTTAGAATCAAAAGAAGATTTAATAATTTTCAAGTGTTTTACGGTCGTCTGCTTATATGGACTTACGATATTAAAATCAATAACACGGTAATATACAGCGTATGTTGCTTGGAGCAGTTTTTTAATAAATTTGTTTTTCGAATTGCAACCGGCATTTTTATTAGGAATTAAGAAAAAATTGGAAAAGGTCAAATTAAACGCATTAGCGTTAATTTGAATTTCTTTATAATATAAATAAGTACTAATAATTGAGTCAGAATTTCTCCTGAGATTACCATGGAACGAAAATTTATTGCAATCTCGCATGATAATACAAAAATGTAATCATATCAATTATAGTGGTTACAAATAATACAAATAACGAAACTTATCTTAATGAATCAACTTTTTCTAATATGACATTTTTACTTTCTAGGTAACAGTGGACCACCACTTTCTTCAGGTGTTAGAGCCATGAAAAAAATTTTGCAAAGTAATGACGAGGTAAATACATAGTTTAATTATTTACATGAATTTTTAACAATAATTAGCCTTTGTTGAGCACACTCCAAATTTACTTCGTGTGTTTAATTTGCTTAGGTACTCGAAATTCGTCATAATTACCAATCTTTGTTTAAGTGATGGAAACCATTATAGTTCTGCGTTCATTAATTAAGCCGTTTATTTAAACCATATGTCATAAACTCGTGATGAATTAATTTGAAAGTGTTAAACCTCGTTTTGTATTTTGCGAGACTAAAATTATTGCTGATAATAAATTTTGACCATTCTCTCATTAATTGTACATGAAGCCACTTTTGCTTATCTCCATCTCTCACAATTACAGATTAATCAAACAAATTACTTGTGGTTTCTAAATTAATTGTATTCATGTCAAATTTTTATGATCCAATTAAAGCTTTCGTAAGCTCTATGTTTTTTTTTATAGAAATGAGAGTGGAAACAATTCAATAGAGCTTTAAACATGTTATACCTGTATAACTCCTATTATGTTAATATGTGAGACTTGAATACAAAAATTCAGTCGGTTAAGTTTACCTCAGTGACCCACATACACAGCCAAGCATAATTGCGGTCACATATATAAATATGACGCCTAAAATTATTTTTTTGATGATATAATTGCTGGAGACATGAATATATTGGAAAAAATAAACAAAAAAAAACTAACTGAATTTTAATGACTAGGAAAATATTGACGTCATAATTAAACCTGGCAGATGCCTCATTAAATAACAGACATAGTAATTCTCTCTGGCAGACTCACTCTGAATGCAACAAACACGCAAGAGCTTTTCTTTGGCCAGGTCATTCCACGATTAGTAGTGTACCGTTCAGAAAATGTAATGTAAAACTCAATAAGTTAATATTAAAAGAGACATAAAAATTTTAAGTTTTAAAAATTTTATTATATTTAACAAAATTAAAATTAGAATTAGAAATTTTTGATTGAAAAAAGATAAAATGTCAGTTTTAGTTCGGCGATAAATATAATGCAGAACAACAATAAATAAAGCAGATAATCCAAATTTTACGATTCAAATTCGTTAATTTTTAAATTTTAAGATAATATTATATTGTACTGTATATTACAAAAGTATATATAATTTGCTTTCCACCTCTTCAAAAAAGTCCTATGGGTGCTTATTTTACATTAAAACATTAATAATAAATTGCCTATACCAAAACGGCGAAGTGGCGACGGCGAAAAGTTCCAGCTTCCCCATAAATCAAACAATGCTCGTGTTTGTCCGTGATCGTGAATGGAAATCTTTATGCGATATTTAATTATATATAATTTAATTTTGCAAATAGCCATTTAGAACATGGGAAGCCTAGAAAACAGCCAACTGTTATAAAGAGAATATACACTCAGAAAAATAATTTGTTAGTGTGGCAAAAAAAAATTGCTGCTAGAAAAAAAATTATTATTTTGCTAAGAATGCTGTGGGGTAGAAAATCAAAAACAGTTTTTACAGTCCAATTGAGAGAGCCTTTAGGCCTAGCTCATTTTTAACGTTTGGATGTGATATAATTTATTATCTTGCACACAGTGGAAGAGAAATGATTAACCTACTAAATTCTAATGTTATGGCTTATGGCTAACACGTTAAGGACAAGAATAGACAAATGGCGAGTAGGCAAGATGTATTGTAGTAATAAAAGTAAATCAAGAAATCAAAATAGAGAAATACCTAAATAATTGTTCCCAAGATGTATTTGGTGGAAGCTGGTGTTTTTATCTGTTGAAATTAATTTTAAAAAATCAAAATATATTTTTGAATTATTCTAAAGAATTTATGGTGATGGATACAATAAAAATTTATTGCTTTCATCGCACGAGTAATTTCCAAACTGTAGCCGATTAAAAATTTTAATTAGGCACTAGAATAATTCCGTACAATTATTTATGTGGAAAGTAATACTTACAAAGAAATTAGTTCTTTTCCTGAGATAAGAATTTTCTTCCTATTTTATTACTCAGGAACGCCTCCTAATCAAACACAACAATTTAACTTTTTTTAATTTCAGAAATCTTTGCTGCATTGCTAAGCAGTAAAATAGATTATTGGGGTGAGATTAGCCATTTAAGGTGATTTTAGTTTTCTAGTAGAAAGGTTGTATAATCTTTAGTGTCACCTAAATAACTTTCCAACTGGCCACTTCACTAAATGACTAATACAATCGGAATATTATGGTATACATTTCCGATATAAATAATTATACCAAATTAAATGAAAATAATAATTGAATTTTGATTACAAAATCTTTCTCTGAGTGTAATTTTACGGTACTAATGATTTTCAAAAAATGTAAGCGTATCTTCTAGGCATTTTATGATTGATATCTTTATGATAAATTATAAAGCTTCGGATACTTAATTTACTACCTACTTATTTGCTGCACTTAATTGTTTCCACAAAAATTAGAATTGTATTATTAATCAGCGCTTACCTTATTATCTTCTTATTACAGTAACTGATTATTAATTAAAGTTCGTGCTAAAGGAACATTAATCATTCGTTTAAGAAGTTTTTGCACAATTTCGAAGATTCATTTAACTTTTTATTTCGATTATGGAAAATTCTATTAACTTTTTTTTTAATCGAAGGTGGCACAACTGTATCCCTATCAATTAAACAACACGAGGAAAGCACAGCAAGAGATAGTCTTCTTTAATCGGGTTCCGAAAGTGGGATCTCAAACTTTCATGGAACTTCTTCGACGATTAAGTTTACGTAACGAATTTGGTTTCCATCAAGATCGTGTTCAGAGAGTGGAAACTATCAGATTAGCTCCAGACGATCAAGCTCGATTGGCTGCCTTGGTTTCAACGTACGATCCACCAGGAGTTTACATCAAGCACGTCTGCTTTACAAACTTTTCCGAGTAAGTTTATCATTAGATTACTTTTTGGGTTAAATAGTGATTTTGCACATTTTGATTAGATTTGGATTACCTGAACCGATTTATATTAACATCGTAAGGGATCCAATCGAAAGAGTGATTTCTTGGTATTACTACGTGAGGGCGCCTTGGTACTACGTGGAAAGAAAAATGGCGTTTCCCGACATTCCGCTTCCGGATCCGAAATGGCTTAAAAAGGTAAATATTTTTCGAAATTGAAAATTTAATACTGTACGAATTCTGTTGTAGGACTTTGAAACGTGCGTTCTATCGGGAGATAGGGAATGTAAATACCTGACAGGCGAAACTAGAGAAGGAATAGGTGATCACAGGAGGCAATCTATGTTTTTCTGTGGTCATCACGAATTGTGTACACCATTTAACACGGACGGTGCTTTGGAAAGAGCCAAACGGGCCGTGGAACAACATTACGCCGTTGTTGGAGTTTTAGAAGAACTGAACACAACGTTATCCGTATTGGAACGTTACGTTCCAAGGTTTTTCAAAGGTGCTTCAAATGTTTATTGGGGTATGTGTAGAGCTGGCAATTGATTGCATAAAACTATTAAGAGAGTATGTTTGTTTCAGAAGAAATCAGTCGTTACAATATGATCAACAAGAATACTTTTAAGCCTCCCGTGAGCGAAGAAGTGAAAGAAATAGTGAGAAGAAATTTTACGAAAGAAATTGAGTTTTATGAATTTTGCAAGCAACGATTGCACAGACAAATGATTGCTCTGAATTTACCTTGAAGGCCATAAAGTTTTTTACACTGCAAATGTGATTTTGTTGTTGCGGGAGCATCGCAAACAGTCTGAAAATTTAGAGTAACTATAAATTGTGATTTCTGTTCTCTATTTATTTTAAAGTTCAAGTTAGGGTTTAAAATGCGTGGGTTGTTCGGAAAGCAACTGTATCTTTCTTTCTAAACATTTCACATTATGAATAAGTAGAATTATGGTAATAATAAAATTTATTTTTTTTCGTCACTTCCAGTATAAACTTACTTAGATTAACATGACACTAAGGTACTCATATCACTATTATAGTCAATCTACCGTTCAGTCCTTTTTGTACAAACAATTAAAATAAAAAGAACTGAATATAAGATATGTAAAGTCTACAAAATAAACGTTAATTAGATGCCTATATGTTCAAGTCTTAGTTAAAATACTACAATTTTATAAAACAAAGCACAAACTAAAAACGTATTTTAAGAATATCATTATTAGTCTTTTCGTATTTTAACACTCTTGCATTTTACATTTTTCAACATTAACAATTTTTATATTCTACATATCAACAACAACGGTAAACATTTAAAAATTCAAAGCAGAGTTGGTTTTATCAAAATATATTATGTACTCTGAAAATACAGATAAAAAATAGAAATTAATACAATTACAACCACAGTCACTACATCAAATCTTCCACGTTGCATTATATTAATATTAGTATTGCGTCGTTTAAAAATCACTGAAGGGTCGTCTTCAATATAATCACTTTGCAAATCATCCTCCTTCAGCAAATCCACTTTTTCGTTTATTTTTTCGAGAAGATCCGAGTGAAAACTTACAGGTAGATCGATGACCACGTTTTTGTTCTGACTAAGGAGACAAGTTGTATAGGTATATGTTAGCCAACAGTTAGTTGGCAGCTATGCACGATTTCATCCTTCCTGAAATTCAAATTGTTTAAAAGCGTTTCAGAATGATTGACTCCATTGACGTTCACAACAAGAAAATGATAAGAAATGTACTGGAAAATGTCAAAAGAATACTCTCTCGTTTATGGTGTAAGACGTTTGCTTTAAAAATTTGTGATTTATAGTAATGAATTATTCCATATTTCATTGTATCGAGCTTGTGCACATTCATTAGGCTAAACTAACTTATTGTTAATTTTTAATTTGTATATATTTTTAATAAATTAGTAGTTTGAAGCTCATCTTATTTAATTCTCAAAAAAACCTATTTGTATTTTTTTTTTCTAAAAAAAGGATCAAAAAACTGTGATCTAATGATCAGAATATGGATTCCCTCAATAAAATTCTCTAAAGCCTAAACGCTATAAAGTCAAAATTTAAGATCACTTCCAATACAAAATATGTACAGTCCCTTGCCATAGTATCAATTTTGATTTCAGTATAATTTGAAAACGATTCGTTTCTGAAAGATTTAATTCAACATTTTTTTGTTTGTAATAATCAGTGCTACACAATTTTTATAAAATTTACTAGATATCTTTGAATATAAGTGAAAAATTCAAGAAAACAAATCAGTTTGTTTTTTTACACCAAAAGGCTGTATCATGATTGTTTTCAGAAAATACTTCTGGGTACGGCTGTATTATGATTTTCAGATATGGCAAGAGACTGTAGGAAGTGTTTTTTTCTCTAAATGAAGCTTACGGGCAATAGATGCATACTAGATAAGTACAGCCATTAAAAGTTTCACTATCAGTTCAGGGCCTATTTTATCAGAAGGTCGGTTAGGCCCGGGCCTAAGGGCCCCGTGTGAAAGGGACCCCCTGCTTGACCCAACTGTAACTGTTTAAAACAACAGTTAAATTTTTTATTTAACAATTACTAAATTATATTTAAAAATATCTGCTGACAACACACTCTGGCCCGTAACAGCCCTGTTTAATTAATGAATGAAAATAGATATTTTCGATACAAGTTAGGAAAACTAACATTTTCTTTACCCATATCCAGTGACGGTAAACGCTATTTGAAACCTTAACCTAAACCTAAACCCTAAACCTACACCTTGTTCATTATTTTCAAAATTTCTGTTAAAATGATTGGTTTCCCAAAAAAAAATATTTGACCAAAATTGTAGCCCATTAAATTTCTTATCCGGTTTGATTCATTAGTATTTTTCTAAGACGTTTCGTTTAAGAGATACGGAGTTCGCAAGAAAAGTAAAAAAAATAAAACCTCAATTTAAAAAAATACTTTTCCCTTAAATTAATTTATAACTCAACATCCGTTGGTTTTAGACAATAAGGGGTTATAACCTATTTTATAGATAAGCGAATGATCTTTAAAAATTTTCTAACCCATTAAGCTTAAAAATCAATAATATTGGAGCTATGGCCGTTTGAAATCGGAAATTCAAAAAATTGTTTTAAAGTGAGGTACCCCTCAAGGGTTTGGACTAAAAATTTTATTTGAAAATGTGTCTTAGAAAAGTGTTCTTTATCACCACCTCAAAGGTTCTCCACGGTCACGGGACACCCTGTATAAATGAATTTAGAGTTAAATTAATATTATAATTTTTGTGAATTTGTGACACCAAGTTTTTCGCCTACACCGCTATTTTTCTAATTTCCTATTTCAATAAAAATAATAATTTCCTAATCCTACGAGGGGCCGCAGAAGGTATATGGGCCTAGGGCCTACTAGAACCGAAAATAGGCACTGTATCAGTTAAGAAAACTACGGAAAGCCACCACGGTATAGGAAGCTTGAGAAGGTTTGTAGTCCAAAAATTGTTACTCAAATCATAATTATTTTAACAAAAAAAAATTAAAATTTTAGAAATAAAATGTAATCGAGAAAAGTTGAACTTTGAATCATTAAACTTTTTTCGCTTTTATATCCAGGTTCAATGTTTTAATTATTAAATTACTATTTAAGCTCCCGCACAATCTTTTTCTTTTCAAAAAGTTGCTTAAATTGGAAAATTGTGTACAGCAATTTTGCAACACAAGTTTTTAATTTGCTGCTGCATGGTTTACCAAGAGCCGAACCTGATACCATACACATTTTACCAAATTGCAAGTTCAATTTATTAATTAGTATGACTGGGGGATATCCCATACCGCCCAAACCCCATTACTTTGTTTACCCGTTTAAACAAAGAGACATAATATATTGTAGGTAACATTGGCTAAAATTAAAATTGAACTTTTTTGATTTAATTTATTAAATTATGTTTGTTCTTTAATTTTACTTTTATTTTAAATTAGAGATAATTTTGTGAATTTATTTTGTTGTTTTGTACTAATGCTAATTGCTTTTTAGCTTTTATATGATTTTATTTAAAAAAATTTTTACATAATTTAATTCGAAAATGCCTCGAAAATCGTTGATATTTTCCAAGAAAGGGTTAAAAATATTTAAAAAATAAAAATACACTTTATAAGTTTGTAAGTTTTGTGGCTCGCGAAATTTAATTCTAATTTTTTTTCTCTGTCGATCTAAATAATTTTGTATCTGAAATTGGTCATTGATGGTTAATACAAAAAATAAATAAATATTAAACTAACATTGAACTTCGAGATTTGGGATACGGAGATTTCAAAGTAAAAATTTAAAAAATTGTCTGACAGAAAGTTACTCCTGCAGGGTTTAAACAAAGATTTTTTCTTAGAATAGTGTCTTCCATCATCAGCTGAAAAGTTTACATATCTTGCGAAGACACCCTGTATACGATATTAAATTCATAATAAATTTTGTTGCCGACTCCAATAATTTCGATTTCGATTTTGTACCGTGTACCTTTAATTTGGACTTTTAATCTAAAGGACAGACAGTGTAAATCTTTCATCGGAATATAATCTAAGCATCATACACTGATAAAAGGATTCATTATATTGATGAATAAATCATAATTTTTCTCGATTTCTCATATACCTACAGAACTTATGGGAAGATAGTATTGTTATCCCAAGATGATAATACTGAAATAACAATGTCTTTCTTGAGCCGTAAAACTTCCTCTCCCCCCCCCCACCTCCCGGAGAGTTGGCTGTGAGCTATGGTGATGGAATAAGTGTTGGCTGTATATTATGAGAATCCCAAAAATATTTTTAAATTTAAAATACGTCAATGGATAGATATATAATCCGAACATCATATCTACTGATTGTTAAAGTTGCCACTTAATATAATAATTTTGAGACAGAAATTTTAATTGTTTAAAGCATTTTAACCACTTTAGAAGAAAGTCGATGTGAATAATTTACAAAAATTATAACTGACAAAGAAGTAAAAATTTTCGAAATGGTAAAAGAATTATGTTAGGTTTAGGTTTGGTTCTTAGTGTAAGCCATTATGTGGCATGAGGCTCCAATATAGACAGAATACCAGGATAAAGAAGCTAGAGAGATTTAAAATGACAGTCCTTTAATAGCGTCGCAAGTATCTAATGCCCAGTTAAATGAAGGTCAAGATTTCAAAAGTTGCCTGACATTCCGAAAAATAATCTGATAATAAAGATAGCAGGTTACTAGAAAGAGAGGCAGGTGAACTCACTAAGCAATAACTCACTAACTGTAACTACACAGGAGTTACTTTATGTTTAAGTTGAGTTAAGTTAAGTTAAAATCAAGTTAAGTTAGATTAAGGTTCGATTAGGTTAAAGTTGGATTAAGTTAGAATTAAGTTGATAATTATTACTGAAAGTCACATTTCGAAATGTGAAATTATTGATCAAGAATCAAGAAGCTCGTTTTTTAAACCTACAAGACTCTAGCACTTCAAGCACCCGGGTATCCACTCACCCCTGGTGGAAATATTTCTCTGAAAACTCTGAATTAGACTTTTGCAAAGTTTCTCAGAGTTTGTAAGACTTCTGCAGACCTTGTTTTACTTTTTCAGAGAAATATTTCCACCAGGGACCAATTTGAAATAATAACATATTTAATTTTAATTTGGTGAGCACAGATCTGATGAGATCAGTTTTACCAGATATGAACCTTAATAATAACAAGTTATGGGCCCATGTGAATATTGAAAGGAAAACGTAATTGCAACAAATACCTCAATCGTGACGTAATAGAGTTTCCGTACCTTGACACTGAATCAATACCGTGATACTACTATACAATTACTAATACTTGATAATTTATTGACAATGGTATCAATATCAATGGTAATTTTATAGCATTGATGAGGTGAAGGTCGCATTTCTATTAATTCAAAATTTTGAATGATAAAAGTGACAAAAGCATGGTACCATGATCACAATCTCAGAAAAATGCACAAATTGTATTCCGTATAATATTATTTTATGTGAAGATTTCAAACTTGGTTTTGCGTTTCGAATTGCTTACATGCATAATCTGTGGCTTACTATATTGACCGTAAGGGGTCGTTCTCGTCCAATTAACGCTACGTAAAATAATCAAAAATTAACCCAAAAAAATGAAATTTTTTTTTGAAACCTTATTTATAGGGTAATAATCATAAATAAAAATTCATTTAAATAAATACATCGACGAAAATAAGATTTTAAAGAGAAAATATCATATTTTTTGATTATTTTACGTAGCGTTAATTAAATGAGAACGAAGTTTTAAAATTAGTCAAAATTACACTCAAGGCCGTCTATTAACTGATTTAAACTGATTTATGCATCAAATTGATGTGAGTACAGGCAACATTACCATTCCAAAAGGCTAGTGCCCCGAGGTTATACTCATTTAGCCCTATGATTAGAGTGGCGCTAATCATACTGCAATCACACATTGACCTGAACTTATGGAGATCTTGAATTAAAAAAATACCCCTTTGCAATCTGAAGTGAATTGCTTTGAAATTCTAACAAAACCTCATTTTGAACAGTAATTTTCACACATACATACATCGATACATATAAAGGCGTTAGAGCAAAAGAGAATAAATGCGTATTTAGAGTCTGAAAATAAAAATCGCTTAGAGACTCTCAGATTTTAATTTAAATGTATAGACATTTCTGTACATAATTTAATTTTCTCAAAAATGTAGATATCCCCTTTTGCTCTAACGCCAAGAAATTACTACGACACAATTAGCTTATAAGAAGATAGGAAAAGGTCTTAAATTGTTTCCCTAGATGTTTTAAATTAATCAAGAACATATAATATCAAGATTCAGTGTCATGCAATAAATTGAAATGAATGTTAATGTGCTTTAGAAGTGTTTGAACAAAAAATTTTTAACAGTGTACATATTATAGAACCTTAGGCCAACCAATCTGAAAAACGTTTCACTGAGTAGTTTAAACATGCAGAGAATGATATAAAAAATGAATTTAGTAAATAAATTATAATTGAAAATAATGAAAGTAAACATCGTGCATAAACAAGATAAACACGTGCTTGTGCATGACTGCCAGATGATTAGTAGGAGACATAAAATTGAATACTCACTAATAAAATTTAGGATCCCAATTTTCTCCATAATTTTCTATAGATAAATGATCGACTTGTTGCTTCGATGCTGGAAGACACTGGAAAATATAGTTGATACCGTAATTACTGTCCCAATATTGGCTACCTTTGCAATGAAATCTTATTGCAAATTCTAAACTTTGGCCAAGTGTTAAGGTATGTGCGAACATCATAAAACTAAATTTGTCCGAAAAACCATCGCAGGAGTTTTCTATGTACGTCGCTTGTAAATCTGCGAAAGTCTTCCACGAATCCAAACTATATCTAACGTATACTGACTTGTGAAAATCTAAATTTCTGACTCGAATCGTTCCTTTGATTGCTAAATCTATGGGGTCATCGACATATGCATTTTCCAAGCAAACATTCTTCTCTTTTATCATGTCTAAAAAATTTGATTGACCACCCGGCTGCTGGAACATTGCACATAAAATCCTTTCGGGTTTGTAGTGTCCAGAAAGCGGCGAACTCAAATTCGTCAATGTGCACGACGCCGTTGGATTGTTTAAATCCACACCCCGTAAATCGTTAAAAGCAGAGTTGGGAACTCTTGGAACTTCATCGAGGAAAGATCTTACGCAGGTTAGCTCTAATCCAAGCACATCGGCAAAATGAACAATTTTCTTTTTTCTTGGAGTTCCGGGTGGCGTTTTACCCGTTTTTAACGAAGAACACCTTCGAACTCGCGGTATTGGATGTTCGTTGTCATTCTCATCATCAGCTTCGTCGTTATTTTTATTATGCGGAACAGTTAAAAGATTTTTAGGCTGTAAAAATATTTCTTCTTTATCGTTTATGCCAAGAACTTCTTCGCCGGCTCGGTCGTCTCCTCTGCTAATAGCTTTATTACAATTTTCTTCGTTACTACTATTTAAACTACCATTTTCGTTGCAATCCGCTAAGTTTTCACTTTCTTCAATTACAATATTTTTACTTGCATATTGAGCTTCGGTTTCGGGAAAATAAGTACACGTATCTTCTCTTATAATATTACAGGTTGCAATGTTTTCGTTTAGGCTATTATTTGTGTTCGTTAATTCGTTTATTGTTAGAGATTCTTGAGAGTGTTTTGTACTTTCGTCATTTGGCAATAAATCACAAGAGGCTTCAAGGGTGTGGTTATTTGGTTTGAATGATTGAAGAGTATGTAAGTGTGCTTCTAGTTGTATTACGTCATGTGGTTCTATCAAATGTCCGTTTTGCAATTCTTCAGTCGTATATCCATTGAAAGCAGGTTTGGCAATGAGAAAGTCGTTATTATTTACAATCGTCGGGTCGGCATTTTCTTCTTCCGGACTTCCGGGGGATTCGAAATAATCTCCATTTATTTCGAGATTTATATCGATGGATTGACGGGGTTGATTCGAAACTGTACTAGAACTATCCTGACTTCCTAACCAACTGTTCTCGTTGACCGTTGAAATATCGCCATTTCTATCCAACGAATTTAAACGCGATTGGAGGTGTCGGGCAAAAACCTCAGCTTTTTCTCTACACGACATTGATAAAAAAGAAGAAATACTACAGTTCTTTCCACCACTTGCAGACATGGAAATTAATTCGAAATCTGAAACAATATCACCATATTACATTTTAGCATATGCTGCATTAAAAATCACTTGCAATTTTGCCATAAAATTCGTTCAAACACGTTTAGATTTATGATCGGGTTTTAATTTCCAATTAATGAATAATTAACATGTAAATAAAGGAGATAACGATAATATTATGACATTGCTTTATTAATTGTGTAAACATAAACATTAATATGAATAATAATATTTTTTTATAATGCAAAAGATTATAAAACAATAAATTTTTTCGATAATCAAAAATTTCGCAATTGAATTGTTTTACCGGTTTGTATAAAAAACCAAAAAGAAAAAATTACCTGTATCATACAGCGATATGAATTTTCACATGAGATGCAAATGTCATGTGTGCACATTTTCACAAATACAATGAACAATTGGTCACGATTTAACACACAAAATTAAACTTAATTGGGATCCCAGATAAACAATTATATTGACACGTATGACGATGAAAATTAACACCAAACCAAACACGAATAAGAAATTTCTACGTCTTGCAATTTATTTTAATCGAAGTAATCCGATTCTCTTGAACGAAATATCAGAGCAACTTAAATGCCCGACCTTACACACATAAATAACACTTATTGTACTTGACACTACATTTTTTCAGCTTATCAAAATTATCTGCTTCATTATGTAAACTAATTTTTGATAATGTGGTTCTATTGTACTTTGTAAAGCAATATAATGACGTACCTACTTTACAATAGCTTTACTTAAAAATTCGCGAGCCGAAAACTGCGAAACTTCCAAAATTGTAATGAAGTAAAAATCACATGATTGGCAAAATGCCCATACAGTCATCTATTTACTCAAAACGACCATTGCGTCAGTTAAAATAATTCATATTGGTGGAAAAAGATTGAGGAAAAATATTTTAAATCTGCCAGAATCGAATATGAGAATGAGGATGAGCAACGATGATTCCGTCACAACATTGCCGAACAAGTCTTTGCCGATTTCCTATACTTACATAAATTTTTTATTTTTATATCTCTATAAAAATTTACGACCTATGTATGTTCCTGTGTTCAGGGGCGGACTGGCACCAAAATGTTGCTGCGAAAAACGTCGCATCCAAAAAATTTTTCGTCCATAGGAAATCTACACAAGACGATTACTGTCTGACGATGTTGAGCGAATTTTGTCTGACTATTTTTTTCTCGGCAAGCAATGACAAACCACCGAAGTAATCTAATGTTTTGAATGCTATTTATTTGTGCATTTATTATTTCCTTATTATTTTTTATGCACTTCCAATGTTGACCAAATATGACATCAAATATAAAACTGGGACAAAATTACTGTTGTATTTTTAATTATTATACAAGTTGAAAATTAATGCTTTTATTGAACTCTTAATTATCGCTTTTTTACAACAATTTTATTACTATGGTAACAACAGATTAGCTACGTGATTTTTTAATTACATTAACCACTTATTGATTTTATTTAGGTCCTTATCATAACTAACAATAGTATTTTCTCTGCAGAGGAAACATTCGATATTTTTGCCTAATCGATTTATATTATGTATCATATTGATCATTTACTAATTCGGTAATTATTGACATTGCAAACTTTTTGGTATTCGGTAAAAATCACCATGTGGTCGCCCATCCAAGTGCGAGCTACTAACAACATTGCCCAAGTCCCATAACATAGCTAATATTAATATTTTCATGTTAAGATGTCCTTAACATTTTTTTTATTTTTTGTAAAACTTATAAAGTATCTAATAATAACATCATTTGTAAAAATTCCAATGTAAACATTGGAAGATCAACTTACTGAAAACATGATATTATCATATTTTATTTTTTATTATTTTTTAATCCTTAACTTGGAGGTTGTGGATGCAAGTTATAGAAGTTAATGAGAGAAAACACTGATTAGTCTTAATCTTAATATATAAAACTCAAAGTTACTATGTATGTATATATGTCCGTCCCGTCAAAATCTCCCCAACGGAAAGCACGATTGAATTGAAATTTTAACTGGATATTCAGCTAAGAGTTTTCCCAGCTCTTTACGTCAATTTTTTCTTGCAAAAGATGATCCTGTGCAAAAAGAAGTTTGCAGGTCATTCCAATATTAGGAGGTCATGGTGGCCGGCAGGCTGCCTGACCTGCTAGTAGGTTAATAAAATAACAACAAAATTTTTTTTAAATTGTGTTTTTTTCTTTCCGACAATGGAAACCAAAGCCAATAATGTGAATTTCAGAACTCGAGAGCGGTAGAACAGTCAGAGAAACTCTGAAAGAAAACTCTTGTTGTGGATCTTTTCGCAAGGAAGAAAATTGGTAAAATCCAAACAAAAAAAAACCAAAGAACGAGAGAAAAGATCTTTAGGATTTATAAATGCGTGCAGAGTTTGAAAGTGTCTTAAGTGCTTCAAGTGCAATCAAAACAGGAAAAAAAATATGCTAAATGCTGGAATTGTTGTGTGAATCGAGTACAGAAAACATGGAATCTATATTCCGTGAAAATGGAAGATCTTCCATAACCGAAGATCCTGTCCGGTACTAACTAAAGTTAGAGGTAATATAAAGTCAACAAATTAACTGGAGCAAGCTCGAAATCGTACGATTTAATTAATTTCGAAATCTTTAATGAATTTACAAATATATTTTACGAATAAAATAATTAATCATTTTTAATCGGCAGGCCGCATATCTGAAGAGGCGCCATTAAATTAGTTAAACCTCTACGGTTAAGGTCAATTAGGGACCGGAAATTATCTCTTAAATTTAGGAATCATTGAAAGTTTTCGCAATGCATATCGAAAGATGGAATTGATTTTTTTTTTTGCAATCGGATCACCTAACTGCAAAGAAATGCACCGAATATTATAATAAGATTAAAAAACAAGTTTTATCGTCAATGACCCAGAACGAATAACATTTGCTCTATTAAAAATAGCAAGGCAGACGAACTACGGGCACGCATCATGCAATGAAATCATGTTAGCACTTACACTTTTATATATATGTAGTATACATTATAATGTAGTATGTACAATATTGTACATTTTGTCAATGTACAAAATCTTAAGCCTTAAGCAAATAATCTTTTTTATAATAATGTGTACTTATAGATTAGATATTTGTAACATAAGTAATAAGTGCAATAATATTAATTATGCCCAAGTCAAAATAAAACGCTTATCTCTATATTTATTTTATAACATTTTTTGATATCATGATTCCAATATAGGTCAAAGACCTATGTATAAAAAGTACTTTGCCAAAAGAGTTATAAAAATAAAATGCAATTATTTATAGCTTTATATTATTTTTAACAAAATCTGATGATTTTATTCAGTTGTTTATCTAATATAATTGAATAATTTATTATTTGAGGTCATGGTAATTCATGCAACATTTAATAAACATTATAATAAGGAAAACCGATGCTGGTAGCTATGCCAATGAAAGACCATGAATTCTATTTGAAAACCCACTGCAAACATGAATGGATACTACTATTGCCAAAAACCCAAAGATCAATAATTATTATTAAGATACATACCTACTTGATTGGACTACAGAAATTTAAAAATTTCAAATTCTCCAGACAGAAACAAGACGACACTAGCAATAAGATGAAATAAATTTCAATTATGTCAATGACGATCAAGTGATAAATTTGAAGCAGGCATTGAAGTATAGGAAAGATCCTATGAGTGCAATACATCACCCAGTGATACCAAAATTTACATCGACTCAATCTGATTTGTTT
The DNA here is from genome assembly GCA_947369205.1 of Cantharis rufa. Taxonomy (NCBI): domain Eukaryota; kingdom Metazoa; phylum Arthropoda; class Insecta; order Coleoptera; family Cantharidae; genus Cantharis; species Cantharis rufa. The sequence continues at coordinate 12,754,674 of OX376303.1, forward strand.
TTATCAAATTTTAAACATAGCAATAATTTAATTTTTTACTAACCGAGGTAATCCCTAACAAAAAATAAAAATTCCAAGAACAAAATAAATTTCAAGATCAAATTGAGCAATTAAACTATTTGCATATTTTATAATTTTTATTACGAATCGTCAAATCTACTTTTTACGTCGTGATAATGAAAATAATCGCCAAAGTGTCTGATAAGAAACAAATTTTACCTTCAAAAAACTTTATCGATAAAAAATAATCTTGGTTAACTTTGTCGCTACACTGAGTACCTGCATCGAGTCACGACTGTGGATTATGGATTTCAGAGGAAGACAAGTACAAACTCGCACGTACACGGCCAGCTAATCAGGCCCATTCCGATTGATGAGTCAATTTCATTTAATAATTAAAGAGAATTTTCCTTCTTTGAATATCGTCTTTATTACCCATGGTGGGCGATCACAATTTCATTCATGATTGCTCAGAATTACTGCACTGAGAACTGTCCAGACCATAAGTCTAAAATTTTTCCTTTTCTCAGACGTCGCCAATTTTCGATCTTTCCTTGTATTAAATTTTTTAACATTTTTATTTGACTTCAACTATTTAATAATTTCGTAAGAGTTAGGACTATTTTTTCAATTGTAAGTTAACCCAAATTCAAGAGTTAACTTACGTTTGGTAATGGTTAACCATTAGGCACAGAATCAATCGTTTGAACAGCTCATAATAGAGAATACCTTTCCAATCCCACCAATCTGACAGCATCACCTTTCCATTGGTGAGTCCTGGCTTTGCCACTGTCTGAGCTTCACCTCGCTTCGACCACAATCTTTTGCGCACAACATTGTCGTATGTAATCCATTTTTCATCTCCAATAACCATTCGCTTAAAAAATAGTTTGATTTCATTACGTTTCAGCAACGATTTGCAGATGGAAACTCGGTCAAGCAAATTTTTATGTGTCAAATCATGTGGCAACCAAATATCGAGCTTCTTTTTAAATTCAGATTTTTTCAAATGGTTTGCCACTGTCTGGCGATTGCTGTTTAGACTCTTGGTGATCTCTACAGTACTTAGATGACGGTTTTGTTTCATAATTTATAGAATTTCCTCAAGTTTTTCAATGAATGGCCCATCTTTGACATCAAAATTTCCAGAAAGAAAACGCGCAAACCATTATTTTGCTACTGTTTTCGATAGAGCATCTAGACCATAAACAACATAAATTTTTTCACGAGCCTGCGAGGCGTTTTTTCAGCCATCGGATTACAACCCTTAATTTTTCCTCGTATTTTAGACAAAATTTTAGACTAGTAAACCTTCTCAAAATGAAGTGTACTTCCGGATAAGGGGTATTAGAAGAAAAAAACTAAAGTTACTTCCAGTAAAATACCTAGTCAACTGCAGCACTTCGACAAAATATTTTAAAATTAATAAATTTTCTAAATTTAACAACCACTGTTTATGTTTATTTTATTGATGTGCAATATAATACTTTACAAAATTATTTACAAAAATCTAAAATAGCGCTGTATATTATTCCTATGGTATCTGCTTTTTATAAGCAAAGAATTTATTGGCACATAAAAGATGCAAAGATTTTTTTCATACTAAATTAAGCAAAAATTTTAAATATTCGAGAGAAAACCAGATTAACACAAATTTAATCTCATTTTCGTTATGAAAATAATCTAAAAACGATCAAATCAACAAAAAGAGAATCACTATTTTTAGACACAACATCCGTTATCGTCCTTTGGTGGTTCTTATGTATACAAATGTGACTTTCGTTTTTCAAGATCAAATTATTATTTGGGTGTTAAATTTATCTTCTATTTTACATTTCACGTGATACAAATAAAACTAACAAATTACTTCGGTGGTTTGGCATTACCTGCGGAGGTAAGCCAGTCGGAAAAAAGTTTTTCGCCCCCTCTCTAACTACCTCCCCTCTCCTGCCAGATATAGAGTAGTATTTTTAAAATTCTCTTCAATGATTTACGCACAGCTTGATCGTAGCATTAACGAAAAAATTCATTGTATTTACGAAATCTTCGTAAATAAATTCATTGATCGCAAAAAAATCAATATTAAATCAGAGAGATTTAAGTTAAATTTTGAAAAGTACAGTTTTATTTGTATAATTATATTATTTATATCATTATATTGTACAAGGTGGCGCAAGTAGTATCACCCTATTTAAATTTGCTCTAACTTTCTTAATAATGAAAAATTTGTTTTTTTGTTTTTTGAATGTTTATTAGAATAAAAAAAGATTTTTTTCCATCGTGGTCCAAAAATGATATCGGGCAAGTGTCCGCCATTTGCAGCGATGCAAAATTGTGCCCTTTTTAGGGCATTCTGCATAACATTCTCCAACATTTCCGGCTCCAGATCTGTGATTTCTTGTCGAATGTTGTCTTTTAGGGCTTGAAAAGTCTGGGGCTTATTCGCATAGACCCGGTCCCTCAAAAAACCCCACAGAAAAAAATCTGGTACCGTTAAATCGAGCGATCTTGCCGGCCAAGCGATGTCTCCAGATCGAGACAAAAACCACTGATGAATTATTGCGTAAATAAATCGACACAATTATACCGCGTTCGGTTGGCGTATATCGCTCCATTGTTCGGCACAATAAATTTCGCTTCTGTTTACTACAGAACTGTCAAAAAAAAATGACATAACCCGCCATCTGGAAAAATAAAAGCGTCTTCCAATAGGGTGACACTACTTGCGCCACCTTGTAGTATATTTTTGAATTATATACTAACCAGCGCCGCTTTTACGTTTTTAAATAGTTATTGCATAATAATGCGCATCATATACAAATATACGTAGAATGATTTTCGAGTTTCTAGATTTTAGAAAACCTTTCCAAAAATTTATTTCAAATTTAAACTTAAATTTTTGTAATTGTATATTTGAGGTAACACATCATTTTTAAAAATCATTATACTGCAAAATACGAAGTACCACCCACGAAAATATTTTAAAACAATAAATTGTGCAATACTGCAATGTTGGTACCGAACAAAAAAATTTAAATTAAATTTTCATTTGGCAAACTGAGTTTGCTAAAAAATACTTAAAAGTTGGAAATAATTCTTGGCACAAATTTTAATTTGATTTTTTATGACATAGACAGCGCATCAATGAAACATCTTAACTTATGTATTACACTTTGATTACTTCTTTAACCGACGGAAAATTTTTTCGCAAATCAAATCAAATTTAATTTGGAATGGTGTTTATAATTTAATGTGTAGGATAAATAAATTCTAAATTAATTAAGAAAAAGATTTATATTTTGTTTATAAAAGCAACAGCTAGCAAATATAGATAATGCTAAATAAATTAATATAACAAATTGTACACCATATTTGCTTTTGGATATCTGAATTATTGATGTATTTATGATGTACAAATTAATTTCATTCTTTCATTGTAAAGTATGTAAAGCATTCCCTTCGAGTTCTTCTTTATCAATCCAAAATAAATAAGAATTCTTTTCCTTTAGTATTTTATTTCTTAATTAATAATAATAGCGAAATTGAAATAATTATGTAAATTTTAACATTTATTGTATAATATTACCAAAAATAGCATTAATGATAATCTACTGATCTTGAAAGAAACCTAACAACGGAAGATTATTTGCAGAATTATGAAAATGAGTTGAATTTAAAGTGAGTATTATCGACGTTTTCCTATGATTTCCTTTTTTATAGTCAATGATTACAGAACAGTCTGCATTGTAAAAATTTAGAATGAGAAACAAATAGCATTCTGTTTTTAAAATCAATTAATTACCACTTAAAATTAAACTAATCTTAAATGTGCAATATAATTGAAAGATTATGGTGGTTATAAATATAAACAATTACAATTCAATGTCATGTAATATGAAAAGTTAACGGTTGTTATAGAACAAAAATGTGTTTTACGATCGGAATCTATGAGGAAATCTTCCGTGGTGCCAAATAAATAATTCTTAAAAACACTCATCCAAAAATTAATGGCATAACCAAAAGTAATTTTAGTGTTAACTGTAAAAATTATAATTTATATTTACATCAAAAATACATAAAAATCAAATCAATAAAGAGAAAGCACAAATTTTTTGAATATGATCCAAATCAAGTGTTTATGATCTTATAATATAATACGGTTTGTCTATTGAATTAATATCACAAGATAATTCAAGTTTAAATAGGTAACCTTTTTGCGTTTAAATAAAAAGGTAAGCACCTGTTGAAATGGAATTAATTGGATTGAACAATTACATTTTTTAAATAGTCCAGAGCACGTGTTCCGTGCTGATTGTCATTCATCAGCGGATGAAATTGATTATTTTTCTCACGACGAGAAAATTCATAAGATTTGTCTTCTTCTTCCTCTCAATAATTTTAAACTTTATTTTGTGGTTCTGTAAGCAAATAAATAATACTTTTCAGTGACGTGCTAACTTTGCTGAATTATTTTTAAAAAGGAGTACATTCTTAATAAAGGACATTTACAAAATAAAAACTTGTAAAAAAGCTGTTATTCTGATTTTATTTAGAATATTTGAAAATAATTTAAATTAAATAGTTGGAACAATGAACTATAAAAATTTATTGGAGGCTCGTCTTCAATAAATATCAATAAACATTTACGTAAATAATTGAAGATGCAATCAAGTTAAGTTCGACGAAACATGAGCGTCATAGCAATTGTCAATTATTATATCAAATCACATGCAGAGATAAATTAAATTCAACTCGTGAAATATTCCCGTAACAAGATAATTACTGGATTCGACCTACTACTTTACAATTGGCAATCATTCCAGTTAACGTTAACTAATAAAAATTATAACAATTTGTAAAAATAATAGTTATTTATGGTATAAGTGAATAAAGACATATTTCGTGTGGAATATTTGCATGTGAGACGTAGCCGAGTTTTTGGTTTTTGGTTAAGTAAAATCAGCCAATCTCTGTGGTTAATAAAAACAATAAACCAAATAGAGCTAGAGATATAGAAGAGTTTTAGAAACGAACACAATGCTACATCATAAGATTCCTTGCTATTCTGCTCATAGAAGCCTAAATGTATGTAGTGTAATTTTTGGGTATCCCCCCAAAATATATTAAATTTTAGAAAAACAGTTTTTTGAGAAAAACGACTTTCAATTTTTTCATAGAAATATTGCAATAGTTTTGGTATTTTGGAAATTTTTTGGATTTTTATATTTTTAAAAATTAACTGTAAAAAAATGAATATACAGCGAATTTTTAACAATAACATCATTATGTTATAATATAATTTCTTTAATCATTAAAATAATATTTATTGATTTGTGAAATTTTTTAATTACATAGCCCAGGTACAAAGTGTTTATTTTAAAAATCTTGTACTCTTAAAATTCAAATTACTGTAATAAGTTATTTGATAAATAACTACAAAATAGGTACCTATACCTACTACATAATTATACATCAGCAGGTACTTATCTTTTTAAATAAATAAAGAAATTTCTTTGCACAAATTTGAAGAACTCTCTTTCAATACTTTTTAGAACAAGAACTAATTTTATTTAAAATCACTTGACTTTCAAGAGGAAATGAGATTGACATGTATTTATTTATACTTTGTGTAATTTACCTCGGTGATTTTTATCCACAATCAAAGCTGCGGTCGCGAATTCCGCGTTATTTTATTACAATCAATTATTCTAAAAATGCAATAGTAGTGATAATTAAGGTGAAAGAGAATCGTATTACTAAATTAGAAAAGAATAGGTTCTTAGATTATTTTGATTTTCAATTTTGTGATATTTTATAATTTTGTAAATACTTACGTATTTTACTTTTACTAATTTTTAAATTTTTGAATTTGTTCATTTTCCCACCAGTAAGTTAAGGTGGCAATACGACGTGGGAAATGCAGCTTTTGCCGAGAATGGCCGCCATACACGGTTGATCCGTAGTTTTTGTGATTTTTTAATTGTGATTTTGAGTTCTACGATTTTGTATTTGGCTAATAAACTTATTATTTTTCGTAAGTTAATTTTTAATTTATTTAAAATTTGGATTTGTCCCAACATTTGGACTTGAGTTTGGGTATTATTGGACGAAATTAAACGTTTTTGATGAATAATAGTTTTAGGACAGTTGAACATTTAAAGATAAGGAGTTTAATTTATAAATTAAAATTAACTTAATGGTGAAGTTTGGGTATTAAAATTAGAGAAAAAAAAATATCACTTCAATATATTGAATTCAAGTTTGAATTTTTCCCCATTACACTTCATCATTATAATTTGTAATTTTGCAATTCCAAACAAACGAAAGTGAAACTTTCAAACCTACCGGTCGGAAAGTGACCACTTCCCAACCTAAGGAACCTACTTGATAAAAAAATGTTTAATGGAATTAAAGCAAGTTCAGTGTTTGTTATTAATTGGTCAATTACTAACTGATTATAAATAAAAAAGTATGCAAGCATAGTGTTGTGTAAGCTTTCAACTATTTTAGCGCACGGCTGTAATATAGCATTTTTTACCTAGATATGTAATATACTATTACACTATGAGTTGAAGATGACTAAAGTAGATTACCGAATGAATAGATAAATTTTCCGGTGTACAACGTTGCAATGATGGTTCAACGCTAGACGACTTGACAAGTATTTAATTTTCTAATAATACTTGTAAAACACCTTGCAATGCGCGAGAATATCTGAGTAAAAATGTCGACGCAGAATTAATTAAAAAAATATTTAATCTTTTAAAATAAAAATTTCTAATCGCTTTTTGACTTCTAATATATCCTGTATATATAAAACTATATATGTAATTTAATAAAAAAACCACCTGCATACTCCCTGACTCCGTGGTTAGGAGGGCAAATGCACCGTAGCCCCCCACCCCCTCGAAATGTAGAATAATTGTACGTTATGGCTTAAAATAGCTGGATAATAAAAAGTCGTCAAATCAAAAATATACCCAAAAAATATAAAAATACCCTCTCTCCTCAAAACCAAACCTGTTTACCGCACTAAATTATTGCATTTTAAAACTTTCTTAATTATCTATATAATATTCATTGATTTGAATATATAAAAAGTACAGTATGAACATGGTGGTTCCAAATGACTGCCTAATCAAAAATGAAGTTGGTGCTTTTTATTAATTGAACACTGCGGCGTAGCTAGGAAGGGCGGAGGGGGCGGTCCGCTCCGGGAGCCCTTATTATGGGCAGCATTTTTTCTAAAAATACACAGACAGATTTACACAAATGAAGGCAAGAAAAACTAATTTGTAGTGAAATAATTAAATAAAATATAACACAAATAAATTATTTCTCCTTTTATATTATTATTAAAATTTTTCATTATTTTAGTACTAAATAATTTGATTTTTACGTTTACTTGACTTTCGTCAAGTAGGGGGGGGGCGCCAAATTCAGGGATAAAGTCATTGTACCGAACCATTTCCGACTTTTATGATATTACACAATGATTTTTATAAAAATATTTCTTCACAAAATAAGGTAAAACATTTAAATTTAATACAAATCACGTTAATTATACTACCACAACGACATATATCAGATGACCTGACTGCTAACTAGTGACGTCAGAACACGTCACGTGACCAAAAGCTAAATATTTGCGTATTATTGATAATTTTAAAATTATTTTATTTTATTCAATTTTTAATTTGCTTTTAATTTTTTTTATTTCAAATAAATTAGTGTTCACTAAATTTGTTTAGCAAGCAAGTGTCAATACTTTCGGGAATGGGTCTTTTCGGCGCCGCCGGTTTGACGTAGCCAGTTAGACGCAACCGGTTCGGCGTAGCCAGTCCGGCGCATAGACAAATCGGCGCAGGGTAAATTCAAAGTTGCGCAGAAAACTAAAAATGTTCAAATATGAGCTTTGGAATGCTTCCTGCTCTGCGGGAATTCTCTGCGAAATTGTTATACTATTTTGATTCGTGTTTTTATTTTTATTTGTGTGATATAATAATAACGAGATATATTAATATCATAAGCGGAATTTTATTGACCCGGGGGTCTGGGGGTATGAAATACCCTGTAGCTAGTATACAGTGGCGGATCTATACCTTGCAGCTAGTAAAGAAAGATAAATCAGAGCCAATCTCCAACACAAAACAAATTTGTACTTCATAATTTATCTACAGTCAGTTGACAGTTCCAAATATTTCCATCCTTAATTTTTCGGAAACGTCTGCTTAAATTTCCCCTGACAATTTAAGGTTTTGTTGGTAGTTTAGTAAAATACATGTAAATACATGTACCACATCACTGTAATCTGGAGGCGGCATTTAAGGTAGAATAAGGATTTACATATTTTTATTTTATTATTTTTAAATATAAATTTTGTACTGTAATTTAAGGTAAATAATACCACAAGAAAGATGGTATTATTGAAGTAGCTAGGGGGGGGTTACCTAACTTTAAGTTAGGTAACGTAAAATTCTAAGCTAATCTAACGTTACCTGAAAATTTTTTAATTTTTTAAATATAAACTTTTAAATTTTAAATATACCTATATAATTTATTAGAAACTAAGATTGGTTCAGTGCAGTGTGGCAATTTTATAGCAAATATAAACTCTAAATAACTTTTAACAGAACGCGTTACTACCGTCAACTATTAGATTAGGATTAGACTGATCGATATTTTAATTTTTCTGTAAATATGCCGCACCTATCAACGATCGATTAACATGACTTGCTGAAAGTAAGTAAATTTTTAATCAGGGAAATTTTATTCAGGCTTGACCTTATCTAAATTGCTTCGGCATAAAAACACATAAAATGTAGGTAAGGAAATTTTGAAAAATACGGAAAATTACATAGGCTTGCCTGTGAGCTGTTAAGGGCTAGAGACTGAATATAAAAGAAGGTAGAAATAGTAATTAAAAATTATTATCCATAATGCAAGAGAGCAGCAACATTGTTCAACAGTAAGTCCCCTACGATAAAAAGTATATAGCAAAGGAAAAGGTTAAAAAGAGAAAACCGTCACTTTATTCTGGTCGGACCTACTGCACTACTCTGATATACAGTCCAACATCCATCTGCAAATCAATGAAAAACTACCCCACGTATATGATATTTTCTTAGTAAGGGAGCGTTCATAAACTACGTGCTTTGGCCAAGGGGGGGGGAGGGGTTAGGTAGAAAGCTACGCAGGGCTACGTGAGGGTACGGGGGGATTATAGTCAAGCTACGTAGTTTTCTTTATTTATTATGAAAGCAATTTTCAGAATATAAGCGACAACATAATATGGATATTTATTTCCGTATTTGGATTTCCGTATTAGTTTTGTTAACAGACAACATAACATGTCTTCTGGACTTTATAGGAAAAAAAACTACGTTCCATCTAGGGGGGGGGGGGGTAAGGTTATCAAGGTAAAAGCTACGTTAAGCTACATGATGGGAGGGAGGGGTTCTAAAGAGGTCAAAATCAAACTACGTGGTTTATGAACGCTCCCTAAGTCATCTTGGATTTACCTTTAGTTAACTAGAAATCCAACCAAACCGGATTGAAGTATATGCCTGTAACCCTCTTTTTTTATGATTTATTGTTGATGATGGTTGTCATTGCCGAAACGCCGAAAAAAAATAACTGTATTTTTATAAACTTGGTTCAAAACTTTACGATTACGATTTGCGATTACAAACGCTTTTGGCATTATAGCAAGCAAGGTTAATAAAAAATTTAGACTAACCAATAGATTACTGCAGCTAAAGCAGGAATGTAACACCTCTGGTGATTCGCCAAAAGCTCAAGGAAGAAATAATAATAACTTATTATTATTAACAACTTAAAAATTAAAAAGAAAACTTTTTTCCGAAAGGTGCAAGGTTCATTACTCAATCGGGGAATTAGAAAACCGAAAATCCCTTGAAGATATTATCCCAAGTCGAATGCGTTCATCTAAAATGCAAATTAGGCATAAATAGAATCAGTTCTTTGACTTCTTGGAGAAATAAATAAAAATCAAACGAGTTTTTCTAGAAACATTCCAAATAAAACACTACCACCACAAACACGTAAGCGCTAATTGAAAAAATTTTCGCAACAATCAAGCGCAAAAAGTTAAACGCGGGGCTATTTTTAAATTAGCTTAGTTTGAAATCTTAATAAGTTTCAATTGCATTTACTGTAATTTAAAAATTATTCAAATATTCAAAAATTTTAAACCGAAAGCAAACTTCAATGGAAAAAATGTGACTCTCAAAATTAATTAGTTACGTCACATTAAAATTATTAAAATTGCAGAAATAGTTACGAATAGATCAAACTATTATTGTTAACAAGAGAAAAAATTAAAAATTATACTAAGATAACAAGCAATATTTTTAGTATCAAAAAACATAACAATTGGTTATCTTTACAAGTGACCTAGGTTAACAATAACAGCGATTAAAATTTTCAAAACCTTACATCGCAAATTGGATTAAAACGAACCTGGGATGGATTGAACTTTTGGACGATGTTAAAGACGTTTTGATGAAATTCGATTTAAATTAAAGACACGAAATTGTTACATGAGAAACCATCCGAACTTGTCCCCTGTAGACACAACACTCATTTAACAAGGACAAGTCAAGGTCGGCTAACTGTTCGCGGCGCCTCTTACGATTACATCTTATAAGATTTTAAATTACTAATCAATTTTCATTGTTATCAATCTCAAAATTTTCCATTTGGCTACTTGCATGATATAATTGATTTTCTATATTTTTTGAATACAAAAACTCTCAACGATGCTTTTAGAAAATGAGGTTTCGCATGCGCACCAGGTAGCGTCGCGACGCACAGCTGAAAAGCATGCGTCTTCACAACAACATATGACTTACTATTTTCATTAAAAAATGTAATTTGTAAATAAAAAATGGTAAAATTACGTTTACGACATCGGTTTATTTGGTGGTTGATAATACTATTGTTGATAATTCAAATCGGAATTTTGTACAAATGGAAGTGGTTTTGTATCAATTTTGACTCGAAACGTCACGTTAGTAAGATGGTAAGAAGACAACATTTATAAAATTTCATTACGATTAATATTTGATCAGGCAAAGCAGTTTAAAAGTTGTAATAATAAATTAGAATCATCAATTAATAGCAATATCAATGTTATTTAGTATTAAGGCAGTGTTTCTCAAAATGTTTTCATTGTGCCTCTCTGACAAGATCTTTCCACTTGGCTAATTTAATTTTTGATTTTAGTGCAACTTGTACAGAAATGGAATCTCAGACGGCACCCTTTGTGCCCAAATGTGTGAAGAATCCATTCCGGTTTCTTGTCAAACTTACCACACAACAAAAGAAATTGTTTTTAACGCCTTTTTAAGTAACAAAAATATGATTTTCAAATCGGCCGCATCCAGTATTCCAACTTTGCATTGGTACGAAAACGGATTGCTCAAGTACCCCACCGAAAGGGAATTTCTTTCGACAATACGTGCAGTAACAAAAAATATGTTAAATTACAGCCTATCAAGTGATATTATAAGCAATTTAGCTCATTTAAGGTCAAACAATGAAATGCTGACACCCCACGAACGCCAAGTAGAGATGGACAACATTTGGATTCTCATTCAGGACAACGAATATTTGTTATCAAACGCATACAAAGACAGAGGGTGTTTTCCACAAATGTTAGGTACATGTGGAGTTTATTTTGCTTTAGAGTACGTTCAACCCATTCCAGAACTACATTCCATACTTTTTGATTCCGACAACAAAGAAAATTGGTACGCAAACGTAAAATATTCCATTTCAATTCTGGAATTGCTGGAAGAACTGGAAAATAATTTCAACGAACCGCTTTACATGTGTGATATAAAATTACAGGATCTTGGCATAACAGATCTAGAAAATGGTCGAGTGAAAATTTTGGATTTGGATAACGTGTATCCAAAATCCATTATAAATAAATTTATATTAAGTATTGACAAGTGTGAACGTGATGAAGACTGTAGATTTTATGACTGTCGTAGTAAATGTAACAAACAATTGAATAAATGTGATAACACGGTTACCAATAATAATTTACAAATCGTGTGCGAAAAACTCTTTTTGGGTTGGAAAATTCCTAACACTTTGCTGATTCCCGGATTGCTGCTATCGCAATTTGCACCTTTAGAATTAATGATCACGCTTAGACAATGTGCGAATCCCGACAATGAAAATGGAGTTGCAACAGCTTCGGCCAGTGATGATATAAGGAAGCAATTGTATAATATTTTATTGGATATTGATTATATTCTGTAATGCTTTCGTAAGCAAATTTAATTTTTTAAGTTCGATAAATTTGTGATATAATTTTTAAGCTAATAAAAATTCTCGATATGAGTGCTGAAAACTTAAATTAAGAGCTGAATTTGTATTACCGCACAGAGAGAAATATGTATTACTAATGCATACAATTGTGCAGAAATATTACACAATTGTGCAAAAATATTACACAACTGTGTACTTTTTCTGTACAATTGTGTAGATTATTAACACATTAATTGCTCTCTGTGTAAAATGCGAGAAAACACACAAAAAAAGTATGGATGTAAAATTGCATAATAGTTTTAGTTATATTACATAGATTTTACAACAGATAACTCACTATCGACAGCGTACGCCTAATGAAAAAAATTAAAAATATATTTGAAATCAATCATTCATTAAAAGTAAAGAGACTTGTTTAAATGGGCTGTCTATAATAAGTTATCTGTTAATAAGTCCATATTAAGTTACTAGTGTAAGTTTTACTACAGGTTTTGTAAATTTACACGCCTTATTATTTATAATTTCTTACTTATTTGATGAACCATATTCGGTATCGCACTTATGTTATCATAACCAGATGTTAAATGGTTTTTCGCTCAAATGAATTTTAAACTTAATGTGTACAATCTTCTGGGTTTATCCCAGCAGAGTTGATCTAAAGTGACAATCACACCAGCACAAAATGAGAATTACTTTTTAAACCAAAAAATTCAAAATCAAATAATATGTAAATGCTATTACACTATTACACAGTTAGACTGTGTCACTCATTAGACATTTTTGTTTAAATATACATTTTTCTAATTTGTCGCACCATTTTTGAAGGCAAAAAATTTTTTTCGGTTACTGTATCTCGAAAACGGTGCGAGGAAATTGAAAAATGTATAAGGGAATGAAATTTTGAACAAAAAATGTCTGAATTGCTCTAAAAACAATTTATATACGTATTGTTACTTGTTAATTGTATTTATATACAATTTATATAAGTCCTCGTAGGTAAAATTTACATTGCTAACATTAGGAGCGTCCGAATAATTTTGTGAGTATCTGTATGTCATTTTTTAATAGATTTTTATGGGCACAGTTAAAAATTCCTAAATAACACTCAATATCTACTTGATATCCAGCTCTTGTCCAGATAATGTATGTATATCCAGGACTTCATCTGGATATCTATTAGATATACGTTGAATAACATCTACACCGGACGTCCACTAGATTTCCACTGTATTTAGCAATCTAACATAGATATCCTTTGGATACAGGATTATCTGGTTTGTGACACCTGGACCGTCCACTAGATATCTACTGAACTGTATTTACCAGTCTAACTTAGATATCCCCCTGGATATCAGATTACCTTGGCAATACATCCAGTGGATATCCAGAAGATGAGTTTGTGTTGTCTGGGTTATGTTAAATAGTATTTTAAATCTATCTTTCGATTTATCAAATAGTTTTGATTTTGTGCAGTTGTAGTTGTCATTTTAATTGAACTCTAAGCTGTGGTTTGTTAAAAGCGGTAGCAGCAGAGCAGTGACGGCTGCCGTCGGCGACAAGTGCTATACCTAATGGGTGATGCTACGTTTTAATTATTGATACATATATCGCATACGAGCAGGTACCCAAGGTTCTGCGGTGCTGCTAGTGCAGTTGCTTGCTCACCACAGCTTTTTACAGGTAGAACAACAAAGAGATGAAGAAACACTCTTAAATTTGGGAAAAATGTCTTTTAATATGGTGATAGTATGTGAATCTTTAGCAACCTACAGTCTCTGCTTCTAATTTCCTTGGTCCAAGGTGAACTGTAACACTGATCCACAACATACCTTCGTCATAGTTTTCTAAATTATAAGACTAAATCACAGAAATATATACCTACCAAGTTTGAAGTGGGCTAACTTTACTACATATCATTAAAATATATAAAATGAATAATGATATAAAGTTATTTAATTTTCATATTTTATTGATAAATATTCATTCAAACTTACGATCCCTAGGGTATAATATTTACGTACGCTCTACGTCAAGGGTGTCAAACTCAAAGGCTAACTTGGGCCAAGAAAACAAGGTTTAACTAAAAGTGCAACAAAAAATTCAGTATTTATACTCAACAGAGTTTTTCGTTGCTGCAACAAGTTTTCTGCTGCCATAACAAAGCTTTTTCTATGCAGAATAAGAAAATTTGTTAAATCAACTAATCTTTTTTACTGAATAGAAAACAACTTTGTTATGGCAGCAGAAAATTTATTGCACCAACAAAAAATTTGTTATAACAGCAAAAAAACTCAGTTGAGGCTATAACTACTAATAGCTCTAAAATAGAAAACAAAATCATTTTTCTCGGTGTATCTTTCCTATTTCGGGAGAAATTTTGTTCGTAGTGATTACTTTTGAAACTGACCGAAGGTGTCAGGAGTCAAAATTTTACTCCAAATATTTGTAAAATTCAGGCATACTCACTTCAATGAATTTTGCCTTCAAATTTGAGTCGTACTGAATCTCGATCACCTCCATTTGCATAAAGAAGAGTATATTTATTGAGAAAATCGAAGAAAACAAAACAAAATTTGTCTTCCAAAGAATTAAAATCATTAAATTTTGTTTCAAATTCAGTTCTGATATTTACAATTTTTTCAGAGTATTTTTGATACGATGCAGATCATCTAAACTTGATTTGCTCATGTTGCATGTCGGGACGTGCGTTAAAACTTCATTTTTCAGCTGCTTTTCCCAAAGAACTAGCTTACATTTGAATGCTTTAATTAAGTTAAACATGCGACTTATGTCACAATGCGAATTATGTATGTATGAATACATACAGTAGCGGCCATGGAAATTGCATTGGGAATTATTCCCGAATTAAAAAAATAAATTTCTATATTCTTAATAATAAAGAATAGAAAATAGAATAAAAATAGATAAAAAAAAGTTAAATTTTTGGTTTGAAACTCATAAACTCAAAAATACATTTTCTTTTTTGAACTCAATCACAAAGCTATACCTATAGGTTTTTCAAACCGGGGAGTCTGGGGGGTATGGAATACCTCACAGCACATTAGTGATTGTGTTCAAAAAAAGAACATATGTTATTGAAGTTCAAATCAGAAATCTTAGTTTTCTAGAAATTAGATTTGTGATTGGAAACTTACAAGTTATAAGTAAATCTCTGGTGTACTAGAGAAATTGTTATTTTAATTCGGAAATATTCAGCGGTGCAATTTCCATAACTGCTGCTACTGTATGTAGGCGAACGGATTAATTAACTGCGTTATAAAGCTTATATTTTTCAATGACCCACTGCAATAAGTTTTATTCTGCGTCAATTTGTTATTTTTTATTTATATATTATTGTGTGCCGATATATAGGCGGGGCCGCAAAAATGTTCATTGCGGGCCGCATGCGTGGCCGTGGGCCGCGAGTTTGACACCCCTGCTCTACGTACATGAACCATTAAGACACCACGGACGAACTTGGATGTGTGTTCTATTTCTTTTTATCTGTTACGCTTTTTAACTTAAGGTAACGTATGGCCGTTATATTACTTTCCCCTTTTCCCCTTTTTGCAGAACCAGATGCACATCTCAGCGTAGTTGTTGATGTTGTTTTCGTATCTGGTGTGTCTATTAATGAGTCACGAAGATGCGAGTGAACAAGCCAAATGTTCCTGATGTCTGAATTTGATTCGAGACGTTTCTTGTGTTCATCAAGTCGGGTCACTAATTTATTATTTATTATTGCTAAGATTGACGAGTTTGGATTCATGAACCGCTGAAGCACAAAGAGAAACTTAGATACGTATTCTAATTTGTCTTATCTAAAAAGTTACAATTCTTTTGACACTACAATGTTTATTTTGTTTCGAAATAAACAAAAAACGTATTGTTGATAAAAAAAATTGAATTTAAGGTCTAAATGTTTGTTTACTCTCAAAATTACAAAAACGCAAATTGAAAAAGTTTTGACTTGAATGTAACTTTTTTTGCCTTCTATTGGAACTATTGGAAGAGATCCTGACTTGCAAGTAGAAAACATGCAGGTTTTTTTTAGGTAAATAACGTAAAATTAACGTAAACGTTAAAGACGTTTTAAGTAAGTGGTATATTATTAGGAGAAAAAGTAAAACTTCTTAGAGCGAGAGTGTAGAGTTGATGGACAAGCAAAGAGAAGTTGATTTAACATTTATAGAAGAACCCCAAAAAATATTTTTACTCCGAATAGAACATGCCAGACGGGAGACACTAAAAGTAAAGGAAAAAAGTAACAGGCGGCAGTAAAGTAAAACAATTGATTTAAAAAACAAGTTAATCGTTAAGTTTGACAATTGAATGAAATCAAGTCAAGGGTTTTTGACATTGTCCTTGCCTTTTCATTACCTACGTTTTTTGTAAATAAATTTAAAAATGAGGCCGTTGGCGCTGATAGGAATGGCTCAGTAAGTAAATTATTGCCAGACCAGGCCTGTTTATTTGTTTGTTGTTTATTTATTGTCAATAATTTATTATTATTATCAATGTATATTTGTTATTTTTATTTATTTTGTTTACTGTTATCCTATCGTTTAAAAATTGCTTTTAAAATGTTTATGTGCAGGTACTTAAACAATAAATATACTGCATATTGTTTATCATTTTTACATTTAAACATGAGTTTACAATTATTGACCTACTTTCTTTTCATTTGTAATAGATCACACCATCACGCGGATGGGTAAACAGCGGGGGATTTATGGTGTACACTTATGAGGATGTGATATACGGAGGATGTACGAGGATGTATGTGTACCTACACCAAAAAGGTAAGCTGTTACCCTCTCAGATCACGCTTTGATACGTACTTACTATTAACCAACTTTCTCTAATTTAAGGTAATTACATTTGAAAAACATGTTACTTCCTTAAAAATTGTAAGGTTACTTACTTTAATAAAATTAAATATTCGCCGAAACATGTAATTGAAAGCGCAGCCCTCTTTTTAACAAATAACTTACAGTTGATTCCATTTTGAAGAATCGACTACTCGCCACTAAAAGTCCCATTTGTTACCTCGTAAAACAATATACTATTTTTATTGAAAGTTAGTTTTTTGGTTTAGAGAATAACAACCTTCAAATTTTATACGAATGGAGAATCACTAAGAAAATTTTGTGTACAAGTAAAGGTAAATCTTAGGAAATCCGGGAAACTCTCTCCAAGAATTGAAAGAATATTCAAAGAATTTTCTGTTAGCACGACGTGCTGCCTACCCCGTAGGGTTAAGTGACTTGATTGTCAATGCTTGATTGTGTACCATGCATGTAATACCTGTACGATAGGCAACTTGTTATACTTAAAAAATTTAAATGTCCAAACATGTTTACCGATTTAAAAGTCTTGTTGAAATATTAACCTATGATTTTATCAAAAGTTTAAGATACGAAATGCCTATATACCTACCATGGTTTCGTTGGTATAAATTTAACTTAAAAGAAAATCTTCCACGAAAATAACCAAGTTCAATAAAAATACTGAATGTAAGTCAAATTTTTTAATCCAAAATAATTTAAGAATTAACAACAATTTAATTATCAATTTAGCGTTGATTTAATTTCTAAACCGCTAAAATTTTTAAAAAAATTAATTTTCCACTCACCGAGTCAAAATTAAAAAAAGACATTACCGTTCTGCGTTGTCAACCCGATGACAAATTAAAAAATTAATGGTGGCTAAAAATAACTGAATTTTTATAAGACATAATAATGTCCACTGATTTATTTATAATTTTTGGTGAATTATTTAAAAGATTTTTGGGGATTTAATTGTTGCAAAGTTGCGTGGCAAGGTTGTCGAATGCGAATTTATGTAGGTAACGTCAGGCCGGTTTTGGTTGGTGGTTGATGATCGTGTTAGTTATTGACTTGCTCTCATTATTAATTTTGGTTTTGTGTTAATTTTTTAAATCAAACAAAAGCTCGTCGTGGTGACACTTTTGACATTTGAGTTTTTAATATTCTTTGTGATCGATTGTTAATTTTATGCTTCCCAAATGAGTTCTAAATCCGACGTAAATAGACGAGTGTTGGCAATACAAGCAAAAAAGAAGAGGCATAAGGCTGGCAAGAAGAAGGGTAAGATCGAAGATAAAAATTGTCAAGGGGGTGGTAATCAAAATAACACGCGTCTGGAACCGTCACATAGTTCAAGTAACGAGACAATCGAGGACGCGGGCGACGCTTATTCCAGCGAGGAGGAGGAACAAGAAGATAGTGCGGATTATCGCAAGGGCGGTTATCATCCCGTTAAAATAGGTGATCTATTTCTTGGTAGATATCATGTAACTAGAAAATTAGGCTGGGGTCACTTCTCCACAGTTTGGTTGTGTTGGGATTTGGAGGATAAAAGATTCGTGGCCCTTAAAGTTGTCAAGTCCGCCCAGCATTTCACCGAAACCGCGTTGGATGAAATTAAAATTTTAAAGTCGGTGCGCGACTCTGATCCTGAAGATCCTAAACGTAATAAAACTGTGCAGTTATTAAATGACTTTAAGATCAGCGGTGTTAACGGCGTTCACGTGTGTATGGTTTTCGAAGTTTTGGGCCACAATTTACTCAAACTAATAATTAAGTCGACTTATCGAGGAATACCGTTATGTAATGTGCGTACCATCATGCGGCAAGTGCTCGAAGGTTTGGACTATTTGCATTCCAAGTGTCGTATTATTCATACCGACATTAAGCCTGAAAATGTTCTCATCTGTGTCAGTGAGGATTACATAAAGAAGCTGGCCTGCGAAGCTGTCGAACTACATCAACTCGGCATTAAACTACCCACGTCTTTGATTAGCACCGCTCCACCGCAAGACATCAACTCCACCAACAAAATGAGCAAGAACAAGAAGAAAAAGTTGAAGAAGAAAGCAAAACGTTACAACGAATTGCTTAGAAAACAGATGGAACAAATTGTCGAAATCGAGGAACAAAAGAAGATTAAAGAGAACGGCAGTGTCAATGGAGTGGTGGAAACTAACGGCAACAGTCCCAGTTCGGAAAATGGTGACGAGGAGAAATTAGTCAATGGTTGTGTGGACGATTTGGCAGGAGGCGAAGCGGTCGAAAGTCAGGAAAACGAAAACGAATCGACGTCGCCGATCGAAGGAGCAGGTGAAGCCATAACTCCGATGTCCGAAGACGATACTAATTCGCTTACCAACAAGAATAATAAAACTAAGGAGCCCGAGAGCGATCCTGCGTTCGTGGTGTGCGAATTTGAAGTCAAAATCGCCGATCTAGGTAACGCATGTTGGATAGATAAGCATTTTACTGAAGATATTCAAACGCGTCAATATCGGTCGCTGGAGGTTTTATTAGGCGCTGGCTACAGTGCGTCCGCCGATATTTGGAGCACGGCCTGTATGGCGTTTGAATTGGCGACAGGTGATTATTTATTTGAGCCACATTCGGGTGAAGAGTACACTCGCGATGAGGATCATTTGGCTCACATAATCGAGCTATTGGGTGATATTCCTAGAAGAATAATTTCGTCGGGTAAGAATTCGAAGCAATTTTTTAATAAAAAGAACGAACTTCGTCACATTACGGGGTTGAAACCCTGGGGTTTGGAGGCGGTATTAATGGAAAAGTACGAGTGGCCACGTGCGGATGCGGAAGAGTTTGCTAGTTTTCTGAAACCGATGCTTAATTTTGATCCCGATCTGAGGGCTACGGCTGCCGATTGTCTACAACATCCGTGGCTCAATAATTAAATAATTGTTTGTCTCTCTCTCTTATGTCTTTTTTCTATTTATTAAATTATTGCCCCCCCTAAAGCACCCCACAATGGCATCTACTCGAATTTGACTTGAAATCGATCTGATTTTTAAAGAAAATGTAATTTTAGATGATTGTAATCCAAACCGGTTTTACAGGGCCTTTTGTTATTGTAATCCATGTATATATAGCGTAAATAGAAAAATTGTGATGTATGTGTTTATATTATATTAAAATATAGGCAATATTGTGCCGCACTCCTTGGCCATAATAAATTAATTACCTATCGCATTTGTTTTGCAAAATTAATTGGCTAGGATTTTTAATGTTAACTTGAAATATGTAAAAATGCCCAGGAGTGCCTGTAGATTAAATATCTACCAGTGTTTTAGACAAGTAGCAGCTATTCAGTTTGAATCAAATAGTTTTAATGCACACCAATATTTGTATTATTATAACAAATTGGAAACATAATGAGATGAATCAATCACCGATGTTTAAAATACATTTTACGGAGATGCCTATTTTTATTTACATTATTTTATTGTTAATTTTTACCATTAAATAAATTAGTTTTACAAGTTACTCCTTGTATACTTTTATTTATTTATTTTTGTAAAACACCTTTTTAAGAACATTGTTGTAAGTTGTCACCAAGTTTTTATGGAAAATTTCAACCGACCTCCGTGACGATTTCCGTACACTAAAGTGCTAGTGATAAGAAAAACTTGTAGTATTCACCACGACATGGATTAATAAAATAAACCATGAAATTTATAAATGTTTTATTTCGCTTGTAAAAATCGAGAGCTCTCTTCGATACAAAAAATCCTACTTAAATTAAATTTTGGTTGGATAGGAATGGATAAAACAGAATTACAGTGGGGTACTTCTACTCGCCAATAGACCATGGTGGAATTGTACCTACTTTTTATTGTATTTTTAATTATTAATAAAAATGGAGCTAACCCTGTTTTTCCTGATGAAGCTCTGCAATTACACAGAAACAGTTTGTCAATTTTTTTTAAAGTAACTTAATCTACAAGTCAAAATTCACCCAGGAGGTGAATTCGTTTAGCTGATCCTGGATTAAAGAAGATATCTAAAAAGCGTTTGATCACGAAAGGCCATGTAGGTTAGTAAACATAAAAGATACTTGTATAGAACAAACTGGTGAGAATTACCTAAGTAAATAAAGAAATTTAATTTGTGTTGTACTATGATTTTTATTTACCTGAAGATATTTCCAAAATTTTAGTCATCAGTAATTTGGTACTGGAAGGTTTTTTAAGCGCTATAGCAACTGTTTCTGAGAAAATAAGGTTTAAAAGTTTCCAATAGAATACTTCAGCTAGCTTATGCAACAGAAATTCTAAGGTCTTCTAGCTCAGTTGGTACAGCACAAGAGGATTGGAAGGTCCAGGTTCGATTATAGTTTTTTTTCAGTAAGGGTGAAGAAAGGAGCAAAAATATTAATATTTTTTAACTTTTTTTTTTATTTTAATATTTACACAATATAACTACTTTAATTACTTTATTTTATATTTATTTTAATAATTTTATACATAAATTATTATAATTATAAATTAATTGATATAATTAAAATGTAAATTAATTATAGATACATATTATAAGTAAAAATTAAATATACAAATTATTTATGCGTATAATATTAATTGTAAATTTTTAAAAAATATGCAGGCTAAATCTGAAAAACTAAAATACCATTGCTGAAAGCTTATGTTATAAAAAGATTCGTTTTATTGTTCATTAATTTAACCTGCATATTTTTTAAAAACTTAAAATTAATATTACTGCACTGCTTATAAATAATTTATATATTTAAATCACTTCATTTAGAGTCTGATTTTCAAATTTATCTGTTTAGCTCTTTTCGTTGCATTAGAAAAAATGCCGTGTTATCAAACCATTGGACCTTCCAATCCACTTGTGGATTCTGTAAAAATTCAGCTAGAAGACGTTTGGATTTCTGTTGCATAAACTAGCTTAAGTATTGCGATCAAACTTTTAAACGATATTTTCTCATGAGCGGTTGCTTACAGCACTGTAAAATAACAGTCATAGAATTGCACTAAAAAGTTTCTCCTCGTCAGTCTTAAGTAAACTAGGAGTAAGTCATAATAAGCAAGGTTATTTATACCAACTGACCCTTAAAGGTTACCTCACCAATTAGATTCCTGAAATTCAAATTTTTTATTTTAAAATTTCGTCTTTTTTATATTGCGCCGTTGATTTTTTCAGTCACTTAAAAAAATCATATTTTTGCACTTACCCAAGTCAAGTAGTCACTTGAGACTTTATTGCTTGAAGAGAGTAAAGTATAAAACGATTCTTTTACCCCACAAATCAGAAGAAGAAAAGTAACTTCTTGTGACGGGGTCGAAAAAAACGGGATTATTTCAACAATTTAAGTTTAATCTATAAATATTATACTTAAATTTATCATTTGGAGTAAAAAAATTGGCTTTCCAAAGTGCGAAAACTAGCGTATACACCTTGGGAATAAAATGACGTTTGACTTTATGCAATTTTTACTAAAAAAATATAAAAATGCGTTTAATTATTTACCGTTTAAATTACGAATATTTTTGAACATGGTAAAAACAGGAGAAAAAAATATAATCGAAAGGTAAACTTCCATAGGATAATAAATTTTCTAACTTCCCTGTTGTCTAGGCAAATATAAAACGTGAAATAAGATCAATTAACAGACCTTGAAGTAAAAATCATATTACTAACTTACCTGATCGTAGTGAAAAAAATAATTTCTTTCACATTATGAAATCATTCTAAATAAAATTCAAAAATACACTTTCCTCAATTAAAATTTATTATTTATAATGGACTAGTTTCGACTAATCAGTCTTTATCAACATATTCCTATAAAAATTATAATTAAATTAAATTAAAATTAAAACTACCCTGACATCTTACCGTCAAATAAAATATTACACTCTATACAGAATAATTCAAATAAAATAAAAACAATAAAACCGAGATAGTGATTTTTAAAAAATTTCAAAGATAGGTGTGAAATTTAAATATTCTTGATCGTTTAAACTGACGTAATTTGGTTCTTTTTGTAATTTCCGAATTTCGAGAAATTTTAGCAAATCTAACTTTTTACCTTTTCTTTCGTTATGTAGTATGCTTATGTTACTTTCATTTATATGATGGCTTGTTTCTAATAAATGTTGGGAAATTTCACACCTATCTTTGAAATTTTTTAAAAATCACTATCTCGGTTTTATTGTTTTTATTTTATTTGAATTATTCTGTATAGAGTGTAATATTTTATTTGACGGTAAGATGTCAGGGTAGTTTTAATTTTAATTTAATTTAATTATAATTTTTATAGGAATATGTTGATAAAGACTGATTAGTCGAAACTAGTCCATTATAAATAATAAATTTTAATTGAGGAAAGTGTATTTTTGAATTTGAATATATCCTCAATGGGTCGAAATATTATCATTCTAAATAGACTGATGTGGTGCCTTCCTCAAAGTAGGGCCTGTGCCTGCCTGCTTGAAATACCTATTTATATCTGTTTGGGCCAAAATCTCACCCCAAATAATATTATGGTGAAAAAACAAAAAGTTTTTCATTGTTAGCAATGTTATAAGAATATGGTGACTTACCAGATTATTCTCCTCTTCCTTCGGATAGAAAATACCATAAGATGAAGGGAAAACATAACAATAAAATTGTTACTGGTAAGCAGTATGTATAATTATGTTATAGTAGCGAAATGTTCCAATAATTATTCAGCTGGTATGGGTGGGTTGGTTAGTCACGAAAAACATATGAAATACCGGGAAAAAAAATTGGATCACAACAAATTGATCGGTAATTCAATGTAACTTATGGTTATTAAATCCCTTGTATTTGATAAGTGCGCATCAGGAAACGGAATATATCAACATTTTGATATTTAATTTTTCAAAAATATACTGAATTTTTAACGGATTTTTTGATAAAAAAATTTTGTGTAAGAGCCGTATGATACACGCCAAGTTTTCCCTATAAAATTGTCTTCAATTTGAGTCCGCGCAGATCAGGGGGAAGTTTATAAATTGTGGACAATATTTTAAGGCAAGTTCTAAAATATTGCTCACAACTTTTAACTCTTCATTAAACCTGCGCATTAGCTGTAAACCGTTTTTAACCACTACTTGCCTACAAACTTTGGGTCTTATAATCTCCAAAATTTGAAAATAATATTGTCGAAAAGTTTAGTGCCTGTCAAACACAACTTGTACTACAACTACTAAAAATTGATAACAATTTTCTGCACTAAAGCTGCGCACGAAAATTGTTGACAATTTAATGTGCAAACTTGCTGTGTATCATACGGCTCTAAAACCCGATTCCGAACTTTTAAAAAGCTTGTGATTTCAAACAATGTTATATAAATAGCTATTACCGTGTTAAGTACATCTAAAGAGTCCTTGCAAGTTGTTTTGTTTTTGTATGTTCATTGTTTTGTTTCTATGCAAATTAAAAAAATAATTGTTTTTAGACAATAAATTATTGTTTAAATCAACCAAACGATAAATTTCCCGAATTCCTATGTAAATAAATGGTTAAAGTAATTAATTTAAATTATTTATACAAATTTATAACTGTGAATTGGTGGTAAAAGGGCCAATATTTTATTGGTACGCATTATTTTAATTTATATTTTGTAATGTTGTGATGCACAAGTAATTTGCGTATAGTTTATCTGGGCGTCTAAAGAGAGCTTTAGGCATAATTTAAAACTTTTATCAGTTAATATAAATATTATTATTATTATATAATATTGCTTAAAAATTAATTTGCATTAGAAAAAGCTTTATATTATTTATTCATTTATTTGTCATAAACAGCACTGCATGAGATCCCTTGAGAATTCTAAACGTGTAGCAAGAAGGGGGTGTTGACGCCGGGAACAGAAATTGCCCCTCTGACGTCTGGTGTCTGGAGACCAAGATATTTATATACCTATTTTATATATTACAAAATAAAAATCTAGGTACACACAAATGCAAAAATTTGTATTTTATTTTCACATGACAATATTTTGTAATAAAAAAACAACAATAAAACAGGTAGTACCAAGTTGTAAAGCCGGCAAATCTTTAAAAGAGGTTAAACCATATTGCGCATAATAACCTTCATAAATATTTATTTAACATTTTTTAATCTACGTAATATTTATTACAGATATTAACTTGAAGATAAAAAATTTCCATTTTTAGCATTGCAATTAAGTACAGAGTACAGCGAAGAAAAAACATTGCACCAATAAACAAAATTCATTGTATTTATGAATTTTGTTTAACTGCGGAAAAAATTAAGAATGTTTTATAACTGTGATGTAACTTCTTTGTTCGGTGTTAACCAGAAGAAATTTTACTTTTCTTTACGTTTTTACTTTTTCCATAAATAGTATATTGTCTTATTCGGATTAAAAGTGAAACTTTGTTTCTTTGAGCAAAAGAGTTGCCTAGCAACGTTCGTATTTTTATATTTCTTATTTAATTTTAGATGATGCTATTAAAACGCACTGCTTTTAATGCGATTGGAAAAAAAAATTGTTTTAAAATTTTGTTCCATTATTGTTTCAGCTGACAACTCGGCCATTAACGTCAATGGCCGGACAATGACGTTAATGCCCTGATTAACTGGACATTGGCTTTAACGTCCGGCCAATAACGTCACTGACCGTGCATTTTGGGCGATGTTAACATTTAAAATTTCATATGTGGTTTTTACATCATTGTTCGGGCAATGACGTCAATGCCCAATACAGAGTGGGCGATGATGAAACTATACTCTTTTCTAAATGTGCTTGTTACGCCAGCAAAGGAATTTGAAATTCGAAATCCCATGGATCACTATCATGCCAGAATATAAATGATTAATTTAAAAAATTTAATTTGATTATTTTTTAAATTTTTGTTAATTTATATTATTTTTGTTAATAAATGATTATAATACATTAGAATACAATGCATGCAACACACGTAAATGTCACTTGCCAGTAAGTTGACTGTCTAATTCAAATCGCCAATTTACTGTTCCTTATAGTATCTATACTATAAATCATCATTGTTCAATCCTTTTTGGTCAATAACGTCATTGACCGGCCAAAGACGTAAATATTACAATCAGATGAAAATATTTACATCATTGCCCACCGCTAACTGGCAATCACGTCAATGGCCGGCCAATGACGTTAATGGCCAACATAAATGGGCATTGATTGACGTCATTGTCCGGCCATTGACGTCAACGCCCGATTTACATCATTAACCGAAACATATATAAATACAAATAATTGAGGTACTTCTTCGCAAATTATATATTTTTTAAATATTTAATAAATTATTCGACATGTTTTACATGGTTTTCATGCATCTTCAAGAATTCAATTTTTTAAAAAATTAAGTTTGTTTTTTTTTTCATTTTTAATTTTTGAATATATTTTTATATTTTTTAAAAAATTGAGTTCTTGATGCGAATAATTTATTAAGTATTTAAAAAAATATATAATTTGCGAAAAAGTACCTCAATAATTTATTATTTATATTTAATTATTAAAATAATTTAGAAAAATTATTAAATAATTGCTTTGAAAACTGTTAACATTCTTTATAAACAATGAAACAATGACATCATTCGGCAATTTTAATGTTATTCGATAACGGTGAAGCTTTCGACCAAATATTAGGAAGTCGATTTTGAAAGAAATAAAATTTGAAATAAGAAAAAGTTTTAATTTTTTGTTCTGGCGCAAATAGTTACTAAAAAATTAAACTTTTAAGAATGACGTATCTTCGTAACAAAAATTTAATTTTTAAATTTTCAATTGACAAATTTTACCATCGAAGTTATTTGAGTATGGAATTTAAGTTCAAGTTAAGTAGTTAAAACTGATTTAGAAAATGTTCTGCTTTGAATATAATATTATGCAGCAGACTTTTATAGTAAATTTAATTGCCCACAAAATTTGTTATTATTGCAAATTATTGATGTTTCTTACCATTATCGCAGCGTTTTAACTCAAAGGTTGCGTCGAAATTTTTTTTCCAGTTTTATTTTGCACATTTAAATGTGCACAATGCACAAGAAAATGTTCTGCTTTGAATATAATATTATGCAGCAGACTTTTATAGTAAATTTAATTGCCCACAAAATTTGTTATTATTGCAAATTATTGATGTTTCTTACCATTATCGCAGCGTTTTAACTCAAAGGTCGCGACGAAAATTTTTTTCCAGTTTTATTTTGCACATTTCAATGTAGCGTTTGTTTTTATTTCTTTTGAAATCATGCTTATTTACTTCCTTATAAAAAAGGAAGTTTTGTCTTTCAAAATTAATAGTTCCGGTTTGAAATTATTTTAATTTTTTAAAACAAATTTGGCTGACCAAATTTCAGCACACATATAATTTAATTTGTTAAAAATGAAATATTGCAATATTAGAAGAATGAAACTAATTAATAAGACGCCTTTCACAGTGTTATTAGCTCTTGTCTAGCATTGTAATTAATCAAGTGCTAATTAAGGACACAAATTAATAGTACTTTATTTGGTTCGACGGCAAGGAAGTTTCGGACGAGGTGGCCAAACTAAAAACAGCCTTGGATACCTGCACCAAGAATTTAAAAACTACGATTTCGCTTTATATTATGTAGTATTTACATTATTTTGACCTCTATTCAAAATCGAGTCAAGGTAATTCTTTTATTTGTAACACACCTCGGTGATGCAGTAATTCAATTTTACATCAACTAAAAAAATAATTATCGAGTCAACTTCTAAGTCATTAAACTGATATATTTTAAGAAAAACTCTGTGGGTAGATTACTGAAAATAAAATTTATCTACCTACGCCCACCTAAGTGCGTAAAAAAATTATTTTATAAATAAATTACAGGTAACACATCAGGTTAAGTGGTTTTCAAATATTGATAACTTTATTATTACAAACTTTCTAATGAAAACATTCGATTTGATTATCTTCTTCCTACACAATTTTCTTGGGTGTTTCAGAGTTTGAAAATACATTGAGGTCCAGTACAATATAATTGAATCGCTTTCCATGTTCAATTCCAAGTTTAAATATTGCTTATTTACAAAAAAAAATCCAAATCTTGAAAAATAATACGTGATTTCAATTTCCTGTTTAGCTGGAAATAAATTATATTGTCTGATACAGCATAATTGTATTTACGATTATCATTGTTGCAAAAGTTGGTTCAATAATGTGACAATGGAAGTAGGAAACTTTAAATACGTAAAATTACCAAATATACTAATAATAATAATTATTTACACATTTCATTCGCATTAATGATTTCTCCTGATGACTTGGGAATTTTAACTGGAAAACATTTTTCCAATAAAATCGTGTAGGAAAATTGCAAGGAAAAGTTATTGCCCCTTTTAGCCAGTGGGTGTTTGACCGATGTAGTAATGACTAATCATTATTAAAGAATCAATCCATTATAATCTGATTCACCTCATTTGTGACAATATTTCTATTAATACGACGTTAACCAAAATTACGTATGCAGAATTGGTATGATTTTCCAATTAAATGAAAACCACTGTCGATTTTTTAAATATCCGTTCGCCTAATTTCACTATCAAACCCCGCTATCTCGAATCTGTGGTTAATAAACCGGAGTGGTCATTTACATACACGATAATGTTCTGCATCAGAAATGTATTTTAAATTAGCATTTCTAAATACGCAAAATATTAAATTAAATATTTATGATTTTTAGAAAAAATAAAAAACTTTAAATTTCAGTCAATTGCTGATAAGCAATAATAGAGCCTTTATATCTCTCGATCTTTGAGCCTATCGAGTCGACGATAATTAAACATAATAGATAAATCCATCTTGTACTGCAAGGCGCGATTGCATTTCATCTGTAACAATGTCCGATTTAAAAATAGCTGTGGTGGGTGCCGGTGTAGTCGGACTTACTACTGCCCTAGAATTGCAAAACGAATTTCGTGGAGCACAAATTACGGTAATAGCTGATGAGTTTGAAAAAAATACTACGAGTTACGTAGCAGCTGGATTGTTCAGGCCAAGTTCGTACTTTGCAGGCCCAACACCAGAAATCACAAGGTTTGATTAAAAATCTGTAAAAATAAACTTACATCTAATTCTTATATCTCTGATAGCCGATGGATTAACGACTCTTACGAATATTGGGACAACATCAGAATAACACGAGAAGCGTCCCAAGCGGGAATAACACAATTATCTGGGTACATATTTTCCAACATATCATCCAGTTGCGTCCGAGTAAGTGTCCAAATATTACACTACTTATTCCATTTTTCTTACTTATTTCAATTATAGAAAATATCATGTGGGAACAAATTTAATTTTAAGTCGCCCACTTAATTTCAGAAGGTTAAGTGGCAAACAAATAGTTTTATAAATAGCATATTATTATCGCATTATTGCGAGTTTATCTAAATAATTATAAAACCTCATTTTTTATAGTAAAAAAGAATAAAAAGGTAGGGCATCACGTGGAAATTTCATGTTTGTTAATAATAACTAAATTCATCTAATTCTAATTAATAAAGTAGCACTTCAGCGAATATAACCATTCAATTCTCGCCTAGAAATGTTATTTGACCCTCGGCAAATGAACAAATCCATTTTATTATTTTTTCAAATTTGCATGTTCAGGAATTGCGATTGGATATTAAGATTAATCGGAAAATTGGTTTTACGGAAAAATCAATATTCATATACTAGGAAAAACTTTCTTAGAAGTTGAGTCACATCCTGACTCTCGTTTTAGAATTTATTTTCTCTCAATAATTTCCTAAACTGAAATTTAGAATCACCACATTGAAAAAATTGTGCCAATCTATCGCCCAGCAACAGAAAAGGAACTTAACTTGGGTGATGCAAGTTGGAAGTATGGGTCGTTCGTCACAACTCTTCTTATCGAGTGTGGACTTTTCCTTCCCTGGGCCACCACTAAATACCTCGGCGCTGGAGGAAAAAT
The DNA here is from genome assembly GCA_947369205.1 of Cantharis rufa. Lineage (NCBI taxonomy): Eukaryota > Metazoa > Arthropoda > Insecta > Coleoptera > Cantharidae > Cantharis > Cantharis rufa. The sequence continues at coordinate 12,784,781 of OX376303.1, forward strand.
TCGTGAACAAAAAATTGACTCCTTAGTAGAAGTTGGAAAACAATTTGATGTGGTACTTAACTGTACGGGACTTGGAGCAAAATATCTCTGCGATGATAATAAATTAGTGCCAATCAGAGGGCAAATATTAAGAGTAAGGTTTTTTCACAACTCATTATCTTTTTACAGTCTTTAATTTTTCAGGTTCATGCCCCATGGGTTAAAATGTTCATGTACGGGGATCTCGACGCCTACATAATTCCTGGTTTTAAATATGTAAAATTAGGTGGTACCAGACAATTTGATAGTTACAGTTTGCAACCATGCAAATATGACACTGCAAAAATTAAAGAAAACTGTGAAGCAGTAATTCCAAGTTTGAAAAAATCAAAACTGATAGATACTTTAGTTGGTTTACGACCACATAGAGATCCTGTCCGTTTAGAAAAGGAAACAATTAATTTTAATGAAAAGAAAATTAAAATTGTGCACAATTACGGTCACGGTGGCTATGGTGTCACCACGTCCCCAGGAACGGCTCGATATGCAGTAGAACTTGTAAAGGAATCGTTAATGGGAAATAGTAAATTATAATAATAAAACATAATAATATAATATATTAATAATAAACAATTATAAAAATCACCTATACCTTTGATATCTGTTACAATTCTAAGAAACTAGAATTAATAAATTAATTAATAGTTAAGTACTACAACAAATTCATAAAACATGCATAACACAAATCACAACCTCGACTAAATCCAGCAACATAACAAAATTGAGATAATTTTGTTAAGCCTTTACTTTGGGAGAACTAATTACTAACAGAAGCGACGTTAGTCTTTGATCGTATTGTAACATCACCGGGAAATACCATCAAAGATAACGGTAACAAATACTAGAATAATTATTGAAAAATTCTAAAGGCACTTCCTACCTTAATAGGTTTACAATTCGGTCAAATTGGGAAATATAACCAATCGCTTAATTTTGGTTAATAATAACATAATCCTAAAGTGGCATTCACATAGAGATCAGTTATATTATAGAAACTTGCAAGAATATGCAACATTTTAAGTAAAAATTAGAATGCAATACAAATTCACACTCCAGAATATACAAAGAAAGGATTATTGTTTGTTACACGAAACTAAGACTTATGATTTTGAAAATACTTCCCAACTGAACTATCATTGGAAAAAAAGTAATAATTAAAAATTTAATTATCAAAATATTTTTAAATTGTTTAAATAAATGTTTTGGTTGTTCTGTGATGTATACGTTAACCTTTGAGAACGAAAAAAATTTTAAATGCATTATAATAATAAATTAATAATAAAAAGTTTTAAATAAAGCTTCTACTTTGATCATATTACTACATTAAAAATAAATATATTATGTGATTTACATACTATGAGTATTTTGATTTGTACCCAAAACCCCTGTTTTTGTTGAAGTTTTAGGAAAAAAGTTATGGTATAGCTAACTTAAACTAAATTTGAGCTTTCTTTTCGAAAACACTTTCTAACTAAAGCTAAGAAGTTTGCTGGTTTGAGAAGATAGATTTGACCACGAGCCACCAGGCGAGTGCGTGATGTCTAAGAGTTTGGTAATCTTTTTTTTTACGAGTGGTATACAATGTTTTATTTAATTTTGCATGGAAAAGTCATCATTAGGGAAACCAAAATCAATGCAAAATATTTAATAAATACGAAAATTAAATTGTTAGTGGACATAATATAAACACCGAAAACTTATTAACTTAAATTCTGTTAGGATTTCATTTCCGGGGGGGGGGAGCACTCATAAAAAGCCTTTTGTAAAAAGTAACATTTTCGGGGGACCCCTTTCCGGGGATTTTTTTATTACAAAAAAATGTTGTTCTTTTTAACATTTCGGGGAGGGGGAGCTTTTTGTGCCTCCAGATGCCCCCCTTGGCTACGGGTCTGTTTCTTTGTTTGCAGACATACAGATCTTTTTAGTATTTTGCAATAATAGATAACAGTAAATCGATTTTTATAGCAAAATTATAATAAATGCACATTTATGCCAATATTTCTCAATAAATTATTTGTACATACATAGGTATTTTTTGATTAACAAGAACCTCTGCTATTTTTTGTGTATTCTCCTCTTGACAGGTTTTTGATTCATCTGGCTCAAAATGTTACACTCTTTTAGATCTTCTTAATTTTATGTATAACTACAGGGCATTTACATTAACTACATAAATTTAAAATCTGCTTGAAGTCCACACAAAATTGGTCGGCGGCCCAAATCCGGATTGCCCATTTGCTAATCAACGCCCCCCCCCTCCCAACATTTATAAATTCACATTTTGCTGAAAATCTTTTCCTTAACAATTTCTAGTTTAATTAAAAGCAATGATGGATCAATCACTGATCTTACCTTGGTACAAACGATTTTTGAGATTTCATTCCCATCTTCGAAAAGTGACAACCATAATCAAGTTCTTACTTCCCCAGGATGAAACCAGGTTACTTCGTAATTAGAAGTTAAACGTATCGATTACTAAACTATAATGTGATGCAGAATAGATGAGCATAATATTTTCATCATCACTTTAACCTTGGCCGGTGTGTTTGGTTAGTGCTTTAATTTTACCAACACAAAGTTCAATAACAATGACTTACATTGTTCATCAGGTAGCTAATAGCAATGTTCGGTTTAACAAATTAATACTGACATCTTCAAAAATTGACTTCAATTAGAATTATCTTTAATTTGAAAAATGAGAAAAAAAATAAAACTTTGACGAATATATATGTATGTATAAGGTTGTAAAGAAATATTTTTGTCAAGTTTTGTCAGCAATAAAAAATAATATCAAATCTGAATAAAAGCTAATGGACCTTGAGTTTCAAGTCCTCGGTGTAAAAGGGAACTCTTTAATACACATTGTGAAGCGCACCCCAGTAAACAGGAAGGTAATATTTTTAACAAACATTATCCAGGAAGAACACAGATTCTCTGCCAAAAGAGGCCGACCAACCAAATCTGGCTAGAAATACATATTCGAAAACATATTTAGCCTAAAATAAAGAAAATACAAGGTAAATTCAAAAGAATTTGAGACTTTAACTATCACAAACTTCAACTTTCTATCTGTATAGGAAATAAAAGCTGTGTAAATGAGTGCAGTACATTTCATAGCAAGAATTAAAATTTTAACATCACATCACAGAATAACCTTGTAGAGAAAATAAATTAATAAAAATGCATCATTACAACAAACTTACAGGAATATTAATAATATTACCAAATTCAATAAAATGGAATTGATAAAACCGGTCCTGACTCTGTCTAAATTATGAAATAGTAAACAGAAAAATGGGCCCCTCTTATCACTTCATATTAAATGCACATTAATAAAATAGAATATTTTTTTAATTTTATAAAAATATTTTTTGATTTTTTATTATTTTTTCTTAAAAATGCCTTGAAAACTAGGTAGAGCATTTTGTTTAGCAATCGACGGTTTCTGAAACATTTTACTTACTTTTTGTTTCATATCTTCTACACCTTGATTAACATTTTGACTAAGTGTACTGCTGCTTCGATCAACGGGTGACTGTACAGTTACAAGATTAACTCTATTTTCGCATTCCTTTACAATGGAATGAATGGAGTTTTGATGGGGAAATAACACAGAATTTTCATTAACAATTATTTCTAAGTACCTGCAAACAAATCTTTGAGCTTTAGAAAAAATGTACTGACATTTTTACCTTAATCCTGGCAGCAAAACGGAACTAATAATTCCACTACTGAGTGGATTATAAATTACGTGAGAGAAAGCTTCCAGCAATGCTAATGCCATGTCTATTTTTCTTGTTTGATTTGACATTTGGTAAGTGTAAACTGATAACGAAGATAAGTTTGTTAAGATTACTAAAAAAAAATCAAAATTAAATTAAATGTAAAAGAAAATATGTCTACCAAGTGTTACCTTCATCTCTAAAAGATGTTTTGCAACTGTTGACTATATTACCCAGCGTAACCACAAGTTGTCTTATTAGGGTGTGATTTTCCCTGTAATTTGGATCTGATAGATAAGTTTGGATTTGCATGTAAGCCTTGTCGTGAACTTCTTGCACACGACAATTGGTAATGAGGCATCCTAAAGCTGGAACTGTTGCTGTTTTTACCAAGCTAATAATAAAAAAGTTATAGTTTTTCAAATGCTGGTTTAATTCAACTTACATGTCGCTATCGTTTGCTAATGTTACAAGAGCAGGGGTAATTTTGGTGGTAAGTAAAGTGTCGCTACAAAGGTCCACAATACTAGCAAATAGTCCAGCTGCTGCAGCTCTAACTAAAGGACGTTGATGGATGACTCCTTCCCATAAGCAAGCCACCACCAACTCCTGCTGGTCAAGTTGACACAAGCCTTTAATTGCAATTTCCAAACAATCTAAAGGTGTTCCACATAAAGGCAACGCACATATAAAACGTCTCAGTGATTTAGATAGTTCATCAAATTCATCGCAGAAACTCAAAACAGACACTAAATACACCGGAATTATACTCAAACATGGAGAATATTGATTAAAACTCGAAAGAATTTGTTCCAAATTTTGAATGTGAGTTTGAAACATTGGATAAATTTTAGATTGCGTAAATTTTTTCCCGAAGATTTCACATATATTGAGCTGCAGCTGTATGATACTTTTTAAAAGCAATTGTTGCGTTACGTCGATGTGATTTAAATTATTTATCAAGTCTGGAAGCCTAAAAATAGATAAATAAATTCTGAAGACTTGAAGCAATTGATTACTTACACCATATCTAAAAACCAATCCAATTCTGGCCACGTTTCTTTTGAGTTTTCAATTAAAAATCTATCAAACTGATAAAACAACAATCCGGCATTGACTTTTCCAATGTAAAAATTCTTGGGGTTTGTTAAAGGAGTGCATAACTTTAAAATGTTGGATCCTAAAAATTTAAAACAATTACATAATATGATTTTAAATTATTTTTCAACGTTTCTTTCCTCCCACAACCCTAAACTTGAATATATTTTGACTAAAACCGTATTAAGAATATAAAACAAATTGCTTCTAGTCTTCACATTTTATATTCTACTTTGATGGGTTCCCATCAACTAGTTCCCAAGCCAAGAACTATAATAATGTTTCAAGTAAATCCTTACCTAATTCAATTTTAACATCTTCTTCGAGGTCCATCAAAATTTTGTCACTGTCTATTACAGAACAAAAAATAAATGGAAGTAACTGATTGATGACGCTTACAATATTTATGATCACTTCAGATTTATTTTGAGATTCATTGTCTAGCTGACCTTCTTTCAGACCTTTGTTAAAATTATAAAGTAATTTTTTTATTAGATCACTTTGCAGGCGATCTAGAGTTATATAGTCAGAAAATTTAATAAAAATAATTTGCAAAATTGTCTTACCGATACTTAAAGCCCACTGGGCTAATACTGGAAAAAGAACTTCCAAACTTGCAGTTATGACCTTTTCGTTTGAGTCCCTTAAAGTAAGCATTGCAAGTTCTTCAAACTGCCAATACTTGTCCACATCATCACAGAGAGCTACAACAAGCGACAGGGCCCTTACCACCATTTCCCTGACTATCTCATCTTTATCTTCTAACATTTGTTGTAAAATAGAGAGAAGAAGTGAGTTTCGAATTGGACTCTTAAAACAGAAGTTGTAATATTTCCATGTAGGAATGATAATTACTTACAGTAACATATGGTATCATTGCAATACAAGATTCGACCACCAATAATCGGCGTTCAACAAACTTATGAGTCAACTGCTCCCAGCATTGAGGTAAAATTTCATTTTCCACCAATTCTTCTCCAGAATTTTTTGCAATTGTGACGAGACCTAAAAACTCCACTTTTACCATTGCTTTCAAAAAAGAACTAGGATTTTACCTAACAAAATTAAATTTCTTTCTTCTGCTGACGGTTTCTTTTTGAGATTAAAAAGTTGTTCTAACAATTTGTCCCTCTCCTTGCTATTAGCATTCAAATACGTCGCACAAACTAGTAAAGGAATGGCTTCTTCTCGCTTATTTAATATTATATTTGGAATTATACGTAAAAGTGAGTGTGAAACGACGTGAACTAAACTCTTGTTAGTTACATTTTCAATTGTTTGTTGTTCAATGTTGTCGTTTAAATTTGTCAAACAAAAATTCAATAGTTCTTTCTTAAAATTATGCGAAAGTTGTCTGAAACAAAAACTTCAATTAGGTAGGTATCCTAATCTACAAAAGAAATTATATACTCAAAAGAAGTGTAATTTTTATTTATTTAATTTATATATTTTTCAGTTTTTATTCAAAATTTTGCAGACCCTTTTTCAGGATTTAACGACTATTATGCAAATAATTTTTTCTTTGAGTTAGAAGGTAAACACAAGGGAGGTACAAAGGAGGTCCTGGGTTTTGGTTTTTTGCTTATATCTCGAAAACGGAAAACGAAAACTTTTAGCCCTAGCCAAAAAGTTGTTCTGTATAAAAGTGAAGCTGATAAAATTTTCTAAAAGTTTACAGAATCTCCTATATTCTAAACGATCGTCTAGACACCTTTTATTGCCTGAATTCATGATAAATTAATTCAAAAATAAATTATTTATATACTATTTATAAGAATAGGAAAAGTAAAAATAAAACAAAACCCACCTCGATGTGTTAAAAAAGTTATAAAAGTCGGTCTCGATATCACTATTTACAGTTATAACTTTCTTTTCAGTCTCTTCTATAGTTTCATGTGTTACTCTTGTCCAATCATTTTCGTATGAGCTATTATGGGAAATATTATCATCTGTAATAACCGCACTACTTAAACTTTTGATAGGTGAAACACTTCTATCGATAATTTCAAAATGTTCCGGTGAATTACTTTCACTATTCGAAGTCTTGCTACTAATTGATGATGGTTTTTGAATCACGCCTATGCTTGATGATACGTCTGAATCTTTTGTATTTAAAAATTCAGTCAAATTCATATTTTCGTTAATCAAGTCTACCATTTTTGTGTTGGCTGAATTCAGTTCGAATTTCAAGTGATTCACTTCTGCAGTCTAAAAAATTAAAAGAATGAATCCACCAGAAAATTTTCTCCACCAGAAAATTACCAAAATTGCATTTCTTTCGGCATACTCGTTTTTAACTTCAAAATCAGTTTGAGTGCTAGCACACAAACAATTTTGCCTGGTTTGTTTCAACCCTTCTCGATACACAGACAACAATTCTGCAGGTTTTGAAATATTTAAACCTACATCGTCCCAATCTTCAAAATCCTAAATTTCAAAAACTTATTTATAGTTTTTCAAAATAATGTTAACTTACTTGACTTTCATTCTCATCAGCAAAGGTAATGGAAGTCAATTTATAACCGTAAGTTAAAAGGTATTCGTTAATTAAAAAATTTAAAGCTCTTTGTTCGTGTGGCTTCATATCACCTTGCTGATTTGTTCTGGTGGCAGTGTCACATTCTGAAAATATACTTTAAACACAAAACAAGCAATCAGTTCAAAAATTACCAGTGGCAACAGTTAAATTATTACGTAAAGCACTGATAGTCTCTCGAGCCTTCCTCAACTCAAACTCCAAAACTGCCACTCTTTCGTCCACACTTTTCTCGCCATCTTCCGAATATCGAGTTAAATCTAAACTATCTAAGGTAACCTGGCTACCAGACCGTGCTAAAACAAAAGACTTACAATAAAACTTAAATGTCAAACAAAACACTAACAAATTAAAGTAGGAACTTCGGGCGATTGCTGTTCGAAATTTCCTGGATTTGAAAAGTAGTCTCGTAGCACACGCAACTCCTTCCCCGACTCAACCAATTCGGTATGCAATTCCAAAGCTGTTAACAGCAGTTTATCTTTTAAAAGTTTTGCAGCGACATCCTGATAAGTTATTTCCTTGTTCAGATGTTGATTTTTGTTGTCATCGCCTACTTTCGTTTCAGACATGGTTAAAAAATTTTCGCGAACGGTTCACATCAAAAATACATGTTGAAAGATATTTTGTAAGTAAAACATAATTTTAGGAATTAATCATGCAAAATGTTGGATCAAAACATTGTGACACAGAGAGCCAACTGCAAAACTAACAAGACATTAATTTTGTTATGGCATGAGTACCACAACCAAACTTGATAACCGTGAAAAATAGGTTAAAGAAATTTTCTTTTTGATGAAAATAGAAAATAAATCAATCAGACCATAATCCTTATTAATCCTCTGTTAAAGAATATTGGTTTTGATCTGATCGTTTCCGGGTTACACTGTAAGTATATACAGGGCGAATCAACAATATCGACTTCACATGCCTGAAAGTTTTTAGAATATCAGTATTGGAAATCTCATTTTTCAAAATCTGTATTTTCTATGATGTGGTTATTTTTAAAAATTGATTTTTACTTGAGAAAATATATTTTTTTGAAACAAAAAATAGTTGAAAATTTTAAATGTAACCTTTGAACACCCTGTATATTATAATTGGTAGTTCTTTTTACTTTGAAGGTTTGGTAACAGAAAAGCACAGAAAGCGTGTTAATTCTAACCTGCAACTTTTTTAAATCGAAAAGCGAGACGTTGTGTTGTCGTTTGTATTCCCACGTGCTAGAAAATAAATAAAAATGGTAAGTTTTAAATTAATTCAATCAATATTTTGCGTTATGATTAGATATTTTGATTTTTACATGATTATCACATACTTGGTTGTTTTTAGGCTGAGCAAATCAACCCAAAAGCATACCCGTTGGCGGACGCCACATTAACCACAAAAATTTTGAATTTGGTTCAACAAGCAATGAATTACAAGCAGTTGCGAAAAGGAGCCAACGAAGTGACGAAAACTTTGAATCGAGGAATATCAGAATTCATCGTGATGGCTGCCGATGCAGAACCCTTGGAAATATTATTGCATTTACCTCTTTTGTGTGAAGATAAGAACGTTCCTTACGTTTTCGTACGTTCAAAGCAAGCATTAGGCCGGGCTTGCGGAGTGTCCAGACCTGTAATTGCATGCAGCGTTACCATTAACGAGGGATCACAATTGGCAAGTCAAATTGCGAATATTCATGGAGAGATCGAACGTTTATTGATCTAAATTTGTTTGACAAAGTTTTATTTTATTTAGGTTAAGATGTAGTTTTAAGATATTATTCCAAGTTTACGGATAAATAAAGTGATCTTCAAGAACTAATTTCGTTAAAAAAATTTGTTTTTGTAATTCATTTAATACCTAAATTTAAAAATAAATAAATCAAACTCTATGAGCAAGCTTATGAGAATTAAAATTCTTCATTGTTTCGATATTGTCCATCAATTAAAAATTACCATAAAAATTCTTGGGAATAAACACTCGAAACGTTGATCTAAAGTAAAAGTGTTTGTTTCACTCTGAGTTCAATTTCCCAATCATTTTTACGGTAATAAAGATTCAATTTTGCAGATTAAAAATCTGGGTCGTTTGTTTTTGATTTTTAATAAAACTATTTTTTAAATTTCTAATGTATTTAACTGAGCGTCAGTACACAGCCAGTACAGTGATTTCTCTCAAAAATTTTAAATAATTTTTATTATAAATATTCAGATTTTTAAACTTGGTTAAAGTACAGTGGCGACAAACGATGTTTGACTTTTGATTGGCTACAATGTTTTTGCTTATAGCTTAAGGCAGAATAAAAATTAATTTTTTTACATTAGTCCATTAGTGCATTTTATTAACATGAGAAATGGAAAATCTTTTAATTTCAAGCATAAGCCATTCTAGAGCATATATTTTTTACTTGAATTTACAACATCCTGAGCCGAATAAGGGGATTTTGCAACATCCTGGACCGATTTAGGGGCTCATGTCGTCACTGTAGGTTAAAATAGTCCCCTACTCCCCAGTTTTCTCTCTCTAAATTGCTAATCACATATTCATTGAAATTAAAAATTATCCGGATAAATCAAAGCTCTTGTGGTATATTGCTTGCGAATATTTTTATAAGTTCTAAATAGGTGCTCTTGCATTCGATCAACTGTCGCTATAATTGTCGGAAGCCGGAGGTTGTACAATAAACATTTGAAAATTTACTTGTCGCGTAAATGAAGTTACTTCTTCTAATCTTGAAATTACATCCCTGATTACATCGGCTTCTATGGGGGTGTCAGGATTAAAAGCTGAAACTTGTATAAAATTAATGAAATATTAGAAGGCATATATTCATATTTTGATGGTAGTCAAAAATTATACGCGCAATAGGGCGCTATTTCAATAAAATGAGAAAACACGACTAACAGAAAGCGCATAAAATGTTGATTATTTTAATGTATAATTTGAAATAATTTTTGAACAAAATGTAATTATTTCTCGGTTTGAACTTAGCAAAAATTTAATTATATCTTACAATTTTTATTTAAAAACTCTTCTTTTAGCGAAACGAAAACCCAATGACTAATACAGCGAATACCAGACAAATACCAATAAAATAACTCGGGGTATACATAAGCCACAATAATTAGTTGTATGTTGCTGCAGCAAAATTAATTTGATAATTCAAATATGGGAAAAATACTATTTCGCAATAATTTCAGTAATAATTCAAATATGGGAAAAATACTGTTTTGCAATAGTGTTGTAATTGCGAAATAGTATTTTTCCCATATTTGAATTAACAATAATTAGTGACTTCGCTAAAGCGATATTATCCCTTCTATCGTTCTACCAACTACTAGATAATATTTCCGCTTACTGCCCAACTCTCCCTTACTGCCAATACTGCTTAGTACTACCCGATACTGCTATGTACTTCCACTTACTGCCTGTACTGCTGCACCTTGTACACTATACTGCCTCAGTGATTCACCCCCCGGGTAGACCTTTTATGTCTACGAGTCGTAATATACTTGATTCGTTATTAAAACATTTAAAAAGTGAACTAATTGAATTCAACTGACTTAATTAGTAATTAAACCTGTTCTGCCATAGTCCTGTTATCTTGTCCGATGTTAATTATTTGATCACATGAATACATGTGAAAGACATCAATTTTTTTAATAGGTCAGGTGTCTGTGAGGAAATTTCTTCTAATAGTTATCTACTTATCTACATCAAGCTTGGACCAGAGCCAAATTAAATTTGTCAGGTCACAAGGTCATTGACAGTTTTGTAAGTATCCCATGAACAAAGGAATACTTTTTTCGGAAAAATAAAACAGCAATTGATTCATAAATATCTGATTTTTATTTGTATTTTGAAATTATTATTTCCTATTTTCTCTTCTTACATTGTTAAATATCGTTCATTACATTTTTGTCAGCGAAAGTCTGCAAAGCCCCTACAATTACGGGACCCTGGGCAGTGTGTAGCCCCACTTAAAACTAATAAACTGTTGTTCCGATTCTTATGATTTTGGAAATATAGCCATTCAAAGAATCCTTTTTTTTAGAATTTTAAGAAAATGCAAGTCTTAGTTTTCAACGTAGACTTTTTCTTTAGAATAAACCCTTGTGAGCTTTCAAATTGATAATTTTTATCACTTTTTTTAAAGATGTCTTTGCATATTATTGTTTTACTTAGTTCTTCGATATTTACCTCGTCAAAACCAAATATTATTATAGATTGCGCAAAAATTAGTTTTACAATTTTCGGATTTCATTTTGATATATTATGTATTTTATTGGGCCATATTTTGGGAACTATAGGATATAGAAAAATATATTATTCTTAATTTAAATAAAAGTTCGTGCATTTCAGTGATGCAATCAAATAAATAAAATTATTGTACAACCAAGGAGTGAACGGTAGACATGTGTTTCTGACTTCTTAGTCATCATCAATATGCCTTTAAAAAAACTTAATTGTACAACAATAAGTACGCCATGGTAACGAAGATTTTTTGGATATATAGGACGAAATGCCATCCTCGTATTATCCATCTGATCGATGTCTACTTCACGACTTGAGACCAAAGAACCCAAATTCGTTAAAAACAAATTAAAATAACAAAAGTATAAATAATTCTTTAATTTTGTGGTTTAAGATGTGAAATTATTCTTTAATTATTTCAAACTCAGACCACACACATATTAACATTTTAACCAATAAGAATTTTTAATTAATAAAAAATTACATAAGTACTGTCTTTTTATTAAATAAAAATCATTCAATATAACTTTCGACCATCATTTAGGCTCTATTTTAAATTAGCTACATTATTTTTGTACAGTGCAAGTTCATATATACAAAAGAAATCCTAACACTAAAACCTTTTTTCATTTATACATGATAAAAAATATACACCGATAAAACGTTTAAATCAATTTAAATATTAAAAAATTAATTCTTTTACCTAGAATTATAGCACCATCACATTTAGTCAAAGAATATACATACTTAAACATAATATTCACCAAAATTCTACAAAACATTTATAAAGTTGCAAGAATACGTGTGAATCCAATCGAAGCAGACACAACAGTTTGTCCCACGCCCCAAAATAGTGCATACAACGGTTGCATTGGATAAGTGGCAGCCCTGTAAACAAAAGCCACCGCTGCACTACTCACTATACCTGACGTAATTGGTGGTAATAAGCCCATAAAGAGTATTAAAATTGGAAAAAATTTTCCGTATTTGTGTTTTCTTAGTGTAAGAAATGCTATCGATGCCGCTATCTGGAACAAATTATCATTAGTGAACTTGTTTTCGTTTAATACTTAAACACGCCCACCGTATGTACAAATATAGAAGAAAACAAGGCCCACAGGAAGACGTGATACCACATCTTTGTAAAAGTATTAAGTGTATCTTGCTGAAGCCATATCACCGTACCTAAAGAATCCAGTTCGGTACCTTTAGACATTGTTAACTACGGATCTATGTTGAGCCACTGCTCATGTCGTTCCTTTGGTCATATAAAATTCTCGCATTGTCTCTCTGCAAGTTACGTTCTAAATTAATCGATAATTCACAAGAAAAACCCATATTAGGGGGTGCTATTTAAAATAACAAAATCTCTTTTTTCAAAAATTCAGTTACATACTTACATTAAATAATTACGTTATAAATTTGATTATTTCACATTATCGATTCTGTACTAATTAATTAATTGCACGCGTATTATTTAAACTTAATTTATGTTTTGACTAGTATTTGACATTTTAATAATAAAAATCGAAGGTTAGGTACTTTTGATGTTTTCGTTGGTGCTGCGGTGCTGCGGACGTATTCCCAGGCAGTGGTATTCAAACGTTTATTTTTAGTAAGTATTTAATTAAAAATAAATTTAACTTATTTGATTAGTTTTCTTTTAATTAATCGCAATTGACAAGATCCTGCTTCGATAAAATTAATTCAACCAGTGTTTATTCATGTTCTTTTGACCATTGGCGTAGCCATGATTTCCACAACCAAGTTTGTAGGAAAAACAAGTTTACCAGAAAACAGCAATGCTTTCTCTACTTAAACTTTTAAAAAACCCTCATTTTCGTAAAAGCACTAAAATCGAGAGTATTCGAAGTGAACTATTCTTCTTGTTGTATATTTTACGCAAAAGTTGTTTTAGTATAATAAATTGTCAAATTTTATACAGATTTGTATGCGGAAGATATCTGCAAGTTTCCAAAGCTATCTATTTTTTTACCGTTTTTTGAAAAATGTTTTCAGTTTTTTGAAATTCACTTGTTTTTTTATAAAAAAATAAACGACAAAAAGGGCAAAAAGGTACGCGAGTTACGATTTTTTAAAGTAAATAAAGTTAAAAAGTGAAGATTGCTATGATGTTCAATATTTCCCTGACGTTTTTTCAAAATTCATTAGGTCTCCCTTTGAAATTTATATTTTTCGCTTATATACTTTCTCTGGCTACGCCACTGCTCTTGCTTAAAGTGTTGCCTGGTAATAGGCGCTGCTGTCAGTTAAATTTCGAACAAGGTGATAAATCAACGCTAACTTCAGGATTTTAACCTTTAACTCCCAGTTTAGCTCCATTTTTAAAGGTTTTGCATTGCACAATTAAACTGTAATTTACAAATTGATTATTAAAAACTTGCTATTATTAAAATTTGTTATTTGTGTTAAACATAACCTTAAAAGTATCAAGTGACTTCCATTTCTCGTGTAGCACATTTTTGAAAACAAAACAATGAACATTGAAGACTTGCCGGACGATAGCGAGACCAGCGACGAAGATTACGTTCCAGAAGGAAGCAATACTAATTTACCGTCTGAAGAAGAATCGGATGGAGAACCAGAAGATGACTTATCATTCCAAGATAATACTGGTAAAAGAGGTAAAAAGCAACTAAAGGGAAATCGAAAGAAAAAGCGAAAAAGTAAAACGAAGGAAAATCTAGCGGAAGAACCACCTGCAGAAAAAGTCGAACCTGAGATTAGTAAAGCAGAAAGTGATTCTCTGTGGGCAGACTTTATGAAAGATACAGGTTTCAAATCAAAATCTGACAGAAGCCAAGTGTCGGTGTCTACATCCAGTGTCGTCGAAAAGTCTCAAGAACCAAAAGCAGAAAGTAAACCTGAAAAAGTGAAATCACCTAAAACAGTTAAAGTTACAGAAATTTTCAACTTTGCTGGTGAAGAAGTTAAAGTGGAAAAAGAAGTAAAAGTAGATGATATTAAAAACGGTTCACCGTCGGGATCCATTTTAGCAAAGAAACCTGGAATAAAGTCGATTCTCAGTGAGTTAGGTAAGACACGTAAAATAAGTACGCTAGAAAAAACTAAATTAGATTGGGATAAATTTAAAAAAGACGAAAAGATTGAAGACGAATTACAAGCCTATGGAAAAAGTAAAGACGGGTATGCAGTATATTTTAAAATACTATTGTTTTTTGATTTTTAATTTAATTTTTAGTTATTTGGAGCGACAAGATTTTCTGCAACGTGCCGATTTAAGAAGATTTGAAATTGAAAAGGATATTCGAAGTAACTTACGAAGTAATAGAACGAATAACGTTTAGCATATAAAACTTGACTGTAGTTTTATGATGAGCAATCTTTCGTAAAGGAATTTTGAGAATTATGTACTTCATGTATTAATAAATGTGTATTCTGAATTTTGAAAATATTAACAGCGTAAAATAATTCAATAACAAACAATCTGTCCAATAGGCAGTTATTATTATTTATTTGTACTTTTCAAGAATTATAATAAATTCTTATTTTTATTTAGATAAGAGACTTTAGCTGTAACACTTATGAATGACATTCCTAATTAATAAAACTTTTGTAATAAATTAGATTTTAATTTCCACACTTTTTTTTCTATAATAATTGCAAAGCGTATTAAGGTGCACCAGAATAAGTGAGTAGCCTGTAAAGATCGCCCTTAAAATAATTCAAAGCCAGTATTTCTCCGAAAATTAATAGTATGTTGTATAACAAGGTCAAGGGTGCCAAGTTCCATCTCAAATTTTGAATGCACTTTTTAAATATTCAAATAACAAAACGGTAAAAGAAGAGGGGAAAGAACTCCCACAATTTAGTTTCTAGATTTCCTTGGATTTTTTAAAATTTTCCTTCACTTGCACACCAGATTTTTTCAGAAATTCTCTCTTCGGTTCCACCCTCACTTTTTTAAATAAAAAAAATATCTTGAATGATGCTATTTATAGGTATATGAAAGCGCATGATATACAAATGATTTACATCATTGCATGTATTGTATGTTCTAGGCTGAGGATTCTGCTTCCGCGGTAGCCTCACTTTACTTTTTGGATAAGTTAGTCTAGTGGAAGGAATAGTTCTCACAATTGAAAATCCACTTTTTTTAAAATTATAATAAATTTATTATAGTTCTGAATTTCAAGAGAGGCTAAGCCTTCCTTGATGAGCCGCCGCTGTTCTATCTTGCAGATAGCTTTACTTAAATATCCCAATATTTGACATTTCTTATCTAATTTTAAATGCTTTGCGAGTAAAATGAGGTATAAAAATAGATAATAATGATACTTAATGTAAATTCTGAGTCTTCTTCTGAGGGAGGCAAGCCCTATAAATTACGTGAACTTCTGCTAATGACATGATTTAATAATCAGTTCGCTGTTCGTTATACAAGGGTTCTATATAATATTATGTAATGAAAAAAAATTTGGGTTTACACTATCTCTGGTAGTCCACTATTTCACAACTCGACTGTATTTGTATATTAATGCACCCGGAATAAATTCGCTTATGTTGCAAAACCGAAAATTTTATCTTTTACGTGCTTTATTTATTGTTTTACCTTTTGTATTATATTTACCGCCGAACTAGAACATTTATTTCTTACATTGCATATTTTTTCTAAATGAACTAAATGAATCTGGATGCATAATTTAAAATAATTCAAAATTTATTATTTAATTAATCCGTTACTTTTTTAATTTTTATATATTATATTGCAGGGGTAGCCAACCTGCGCTGCGGCTCGCGAGCCATATGCGGCCCTTTGAAGATTATTTGTGGCTCTCGATAAATGTACCCGAGTTCCCTTTTTATTTTTGTGCTATGTATTATCAAAGCCGGCGTTACCATATATAAGTGCGAACAGTGCCTTTGCACAGGGCGGCAAAGTTTCGCATCTTTGCATGTGAAATTTTGATATTTTTATTAAATGTCATTTATTTTTTTTTATTTTTATATAAACTTATTTTTAATAAATGTCATTTTAAGTTATATCTTTGTTGCTTCTGTTTATTCGGACGCTTTGTTTGTTTTTCCATCATCCATCCAACAGTTAATAGTAATTCACTAGAATTCCTATGAAAGCCATGAAATGACGGCCACGCTCCTTTAAAAAAATTTGCCTGCGGTGCACAGTGGGGTGTTTCCCGTTACCTCGCCCGTTAAGGGCGGCAAGGTCTGAAACTTGCACAGGCCGGCAAATTGGCTAGCGCCGGCCCTGTGTATTATATTTTAAAAAATTATAATCGTTCCGTATGTATTTCAAAATGTCTTTTAAAATTTTCGGCTCGCGAAAAATTTAAAATTTTGAAAATTGACTCGGACTTTTAAGGAGCTTGGCCACTCCTGTTATATTGCATTGTATTTAAAAAAAATAATAAAATTTGCTTTCCATCTCTGAGAAAAATACTCTGCATACTCATTTTGACATAAAATAATTTAATATAATGTATAGTTATTAACAAGTGAAGTTAATTTTCGCTTTGATTAAAATAATTTAATACTGACTTTCAGTATTAAGGGTTTTTTTGTGAGAACCAATGAAGAGATAGAACTTTGGAGTTTTTATCATTTATTTATAAGTCTTTCAAGAGTATACATGTAAATTTTTAGCTAAAAATATTCATCAGAACCAAAGTTATAGCGCTCTGAAGACACCTCCATCGAAAAAAATGGAAGCTCACTCCCTCCACGAAATCAGCTGATTGGCTTATCTGAAACTAAAAAATTTGGCGGCTTTTAATCTGTAAGCTTGTATCTACGGAATGGACTATTATGAAATGAAAATTTTGAAAATTAAATTTTTGACAGACTTCGGAACAAAAATTTTCGAATTTCATGTATTTTTGTCAACATTTTGTTTAAAAAAAATTAGAAATATTTTAAATTTTGGTGTGATAATAAATCATTCCGTGCTTCTATATATGCTGAGTCGACCCTATAAATTTGAAGTGAATCGGCAAAGCCGTTCTCGAGATATGATGGAAGAAAGTTTGAAAAACGTAGTATTATAATATTGCGAAAAACACACGTTTGAAGTTTCAAGTACAGTTGCAACTATAAACATTCTAACTTACCATTAATATGCGATACCTGGTCCATAGAGTACACCTTCCTGTTCCTCTTGAAAGCCTTCCACGGCAGATTTTTGAAACTGAAAATCGATTTTTTGAACCCATTAAACCAGAGAACCCCCTTAATACATAGATATTATTTGAATTAATATGATTTTATTTTTCAGAAACTTGTAAAAATGTTCACTTTATAGTGCTTGCGACGTGAGGCGTTGCAGACTCGCCACGTAAAGTCCTACTTTTGCTCCTCATATAACCAGTACAGGATTTACGCTTAGGCCCGTGAGGCCAGGGCTTAGGGCGGCAAAATTCTAGGATCACCTAAACTTGAGAGGCGAAAAAATTTTAAAAGTTGTTAAATTTAAAGGAAAATTTAAATTTAAAATTTGATTTGGCTTTTAGTTTTGCTGTGAAAGTATGAACAAATTTCTACGACCGTTGGCGCTGCAGTCGACAAGTTCCTTCGACATTGATAAGTTCCAACAATAATATAATAATATTATTTATTGTGATATTTTGGGTCCGTTACTTTGCCCCCTTGACAGTTTTTTCACAAATCTACATTGAAACTGGTGGGCGGGCTAGCGTTTATAAACTCATAAGCTCAAAATTACACTTTCTTTTTTGAACACAATCACAAAGCTAGGCTTTTCAAACCGGGGCGTCTGGGGGGGTATGGAATACCCTCCAGCACATAAGTGATTGTGCTCAATAAAAGGAAATGTGTTATTGAATTTCAAATCAGAAATCTTAAATTTTAGAAATTAGGTTTCCGGTTTCTCTCTCAAACCCCCGATTTGAAAAATCTAGCTTTGTGTGCGTATTGTGTTTATATTGTGTACGGTTATTAAAATTTTATTGGGAATTGTTATTTTAATTCGGAAATATTAAGCAATGCAATTTCCATGACTGGTACTTAGGGCCGGAACTAGGGGGTGGCGAGAGTGGCTCCGCCACGGGCGCGAGCTAGTTAGGGGGCGCCAAATTTTCAATTTTAAAATTAAATTTAAAAAAATATATAAAATAAAAGGCACTTTCCTAATTTATAAATTACCTTTTACCTAATTAAAACGAATTATTAATAATAACATAATAATAATTATTACAAAAGCATTTATTATTTGGTTCTAATTTACTTTATTTATTTGGTAATCAAAGAAAAAAATTTTTTATTTGATGTTCTTTTATTAATATCTTCTACCTACTTACCGTTTAGTTCAAAAAAAGAAAAAAAATTCTATGAAACATTATTTTTTCAGTTTTAATAAATTCTCCCCGCGATTTACGGTCCTGGTGGGCAGGGCCGTATCTAAGGAGGTTTTAGGGGTCCAAACCCCCTCCAAAATAAAGCGTGAGATAAAATCCTAGAATATAAAATCTAATTAAAGGTTAGCAGGATACCTGTGGCCTTTACCACGCGTAGATCATCTACCTGCTGCTGCGTGCTTAGTCCTTTAATATATTTTTTTAATAAATTTGCTTCATTACCTATTTTTTTGAGAAAATATTTTTATATCGCGATATTCTTACTTTACAATAGTGCGCTTGCCCTTGAAAATTTCAAAAATTTTTGTCTGCGGCGCTATATGCTGGTAGTTACATCCAGACCCCCTCCTAGGGGCGCAAGTTTCAAATTCGCCACGGGCGCATCAGACTCTAGTTCCGGCTCTGCTGCTACTGTATATGTAAATGTTTTATTTATAATAATTACTATCAAGCAAATAGGGCACCATATCGGGCAGGGCCTAAGGCACCTAATTTTTACCCTAAATCGACCCTATTTTATTCCCTATATATATTCGACCCTAGGGTCGAATTTACGACCCTAAATCCACCACTGCATATAACGATCATATATCTACTATTTGTTACAATTTAAATAAACATGACAGAAACGCAACAAGAAATACCTAGGAGATTTAAGGAAATATGGCCCATATAGGACTGGGGCGACGATATATTATAGGAAATTACTTACAGGGTTACAGGTGAGATGCCGATGCCGGTGATTTTTAGAAAAAGAAGATGTGATATACACATTTTTGTTTCGTGATATACCCCTCGAAGAAACATTAAATTCATAATTTAATTTGATTTATTGGAATACAGTAAAACGGGGTAACCACCGATCCAAATTTTTGCCTTTTTAGAAATATCACCAGTGTTCCTGTGGAAAAAAAATCTAAAAAAATTATTAGTTCATAATATTATTTTTTCAAAGAGCAAGTATTCATCCAATGAATATTTTTCAAAAAATTCAAATCCAAGTTCAGCTTTAGCCGACTAGCGGGTGAAATGAACGAAATAGAGCAAAAATGTATTAAAACCATGCATAAAAGGCTAAAAATAACGATCGTTTACTTATCTCAGAATTCATATAAAAATTAAATGTAGTCCAGTCATCATTACGCAGTGTAAAAGGGATTAGCGTAAAGATATGTAGCTCGATAACGAAATTTTTGAAAAAAATGTTTGTTTAAACCCTTTACTTTAATATCAAAAAGACCTTAAGCATGGGCGTACCCAGCTTTTGGCCTGGGGGGGGGGGCAAATCAGGAATTTTCTGTTAATAAATAATTCAACATAATTAAAAATGTGCGTTTATTACATTTATTACAGGTACTACAGGATCCAGGGAGGGGCGGCTGCCCCTCTCTGCCCCCCCTCTGGGTACGCCCATGACCTTAAGGTTTCTACAACAGATTCAAACCGGAACAGAGGGAAATTTATTATAAAAGGTCTCAAAAAACACAAAAGCAAAAATTTTGGGTAAAAGCATAAAAAAATTGTTGTTCTAGAAACTAGATATAGATCTAGTTTCCGATTTATAGCTCTGCATAGAATCCTGGTTTTATCGATTTTTACCCAAAAAATGTTTATTTCAGTTTTCGATGTACAGTTTCTTTTTCTATTTATCTGACGCAAAAGTGTGGTCTATACACTGTGGACTCTGCAGATAAGTGAAACTGGACTCAAATATCTGTAAATTTCTGTATAAAATAATTTTGTATTTTGTAGCTAATAATAGGAGCTTAGCTGTAAGTTTTCAAACTTAATCTCTTTTGACCCTTTTTGCGATTTATTAAATATTTGCAGATACATAGCTCAATTTCAGTGCATCTCAGGTGCAATGCTAACATTATCTCAAGTGTAGAAAACTAAATATTAAACAAGAGTTGAACAATTAGAGATCCTATATAATTTTTTGTGAAAATTGTAAAATTTATTTTTTTGAAAATATTTTTTTTTCTCTTTTAAATTATTTACTATTTAAAGTGGGCCGATGCAAATCCAAACTCAGGGCGAAAAAATTAAAAATTCCGCCCTGTTAGTAATATCTACCTATTCTACATTTGGTTCCAAGAAAAAGCTGGAATAAAAATTTTATGACCAGTTGGTAAGTGGGTTTAAATTTTATGCACGTTGGGGGCTTTATTAAACAGCTCTTCTAAAACAGGAAACCCCACAGTAAATTGGACAAACTGACTTAATGGGGCATACTTATTACTTTTTTGAATTGAAGATTTAGACCAACTAAAATCTAGGGCACTGCTCACTAGGTTTCAAAAATGTGTGTTGTTTACACAGTGGCACAACAATACTATTGTAGCTATTAGGTAAATCGTGAATTTGATTTGGTCTATCTTTGTGCAATTCCACGAAGTATGACGGCATCGGGCGAGTATTTTTCGTGATGTGTAATCAGTTCTCAGTTTGAGCTTGTGAGAGAAGGTGAGTGCTTAACGATGTGCGTTATTTTCTACAAACGGCTGTTTAAGTTTTTTGATTTTATCGTTCAGCGAGCTTTATAAAAACTATTGCGCTTTTTAAAATTAAATAGAAATTTTGAAAATGCCTCAACCGACAGATTGCGGAATTTTCTCACCATCTCAGGTCAGTTTTTATAAATTAACAAATTATTTAATAAATTAAGCTTGTGCTAATTGTTTGTTTATTTTTGCTAAACGAAGGACATTCCGCTAAATTTTCATTATTGAAAAATTGGTTAAATTCTTAGCAATACACGATATTTTATTTGGTTCCAATTTGTTTTTGTTTTTTTTTAAACGAGATGAAAAGAACCACTTTAGGGGTTGATGGACATATTAAAAAAACAAAACGATGTTTGTATTGTGGTTTCGAGATGAAAGGAAAATGCGATACCAAATGCCTCTAAGGGTAGCGGGCAGGTGTTATCATTGATTTTTTCTGTAACTTTCGTGCTAGATTATGCATTTTTATTAGGTTTTTATGCCTTATTTATGTTAAAAAAAGTGGATTATCTTAGATAATATGTAAAATTGGTAATAGTATTTACAAAATTATGTGGAGAAGTACAAATGTGATTATCGGTTGATTAGATAATCAATACGAACTTGAACTTTAAACATGGAAATTTGCAAAAATTATACGCAAAAGTCTGAAAACAAAAAATAATTCAGGTCGCTCCCCAAAATCAAAATTGAAGTAAATCGTGATGAAGATAAATAGTCTTCCCCAGAATAAAAAATTGGATTTAGATATTTAACCCAATTGAAATTTATCACGCGATTGCTATTATTTATCACTCCTACAACTTCTTTAAGTATGTCAGCCATGCAGAATTGGAGATACGAAAAATACCAATTGGAATTGCTTATTCCACCGTACACAGGTGTCTGCTATCAAAACTTCCTGGTTCGATTTGGCGTATGAATCAGCTCCTCCAGCTCAGACAATGATTTTATTCATCGATAATATCAAAATTAGGACGGAGAATACTAATCGCTAATGGATTTATTTAATGAAATCGAAACTATGGACGTGGACCCAGCGAGAGAAAATTTCAAATGCTGCACTTATTTAAATTTTATGCTGTGCTAATTTAGGAGAAGCTGTTACTTTTAATACCAGTCAAGTTGGACAAAATGAAATAATGAAAGTAGCGGTTCGTGAGCTGTTCACTTGGCAAAACAAGTTCGTTTAGTTTGTTTTAACTTTGTTTTAACTTTGTTTGAAATTTATTTAAAAAATAGTAGTATTTATAGAAGCCATTTAATATTCTCCGGAGTGCCGTATAACACAAATTTTTTTAATTGTTTAGTTTTACTTAAAATTTATTATGTTTTTGAAACTCAAGATACAATCGCACACGTTCCAATTTATTTGTTACGAAAATAAAGTCAAAGTTTGTAATCATTTGGGGCGAACTAAATGAGACTGGAGTTCGATAACACTGAGAGTACCCAAGCTTTTCCATCATCTGGATGTTTATTTTGGTTTTACGGTTTTATGCTTTCTTTTCTAATTTGTTTTGCTTTTCTATCAATTGGACGAACGAATGAATGAAAGTTATATCAAACAGGTCAGGGAAATTCATTGGCTTACGATGTGATAAGTGAGCGTCTGATAGCAACTACTGGTTCCGTAGTAAGCACATTTTTCCGATGTCGCTTCCTCCTTATGTAAGATGATGCGACATATGTTTGATAAATTTATTTTGTTTCACGAAGTGTAAGTAAACTTTTAATAGTGCATCCTGTTTCAAATTGCAGAAGGAGGTTCAAAGATGTGGAAGTCAATGCAGTTTCGACTTCTTTTTTTTTAAACCTCAATGCCGAGAAGATTTTTGAAAGGCTGTAAATATTTGAAATGTTTATGTGAACATCTACTTGATTGATTCTATAATCGTTCTCTTGGCGATGTACCATATTATCATTAAAAAACTGGAAATACTATAAAAATTAACTTGTTTTCTGCAAGTTTGTGATTTCAAATTTTCAAATTCCCAAGAAGTTGTTTTCTTATCAGAGGTATTTTCTTTCCATGTTTTGAATTTATGATCACTGCCATTCCATGCATGAATATGTAGCGAAGCTTAGTTATCATAACAAAATTATTTAAAAAGTCTGAGCTGCACATAAGTTCTGCATCTGAAAATCAGAAAATATTTCCACATTTTCTCCTATATCAGATTTAATTTTTAATATTATTGAATCGTCTTGCCTGAAGGGTTTTCCATACCTCCCAGACCCCTCGGTCAGGGGTACCTCGATACAGTATTATTCTGTGCTGAACTCACACAATAAATTTTTTTACTTCATTAATTCATATAGAAAAATACAATTAAGTAAAATAAAAAAGTTTAAGCTTATGGGTAGTTCATAAATAACTTTATGCATGGGGGGGGGGGAAGTTTAAGACATCCGTGGCGATAGGGAAAAGGTTTTTTTTAAATTGTGACCTAACGTATCATTAAATATTTTTATTTTGCTCATATTTCGAAATTAAATATTTTGAATTAAAAATTGAAAGGGGTCTAGATTTTTGTGACGAATGGGAGGTGGGGGTAAAAAAATTCTTAAAATTGCCTGACGTAATTTATGAACGACCTCTTAATAATTTTATCCAATTAAAATATTAAAATGCGCTGATAATTTTGTGACTGAATTTTTTGCTGCTTTTCTACTTTCTGTTCTTTATTTTCGGTTTTTCTGTCAAATTGATGTTTTTTTTTGTAAAATATACATTGACGGTTTTCATCTTGTTCAAAATTGCAAATTTAATTTCAGTACAGATATTACCTTGAATTGTCTACAGTCCACAGTACTGTGGATGTATCTGATTTGCCCTATACGTATTCTTCAATTAGCTGGTTTTCTTCTGGAACAAAGAGGCTCTATTGTTAAGTTACTGAAATTCATCTCGTATACGCAACTACGTCACTTTCGTACACACTACACAGGTGAAGTATTCACATTCTTTGATTAATTGAAACCTTATAATTATTATGCCTTGCGAATCAAGTCGAATAAGCTTGAGAATTGATAGAACCTTGAGGAGGCAATGCAGATTAGGAAAGATCTACAATCTGATAGGGAATACAAACCACAGCATCTATCTCGAAATAATCACGTATTATTTTAGAAATTCGACGGCCCTGGTTGTGCGGCCTGAAGGCCGCATTGATCCACCCATATCTTTTAGGATGGTAGCTTCAAACAAACTAATCAGATGTGTATTTCGGAAAAAATGACCAGACAGAAAGAGAGACATGAGTATAATAGAAACAGTGAATGGTTAAGAATAACACATAAAAAATTTTTTTTTTACTAAAATAGGAATACAGCTTTTTTATGTCGTGTCTAGGACCAGATATGAATAGTAAACATTTGTAAATGTAGCTATAGCTTTAAATCAATGAAACCTTAAACCATTTTTCGCAGGTAATTTCTAAATTTTAACTAAAATCCTATTTATTTATTTTATTTTAAATTTTGTTAGCATTAATTATTTGAAGTGTGCAATTGTCACACTTACCACACATGGAAAGCCCACAGTTTAAAGGGTTTAAAAAATAGAACTTCGAATCAGTGCCGGATTAACCATAAAGCAGAAAATGCAGCTGCCTAGGGGCCCCGTGAAAACAGATTTTTTAGGGCGGCATTTTGGCTGTGACAAAAAAAAGCTCACTAACCTCATATGCAAGTAATAATTTTCTAGAGGGCCCCGATAATATGTAACTGCCTAGGGCCCACAAATGTTTAATCCGGCCCTGCTTCGAATTTTCAACATCTGTTTACTTGATTTTATCCGTAACCGTAAGATTTTAGACAATAAACGGTTAGAATCTGGTTTGTAGATAATTTCATTCTCTTGAAAAAAGTACAGAACTATTTATCTTGAAAAACCAAGAGTTTCGGTGCTATCGCCCAGTGGCGTATTTAGAGGAGCAAATGGGCAATTGCCTCTCCCCGCAAGGATGACTCGGATTGTATCCCTGAAGCCAGAGCCGTATTATCGCATAAGCCCGGACTTGTGACGCAAAATTTCGGGAGACAGCTTCTTTTTCTCTATAAATTAATCTAATAAAAAAAATGGTCAACTGTAAAGTCGAGGATAAGGGCGCAAAATATTAAAGGCTTGCGGTGAAACTTGCGTAATACGCCTCTGCCTGAAGCCCTCCCTGATGATAGAAATAATTTTTACCACGACATTTTTAAATTTAATTAACTTCGAATTTTTTTTATTTTTCTTTGTTTCTTAGTTTTTAGATTTGTTCCCATCTAACTTGAACTTTTTTGATATCTGGAACTTGTCAATAGGTTTACAACTGACGCGCATGACTGGATTAATGAGATTTTGAAGATTATTTTTCTTTCCCCACCCCGCCCCAAAGCATTTTTTAAATACGCCACTGTTATCGCCATTTAAACACAGAACTTAGAATGATTTAAAATTTCTTTAAAAAAAAATTGCTACAAATAAATGTATCAATATGTTTTAGTGGGCGGAGTCGGTCGCAGTTGACTTCTAGCCTTGCTACTTTTAACATCATTTAATATATTTATTTTTAATTGGTTTTCGGTAATTAAGTACCTACGGGTATAACAGAATTTAAATTAATAACCAAGATTTAATTTTTCTGGATCCGTAATTTTTGAGTTGAAGCAGCTTCAACGATGTTTCTAATGAGTAAGCTCGTTTTCGAATGCAAATAAATTGTACCCAAAAAATGTATTGTTTATGTTTATATTTAATGCAATAATCTACCATAATTTCATTAGAAAATTTTTAAAATTCGTGAAGCCACTTTGCGTGCCAACTCAACAATTATTGGCTACGTATCTCTGAAAGAGAATCTGGGAGGTATAAATTATCCCTCAGTCATGTCATTCAAAAATATTAAAAAATTGAACCTGCAATTGGAGATAAAAGCGAAAAAAATTATTGTGATTCCAATTTCAACTTTTATTTTTTTAAATTTATGTTAATTGTGATAAATATGATTATGGGTCCTTAAACTTCTCAGCTTCGCACCGCCGAGAATTTGTGCAGTAGTTCGAATTTCATCAGTAGGTACGTCAGTATTGGAATTGGAAAATAACTTTTCTTCTAAATGTATTTTATATTTTTCCTGGTCAGGGACTCAAACGGATTTTTGTTACAAATTGTTGAAATACGTGAGATAGAACTATATTTTTTTATATAAAATATGTGAGTTTGCTACATGGCAAAATATGATTCTATGAAATGAAATTGTAGACCTACGACGATATATTACACGAATAGAACAATGGAAATGCCCGTGGGAAAGGTAAGATGGTTTATTATACAATGGTGGTCGTCAAGTGCGATAAAGTAGTTAATTTTTTGTCATAATCTTGATGGACAAGTTTAGTGTACGTATTATAGGTACTACTGCACAGAAGTTATTCAGAGACTGCACGACCATACTACTAATGATTACGAGGAAGAGGAATTCCAGATGTGATCTTGAAGCTGACTCAGGGGAATGTTGACACTTGCATTATTTAATTTTCTAAAACAAAAGAATTACGAAAAAACGTTATCGCGGCGGTTAGTCGAGAAGTGGAAGTTTTTGTCCCCATTCCTTGCCCATCCATCAAATTTTGTTGAATACATAATATAAATTATGCAAATCTTACGACGAGTAAACTTGGAGAAGTTGGAAGGCCTAATCTGTTTCGTTTATTTTAAATTTCTCGTAGCTTTAAGAAATAAATATTTAGAAGTCGAAAGCTCACCGAGCGTAATCCAAATAGGGTAGAACGTGAAAACCACCTGTGGTTTAGAAGAAACATCAGTCTGTGCCAAGTTGTAGACTCCTCCCGGATTTTTAATTAATCCAGGATTCGGGAGAAATAAATTATTTTCGCATTCGCCGGATTTACGTTTGAAACTTTCTGCGCCATTTTAAATTTTAATTAAATCTTTTGGGGCACTTTCGGTTTTTTGGATGCATTCACAAAATTTCTCTTCGACGTCGACGATAACCTTTCCATTTTGCTACTTATCTGCATAACGGTAGAATTTTAAATGAAAAATTTGTGTTTATTACTGCTCACGTTTCTTTTAATTTATGGAATAAATTCCGAGCGATGAATCATTAACGTGATTGAACCTCGACTTGGGTGAATACAATCGAACTAGATTTTGGTATCGAAAGTCATGATCGAACTTGCAGAGTATCAACTTTGAAACGTGCAAAAACATAAAACCTTGAAAGTTATTGACTTATTATAGGGGTGGAAGCTTTGTTTAACGTCCAACCATTATTCTGTCATGTGGAAGCCCACGATTACTTTTCATTATATCGCTGATCGCTCGTTAATTAGATTTCCACTTTTCGAAACAAGTCCACCTTTAAAAAGTTTCATAATTGCAATAAATCACTTTTGGCTTAAAGTACCTATCGTTGAAAGTCGAACTAGATTTTTTAAAAACGATTCTATAGGGGTTGACCTCGGAGCTCTTCAAGTATTGACGTCGAGCACCCTTCACTCCCCAAGGAAAATAGATTGGGAATTCAATCGCTTACAAATTGAATTACGACAAATAAAAAATTTTATTTACTTGCAAGAAAATTTTTCCACCAGACTTAATCAGCAAACACGAATTTTGATATTTGTATTTTGTATACACATCCAGAACGAAACGGATTAAATATAAAGTCGACAGATTTCTCTTCATGTTGCCCTCGAGTACCGTGGGGAACAAAACGATTTCGATGTATCATCAAATAGAATCAATCAAATTCAAGCAATTAAACACGAAGGAATCGAATCCGGTTGTGAATCATTTTCACTCTTCCATTTGTTTCTCATTTTAACTGTTGGGAGTGAAATCAATACTTTCTCAAAGAATTTTTGACTTTGTCGGTGTCTCAAGTTTAACCTTCGACCACAGCGATCAATTTTCGGTAGGGTCATTTGGAAGACCTGCAAAATTGGAATTTGTAAAGTTAATGTGATGCACTTGTCAACGTCTCTGCTTTATTTCAGGGCGGTCTTTTACAAAGGAGATGCAAAATCTTGACTCGATCACTCGGTGATGTAACATGCATCCAGTTTAAAAATACTGAAGAGTGTTGCAGAAAGTAACCAGTTTTGGTTTTGACCTACATTATTAAAAAAGTGCACTGCAATTTTTACATTATTCAGAAGAAATTTTTATTTTAATTTACTGGACGAACAAAAGAAACTTTTAGTGTTGATTTAAGAAATTTTCGTCATTCCGTTTTGTTTGATTTGTTTTCAGGTAAAATTTTATTGAACATTGTAAATATTATGTGATCAGTACATGACGTCGGTTATCTTTCACTCAATAAACACATAACAAAATTTTAGTGTCAAGATTATACTTTTTAGATAAGGAATGCACATAGCACTAATATCATTTTTATTATCGTTTAATCAATAATGGACACTTGAAGCTATTGGAAAATAGAACAGTTTTTCATTTCTACCGAGGTTCACAATGACAATAACTAAGGTCGGTTGGGGCATGAGTGCCTATAAATGGAGTGGATTAAGTATGACTGTTGAAGCTTCTTTTGGTATGGACCGCATTTTTCCTGCATGAACTACCAATTCTCGTTTTTATCTTGCAAAAAAAGTTCTCTGGTATAATATTATATTAGAAAAGATATAGCTTTCCTGTATTGATAAGCACTTCGGTTTCAATATTGGAGCGGCGGCATCGTGAAATGTTCATAATATTATAAAATCGATATTACTTCAATAAAAGTGCAGACCTACATTCAGTTTCGAGTAAAACAAGGAAACAGTTTTGAATTACAAATTTTCATCTCGGGAAGAATTATCAACAAGCAATTAGTTTTTAAAAAGCTCATCAATCTGTTCTGTTGACAAAAGTGACATTGTTGAGTTAAGCCCATAAGTGCCCAAAGTGGCACTTAGTAAGATTTAAAAATCACATCTGCATATTTTTTTTATTTGTAAAAGTGTTCTGGGATTTAAATTTTATTTAATTACCAAAAACGACTGCAGAAAAAGCTTCCATTGTAAAAAAAAGTTGATAAGGTTAATGAATGCATATTGTAATTAAATTTCAAATGAACTCTTTTATGTCAATGTACATACATGCAAATTGGCAACATTAAAATACGAAAGCACTCTAATGCAAACACGGAAATTTTGATCAAATTTACTCTGTTGGAGTTATTATTTCCCATATTTTTAATGCGCAAATAATCTCGAAAAGTAATAAATCAGCTGCTTGCATATTCAATCAATTTGCATGAGCGTCCTTGTCACTCATTTGTTGTCTATTTTATATTTACAATTGGTCAATTACACGCAAATGTGTTTACTCGTATTGAATTTCTAATGTGGAGGAAATATGTCGGGTTTCTAAGTGCCAACATATTTGGTTATCGATGAACTTTTGCACATTCTTTCGAAGGTGATTTGCGGTTTTCGTTATTGTTTGAAAATAGAATGTCTATTTTAAAATGCTATAAATTTTATATTTGATTACCTAATTCTATCGGCATCCTGAAGATGTGCAATGTCTGTCAAGATGTATTGTATTTTTGTATTCTAAGTTTAGAGGGAGCATTCCATTTTGCAAATAAGTGTGTTGATTATCTTAATTTTACATAATGTAGAAAAACCAGATCTACTCGCGGTTCGCTCTTGGACGGGTGACCGCTTCAAGAACACCTCATTACTACTCCTCTCCAACTTGAGAGTCAGGTCAGGCTTACTAAATATCTTCGTGAGATTTATCAGGGGTTTAATTTCTGTGCTGCATCTACCTGTGCTAATAGCTTTTGGGGCAGTATCGAATCGGAGTTTTTTTTTAAATGGGAGATCTGGGTTATTTATTTATCTGGGTCATTAACTATATTAATAATAAAATGAAATTTTTGAAAATTAAATAAAGAGTTTTTGACGCTGAATTCTTACCACGCCGGGCACGGTGGCACAACGCCCCAAACCGCCGCGTAGTTAGATTGCATAACTTCAACAAATTAGGTATATTTTCAAAGCTTGACATTAAATATTTAAAATTTTGTGCTGGTCTGAACCTTTTCGTTTAAAACTAAAAATTTGGAATTGACCTAAATGGATTTTTCACGTAAAATCTGATTAAGCATTGTACTTCACTAAGTGAGAAGAGGTTACTAAAATTTTGGACATGACGGACTCGGTTGGTAGCTTTTTTCCCAACTCTTGGTGTAAAAACTGGATGATTGGGCATTGCTATTATAATATCTTATAGTTTTTACAATGATTGCCCAATTTGTATAGTCTCACGTACATATTTTTATATTTTTCAAGTTTTCAGAACAAAACGCGATTACCTGATTAGATATTATTTGCAACAAAGAGCATTTTTCTGAAGAGGATATAATAACTTCACTTTATGCCATTGAATTTACTGTCAAACTTCAAGTTTCACTTTTTGTGAAAACAATATTTTGTTTCACTCCAGTATCATCTTATTAGTGGCACTAAAGCACTTTTATGTCCGCCGGCGCTAAAGTACTACTTTAGTGCTGCTCGTCGCCGGCAGTAAAAGTATTAATAATTATTTTTACATATTTGAAGAAAAAATAGCGTTTTTGATGATGGCAATCATCAACTATTAAAATAGGATTACAACAATTCTTCAATCTTAAATGCCTAAACAACCTTTCTCGCAGAGAAAAAGGCTGAGGATCCTGCAGTGGGCAGAAAAAACTAAAGGGGGGATTGCAACATACATTTTTGTACACCAGGTATCCATTTAAGAGATTTCCCTTGATTTGAATAGCGGACTTGCCTCAAATTTTCATTTACTGTAAATGAGTAAAAAAAAGCGCATCGACGGCGTCTAAAATAAATTAATAGAATTTCTCTGGATTTTCTTTTACTTCAATATTTTAATATTATCGAGTAGCTTTGCCTGAGGGTAGCCTGTACTCCCCAGACCCCCCGATCAGGGATTCTATGATTCAATGCTATTCTGTATCGAGCGATTGAGTTCGTTAGGGAGCTACGCTGCAAAAACAAGGTTAATCGTATTAAAGGAAAATGATTTTGCGACATCTAGCAGGATTAGAGTTTAGGAAAGGACCACAATATGAAATTGGATTTGACAACAAAGTTATGAATACAGGGTGTCCTTACGACCAAAAACACTTTATATATCGAGTGTAGCCTTCTTGAAATGATATTTTTTAATTTCTACTTTCAAATGACAATTTCATAGCATCGAAACTATTGATTTTGTAATGTAAATGTTATTATTGCTATTTATTATCAAATTGAATAGATTTGGAGTCTGAAGGGGGGGGGGGGGTTACGGAATAGCTCCTCAGACCCATTTAGAATATTTCCCATAACATCTTAAATAAATTTAATTGCAAGCGTTATGTGTAACTGCGATTTTAAAAGTTGTGAAATCTGCAAAATCTTAATTACCAAAATATTGAAATTAGACAAGTGGTTTATGAAGGTTTCAACAGTTCTAGCTTCTTCCCACAACAAGTTTTCTGTTTTTATTTATTTTATAATACATACATACTATATTTTATTAATTAAAAATGTGATCAAGTATAATATTAAAACCAACGTAAATTTAAAAATTAGGCTATTAATATTTGAAAAACATTTTTTTAAATTAATTTCGCTTGGGGCGAAAACGACTCTCTTTTCGTATTTAAATATATAATATTCACGCAAATTTCAAGAAATATTTTTTAAATCATAAAAATGTATTCTATAAATTACACCAACCCCATCACAACACCAATAATAACTTTTATTAATCTCTAGATATTGCATTCGATTGAAGATTGGATGATCAATAAATTCAGTAATAATATTATATTGCTATATCAAGTATTGTTATAATTCAACTTCAATTTTATTATTTATTTGTGAAATATCAGTTAAAAATATCTCTTATCTTAAATGGGTTTTAGATAATAATGATGCAAACTATATTTGTTTAGCGTTGTTCTACGAAACTATTACATTTACCTTTGAAAAATTTCCCAATTCGATTAGCAATTGGAATATCGTCACGATTTGCAATCGGCCAAAAACAAATTTATATTGGATTAAGATGTATTTAGTCCATTTTTATGAATGGTAGTTACATGGTATGAATCACATGTCGAGTGAAGTGATGATGTCATGACAATGAGGGGATCGCAAGTTAAATAATATGGGGTGGATATTAATTAAATTTGTTTAGGGTTGTCTTAAAACAGAATTTCTGTTAATTGGAGTCACAAGTGAAACGAGACCAAGAAGTTGGATGTTACATCTACTAATTAAACAAAACTTGGCAAATTAATGAGGATGCAAAATCAATGCGAAAATGATTCATCAACTTTACTGTGACTTTTACATGCAGGTGTATTTTAATTATGCACATCATACTTATTAAAATCCTGATTGGATAACGCTTGCCAAGTATATCGGTATCTGGAATGGGTTTTTGCTTAAATTAATCAATGTTTTTTGATTTTTTTTAAATCTACAAGAAGTTTTAATTGGGTGACAAGGCTTTCAATCACACGAACTTACACGGTTTTGGTTTGTTAAGCATTCGAAAACTGCCGGTTTGGAAACTAACATGTAATTTTTTCGCTCCATGATTAAATGCCTTTGTTTATCCAATTGTACAGTAACTTAATTATAAGTTTTATAATGTTACTTAAACTAACTGTTCGTTTTCCAATAAACTCAAATCAATTCCGTATTATTGATTCATTATTTAGTTTCAAATGTCGACATCCATGTGGAAGTAAATAACTTAAATTACTTAACAGTTAGTATACATGTGTCGAATAAATTCAAATGATTAAAATTGAGAACTGCCAATAGATTGCAATTTATAAAATTCAATTTAACTTCACTCGGTGTGTATCTTTCGCATTATTGGATGTGTAAAACGATCCCTTCGGAAATAAACACGCATTAATTTTAATAGCCTGATTAAAATATGGTACGGTAAAGCAAGCTTATTGTCGATTAACTCGTCGAGGGTTTTATTTAAATATCAGATCAAGTTACCAAAGGGGTGAAGATTTAACGTATTGCCTACATCAAACTTTGGTGGTGTATTTGAAAATTATTAACTTTTCAAGTCAACCAAGAAAGTTGCCATGTGGAGTATACGAAATCTTTAATTCATAAAGGTTCCGGTACCGCGCGGTTAATCCCCTAACTTTTACGTGTGTGGTCATTTAAAAAAGTATGCTCAAAGAACTGATACCTAGGATTAACTGGGGTGGCCATGTATAAAACGTAGAAAAGATTATGTATCGCATTTTAAAAGAATCAGTAATCTTCAGACATCTGTTTTTCAAATCTGGGGGTTAAAATCCCAAGTGACAATTTAAAAATAATTAAAAAGCCTCTTGGAGAAATTATGAGAGATCGAAACCACATCTCATTCAAGTCGAAACCTTCCAGTTCCGTCATCCAAAGCTTCTTATCATTTCACGGTAGCGTTTACTAGTGACCGTAATAGCATTGCCGCCAGTATTTTTGAAAACAGCCGACCAGGTCTAGCTTCCAGACTTCCTGGGTCGCCTTGATATGTTGACCTCTCGAACGTCGAGTGATGGAACGCTGATGTACTGTATGGTGATAATCTGGTACGGGAAATGAACAATAAAAATAATTAGCGTTACAGCAATTTCCCACGTTTTTCGGACTATCTCTGATTAAATTGACTGAATCAAGCCAAAAACCTATACATAAATAAATCAGTCCTGGTCCCTCCAACCTAAGTTTTTTATTTGCAAGTTCAATAATACAACTTTTTTTTTATTACAGAATTGTTTGGCCAGAGCTTTATACGACAACATTGCCGAATCACCTGACGAACTTGCTTTTCGCAAAGGAGACGTTCTGGTGGTTTTGGAGCAAAACACAGCTAACATCGAAGGCTGGTGGCTCTGCTCTTTGAGAGGACGACAGGTAAATATAAAATGCTTTCCAACTTATTTATATTATTAAAAAATTAATCCTTGATGTTTTTTCCAAAAATAGAAATTAATTAAGACATAATGAAATAGATTACTAAGCAATTAAAAATTATTCGCTGTTTTTGTCATCTGTCATGAGTCAAAATTCATGTAATAAAATCTTTTAAATTAAAAATATTCATAAATAAAATTCCTAGTATAATTTCTTAAAATGGCAACTAATTCGTTACTCGATGAAGGAGAACGTCGTAATCCCGATTTAGACCTCGCGAAAAAAAAGTTCCTTTTGGGTCTTCCCGACCACGAAGTCGATGTTGAAATGAAGGAAAGTCTGCTTGAAGCCATATCGGAGCGAAATATGGCCCCTTGGTACGAAAACGTTTGCACCAGTTTGGGCTGGAGTTGTGATAACGATTTGCTGGCGAAAATGAAAAAGGCGAACGAAGAATCTTTACTTAGTTTGGACGAAAAACTTACGGAAGTTAAAAAAACTGGGTGCACGATAGATATAAAGGACGCCTACCTACAACAAGCAGATTATTTGATAAGCATCGGCGATAAAGAAAATTCGCTTCGTGCTTTGAGTCTGGCTTACGATATCACCGTTGCTTTGGGTTATAAACTGGACAATGTTTTTGCTTGCGTTCGCATTGGATTTTTTTTCTCGGATCACGATCTGATTAAACGAAATTTAGAAAGGGCCGAAAGTCTAATAGCCATGGGAGCCGATTACGATAAAATTAACCGCTTTAAAGTTTACTCTGGATTATTCAATATGTCTATAAGGAAATTTGAAACTGCCAACTTTAATTTTTTGGCCACCGTAACTACTTTTTCCTGTTACGAATTAATCGACTATACCACTTTCATACAGTATACGGTATACACATCGATTTATACTTTGCCG
Source organism: Cantharis rufa (assembly GCA_947369205.1). Taxonomy (NCBI): domain Eukaryota; kingdom Metazoa; phylum Arthropoda; class Insecta; order Coleoptera; family Cantharidae; genus Cantharis; species Cantharis rufa. The sequence continues at coordinate 12,820,167 of OX376303.1, forward strand.
AGACGAGAACTGAAAGAGAAAGTGATAACGAACGCCGACATTCTGGAGGGATTGTTCAGTGTTCCGGAAACAAAAACATTCCTTTTTAGTTTGTACGATTGTAATTATGCAGTATTTTTTAAATGTCTTGCCGAGGTGGAAGTCAATTTCAAAACGGATATGTTTTTGAATCCTCATTACCGGTTTTACATACGAGAAATGAAAATCAAAGCTTATTCTCAATTGCTAGCTTCATATAAATCTTTGACTCTTGCGTATATGGCTAACGAATTCGGAGTGTCGTCGGATTTTATAGAAGATGACCTTTCAAAATTCATAGCCATTGGAAGGATTAATGCCAATATTGATAAAGCTAGAAATATCGTCCTCACAAAAAATAACGATGGCTCCGAAAAGAACGAATTGTTTAATAAAGTAATCAAACAAGGAGATTTGTTGTTACATCGAATCGATGATGTAACAAGAATTGTTGATAGTAAACAATAGTACGAATTAGAAGTTTGTTTTATTGAAATTGTAGCAGCTTTTGCGAGTAAATTTTTAGATTTCGCTTACTTTATCTTTTCCTAATAATTAATATAAATTGCTTTTACTATTTGATCCTTTCGCGCAATTTTCTCGTGAACTTCCACTTGTATTTCAATCCACATCATGATTTATTTTCATCAAATTTCGGTTCTATTTTAAAGTTGTGTTAATTATTGGGTTTGTTTAATTTATGCAATTTAAATTGTCGGCTTTCAAAATAGCGGAGCAGTGGAGTCCATTTTTATTCGAACACAACAGAACAGGAAAAACTGGAAAAGTTATTTCAAACTGTCATGAAAGAAAATTTGTTTCATATGGAATCGAAATTTTCCTTGTAAAAAACTCATAAATAAAATGACGCTAAATTATATCGAAATGATTCGTTCGTTTCAATGAATTTGGTATGAGAAACATCTTTTCGTGAAGTTTAATCTTCTCCAATAATGCAGCAAAATTGCTTTTATCGAACAGCAAAAACTAGACGTTCACATAAAAAGTGACTTGTATGTTTGCTAATCCTTCTCTGCTCGAGTGTGAAAGAGTTAATTTGATCAAATTTCATTCTAATTTAAAATATTATATGGAGCTTAATTAAATTTGATACAGCAATAATGAAAATTACTGGATCGAATTTAAAAGTTAACAACCGTGGATTGAATATAATATTGAAAATGTTATTTTTACTTGCAGGGTATTTGTCCTGGTAATCGGCTTCGACTAATAGCTGGAGTATTTGAAGATATAGGTCAAAGTAGAGAGCCGTCTCCTCAGCTCAACGAAGTAATTTCCGATTTGAGTACCTTGCAGAGGCAAGGTAAAAGAAGAAGTTGGCACATACAACCCAATCAAGTAAGTGATGTATAATATTTTTATTCGTGGTGACATATCAATTTTGAAACGGCTTTACCATCGTGATGTAATAAATAACCTTTCTACCAGTATCGCGGTGTTGGATAAAGATGTAACCACATATAATAAATAAGATGCATTCAATGATTTGGATAATAAATAAATCGGACTTGATTTGTAAGACCTCGAAGCGTTTTCTGTATGGAAAGAAGATTATGTAAATCGTACAAATCAAGAACATAACTTGAAACCTCTGACATACATTTTTCATGAAGCGTTCGCTATTTACTCCACCTTTTTGTATAAATATTTTCTCTTATCAATTTATTTTTTATTGCGTAAAGCAAAAAAACGAAGAATCAAGTCTAACTATATTGTAACCTTATGAAAACGTATACCATTTTTGGTAAACGAGTTAGTCAGACCAGGAAGGGAAGCCATCAAGATCGTTTACAAAGGTCGGTGGCTTCGAGTTGGCAACCAAGAAATGTCGAATAAAAAATTCATTTTAGCAACACCGCACTTGATTAAATCCTAAGGGTGCAAATTTATAAACTCCGATCTCCCTTCGGGCTCCGCAATAATTTAAATCTAAAATATGCCAAACGACATAATAAAGCTTATCTGGTTCTGTTTAGAATTTTATTTAATTACGACGTCAATCCCACGAGTACAAGAATTATTTATAATTGAAATGGGTTAGATGTGGGTGTAGTCATGATTTGACTCGTGCTATCAAAAAACATTTCGGCGTCCTAAATCGATAGCAGAGGGACGACGTCGTATCCATGGTAACGGCGCGTCTGCATCCAAAGCTACGCGAATGTACTTTCGCAAGTCCAAATATTAATTTTTCCGTATTATTCTTCATCGGTTCGATCTATAAATAGACTTAATTATTCGACTTAAAAGTAACCAGTTGTTAAAACCGCCGATTGGTTTCGTGTATTGCATATCGATGAAGTTGCATCTGATCTTTGCACAGTCGGCGCCAGACAACAAGAAATAAAACAATGAGCTCTTTACAAGAGTGTTCGTTCACTCGTGTTCCTTTTGGTGTCAATAAATACAGACATACTTTTTTTAGTAACGAAATTATATGCAAATCACTGTACGTTATCGTGTATTCATAAACAAGATTGAGCAATTACATATTCGACGACTTCCTCGAATATAATCGAAATATTGATTCAATTTGTTTGTTATTTTTAACGATAAATCATAACATAATCCATATTAATTTTAACTCTGTTATTTCTTTCAGGTATTAACACCAAAGAAATACAACGACGTATATTTATACGACATACCTCCACGAGCGGTGCCCGTTTCCTACGACTCTCCGCGCAATTTCATCCGTTCTTCTCCAGCTCCGTCGTCGATATCTCCCATAAACAGAGATTCCGGTGAAAGCTACGACATACCTAGACCAATTATGAGTCATCACAATCAGCTGACGCCGTCCAGTTCCATCAGTTCCCTTACGGCCGATTCGTTAAGTTCGTCCAACAGAAGTAGTTTAATCAACATGCCCGAATACGACGTTCCAAGATCGTATAATCGCGGACCCCAGCTGGTTTCGCAACCCAATCCGCAACATTACGACGTTCCACCGTCGAATTCCCAAATCAAAGAACTTCCTTTAGAATTAAGTTTTGCCCTAGATTCCTTAGAAAAATTACAAAGCGAGACCACTGCTGCCGTATCCAAACTATTAGCTTTTGTCAGTCCAAATTGGAGATCGAAAGAAAAATTGGAAAGCACCATTATGGACATAAAATTATCCGTCATGCGATTGAGGACGTCCCTACAAGATTTGGCCGAGTTTTGCGAAGGCTCGCTCGGCAACGCAACAAGAGCAACGGATAAAAATTTAGCGACCAAACTTATGCCTCTCGTCATGGCGTTGCGAACATCAGACAAGCTAATTCAAGAAGCTGCCGAACAGTTACACCAACAAGATTGGTCCATCGAGCGTTTGGCAAGAACGGAAGGTGAGAACCGAAGTAAACCAGACGCTCTGGAACAATTGGTAGCTTGTGCTCGAGCTCTCACCGAAGACGTTCGACAAACCGCGTCCTTTATACAAGGCAACAGTACTTTGCTCTTCAAAAGGGCCACTTCTCCACAAAACAACAACAGCGAATGGTTAGAAGACTACGATTACGTTAATTTAGATTCCAAAGAAGCCGTGGCAAAATCTCACGCCGAAATTAGAGATGCTTTACCAAAAGAATTGAAAAAGGGTTACGATAATTTAGTTAAAAATGCGGAAAGTGTAGAAATGATCAACGAGCGCGGAAGTAATTTGGATCCCGAAGACAAACAAGTGTTATCGTTTTTCGCCGCCCAAGCCATCACTCACCACAATCATTTAACCCAAGCCATAGACGCATTCTTACAAACTGTTGAACACAATCAGCCACCGAAATTGTTTTTAGCGCACGGAAAATTTATAGTTTTAAGTGCCCATAAGTTAGTCAACATTGGAGACGCTGTGTACAGAAACGTTTTGCAAGTTGATACACGGACGCGCGCTCTCAATTGTGCAAATTCTCTAAGTGCTGCTCTTGCGACGAGTGTTAATAAAACGAAACAGGCTGCTCTTCAATTTCCTAGCGTCAGCGCCGTGCAGGCAATGGTAGATTCGGTTGTCGATATATCACATTTAGCGAAAGATTTGAAAATGGAATTGGTACAAACGGCGCAACCGATATAAAGCGGCAAAAAATGTGAATGTACAAAATTATTTGCGGTATCAATTTTAAAATTGTAATTTGCAAGTTTTCTGAAAAAATACCATACCAGTTGTTGGTAACGTGATGGCATGGTTGGGTTAAAAAGTAAGGAATGGGTGGTTATTTTTACCATCGTGAGTGTTTCAGTTTGCAGTGACATGCAAAACAAGTGGCATACCTTGGATGCATATAATTGTTCCATCAAATTATTTGTCTATGGTGAAGGAATGGTGATAACAAATCTTTTATATGTAATAATTCAAGTTAATTGTTGCTTTATAGAAAAATATAAATGTAATAGTTTTGCCAATATGAAACAATATCAGGTGCTGAAAAAGTTTGCAAGGGAAAGTGAATTCATTGATTTTTGAATTTATAAAAAAATGCCTAGAGGCAATTAGGAAGTGATTTCAGTCGGGGATTCCCACAACTAAAATTTATCAGAATTAATTGATTCTGGTGATTGGATTAATAAAAGAGGGACGTGCAAACTTTTCGGCTTCCCTATAATACAACTTGATGAAAGCTATGTAGATAGATCTTGGGCCTTGCGATATTAAAGAACAATTAAATTACTGTTGACTTTTTAATCCCCTGTTGGATCAGGCTATCATTGTCAATTTAATTTTATAAAATATGTAATTTTTATAAATGCAAAAAGAAATTGTTAAATTTTGTACTTGCTTGCCACTTCAAGATTGTAAATAAAAATTGTTTTTCGTGCAATAATTTTAGTGCCAAATACACCATAGAAATTAAAAGTACCGCTTCATGGCCTAATACTTATTTAAATTCTCTATTTGGTAAAAGGTTGTGATATTTAAAACTGAAAACCAAATTACAGATTTTGTAGATTGTTTAAGACGGTTTACATTTGTCGATTTGAAAATTGAAGTAGCAGCATAAAAAAAATATGTACTTACAGGCGTCAAGTCGTAATGCTAAATATTGTAAATTCCTATTTACTTTCACACCGTACCCAATTTTTATAATAGAGTATTATTGATGACGTAAAGCACCCAAAGTATAAATTAATTGTATTGCCTTACGGTGTTCCAAGTCAAATGTGCAGCACAAGTAGTCTAATTTCAGGCGCTTTATGTCGCACTAATGCAGTCTATTGAAGCGACACTTATAAATAAATTATTTTCTGTAGTTTAAGTTAACAATAAAAAGAACTGACCAAATGTGTTTATTTCAAATAATGTATATTTACATGATTTTCCAGTCACAAATAAATATATTATTTAAAAACTATTCCTCAATTTTTTCGTCTCTGCTATCACGGATTTTTAACTTTTTAGCAAACTCTGATAAATCGCGTCGCATGGAATAAGCATCCTCGCCATCGGCATAATATTTTGGTTCAATTTCAACGGTTTCAAATTTAAGAGCATTTTTATACAAATTAAGCGCCGCCCTGTTGCTTTTCCTAACATGTAAAGATACGTACTTGGCATCGAAACATTCCACCATCGCTTCCGAAGCTTGATCCATCAACTTTTGAGCCAAACCAAGTCGTCTGTATGACCTTTTAACTGCTAAAGATGTGATGTGACCGTGTTTTAAATCTTCGTTATCCTCTTCCATTTTTGCTAGCACATAACCAACAATATTACCCTTCTCGTCTTCGGCTACATAACTCAGCTGTGGCCAACTTAAACCGTGATAAAAATAATATTTCATCTGATAATTTTCTGGCAAACACAGCAAATTACAATGCTGCATGTTCATTAGATCTTCAGGTTTAGCACAACGGATATTCATGATTAGGCTATGTTATTCTCAACTTTCGATTTCGACTCTTGCGTGAACTGTTCACCAAACTTGAAGTTTCCTTGGAGCTGTTCAATTCTCGTATGATACTACAACGAGAAATAAATACCTTCCAAATTAGGAACCAACCTGAAAATTAAAATTAACAATTAAGATTTTAATGAATAGGTAATCTTACCTAAAGCAATTAATGCGATTACTGAACCAAGTGTCAAAATGAAACTAATCGAATTTAATAATATGTTCATAGCACAGTCTTTTACTGTTAATTAAATACGCGTTTAATAAAAATTGATACCATTAATTAAGCAAGCAATGAAATACGTACAACTTTTACTAAATTAATAAAATTACCTTGTGCCTGATTTTCAATCGACTAAATTAACCTCACTTTCTTTTGAATAAGTTCGATAAGTTCATAAGCTCCGTTGTTGGTAGCGCTCAATGTTATTTATATACAGGGTCATATAAAATTATATGTATGTTTTAATTAACGTTTCATGAACCCTGTGCAATTGCAAGATCTTATTTTTCTTTACGAAATCAATTAATTACGATTTTTAGTTTTTCATATAATTAAATATTTTTCTTTTTTGTCAAAATTTTGAAAATACCATTTAAAATTCAGAAAAAATCCGCACGAATCAGAAACGAAAACGTTCTCTAGCTTCTGCGTTTTTTATTTCTACTGCTTTGTACTACGACTTGACTTCTAATTTTAAGTTATATGATTATTTTTTAATTTTGATTTAAAATAAAGATGAATAATAAATAGATTTCTAAAATTAAATTAAAACAAATGTGATTTTTAAATTTCAAAAAGGCAACGAGAGAGGCATAATGCTCCCCATACGTTTATCTGTCACGTTACTCTTAAGCTGGTTTTTGTTTAAGGTATGGAATGGAGGAAATATTAATATGCCTCCCCGCCCCCGATTAAATCAACTTATAGTCTATGGGCCCCCTTTTTTTTGAAAATTATTAATATTATATTTCTTTGAAATTAAAAAAAACAGCTTTTAAAAACTGGCAGGTGTATTTTTAAACAACTTAAAAAATACTTTTTATTTTAAATTGTAAGATATATTATCAATTTACAAACAAATAAACGGGGCCAATCCTACCCTTAAATGAAACTTATTTACACAAAAACTATAATTGTTAGAAATTAAAATGTGTTTTTAGGGCAACTAAATTTAAATATCTGAATATTTACAATAAAAATTATTTTAACACAAAATCAGCTACCTTTTAAACATAAAAATTTAAATTAGGAATTTATAAATTTTTGCAGTAATTTAGGATAAATTTTCGAAATATATTTCATAGAGTTTTAAACTCGATATACTCACACATAGACGTAAGTATACTTATAAATATAAAATAATGTAGGTAACCAAATGTTCACCAGCTAACTTTTATTTCAAAATTTAAAAAATTAATGTAATATAATAAAAACCTGTGCATATTAAAACAGGACCCACAACGGGGGTTGATAAGACATAATAATATTATATTATAATAGATACTAATTGTAATTATATACACAGTTAAAGAAAAATATGTCAAATTAATGTTTACTCGTCTTCGTTTAAGTGATCCAATGTAATTTTATTCGAAGTAATTTTTGTAGCCACGCTCTTTTGTTTTGATGCTTTTTTAACTTTTCGTCCAACCACATACTCTTGCATTTGCCACTTTGAGTTAATAAATGCTGCACCTGAAGATTGAGGCTCAAGCGGTTCTTTCTTTTGAATAACTTTCTTAAACACAATTTTGTTCGGGTCGACAGATATATCATCTGAATCCATTGCTTGATTTTGTTCTGCTTCCTTTCTTTGTTCTATTTCCTTCAAAAACGCAAATGCAGCTGCGGTATTACTACGATCAGACATATCGTCGACATCGTCCAAAGAATATTTCGTCCACTTGGAAGGATTTCTCTGAAAATCTGGCACTATCTTTCGTTTGTGTGATCTTCTCGGAGGTAAAACTTGAGGCTTCCTGAAAATACTTTCTTTTCCGTTAAACTGTAACGCTACCTTCTTTTGATTGCTGGAGGAACCTCTGTCGTTTGAGCTGGAATCGTATTCCATAACATCGCTTTTCGGTATGATATCCTTGTTACATTTTTCAGCATAATCGAGCTGTTTAAACAAATCTTTTTGTTTGTCGTTGAAAGTCTTGTAAGAACTTGTAATAACAAAGTTAGATTTTAGTTCAGTTTCTTGATTTAAAGTCATTTTCACAAAATGTATTAATTTTGCAATAAATGAATTAAAAATTTTTACAGGTTATGTTTATTTTGACATAAATATTATTTAGAATAATTTATTACGGTTGACACGTACGGTTTGGTTCCGATTTTTCTTGTGGCACCTGGCTTTATTATAAAACTCAATTTTCACCTATCAAATAATAATCTCACAGGATTACTTTCAGGATTAAAATCAATGAGCTTCAAATACATAAATCATAATAATTACTAAATCATTACCAATGTTAAAATATTTTATAAAAAAAACCCCAGTGATTTCTTTATTAAAATATTTCTAGTAGTAAATCTATTCATGCGCGTCAGTGGTAGATAAATAACGGAAAATGTTATATTTTCAAATTTTTTTTAATAATTAAAACGGATGCAAATCTCAGCTAATTATATGAATTTCTGATATTTTGAGAGAACATTCTTAAGAAAGGTATCTTTTGACGGACATATATTGAGATGTACATATATTTTTTAAATAAAACCGTTATAAAAACTAATTTTTAAATATTCAAAATTAATTTTTGTATCGCAGTCTAATATTGAAATTATTGATAAAATATCCGAGATAACGCTTTCGTTGCACTAGCTTTGATTTTAATTTTCCAATTTAAAATTTTAATTTTAATGAAATTATACGCTTTGAAAGTTATCGCACTAATCCAAATTTATCTCATCCAATCAAATTGTCTCCAAAACAGCCTCATCAACTAATTCATCACTAAAAATCCGCCAAAACTCGTCTAAATTGGAACAAAAACATCCAAAATATAAAAAAATAATTACTCACGCAAATCAAAAACCATTATTCACACAAAATCAAAAAATCTCCAATCAGAGACGCACAATAAAACAAAATCAGCGGAGACTTCCGCAAAACGCGTCCGTCCGCTTTGACGGACCTAGCCAATCTTTTCTCATTTTACCAAAAATTCTTACCAACTTAAATTTTTCAAAATTAAAATAAAATTCCAAATTAAACAAAAATTAAAATTTCAAAATTTCAAAAATATGATTTTGAAACACGACATTTTGCTCTTCTGTCTTTTGGCAAAACATGATCAAGAACCGATGCTTTGACCCAAAAGACACATAGGTTGTGTTTCAAAATCTAAAAAAAAACTACTTCTATTTAATAGATTTCCACAAAATAATTCTCCTTTTAGGCGGATGTTTATTCACAAACCCAAGATGAACATTCCAAATTCCAATTCCAGTCACTCTCGTCAACCCTTGACCCGATGTTGGAGTTACAAGTCCATCGTTGACGCCGTCTACTTCTTTATTTTTCTGCTCCTCATCTCCTTCCATCTGCTTCCTCACTTTTCTTTACTACCAATTCATTTCCATCTAAATTTTCTATCATTTTTTTATTCAAATTTTCCGTTTTCATCTCATTATACTTCACATCCAAACCTTTATCATTTTCAAAAATTTCACTCTCCAAAACAACTAAATTACTATTCTCCAAATTTACTTTCCCTTCAAACACAACCAGATCGTTAGTCTTTACAGAAATTAATTCATCGCTTTCCAAATTTTCCTCTTCTTGGCCAATCGTATTTTTATTTTTCAAATTTTTATTTTCCACACCAACTAAATTTTCACTTTTTTCATCTACTACTTCTGTTGCTAATATTTTATCCAACTTTTTATTTATGTAAGTCTCATTTTGTCTTGATTTTTGTTTCTTTTTTTTTATTTAGCTAAAGGCTTTTTCAGGGTTTATTTTCGAATTCTTGGTTTCGGTACCATTTAATGCGATGAATTTCTTAAAAAAATCTTAATATTTAAAATATTCAAAATTAATTTGTACATCACAGTCAAATATTGAAAATTGTAATAAAATATGCGAGATAACACCACAAGTTGCACCAGATTTTATTTTAAATTTGCAATTTAAAATTTTAATTTTAATGAAATTACTACGTTTTCCAAATTGCCTCATTAACAAATTTACCACCAAAAATTCGCCAAAACTCGTCCAAATCGGAACAAAAATATCCAAAATATCAAAAAAATAATTACTCACGCAAATCAAAACCATTTATTCACATAAAATTAAATAAACTCCAATCAGAGACGACATTAAATTAAATTTAAACCAAAATTTTTAAACAAACAAAATTCCAAATTAAACAAAAATTTAAATTTCATAATTCAAAATTCAAAAAATGGATTTTGAAACACGACAATATATTATTCGTTTGTTAACAAAATATTTATATTATACTATTATATTTTTGTAAATATTGAATTGTGCCGCTAGTTGATAAAAGTTGTGAAAACTAGCGAGAAATACAAGGAGAAACTGGCCAAGATGTCAGAGTAGCCGTAAAAATTGTAAATCTTTGAGTCTCGGAATTTCAAATGTATATTGAGTAATTTTTGAAATTAAAACGTGATTATTTTATAAGAAAAATTAGTTTGATTTAGAGTTAAAATTTAGTGTGAATTCGAAAATACTGTAAGTTGGTTATTTTGAAAGATTTAATAAACAGAAGCTATAATTGAATTTTGGAGAAAAAAATGGAATTTACAAAATTACATCTCAATATATAAAAAAAAATTGAATTTTTAGAAATTTTTTAGTGTTTTTCCCACTTAACTGTCATTGTAAATAAAATTTGTTCAATCCTGCTATTGAAACATGTCGTTTCTTACTTGGATACGCAACTAGAAACCTTTTGTTTTACTCACTCAAATTATTTCTAAGGTAACGGGTGGGCAATAGTATATTGTTTGGCAAGAGGTGAAACAAAGCGATTTCAGACGAGGGTGAAATTTGCCTGCCCGAGTGAAGCGAGGGCTGGCATCACCTTCGTCTGAAATCGCGTTTCACCCCGCGCCACACATACTATTTTTCATATTACCTGCATTGAAACAGAAAATTTTTTTGCATTGAAACTTGTAAAATAAATATTTTAAATTCGAAATTTTTTTGAATCAGCAATAACTCGACAACGGCGCTAGATATCGAAAAACTGAGAAAAAATTCCCCCCCCCCTCGTCTCGTACTCACCCCCGGTGAATTATCGGTAGGAAACCATATGCAAAAATTTAGATCGATCGCGCGCAAAAAAAAATTACTCATAAACAACAATATCGAATTTGACTTTGACGAATCTGACAGCTGTCATACTAATTAAATTTTATTTGAAGTAATGAAAAATTATTTTAATTCTGACAGGGTTGAAATGAAATCGGAAACAGAGTTGGCGGTAAGAAACTTGAGTGTTTCTGCCCTCGGGCAGAAACATTTTAATGTTTGACCAATATTCGCAGTGGTCTGAAATTGTCGTGTTTCGACTGTCTTGACAGCTATTGAAACACACTGTTTCAATGCAGGTAATATGAAAAAGAATTTTCACCCACTAGTGAGTGAAAAATGCAGTCGTTCATTGTATATTTTATGCAAACTATAGCAACGCAACCTACCGTCTATGACTCTATGTTGATTTGCCTACGTATTTTTATATTTTAAAACCAAAGCTAACTTTTTTCTGAATTATTTTGCGCGCAATGCGCGCGATTGATCTAGAATTTTACATGAGGCTTCCTACCACAAATTTCTGGGGGGGGGGGCAAAGGGGTATGAGCAAGGGGGTAAATTTTTTGCTCAGTTTTTCGATATCTAGCGCCGTTTTCGAATTATAGCAAATTGAAAATCTCAAATTTAATTATTGATGACACGAATTATAATAAATTATATTTTCATAAATATTTTAGATTTATAAGTGCAGGATTTATTTACCCAAAACATGCAGATGAAGAAGAAGAAGAAGAAGAAGTGCAGGATTAAACAAAACGCTATGCATCACTCGTGGAGAGACCCTTTCGCTCACTTTTTGCGTCTGCACACTCGCCTAACGGCTCGCGTGCAAAACTCGCAAATGCGTGAGCGAATCATTCTGTTTCTCCACTAGTAATGTAATATACTATTATTTTAATCTGTCAAAGTTACTAGATATTTTTTGGAAAGACAAAGCAATATTTTTTTTTAAATTAAGATTTTGTTTACGTAGTTTTTTAAGCAATAATTAAAACAGTAAAAGTTTACTCGTTTAGAGAAATGCAAACAATTTCGAAAATGTGCGAAAATACTAAATGTTGCATATCTTCAGACGCGAAAAAAACAATATCTTTCGATTAATATATTTTGCATTATAATCTGTATAATGGGAACCAGGAATTTTACAAAAACCAATTTTCCATGTTATTTCCTTATATTCGAGTATGCGACCGGCCACCCGGTGTGATAATTGCAAAAGTCATATTATATCTCAAAATGTTCAAATTGCGTTAATTTTTTTATCCGTTTAAGATAAGATATTAAATAATATACCCATCTTAAAGAAAATTTAATGATCTAAAACTTCTTTTAGAAGGCCTTTCGCGTCAAATAAACGCAAGAGAAGCTAAAAAACAAAGTTTAACAAAAAAAACCAGAAACAAAAAAAGTTTTTTGAAAATTTGCAAATTTCACGAGCATATACCTCAAAAACTATAACACAAACCCAGAATATAAATAGAAACATTCTTATAATAAATTTTAACAGCTTCAATTTTGTACATAACAATTTTTTGGCTAAGGTTAATCATTTTCGAGAAAGAAGCAAAAAACACTTCTGGGATCTTTTTTGTGCTTCCTTGCACACCCCTCGCCTCGTAATTAACCAAACACAGCGCTGTAAAATAGAGATCTCGAGATTTTCCTTTAGATCCTTGTTTGAAAATTATTGGAATTCTTTAGAAATCCTTGGGAATTTGGATTTTTTTTGAAAATCTTTGAAATTCCGAGTCTTGTTAACACATTTTACTGAATATTTATTTCTTGGTTTATAACATAAAATCTAATTATTTGCCATGATGAAAAACCACTTTTCAGTTTTTCACGTACAACTCGGTAACGGTCAACTTGATCGATATAAAGGAGATTAAACAAGAGAAATATAAAGAAGTGCGTAGTAATAAAAAACTTTTTTTTTTAATTTAAAATTTATTGGGGTATTGAAGATGGTCATATTCATAATTTACAATTTATTACCAAAAATTGTTTTCAAAAGGAATATGTGTAACAGGTGATTTGTTTCCCCAATAAACTGTCAAAAAAACATTTTTTACTTTACGTTGATTCGTAGAAATGCTAATATATTTTTTGTTATTTTGAAATAATATCGTCGAAGATTGCTTAAATTAAATTTTATGTTTATTTTAAAAATCAATTGAAATTTATTTCGTATTTATTGGTTTTTACAAATAATATAAGTCTGTTAATGATCGGCGCCCTGCGCCGTGACGCATGAAAATATCTGCATTGTGAAAGGGGAAGACGCCTTTTGACGCCGTAGCCAGTTTAATCGATTGGATATAGCTTTCACAATTAAATAGGTATGCATGTCGATAATTAATTTTTGAAATTATCTACATCAAGTAATTTTTAATTACAACTGTATTTCGGTATATACCTACATCATTCAATAATAAGTTTTGACAGTGCTTAGTGTGTTTTGCTCACGTATTGATAATTGGCTCATTAACTATTGTGACTACACAGTGATAACAAGCTTGCATACAAGTTCATGTGTTGTGATTACCAAACATATCTCTAGTCTATTAGGTAAATTAAGAAACTAATTGAAAAAAAAATGGGAAAACGATTGCAAACTGTTGCTGCCATGGCATGCATGAAGAGTTTACTGATGGTTTTTAATTTTGTATTTTGGGTAAGTAAAATTTTTATGAGTATATCTACAACTATCGCCAATTAAGGTTTAATCTATTTCCTTTGCAATAAACCGCAAACTCGTATAGCGTACACTAATTAGAAAAATCCGGAAGAAAAAGTTCCAATCTTTGCGAATATCAGTCAGGAAATGCAATTATTGCATCTTCTCACTGCAGTAAAAAAAAATAAAAAAGTTGCTTTTATGTTCAAATTTACTGCATCTCTTGGACCTCCAATCGTTTATGTGAACCATATGTGAATTTTTTATTTATACATATTTAATTAGTACCTCCTTTGATTTAACAAAATAATACCTTGCAATTAGCAAAATATTTTAAAGGTATAATAATTGCCAATCTTTATCTAAATTTTAATTTGGGCAAAACTTCTATTGAAATTCCTTGGAATTTAATAAAAACACTAATTGGAAATAAATGAACCCGTAAAGTTAATAACAAAGAGAGAGTCACGCCCAATTTTGAGAAAAAACACCTGTGGCGCATTTGAACTCATTAGTTTTCACTTAGGGACCTACCACAGTCAAGTTTCCTGTCCTAGGGCTTCATTACTTGTTAATTGAGAACATAACTCAATTTCTATTATATATTTTGCAGATATCTGGAATAGCCATATTGGGAATAGGAATATGGATGGAAGTAGAGCTGTACAAATACATGGAGGTAAGCACTGAATTTTCGGGAACCGCTCCGTACGTTTTAATTGGAACTGGAGCTCTCATTATTGTCATTGGCTCCCTTGCCTGTTGCTGTACCGTAAAAGGTCAACCAGTACTGCTGTACATAGTAAGTATTTCCCGAATTCAAATATTTAATATTATAATCTAATCTAATTTTTAGTATGGAGCATTTTTGGTAATAATTTTGGTTTTGGAATTTGGAGCAGGAATTTCCATTTTTGCGTATCGAACCAAATTAACTACAGGATTTGATAAGGGTTTAAACCAAAGTGTAGTTAATTATCGCACTCATTCGTCAACCAAGAGTGCAGATATTGACATAATTCAATCTACCGTAAGTGAAGAGATACCAAAATAATGCTTTTAAGAGAAAGTAAATATTATACTATCTAATGTTTTAGCTTCATTGTTGCGGTAATCATAATTATCTTGATTGGATGGAAATGAATCCACCGGTTCCAGACTCTTGTTGCATTGAAGAAAACTGTGATACTACCGACACTGCCAAAATATATAATCAGGTGATGTCTAAACAAAATGAGGTAATTTTTTTCAAGACAATGTGTGAATGTTACAGGGTTGTTACGATAAAGTGGTCGACTTTTTGAATTCAAATATTGGAATAGTTGCTGGAGCAGCTATAGGGATCGCATTCTTTCCTCTTTTGGGAGTAATATTGTCTTGCTGTTTGGCAAATACCATAAATAAAGCAAAATATGAGCAAATGGCCTAGATCCTCGAGAGATACTTACAGAAATTAATATGTCTTATAGTTATATAAATAAGAATATTTTTAAATGTTTATTGATTATAAAGTTGAAATAATTTACACAAAAAATTTTTTAGATGCACCACTTGCATTTCATCTGTTTAGATTTACCTCTTTGTGTGATACCTACCTATATGTATATTACAAATTTACTGTTACAACTTAAAAAAAAAAATTTGAAATTGGAACTAATCTAAGATTAGCACGACGTATTGTGATATTTTTTGTCTTGTCTAGTCAAAAACTATCGGTTTTTCCGATTTATCTGATACTATTTTTGAGATATTTACTTTTTAAAAATTTAAATAATTTTAATGTTTATTACACTTTCATGAAACTTGGTTTAAGCGTATGGTATGAATTGGCTGGTGCTTCCATTTGCTTAAATTCCACTTGTTTGAATTTGAAGATATCGATTTTTTTTATCAAGTATGCCCGTGGATCATAGCAATATATATGATCGTATAGTGTCACGTGTCAACGAATACAGACTTGTGCATTTTCAAACTGGTGGAGTTGAAATTTTTTGTTCAATTTTGTGGCCTATTTTAATCTTTGCTTAATATTATAAAAAATTAATAAGCTAACATGTGCGGATCTAGCTAATACTTAGAAGGCTGAAAGCTAACTATCCATGGAGCCTTTTATATACCTATATAGTTATATAATAATGTTAGTTATATGTCATAATGAGCTTAAACGCCTAGATGTCCTGGCTGGAGATATAATATCGGAAATCAACTGAATATAAAAAATGCAAGGTTCCTTGCAACCTCAACTAAGGGAGGTAACGTGAAGCTTGTTTAGTTTGTTAATTTTTAAGATATTCATTACACATATTACTATTGCAATTTTAAGCTAATATTTTATATACAAAAATTAATTTGTGTTTTGGACCTTGCACAGTAATTTGAAGAAAATAAAGTAAAAATTACAATTATGGTAAATAAAAAAAAAACTTTAACAATAATATGTCTAAGAATTTATTTGCCAAGTGTTTTAAAAAAATCGTTGTTTGTCTATGTATAATTCAATTCTAAATGTGCCATTCAATAAGCCTATGTGTTATTATAAAAAGTCTTGAAAAATATATTTAAAAGAATATCTTATTATCAGCATTTTTGAAATGTTATCTTGGTGTACCTAAACTAATATAAATATTTTTTTGTTGACTATAGATTATTTAACTTGTTATAATAATCTTAGAATGTATATATTTTATTAAACAAATATATAGCAACTGTTTTCGGTTTTTGGAAAAATATTATTAATATTTTAAATTTTCATTTTTAATTTTATTTATTAAAACAGTATCTATATTATAAATTTGTCCATTGCCCAAATTTGGGAAAAACTATATAATATATATATTTATTAATTATATCTATAATAATTAGAGATTGAATTTTTATGCATTTTCGTGATAAGCGCCTGATGCATAAGTTCGAATTCTTTATTTGATGATTTTAGAAAATAGGAAATAGTTATTAATTTTAAATTAATAAAGTACACAATTTAATTAAAAATGAATCTTTAAGAAGTTGGTATACCTAGGTAAATTTTAATATTAACATTTTAATCAATATTTTAGAAAATCCAAAAAATATATATATACGCACTTTTTAGAACTAAAAGGTTTTTTAAGTTATCACAAATAAAATACGTGTAAGTATAAAATATCGTAGATATTTTAGTATTTAGTTAATAAATATTTTACGCTTACAGTCTATTTTTTGGTAATAAATTAAAAAAATTGTAATTCTAAAAAGTGTATTCATTTTTTGAGTTTTTTAAAATATTGTTATATTATATTATATTATATTATTAATTATATGCGGAAACATATTTATGTTATATTTATGTATTTCTGTACGTTAGCCCCCTAATATATCTCAAAAACTAAAGATTATTATTTTACTATATTTTCATATATTAATTATGGTACCTAATGTTATATTATAATATTTTGTATTATTAACAAATTTAATAAACATTTTAATTTATATAGTTCACTTAATCTATACAGATATGTAAATCTGTTTTATGATTTATTTCAAGAAGAACTCAGATCGATAACATATTAACCATGCTTAGGGTTCAGTGAGGCTTTAGTCTCAGAATACTTTTTCGAATAGGGGAGCAAAATTAGAAATAATATTAAGGTGGAAATTTTTTAAAACAACACGTAAAGAACACAAAAAAGGTCGTTAGTTAATGTTACACACACGGGGGCACTTTTAACTATCGAGCCTCAGGCGCTGGGGAGCCTATAAACGCGCCTCTGATCCAGATGTGCTTTATGTGTAAAATAAAATAAGAAAGTAACAAATGAAACACAATCAGTGTTATATCAAATTTTGCAGTAATTATAATTATTAATTTTTCATACACATCGCACAGCTCAATGTATTAGCCCTAAGCACGAGAAACGAGAATGAGCAGCGCCTGACTCACCGATTAAATTTAATAGTAGTATAATTAATTCTGAATTAAAATGAGCGTAAATTGGAAAACAAACAAAAATTGGTATTGATTGATTGCCTTCAAGCAGAACCAGTTTTGTAGAAAACAGGCATAAAAGACTATAAAAATAAATCGAAAAATCATTACGCTTGGGTGTGTGTTAGCACAAAAATGTAAATTAAATACCAGTCGATGAATTAAGAATAAACAAAGATTCCCTGATTGCAAGTTATAGAGGTTATAAAATTAGAGGGAAAAAATCAGTGAATTTGGGAGCAGGTGCCGACGAGGTGTATAAGCCTATTTGGTTTGCGCTATGGACTTCTTTCTTGGAGGAGATAGTACAAAATGTAAAAACACAATTAATAATAAAATAATGAAAACTTGAAGTTGACGTATTTATGTCGATTTCATACCAAAATATCTTTTCTTTGAACATCATTTTGAAGATTTGAGGTCAAATAGAGATATGTAATAAACTAGGTACTCAATGACACCAGGCCCTACGAACATTCAAGATGCAATTTTGACAAATATTAATTGTCGAAATAAAAAGTACTGTTTACGTGTGATCGGGTTTTCACGAGGGGTAAATCTCACGGGAAGTCTGGTGTACAACTTGTGGGAAGTCTGGGGAAGTCCGGGGAAGTTTGGGAAGTTCGAAATAGTAGGAAGTTTGGTGTACACAATTTTGGACCGTGGTTTATCCCTCGATTATTTAACTATTTTGTGATAGTTGTATATTCCTGAGTCAATTTCACTTTAGTTAGATTTTTGGGTTATCTGCTATTCGATATGCTAGCATATCAATATCATCTGCTATTCAGATATCAGATATCCTAAAAATCTAACTAACGTCAAATAAACTGAGGAGTATAAAACTATCACAAAATTAAAAAATTAATTTTTTGAGAATTAGAGTTAGACTAATCAAAAACAAGCTAAAATTGCAATTTTTTAAAAAACATACTTTAAGCGCCCCTTTACTACTCAGCGCCCCTAGGCAGCTGCTTAGTTTGCCTATTGGATAATCCGGCCCTGAATTTGTCACTGTTATTTTAAATGAATACTAAATTTGATGATCTGTAAATCTTTGTGAAGTTGGCATCCCATCTTCATCATTTTGATATAAAAAAGTATAGAATCGTTAGGTCTTGAAAGGTTACTCGGTTTTAACGTTAGGTCGCTTCTGGTTTAAAAAAATAATTATTACCTTTTTGAAAGATTTTTGATTTTACTTCTTGAAAAGAAAAAAATTTGATTTTTTGGATACTGACGTCGATATGGTTAACCGGAAAAAAAATTAATTTTTTGATAAAAGGGGAGCCAGGTTCACGCACGTAACACTATCACATTTTTTTTTCACTTAAGTATTAAAAAGAAAATTGTTCTCGATTATTAAGAAAGCTTTCAACATTCTTCACGATAATTCGAACTTGAAACACCACACTCTCGTTCGCGGAAAACTGAACATTTTTCCGAATTTTCTCCATACGATTACTTTTAAGCTAAATTCATGCACTAGCGTTTTGCGGAATGAGATTTTTGTTTTGATTGGTCAAATTTCAATAAAAGGTTCAAATTTTACTATTCAAAACAAAAATTGCATTCCGCAATTTGTTAGTGCGTGCATTCAGCTTAAGGCCTTACAAACGAATGACTGATATGAGTCTGTACGGGGCACGCGTCATAATTCCAATATAACTTTTTTTTTGTTTCCTGTTTGCAATTTTAATCGAATTTTGTCTATGAAGTTCCCCACTCTGGGCCGGCAGTCGGGGCCGGATTAAGACTACTTGATGCCCTAAGCAATCCACGCCTGTGGGCCCCCCTCTCCATAAGTAAACTAATATCGGTCTTCAAAAAAAAAACAGCACAGCACAGCGTCGGCAGGGCAGAGGTAGTGTCAACGCGCCCTCTAGTCAATTTCAAATGCGGGGATTTTCAAAAAGCTTTACCTTTCATGTGCTAGCAAATATTTTTTTGTGCTGTTTCTGGTGCGTGGTGCCCCCCAAGATGTGGTGCCCTAAGCAATTGCTTAATTTGCTTATGGGTTATCCGGCACTGCCGGCAGTCGGGCATTTTTGTAATCTTCATTTTCAAATTAGCAAAATAAAATATAATTCAAACTGGTAAAAATCGTACAGGTATTTTGTCATTTTTGACATTTTTGTGCAGATAAAATTTTCGAACAGTGTAAAGGTCCAACAACCACGCAACTTTTAAAAATGTCTTCTTTTTCCTATAGTTTGTATTTATTTCTATTTCTATTTACAATTGGGACCTCTGACTTCGGAAATATGCTACGAGTTCCATTTCTGTCAAGTTTCGACCTGTCTGTGGAAAAGTGGAAAAATAATATGAACCTATTGTGTTTTATTGTAATTTATAGACAGTATATGAAAAGAAGACATTTTTTTATAAGTTGCGTGGTTTTTGGAACTTTAAAGTCGGTGATTATGAAACTTTGGTTTGTATTGTTATATTGTCAATAATAAGTTAGTTTTTTAATTTCTTATCGGTGTAAATAGTTAATAGCAATATTTAATTTTTGCATTACAAGTGGCAATCGAAAAAACATTTAAGTTTCTAAAATTGGCATTTGAAAACTATAATCAAAAGCGCAAAACAAAAATTATGAAACCGATATAAAATTTTCAAAAAATTTACCAAAAGTTGCGAAAATTTGTCAGCAAATGAGAAGTTTTACGCTATTAGAAAATTTTATCAGCACAAAAATGTCAAAAATGACAAAATACCTGTACGATTTTTACCAGTTTGAATTATATTTTATTTTGTTAATTTGAAAATAAAGATTACAAAAATGCACGACGGCCGAAAGAGTGGGGAACTTCATAGACAAAAATCGATTAAAATTGCTAACAGGAAACAAAAAAAAAGTTACATACGAATTATGACGCGGTGCCCCGTACGGACTCATATCAGAAATTCGTTTGTAAGGCCTTAAGCTGAATACACGCACTAGCGATTTTCGGTATGCGAATTTTGTTTTGATTAGTAAAATTTGAACCTTTTATTGAAATTTAACCAATTAAATCAAAAAAAGCATTCCGCAAAACGCTAGTGTATGTATTCAGCTTAAAAGTAATCGTATGGAGAAAATTCGGAAAAATGTTTTCAAATAAATAATTTCAAATAAAACATCTACAGGTATGGAACGCAATTTTGGACTTTGCGCCAGGACGAAGCGTCTACGGCACTGCTCGATTTACCTACGTATTTATTAATTTATTTAAAAAATTCTTGGATTTACCTAAACATTTCTACTCGTACATACATGCCACTAAATAGTTTCATAACCACTACAAAATCGTAGATTTACGTTTATTTATCTCAATAATCCTGTCCAATATTTAAAAATAGCGCGATGATTATGGGGAAATTTACGTCACTTGATCAATTTGCCATACCAACCGATACCAACTTAATAAGAACTATGAAGTTGTTACGAAGGTTAGAGGTATGAAAATAATAAACATTTTGTTATAATTCTACAAAAGTGTCAAGTTTATTATAATAATAAACTTCTGACTAATTTATATTAAATTTACCAAAGTTACATTTTAAACTTGAAGTAGTAACTTTGCTACAGTGCTTACATACTTCAAACTTCAAAACAGAAAAGGTAATTTTGGAAGTAAGATTTTCATGTATCAACAAAAATTTTATAATTTTGTAGATGACATCTACCCAACCTCCCATTTGCGATTGGCAAACTTCGAGGAAGACAGTTACTGAACGTGGATTGTATTTATTTGAAACCGGTGCATGGAACGACTGTCGTTTTATCGTAGGTAGTGAACCGCAGCAGCAGATTTTTAAAGGTCACAAGTTGTTTCTTGCTATGTCTAGTCCAGTCTTTGAGGCTATGTTTTATGGGGGAATGGCAGAAAAGAAAGATCCCATTGCTATTCTTGATGTTCAACCAGATGCTTTTAAAACGCTTTTAGAGTATGATGAATATTTAAAATGGAAATAGTGAATGCATTGAGATTTTTTGTTACAGATATATTTATACCGATCGTATCAATTTAACTTCTTTTGATCAAGCATGTGAATTGTGTTACTGCGGTAAAAAGTACATGTTACCTCACTTAGTTGAAGAATGTACGAAATATTTGTGGTCTGACTTGTATCCTAAAAATGCATGTAGGGCTTACGAATTTGCAAAACTTTTTGAAGAACCTATTTTAATGGAAAAGTGTATAAATGTACGTAACTAACAAATGTTTAGGTGGTTTGAATATTACTATTGGCTTTTTTTTATAGATTATTCGCAATCAGACACGAGAAGTTTTGTCGGAGAGCAGTTTTGATGATGTGGAATTAAGTACAATTGGTATTGTTTTCGAACAAAATGATCTTAATATTCAATCTGAACTCGAATTATTTACTGCCATTACTAGATATGCAAATAATCACAATCAAAACTCAGGTACTATTAATAAATTATTAATTTGTGTGTTGTTTGACCGAGATTTGCTGTAGTTGCATTTGTCATCAAAATATTGATTGTGGGAATACGCCATAAAATATGTTTTTATTTATGAAAAATGAGGATACCTGTATTTTTTCATTCTAAAAATAATCCTAATGCTCGATAGCGGCATTTTGAGATTTTGAAATAAATAATGTAATTCTCAAAAATTATGCTATGCATAAGAAAATTCTTTGCCTATTTGGTAATTTTATAGTTTTCAAATTGATTTTTGTTTCTCTTAAATGAAACATTATACTTGTGTTTTGTGTTGTAGAAGGAAATTCTTTAATTGAAACCAACACGAGCAGTCTTACGATAAGAGATGTACTTATGAAAATTCGATTTTTGACGTTAACCCCTCAAGAGTTTGCCGAAGGACCAGCAACTTCACATTTGTTGACAGAATCTGAAAAGTTTGCTATTCTAATGAATATATCTTCTTTATCAACAAATGTGAATATGCCACAAGGATTTTCTACTTCAAGAATTCGTCGAGTACAACATTACAATGCTCAAGAGTACGAAGCAAGTGCTGAGGTAAGAGTAGATTTTATAACTAAATTTTCCTAAAATTGAACTTTATAGGGATCATCCTCAATGGATACTACTCGAAATTCTGTAAGCAAATTTTATGATAATGGAAATCCAGGGTCTTTTCAAAAAAAGTTTTTCTGTGTTCGTGATGCTTTACGCCTTACAGAGTGCACCAACTCTAGTATTTTAGATTGTACAGTTACTTTCACTTGTGATAGAAATGTTTGTATATTAGGAATTCAGGTGAGATCTTACAATATATCAATTTCTATCAATTTAAGTTGGAGATTTAGGTTCCTTCACAAACAACAAGCGATGCTGTATGTACCAGATCATTTGTACAAGAATCTTATACCGAATTATTATATGCACACTTACTGGATGGCGATGGAAGTCGTTTAACATACACTCACTTTACGGCACGTGTTACATGCCATTCATTGGTCGACATTATGTTTAATAGGCCGATTTTTATTCAACGAAATAAGGTAGGTTGAGATTACTTATTTCTGGAAAATTTTGAAAGAAAAACGTTTTTATGTAGGCTTACAAAGTTGGGGTGGTTTTACACAAAACTGGTGTGTATCCGATAGGGACTTATCCTGAACAATCCTTGTGTAATGGTGTTACATTTACCTTCACCCCAAATAGAAGTGGAGATTTGTCACGAGACGGCTTAATTAGAACAATAATATTTTCTGCCCAAAATGTGGCTGTGGGATGTGGTAGTATAAAAGGTTTCTTTGCTGCAGTAGAACGTAACAGATTTATGTAAAATTAAATTTTAGTGTAACATTTGTTTTAAAGAAATATTTTTAAAAGTGAATTACTAATAGCATACGATTATGTAGTGAAAAATTTGAGATATGTACTTAAAGTATCAGACCAGGGTAAATTTAATAAAATTAAAGCTACCGCTATCTCTATTTTTTTAATAATGCAATTTTATGCTGTTGATAATTACTAAAAAAAATATTTTCATCTTAGTTATACCTCCTATTGAAAAGTATTTTGTTAACTTGATAGGTCATACCCCTGTATAAGTTAGATTCCAAGATACTAAGTCTTGGTTTTGATTTTACAATTTTATATTCTAAGTGAAGTACAAGAGATAATTGTTTTCACAAATTCTTGTTATAACATCAAATGCAAATCTCTTGATGAGAGTCTTTTCATCTT
Source organism: Cantharis rufa (assembly GCA_947369205.1). Classification (NCBI taxonomy): domain Eukaryota; kingdom Metazoa; phylum Arthropoda; class Insecta; order Coleoptera; family Cantharidae; genus Cantharis; species Cantharis rufa. The sequence goes on from OX376303.1 coordinate 12,844,195, forward strand.
GTTGTAATTGGGTGTATACTTATTTCGGGCATGCATTATCAAATGCCTTAAGTGTTTGATTAATGGTAAGCATAATACAGGAAAGTTTTATAAAAATGGTTCAAAATCATTGGTTTTTAAAATTTATATACAATTTTATTGGCTCATTTGAAAACCAAAAGTTTTCTTTATTTTTCAACTGTGGAACATTAAATTTAATGTAAATGGATCGAATAAGTACATAATATTGTAAAATTTTATTTGTAAATTTGTTTCTATCATGAACACAAAATTTGTTATTTATTTTTAATTGTGATGCGTTTACAAAGTTATGTTATGTTTGTAAATATATTTTTGTGCTTAAAAGAAGTTTTCTTCAAATTATTTATTTTAGTCGGGTAATTCTTTAATCCTAATTCATGGGGAATTAAAACACCAAGCTGATTTTACAAATTTGAATCCAGTAACCTGTTTGCCTTTTTGTAGTGTGATTTCATGGGAAATCGGTGAATTAAAATAAGGAAGCCCATTTCAGGAATACATAATTTCAAAACTCTCTCTCTTCAGTTGCCCTGCTTTTGCAAAGCTCTTTTATTTCACTAACCAAATCGTGATACAGATGTTATATAAGGCTTTTATATTGCATCTGAATTACGATTGAAAGCAGATTTGCAAAAGTGCAGCACACCTCAAGTTAACAAGAATAAATATTTTTCTCAAAAAATATTAATGGAGTTCTTTAACAATAAATGACATCGAAACAGCAATAAGAACTAAACAACAACAAAATCAGATTTTATATCTTCTATACAGTTGTCTTTTCAGGGATCATCTTTATACCGTAAGGTCTGCGGGGCTTTGTTGCCACTGAAAACTCGAAGTTAATAAAAACTTGAATTTACTAATCCAGATTATTTTATTTAAGGGCACCTAATTTTAGTTAGCAGGGACGGCTCAAGAAGTATTTTATAGAAAATATCAGTAAATAATTAACAAAATTGCTTGTGTTTGAATTCAATAAAATTTAGTGTCCAGATACTGTCCTGATTTTAGTTTGCTTATATGGTAGAACCTTGTTGGTGAGCGACCTTAATAAGAATCAGAATTTATCTTCTAAAACTTAGCTTTTACGTTCAATAGGAAAAACTAGTTTTGACCAATTCACTTAAGTCAAAACAAGAAATAATTTTGATAGATTTATTGAAAAAAATCATTATTGACAATAATTATTAATGAAAAATTTACATGTTATCGTGTGGTGTAACATGAAGTGTTATCATGACTCTTTGAATTAGGTACAAAGTTTGCTGTTTTTCTTAGAGTTGTGCAAATTTGTTTGGACTGGTTTTTGCGTCTAGCAGTTGCTCGCAAAAACAATTTTTTTGTTTGCAAACATTGTGAAATCAAATAAATTGCTGCGTCAATTTTCAAATTCGGATCGAAAATTTAACTTTTATAAAAATTATTTTTTTTATAAGGGAAGATTGGGGAGGATTGATACACTTATATAAAATGCGTTGTAAAATTAATTGAACGCGGTTTTGAAAATCAAACAACTCATTCTGAAGTAATTCAAGGCATTAACTTCACAATTTTTGTAAAATAAACAACTTTGGTTTAAAAAAAGTAATAATTAATTTTGTAATGTGTATCAATTCTCCCATAGTACAGTTTACACTAGGTTTGATACACAGTATATTGAAGAAATTAAACGTCAGTTGGACCAGAGATACTTTTGTTAGTTTCCCGATATTTCGAATTTTGGATCCAAAATAGACTAAACCATTTGTTTATGTTTGTGCATTCATTGTCTTCGTTACAGCTTTTCTGTTTTTGAGGTATTTCAAAACTTGACTGGGAGACTTAACTTCGAATCTTACACTAAAATGGTAAATATGACTACATTTTTAATGTTTGTTTGTTGTAGGTACTAATTTTAAAAAATAAATTTATGAAAATAAATTTTTATTTGTAGTTCGCCAATTTTCGAGATATTTTAGAAAAACAAAAATAATCGTGACGCACATGCCGGATTAACTAGATACCCAGTTTTTAAATTTGAAGTGAATAAATGGGTTTTAAAAAATTGCTAAAACGAAATACCAACCTAAGAATTTTTCAAAAAGATATTACTACCCATTAAAAACCATGTGCATAAAGAGAATATAGGAACATTTCTTTTTTACTGTAAACAATTTCGCGGTTGTCAAAATGTTAGAAAAAGCACGCAGTTCTTCTGCAATCGTTATCTATAGCCAACGCCAAAGTCTATCATGGTTTGGGGCGGCAGTATTGTGCTACACCAATCAAACAGCAAAACATTTCTAGTTTTTGTGGAAACATGGGTTTAAAATCCTTAAAGAAATTTACAGTTGGAATATTTTACGGGTTTTCGTACTTTCGTTAGCCTAACAGTACTCCGGCAAAAACCACGCAAGAGTGTTGTCAAATTCATTTTCCTGCTTTTGCCGGTTACGCCGAATGGATATCTTTTCCAATTATCTTTGGAAAAACAGCTGTTAATTTTTATTTGACCTTTAATTTACGCTATAACCATAGATATCTTGGTTTTAATTAAGGTCATTATACTATTGGATATAGTTATCATTAACACTGTTGTTAATTTGTTTTTGTAGTGTTTAAAGAAAAGTTTATTATCTTCTGATGTACATTTCACGTTCTCTCATTTTTTTCTATGCATTCTATCATAGACCAAGGCAGGTAAGTCACTGTGTACATTTTAGTGTACAGGTATGCGACATTTTTGATATTTTAGCGTACACAGTTTTTTACAGTGACTTATTTCTCGTTAGAGAGGTCGTTTACAAAGGACCTCCATACCTAGGGGAGTATACGTGTGGCCAGGATGGGAGAGAGGATTAAGCCAAATGTAACATCAGCATACAAATTTGATTTTAGGGAAATAAGGAAAGTCTTTGATTTATGACCATCGAAATTGCGACAAAAAAGTCGGAAAAATTGCGAATGTCCTATCCTATATAGTAGAATCCGGTTATAGCGATGGGCAAGGGACTGGCGGTATTACGTCGTACTAACCGGACGACGCACAAAACGGTTTGAAACTGTATTTGAAAACGTTATATGAAAACCAAACTTGAGGTTGCACTTCCGTCGTTAAAAGCGGTCGGTCGTTATAAGCGAAGTCGTCCTATTCGGATTCTACTGTATATGGACGACCGCATAGACCCAGAGGCGTATTACGCAAGTTTGACGCTGCAAGCATTTAATATTTTGCGATGAGAGAAAAGAAAGCTGTTTCCTAAAATCTTGTGGCTCTGAAATTTTGCGCCACAAGCCTGGGCTTCATGGGCTTATGCGATAATACGGTTCTGCATAGACCCATTCAATTATATTTAACCAATCAAAAGTAATTATTTTACATCAAAACTTCCAACTTGATTGTTTGGCGGCACCACTTTATGTTAATGCACCAATGAAATATAATCACTCATAATAGTAGGGGATACGAATAGGAAAAGATCTTCACCGATCTGTTTACGGGATGAAATATATTTTAAATCAAATTTAGTATGTTAATAAATATATCGCGTATGGGTTGCCTAAAAAAATCCTGACCAAGCTATGTTTAATTAAATATTCAAAAATGACATTTTATTTAAAATTACACCGACGTGTTTACGGAATAAATTTAATACCAACCGAAAATATGAAGCCTATAGAATATGCTAACGTAGGGTTGCCTAATTTTTTCCTGGCCCAACTAAAGGGTTGCCAGGTTTAAAGAGGTAGTCGAAAATAGATATCTTCACCCATTTGTTTACGAAATGAAACTTATATCAAAATGAGCGCCCTTTCATAGTGAACACGATAATATAGGGTTGCCTGCAGTGGCGCAGCCAAGGGGGGGGCTACGGGGCTATAGCCCCCCCCAGACGCCCAGACACTCTTTTTTTTTTAATGATAATTTTCTTTTAATGATCATAGTCGGTTTTTTACCGGTGCAATGAAAAATTTTCACTTTAATTTAAGGTAGGTAACAATGGTAACGCAATAATTATACTCGAAAATAAGATGACCACGCCCCTTTCTTCGAAAAATTTTTGCCTGCGGCGCAGGCCTTCGGCGTAGCTCGCTACGCTCGCGTCCCTAAGCCCCCCCCATAACAAAATCCTGGCTGCGCCACTGGTTGCCTGCGAAAAACCTGACCAAAATAGGGGTTGCCGAGCTTTAAAAGGTGAAATTTTAAATGTGCGACAAATAGGTGCGAGCAATGTAACCGTGCAATAGAAGAGGACGCAGCTATAAGGCCGAGCGTTGAAGTCCGCCGGAAGAAAGAGAGTGAGCATGCTATGTGTTCATGCAATTGAGAAGGATAGCGTTACACTACAAAATAAATATGATAACGTGAGATTAATTCACATCGTCGGATATTTTATCTTAAACACTTTGCTATTTTTTCTGCAAAACAATAAATGCTTAAATTGGCAAATGTAATTATTTCAATTTTTATTTTCGTTATTAAGATTTTTCAAAAATCACCAAAATTGGTATAAATTTGCACAAATATGCAACATTTGCTTAAATGTTTACCAAACGTTGAAAATATGCAAAATATGCATTTTGAAAACCGGATTTTTTAATTCGTATTTGCCTAATTCGTCCACATTTCAAAACGAATTTATTATTATTATTATTATTATTGTTAAACAACATTAGATTGTACATAATAATAAAAAAGTACATAATAATTCTTATATTTTTTTTAGCTTAATGAAACTTTCACCTTTTAAAGCTCGGCAACCCCTATTTTGGTCAGGTTTTTCGCAGGCAACCCTATATCATCGTGTTCGCTATGAAAGAGCGCTTATTTTGATATAAGTTTCATTTCGTAAACAAATGGGTGAAGATATCTATTTTCGTATTTTCGACTACATCTTTAAACCTGGCAGCCCCTTAGTTAGGTCAGGAAAAAATTAGGCAACCCTAGGTTAGCCTATTCTATAGGCATCATATTTTCGGTTAGTATTAAATTTATTTCGTAAACACGTCGATGTAACTTTAAATAAGTCATTTTAGATGGGAAAAGCTAAAAAAATATAAGAATTTATTAATATATGTACTTTTTTGTTATTATGTACAATCTAATGTTGTTAAATAATAATAATAAATTCGTTTTGAAATGTGGACGAATTAGGCAAATACGAATTAAAAAATCCGGTTTTCAAAATGCATATTTTGCATATTTTCAACGTTTGGTAAACATTTAAGCAAATGTTGCATATTTGTGCAAATTTATACCAATTTTGGTGATTTTTGAAAAATCTTAATAACGAAAATAAAAATTGAAATAATTACATTTGCCAATTTAAGCATTTATTGTTTTGCAGAAAAAATAGCAAAGTGTTTAAGATAAAATATCCGACGATGTGAATTAATCTCACGTTATCATATTTATTTTGTAGTGTAACGCTATCCTTCTCAATTGCATGAACACATAGCATGCTCACTCTCTTTCTTCCGGCGGACTTCAACGCTCGGCCTTATAGCTGCGTCCTCTTCTATTGCACGGTTACATTGCTCGCACCTATTTGTCGCACATTTAAAATTTCACCTTTTAAAGCTCGGCAACCCCTATTTTGGTCAGGTTTTTCGCAGGCAACCCTATATTATCGTGTTCACTATGAAAGGGCGCTCATTTTGATATAAGTTTCATTTCGTAAACAAATGGGTGAAGATATCTATTTTCGACTACCTCTTTAAACCTGGCAACCCTTTAGTTGGGCCAGGAAAAAATTAGGCAACCCTACGTTAGCATATTCTATAGGCTTCATATTTTCGGTTGGTATTAAATTTATTCCGTAAACACGTCGGTGTAATTTTAAATAAAATGTCATTTTTGAATATTTAATTAAACATAGCTTGGTCAGGATTTTTTTAGGCAACCCATACGCGATATATTTATTAACATACTAAATTTGATTTAAAATATATTTCATCCCGTAAACAGATCGGTGAAGATCTTTTCCTATTCGTATCCTAGACTATAAGTAAAATTATGAATATACCTGAGACATCCATAGATGATCTTTTTACTCTTTTAACTTTTTTGAAAGGAAATCTTAAGAAGGCAATCCAGAAAGAAATTAGGGAAACTCCTTGAAAAATCTCGCAAAAGGAAATCCAATGTCCAAAAAAAAATTGAGACTCGCTCCTCGGAAAGTATCTTGCATTCTCTCTCCCCACTTCGCAAACTTTTTTCTTTATTTACAAAACAAAAGGTGCAGACGGAAATAAAAGATGCGCAAACTAAATTACTAAATCGCAATTTTTAATCTTTCTGAAACCAAATCTCTTTGATAAAATTGATGAATATCACAATTATATCTGCTGTTATCTGTTAAGACGAATATTTAAATTACGCGCTATTACAGCACGTGTGGACAAGTACATGCTACGCATGTGTATTCATCTGCATAATGAAACATGGCGAAGTGAATTTGTCAATCTGTGTTTTTATGGTTTGTTATTGTAGTTAAAAAATATATAAAATGGGTCATAAACGTACAGTGAAAGGAAGTGCAAATGGAAAGAAGTCGGAAAAATCAAAAACAACGAAATCAGCAAATGGTACGTACATTATGTCAGAATCTATTTATTTGTAGTAGCAACCCTGTCCTTGGACAAACTCATTAAATTAATAACATTGAAACAAATATTAACAGGAAATTGTCTATCATTCAAATTTTGGTATTAAAATGCCTTTGTAAGAAAAACAAAACCCAAATGGGTCGGTTTTGCGAATATATAAAAGAAAATATGTAACCCTACTTTCGTGATTCGAAAGTCCACTTTCGGCGATATTTTGTTTTATTCGTACAGGTTCCGATTGTGTTTTATTTTTTTGATAAGTAAAAGTGGAACGAAGCAACCTATTGATATAATCAATTAAATTTTACAAGTATAAAACGAAAATCGTTATTATATGATCGATTAAAATATATTCGGTGCGATTGTTTATTATTCATAATGTAGGACGGACTTTTAACTAAGGGCTCTGTTTACTCGAACTTATTACGCAATTTATTGATATTATTTTTAATAATATATATTAGTATTCATGTATTTATTTAATTTTGACAATATCACGATATGATGTCGTGATTTGGATTTTTGAACGGGCTACTTGTAGGTTAAATATGTTGATCTAGTGATGACACGTACTAACATTTATACACCAGATAACTTTACTATTTACTATTAATACTGCTCTTCCATAACGAGAAACATTTTTTTATACTATGTCGGAATGAAAATGCTGAGCTGTTTAATTCGGTATCGCTGTTTATCTAATTGAAAATCGATTTTTCTTATTCATAATATAAATATTGATATGATGTAATAATTATAACTTAAGCATTTAGTTGACATAAATATTTATATTTTAAACGAAACTACATGCAGTGGTAATAAGAAACGTTGAATGGAACAACCACCGTTCAAACATGGTGGAGCTTGGATGACCGCAGTTCTTAGGTTTCTTTACTCTCCTGGTTTAACTTGAAAAGTATAGATTAAAATATAAAATACAGACAAATTCCAAATAGGGCCTACATTTATATTAAGAATATCGGATTAAAAAATATTAAGAAATTAATTCATGTTCTGAAGTTGATAATATAATTTTACACAAAATAAAGGTGAAAGCTTAAAAATTATTATTAGTTTAAGGAATAAGAAATTGAAACATATGGACAGACGGACACGAGACCAGAACATACGGTTTCTTACTATACTTTGTATAGAAGTCTAAAATAATACGTTTGTATTACATACATAATAAATTATAGGAGGGACAGGTCACAAGGCAAATTTTTGTACACTAGATTTCCGTTTACAAGGTTTTTGAAAGATTTCTCGAATTTCCTATTTAAAAGAGCAAAAGAAGCTTGGATTTCTTAGGATTTTCTATATTTTCTCAGGTTTTCTATTTTCTAAGATTATTTGGAATTTCTTGGATTTTCTAAGATAATCTAGTATTTCGTAGATTTCATGATTTTCTGATATTTCCTAGATTTCATAAGATCTAAAATTTTGTCCGATTTCCCTTCACTTGTACACCAGATTTCTACAGCGATTCTCCCTTCGTAATGATATTACCTTTCTAAGACTAGAAGCGACACCAAACACACGACTGCTCACTGTGTTATTATAACGCGAAATCTTAACACACTTGTATGAAAATTGATGACCTTGGCAAGGTTCTTGACGGGGCCGACGTATGAAAAATAGTGAAAATGATTAGCTGCAAAGTATTTTTATGCATTGCTCTGACTTCTGCAATCGGTTGTGATCTCATATATTTTCTTACACTTGTGCGAAAAAGACGTCGTACTTCTATGGGTGCCATCACACATAGGAATCTTAGGAAACACGACAGCTGATAAATTAGAGAAGAAGGCAACAAGCAACACTAATGCAAAAATGAAAAAGTGCATGACTCACGCAGATGTATTGTTGATACTAAAAAATAAAACCTACAAACAATGGCAAGAAGAATGGAAAGAAACAAACCAAAAACTAAATAAAACAAAACAGACAATAAAACTATGGAACTTACAGCCACCAAATAGATTATTGGAGACCATATTAACCAGCTTGAGGCTAGGACACACCACAATCACACATGTCCATAAATTAACAAAAGAATCGCCACCATAATGTATAAAGTGTCAAGACAATCTAACGGTAGAACACGTAATAATAGAATGCCCCGAATGCAATAATCAAAGAAGAGAAAATGAATTATCGCAGCAACTGGGAGAAATACTAAATCCTGAAAACAAAAGCATTTCTAACTTAATAAAATATCTTAAAGACATTGATATATTAACAAAAATATAAACTGAAAATAATATACTATAATTATAATTATAATAATATATAATATAATTATAAAATAATTATAATGTAGATGTAGGTGCTAATAACCTAGTTGTTGATGCACATTTTGGGAATCTAAATAAAAAAGAAAAAATGATGAATATTAATTATTTGCTTTGAAATCCCACTGCGATTAAGCTTTTAGATGAAGTAATATGTTTACATAATGTTATCAATGGTGATAACCTGTGACCAGGTGACCGTTCACAATTCATGTAATATTACATTATTATAATATGTAATTTTACATTATTATAAATGTAAGTTACATTATTAATCCATGTAAATAATAATCATGAGTTATTGCTTTTTACATGAACAACTTATGTAAATTTACATAATGTTATGTAATTTTACATGAATTATTCTTGCTCACTGGTAGCCATTATTCATGACGATTTTCCCACACTTAGAAAAAAGGGAACTAATCGTCCATTCCTACAGTAATTTATAATTAAGTACATTTTAATTAGATACATCAATATAATGTGCGTGCTACCACATGGTATTGCGTATTACTATAAACTATTGATAGTTGAAATTTGAATGTGAATGTCGGCGCTTCCAATATAAGCTACTTACAGAAACATTTTCAATAGAGCAAATTTAATTCTCATGAAAAGAGAAATTATTATTAAACTAATTTTTGCCGGGATTTTTTTGAAATTGTACAGTGATATAGTAGTATTTTACGATGCAGAATATAGGACCATTTTCACAGAGAGTAGCTCAAAAAGTAGCAGGTTGCAGGTCCAGACTAACCGCGTGTTAAAAATTGACACAAATATTTTGAGTACTTTTTCTACACCTCCAATTTTTTTTCTTCTATCAGTAGTACTACAACCCAGAGTTGGTCTTGGCTGACCACTTCATCGTGTGAAAAGCTTTCAAGGCAGCTTACCTCGGTGGTTTGCCATTGCCCGCCGAGGGAGGACGGCTAGAATAAAGTGCCAGCTCTATTCGGGTTTGAACTGAGGATATCGGCTTAGTAGTCCACGCACCGAAGCATCAGACCTTAACCGTCTTCTTGAATAAACCTCCAATACACATTAATATATTTAACCCTCCAGTTAACATAATGGAATCCTAACAGGCTTCACCCATATGGTATAATACACTAAAAACAATGGTACATAAAAAATTAATCATGTTTGATGATTCTAAATTAAATCATCTAAATTAGTTATCTTGAAGGCCATCTAAAATGGTGAATTCGGCGAAGAAATACTCGTCTTATCGAGTATAATGAAATACCAGCTATTTACATTAGACCAAGATGAATATAATGGAACAAAACGAACAACAGCCACCTTTGGTACGACGAGGAACCATCAATGCCGTACCGGATTACAATGAATTGAATAGAAAACACCATTTCTAGTTATTTACACGATTAATTGACGAAATGTCGAAATAGAAGTCGAACCAGGTGTTTCTAAACTGTAATAATAAATGCTGCATATAGCTTAAAATACGGTACATATTATATAATTAAATTTTTATTTTTAAAGTAAATTTCGTAAATTTACAAGTTGGTGAGAAGAATCTAGGCTAATTCTGTTCCAGATTATAGCTCTTGGTCGAATAAAGGTCGTTACTCACCTAACAGTACAGGATAGGAACGGCGACTGATTATCACCAGCAAATATGATATCTTATGTGTATTTAAATGTAAGTACGCCTCATAGATGAGAGAGATAGTTCTACCTAACAGCATCAGCACATCACCTGCAATGTCCCCTGCAAATCACGTCAATGTTACATTTAAATACACATAAGAAATAAAATTTGCTGGTACTAATCAGTCGCTGTGCTGATAGGTGAGTAACGACCTTAAATCTGTCTGTAAATGGAGTTAAATACTAAATACTAACAGCACGAAACAAAATTTTACGTCACTTTAGCAGCGCCACTTTTGTTGTGTCACCAATAAATTTATTGCTTGTGGTGCTGCTAAAGAACCGTCATGTGGAGGCAGCCTTAAATTTCACTGAATAAATTCGGAGTGACGACATATTTTGTTGACTTCATTAAATATAATGTAATAGTATTTTAATAATAAATTCCCGGTACAATAACTTTCTAAAAGATTAGTCGTAGTGCAATCATAAAAGAAGAGCCATGCGTCACTGGCTATGATAGCAAAAATAAGTCAATGATTGTTATACATAATTTTTATCACATCGTGTTTTTCTATGGTTTATTTTGCTAATCAATGCATTAGGTTTTTATACTAACATTTCTTTGCCCTTCTGTGATTTAAACTAATTCTAGCCACACACGACCTGTCGTGGTCGGACCGTCAGAGAGAGAACGATATAATACTCCATGGGCCAATGGGACACGAAGAAAATAAATTATTATTGAAGGTCGAAAAGAGTAGATGGCCAGATAATTTATTCAAAATAATTGAGAAGGAACAATTTCGGCACGCGTTTTCAAACATTTTTTATCTCTTCAGTGACAATGTTAGTAATTTCATAATTTTATAACCTGTTAATATTTTTATTTTGACATTACTTTTAACAAATTAATGATGCTCATGCTATGTTGTTTTTCAACACCTGTCGCAATTATCAACTTACAAGAAAAATTAATAAATTTCAATTCAAGTAGGCACAGTAATAGCTAATGCTATTTAGTTAATATGATAAAACGCATACGATCCAATTTCAACCGACGGAAGTTAAGGAAAAACTAATAGTTAGTTGGCAAGAGAAAAGCTTCATTTTCATCATGCATTTAGCCGTAATTACTTTAAATAATTTTATGAAGTTGAAGTAGATAAGTTGTAGTAAATGTGTTTCTTCGTCAGTGAAATCGCAGCCTTAATTTGTTAAAACTTAAGTTACAGTACCTAGTGATTTGGTTGATCTATTGAGCGAAAATTATTAGTTCCAATCACGGGTTAAACGGAAATTTTAGCTCTGCTTTCGGGACGAGCATTGACACGCCGTGAATTAAAAATATTTTTATATTTACATAAGTTTGGCCAATTGCCAACCTCAAAGTCAAAAGAAAAAACCTTGCCTCAAAAAATAAGCAGTAAAAAAACCCTTTAAAACCTTAATTCCGAAGCTGCTACTGGAAACCAGTTTTCGTAGTTATATATATTCTATTGCAGCTCCTCGACTAGTAGTATTGTTTTAATTTTTTGAAAATAAACAAAAGGGTTAGCTTGACGGCAGATAGCTACGAACGTTCTCGACGAACTACTCCATCATCATTAAAAATAACTCATCGAAATTCGATCTTCTGTTGAATAGTTATGAAGCCTCAGACTGACAGATAAACATACGCGTCAAACTTATAACTCTCCTTTTTTAGGTCGAGGGTTAAAAAGAAAAACAAATTATAAAAACTCGGTGGTACTGGTAAATACATAGATATAGTTGTATTCTGTTATAACGAACCTCAAAGGACCGACTGATTGGTTTGTCGTAAGATTGTTTGACATTTCTCTTGCATTAGTTTATAAACAGAAGTTCGTTACAGTAAGATACCACTGTGTATCAATTTAACGTTAAAATAAATTTGGTGAGATAAGATTTTTGAAACACGTTTTCAAAAAAGTGTGTATAATTTTAAGATTGAGCCACCTTTGGAGGACATTTTGTTATAACATAAATTAAAATTTACGTTAATTAAATAAACTTTTTTCTGTTTCACATGTTCAAGTAGTGAAAAGAATGAACTTTGAACCGCACCATAACTTATTTATGTATTCAAGAAGTAAACATCGTTGCAGAAATAGATAATCGGTGTTGGTTTATAGCAAAATAAATGTTATTTTGTTTAAAGAAGTTTTCAAAATCTTAATACATTTATTTCTTGATTTTAAGAAGCACATTATTCTGTATAAACACAAAATATTATTGTGTATGTATATGAATTTTGTGTTCTCGATATTGATCTTAATATATTTTGTTTGATCAATTTTTATGCCGTGTCTCAATTTTAATTTTAGACGAATTATATTGATTTAATATAATTTTTAACTTTTCGTTAGGCTTCTTTTAATTTCGTTTATCTCAAAATATTTAAAATTTAAGTTTTTCACAAGTCGCTAACCTTATTGTGATATTTTAAGTGTAATTATGGTTAACGTTTTGATCGAATTTGACATTTTCAGCTTGACGATCAGTGATCGCCATGGTGGTTAAAAATGCGGCGCTAAGGGACTGGGGCTGCCAGATCAGGGGGTGGGGTCTTGGCCAATATTTAGCACCAGAACCCCATGAATAGCTACGCCACTGTTCATGATTAAAAGGAGAATGTAGCATTTTTTTTTATCTAAATGGATTTTTGTTAAAATTTACAATAATACGGAATGCCAATTTAATTCTTATTCATGAATATGTATATTTAAAATACATTCCAAGTACGAATTAAATAACCAATTTGTATTCAATTTTAATAATAGGCAATCCAAATTTATTTATCAGTAGTTTGCATATTTTCTACTTTTGGCGAACGGAAAGAAATACTTTACGGTTATTATCTTTTATCTTGTATAATTAAAAACTTTGTTACGCTACCCTAAATATTTTTATTAAATATTAAAAGTTCTTAGTTTTTTTTTGTTTTAACCTTAATGTTCACTACCTAAAGTGCTGATAGTGTGAAGGACCTCAAGGTAAACAACAAATTTATTTTAATTTGAATTACAAAAATTTGATTTGATTGGGGAATACCGACCCCGTATGCAAAAACTTCTACAAATTGTGGAAACAACAACAAAAAAAACCAAACACCGGAAGCTTTGAAGACAAAAAAGTCTTTACTTTGACGTAATTCGCTCGGTTGGTCTAGCTTACTACAGACTTGATGACGTCTTTAATATTTTTGCAGAACGATTTATTGGCAGTTTCTAGGTCAACGCAACTATTAGTTTGGTTAGTTATCAATTGAAGTTATCAATTGAAGTCGATAAAACGACCGAATTCTGCGCCAAGCCTGGTACGAAAGCTAGTATTTAATACTATCTACAATATTATGAAATCTGTGAATATCGATCTTACTAGCGACCTTCAAGATTGAAAATTTTTTATTAAAAAATTAACTGGTAGATATAAATTAATATGTAAAAGAAGGTATACGCATACGTAAACTACAACCAGGGGCGGCGAATGAGTGGGAGCAAGGGGTGTTTTGAATCCCATAAACCTGCACCATTGTCAAGTGGAAACAGCGGGTTTTACATGGATTAACCTGATTTGTGATTTTGAGAAATCCGCATAAAATAACAATAAAATAAACACTTACCGCCCTTGATAATTAACTAAAATGTTTTTAAAAATTACAAACTTGAACTTTTAAAATTTTAATTTCCATGAGGGCTGTTTATGTTTTTGTGTAATAATAAAACAAGCTATTTGGTAAATAACCAGTATTTATGACTTAATTAATTAATTGTTCGATTAGATGGGGGTCATTGACTTGTATAAAAAAAATTAATTTTTTTGTTTTCTTTGATTTCAACCTGATAAAGATAAGTGCTTGGTAAATAGGATGCATTGTCGCAATGTAACTAGTCATGATGTTTTTGATTTGGTTAATTTTTTCCAACATAAAATATTGGCAGAATCACCTCACCTACTAGAAGTGGAATAAGGAATGCAAAAGGACTTCAAGATGTAAGGTTCAAGACAATCATTTTCAAAATTTAACTGGGGTTTATTTTTCCAGTAGATACTACCTAATATCTGTTTTTCGAGAATATTTTTTTCAAGATTTGGACTGACATTGAAGTGAATGGCGGGATTAATAAACTTCAAATTATACTATATAATACATCAAATTTAATTATAAAAAGTCACTTATGTCCTTGAATTGTTGTTTTATTCCCAGTTTTTAGCCGAGGTTATTGGTTTCCTTATTTACGAAATTATTCTTATCGATACATATAGACGTAAAAGATTATTAAAGTCGTCTGGTTACGTACTTGGCACATACACACTTAGTTCAGCTAAAAATATTATTAAAAGTTGTGATTGAAAAGAAAAATTTTATTTATTACTTTTGCACAAAGACAGCTTTGTCTAAATTTTTTATGAATACATGTTTTGTTAGAAAATTGCAGAAAAATTTTTTTTTAACAATTGAAAAATCAATATTTTTATTCTTAAAATACTTTTATTAATATTCGTTTTTATTGATAAATTGTTATTTTTGATATTGTGCGGGTCAGGTAGTGTGACTGAATTTAATAACTTGTTTGCGTCATTTTCTGGTCCAACTATTAAATTTGTTTGAGTATTAATTAGAATGTTTTTTTGAAAATCAAGGTAAAGTGCTTAGGAAAATAAGATACACTTATGTTTTATTTTATTTTTATGATTAGCTTATATTGTTCTATTGGAATTGAAATGCAAAACGGTATTTTTTAAATACCTTGATAAAAAATAAAAAAAAAGATACAAATTATTTAAAAAGAAATGGCTTCTTCCTTTCCTAATAATTGATTTTTGAAATAAATCAAAAATTTTGTTTATTTTACTGCCACTATTTTGTAGAACCTGTTAGATTTTAATTTGACATTATTGTACTAGAACATTCTATTGTTCATAGGATAACTTAAGAAACATAGTTTTGAGAAAGAAGAGTTTAAAGATTAAGATTAAACAGTACAGCATTTTTGTATACTTACTTTTAGATCGATTTTGAGTAATCCGATTGATTTCCTGCATAGAATATCTCTCCGAGAACTGAATCAAACCTAATTCTATTTTTTTTAATACTAAATTATCCTGCTAGCATTCTACAGTGCACCTCTGATGGGTTCAATAATAAACTAACATATTATCCGTAATTAAGGGACAGGCATTTCTGAAAAATAAAATAGTTAAAAAATATATAGATATTGATATGAGATATTGATATATAGATATTGAGATATGGTTGAAAATGCTATTAATATACTGGTATTGACAGTAAATAACTATTAACAAAGGTAAATGACTTTCAGTGCCAGTAAATTATTTTTAATACTTTTTAACATAAATGCCCGTAAAGAAGGCGGTTTTGAATGCTCAAAGTGCACATTTTGGAATGGTAGTAGACAGATACTAATTCAGAATTAGAAATAAATTATTTTGGCTGTTTGTGAAATAAGTACGAAATTTGTAGCTGAAAATCAATTTTGGTTATCTAGTATACCTATCTATAATGGGGAAATCAATTTGACAATACTTACACATATAGTTTGTGGTCGAGGTTAGGGTGTTAAACTTCAGACTTAATGGTCGTGAGTTCGAATTTCAGCTACTTGTAGGTATTATGTACTTGTAGATAATAATATAATGATAGTAAATAAAGACTGTGAACTTGGTGTTAGCGTTGGTTTATTAACAAATAAATTGTTTAAACAATTTTTTAATCAATCAAGAAAGTCAAGTATTGTTCTGGCAATACACATCCAGACTTGAATACAAGGCTATGCAGAAGCAATGCCTTTCAGTCTTGGAAATAAATGCAGGTAGCAGTCAAAAACATGAATTATATTGCTTCAGTGCATGACCGAGTGCGGGGTTACCCATGACGTCCGTGAAGTTGGCCTCCCCTCTGAAAGATTTTGATATAAAAAAATATGGAATCGTTAGGTCATCGTTAGGTCACGAAAGGTCACTCGGTTTCATCGTTAGGTCACTTCTAGTTTTTCCAAAAAAAAATATTTAAGTTTTGAAAAATTTTCTTGGTAAGTTAGCCTCCCATTTATTCGTTTTTGATGAAATAAAAATGGAAACCGATAGGAAATCGACCGAAAAGGTTAGGTCATCCGGTTATATCGTTAGGTCATCCTTAGTTTGTTCATAATTAATTAATTAAAACTCGATTGTTCTATTGCGCATGCGCGGAACAAAAATATTGTTGTGTCATACTTTGGTCATACTGGTGAAAATTTCTGAGAAGCTATCGGTGAGAAACCATTTCTAACCTCAAAATACTGATGATGAAAAATTAGATTTTATAGAAGTGTGGGATTTTTCCTATGTTTTTGGAATATGGAATCGTTAGGTCATCGTTAGGTCGTGATAGGTCATCCGGTTATATCGTTAGGTCACTTCTAGTTTAAAAAAAAAAAAACAATATTCAAATTGTAAAATTTGAAAAAAAGTCTTGGTAAGTTAGCCTCCCATTTACACGCTTTCGCTGAAATAAAAATACAAACCGCTAGGAAATCAACTAAAAAGGATTGGTCACGCATGCATATTGTTAGGTCGTCCGTAATTTGTACATAATTAATAAAATACGCTCGCAATCGGTGAGAAACCATTTGAAAGCTCAATATAATGATGAAAAAACTACTTCATTAGTCGATCTGAAGGTATAGTTTTTCTGTTAAAGTTATTGTAATGTTTGAAATTACATTGAACTTTTATTTTAGTCAGTATCCACTTTATTCGAATAAAAATGCCGAAAGTTGCAAAGGTATTTTTGCAGTATTTTGAAAACCCTGTATCTTGAAAACAAATTAAAATTTTCAATTTGAAACTTACTGTGCCAATCTAATATAATTTTCTCTATAAGAGAAAATTCGTGTTAGGATTAATAACGCTTATAAACGCTACTGCAAAATTAACAAAATCTTACGCATATCGGTGGATGGTACTGGAAGCATCGTAACATCAATCAAATATTCCCACGATGGAAAAACATCAGGGAATATATTTCATATGCAATTGTAATTAATCACAACAATACAACCCTTTCTGTTTACCACATGATTACCGAATGTCAGAACACCAACATAATCCAATTCTGATTGCGACAATGGCTCTCAATAGGAGCACCAAAACCAGTTGAGGCTTGATGCGATAGCTCTCGTGCATTAATAAATGCGTTGTCACTTGCGCTGAATGACCAAACAATTCAAGTGTATATGGACACATTATTTTTGTGTGCTTCAAAACATGCAAGTTACTATGAGAGACCACAAATTTTCACCTATGTACGATTGGACTTTGCACATTTAATCAAAATGATTACACGTTGGACATGTATGAATAATATGCAACTTAAGTGAAGCAATTTTATTTTTATTGTATTGGCTTGCTCATTATCAGTCAAACTTTATTACAATTCCGTGAAGTTTATTTCGTGATGTGTGTAGTAGCCTTAAATGATTTTCAAAATACAATAATTGTAAGCGTAAATTTTAATGTAATCGAAGCCTGCTTAAAATTGAAAGAATTGATTGCAACACGACAATTAAATTTTATACCACAGGAGTTTGAATTTCCCGAGCAACAGTTCGATGATGAAGCGGAAGACATCACTTGCGCTGAACGTGACAAAAGTAATCCGCGAATGCAATGGATTGATGATATTCAAAGTATGGCAGAAACTTCAGACGAAAACCAAAGTGGTGATCCAAATGCTTTTTTCTCGAGGCAGTTTATTGATAGATTAAAGAAACTTATATACGAATTTCCCTTATGGACAGCTGCATGTCTTCCATACCATGCGGAACATGCTACAACTAGCTTTGTGGAAGGTTTTTTTAACGATAAAAGAAATAGGGTGTTACGTAAAATACCAGGTCGCATTCGAGCGGATGTTGTTTTAAAACTTGAGTATCAGGACTACGTTGGTAATTCCGCCATATTTCAATCGAAAATTATTCTCAACATAAATAAACCCGATTTGGACAATTCTAAAGAAATGAAAACAATTGAGATAAATGAAACATCTTTGAGTCTTCCGCCATCTACAGGGTCAATTATTAGCAATACTGAACGCCCTTTAAGTTTACAAAACATACATACACAAATGCCATCAAATTCTCTCGATGTAAATACTTTATTTATAAAAAAACCAACTCCGGATCCTGATACACGTGCAGTCGACAATTGGCGAAATAAAGCCAAAGTTTATCGTAATGATAGAGAGAATAGCCTAGAAGAACCATTACAGGACAAAATAATTACAACAAAACCTAATGAGAAGAAACGAAAAGGCATGTATTTTACGCAGCAGCCAGATATTTCACACCGCAACAATTTTACATCCGTTACACGTGCTCCAATTTTACAAAACGGTAGCCTGCGAAATGCAGTTCTGATAGATAAACATTATTTAATTCAAAATACATGCCCTTTTGATCCAATAATACAGATTTTGGTTACCACTGGAATGGACAACTCCCATTATCACAGTTATGTGCGAGATTCAGAAAATGTTACTTTTAAATTTATTAAAAACATTATTAAGAATGGTGTCAATAGTGCGATGTATAGTTTAAAATATCCGTTTTGCCCAAAGCTTGAAATAGAAAATTAATCTATTTCTTATTGTTATTAATAGTAGTTATGTGTTAGATATGGACAATGAGTATATAATATTTTATTATTTATGTAAAATAATACACACGTTTTGTGCCCAAAGTTCGAAATAAAAAGTGAATTTATTTTGAAAATTAATACTTAGTTTCTATTTACTTATTTTACAAGTCCAGATAATGGGAAAAGTCATAACCAGCAAGGTTCACAAATCAATTTCAATTTCACATGCAAATTCTTCCATACTAGGAACAGTCCATGAAAGTCCTCCGATTTCAAAATCTATGCTTCCGCTTCGGGTTTTATTAAGTTTCAAATCAAGTACCATTGTTGAGACTTCATGCAGGCCTTCAGGGTTAAAATGCTTCCGATACCTATGCAGAAAAATAATCATTACCAGTCAAATAAAAGCATCATGTGAGAGAAAAGCCGTGCAAATCTAGAAGGTTTCTAAGCTATGGTTCTGATTAGTCATTGATATTTAATAGGTAGTAACTATTCTACTTAATAAAGAGTAAATTAAGATTAACATCGAGATAAACTGTCAAAAAAAGTGGTGGTTAGCCACTTACAGTTGATTCGCTAATAAAAATCAGTACACTATTAATTTAAAATTATTTACTCACTTTACAAATTACAAAATACCGTAGAGCTGTGAAAGCCAGTATAGAATAACCGTATCAAATTCTCATCATCGGTTGATTTAAACTACGACAACTTCTCTTGTGGCTCGTTATTCACTTCAGTATTAACTAGATAATTTTCTGTTTCTGCCAGACTCGCATATAAATTGCCCTTTTGTTCTTCTCATATCCAACTAAAATAATTAATAATATTGTATAGGAAGACACTATTTAGGTTTACAATTTCTTAAATTAACTTGCCATCGCCATGAAGACCAAGTGCAGCGGCTTTCCTTCGAAGTGTTTCTTTAAATTACGTTCACGACCTGATGCAAATTTCGCTTCCATTTACGTTATTTTTTAGTGTTCGATTCGATTTAAAAGTTGGACGTTGAGGTTATGTGAAAGTTGCAAAGCGTAATTTTGGCTAAGAAAATCGCTTGTGTTGAAATTAAATGTGGGGTCATTAAAGTATAATAGCTACCTGATTTCAAACGAAACATTCTTTAAATATTCTAATCCACTGTAAAATCCTTTAAAATAGAAAATTCTCATGCACGGGCACAAAATTGTAAGAAAGAACGCCGCGCCGCCATAAAATAGAAAATTTAAAAAACAATATTTTGTTAAACGCATGCGCAATAAAGACATTGAGTTGTAATTAATTAATTATTAACAAATTAAGGATGACCTAACGATAAACATAGATGACCTAACCTTTTCAGTCGATTTCCTATTGATTTCCATTTTTATTTTATCAAAAACGCATAAATGGGAGGCTAACTTACCAAGAAAATATTTCAAATTTAAAATTTTTTTATTTTTGAAAAACTACAAGTGACCTGACGATAAAACCGGATGACCTTTCGTGACCTAACGATTCCATATTCCAAAAGCATAATAAAACTCCCACACTTAGATTAAATTTAATTTTTCATCATTATATTGAGCTTTCAAATGGTTTCTCACCGATTGCGAGCGTATTTTATTAATTATGAACAAATTACGGACGACCTAACAATATGCATGCGTGACCAATCCTTTTTAGTTGATTTCCTAGCGGTTTGTATTTTTATTTCAGCGAAAGCGTGTAAATGGGAGGCTAACTTACCAAGACTTTTTTTCAAATTTTACAATTTGAATATTGTTTTTTTTTTTTTTTAAACTAGAAGTGACCTAACGATATAACCGGGTGACCTATCACGACCTAACGATGACCTAACGATTCCATATTCCAAAAACATAGGAAAAATCCCACACTTCTATAAAATCTAATTTTTCATCATCAGTATTTTGAGGTTAGAAATGGTTTCTCACCGATAGCTTCTCAGAAATTTTCACCAGTATGACCAAAGTATGACACAACAATATTTTTGTTCCGCGCATGCGTAATAGAACAATCGAGTTTTAATTAATTAATTATGAACAAACTAAGGATGACCTAACGATATAACCGGATGACCTAACCTTTTCGGTCGATTTCCTATCGGTTTCCATTTTTATTTCATCAAAAACGAATAAATGGGAGGCTAACTTACCAAGAAAATTTTTCAAAACTTAAATATTTTTTTTTGGAAAAACTAGAAGTGACCTAACGATGAAACCGAGTGACCTTTCGTGACCTAACGATGACCTAACGATTCCATATTTTTTTATATCAAAATCTTTCAGAGGGGAGGCCAACTTCACGGACGTTTACCCATGTCATGACCATGGTTGGAGTAAACTATCACATGAAGTTATGGTATCGATACTTCGAAGAGCACGACGATTGCTACATAGCTTTTTATGACTAATTAGAGATGTCTTTTAAAAAATACCTTTGTTAACTTTCGCAAGTTGCGAAAGTTATAGTTTGATCATGGTTATCGTAAGTCTAAGTTACCAATACTTCGGTGGTATATATAATTCTTTAATGTGAAGGTTTCTTTCTGCTTTGCTTATCCAATCTTTCAATCCATAAATCTATTGCAAAAGTAGCTAATGAGATAAAGTCTTAATTAAACTTTGAACTATGGCAACTTACACCATCGGTTATTAGTTAATTTTTTGTCTGATCCTATTCATATCGATTAATATTTAATAGATAACTGGAGCCTGTCCATTTTTTTATTAATTCGTTTTTAACCGTATTCAGTCCAGTTTTTTCTTGGCAAAATTTTTGTATATTTTTTTAAATTAAATTCGCAGATATTCTTTATTCAACCTTTATTGAAACTTCATACAAAGAGGAATGTAAAAACAGTAAGTTTTTATTGAACAATAAACCTAACTAAATAAATTTACATTAGGCAAACGGAAGACATTTTTTAAATCCCTGGTGCTGGCTTAGGATTAGGTAACCTGAAAACTGTCTCCTTTGGAAATCTTTCGATCTCCTGTTTGAAGGTATTCATCTTCATTTACGCTATAGTTAAATGTGGTTAATTAATGAGAAAACCAGGTCAAAGGGGAAGAAATAAAATTATGTTTGCGTCAATGTTTGGTTATCGTGATATATTTTTTGTGCGTATTTATAACAAAATTTGACATCACAATAATATTGTAAATTATTTATTTTTCTAAAATTAATTATACTACATCATAAAATACAAACAAATGTATAACTTCAGGTATTGCGGTAAATTTTAAAAACCGAGCAGGTTTCAAAATTCACCTGTTCGGTTTACATTTGAATGAACTATTTTTCAATTAACAGAAAGAAAAGCGAATGAACTTATAGTTGAACGTGCAACCCAAACCACGATTAAAGGAAATCCACCGAATCTAAAAAGCATTCGGCAGAATGCAAAAAGGGAAAAATTCTATTGTGAACTGTATTTCAAAAAAAATTTTTTTCTAGATCCTATTAAATTGTAAATAATTAATAATTATCGTAATTAACGTATTTGAATAGAATTTATTGTCACTCAAAGGTCGTCGTTTGAATCATCTTGTGATACTCGTGTATTCTTATTCAGTAGGTCGTTCACAGTCTACCATTTTCTATATTTTAAAAAATATAGTACTGCAAGGCTGTGATCTCTGAAACATATATCAATAATTTGAAAACATGTTTTTATGGAAAATTTTTAAATTTCTTTATTTGAAATCATAATAATTGTTTTCTCTACTATTTATATGGTTTTATTAGAACATCTACCAGATAACTATCACTAATCTACTTTTGAGATGGCCTTAGGCAGATTTTGCTTTTCTATAGATCTGTTATAATATTATAATATTTCTTAGTTTTACCTATTATCTACATATTTATTATGTGATTAGCTGATTAGTATGTTCAGGATGCACAAATTCAAGTTTGATCAATTTTCTTGTGCAAGTAATATGTAGTAATGATGTTTGTCGAAAAACATAACTTGTTTTAGAAAATAATTAATATATTGTATTGAACTTGACATTCTAATTTCGTGTAGATATTCCACATTAGCATACTATTTCCACATATTAATTTACGCAAGAGAAGCTGGGGATAAAGACGCTGAAATAAGTATATCTTCCCGAGAAGATAGAGAGTGGTTGAGGTCCTAAATATCAGGTTTGATTTGTATATTTGCACAAAACTCATTTGAGTTTGATAGTGAGCTGGTGAAATCGGCGAATGCAATAATCTATGCACCACGGAAGCCAATAAATTATTTTGAAACTTTTAGAAATTGACAACTGAAAACAAGGAAAAAAATTATTCAAAAATATGAGATATTAAGATTAGGAAATTAAATGTTAATAGGAATAAATATTACACAAGTGGCTTGTTATTATCGAAAGAGTTTTTTTTTATCAAATTAGGTTAAACTTATATTAAATTGTTTTGACTTTAATAAGCTGACAAATACATTAAGTTTGTATTTATAGTTTTGCATTGGAGGTTACACTAGTTAACCTAATAATTCGTTTACTGATCATCAATATTTGCTAATTGCTGGTGGTAAACATTTATCGTTGGTTTAAGATGGAAGTTATGGTAGGTATTGTTATATTTCCAGTTGAATGTTGGATAACGATTATGTAACTTCTCGTATGGTAACTATTAGATTGAATGTACTTTTGATTACATTTTACATCCTATATATACACAATTTAAGCTACTTATCAAACTGACTGTCAAGAATATGGGGCCAAGGGTCGTTGTTGGTCTGTTGAACCTCTATTATCTCAATTGTTTGTATTAGTTTGATATATCGCTGGCGAATATGGAATAAAGGACATTTCTCAACTCACTAAGTACCTTTAATTAGCATCAATGGAAAATCCATAGTCATTTGTCATCGTATAAATGGGGAACCAAATGGTAATGCGCAGTATGATATGGATCATCGATGTTATTTTTCTACTGAAACTATAAATTTTTATCATATTTACCTGCCATTAAATATAAATTTATTGGAAGATATTTATAAACACATTTTAAATTTGTAACAGTTGTTGTGAAAACAGGTTCGGATACCGTACTGTATGAAACCTACCTTGGTGTATCCAAGTATGAAAAATTAAAATATTACGAAATTTTAATATTCCAGATGGTTTTTAAGTACTTTACTCGTGCAGTTAATTTAGATAAATTCGTAATTCAGATGGACATTTTTTGTTGTTGTAAGAAAATGTTTATAAAAAAAGCACCACACATAGAATTGGATAATTTAAATTATAAAGCCTGTTATGAGCCCATGAACTATTTTCGATGAAAAATTTGATTAGAAATTTTTTCAATGTGGACTACATTAGCTACTATATTTAGAATATAGTATGTGTTTATTTACCGATATTCTAAAATTAACAGGCTAGATGACATCGGAAAGAAAAATGCAAGTGTCAAATTTTTAGTTGTTTAGTTGTATATTTTAAAAAATAAATATTGTAACGCTAGAGGTTACTGTACTGTTTTACGTCGACTCTTATTGTCAAGGTGATAGCGAAATTAATGATAATTTGATAATAGACAAGACTTTTTATTTGAACAATTTATTTAATTTTTTTCCGTGTATGTTAATAAATATTGGTTATACCAACATGTATAAGGTGTTAAAAAATAAGTAATTTCTTGCTATAACGCTATAATATTTTGAATTTTGTTTTGTCAGGATTTGTATTATCGCGGTTTGGATTTTAAAAGCACTGCTAATGCTACATTACGTAATTGGTGTTTCATACTATTTATTTTCACAACATTACAAAATCGAAAATAACCGCTACGTAGCGCTATTCTTTAAGGCAGTGTTCAAGTCGAGGATTTTGACAAAATCGATTTTTGTTTTCTGCATATTCTTAAAGTTTAGACATTGAAGAATATATCCTCGAGAGAAAATTTTAAAATTCCAGTAATTTATGTAGTTATAGCTGTAAACAATTCAAGCTGGAGCATTTGGGGCAATGCCCGACAGGTGACCATTTCAGTTACAAATTATATAAATGTACAAATATAGGTCAACCCAAAACACTTTAAAATCGTAAATATTTTTGTGGTTACTTTTCATTTCAGCTCAGGCTAGCCTTTAAAAGTCTACGATTAAGGTACAAGTTTTTTTCAAAACTACATTTTTCAATATGGTTGACATGATATCTCAAGTTCTATTTACCCGATTTACTTCAAATTTGGTGTCCACTTTCAGTGTATGTCTTTCTATCGCTCCTACCACTTTTATAGTAAAATTATTTTTGTAACTATTTGAAACTTTTACTCAAAACCTTAAACGCGTTTATTACAAAACCACATTTTTCGATCTGGTTGACATGATATCTCAAGTTTTGTTTGACCAAGTTACTTTAAATTTTGTACCAATCTTCAATATATATCTGCCTAACGCCCCTACCACTTTTGTACCAAAATTATTTTGCTAACTATTTAAAAAAAATAAAAATTATGGAAAAAACGGGTCAAAAACTGACAGCTGCCGTTTCGCGAAAAAAATCTTTTCAGTTTTCATTTTGGTAGGGACTATAACGACATTCTTACTAATAATGAATCTTTTTTGTAATTTTATTTCCGATGACCAGAAGGGTTGCAATTGTGTCAACCACCACACCCCACTTTTATTTTATACTCAACTTTACTAGTCGCTTAATTTCAATTTTTTTTGTTTCAAAATATTTTTGTAGATTGTCAAAATATCAATAAATATGTTGTAAAAAAATGAAGGGTAAAAATATTGTTTGTTTATGGCTAAAATTTATGGCTCTAGACTAGAACACTGCTTTAAATGCGAAGAAATAATTTGATTTGCTTATAAAAATATCGCGAAATGAAAATTGGATATGTGAATCCCCGGATTTCTTTATATAATTTTTTAACGAAACTAATTGTTTCAGAACAGAAACTATTTGTTTCTGTGCTATTATAATCCTCTATTATTTCAATGCAATATTAACCGCTGTCAATAATTAATTGATAGTTTTAAATTTTGATTCATTTGATGATTTTACTTAGTTAACTTGTAAGTGGGACAGTAATAGATAACAAGAGTGTTTGTTTCACGTACAAAGTATTTGTTATGTATTAAATATGTTTAAATAATGATTTGAAACCGAGTGTGTATATTAGGAGTAATAATGCAGTGTGCCACTGTGAAGTTTCTAACTTTATAGCTTTATCAATTTACTTACTGCATTTTCAAGCAAGAATTTAACTTAAGATTTATTGTTCTATGGGATGAATTACAAATTACATACATTATTACTAAAGCAAAGCAAAAAATAGACTTCATGTTTGAATTAACATTTTCAAGTCTTCCAGAAAATGAGTAATTTCGTAGGTTTAATGCACGAAATCTTGTTTCTGAAATAAATACGTGAATCAAGAAATTTTTCAATTATAAATTTGTTTTATTTTTCATTGGTTAAGACAGTATATACTATTTGGATTTTTTTACCCGTAATTACAGGTAATACGACAGAAAATCCATTTCAATCAAGAAGTTTAATGTTTTTTTAACCAAGCAGTTAGTTTCAAGTACAAAATAAATTATAATTTCTATTTGAGATACAAAGTATAAAATAATTTTAATAAAAAGGATTTGACTTATTTTCTCTTGTTTTTAAAAAAAATTTACAATTAAACCTCGTAAAGTTTAATTTTACATTGGACAAGAAGATAAGATAACTTGGTAGGTAGTTACTTCTGTAAATTGTACAAATAATTGAATAGCAGTTTCATATACACATTATTTTATTTCAATTTTATACCTGGAGTGATACTTGAATTTATTCAATTTATATCGCGTATTCAATGCCTGTGATTTCTAATGATTTTTATCATAATTTTTTGAAGAGCAGTTTAGGTTTCTGTATTTGAGATAGCGTTTCTTTAGACCCCCCCCCCTGATTTGACTTGTATATTTTATATAGTGCCTACACTCCAAAAATTTATTGTTGAAATTATGTCTCTGGTTTTGAGAAATTTTAAATCAGTAAAAAAAACTTGCAGAAAATTGATAAGTCTGCTTGTGAATGAACTCTCCCCGTCAGTATAAATTTGCTCTTGTAATCTAATTTGTTTGAATAAGTAAAATTCAAAATAGAATGTTTTTTTAATCAAAAACAGTGATTAGCATTTTATTTTTAACACCGCCAGGAGCTTATTTTCTATTTTCAACATTTTGATATTAATTTATAGAAATAATAAAGTTACTGACCCCTCAGTAAATAATCGTCCTTGAATAAGTTTTTTTTTGATAATAAATTTTGTATGTTTGTTGTGCGAAGAAAACAAATTGATTATACTTTATTATGTAGATCTGTATAATTTTTAAGATTTTATAAAAATTTATTTGAATTTTATTTGAGAAAAGTCAAAAATTGCACACCACTTTTAGAACTAAAAAGTTTCTAAGTTTTCACAAATAAAATACACTGTAAGTATAACGTAAAATCAAGGTTTTCTGAAATATCGATATGGTCAAAATATTTTAGACTGAAAAAAATTAAATTGTGTATCAACTTATTGGTCTTGAAAACATAAACATCACTGACGTTTCAATTTTTTTATTTGAAACTTTTCAACTTTTTTAAAACTTTTTAGTTTCAAATTTGTTTGTTTATGTTTATTTGTTGATACAATATAATTATTTCGATAACATCAACCCTACCTATCCCATCGTACCCATCAAGATATCATGTTGTGTGTAGCAAAATTTTGAAAAATTTACATGTTAACTGTAGATTAATGGGATGTAATGTGAATGATTGTTAATAAGCTTCGTTTGTAGTTGTCATGATTATGACTCGTAAAAAATTCGAAATGCGTCGCCAAGCATAAATAATAAAAAACCATACAAGCAAAGTGCAGTTACTTAAATTTGACAATTTAACAACTATTTTTTATTTTATTTTGATTTTTTTGTGTTGTGCTACTTAAAATAAAATTAGATATAACGGAAATATTCTCAAAAATTATTTTTTTTTCAGGTAATGTACTGTGTAAATATGAACAAAAGTGCCAACGCCCAACAGTCTTATAATTTAACACTTACACTTGTGGTGCATGCAAATAGCTTATGCCATCAATTGCGCTTGTAAAATTAAAGCAACTATCTTTTATTAACAATTAAGTAGCGGTTTGGTGACCAAAATTGGCCGATTTATATGAAAACATTTTCAAAAGCTCTATAAATTTGTTGTTAGTTGCGAAATTAGTTTATTTTTGTAAATGTTTTATTAAATTGCTAAAAAAACAAGTGGTTAAAACATTTACTTAAAACATTTTATTTTAAACATAAACCTGGTAATTTCAAGCATAATATATTTTGTAATTTATTTCACTCTGACTGAATAGTTTTTCTCCACAAACCCGAAGCAACTTCAGAACTATTGGTTGTATCAACCATGTTTAATTTTGTAAAATTAAGGGTATATTAATTTGTACATATTATCGATTTATGCAAAACATAATAACGTCTTATTTTGAAAATAAACGCGTTATTTTCCAGCAAGTGTCGATGTGATCAACTTTCTTGTTAATGACACTGTTTTGGTGCAATGTTCTCTTGATATTCTCTCCTGCAGCTTATTAATTTCTAAAATCGTATTTTCAAAATTTAATTAATTAATGCTTCTATTTCAAATAAATATTACACGCGAATTATTTGAATAAATTTAATAATTCTTAGGGGAAATTTATATTCTTTTTATTTTCGTTGTTTTTTTAAATTTCTTGGTTTACACGATTAATCAAGTTTTAATTACATTTTAAAAAATATAAAAAATTGTAAATCCTGTAAACAAATTAGTTGTCAGATTGTTTTGATCAACGCTGTACCTTTACCTTGCTTTTCAGCCTTAAACTATATAAATATATTATGCATAATTATTTAAATAATAAACAGAATAACAATGCTCAAATTTTGGAATTGTTTATGTTTATTATAAGTACAACTCTTCGGTGAACCATAGCATAACTACGCACAATTTCTAAATTTAAATCTTGCCGTGTCTTATTTTCTGCCGGTAGGGCCGGCAGAAAAAGTAATATTTATAAAATCAATAACATCTCTAATTTTAAAAATTTGAAGAAATAAAACAATTTAATAATAAAATATAGGAACTGTTTTTTTGTACAAGAGTCACAAGACAACTTGAAAATAATCAACTAATAGATATAATCATCCAAGGTGGATTAGTTTTGGTATTTCCATAATAAACTAATTATGTTAATCTCATTTAATTGTGTCTGTTGAGCTAATTGTGATTTAGAGATATAGGTTTAGAAATTTTAGTATTTAAATTGTCACTGAATATCTCGAAAAAATTCAAGCAGTAATTCTTTCCAAATCCAATACAACAGGAAATTGGAGCGATACAGTACAATCCTCGTCCATATAATTTCCTCAATCTTGTCCACGCTTTTGTTGCACGCGCTAAATTAACATATAACATAATTTTTTTAATTACTATTTAAATATTCTTGGGTTTATTTGTTTTCTCTAGCTGTACATGTGGAGTTCAAGGTTTTTGACTAACTCCCGATCAGTTAATAATTGCCATAAACATTATAAAGGAATATTTGCTCTCAATATTTGCCCCACATACAAGGTGGGGGCAAATAAATTAACGAAAATTCACTTACCTGTTAAATCGTAACAATTTTAAATGTAAGTATGTAACTATAACAAGTGTTTATGACCATGTTGTAATATATTGAGATTGTTTATTAAGAGCGTTCATTGGCTCCGTTTTGGTGTTGGTACACTCGATAATTAATGTTTTCCAATAACACTTTATTTGCATTGTCTGGCTTCTCGATTGGGTTTTAATTATGTCGTCAGAACCTGTTACTTGCAGTGTTTCTATTGCTGTGCGTGATAGCAATTGATTACTTAAATATTATTAGCACGAGGCACCGAAGAAAAACTTATAAAAAAACAAAGTTGAGCTATTTTCAATCTTTGATTTAATTAAATTTAAAATATTATATTATATTGTTTACAGCATAACTAATTAAGTAAATAATTAAAAATGTAAGTCGTTAAGGCAGATATTTTTTTTATCTTATTGATTTAATAATTTCGTAACCAAAATCGTCGATACAAAATTAATTTTTATATATGGATACAAAGTGGTTGTTAATTTTTTTTTGTTATTTTTGACCACCAAATTATTTGTGCCGTGGTGCGGATTCCACGTTAAGCTTTAGGGCAAAACTGTAGTCTTGCACTTCGGTGGTTCTTATCCAAAAATAAAAAAATTATATAAATAGATCTAGAACAGTTTTTAGTATGACTAGCATTGTTTGTAAGTAGTATCGTAGGTACATACTTAATATTGCATATTATAAATTCTTTTTTTACTGAATAATAAATGAACTTTTAAATCAATACAATTACGTGATTGAAAATAATATTGATATTTTATTGTGACTCAACAATATGTTTCGCTTCCAAACTAGAATATTCATGTCCAAATCTTTACGTAATAGAGCAGAGTGACCCAGGGCACATAATATGTGATTATATGACATTTGCACTTAACAGATAGTAACCACTCAGTAAGACTGAAGTTTTAAATAAATTAAATATTCGTTCTTTTCGCGATTCAAATTTATTTTTCTACTAGTTGGTAAGTCTACGATCTAGCCAATGGTAAGCCAATGTCATGACGTCACAGAAGAGATTTTTTCGTTGTGATGTGCTTAGGAGCTGATTACTAAACATTTTGATTTTTACTGCTTACTTACAAGGGAAAAGTTTTGTTGTGTGGATTAGCGAAGTTGTACTGTATGAGTTGTACTGTTGTTGTTGAGTTGTAAGTTGTACTGTAAGTGACTACAGTATTTTCGTGATTTCAAGTGGAGTTATTGGTAGAGAACAGCAAAAATGTATTGACCTGGGCATATTTTTCAAGTTTTCAATAATTAGGTACATTTACAAAAACAATCGCAAGAAGGTCTTTTTGGTTTGTCACGTTCTATTTTTTTTTTTATTTATTCTTGATCCATTTTACAGTTCAATTTTGCACTTTCAAAATATGCTAAATTTAGACTTTTACCGTAAGGTCGTTGAATCTTTTATTATTTTACTTTCATAAAATTTAATTTTAGATCTTAAAAGTGTTGCAAACATGTAAATTTGCTTGCTCTTCCAGCTAGATACACTTAACGGCAGACAATAAGGAAATTTTTCGTCATAAAAAAATGTATTTATTAATAAGTGTAATTTTTTTGGTTAAAAAAACAGCGAGGTTATGTTGTACATCGTAATGTGTTTACAAAAAAATTTTGATGTAGTAATTATTTACATCTACATATTATGTGTGTCCTTAGCAATTATTCGAATAAGAGGTATTTTATGCGTTACGTTACATTGGTGACCCCTCAAATACTCTCTTAAAATTATTCTGTTTTTTTTAACAAGGAAGCTACTTTTAGAGCAGAGGTGGGTGAGTTATGGCTGACGGACGCATGCGGCCGAATACGTTTTTTGCATCGCTCCATAACCATAAATTAATTATGTAAAATTAAAAAAGAAATTCTTATCGCTTTAATTTATTATTAAATTATTTATTTGTAGTCTAGTCATTATGCACTTGTGCAAAATATGGAAATAACCCGGAAATGATTTTTTTTTAAATCTTTTATTTTAGCTCAAAATGTTCTACAACAGATTTAAACCGGAATACCAGGGGCAAATTTGTCAAAAAGGGTCTTAATAATCACAAAATCTTAAATTGGCCGTTTCCTGTACATCCAAGACTCAAAATAGATCATATCGAAATTAAAGTAGATACAATTTTGAGTAAAAGTTTAAAACAATAATCGTTCTAGTCTATCTAGTTCTCGAGATATAGCTCTTGTTTTTATTGAGTTTTGCCCCCCCTCCCAAAAAAAAAAGATGTAAATTTTACGTAACAATCTGTTATTATACTATACTATTAATATAGATTTTTGGTTTTAAGCCCCTCAACAAATTAGAATAGAAAATTTAAATAATCAGAGGTCAAAAACCATTTCGGAAACATTTGGCATTAAAATATTACATGAAAAAAATTCTATTTTTGTTATAACTTTATGAAACCAGTAACCCATTTTATAAATCTAAACAATCCTGATGTGCCAAAGAAATACTGTATTTTTGTGTATAATTTTTATTGTTTAGTTTAATTAGTTCCTTGACGTGAAGCTTTCAAAAGTATCGACTAGACTACTCAATTTTTGTTCTTTTTTAGTTCTTTTATTGATATCATTTTGATTTTTTTACTTTATTGTACGAATTCAATGAAAATGTCAGCCCACAAGTTCATGAACTGCCATTGTCATGCTTACAGCCTTCAATTTTATTTTCTCGAAGTTTCATCTTAAAATGTATTAGAAGACCTTCGTGAATAATAGAGAAAAAAAAACAGAATTAGTTTTTACAATCAATTC
This sequence comes from Cantharis rufa, assembly GCA_947369205.1. Taxonomy (NCBI): domain Eukaryota; kingdom Metazoa; phylum Arthropoda; class Insecta; order Coleoptera; family Cantharidae; genus Cantharis; species Cantharis rufa. Next base: position 12,876,849 of record OX376303.1, read on the forward strand.
CTGTTATTTTTTTTAATAAGTCGGAAAATTATAGCAGTATATACTTATTATAATAGAATCACAATAAAATTTTGAAAGTTAATTTTGAATTGTTACTTTCGAAACAAATTAATTTTTTTTTTAGATTTTGAGTTGTTACTAATTAATTTTATTGTTAAAATAAAATTAATTTTACATTAATTGATTGATATGCCAACTACGACTTTCTTCAAGATAAAAAAAATATTGATATATTGCAGTTGCTTCATTTAAAATTAACAATAATACCAACTTTTTAGTTGTGACGGTCTTAAAATTGTGTAAATTGGGGAATGAATTCCTAAAAAGTATAAATGCAAAGACTGAATTTGAAGACTGAAAATATCGATGTTTTTAAATTAATTTTTTGTATCATATCAGGGAATCAAACCACGTATGTTCATCTAAAAAACAGAGTGGATCAAAATTGTCTTCTATTTTTTTGTTAATGAAAAATAATTATTTTTCATAAATTCAGAAAAAAAAATGTTTTTTGATGTTTTATTTTTATTTTATTTTTTCTATTAAAAAAATGGAATTTTCCATTTTTTCGAAATTGATTTTTTCTAAAAAACAATTTAATTTGTTTTTTATCGGTTAAGTAAGACGATAAAAAATTTAAAAAAATCCAGGCTTCAAATTAACCCAAAATAAGCCTAAAGAAATTCTTAACAAGTAGCAACTACGTTACTTGCCGTCCGACGTAGTTCTTCACTTCTTCACAAAAAAAAATTGTTTTTGACAAAAATAAATAAAAATATACTAAAAACTACCAGTTTTCTGAACGTATGTTTAAATTTTTAACCCTTCCTCTGCAAACGTTTTTTCCGCACTTTCCGTCTGCAAACCTGGGTCATTCGCGTCCGGCCGTTATTACGCTATGTTAATGCGTTCAAAAAATTCCGAAAAAATTCATGCTGATGTTTGAAACATTCTAGTTGACATATCGAACATAAAATTTTGGAAAATTAAATTTTTTCATATACTTTTTTTTTAAATAATTGGGACAAGTTGTCAGAAAATCAATATTTAAAAAAAATTATTTTTTTAGGTAGGAGTAGTAGCGCTCACCCCTCGCCCCCTTCTGAGAAAGTTATTAACACAAGTTGTTTTCGCTCGGACACGAAATACCCACGTTTGCAGACGAAGAGTTAAGTCAATTCGTTGATTGCAGTTTGCGGAATCGTGTGTACACCGTTTTAAAATTACAGTTTTGAAAAAAAAACGCATTTAAAGTTTGACAACCAGTTTTTTTATGTAAAATAATTACGTTTAATGTCTTACTGTTAATTTGCGATACCTGTTCTTTTTTCTTCCAATTTTATATTACTTTAATATTTTGCTGTAATCTAACCTCTTAAGGCTGTCTTCACACGAGTCTTCTTTAGCACCACCACAAGCAATTTGTAATTGCAGCAATTTAAAAGCCTATATTTGTGTTCTAAAGAGATCATTTTTTCATTTTTTATTAGGTCATAATTGCCAACTAAATTAAAACTAATGCCAAAAGTAACCACATACAGTGGCGGATCCAGGAAATTACCATAGGGGGGGCGACAACATAAAAAATTTTTAAATAAAAAAATAAAAAGTAGTATAATAGCAATTTCAAAAATAGTTGCAACATTTATATTTGCAGAACATTTGTCTTGAGATTTACTACTTTGTGATTAATTTATTGTCTTGATTTTCATTTTCTTGAATTTTGTGCTTCTTTACAATCATATTCAGGTTACTGTCAGTTAACCACAACCACGAATCGAGCCGCGATTTTTTCTCTATTAGGAAGAGGACAATTTTCTGAGCATTTTGGGACAGCACTTCGATGTGGATTATCCATTAGTTTTCGAGAAAACGGGATTTAAAAATCAAAATTTTACATGCATTTTACATAGGGAATTGATTCGCTCCCGAGTTCTATTGACGGTGCGTGCGTTCTGATATAGTCTTAGTGTTGGCAGTCAGACGCCATTGTGATACCGTACGGTACCCATCGACCGTTGCTAACGAGTTTCACCCCTTATGAGTTTCACCCCTTACGAGTTTCACCCCTTACGAGTTTCACCCCTTACGAGTTTCACCCCTTTCGAGTTGCACCTTTGGTGAGTTTGTGGTACTAGAGGGATGTTTTTAGCGAGTCAGCGTTCGTCAAAACGGCGCGTAGCGCCCGGAGCGGAAGGTAGCGGAGCGTCGGTTTTGACGAACGCAACCAAGGCAATCGAGATTCTAACCTAAAAACAACTTCTAAAAATTTATTTCTTAAATTATTGCATAATGTTGCGTAATATAATGGGTGCGGTTACAAGCAAGGGGTTCGATATGCACGTTGTGCACCGGATCATGTCACAATCGCGTCTGACTGCTAACACTAAGACTATATCAGAACGCACGCACCGTCAATAGAACTTTCGTGTTAATGAATTCCCTATCTAAAATGCATGTAAAATTTTGAATTTTCAAATGCCGTTTTCTCGAAAACTAATGGATAATTCGCAAAATTTCTTTTTTTAATATACTCAGAAAATTGTCCTCTTTCCTATAGTGCAGCAATCGCGGCTCGATTCGTGGTTGTGGTTCCCTGACAGATCCCCATATTCAGAGTGGACTGACTCGGACACCGTTTCATTTTCAAGATTCTTAATTACCTATATAATAAAATAATAATATAAAATCAAGTTCAAATTTAATCAATGATTAAAATTTTCCAAAAAACTTTTAAATTGTTATGAAATTTAATTTATTGTATGTATATTAATTTTTCACACATTCTTCAGATAGAAACTCCAACAGCAAGTATAACAAAATAATATCTAATATTATTGAAAATTGAATATTGATTATGATGAATAATACCACTGCACATATAGTTTTTATTGTTTTATAAAAAATCAACTGTAATTGTATGATAAATTAATTTCACAACTTCACTACTCACTTAATTTAAATGATATCAGTACTGAAGTACTGAAAATATATTCAAAAAACGCAAACTGAAATAAAAAGCACTTCTGTTTGCTTTAAATTATGAAAAGCAATGACAAAGGAGAATATTGTTACCTAAACAGATTCTTTCAGGAATTAGGGAAAACACCAGAAATTTTGGGTTTTCCAAAATTGCAACAAGCTTATACAATTTACCTGGCGCTATAGAAGCCTCAGATTAGGCGGCTTCCGGAAGTTCGGCTTTAAATTCTTTGAAGTACTAAATTTGGTCTTATTTTATAAAATAGATATAACATTTAAAAATATAATAATATCGTAGTTTGGTGATTTTTTGTGATTTTGAAGTTTAAAAAATACAAAATACTTTTGTATTTTCTAAATTCTTAAAATAGTTTTAGGAATTTGTAATACGTCAGAATTTTTTGGTGTAAGAATTAATGTTTTTTGGAGCTCTAAGGGGGGGCGATCGCCCCCATCGCCCCCCCCTGGATCCGCCACTGACCACATACAATTTCCCTAATCGGTTAGGCAATTGGTTTATGCGGTTTAGCGCTGGAAATTTTTTCTGATAAATTGAAATATCAAATATCGATAGTTTTCCGTATAAAATACAAATGCAGATAGCTTGCCAAAAACAAAAATTGCTTTAACTAGGATTCGCAAAACCAGCGATCGGCGTCTCCTTAGAGTAAAAATGTCGAAACCAAGCAAAATTTTAGTCTTGGTTTGCGATCCTTGCTTTGGTCAAACCATTGCTTCCAGCAATATGTGGTGTCGAAAGGTTTGCATATGTTTTTGAAGAAGGTATCAACTAGATTGATAGATTATTCGACCGAAATCATAAAAAAAATGTTGATCACCGTTTGCACAGTCTCAAGTGAGCGGCAGTTTGTATTATATTAAATAGAAAGCGCAACTGCTAAAATCTGCTTCTATCTGATTTTTTTTCTTACTTGTAAACTGCATATTTTTATATTAATAATAATTAATAAACAAAAAAAAATAATTATAACGTAATTTAAAAATATTAGCATAACGAATGTGTTTGTTTACTTTTAAGAGAGTTCCGGATTGATTAGCATTAGCAATTCTGTGATAAGGTTCAATGGTTTTGTCTTAACGCTGAGTGTCATTAAGACGAAATCTTAAAACTGGGCGTAGATATTTTCAAAATTGCTAGCGTATTATCACAAAATTATCGAGATTCTCGCGCTTATATTGGTGTTTAAAGGCGCAGAATCGTCGCGCATATGTTTTGGAGAATGGTATCATCTATTTTTTTTCGAAAGTCAACAACAAGTCATCAAACAGTTTACAGTCGTCTTTTATATGTGCAAGTACTTCGCGCCAATATTTAAAAAAAATGTGCTCAAGTATAAGATTTTATGTTAAATTTTGTGATTTTTGTAAATTGTGTTGATTTTTATGTTGAATAAATTAATATAGTGAGTTTTTGTTTCCATTAATTTTAATGATGTTTTTGAAACAGTAAACACAATTTGTTCGGATCAAGGTGAATTCACGTGGTTCAATTGAGAGTAATTATTAAAAGATTGTTTGTTTTATTTTGAAAACTTAATTTGTGAAAATATCAAGCATTATATCCGAATTGATTGATGTCCAGCAATTATTGTTTAAATTTTAAATAGGTACATATTACAAGTTGGTGATGTGTACAAAGTTTAATTTATGATTATTGTGTAAGTGAGATATTTATTTAGGTTTTTAGTGTTGATGTAATTATTATAATTTTGTGTCCCGAGGTACACAGAAGTTGTTCACTTTCTTTAAATTATTTCTCGTTCCAAATTTACCTAATCAATTTTTAATGAGACGCAATTAACTTACCTATTAATAAATTCTGCTTTCTCTGTTATCTTTCGCAGTGTTTATTGTACCAGTCAATATTCATTCTTTAAACAACTAACAGTTATTATCTAGCATAGGAATGTAAATAGTTTTAAATTTATAATGCCAGTCCTTTTCCTGCAGATTTTATTAAATAAATTATTATCAAATCAACGGTCAAATGTATAATTCTGGGGTGGAATGACTCCTCCGCATTATAATTCCAGATTTACACTGGAAACCAATTCAAACCTAGACGAACAAAGTTCGCGAACAAGGATATTTGTAAAAAGTACGCATAACAAATAATTAATGTTATTCAATGAGTGGATGACTCTTCCCAAATAAATATTAACGTACTTTTTTCAAACAACCTTGTTCGAGATCATTGTTTCTTTGGGTTCGGTAGAGACTCTAGATGTTGGAAGGAGCAAAAGTAGGACTTTTGTGACCGACAATTCAAGGCGAGCTACAAAAAGTCACTTTTGCTCCGAAAAATAAATACAATTTTTTTTCTTTCAAAAATAATTATGATAGATATTAGTTAACAGTACTTTTACTACGAGTGGCAGTCAAGTGGAACAATTATTGCTTTCACAAAAAATTAATAATCTTTAGGTTTCAGTTTTTTTTTGGTATTTGGAGAAATCACATAAAAACATACACGTGCGAGACTTGTTTTTATTTTGATTTACAAATTTAGGCAATAATTTTAGAGGTCGATTTTCTTATCTGTAGTGTTTGAAAACGTTTCTTAAAATTTGAAAATTACGAGAGAATAATATATTTTGCGGCTAATATTTAATTAAATATTTTTTCGGCTATGTATCTTAGTCATAGCTTGACGTTACCGATAAGAATGTTTCTATTTATTTATTTAATTATATATGATAATACAACCAACAATTAAAAAGTAATCAGAGTTTCTTACGTAAAAGGCTGTAGATACTTGGCCTATCTTAACTGATAACTACGGTTCTGAAGATATGGGTTTTTCATTAGTAACCTTGTCGAAATTAAAAATAATATTTCGTTGGGGAATTTTGGTTTTCAAACTGTGCGCTTCATTGTAGAAGAAAATGTAGAAATTACAACGAATTGGTACGCAAGCATTGAAAAGAGCTAAGCAATATCTCGTATATTCATTAGTACAAACAATCACAAAAACGGCAAGGAAATGCCACATACCGTGGAGAAATTTCTAATATGCTTGGGAATATTAACAACAATAAACCGAATATATAGGAACGACAAGTCTCAAAAGGTACGCTAAACGTGAAGAACTTCGACAAAGTATAGAAACTCGAATATTGCCGAAGTATCATCAGCGTAGATCGATATCGGGCCAAGAATGTATCTTCTAATGTAGGACATATTACCATCACTATACCAAGTTGGTACTCGTAAGTTCTGTGAGCACTCAAAATAATTATTCTAGTAGGGTGCTAACTTTGCTAGATGTATAGCCCATAGATAGAATTTGCATTTTAGATCACAGTAGTGTATTCACTAGCTTAATGTCACATTACTGATCAATTATGGGGGCAAACAAGTATATTATAACAGTGAGTAGTTATACTTGCGATAAGAGCTAGGGTACATCTTATCTTTTTTTTTTTAATGTTCTATTATTCAATTTTATACCCTTTGGTGTACGAGAACTGGCGTATAGTGCGCGGTCAGATTATGACGACTAGGTCCCAATAAGGCTTCCTCTACACTATGCGTTTATCATAGGATTTCTCGTACGATTTATCTGAAGAGTTTTACCTTTAAGGGTTATGCTGGTTTTCGAGTCTTTTGTAGCACAGTGTAAGGGCGCTTAAGTGTAATATTTTCTATTGGTCTACTGCACTCTCAATAGAAAATAAGGATCCACTCTGAAAGAGCATTTTTTGTATATATTTTTTTTTTATTTAAAACAATCGCTGCTGCCAATAAAATTCTCCCACTTTTCACGCTGGTCACACGTGCCATAGGTTCGCCACCATTGACTTCGTTAGCTCGCCTATTGCGTTCAATACACCATACCTATCTTTAATTTTCAAGTTTTTTAAGTTAATATTTTAATTTTTTCTAATAGTTCTGTTAATTATTCAATTACAGCATTCCATTATATCCCGACAATTCTCGATAAAGCTGTCAGGCTGGGAACCCATACCCGACTTCTTATTTATTAAAATTTAATTTGCTTGACCGAGCAAACAAAATTATAATGTGTATTTATAGCTTTTTGCGTGTAGCCCTGTAAATATATTATTTTAAATTAGGTGGCTATTTTATGTTTTTTACGGAAAAAAAAACAGAAATAGATATTTTCATGTGAGTTACCAGAAATGAATGAAAAGTGAATTTTGTTCTGGATACTGATACAACTCACATTTTCTTGTATCTACTGCCATGTCAAAGAGAGAAGTGTTATCCAATCTGAAATAAATTTGAGCAATGAAATTGGAGATATCTTCAATTCGTTCCATTGGTACAATAGTCGTATCCGAGAGCTTAAGGGTTAACTAGTTGTGCTTAATTTATCAAAATATTCAACAGAATCGACGAAAGAATATGCCATACTAGAACATGTATTTCTTGAGTGAATTGGCAACATCTTGGGCTGAATAAAGGATATTTTGCAACATGCTGGACCGATTTCGGTTATGCAGCAATATCCTTCAATGTCCTGATCGGTGTGATCTCTTTCTCCAAAGGCTTCAGGTCCTAGGAGAATTTTGAACCATTGAAATCGACAATTTTCACCCAGTCAATTTCAGACCAGAGAAACAGTTCAAACAGAGAAATAGCGTGAAAGATCGCCAATGAAGTCGAATTCGTGAAATCTAAGACGCCGCAGAATATTTTGAAATAAAATGCTTGTTTTTAATCTTAAAATAACGGATTTTGAATTTATTGAAGTGTAACTTCGTCTGCAATTAGGTTAAACCAATATAATTTCAAAAACAAGCAGAGTGAAATTGTCCAGGACAAGGACACTTAGCAGTATATTTAGCTCGACGTTTGCTGAATGAAGAGAACTTACAGTCAATAAATAATATTGAACTAAATTCAATGGATATGTAATTCTAATTTTAGTAAATAGAATTAATCGAGAATATAGCAAAACAATTCTCTCTGATGTGGGAACACTTAGAACTTTAGTTTAAATTACCAATTAACTATCCGGTTTTTAAATTAATTGATTCTGGTATTATAACGGAATCTCGATAATGTAAATTTAGCAATCTTTTTGTATTATTGTTTACTATGTTGATGTTCTCTACTTCGAGATAGATTCTCGTCATCGTGACGATGAATTTATTATTGTTAACAAAAATTTTCATCCGAAGATTTAAAAGAAGTGTTGCTATATGAAGAAATTTCCAAGATAAACTTGATTTTAAGAACCAAATTACTACAAGATTTCAACCAGATTGATTTACATAATCATAACCTATATGGCCATTGGTTATCTTATTAATAACGGTGAGAAAGCAAAACAATTTTAAGGTTAGCATTCTTGTAGTCTATAATTTGGTCAACTATTGAGGCAGAGTTCCAGCATGTGAGTCACAAGTTTCAGAATTTGATCGATCGAATACTTGATTCGATTACGGATTGCTTCCAGATTTATTTTTAACGTTTAGATCATCGTCAGGTTCATGTAGTATCAGGTGGAAACAGTGCAGAAGGCAGAACAGTGGCTGACTTGCAGGCAATAAGTTTTGCTTGCTTAATGGAACAGACTGTGCTAAAAATATATGAACGACTTTTTAAAAAAACCTAAATTTTTTCTGTTTGTTTAAATTTTTGGAGAAAGAAAAAAAAATTGTTTTTCCAAATTAATTAACTTTAAAATTAAATTAATGCTTGAAAGTGACTGAAGGCAATTTGGACGTTATAACTTGAATTGACTTTCACCCTACAACTCTTCGTGTTGATTTATTCATTTAAAACGACGGCCATTTATTAATTTAAGTTTTATTGTGACGCAACGATTGTTACGAATTAAATTTTATTGGGCTAATTTTGCATTCTTATATTAATGCTTGCGTACGCTTCAAATTCAACTCATAGACATTTTTAGGAAAATTAGGTTTTCATAATGACTTCAGGATGAACCTGACGATGAATCTTGGTTCCAAAACGTGATCAAGCGTCGATGCTTTTTGAAGTACCCAATTTGTTTTAGAATTAAAATTATGTAATTACGTACTTAAGTATACTTTTTGTTTTCTATTTTCTAGTTTTACCGGTTAAAACTGGTTGATATCAAAAACACAATTAAAATTGTATACGACAACAGAAATGCAAATTTAAAAATTTTATTTATAAAATGAGTACTCGAAAGTAGTATTAACATGGAGATCACTCGTATCGTATTGTAAGACCCTCTAACCAATCAAATTGAGGTGTAAGAGTGAGATGGTATATTACGTAGATAGGCCCTTGAATTTGATTGGTTGTAGTTAACTCATACAATATAACTAATCTCTATGTGAATGCCCCTTTATTCACGATTATATAAGTTTACTACTGTTTGTAGGAATGCAGCCTAAAGATTGCTGTTATGTAATATGCAAAAACAAATTAGATAAATTTACGTTTAGTTTTGATTATATTATAATTTAATAATTTCGATAACAAATTTTTAATTAATGATGTCTATTCGTAGTTCAAACTTGTTATTAAATGATTACTTACACACTTCTTTATTAAATTTTATTATTTTATTTAACTCATCCATTTATTACTTCATAATTTATATGTCCTTGACCAACTGATCTCAAAACACTGGATTTCTTTTTACAATATCACGCATAATTTTAATAAATATTTGCAGGTGCAGTTTAATGTTTTGAATTATCATTTTTTGAATTTCATTAATGTGCCCCCCTTTTTTGTGAAATTATGCTGTGGTACAATATTTTAGACAAAGCTAGGGTATATTATCCTCGGAATGCACGATTCAAAATTGAATTCTTATTTGTTTTCGACGCAGACCTACAACTGCTTAACGTGGATTCCAAACCACGGCACACGTAATTTCGGATGAACTCATGACCTTACGATCAAGGCCTACTACTAGACGAAATTACCTCGACAAGGTAGACATTATATTATCAATGCGTGCTAATATCGTTGACCTCAGACCATTCATTCAAGCAATAAATATTAAATACTTGTAAGTTTTTGAAACTGACTTTTCTACAAGCCATCATCGTCTTGATAACGAAATAAGGTTTTAAGTGCATACATTCTTGTTTGTAAATAGATAAGAAATGTTTTAGATAATTTCCTCATATACTGTTGTATTCGTGATAGATCTAATTTTATAGTATTTAAATTTTTGTCTCACTGTTATCAATGTAGTTTAGAGATAATAGTTAAAATTTGAAATAATAGAATAAACCAGTTTGATATTCCAATTGCAATCATTTTTCTGTATTACAGGAACTTCCAAAATGACTATGTGTACAGTGCCCTTGATGGCACCGAGAAGTCCAGTGCGAGAGCGTAGAACCGACAGACGGATTGCTGGAAAACGAATTGCTATGAATCGATCGTTTTCTGGAAAAATTCGAGCAGCTAATCGACGTAGTCTGGATCCCTGTGATAATTCTAATGATAGTGGCTTAGGGTAAGTTATACCTGAAAACTTCATTTTATTTAGTTTCTTAGGATGTAACTGAAAGTCGGTGGTTCTCAACATTTTTCATGTTGCACTACAAAATGTTGTAATTTTTCAATATTTCACCGGTAGGAAAATATAAAACAAAAATCGACAGGATAGAGGGAAGGCAACGAGAAACTACCCTGTTAATTACATTTCAGAAATGTTTTCTTTTGTCAAGATGTTTCTTGACTTCAGCCAAAGAGTATGTACATACTCTTTGCTTCAGCCAAGTTAATCAACCAACCTTCAACATGATTTATTATGATTATGATACTAACATATCGGTATTATTGGTACGATCAAGTACCAAGTATTCAATGTATTCAAGTAACAATGGTGAATGTTGTGTTTTTAACATAATGAGTTGTATTTTCCCGGGTTCCAGAAATCCAAATGGTTCCAAACTCTAATATAAATCAAGTTAAAACCAATGTAAAATTAATTTTAAAACAAACTTTCAACATCAAAAATGGAAAAAAAAATTGAAAGATAACTCGCGGCACATGCGGCGATATCGTTTTTAAGTTGACAAGTTCTCCAAATTTTTAATTTCATCAACTTCACCATACAACTATTTATAAATTTCCAATCTTATTCTCAAAAATAATATCAAAACTAAAGGCAAAATCGCAACTAAAAATGTTTAAAAACATAAATATTACAAATTCAAATATAAGGGAAAATTACAAAAATTTACAAGATTAATATCAAATGTGGATTTTGGAACACGACAACACATTTTCGTAATGCAACAGTTCTTCTTGTTTAGTATTTGGTGGCATTTACAAAGTACTGAAAAAAGCTTTCAAATTCAGCAGTGGTAGAATGGTTGAGAACCGCTGATCTAAGTTGAAAGATTGGCAATTATTCAAATTTTTAATTTTAAAAAAAGGTTTGATAATCATGTGGATCATCATACAAATCTGGCAGAACGTTTGGCGTGGCCAAGCGAAAGAGGCGAACCAAAACGACCCAGGCTGGATATTAAACTAGAAGACGACGAAATTAACGATAATTTTAGTTTTCCCGAAACAGTAAAAAGATGTAAAGATAATATTTCGTAAGTATTTTTGAATAAAAACGTCTTATAACGCAAAGCCTCGAGTGCATTTTGTGTATACAAAGCTTTCAAAATAATTTATCATTTCTTAATCATTTATCAAAAAGTTTTTTATAATTCAATGGCGAAAGATAAAATTATTATTTAAAATCCGCAAATATGAGTACGAATTAAATTTAGAACATTGGTTGTTTATTTTTCTGTAAAGTAGGTGAACTTGAAAATATCTCGGTCGGAAATTTCACCAAGTAGTCTCTCGTATTCGACTTCTTTTTCTATTTTTGAAAGGAATAAAATTTTCAGTTGCAATATTTACCTTCTAATTTATTTTTAACTGTAAAAAATGAAATGCAAATAAGAGGAAAGCGATGCATGACACATTACACAAATTTATGTTTTGTGTATTCAACGTTTTATTATAATTTATATTGAAATGTTTATTCTGCTTATGAAATATTATGATAGAAACAGAAATTTATAATAAAATAATTCATGCTCGACTGCCTTGCACTCGTTTCTGGAAGAATATATTTCATCAGAGGATCACTGAGACGAGCACTGAATATATTTTAATAAAACTCGAATGTTTTTGTCTTTCTTCTAATACTGTCAAACTTATGTTGCAGTATAATACGTACATCACCGTCAGGAAATGCACCAGTGTTGAATATAAATGGTGCTCAAAGTGGTAGTGGTAACCCAGCTGCACCTCGTACTTCCTCTACCAATGGTAGATCATCGACTGCTAATCCTATCACGCTTATATCACAATTATCGGCGACATCGCGTCATGGTAAATAAAATCAGTATTTTTCTATGTTGTTTTCACGAAACAATCTCATTTTTAGCCGATATTGGTTTAAAAATTTTAAGTCAACCCGAACAGCAGCACAGGGCACGGTATCAGACCGAAGGCAGCAGAGGCGCTGTTAAAGACAGAAGTGGCAATGGTTTTCCTGTTGTAAGGTTATATGGTTACAGTAAACCAGCCACGTTACAGGTACAATCGGTCTACTATTTTAACTCGACCAGGCTTAACATTTTTTTTTTTAGATCTTTATTGGAACAGATGTTGGAAAGGTGACCCCGCATATGTTTTATCAAGCATGTAGAGTAAGCGGAAAAAATTCGACGCCTTGTGCTGAAAAGAAGCTTGATGGTACGGTGGTAATCGAGCTGCAGTTGGATCCTACTAAGGATATGGTCGGAACATGCGATTGTGTGGGAATCTTGAAAGAAAGAAATGTAGACGTAGAGCACAGGTTCCCAGACCAAATCGGTTCGCGTAGTAAAAAGAAGTCGACGCGATGTCGTATGGTTTTTAGAACTTGTATTTCACATGAAAATGGCGTACAAGAAACTCTACAAATCTGCTCACAACCAATCGTTTGCAGTAAGTACATTTTTCTTCTTTTTGTAGTAATTATTATTTTACATTTAGAATACCTCAGAATAATGGCATTCAATTATTTGAGGGGCTACTTTTTCCATGAACTTGGGATATCTGTAAAGAGTTATGACCAGGGCTCGGATTGTATAACCCAAGACTGGTACATAAATTTTGGTCTCAAATGTTGATTAAAATAGGCGGGCACTTTTTTAAATGGTAATTTGTTTGGGTTAAGGGCATTTTTAGGTATTTTGAAATTTTTTTTGTGCAAAAAAATTAAAAACAATTTATGAAAAAAATTAAAAATTAATTTTTATATTAAATTTTTTTTCAGTAAACAATTTTCGTTGTGCGAAAAGAAATAAAGAATTTTAATAATTTTCAATTGATTTAATTTCATGTAAATAAGTTAGCATTTCATCATGTTTTTTAAATTTTCGTTTTAAAAAAATTATTACTTTTATAATTTATTTTTTAATAAAATATTAATTGAAATAAAATTAAAGGAATTTAAAAATTAACTAATAAATAAATGGGCTAGGCAGGAACTCATTTTGAAGGATTTTTGCTGGAGAACTTAATCATTTGAGAAGGAGGGGGTGAATTGCTGGGGAAATCTGGTATACAAGTGAAGGGAAAGGGTATCCATGGGTAAGATAGTCAAAATGCCCTTATCTCTAACTTTTTTTAATTTACTTGATAAAAGGGTGCCTTTTATTTGCGTCTAATTGTGCGGTAAAATTCAAATTGAAACAAATGCTAAACAATAACCAAATTATGATTAAAAATAAAAAGAAATCTTGATTACCGTCAAGTATCTAGCCTGTATAGAGGAGCAAATAGGGACAAAAATAACAAAAATGTGATACATTTTTAATTGTTTAACTTCTATAATGAGTTTTTCGATTTTTACCCTTAACTGTTTTTTTTCAAAAACACAGGGTATATGAAGTTACTATGTACAATCTGTGTTTATATATATATATATATTTGTGTCACCATATCTCCCGAACGGTTACAGGTAGCGACGCAAATTTTTGACAGCATGTTTGTAAAGACCAGGGGAGTGTTCCTGGCTGGTCAAATACAATTTTCACTCATGAGAAGAAATTCTATCTCAGAAAACTATCTCTTCACCCCCCCTCCCCCAAACCCCAAAATTTATGCACTCGCCCCTGCACAATCCTTTGTATTAAAAAGACTCTAGCAAATCCCGCCAATCGTTCTGGTGGAACAATTGAATTTGGAAAACCTTAGCTTAGCCGAATTTGCTGTTAGCTACGACCACACTACGCGGCTTCAGAATGATGATGAAGAAAAAGGAGATGCCGAAGCTTATGATGTGGATGAACCTCCGGTCCGTCACAAATCATATATAACACTACTAAACGGCACCAAAATGAAACTGCGATCCTGAAAAGCCGTGTTGAGAACTAAGTATTACTCACAAACGGCTGATAGAGAAGGTTACTTCTATAGTTACCTGGTTGCACACTTATCCTTCAGGAATGAGCAAGATTTGATCGAAGATTACGACAGTGCTGAAGCAGCTTTTCTTGCTCAACGAAAACGTCTGCGACCTCTGCAACAAGGAGGAAATGTAGAACAGTTCCAACACGTCGAACCAGAGTTGCAACGAGTCATAGCTCAAGTTTTAGCGATGGGAAATGTCGAAGATTTGGGTAATGACAGATGCTTGCCACCACCCGATGATCTTGTCAGTGCAATGATCGACGGCTGCGATCCCGACTTAGTGGACATTGATATCCAAGATACCGGTTTTGAGGATGAGAAGGAGCATAATATCTCAGAAGAAGACTTTCTTCAGATTGTCAGCAGTATGAATATGGAAGAGAAGCGTTTATTCGACACAATCACTGCCCGTATTCGTCAAGAAGTGTATGCCAACGATCAAGGCGTTGACGCTTTGAAGCTCTTCCTTACTGGCGGTGCTGGTTGCGGCAAGACCTTTTTGCTTAAAACTATTGTACACCAAATCAAGATATGTTATGCTCCGACAGTGGATCCGTTGATGAGAGCTTCATTCGTTGAGGTGACTGCCTTCACGGGTGTCGCAGCCCGATTAGTTAACGGGCGAACACTTCATTGTGCTTTTTCTCTAGGAATAGAGAAAGGAAAAGCGACAGTTTACAGACAACTGACCAAGGCACGCTTGGAAGATGCAATGCCGTTGAACAGAACCTGTGTTCCACTGATTGTATGTTCCACATCGGCTGACTGGATCACGAAGCGGTTTAAAACATATATTACTTTCTCTACACATTTTGACAAAATATACTCCAAAAATAGTGAAATAAAATAAAAATTAAAAATTTTAAAAACCCCTGACTGTAAAAAAATTCTAATATAATTAATAATAAAGCACCTTACTTTAAAAACTACTGTTCCCTTTAAAAAGAAAAAAATAATTTTTTCTTCTTCATTCAACAACAAATTCTCAGACACTTTACTCGAAAAATTAACTTATCATCATCCCCCCCCTCCGCTACAAAATTTAAACATTAATTTTGAAGTCAGGGGAAACGGAGATTTGTTCCACTTACGAAACCTGTTTATACATTCCATATTAAAAATTCTCCGTTTCCCTTGACTTCAAAATTAATGTTTAAAGTTTGTAGCGGAGGGGGGGGGGATGATGATAAGTTAATTTTTCGAGTAAAGTGTCTGAGAATTTGTTGTTGAATGAAGAAGAAAAAATTATTTTTTTCTTTTTAAAGTAAGGTGCTTTATTATTAATTATATTAGAATTTTTTTACAGTCAGGGGTTTTTAAAATTTTTATTTTATATTTTGAGTCTTTGGTTGAAAAATATTGAATAATACAGAGCCGTATTAAGGAGGGGGGCTAAGGGGGCTGCAGCCCCAGGCCACCACATTCTAGGGGCCTCAAAAAAATTGAAGCAACAAAATTTAAATTAGCACTGATTAAAATAAATTAAATTGCTGGACTCTTTTCCGAACATTTATATTCTTTTAAAAATATATTTATGCATACCTATGGCTAACTGTGAATCAGAAAGATCATTTTCAAAATTATCTTTTATTAAAAATAAATTAAAAAGTAGTGTTACACAAACACGTTTAAGTTTGCTAACTTTAATGAGTATTGAAAGTGATCTACTTCGACAAACAAATTTTGATGATTTGATAAAACTGAATTTGTGCATCTTAAAGTAAGCAAAAAATGTGTTTAAAATATGTGTGTATACCTCCTGTGTTTTATAATAAAAAACTATAATCAATAATTTTTTAATTGCTAGTTCGTCAGAAAAAAAATAATGACTGAAGAATCCTACTTTTTGACCCTCAGATGGGAGAAAGCATCTGGAGCAAATGAATATAAAAACCTTATTTTTACACCCCAAGGCACCCTTTTATCAAGTAAATTAAAAAATTTAAAGATAAGGGCATTTTGACTATCTTATCCATGGATACCCTTTGAGGAAATTCAACAAAATTTTCGAAAATTATAAAATCTGAGAAAATCTTCTATTTGTATAAAAATACAAAATTAAAGTGCCAGCAATCAAATAAACCAAGTCAATTGCGACATAAGTTCTCCATGGTTCAAGTTATCCGAGTGATAAATCACATAAAATGGAGTTGATGGAAGGTCCAATATATTTTTCTATTGATTTAACGTTTTCTTATTGTTTGGTAATTTTATTATTTTTACAGCACAACCACCGGGTATTCCCGAAATTTGTAAAAAGTCGTTAAGTTCGTGCTCTGCGGTTGGTGGCATGGAGTTGTTTATTTTGGGTAAAAATTTCCTTAAAGATACCAAGGTTTATTTCCAGCAAGTCGACGATGAGGGACTTCAGTGGGAGCAATTTGTTGTTCCAGATAAAGAATTTTTGCAACAGGTACCTATTTTTTGTTAAAAATAAAAATAAATGAAAGTGTTACGGTTAATTTTTTTTTAGACTCACTTGGTCTGTGTTGTGCCCCCATACCTTAGGTCTGATATAACTGAACCGGTAACGGTACGGTTACTTGTGGTATCTAGCGGAAAAACTAGTGAACCACATCAGTTTGTATATACGCCCACTAATGGGTCGATGTCCAGCGGTAAGCATTTAGAGATGTATATTGATGACAAAATAACTTGAGATCAAATTGATGTTGTTGTATTATTGAGGAGGCAAATTTAGAAATATTTTATGTTCAAGTTACAATTTGGAAGTATAATAAGAACAACAAACGAATTCAATTGATCTCACATTTTGCATGCCATGCATGAACTAACTGAACGAAAGGTAATGAAGAAGAACAACACTTTTATTCAAACGAAAAAAAAAAAATAAAAAAAAAAATTTGCAGAAATTTTTTTGTTGTACTTCTTCATTTGTGCTGATTTTGTAAAAGTGTTTTTTAAAGATTTTAAAATCAAAAATGACACTTTGCAAAATATGATACAGAAGTTGAAGCAAATGTGCATACTAAAGATTGTTTGAGTTGAATGCAAGAAAATAGCAAATTTTATGATTCCGATTGAGTTTTGTGTAATTGCGGTGTGAAAGATTTGCAAATGGTAGTATGCTATTTGCTCCATTTTTATAATCGGATTCCATAACCAAATAATTTTCTAATTAATTAATTACTTAATTATTATGGAATCCTGTAGCAATGGCTAAAAATTTTCAAATTTTATGTATTTATTTTTATATGACTTCTATTTTTTCAGCAAACAGGGCGTACATAATTTTTATTTTATTATTTGTTATTAATTTATCATTGAATACAATAATTATTGTATTTTTTAATAATGTAAAAAATAAAAAAAATTTTGATTGCTTTGTGATTGTAAAAAAATTTTATATTGTATTTTATTTTGTGTGCTACATTATTTGTGCAAAACTGAGCCAAAGCTACTTACTATTTATTGATTTTTTGAGGTTGTACTGAAAATTTTTTTGATTTGTGCCTGCAACGACATAGAAATACGTTGCGGCGGTCAAATTTGTTTGAGAAATTTGTTCAAAAAAATTTTCAAATATAGCACCAATATATTTTAATTGTACGAGAATCGAAAATTGTTAGAATTATTTCTATTGCGTTTGCTTTTTTTTCCACTCTGTCTCATACAGCATACAGGCTCTGTTTACGCAGAGGGGCCGCCTACCATCGACTTCTATCAGCCTGCGGGGCCTAACCTACGCCGAAGTCCGCGTCATTCAGGTTCTCGCATCACGGGTACTTAAAAAAAAACACAATACAGAACATCACATTACACACACGACCACCATCACTGTGCATTACTTAAATATCGTTCTTTGATTTGTTTACGACATTTTAGCTGTTTTAGAAATGTTTTAAGTTCAAAATTTTATTTTCATAATGGAACTTTTCAAAGAACTCTTCCAACACCACATACATTTACATAAACGCACACAACACACATGCCAAACACATACAGTTACTATTTTACTACATGGGATCATTTTACTGTTTACACAATAATTATAAGAATATTTTAAATGCTTGATCATTTACATTTAATTTAACGTCATTATATTTGAAATCGGTGCTGCTTCATAGTGGCAATTTTTTTTTGAATTTAGTTTCACTAAAATCTAATTAACTAAAAAAAATTCAATTCAAGATATGAATGTGCATGTTTTTGATTCCCATAGCCAGGCCAAGGAACCAAGGGGACTTTTCTTTTTATTGCAGGATTACCGCATTGTGGCAGATGAACCTTGCAATTCGACCCACAATGTTAATGCACGAACGAACGTCAGATTTGGTGTGTTTGTTTAGAGTTAATTTCCATCGATACCAATTTCCTTTTTTTATTCCATTAATTAAGGATCCTCTCTACATATATTTCTAATTTTGCATGTCAAAACAGTTAAATTCTTTAAACAAACTTTTGCATAACATCAAAATTGGATTTGCTTCAAGTGCATGGGTATGCGGGAACTTTAATTCTTACTAACATGCCTCTTTTTTATTAACAACTGTGAAGTTCTGAATAGTCGGAGTGTAATGCTGTTCCAAAAATTGAGGACTTTCTTGTAAAGTTTGCTTGAGGTTTGTTTTTATTAAAGTGTGTACTTAAATTTCATTTTGCTTGCTCATCTTAAAACCAATTACAAAAAATTAAATTCACAATTTTAATGTTGTTTTTTTGTTCAAAATTAATGCTGTTACTTAACCGAGTTGGTATCACATTTATTTATTTATTTCGTCAAATATTGCTTTAACTTTCATATAAATCACTTGATTTATAGCATGTTACATGGAAGCCTTCTGTTGGTATGAATTAGATGATACAAATGAAAATAGTTAGTTTTCGTTGTGTTCTTTTGAGGTGGAAGTTAAGCCCAATAACTTGAGGATTCATTTATTATAGGCAGTATATTAAAGTTACGACTAATTTAAATACTTGCCATTTGTGGAAGGTGCAAAAATTGTTATTTTTTTGGTAAACATCTTCGTATATCCTGGTTACAAGCCAATAAAGACTTTGTAATATTCTGTAAATTTCTGTAAAATTTCAAAAAATTAACAAATATTTTTATCTAAATCGAAACGTTTTGGGGCTGAAACTTTTTAAAATACCTTTTCTTATTTCTACCTTAAAATGGCCACAACACCGAAACTATTGATTTTTTAGTATTAATAATTCTGTGCTTTTTTCAAGAGCACAAAATTATCTACAAACTAAATTATAATCTTTTGTAGTCTAGCATTAACGGTTTTGGAATTATAGATTAGATTAAATTAAACAAAGAAATGTGAAAAGCTCCCAAGTTCTTACTTTTTTTTCTTGCGAAAAATTAAATGCCGTATTGCGACTAGCAATTTTCGTGGGTTGCAAGTTCAGGAAGAAGCCACACACAAAGCAAATTTAAAATTTCCTTAGATTTTTTATTTTCTTGGATTTTTCTTCACTTGTACACCAAATTTCCCCAGTGATTACCCCGTCGCTACAACTTTAGTTTAATAAACCTATTATTAACTTTATTGTGTAATATGTGAGTAGTTGCAGTCTTAGGACCAAAATATATGAAGATATTTACTAAAACCTCATTTTTGCACTTTCCGCAAGTTGAAGTACTATTTAAATTATTTGGACTAGGGCTGGGACCTGTGATAATGTTAATATGCAATTTATTCCACAACTTTGTAATTTAGAATTCCTTGAACTAATTTGTTCTGTAATTAATCACAACTAACTTTTTCATTTTCTTATTCACCTTACTTCTTCCAATTTCCCACTGTCAAATTAAAAGATCTTATATATTTGGTTCCTATTGGATAAAATTGATATATTTTTCAATGTCGCTTGGTTCTACCCGAAACTTGGATATATTATTTATAATAACAAAATTTTCAATTATAGACAGTTCAGCTAAAATTAGCAGTTTTTTCAAGTTCTTTCCTCAACAGATAGCAAGGTGTAGCGTTAAGTTTATTAATAAAGTAGCAATTAACAGGTGCGAGGGTTACAGTAGAGAGGTTTCTTATTTTTCTCGAATGCATTATCCATACTATTGTTTTGCCTGAATTAATTGCATCATCATATTACACTTGTCGTAAATCCTAACTTCCTTTTATTTAGAGACAGGTTTAATCGAACGCATCAAAAAGTATAAAAGAAGTGAAAGTTATAAATTTGGGTTTTGTTTGGTTATGAATTGTGAGCACTAATATTGTGGGTCATGTCTATCAAGCCATGGTAATTTACGAAAAAATTTTAATTTCTTTTATATTTGACAAAAGTCAATTTGAATACACTTTTTGGGCTATAACCTGGCATGAGTGGCAATCTCCCTCCCCCTCATTTTACAGTGGCTTAGACGGCAGCTACATTTTATATTAGTACACCTGTAATTAGACCATAATTTAATATTTGTTTTATGTTTTACAGTGTACATGGAATCGTCTCAACCATCTTCTTTTATCAACAAGATGCGTTGGTCTCCTTTAACCAAACACGAACAGGGCATAATGCCACCACCGGATTCAAATCAAATGCCCATTCAGCAACGCCGCTCGTCGGTCAGCATCTCCTCGGACATTCATTCTCCCCCCGCGCAAAGACTAAAACAAGAAATAACTATCGACGAATCCAGCATGGAAAGTCTGGAACTCCAACGAGAACGTTACAAAAGCTTATCGGAAAGTCCTATCGACGTACATTCGGGCGATTCAAACATGAAGATGATCAACGAAAATTCTATCGATTTGTTGCACCACAACACAATGGACGTGATAAGTCAAAGTATTAACGAAAATTCCATGAGCAATAGCGGAATGGAAATGTTGGTTCACAAAAATTCTGTAGAAGTACCTTTGGTGACCTCGAGATTGAATATAAACGAACCGAACGTCATCTTAACACCAAATCATACAATTATGCGAGAAGACCTTGCAGTGATGGACTTGCGTATGAAAATGCCCTCCGCCACCGTCGCCGATTTGGCCCACATGAACGGTCCCTCTTTGGCAACCTTACAAAGTTTTGGTGTAACCGAACACACAAACACGCCTCTACCGGCACAAACAGCTCAAAGTGTAGAAAACTACCTGTCCACCATCGAAACGAAACCGGTCAACGTAGACGCGATGGCGTTATCCAACAGTTCCGCCCTGCAACTAACGCACATTTTAAATTCGACTCCACTCACTTCATTAAATACAGCACTTCCGGTGCAAAGTTTACTGGCCACCACGACCACACCGATGAACACAATTTCGTCGCATTTTTCGTCAGTGTCGCCAGTCGAAGTCAACGACAAGCAAGTGGTCCTACAACACAACGGTTTGGTAACCGAAACGACTGTCAACAACGTCATCCTACCCAAATCTCTTGCCACACAAGACATGTTGATCTCAAACAAGTCTCCCCGCGACATGCTGCTCCACTCGCCTACTCAAGCCTCGATGCTGGTGTCTTCCATCTCGCCCAACAATTTGGAACCGACGGAGGTCAACACCACCACTCAGGGACAATCGCCAAATTTATCATCCGAAATAATATTAAACTCTCAAATATCCCCCACCATGATGTGCCGCAACTCGACCAATTTATCCCAAGATGGCTTACTTTCGATCTGCCAAACTAACGTAACCGATACGAGTTTAATTCAACCCCAAATGACCCTCTCGGAAAATGTTCCGCTCTTAAACCCCCAATCATCGCAAGTCACTTTGTCGTCTGTCATGAACACGACCGATCCCGAAAAGGCGATTTTGCTTAAAGCCGCCGTCGACTTGTACGTGACTCAGAAAAAATTGAGCGAATTGGATGCAACATCGCCCACTACTATAGAGCACGCTATTTTAAATAACATGGTGAATACGACAAATAAAGCCATGATAGATAACAAACAAAGTTTTGCTGTGACCACCGTCGGTGGTGGCGAGAAGCAAAACGAAGATCGTATGATACCTGCTTATGCTCGATTGTCCGATAACGAATTGATCGATATCATCAATCCGAGTTGTTTTGATCAAGGTAACAATTTATTTTCATTGAATAAGTAGATTATTTTGTTCAGTTGATAACATTGCATGGTATTTGATCGGGAATGTTCCATCATCTCGTTATGTCTAATGCTGACGTTTATTTTTTCAGTACTATAATCTTGGGTGGAGGTCATCATTTTGAAACATTTCATATTCCGTACTCATTGTTTTATATTATATTAAGATATCTATTTATTGTGAATTGCTTATGTGTTAAAGCATAACTATGTTATATAATTGTAAGTTTTATTGTTAGCGCTTTTATAGACGTTTATTTTACATTATTTGTGTGGCAATGAAGTCGTACACGTTTATTTCTCCTTATTTGTTGTACATAAAAAATATCTGTTCATAAATTTTTGTAAACTATTTGTTATTAAAAATGAACTTTTCGAATATTGTTTGTATATGCGTAATTATTGATACTTAAAATGTACATAATGTTATGTTTTGCAAATCTTTAATTTATGGAAATTCCTAATGAAACAATTTAAGCTATTGAGTATTAGCGACACCAATTCTTGACTTAATTTTTACTTCGAGTGCAACTGTTGCAGAAGAATAACTAACCGATAATGTCAATTATTAGATATGATATTTATATAATATATTTTTTATATTTTAAAAACAAAAATTCTGTGCTATGTAAAAAAGGTAATCGATACTCAATTCTTAAGTACAGTAAAATTTTTAAAATAAATTTTGTAAATCTGAAGTACAATTATTACATACATTTACTATATAATAAATATTTAAAAATATATGTTAATATTATTATTGTATAAAAATTATAACTGTTCCAAATAAATTTTCCAAAATTTTTTTATTTCACATATGCTACCAAACCAAGCAGTGCAATCTTGATAAACCGATTTAATTTTACAATGCTTTTGCGCTTTTAAGCCACTTCAAAATAAAACAACAAATTAATTGTTTTTTTTTTTTCAAAATTGCGACCATGCACGATCAATAATTCTATTATTATTTGCCTTCACATTTATTGGGTATTTTAATTTTATATTATGAAACTATAAATTTCTGCATTCGTTTCACAAACCAAAACAATGCTAACTATTTTATTGCATTTAATAATGATAATGTTGGAAGAAAAGCTAATACATTCCAACACAAAGTTAAGTAAAAGATGTCTCGATCAATTTATTGTAATTTAGAAATTAAATGCAACTTGGAAACGTACTGTCTTTTCGTCTAAATACACAATTTTATTTATAACTTAAAAAAAGATTATCAATCAAGTTTGATTGACCGCTTATAGTTGATCCATAAAAAAATTGATCAAATCTATTGAAAGAAAGATTTTTACTATAACTTCCTTTTTAATTCTAAATTTCTAAGTGAGAACTTTTCAACTTTTCTTAATTAATATTATTTTTTTTTTAAATAATATTTTTATTATATAAAAATTGAATTTACAAAAATACATATCTGACATTTTTTGTTAATTTCATTCCCTTTATTTTTATTTATATACATTCTTATTTGTCGCTGGGTTTTTGAAGTACATCGACTTCCTAAGTTGATGGACAAAAATAAAAAGCTTTTTTAAGTCACTGCATCTCGGAAACTGTAGGACGAAATAGAAAAATGTTTAAAAGCAAAAATGAAGACAATGAAATTTGCAACAAAACATATCTGAAAAGTATTGCTGTAAAAGCGATTTTTATATCACAAAAAAGTCTTTGTAGGGTTTGTTGAGGTGAATTACAAGTTGGTAAAATAAAAAAAAATTAGGTAAAATTTTTATTGCTAAAATTTCTGGAGCCACTACATCAAAATAATAATTATTTAAAATTAATTGTTATCATAGCTCTTAGTCGAAATAATCATATGAGTCAAAATCATAATCAGGTGAGTCATAATCATAACCAGGTGAGTCATAATCATAACTTGTAGAAGCATAATCATCATCGCTAGAAATATGCTGATTGTACTTCTGCACTTGAGACACATTTTTATAGTAAACAACATATTTTGGATAAAACTCATAATCAAAATATTTCACATACACTTTGCATTTATTGCCAGTTGTGGTATCACCCCTCCGTGGCAAAGTTTGTCTTGCTCGACCACCTTCTTCGGTTCCAACCAAAACATCCGCAACGATCATAGCTCGATCGGTTCCATTTTTGTAAGAGCTTTGCTTATTTGCATAAGTAGGTGATGGTGAAAAACTTACACCAAGTCCAAATAAAGCACGTTTTGTTAAGCGCCAATCAAAGTTATTTGTGACGATTGACTCGACATTCTTTTTAGCTGTATCGTGAAATAATTCTTTAATAACAAAGTTTATATTACGACTCTTATATTCTTCTTGTTTAAGTAAAAACTGACCGTACAAAAGTGGATTTTGTACACTATCAATTTTCTTAATCCCACCATTAAAGTTTTTAATTTGTGATGAATATTTCGAATATTCAAGGCTGGACTGTGGAATTTGTACTAAGGCGTGGTCTTCATTTTCCCAATTTTCCGTCGTCCATCTGAGCGGCATAAAATTATCCAATGCTGTTGTTTCAAACATCTAAAAATATAAATAAATTATAAGTAATTTTTATAACCGGCGATTCGTAATTCACTTACCATTCGCTATTATATTATAATATTCACTACGTCTTGATTACTTAAAAGCAGCGTATGAAATGCCTATGGAAATGCCATGCAACACAATTGAACACAATAAAATAATGTGAGTGCGATTAATTTTATATGCGACGTTTTGCTTCTTGCGCAGGAAGGTAAATCCCCGGGATTCCCCCACACGTCAAGGTTTATTATTACGAACAAAATTAATTATCGCCGAATACATGCCGAGTATAACAGCGATGATATTTTGTACAGCATTCGCAATAAAAATTTACCACATTTTTAGTTTTTTCAAGATTTTAATTATATAGTTTTTCGAAAAATAAATCGAAAATAGAAATGATATTTTATACAAACATAATCTAATTTTAAATCTGAAGATGGTAAACATGCACGAAAGGAAAATAATTTTCTTTTTAAGAGAAAAGACAGTGGTGTGCCGGCGTGGGAGCTAGGGGGCTCGAGCCCCCGCCGCCTCAAGCAAAACCCTTTGTAAAACTTCGTTAATAAACTATCAAGTTTTCACTGTCTTTTATTTACTCACCATAAATGCTTTAATTATTATTAAATTCTATCCTAAAACTTACCTACTACAAAAAACACTATGTATAAAGATGCTCGAAATCAATAGAGAAAATAGCTTGCGGGAGCGCTTGTAACCGTAAAGGGCCCAACGCCCAAAATAATTATAATTTTACAACTAGGGCCACTAGTTGGACGCGCCTGCACTTTTAATGGCATATTCTATCATTTACCAATTTAGAAAATTTGAAATTAATTAGTATAATATGTATATAATATATGAATTTAGAGTAAAAT
Organism: Cantharis rufa; assembly: GCA_947369205.1. Lineage (NCBI taxonomy): Eukaryota > Metazoa > Arthropoda > Insecta > Coleoptera > Cantharidae > Cantharis > Cantharis rufa. The sequence goes on from OX376303.1 coordinate 12,902,699, forward strand.
GAATTTTAGTGAATATTTTTTGCAGCAGATTAGTACACTTTAAAACCAAGTATGGGGTAATCGATCAGTAAACCAAATTGTTGTAATTGGACAGATACAGGAAGACCGTAAATTGACAAAACATATTTTGAAGCAAATTTAATAAAAGAAATAAAAGGCTTATATTTCTTAGGTTCGTAAAAATTGTTTCTTGAAACAATGGGCTGTCGAATTAGCAACATATCCGTTTATCCATTAAGCTGTTGATCCGTTCATCCGAAATTATTTTACCAACCTTAAAAGGATTATCCGATAATTCGATATTTGAATGGGGTTTTTATTGGAAAATTTTCTGTATCTATATTCTAATCTTATATTTTTCAAATTTCACTAGAAACGTAGTAGTTTAGAAGCCTAAGAACTACGGTAATCCGAGTTCCACCTTGTTTGTTTTTATCTGTTGATCCGTCGATCTGCTGATCTATTAAGGTGGCCGAGAAATTCGCTTTTTTTGTTCGACGCAAATCTTAAAACCAAATAAATTCTAAGAAATTCTGAAAACACGATCAAAAAGCCTATGTTTAAAACTACAAAATGGGTGATTTTGGTAAAAAAAAATTGTCAAAAAAAATTTTTTTTTTAATTTTCTTCCAATATTATTTCATCCTTGTTATACATGTGTGTATATTATATTAATGTAGAGTGGGAGAGCGGCTCCGGCAGTTGATTAGTAAACGTCTAACAAGCAACACGTCTTTTGATTATAACCTAACAGTACAACATGGTGTCAGAAGTGAAATAAAAATAGTGAAAAAGTGAAGTGGTAAAAAAAAGTAACAATTAGTAAAGAATAGCAAAAAAAAAAAAAAAAAATGCCTAGGAACAAGGAAGAGGGGACGGAAGAAAAAGTAAATCGGGCGCACATGGGGTTAAAACCATTAGATGTCAACTCGGAGGGTATTGCGGACAAGTGGAGTACGTGGGTGCTTCAATTTGAGATATACCTAGCAGCAAGTGCGTTAGAAAAAGAAGCAAATGAAAAAAAAGTGGCAATACTATTGCATAACATGGGAGCAGATTCGCTGCACATTTTTCAATCATTCAATGTGGATAGAAAAAAGATCAAATTTGAAGACTTGATTGAATTATTTGATAAGAGATTTAAACCCAGAAAAAATATAGCAATTGAAAGAAATAATTTGTTTTCAAGGAAGCAAAAGACTGAAGAAAATATTGACGAATACGTCACAGAACTCAAAAATTTAAGTTTATCGTGTGAATTAGAACAGAAACGCGAAAGTTTGGTGAAAAGTGTAATGATATGCGGACTAAATACAAAAAACAATCACATACGTGAAAGGTTATTGGAAGAAGGCGATATTGAATTAGAAAAAGCCATAGAAATTGCTAAAAATTTAGAAATGTCAAAAAACCAAACGTTACAATTATTGGATAAACAAGAAACTATGATAGGTGCCATAAAAAAGGATGTGACTCAACAACATTATCAACATTATCCAAGGGGAGACGGTGTCAATAAATATGTGTCAACTCAGCAAAGACCAAGATCTGCAAGTCGCTATAAGAATCAACCAACGGCAACGGCGAAAACGAAAATATGCCAGCGGTGTGGTTTTATACATGGACACAAAGAATGTCGTGCTTATGGACAACAGTGTATGATATGTAAGAAATTTAATCATTATGCCAAGGTTTGTAAGTATAAAAATAAATTGTACAATGTTAAAAATTTAACTGTAAGCAATGATTCACAAGAATTTTATGTTGGTAAATTAAATATTGTGAAAAATTTAAAAGACAGTAATGAAAATGATAATACGTGGAATTTAAATTTAAAAATAAATGAGATAGAGATAAAATGTCAATTAGACACAGGGGCAGGTGTGAATGTAATGTCTTTAGAAACTATAAAAAATTTAGAAATGCAAAATAATATAAATCCAATCGAAAACATAAAAATTTTAACTTTTAGTGGCGAAAATTTAAAACTGGTAGGATGTTGTAATTTAAAATGCTTATATGACAATGATAAAAATGCGATTATAAAATTTCACATAGTAGATTTAATATGTAATACGATTTTAGGTTTAGAAACATGTACGCAATTAAATTTAATTAAGAAAGTTTATAATAATAAGACGGTAACATTTAAAGACAACGACGAAATTATTATTAATAATAATAACGTATTTGAGGAATATAAAGATTTGTTTGAAGGACTTGGAAAGTTAGAAAAGCCGGTTCATTTAGAAATTGATAAAGACGTAAATCCTCATATAGATGCAAATAGAAAAATTCCATATAAATTAATGGATAAATTTAAAAATGAAATTGAAAGAATGTGTGCATTAGGTGTAATTGAAAAAATAACAGAACCAACAGAATGGGTTAATTCGGTAGTAATAATACAAAAAAATGATGGCGAAATTAGAGTTTGTTTAGATCCGAGACAATTAAATAAGGCGTTAAAGAGAGCTAGATATCAAATACCAGATTTTGAAACGATTAGATCAAAACTAAATGGTGCAAAATATTTTTCAGTATTAGATGCAAGTTCAGGGTTCTGGTCATTAGAATTAGACGAAGAAAGTTCAAAATTGACTACATTCAACACTCCTTTTGGAAGATTTAAATATAAAAGGTTAGCATTTGGTTTAAAATCATCACCAGAGATTTTTCAACAAAGAATGTCAGAATGTTTGATAGGAATTGAAAACGTCGTATTGTACGTAGATGATTTGCTAGTTTTTGGAAAAACAAAGGCAGAACACAACAAAGCGTTAAAATCAGTTTTAGATAGAATAAGACAGGTTAACTTGAAATTAAATAAAAATAAATGTAAAATTGGAGTAACAGAAATTAAATATTTAGGTCACATATTTAGTGAAAAGGGGATTGCACCAGATATGAATAAAGTAAAGGCAATCAAAGATATACCGCAACCAAAAAATATAAAAGAACTTCAAAGATTTATGGGAATGATTAATTATCTAGGTCCATTTATAGAAGGATTAGCAAGCAAAAACTGTAATTTAAGAAATCTATTAAAAAATAACACAGAATATATGTGGATGCAAGAACATGAAACTGAATTCAATAATCTTAAGAAAACGATAAGTGAAACGACGGTATTACAATATTTTGATTTAAATAAACCTATAATATTATCAGTAGACGCGTCCAAGGATTCACTAGGTGCAGTATTATTGCAAGGTAAACCGATAGCGTATGCGTCATCAACATTAAACGAATCGCAACAAAGATATGCACAAATAGAAAAAGAATTGTTAGCAATAGTATACGGATGTACTAAATTCCATCAATATATTTATGGGCAAAGCATAACAGTCGAAACAGATCATAAACCGTTAATAACAATATTTAAAAAATCTCTAAGAGATGTACCATCCAGGTTACAAAGAATGTTGTTAAAAATTCAAAAATATGATTTAAATGTAGTATATAAACCAGGCAAAGAGTTGTTGATAGCTGATACATTATCAAGGGCAGCTATTGATTACAATAATGAATTACAAGAATTAGAAAACGAAATGAAAATTCAAATTAATGCGCTAATAAAAAGATTAAATGTAAGTGATGAAAAATTAAATGAATTACAAAATGAAACTAAACAAGATGAATCATTACAAATTTTAAAAGATTTATACTTTAATGGATGGCCGGATTCAAAAAGCAAAGTACCCGACATTGTAAAAAATTATTTTAATATACAGGACGAAATTTTTTATGAAAATGGTTTAATATTAAGAAAAGATAGCATTGTAATTCCGATATCGATGCGGGAACAAATGTTAAAATTAATACATGAAGGGCATCAAGGAATAGAAAGATCAAAAAATCAAGTAAGAGGTGTAATTTATTGGCCGTATATAAATAATCATATAACAAATTTAGTTGAAAGTTGTGAAATATGCTTGAAAAACAAAAAAGGAAACACAAAACTACCAATGATCGGTCATGACATAGGAACAGTGCCGTGGGAAAAAGTAGGCATAGATTTATTTTATTATAATTCAAAAACTTATTTAATAGTGGTAGATTATTATTCAAAATACGTAGAATTAGCATTATTACATAGTTACAACAGTGAAACGGTAATAACGCATTTAAAATCAATATTTGCTAGACATGGAATACCACAAAAAGTAATTTCAGATAATGGTCCACCCTTTAATTCGGAAAAGTTTAAAATATTCTCAAAAGAATGGTGTTTTATTCATACAACGACTAGTCCTTATTATTCTCAATCAAACGGTATGGTAGAAAGACATGTAGGAATTGTAAAACAAATATTTAAAAAATGTGAAATGAGTGGAACAGATCCATATATTGGTATATTAACGTACAGAAATACGCCGAAAGGTGATCTTCCATCGCCAAGTGAATTATTAATGTCAAGGAAATTAAGAACAAAAATACCGATTCATGAAAATAATTTGAAACCAAAAATTGTAAATGAAAAGAAATACAATGAAAAAATTAGGCAAAATCAAAATTATACAAAGAGTTATTATGACAAACGAACAAAAGATTTAAAATCATTTCAAGAAGGGAATGAAGTAATGTATAAAAAGATGCCAGACGATAAGGCATGGGTAAAAGGAAAAATTATAAAAAATTGTGAACAACCTCGTTCATATGTAATTGAAAATGAGAACGGAGAAAAGTTTAGAAGGAATAGGCAACATATAGTTTTAAACAAAACATATAGTAGTTATGGTAGAGAGATTAGAAAGCCAAGTAGATTTAAGGATTATGTGTAAATAATTTAAACATTAATTTTAAGTTTTAAAATGTTCAAATTGTAATATTATTGTATTAAAATATGTTACTTCTAAAATTATATTTAAAAAAAGGAAAGATGTTATACATGTGTGTATATTATATTAATGTAGAGTGGGAGAGCGGCTCCGGCAGTTGATTAGTAAACGTCTAACAAGCAACACGTCTTTTGATTATAACCTAACAGTACAACAATCCTTAAATTTTTAAAACCTAAATTTGGATTGTAGTTGTAGCGTAAACTTGAAAGAACGCTTTTTGATAAAGTAAATATCTTAAAATTATCAATTTTTTGAGTTTTGTGTCGAATGGAAAAGTCTTTCGTATTTACTAATAATGCATGTGTGTATGCAACCAACAATGTTTATTGCATTCTCATAATCAAAGCTGTTTAGCATAATTATCTTTGCAACATATGCGTTTTTTCGCCAAGAGTAAAAATATTAACGTACGAGTCAAATTTCAATCGCATCAAAACATTAGTTTGTTTTAATTTAGCAATCCTATTGTTTTTTTAATTGTACCTTCTTTCATGTGTTTAATAATGTCACATTTGATTAATTTTATAATTTGAAAATTTCTACTAATATAATAATTATCTAATCATTAATTTAAAAAATAGTACATTGTCTTATTCGGATTAAAAGTGAAACTTTGTTTGACAAGCAATTTTTGCATTTACAAGGCGGAGCGCCAGCGGAGCCGAGCGAATGCAATAATTGCACGTCAAACAAAGACACTTTTAATCCAAATGAGACATATTACTTTTTCTCCAACCAAAAATTAAATAAAATTTAAAATATAAATACTTAATTTTAAAACATTTATTTGATGTAATATCAGAAAAGTCACTTTGACATTTTAAAATTGTATAATTTCGAAGAGTGCTTTTTCTATATTGTTTGAATTAGCAATAACTCGAGAACGGCGCTAGATATCAAAAAACTGAGCAAAAAATTCTCCCCCCTCGTCACAGACACACCCCCGTGAATTATCGGTAGGAAGGCATATGCAAAAATTTAGATCAATCGCGCACAAAAATAGTAAAAAATAAAATCACTTTTAAGTCATGCACAAAAAAGTTTTTTTAGTGCACGTAAAAAAAAGTGTTGCTTAGCAATTTTCGCATTTTTATATTAATAACGAAAACGTCAACTTTTAGTTGAGGTAATGCTACTAAAAATGTACTGCTTTTAATACGGTTGGAGAAAAAAACTTTTTTTTAAATATAATTGACACCTCAAGATATACGCATCGCCGCGCCGCCGCCGTATGAAACATATACAGTGAATAACGAAAAGTTATTCTCTCCTTTGTTAACAATGTAAATTGCCGGTTTTGAAGCCGTTTTTTAGCATATAAAAGTCCATTTTACAGCAAAACCTTCTTAACATTTTTTGTTGCAAATTTCATTGTCTTCAATTTTTCTATACACTTTTTTATTTTAGGACACGCTTTTTGACTGGCAGCGGCTTAAACAAGACTCGGTAAAAAGAAATAGCTATTTATGCAATAAGTTGCAAAATTCTTGATTTTCGCACCAGACGTAAAGTTTGCCCAACGAGCGTAGCGAGTACAATATTTTTTATAATTTCATAAAAAAACCTCGAAAAAATAATTCAAAATTGTGACAGTTTATATAATTTCCTTTTATATTAAATCTGTCGGTGTCAAAATAATTAAATAATTAAAAAATATCTAGTGGTTTACTAGGGTTTACTAGACTGGTTGCTTAACAAATTAAACAATTGATTGTCGTTGTTAGTAAATAATTGCTTTCCTGGTGCGAGCAATATTTGGTATAACTAGAAATATACGTAAAATATAGCTAAGATGAGTGACTCAGAAAGTATCCCATCAGACGTATTATGTGGAAAGATCTATTAAAAGAAAAAGAAAGATAGCGATGAAAATTTTTGGGAAAGAGGAAAATCTTCATAATAAAGTGAAAATAGGTGAATCCTCAGACAAAGAAAGCACGAATAATGCAATAATCAATGTGTCTTCAGAAACTTTGACCACAACAGAAAAGAATGTTACATCAGCATTGTACTCGCGCATTCAAATAACAAATTTAAAAGATTGCATTATAAATATATATAAATAATAAAATTTTGAAATTCTATTATGCAAATTAATTTATAATAAATTTATTTTGGTACCAGTGCAAAAATATGACTAATTTTCGCACTAGTGCCAAAATAACTGACATTTTGAAATTGAAATGACAAATGAAATATCATCATTATGATATGAAATTATTAAAAAAATATTATTATCTATATCTCGGAAACGGTGCGACAAAATAAAAAAATTTTTAAAATACTTGGCGAGCAGGATAAAAGTTGTGTTTTAAATCACTTTATGAACGAAGGGTTCAGTCGAAGTACCGTTTATTTCATTACTTTGAGGTTTTGTAAAAATATTGATCCCAAAAACAGAAAAAATCCTGAAAACAAACAATACCAAAAAAGTTTCAGCTAAGTTCCTTGACGAAAGCCGCTGAAAACAAAATTGGAGTGAGTATTCGGCTACTCTCAAAGAAATTTAAAGTTTCTCAAATAACTATTTGCCGAAATTTGAAAATATTATATGTAAAAAGTACAAGAGAAGTGTTAAACCGAGATACAACATTTTTTAAACATTTTTTACAACATTTTTTAAAGGGCGATATAGTGATTGTTGATTGATTACTATGGACGATGAAAAGTAGATACTTTACTTCTGCAAACAGTTGTGATGTTGCAAATAAAAGATTTTATACCACAGACACTTATATTAAAAAGTGTTTACCAAAAATGGTTAATGTTGCCCATAGCAACCATAAAGATGATAAAATCATCATCTTGCATCTTGCCATTATGCAATAAAACCTTAAATTGCTTAGATAGTCAAAATCAGGGGCGGATGGGCCATAAGACAAACCGGGAAATTTCCCGGTGGGCCGGTTGTTCAGAGGTTCGCAGGGCCGGTGGCTGAAAGTGCATACGTCTAATAAGGAGAGGGTCTACACTGTGGGTTATTAATTTCTAAACATAAAAGAATGTTTTTTCAATAGTAAATGTAAACTGACTCAAAAATCTGTAATAAACTTATGCTGACCTATGCTCTATTTTTTCGGAGCTTTGGCGAAACAAAATGCTACCCACATTGTCAAAATTTTTTGAGAACTTACTGTCTTCTACAAGAAATTGTAAGAAGACGCGTCCCTAGGAAATTACGGTGTTTTGATCCTGATAAATTGATAATGACAACCAAGAGTAATTCTTGTGCTCCAATATTTGTTTATTTTTTTAATATTTGTTTATATAAAAGTAGTTCTTTATTTCAGTAGAAGTTAGTGCACAAAATTACTAAGTTTAAGAAGAATAAACAGGTGTCCTAAAATGCATTTTTTCTACATTATGTTGTAATATAATATTTTTTATAACAATTTGAAATATTTGATATTTATTTTATCAAATAACTTTAATTTTAGAATTATGAAAAAATTGTTTCAAAATGGATTATATAAACGCAACTAATTTTTGTAATGAGTACAATAAGTACATGTGACGTATTTTCTGATTTCAACTTGCCACACCCTGTATAATACTACAATTTTATACATATACTATTATGTACAGATATGTAAAAACAATTTTTTTGTAATTTTGCCGTTTATTTTATGTCTAATGTGTCCTCACAGTAAATAGTATATTATTACTAGTACATACTATGTAGTAATAATTGTAAAATTGTATATTTGATTATCCTAACATTTATGAATTTTTTTTTTAAATTTAGTGTGGAATATTTGTTTTAGAAGCAGCTGAAAATAAATACAAAACTATTAGGTATAACTAATTATATTGTCTTGTGTTGCACTAATTAATTAGTAAAAGATAAAAGTTTAAATTTACAAAAAAAATTTGTGATAAATTTGATGGAAATTTATAGACAACTTGGTTAGCATAATAAATAAAAGATGATACTGCATCCAGCTTATCTAGTTCCGGCGAGACGATAACTACACGTAAGTTATACCGCTGATAATCATACAAACGACATTGCACCTTATTAACAATTATTGCAATTAAAAATCCATTTGCTACTACTAGTAGCGACACTAGCGGATTTACTTTCCTACGCGAATTTCTCCGCCACCTTAATACTGTCGCGAGTCTGTTAGGAAGTCGGAGGAAGGTGTTTGATACCGAAAAACATGTTCCATGTTTAATACATTAGTCGGAGACTAAAATAGAAGGAAAATAGAAGAAAGGAAGGAAAACTTACAGTAAAATCAGTTTTTATTTTTTTAGTATGGCGCACCACTTCGAATCAATTGAAAAAAAATATATATATATATTATATAAAGAAATATGGAGCTTCTAAAAAAATTATTTTTCATTAGATAATGAAATCCTATATAGCTCTTATTTTGTTTTCAGATAGCCTTTATATACCCCTATAGCCTATAACATACTAAAATATTATTCAAATCGATTAAGCCATTCCTGAGGAAAAATTTTTTTTTTATTTTTTGATTTTCTCGAAAAGGCATTGAGTTAGAGATTTAAAATTTTCAGTATCTTTAGTATTTCATGGGTACCTACATATGCCCAAAGTGGCGATTTAATATTTCCCGGGGGCAGATTCACCATGCTTATCCTCCTATGCCCTTTTTTTACCGTTTTTGTAGGTTTACTGAATTAGTATCTACCTGACTGTACTTTAATTTTAAGTGACAATAATCTTTGAAGATCTGTTATATTACAGAAAAAACATAATTTTTAATTCATTTCATCAAAGATTGCATTAAACAAAATTTTTGAAGTTTTAGATTTACTAATTTTTCAATCCAGTATATCAACTGAACTATTTAGCAAAATATGGATAACACATCTACTATTAACAAATTTCCCGTACTAAATTCTGTCCAAAAATCTGTTTCCACTGTTGATCTAAATATAGGTTTGCAAAATTTAAAACTACGTGAAACCAAGTCATTAACGGAAAACATTGATACCATAAAAATTGTTTCAGAAGAGACAACTGTGAGTGAACGATACATTAATACTTTCACAACTTACACGTTATTTTAGAATAACTACCAGATGGAAAATAAAAAAGAACCAATATTTCATGCCACACAAACTGTCGAAAAAGGATACGAAACTAGAGAAGTCCATTCAAATCAAGTTTACGTAGTGAGCGACGAAATGCTTACCTACAGAGGAAAACGGTACAGTTTCAACGATATTGCTACACAATGGAAGAAAGATTGTCGCATGTGGTTGTGGAAAAGTAATAAACACAGAAAAAACAGATCTTTGGGAGAGCTGAGAGAAAAAATTCAAACTGTTAAAATTTTAAATTAAATTTTATTTATACGATTTTAAAAAATATTTCTACAACTTGTTAAATTTTGTTTAACCTTATAAAGATTACGATAACATTTTAATGTGAGTGGGCAAAATTTTTATTGACGAGCTTCGATGGTTGACTGTGTTTTAACATCATCAGAAACGCTCTCTCCACATTCGAAACGTTTGAAATCAACAACTTCTATTCCATTTTCATCCATGATTTCTTTTACCGTGCAACTTTCATCGTAAATAAAATTTTGATGAATCAAACAGTCTTCTTCTTCACTATTTTTTGCAGGCTTATCGGTTGAAGTTCCCACTACTTTGGGTTTCAAACCCACAATATGTTGACACAAGTCTTTACTGAGTTTCATAATGTCTATTTCTTTAGGTTCAGTTTGCTTAATTGCTACCAATCCACCCAAACGACCAAGGCCTACATTTCCTATATTTAAGCCAGAGGGATGAGAATAGCCGGTTAGGAGTACATTTTCGTCTGATTTTATGCATGCTGCTCTTGCCAAACTTGCATTTTCACCTAACGATCCTATGGTCAAGGCCAACTGATCGGCTAAGGATTTCCCATTTATCGTTTTTAACTTGCTTAGCTGTTCTGAGTTTAGTGATAGCTGAAGACAAAATAAAAAATTTTATTCTATAATAACTGGGAGGCCTATAATCAGTCTTGAACCAATAAAAGTTAAGACAAAATGTTTTATAACATCTTGAGTGCTCCTACTCATTTTTCAAAATAAATTCCTTGACTTTTTAAACCTCGATCAATTTCACAAATTAAATTTTAACAATTTCCGTAAATAAAAAACCCAATTTTTATAATTTAATATGGCTTTGAACTTGTAATAAATTTTCCATGACTTTTGCTTAAAAACCAAAAAGGCCATGACTTTTCCTGACCAAAATTTGTATAATTTTAAATTCTCTAATTTTTTTCTGATATTCTTGAAGAGCAGGAACCCTAATTCTGTAGCAGAGCTACTCAAATAAAGTTAAATCTTAATATACCTCAGTAAGTGGACTGGTAACATGTGGTTGTTTTTCGACAAATTCTAAACAAGTACGAGCAGCTAATTCGGCCATTTCCTGGAATGTTTGGTTTCTGGCCACAAAATCGGTCTCACAGTTTATTTCAAGCATTGCAGCATTGTGATTTTGAACAACAACAGCGACTAATCCTTGAGTAGTTTTTCTTCCTTCTAATTTTACTGCCTTGGACCAACCTAAAGCTTGAGCTTGTTCGTGCAACCATTTTTCAGCCTGAAAACCAAAGTTTCTAAATATATTAGAGCGGCGTTAAGGTGTTACTCACTTGTGCAACATCATTGTTATGCATATCCAGTGCCTTCCTAATATTCGAGAAAGTGTAACCTGTTTTTTTCCGCAAACTGGACATCTGTAACTTTAACGATTCTTGAGGAGCTGACCACCGAGGTGCACTCAAATGTAGACATCGAACAATATTCTTCGAGATCATCTACAAAAGTACGTCATTACAGCATGATGAGCAGTCAAAACCCAACTTTTTAAGGTTAAATATCGTAAACCATTTTTACCTTCGAAATAATCCCTAATCAAACTTAACAAACTATTTACAACAAAAAATCGATGATGTACTTAAATTACATTCTTTAAGGTTTCTTGTGAGGGTTTCCAAGGAAATAAACAAAATAATTTGACAGAACTGAAAGACATTCGTACATCAATTGTAACGAAAATTTAATTAATTTACAACAAAAATGCATTCAATTACGTAAATATTCAATTATTAAACATCTAAACTTACCATTTTAAATAATTAATTTGTAATTAACCAAAAAATCTAAAAAAAAGTGCCGGTGGAACGAATGGTGAACAAATAGTGAATCTAAAACTTTTAACCAAAACCAGTGTCTCTAAAACGTCACCAATATGGCTTCCAAAAAGAAAATGGAGCGTGAAAAGTTATTAAAACGCATTGCGGAAAAGCGGACTCGTTTAGAGAACATGAGCGATCTCAAAATTAAGGTTCCCAGAATTTCGTTACCATCCGATTATAACATCCAATCGCAACCTTTATTTTCACTACCACCGCAGCTTATACGACCAATATTAGCTTCCGGATATCCTGGTTATCGTAAAAGCTTGGCTCAAGCTAAAAAGAAAGGTTTAGATTTTGCATGTTTTTAAGAAAAGCACTTTATACCTATTATTTTTTACAGCTGCCGAAGAAGAGAATCAAATAAAGACGTATACGGACTTACGCAAGCAAAGAGAAGAATTTCGGAAAAGGCTGGTTGATTTAATTGTCAGTAGGGACGAAGACATGGACATTTGTGCTGACGAAATTCCATCATCCGGCGAAAGACAAATTTTACGTTACTATTATTATATTAGACATGGAGTTGATACCATTCACGTAGCACCTCTGGATCAAAAATTACTGGATAATGTAAATATTGGTTTTATTAAAATAATTTTGAGAGAAAAAGTTTAACTTTGACATTAGTAAAATTTACGATCGTAGACACGCTTTGATTTTTTAAACTTGTTGCCGTGTGGGGAATCGCTGGGGAAATCTGGTGTACAAGTGAAGAGAAATCTGGGGAAATTCTAAGAAATCTTATTAGGAATAAATGAATTTTTTTGTTGAAAAAAAAAAGAAAGAAAATCAGTGTACAAAGATTTACATTGTGACTCGCCTTTCGCTCGTAGCTGATCTCAAGTTTAGTGTTTTAGGCTTTGTTTCTTCAGCACTCCAAATCGTTTTGATTGCAAATTCCATTTTAGTTCCAGTTTCAGAACGGTTTGGAGTGCTAAAGAAGCGAAACTGATAGCTTTGTCGAAGTTTCAAAATAAAAAAGTTACAAAAAAAGTCAAGACTTTACTTTTGTGTACACAGGTGTTGGAATTAGTACCTCCAAGATTAAAGAAGTGGCACGCCATTTTATCTACAAATGTCGATGACATGCGAGAGGATTTCATGATGGCAATGAAAAAGGCAATAGTTGATTTTGTTTTAAGAGATCCGGCTTTCGTGGAATCTATTGTTGCCGAATTTGACTCTGAACAACGACGCGAAGTGAAAGAGTTGGGGCCAAGTTGGAGTTTATCCCGAATTAAGTCTAAAAATACGTTGGAAAAAAATCTGCATTGCATAAATATATGTTTATCCCAGTTACTAGATTTATGGTATGTAAATTTTAGGTGAGTGGTTATTTTTTGAAGCAATTGCACAGAATTCATACCGTTCTTTGCAGAAAATTACGGTTGGTAAACGTAAAGGCCTTGTTAGAACATGACGGCCCTTTTAGTTTAGCAGATTTTGAATGGCTTGTAAGCAAGCACATCGATCAGGCTAAGAATACATTGCTTAATGGATATTTCAATTCCGTGGTGGACATATTTTTACTTGGTAGCAAGAAAAACAAATTACCAAATCCTGCCTTTCCAAAAAGAATCCAAAAATTTTTTAACAGTGTTGCCACGATAATGACGTACCATATGCAAACGCTGTGTTTAAAATCTCTTTACGAATATGTCGAGTACATTACGGATATAAGGGTAACGATTTGAGAAAATTTTGACTTTTCTTTTTTTTAAATAAAATATTTTAGTATCAAAATAAAGGCTTTGATATTTATTTAACTCAGAGGGTAACGATTTTGGCATTCGAACCCGCTTTTAAAAATTTTTCCGAAATATTAATAAAAGTGATCGATAATATCATCGACGCTGTGATGGTTATACCAAGACTCGAAACTAAACTGTATATGGATTACGATGGCGAACCTTTATATTTAAAGGTAATATCATTTTTTAGCATAAAATAAATTTAATTGCAATCTCTTAGCCAATTATACCCGAAACTCTGATCGAGGATTATAAGTTAAGATTAAAAGTGATGTTGGAAGATCAGCGAATTGGTCCAGAACTAAGAGTTCAAGATTTCGACGAATACATGCCGTTAGTGAATGGAGATGCTCAGGAGGAGGTGGAGACGTTTTTAAGCGAAGAGCACACATTTGAAGAATATTTGGAAAATATTCATCTTTATAAAGAGATTGGACAAGCAATCCCAATTGTAAAGGAGCACGTTATCACCATGGGAATGTATTACATGCACAGGTTAGATCTGATTAAAGGTATGGTCCAAACCGCCGAAACCCTAAGAGATTTATTCTTAGCTAGAATGACTCACGACTATCAAACTTTATGTAAATGGTATGTACGAAATTTTTAGAACAATATTCTAAAAGCTAACATTTTGGAAATTTAGGTTAAGCGATGATTATCAAAATATGGCCGACAAATTGTTGGAAGTTCCTCAAAGCACTTCCGAACTAATGGATCTGATTGCATATTGTAAAGAGGTTGAAACTGTACTTCTGCAAGCCAACGAAGCCAAACTGAGAGAAGTTATGAAGTACATACTGTATTTGATCGACCATACAACTTTTACTGCCGTTGAGTTGAAGCAAAATAATGTTTCCTTTCTGTGGTAAGTAGTTGGGAGGGTGATACCTTGACTGGCTTCATGTAGTACTATGTAGAGTTAACCAATATTTAAATTTTGGTAATTTAAAATTTTTTTGTTAAAGGTATTTACGTATGCCAAAAATAATCGAAGAACACAGACAGCTGGTAGATGTTAAAATCATAGAATTCCAAGAGGTATTGGAATTAAAAATTCAGAAGTTTAAAGACGACTTGCTGATTTATCAAAAAATGGTGGACGAATTGGAATTTAATGGAGACATTGATGATTTGCCGAAATATCACAAAAGAGCTACACAATTGGATAATAGATTAATAACGGCAATGGAAAGGATTGACCAATTTAATGAAGAAGAAGCGGCTTTCGGATTCGAGTTATCCCAATATCCCCTACGTAAGCAAATCCACGATAAGTTGGGACCGTACAAAAAATTGTACGATAATTCGGTGGATTTCTTTGCCAAATACGATCAATGGATGAACACCCGAGTAGGAACTTACGATCCAGAAGATATCGAAACAGATGTTGGAGTGTTTTATAGAAATATTTATAAATTAGAAAAGCAATTTTCTGAAAAACCAGCCGTTCATGGTTTAGCTTCAAACGTACGAGAGAGCATCGAAGTGTTTAAAGAAAAAATGCCCATCATACAAACGCTGGGAAATCCCGGTTTGAAAGAACGTCATTGGGAAAAAATATCAGAAATTGTTGGTTTCCCGATCGTAGTCGACGACGATCTTACTTTGAACAAACTGATCGAATATGGACTTGACGATTTCGTTCCTAAGTTTGAAGCAATTTCAGAATCCGCAACTAAAGAAAATAATTTAGAAAAGACATTAAACAAAATGACTGCAGAATGGGTGGAGATAGAGTTTACTATTTTGGTTTACAGGTAATTCGTTTAGTAGTAGCTTTGTAGAACGAACAACAAATTGTTGAATTGCAGAGACACTGGTACTTTTATTTTATCGTCCATCGATGAAATTCAGGTTCTACTGGATGATCACATCGTGAAATCGCAAACGATGAAGAATTCTCCGTACATTAAACCCTTTGAAACGGAAATTCTTGCGTGGGAGGCTAAATTAGTGTTACTGCAAGAAATTTTAGACGATTGGTTAAAGGTTCAAGCAACTTGGATGTATTTGGAGCCAATTTTTTCGTCGCCGGATATTCAACAGCAAATGCCGGAAGAAGGACGCAGGTTTAGTGCAGTCGATAAGGTTTTTACTTTTGCTTGTTTTTAGTTAAATCGAATACTAATATTTGGGACTCTTTCAGGCCTGGAGAGATATCATGAAAACCGTAGAGGGCGATCCTAAAGTGATGGTTGTAGTTGAAATAGACAAAATGCTTGAAAGACTAAAGAAATGTAACGGTTTATTGGAATTAATTCAACGAGGACTCAACGATTACTTGGAAAAGAAACGATTGTACTTTCCCAGATTCTTCTTCTTATCTAATGATGAACTATTGGAAATTCTATCGGAAACTAAAGATCCGACTAGGTAATATTGGTTACAAAAATT
Organism: Cantharis rufa; assembly: GCA_947369205.1. Lineage (NCBI taxonomy): Eukaryota > Metazoa > Arthropoda > Insecta > Coleoptera > Cantharidae > Cantharis > Cantharis rufa. The sequence continues at coordinate 12,918,874 of OX376303.1, forward strand.
ATTTGTAAAAGCCATTGCGCTTCCATAACTTCCTTTCTCTCCAATCCAAGGGATGATTATTTCTTCATCTTCTATATTTATAATAATTTAAGTTTATAAATTTAATGTTGTTTAGGGTGCAACCTCATCTTAAAAAATGTTTCGAAGGAATTGCGAAGCTGCAGTTTAATGACAATTACGATGTGTCTAAAATGAAATCTAGCGAAGGCGAAGAAGTACCACTCGAAGACATCATCCAGACATCGTTAGCTCGCGGTCAAGTCGAAAAATGGCTGTTGGAATTAGAAATAGATATGAAGAAATCGGTTCACAAAATGGTGGAATGCGCCATTATTGATTATCCAAAGAAACCAAGACACGATTGGGTTTTGGTTTGGCCCGGACAAACTGTAATATTTTTTTAGTCTTTTGATGATTTAAATTTATTTTTACATTGCTGTATAGGTGCAAAGTGTTGCCATGACTTATTGGACGACAGAAGTTCACGAAGCCATTTTGGTCAGCGTGGAAGAATTGAAAGAAGTGCTCATAAATTCCAATGAGCAAATATTAAGAATTGTCAATTTGGTAAGAGGCAAACTGAACGCTCAAAACAGAATTACTTTAGGTAATCTTTGTCAGTTCATTTTCTTTCAAACTCTTAAAACTCCGTTTTAGGCGCTCTGGTTGTATTAGACGTTCACGCCAGAGATGTTTTATCAGACATAATTGATTATAAAGTGGCCAGTACAAACGATTTCCAATGGCTCTGCCAAATTCGTTACTACTGGGAGGTAATATAACTGCAGTGGTGACGTCAAAAGATTTACTGACAAATTTCAGGAAAATCAAATGGCAACTCGTATGATTAATTCCCAATTGATGTATGGCTATGAGTATTTGGGCAACGCTGGTCGCTTGGTCGTCACACCTTTAACAGATCGCTGCTTCCGAACATTATTTGGAGCTTTACATTTACATTTAGGTAAAAATAGATTTCACAATTTTCAGATTTTATTAACATTCTTTAGGAGGAGCACCCGAAGGTCCTGCAGGAACTGGAAAAACGGAAACTACCAAAGATTTGGCGAAAGCTGTCGCCAAACAATGCGTTGTATTTAATTGTTCCGATGGTTTGGATTACCTCGCTCTTGGAAAGTTCTTCAAGGTTAAGGTCGGATATTTCTGTCAAACAGAATTTAAAATTTTATCGTCGTTAGGGTTTGGCATCCTGTGGCGCTTGGTCTTGCTTTGACGAATTTAATAGAATCGACTTGGAGGTTCTCTCTGTCGTTGCTCAGCAAATTCTCACAATTCAAAGAGGAATCAATTCCGGTTCCGATAAACTTATATTTGAAGGCACAGAATTAAAACTCGATCCAACTTGTTCTGTATTTATCACCATGAATCCTGGTTATGCTGGCCGATCGGAATTGCCCGATAATTTGAAGGTCAAGTTTCATCCTGTTTTCGATCCTAATCACTCTAATGGTGCGTTCAATTTTAGGCTCTCTTTAGATCTGTCGCCATGATGGTGCCCGATTACGCGTTAATATCAGAAATTGAACTTTACTCTTACGGATTTCTTAATGCCAAGCCGTTGGCTGTAAAAATTGTGGCTACTTATCGTTTATGCTCAGAACAACTATCTTCTCAGTCTCATTACGATTACGGTAAGATTAACCAGGTTTTTCACAGGCAAAATGTAAAAACACACTTTTAAGGAATGCGAGCTGTTAAGTCGGTGTTGAGAGCTGCCGGTGCTCTAAAATTACGATATCCCGATGAAGAAGAAGATATTTTAGTTTTACGATCCATAAAAGACGTAAATCTTGCTAAATTTTTGAATCAAGATGTGCCGTTATTCCAAGTAATTACAAGATCACTTCGAGTTGCCATTCATAAAAATTTTATTTTTAACAGGGAATCACATCGGATTTGTTTCCTGGAATCGAATTACCTCCTCCAGACTATGTAGTTTTTGACCTGGCTATAGAAGATACATGTCGAGATTATAATTTACAGTGCACTGAATTTTTCCTGGAGAAAGCGCAACAATTATATGAAATGATTGTGGTAAGGCACGGACTTATGATTGTTGGATTGCCATTTGGTGGTAAAACTTGTTGTTACCGAGTTTTGGCCGACGCTTTGGGACTTATGGAGGAACGGGTACGTTTGCAATTTTTCTTTCAATTCTTCTCCAAATTTATTTTGTTCAAAAGGGCGGCATGGATGAACATAAGGCAATTTATACTGTCATGAATCCAAAGTCGATCACAATGGGTCAACTTTATGGACAATTTGATCCGGTTTCTCATGAATGGTCTGACGGCGTCTTAGCCGTGAGTTATAGGGCATTTGCAATGTCAACAACGTTAGAGAGGCGAGTTTAAATCCTAACGATAAAAATATAATATCTAAACGATATTTATCTTCAATTTTATAGAAAATGGCTTTTATTTGACGGCCCCGTCGATGCCATTTGGATCGAGAACATGAATACCGTATTGGACGACAATAAAAAGTTATGTCTGATGTCGGGCGAAATTATTCAGTTAGCAAATACAACGAATTTGATTTTTGAACCTATGGATTTGGAAGTTGCTTCACCAGCGACCGTATCCCGATGTGGTATGATTTATATGGAACCGTTGACGTTAGGTTGGGATCCATTGTTAACGTCTTGGCTAAACACGTTACCGGAATTGTTAAACGATTTTCACAAAGCCACGGTAGGACAAATGTTCAGACGATTTGGTAAAGTTCTTTTATGGTTTCTCCACAAAGGTGTCGTCAGGGTATGAGTTATATTTTGGAAAATAAATTTTGGCAATTCGGAGTTAATTAAAATTGTTTTAGGAATTGGTGGTAACATCGGAATCGAATCTTATGCGATCGGCGATGAATTTATTCGATTGCTTCTTGGAGGACTTTCACGATGAAAAATTTATGGAGAGCATATCCGATTTAGATGTTAGAGCTCAACTGGAAGGCGTCTTCTTCTTCTCTTGCATTTGGTCTTTAGGCGCAACCATGGATACAAACGGTCGGCCAAAATTTAGTATAATATTCAGAGCTCTATTAGAAAGAGAATTTCCTCAACCCGTCATCGACAGCTTTGAAATTCCATTTGAAATTCCAAAACCGGAGAAGCCGTACATATTTGCTATACCTCCTGGCGAAACGGTTTTTGATTTTCGATTTATTAAAGAGGTAAAAATGATAAATTACTTAGAAATGGTATCGAATGGTATTGTTTTAGGGAAAAGGTAAATGGAAACCGTGGTCAGACGAACTGACGTATGCTCCACCCATTCCACGAGATCTTCCAGTAAATCAAATTATTGTGACAACCGTAGAAACCATCAGAAACATTGCTCTGATGCAGCTATTAGTTCAACACCAAAAAGCCTTAATGATTGTTGGACCTACCGGAACAGGAAAATCGGTCTACGTTACCGACTTTTTATTGAAAAAGAACGACACTTTCAAATATAAGCCGCTCTTCATTAACTTTTCTGCACAAACATCGGCGAATCAAACTCAAAGTATAATAATGAGTAAATTGGACAAGCGTCGAAAAGGTATGACTTGGTCGTTATTTGTGGATATAATATTTTTTTGTATACAATTTCAGGAGTATTTGGGCCTCCGGTGGGAAAAAAGATGGTTATCTTTGTGGACGATGTGAGTATGCCTCTTAAGGAAACTTATGGAGCCCAACCACCAATCGAACTGTTACGTCAGTGGTTTGATCACGAAATGTGGTATGATTTAAAAGAAATTGTGCCCATGAAATTAATCGACATACAGGTGAAAATACCTAAGAGTGTAGAAAAAAATTAGAATTAATTAAAATGTTTTAGTTTATGTGTGCCATGGGACCACCGACCGGTGGTAACACTGTAACAGCAAGATTTGCAAGACATTTTAACCACATCGTCATCGACGAATTTCGTGACGAAATTATGATTCACATATTTAGTAAAATTATGTTGTGGCATTTGGACACCAGGCAAGTCAAGCAAATTGAAATGAATTTTTTTAATATGAATAATTTGTAGAGGTTTCTCTAAAGATTTCGATCCATGTATCGAGCAAATTGTTTTTGCAACTTTAGATGTGTATAAACGTAGCAGGGCCAGTTTACTTCCAACACCTGCAAAATCTCACTACCTCTTCAACTTACGTGATTTTTCCCGAGTTATATTGGGCGTTTTATTGTCTGTTCCCGAAGCAATCGAAGACATGGTGGCAATGAAGCGACTATGGATTCACGAGGTACTCAGAGTATACTGCGATAGATTGGTGGACGATTTAGACAGAACGTGGTTGTTCCAAATGCTGCACGACGTGTCAAAAAAACAATTGGAAGAAGATATGGACGATATGTTTGTTAGAATTGCTACTCCTGGTGTTCGCTATGTAAATATTTTGAGATTTTAAAGCTTTTTGGTAAAATAAAATTTAACAATTCCAGGTTGGCGAATCCGAATTGAGACATTTGTTGTATTGCGATTTTGCCAATCCCAAAGCAGACACCCGAAACTATATCGAAGTCTTAGATTTGAATTTTCTAAGAGAAATCGTGGAAGGTTATCTCGCGGAATTTAATAATATGTCCAAGAAGCCAATGAATTTAGTGTTGTTCAGATTTGCTATCGAGCATTTGTCGCGAATTTGTCGAATTATAAAACAGCCACGATCGCATGCTCTTTTGGTAGGCGTGGGTGGTTCCGGAAGGCAATCTCTTACACGTTTGGCTGCCCACATTTCGGAATACGAAATTTTTCAAGTCGAAATTACTCGTCAGTATGGATCGTACGAATGGCACGAAGATGTTAAAGTAATCTTAAGAAAGGCCAGCGCCACCGATCAGCACGGAGTCTTTCTTTTCACAGATTCACAAGTGCGTCGAAAGCGTCGATTACAAAACATCTTTTATCAGATTTTTTTTTAGATAAAAGAGGAATCCTTCTTGGAAGACATCAGTAATCTGTTAAACTCTGGGGAAGTACCGAATATTTTTACCCAAGATGAAAAAGTGGAACTAACGGAAAAAATGAGACAGTTAGATAGACAAAGAGATAAATCTTTACAAACAGACGGTAGTCCAGTTGCACTGTTCAATTTCTTTGTTCAAATTGTGAGAGATCAGTTGCACGTTACTCTGGCTATGAGTCCCATCGGGGACGGATTTAGGAATAGGATACGAAAATTTCCGGCCATCGTTAATTGCTGCACCATCGATTGGTTTCAAGTAATGTTTTGCAACTCCCAATTTTTTACATCTAAAATTATCATTTTAGTCCTGGCCGGAAGATGCTTTGCTTGCCGTAGCTACAAGGTTTTTAGGCGAGATTGAATTAACCGACAAAGAAAGAAGTGCTTGCATTGAAATGTGTCAGGCATTTCATATTGGCACACAAGAATTGTCGAGCGAATTTTACTTGAGATTAAATAGACATAACTACGTCACTCCCACTTCTTACCTGGAACTTATCAACACTTTTAAAGACTTTTTATCAAAGAAACGCAAGTGAGTAGCTATTTGGTAATTTTTAAACACACATGGGTAACGATTACTTTTTCAGTGCCATATTGGTAATTAAAGGACGATACGAAGTTGGCTTAGAGAAACTGGATAGTGCTGGTGCTCAAGTTTCTATCATGCAAGCAAGTTTGGAGGCTTTACAACCTCAGCTTGTAATTGCTGCAGCGAGTGTCGGTAAAACAATGAAACAAGTAGAAGCTGAAAGTGCCGAAGCAGCTATAGTGGAACAAATAGTTATGGTGGACGAAGAAACTGCAAACGAACAGGTTTCGTTGGAATCAAAAATAATTTTTTCATATAGTACTAAACACTAAATTATTAGGCCAAAGCGGCGCAAGCTATTAAAGACGAGTGCGACGAAAATTTAGCGGAAGCCATGCCAATTTTGAATGCAGCTTTATCAGCGTTAAACACTTTAACGCCTGCCGATATCACCATTGTAAAGTCTATGAAAAATCCACCGAGAGGAGTGAAATTAGTCATGGAAGCTGTGTGTATTGTTAAAGAAGTCAAACCAGATAAAATTCCGAATCCAAGCGGAATTGGTACTATCGAAGATTATTGGGGACCTTCAAAAAAACTTTTAGGAGACATGAAATTTTTGGAAAATTTAATGAATTACGACAAAGATAATATTCCAGTTGCTGTAATCAAAAAGCTTCACGATAAAATTTTGGGCGACGAAGGTTTCGATCCCGATAAGATTAAATCAGTATCGACAGCTTGCGAAGGTAAGGAATTTTATTAATCTTTGTTTTTTGTATTAACCCTAGCTTACATCAGGTTTGTGTAAATGGGTAATCGCAATGGTAAAATACGACAAAGTTGCCAAGGTGGTCGCTCCTAAAAAAATTGCGCTTGCAAAAGCCGAAGGAGAATTTCAGACGGCCATGGCGGCGTTGGAAATTAAAAGGGCATTACTTAGAGATGCCAGAGAAAAGGTGGCCAAGTTGGAAGCTACCTTAGATGCGGAGAACAAAAAGTTTCAGAATTTGACCGACGAGGCAGATTTATGTGCCAAAAAGTTACAACGAGCCGAAGAGTTGATAGGTGGATTGGGTGGTGAAAAAACCAGATGGATGGCAACTGCAAAATCTTTGGGAGAAACCTACAAAATGCTTGCGGGAGATATTTTGATCAGTTCAGGAGTTGTGGCCTATTTAGGACCATTTACTTTACAATTTAGAGTGCAACAAATAGAGAAATGGGTAAAGCAGCTTACAAAATTAGGAATCGTTTGTGCTCAGGACTTTCAGCTGACAGCCGTGTTAGGAGAAGCCGTTGTCATTAGACAATGGAATATTTATGGATTACCAAGCGATTCGTTTAGTATAGACAATGGAATTATTGTTAAGTAAGTAATATTGACTTTTTTAATTTGAAGAACAAAATTATAAATAATATTTATTGTTTAGGAACTCGCGAAGATGGCCTTTGATGATCGATCCACAGGGACAAGCTAATAAATGGATCAGAAATATGGAGAAGCCTAATAATTTAGCACTGATACGTTTGAATCAAGCCGATTATGTTCGAGTATTGGAAAATGCAATTCAATTTGGGCAGCCGGTGCTTCTTGAAAATATCGGAGAAGAACTAGATCCTATATTGGAACCGGTTTTAACTCGTTCAACTTTTAGACAAGGCGGTGCATTATGTTTAAAAATGGGTGATTCCGTGCTGGAATACAACGACCAATTTAAGTAAAAGACATTACAATTTATCGACCAAGGAAAACCAAACTTGATTATTTTTTAGGCTGTATATTACTACAAAGTTTCGTAATCCTCATTATTTACCCGAAGTGGCCGTAAAAGTCACTTTGGTAAACTTCATGATTACCACTGTTGGTTTGGAAGACCAATTGCTGGGTATCACTGTAGCTAAGGAAAGGCCAGATTTGGAAGCTGAGAAAAATCAACTGATTTTACAGGGTGCCGAAAATAAAAGGTAGCAGATTTTACATTATTTTCGTCAAGGTTTACAAAAAAATGAATGATGATTTCAGAATGTTGAAAGAAATTGAAGATAAAATATTGGAAGTTTTAAGTTCATCGCAAGGAAATATTTTGGAAGACGAGAGCGCCGTACAAATTTTAAGTTCATCTAAAGTTTTGGCAAACGAAATTGCTAGCAAGCAAGAAATTGCGGAAGTGACAGAGAAACAAATTGATAAAGCTCGTTTGGGCTACACTCCAATTGCTGTATACTCGGCAATTTTGTTCTTTACAATAGCCGATTTAGCTAATATCGATCCTATGTATCAGTATTCTTTGGTATGGTTTATGAATTTATTCAAAAGTTGTATCGACAATACGGATCGCGTGGAAGATGTGCCACAACGATTGAAAGACTTGGAAAAAGCTTTCACGTATTCGTTATACGTCAATATATGCCGCAGTTTGTTTGAGAAAGTTTGTATTATTTAAATAACAATGAATTGTCTTAATTCCAATTTATTTCTAGGATAAATTATTATTTTCGTTATTGCTCACGGTGAATTTGTTAAAAAGTCGTCATTTGATTGACATAGCCGAATGGATGTTTCTGCTAACTGGAGGCGTAGGTTTAGATAATCCTAACGTAAATCCAAATAAATGGTTAAATGTTAAATCGTGGGACGAGCTCTGTAGATTAGACGACTACCCTGCATTTAAGTAAAATATTATTTTTTAATTAATATCCTCGGTTACTTTGAAACAATTTGAATTTTAGAGGAGTTAAAGATCACTTTTGCAAAAATGGAGATCAATGGAGAAAAATGTTTGACGATCCTGAACCGCAATTATATCCACTACCTGCACCTTGGGATACGAAATTAAACGAATTTAAAGCTTTGCTGGTTTTAAGGTGCATTCGCCCCGACAAAATTGTTCCTGCTATACAAAATTTTGTTATGTGTAATTTAACCTTAGTTGACCATTTAATTCCGGTTTAATATTTTACGAGTTACAGTTCATCTTGGTAAGGCATACATAGAGCCGCCGCCGTTCGACCTGCCATCTTCGTACTCGGATTCTCATTGCTGCATTCCATTGATTTTCATTTTGACACCTGGAGCTGACCCCACTGCTGTTTTATTAAAATTTGCAGACGATCAAGGTTTTGGTTCTTCGAGATTATTTTCGCTGTCGCTAGGCCAGGGACAAGGGCCAATTGCTCTTAAATTAATCGAAGATGGTATTCGAAACGGAACTTGGGTGGTTTTGCAAAACTGCCATTTGGCTAAAAGTTTTATGCCTACACTTGAAAGGGTGAGTTGGAGCGAGGAAAGCGTTTGGTAGAAAATATAATCTCTTTCCAGCTTTGCGAGAGTTTTGCACCGGACACAACTCATCCCGATTTTCGGCTTTGGTTAACATCGTATCCAGCCGACCACTTTCCAGTATTAGTTTTGCAAAATGGGGTAAAAATGACCAACGAACCCCCGAAAGGACTAAGGGCCAATATAATTCGGTCGTATTTGAGTGATCCAATATCGGACACCGAATGGTTTGAAAGTTGTCAACAAGGACCTTCGTTTAAGAAACTTCTATACGGTTTGTGCTTTTTTCACGCATTGGTACAGGAGAGGCGTAAATTTGGACCACTGGGATGGAATATTCCATATGAGTTTAACGAAACAGATTTAAGGATCAGTGTTATGCAGCTGCAGATGTTTTTAAATCAGTATGACGTAAGCAATATTTCTTTCATTAAAATTTTGATTTTGACAAAAAATTTACTGCAGGATGTTCAATACGACGCTTTGAGGTATTTGACTGGCGAATGTAATTATGGAGGAAGAGTTACTGACGATTGGGACAGACGTTGTTTAATTACAATTTTAGGCCGCTTTTATTGCAAAGAACTTGTAGAATCCCCCAGATATACGTTTGATCCAACAGGTAAGTTATAATTTTTTGGTAGAAAAAAAAAATGATAATTTTTACAATAAATTGTTTAGGTCAGTATTATTGTCCCGATTTTCCGGATTATGAAGATTTTATGAATTACACCAAATCGCTTCCACTGATCACCCATCCTTCGGTGTTTGGAATGAACGAAAACGCCGACATTTTGAAGGATCAGCAGGAAACCAATTTGCTGCTAGCAAATACGTTGCTCACACAGGTCAGTACCGTCCTATATTTTTAGTAAAAATAAATTACACTGTGTATTTTAATAAAAATTGTAAACATTTATTTTAAATCTGCCAATAGGATAGAATTGTAAGTAAATTATTATTAACAAGGGTACACATTTTTAATCATTTTCTCTGATGTTTTAATTATTAAATCAGGACTTGGTACAACTAAGGGTAAGTTTGTCAGAATTTTACGCATCCGCACAAGAAATCAGTTTGTAAAATTGAATTTTATATTTTGCACAATAAGAGCATGTTAGAAAATTATCTGGATTGTTTTTGGGTTTCAGACCTCACTTAGGCGAAGGTTCCAATAATTGTTGGGCCTTCAGTTTCACAGCAGTTTTCTTTAATATACCTACTTTAGTCTGCCAAAAGTTGCAGAAATTGTAGTTTTGCAAAATCACTTATTAGTTTTTATTTTTTTCTGCAGCTATACAACATCGCACGTGGTACCCGGCTTTGCCCGGTTTTTTAAAAAAAATTTTAGTATTAATTTGACATATGATTTACCTATAATAATCCATTTGTAATCTTTCAAGGACGCTTTATCATCTGGAGGAGATGACAAATCACCAGACGAAATAATTTCAGAAGTTGCAGACGACATTTTACAAAAGTTGCCTGCAAATTTCGACAGAGAAGCTTGTATGGAAAAATATCCGACCGAGTACATGCAAAGCATGAACACCGTCTTGGTTCAAGAGCTGGTTCGTTTTAACAAACTTCTGACTTGCATTCGAACAAGTTTGATAAACGTAAAAAAAGCAATCAAAGGTTTGAAATGTTATATTGTAGAAAATACGAATACTACACCGTTTTTATTTAAATATAGGACAAATCGTAATGTCAGTTCAATTAGAAGAAGTTGTTACGAGCATGTTGACTGGAAGAATTCCCAATATGTGGGCGAAAAGTTCGTATCCTTCACTGAAACCATTGGGAAGCTACATAAATGACTTTTTGGCTCGATTAGAATTTCTACAAGTAAATAGGAATGAAATTTAAAGTAAACAGCGATAGGAACTTTGCAATTTTATTACAGAAATGGTACGACGAAGGACCTCCAGTAACGTTTTGGCTTTCCGGATTTTTCTTTACTCAGGCATTTTTAACAGGCGCTCAACAGAATTTTGCCAGAAAGTACAAAATACCCATCGATTTGCTAACGTTTGATTATATTGTAAGTTTATATATTTTTTCAAAAATTTAAAATTTTAAAATTACCAAATTTTTGTTTGTTAAATAGCTTAAAAAGGAGACTAATTTTACTACGCCTCCAGCCGATGGAGTATACGTATACGGTTTATATTTAGATGGAGCAAGGTGGGAAATGACCCAAATGGCGTTAGCAGAATCTTTTCCCAAAGTGCTGTACGACGTTGTGCCTTTTGTAAGTAAATAAAATTTTTTCTTGTCGGAAGATAAAAATGTTGATCGTATTTAGATTTGGTTTGTGCCTTTGAAAAGAAGCGACGTTGTTCCTAGACATACTTATACGTGTCCTGTTTATAAAACCGCCGAAAGAAGAGGAGTTTTATCCACAACTGGACATTCGACAAATTTCGTAATCTCCATGACAATTCCAACGATAGAGCCTCCACGACATTGGGTAATGCGAGGAGTGGCAATGTTGTGCCAGTTATCTCAATAAGTGAGAAGACGCTATTTTTATATTTTTACATAAGTTGGGATGTTTACTAATTGTATTTTAAAACATTTTATTTAGAAATATACTTTTACGTAATTTTTATAAATTACTACGCAGCGCTGATCTAATTTAATATTTGAATAAGGTCACATTGTTAATTTGACGAAACTGTTTATTGACTGAAACCATCTTGTGTACCTAAAGTAGATCACTTCTAAAAGGTTTATCAATTCCTTGCAGTGACATGTTTGCTCAAAAATATTAATGGCTGCATAATGTATTCGTACATGCGAAATTAATCCGACTATCTTTTAAAAAACATCGTTTTCGTATTTTTATTATAAAATTAAAGTAAACTAAAACTAAAACCGAATAGCAAAAAATATATAATAGGAACGGTGCTGCTCAAATGTAAACGCTGTGTGCCAAATCGAAGTGACAGAATACTGTTAATTAGGTATAATTACAAATAAAGTCAAATTCTGATTTACAAAAAATATAATATTAAAACTAGTAGCACTGAAATGTTCGATAAATTGCTAGTGCCCGTATTGATAGTCACGGATTAATCCGAGATTCAAGATAATCCTAGGATTTACTAATGAGATTACTGGAATTAAGACCGTATCGTAGCAACAGCTGCTATTTCGAGAATTAATCTTGAATCTCGGATTAATCCGTGACTGCGGATTATGCCCTATACGGGCATAGGTTATTCTCGCTCTACTGCTCTGGTGAGTTTTGGATATGCAGAAAATTGTCCAGTGGATATAAATCAATAGCATTGATTTTTTTTTGAAAATTGGAAAATTTGATTCTAAAATCGATTACATTATAACAAATACAAGACAAATCTGCAATGTTTTATTTGAAATTTAGCTTTGTCGATACCTATCTTATGTTTAGTAAATTGAATTTAGTATTATGTAATTAGCGTAATGTGATGTAAGTGATTTGTTAATAATAGAACAAAGTAAACGACAATTTCAAACACTTGAGCACTATTACGTCGCAATAAAAAGATTTTCATTACAAGGCGTAAATGAAATTGACAAATACGCCACATAATTCGTCAATCAAATAGACGTTTTAGTTTAAAGTGCTTTTATTGTGTAAAATATCCAGGAAATTCGTAAGATGTTCGAGCATCAGTACGGAAGACTTATGAGATTAATTTATCAAGGAAAATATATTGGTATCTGTAAGGATCAGATTTGCAGATAAAGGAAAACAAACAAATTTTGAATATTCGAATATGCTGAAATATGTCTGCGTTGTCTGTGTACAAGGTTACATTCGAGATCTCTGCCCCAATCATCAGCACTTTTATATCATCAATAAAACATGCCCAATCAGATTAGCTGCCCAGGATGCCTTTATTCGGTGAATTTATAGTAGATATTTTGTATTAATTGATTAAATATTTAATCTCCAATGTTTTAATCCGAAAAATAATTTAACCATAAAGAAGCCTGATGTAACTCCAAAGGATAACGAGGTTTCTCGATCCGTATACCAATTTGCATACGCTTAACTGATTGATTAGTGTGAATCTCATGGTCCAGTGTAATTGAAACCATTAATTGCGGAATTATTTGTAAAAGAAAATTAAAATTAATTTAAAAATATTTTTGATTTCTAATGCGAAGATATTAACCGATTTCGAAATAATCAGTTGATATGATGATTGGTATTTGATGTGTAACTAATTACAAGTTAAAATCTTGTTAGTACCTATAACGTCTTTAGATAATACCATCATGTGGTTGCTAGGGTTACGAGTTGAGATCGATGTTCACCCTTGTACCCTTGAGAATGCTACCAGTGTGTGGCTTTACTAGGGTAATCTTAGTTAACGAAAGATTTAAAGGTCCATAGCAGTAGTTGATAGTGAACTTTAATATTCATCATAAACGTACGACACGCCATTGCCGTTTGAACGCAGAATAATAAAAAAAAGACGGCTATAAATGTAAATATCGTTTTAAAAACCATGACGGATCGAATAAAACATAGATTAGGTATACAAAAGCAATGCAGTTGGTTAATTCACTTGAATGATCTCCAAATATCACCTAACTTAATTGGTGACCCCAATGGATATCAGATACATTTGGCAGTATATGCAATGTATTTTTTATTGTCACCAGAACTGAGATTTCTCTTTCTCCTTACCTGAATTTAAAAATTAAAACAATTGCTATTATAAGAAAAGAGTAATTTGGCGGCCCTAAAATTAATAATCGCTAAAGTAAAAAACTTTTAACTTCAGGTGACCCTTTACTGATAAATTTTTCACAAATCATAAAATCAATAAACGACGTAACTTTGACGTGCAAGTGAATACACATCATTTGGCAATTCTTTCAAATGAATTAATTTGCTAGATGCTGAGTTTTGAAAATTCGACTTACATGCTTTCAGTGTTGACACGACGAAAGATTGTCCCTGAGAATGAACCAGTAGGTGATTACTGGAATTCTGCTATTAAAGAGGGTGTTTTAAAGAAGCACCACTTTAAGATTTAATCCCGGATTTGTTCGTTTCCATTCCAAGATAAAGTGAAAGTTATTTTGTAACTACCATTGAGCAAATACAGCGTAAAATAATCTAACTTTGAAAATTACTTGAGCCAAAAATACCTAAAATGCAATTTAAAAAAATGAAATTTATTTAAATATAATATTTTTTATAAAATTTATAAACTGTAAGTCATTTCAAGCTTTGTATTTGGTAACTTTAATGTTAAATATAAAAAAAATATTCTGTTGCTGGTAATCCTATGGATATTTGACAAATTGATAATTTTAGAAAAGTGAATCGTTATTTCTGCTTCTGCTTTTCGAGATTCAGTAGCAACTGTTGTTTGAAGTTACTAACAAAGTATAATATTTCTGAATCTTTGATATGCCTTGTCAGTGACTCGGAAGAATTATACTATGAAATCTCATGGTTAGATTGATTGAATTTATTGCGTTGTATTTTAATTAATTAATTTTATACTACGATTTATTATAAAATCTTTGTTTTTGTTATAATACCTAATAATTATTTTAGCAAACAGATTTTAAGTTATTTCGGCTGGTCAATTTTGAATCTTTCAAAATTCTAAACGACGCGCGCGAGGTTTTTAAAGTAATTAGATGCAAATTCATTTTCAGTTTTAATTTTATAAACAGCAATTTTCAGCTAATTACTAAAAACATAACATTTCTGAAACGTTCAACAAACTGAATTTAAATTTAAAATAAATTATTTAAAATAAAATTATTATGATAATATTTAAATTATTAACCCGCGAAAGAATACTAATTATAAGCTTTAAGAGATAAGCAGGTTAAAGAAACAATATAAAGAGAATTTTTTTATAATATAAGTTTTCAACAATGGTATTTTGCTATCTTCAGATGTTTATTTTAAAAGCTGAAAACTTTTAATATTTCATTTTATTGTTCATTTAACCTGCTTATGCTTTAAAATTTACAATTAATAAAATTATTATGGTAAACCACATCTAAATATTTGAATTTGTCGGTTGCAATATATAATTAATAAATAAACCTAGGATTTTGATTTAGGAGCAGATTAATCCAAAGTTTATGTGGATGGAGTAATTAATAAATTATTTTACTATCAAATTTAGGTTTTTTTTGAAAATTTATAACAGTATTAGTTATAACAGTATCAGTAGTTAGTTTAAAAGTGGGAATTGCACGAAAATCTAGAAGGATCTTTGATTTTACGTGCCCTCCGAAGCAAGGAAATGGCCATAAAAACAAAAAAGTTAGGCTTTTATTTCCGGAACTAACATGCCAATAATCGCCTTAAATATTGATAAAATAAAAGTTTTTCTAGTTTATAAAAAAAAGAGTTTTATAAAATTGAGGCCAGATGTCTAGTCAGCACTGTATAATTTTAAATGAGAGCCTAGTGAAAAAAAATCCTGCACGCCGCTGTGTACTGGTTTAAATTATGATACAAGGGTTCTGGAAATAAAATTGTATAACGTCTCCAAAAACCTTAATCCGGTACTGTGGAGGGGTATACCTAACTAACCTTTTTACATCTTCTTGTTTTGCTTTTATTTCATAACATAATTAAATATAATCAAGTATTAATTAATATCCTGCATTGAATATACTACATTAAGTACGCAACCCACGCATGATAAAATAAATTTGTAATTGAAATCATGTGCTGGAGGCCAATAATAATAAGAAACTCTTTTTAGGTTTAAACTTAGGGATTGTATTTAAACGCTGTAATTTACAAAATTCGCATTTAGTACTATACGAAATCATTAATCAATGTTGTATAGAAATTAATAAATACTCTAGTGTACAATAGTATATTACTCGCCGAGCATCGAAAATGATTCGTAACTGGGCGCGCAGCTATATTAAAAAGCTAAAATAACAATAATTCCCAATGAAATTTCAATAACCGCACACAATGCAAACACAGCACGCACATAAAGCTAGGTTTTTAAACCGGGGGGTTTGGGGGGTATGGAATACCCTCCAGTACACTAGAAATTGTGTGCAAAAAGATGTGTTATTGAGCTTATGGGTTTCAAACTGGAAATCTAACTTTTAAAAATCTAAAATTTAAGATTGCTGATTTGAAATTCAATAACACATTTACTTTTTACCTCCAATCAATTTAAAAAAAAAAATTGGAGGTATGGTAATCGAAAAAAAATTTCAACTTTTTTTTTTGCATTTTCGCGATCACCGTGTTCAGAAACGTAAAGATCTGCAAAAAGTAAAAAAAAAATTTCTGTGTCGGTCTGTCTGTCTGTCTGTCTGTCTGTCTGTCTGTCTGTCGGTCGGTCGTCAAATTTTGTCGATCGATTTGCTTCCGAACCATTCAACCAATTACGACCAAATTTGGTATGGTGGTAGGGTTCACGGTGGAAAGGTGAAAATAAGGTTTTCGTCGCGATCTATCAATCAGGAGTGCCACCACAAGAAAATAATACGGGATTTTTAAAAAATATTTTGTCTTGCGATATGTTATTTTAAAGGCCTTAAAAGGCTTTATCCAGAATAGGTAAAATTAATCTTCTATCTGTCGTCTGTCAAAAATCACAAGTTGTCAAAGTTGAAACTTTAAGAGTGAATAACTCAAGAAATGCTGAAGGGATCTTACCCAAATTTGGTACGTAGGTACATTGATCCTAATGGATATGACAGCATATGTAATCCTTCGATAGAAATCACTAATGCAACATGAAAAAAATAAAATTAACTTTTTTGGCAAAAACATGAAAAAAGTTTTTGTCGATCGATTTTCTCCGGCATTTCTACGTCGATTGCAATCAAACTTATTGGACGTATGCCTCGTGGGCTGGAATGGTGAAAATAAGGTTTTGCCAGAGAAATCTTCACCAGGACCACCACAATAAAATAAATAAAAAAAAATGAAAATGTCGTCGTATCTCCGGAATTGTTTAACCGATTCAGCTAAAATTTGGTGTGTCGATGGAGCTTTGAAAGTATAAGTATTGGTGAGAAAACAAACCGAGCCAATTGTAACAGGGCGGGACAGGTCAGAAAAATTATAGAAAATATTAACTGAAATCTTAATTTATATATTTTTTGTGAGAATTTGTCAGATGGCTGGCAAAAATAAAACAATATATTCAAAATTTTAAAAAACGTCATAATTTTGTGACATGTGTCAAAATTAGGTTAATGTTGATTTGTATACCGAGTGCAGCATAAGAGTTGAGTTTAGGGCTTTTAACAATTTATTTTAGAATACAAAAATAGGTGGTTTGGTGGGAAATATTTTATAATATCGTCGTACGGACTGACGGAACGTTACTTTATAAGTAAAAGGTTCTGCCACTAGGTAGCGACCAAATTTAGGCTGTTTGTTAAATTTTTTCGCAAATGTTTTCAGAATCAGTAAATCGGCAGTCAGTAATTTACAAAAATTTATTTTCGAAAAATCCGCTAGATGACCGAAAAAATTTGTTGTACCAATCTTGGAGAAATTTTATTTGTGACTTCTTACGGTATTATGTGACGTATATAAAAATTTTGGAAAAAATTCAGTGGCGTACAAAAATAAAATTTTTTTTTCATTTTAGATTTTGTTAAAAAAACTTTTATAGATAGATTTAGGGTAGGGGTGATACATATAGATATCTTTGCCAGGGCTACCGATATCTTTGTTAAGGCTACCACAATAGAAAACAAAAATGAACATTATGTCATCGTATCTCCGGACAAAATTTGATGTGCTGGTGATTGGAGGTATTGCGGCAGAGAGTGACGATATTTTTTTTGAACACAATCACTAAATATGCTGGGGGGTATTTCACACCCTCCCCAAGACCCCCAGGTTTGCAAACCTACCTTTACGATTGTGTTCAAAAAGGAAAATGTATTTTTGAGCTTATGAGTTTCAAACCAAAAATTTAACTTTTTATCTATTTCTGTTCTATTTTCTATTCTTTATTAATAAGAATATATAATATATTTAGAAATCCATTTTTTTAATTCGGAAATAATTATTCCTAATGCTATTTCCATGACCGCTATTGCATACATCGGATATAATGGAGATTAATTTAAACTCATTTGAAGATTGCAATAAAGTTTGCTTTCAAAGCTACAATGAGACTTGACCATCTGAACGGGTCTAGGACTGTTCGGCGTAGTCAGTTTGGTGCACATATTAACTGATGCCGCCCTTTTGGCGCAAAGATGATTTTTTTTGTAAGAACATAGAATTTTAAAACTAAAATTAAAAAAATATAATAATTATCGTTTAAATAAAAAAGTTATAAGAAATTCAAACCATAACGTTCATTGTGCGCCACTCTGTATTACTATAAAGGAAAAGGAATGCATGACGATTCGGCGCAAAACATTTTTTTTATTTTGTAAGAACATAGAATTTTAAAACTTGAAT
The DNA here is from genome assembly GCA_947369205.1 of Cantharis rufa. NCBI lineage: Eukaryota > Metazoa > Arthropoda > Insecta > Coleoptera > Cantharidae > Cantharis > Cantharis rufa. Next base: position 12,937,111 of record OX376303.1, read on the forward strand.
TACAAAAATTTAATAATTATCGCAATAATTATTATAGTAATAAAATGTAGGGACATATTTTACGAACGTCTCGTGGCTGGACACCCACCACCGCCTAAATTAAAAAAATTTCGGGATGCTGACGCCCGAATTCTCACAATGGTTAGAGATTTTCAAAACAGATATCTTATTTATTATTTGCGTGGACTAGCACATAATTTTGAAATGCAGGTGTAAAATTTTCAAGTTACCTTCACCTTTAAATAGTTGTAATTAAATACTTTTAATTTAAATAAATTATTTTCTAAATCTATAGTTTATAATTTATTATAATATGTTGTTTTACACCTGTTCTACCCTCGTGTAAGGAAGAAGGGAGCAAATACAATCTTGTAGTTTTGAATAAAACGCCAAAACGGGTTATGTAGAATCATCATTTTGTGTTGTCCTGCATTTCCAATTGGTTTGGCGCCGAATTGGGTGTGCACCGGTTTGGCGGCACCGAATAGTCTCTGCGCCGAAGATAAAATGTATTAGAAAAATTTGATATTGGATAGATTATTAAATATTAATATTAAATTTATTTAAATAATTTGAACATTTTTTGTGTTTTGAGATTATGATGATACGAGGGTGGTTTGAGAAATCCTTTCAAAACAATAGAAAAACACTTTATTTTGGGTTTATATATTTATATTTTTCAACATAGTCTCCTTTTAGCTCGATACACTTGGTCCAACGTTTTTCCAATTTTATTAAGGGGTTACATGGGTTTACTCGACGAAAAAACGGCCTATTTTCAACAATGTTTTTTCCATATAAAAATTAAAATATTTTAATTCCTTCAAAAATCCTTCATCCAAGTCCTTGTGAATTGTATCTCGAAAACCTGTGTAAAATTTCATCAAAATCGGTTGAGTAGCTCTCGAGAAATCTTGACAACCGACTGTGAAAACACAGTTTCCATAAAAAAACCGTTTCAAGTTTTGAGTCACAACTAAACTGGAAAATAAAATTTGTTTTTAACTTACATTGAATCGTCGATTCCAGGGCCATAAAGTAAAGAACTTACTGCAGCTGCAATGTCAATTAATAGGACAATAAAGAAAATTCGATTTTTTGAAGCCGGGAAACCCACGTAACCCCTTAAGCCTTCCTTGTAATACGATTTGTTGAACTCTGCAAAATAGGCATTAGTTGCAGCTATTATTTCATCATTCCACCCAAATCTCTTTCTTCCAAGCACTTTTTTTAAGTTTGGAATTAAAAAGAAGTCACAAGGTTCTAAGTCGAGTGAATATGGGATGCGGAAGCAATTCGTAGTGTAATTCATCCAATTTTTAACGAGTTTTGCATGATGCATTATCGTGCCCCCCTGAGTTGATGTTTGCCGCCATCAAATACTAAATGGAGGGTTACAGGCATTCCCCAATTCCCCAAAAAAGAGGCCGATTGTTCTGCAGTGGACAGAAAAGACTGAAGAAGATATTCTATAAAATATAAGTTCTCTTTAAAATCAAACCACCTTACGTATTACCGTGAATGGTTTATTTATTATTTTGTCATCTTCTGAAAAATCCGAATATTGGTTTCAACTTGGCAAATATGGTAAACAATTATCTTTGAATTTCTATTTAAAATTTCTATCGGCGAAGAACATTTAATCTCTAAAATTATCCCGCTGAAACCCCACAACTTATTGGTTTAGTAATTTTGAAAAAAAACTCTGATTTTTTCTGTTTTCTTTCCAATTTCCAATTATATAAAAAAATCATGATAATATATTGTGGTGTAAAAAAAAATAAAATAAAATTCATCAAATTATTTCACATTGGAGCCAGGAGACTCTTCTTATATTTAAAAATAATAAATACAAATTCTAATTTAAATTTTCACTTCAAATAAATTATCCAACATTAAAAATAAAAATGGAAAATGTTACGATCTATCGTCTTTGGAACTTATTCTAATTAACATTTCCAAAATCAAATTGTTTCAATCTCCAATTCATCTCATCAATCCAAAACATCAAAACAAAACAATCGTCAATCATAAAATGTGACAATTCAAATCCGAAAATTAAATAATATATTATCAAACTTACATTTCTCAAAAAAAACAACAAAAACTCAAATATAAAAATCTCAATCAAATTTCATATCTCAATCAAAAAAAGCAGCTTTTCCCCACTTCGCTATTCTAATCTCCTCTCAATGGCGAGAAAACGAGAAAATAGAAATTTACAATTCAAAAACAAAACGGAATATTTAGAAAAATATACAAAATTTATAAATCAAACATAAAAATTCCAATTTATGACTTTGGAACACGACAAAATATTGCCGAAACATTTTTCTCTTACGGATTGTATAGAATAAAAATTGTTCATTCCTTTGTTTCAAAATTCATGTTAATCTGTAGTTCCTCCGAGTTTAAAAAAAACCTAATTGTTATTATAAAGAAGGTTTTCTTGGGTGATTTTTCTTAAATGTACCTGGTATTCAAATAAAAAATTCCTCTTTACAATAACATTTCACCACTTGTATTATACTGGAAGAAAAATGAACGCTTCCAAGTGGCACTTGCTCAATCAACCGGAAGATAACTGATAATTACATGTACCCCAAATAACACAAAGAAAATAATTTTAAAATTTGAACTTTTCATATCGGCAGTAGTTATAATATTACACTGTTATTCCGCAACACGGGTTAACTCCGATGAGAGAAATCCGATGATAGCGTCTTTGACAGTAAATCGATATTCTGCTGCAATGGACCGATGAGCATCTCCTAGTGGAAAACGATAACAAGCATCTATTGAAATATCTTTTTATTGTTTTAAATGTGAAATTTATTTGATTTGATGTGTTTCTATTTTGCTGTATTTATTATTTTTTGATCTAACGAATAATTTTAGCATTTAATTTGTGTAGGCATTAGGTTTTAATATGTAAACTCGGAGATATTCCATATATCATTTTAATTGTATTAATAGGTATACCTACATATCTAATTAATTCAATTGCATAACATCAACCGTGTTATGTGTTATGGAAATATGGAAACAGAGGCTTATGGTAATTATCGAATTATTGTACTATATTTAGTTTAGTTTCCACACAAATATAACTTTTCGGTTTTGGGAAATTAAAATGCTGGGAAATATATCATCAGGAACATAATACTTATTTATCGAGAAAACGGGAATTAATAGAGAATTGCTCTTTGATGTGGGCACGAACACGATAAATCAAAGTTCGATAGCACTGGGCTTTGATTCATCGAAGTGCTTGTAATGGTATAGTGTTAAACAATGGGCACATTAAAGCGTTTGAAATCCAATATTTAAAAGATCAAAATGCAAACTGAATAAGAACGAAGAACGCCATTACATTTAATTAGTTTTTGGAGCAGTATTATATTTATTATTTATGCGAGCTGGAAATGGAAGTTTTATTGTATCGAATATTTTGTATTTCAATATTAAACGCTAACAAGCAGAAGAACAAAGTAAACGATATAGAAGTGCCATTGTCATTCGTCATCGTTTTGGAGCAAGTTTCGCAAACTGATGGTTATTAAAAATTCAATATCGCTTTACGTAACCTTTGATTTGTTAATAAATTAGTTTCGTAGCCTTGAAATATGGCGAGAGGTGGAAGAGGATATTGGAGATGAAGTGCATAATGATTAACGCTGGAGCTTTATGGAGAAATTAGATACTTCGCTGCATGCTGTATAATGTAAAACGATAACGTATTTAATGTTTCTTTTTGCAAGTTATGCAAAATTGTTCGTTTGTTTTCTACAATTTCCATGCAAGTACCGATGTACAAATCGCAATGGTGATTGTAATTAATTCGTAAATGACAACTCGGAAAGCGATTAAGCACATTTTCAAAGCTCGGGCCGCTTTTCTGTTTTTTTTGCGTGGGCGTCCCGGTTGGGGATAGCCGGATAGCGCGTGTTAGGCGTGGTCGACCCGGGCGTGGGCGGCACACTGTCTCGCAGCAGCTGGTCGTTATAGCAACGGCCCTGCAAAGCTCGATATTGATCTTTCAGGAATCACCCTACTCCCGACATTCAGGGATGCTAAAGCTTTGAGTCCAAAAAATTACATCAAGTGCAGTTTTTTGCCTACTTTTACACATATAATTTTTGTAGCTATGCTGCTCTTCTGTCGTTATTTTCGTCTTTGAAGTATTTACCTATAAATTTTCTCATTTTGATGGTAACTAAACTTGCAAACTTTATAGGGGAACAATCTTATCGATGGATGGTGTTTCTTAACTTCCCTGATCTGAAGTTACCCTTCTTTCTTTGATATGTGAATTGCTGTTAGGAGCTTGCAGCTTTGTGCTCATCAAAGTTACTGTTTTTAGAACCATTAAGTAAATTTGAAAGAGAAGCAATTTGAGACGAATATCCAATATTCTCGTTATCTTTCCACGTTATAAACTAATGACAAAAACGTAATCACTTGAAGTATTTTCGTAAACAAATAAGTAGTGCTCGAAGGAATTCAAAAAGCACAGAAAAATATTTAATTCTGAAAGCAAGGAAAAAAGAAAACGCGAAACTACTTTTAATTTAAATTTACATTTTAATATAAATTGAAATATCTTAAAACTTCCAATTGGAAATTTAATTTCATATCTAACTACCATTACTATTTTTTCTATAACGACTGGAGACATCTGGCTAATAAAATTCGGGAATATCCAGATAGCATATTAGGAGTGTGGCATTCCAAATGTATAAAATCTTGAGTTTACTCGGTTGGAAGTGTCCGTCCTCTCTCAGGCGATGCACATTCTGATATATTTCCTGTGAAATCGAAATGTTAGGAAGAAAAGTACTGGAAATTGCGGACATATCTTGTTTATAGCTTTGATTTGCCATAAAGCGATTTCGTACTCCCTAAAGAAACCCTAACATGGAAAAAGATTTAAAGCAACATTGTATATCAGCTATCTGCGAGTGCAATATTTAATGCAGAAATATCTCGATGAGCAATTAAAAACCCTTCCCGGAAAGGATTATAATATAATGAAACTTTTTGATTAATGGCTGGTATGAATAGAGGTGAAGGGTGAATACTTATTTAAATTGTTCATAAAAACATTTTTTTAAATCCATTGTAAATCCGAGCCTTCTATAAAAGGATGACGACCAAAATATCGACAACGAAAATCTTTTAAAATCTTGACAAAATTGTATTTAAATATCAGCTATAAGATTACCTGCAGAGTTCTTGTATTATAACGTAATTAATTAATGCTGCAATTGTTCAAAATTTCCTTCCCTCCATTACCTGAAGAGGTGGCTCTACGATGTTTTTCCCGGTCATTATGAATCAATACGCAACTTTTCTGCATATTATATTGAATTCTTTATGTGTTACTAAAAACAATGATGAAAAAGGTTAAGGCACGTGACCTCAATAGAGAAGCAACTGTACCCTTTTGTCGAAACCCACGCTTACGAAAATCGAGATTGTAATATGAAAATTTCTTTGGGAAAATAACCATGTGTATTATCCGGCGATAAACTATTTATTGTTGCATTATTTGAGTTTTGCAATATATTTTACCTTGACAAAGAGTCAAACCGGTAAATTATATTAATAAATTATAATACAAGATACAAATTGTACAGAATATAGAAAGGAAGAATATAGAAGGATCGATTTCGTTTAGACCAATCACAGAGCCGGATTTTTGCTCTGCCAGTAAGCAAGAACAGCACTGTTTTCGCGGAGACAATCTCTCGGGGCGACGAAAAAATATTTTAAGGGTTTCTCTAAAATAGTAGTTTTTGGCCATCATAAAATATACACAGAGACCTTTTCTGATGGGAAACTCTTGAATATTAACACATTCTTAAAGCTGTTACTTACGAGTAACAGTACAACTGGAGAAAACAGAAGAACAGGATAAATAGACTATGATTTCATATTTGAGTAGTGTCTTGTACAAATTGGAAAATGCAAAAAAAATAAGTAGACTTATGGTGAGCTTAAATAATAATAATTCACTGGAACATATAGATGCCTAAACCCACCCACAAATAGAATACAACTGAAAGACAGCCTCGGACCCCATTAATTGTTATGTCACATTTGGAATAAATGTTATATGAGACAACTAAATTCAAAATACCTTTCCTCTCTCCGTTACAATAATTGAGTATTGGACACGTGTTTATAAGACATTTGCTACGCTGAAAATGTCTACGCCACATTAAACCTTTAAGCTATGCCAGTCGAGCACCCATATCAAACGAACCTGTTACCATTACCAATATTAAGATATTTAAATTATGATTTAAAAAAAAATTATTTTAGGAAAATGCAAATCAGAATGTTGCCCGGCTAATTGTCAAAAATCCAAATCTACAAAATAAATTCCAAATATAAATATAGGGCAATTGGAAAAGTCAATTTCAAAAATACAATAACATTTATTTTTCCAATGCATCCAAATCTAAATTAATTTAATGTTAAATAAAATTACAATATAAATGAAATGGAACGCATCTCAAACTCTCTTGTGCGACAATATCAAATTACATTTTAAAATACCTCCAATTTAAATTTTTAATACCATAAACACTTTATCCAAAATCAATTATAATTAATTTTTCAGTATCCAAAACTATCTCCTCATCAATTTTCAATTTAATTATTCAAAAACTAAAAAAAAAATTAATCGAATTATTTAATAAAAAGTCATTTAAAATTTCGGGTAAAAAAATCCAAAAAGCTCAATTCGATTGGATCTTTCCATAATATATCCATAATACCATAGTTTTTGGTATTATTTGGCAATTTTTACGTTACTATTGTAGTTGTTACTTGTTATGGCCAAAATCATATTAAAAGTACTTTTTTTTTAAATTTTTAGTAAAAAGATTAACTCTGAACGACAGATTTAAGAAAATAACAAAATTTGAGGCAAATTGGTCGCTGAAGCCGAACATGAAAATTATAGATTTAAATTTAAGTTTTCTAAACCTACACAATTATTAAAACTAGGAAGACTGGATTCCGAGTTTACGTAAAAATTCGGTTTTAATTAATGTAATCTAATTTAAAGTAAACTTACAATAAGTTGTTAGCAGTTTCACAGCTAGAAGACAGCTTCAACCAACTCCGCCTACTAAACCACGTTGCTCTACCCATTTACATGGAGTATACGTACCGGGAGGAAACTGTACAAAGATGAGACAACAAACACCTCCTTATCGCCGGAGGAGTCGCCGGGGGAGTTATACTTGTCACTAGAAAAGAAAGAGAAGCCAGAAACACCAAAGCCCACCACTGAATAAACTATAGGTGAAGGGTAATACACGAGCTCTTCCTGGAAGCCGCCAACATTAACATCGACCTGATAGGTGAGCCTCAAGTACGGTGACGACCGACAGCGAAGAGGAAAGTGGCACAGCCAAAGAAGCAACGAAATGACGGTTCATAATAGATACTTAGAACGAGGCGAAAACCACAGTGGCCACCATCAAAAAAGCAATTAACCTATGCACGAATAAGTTCCTTGTCAAGAGCCCGAGGAAGACGCAAACGGGTCATATTTTGGTAGAGCCAGAGGAGGGAGAACCTGGAAGACAGAGTCAAAGAATTTTAAGGAAAGAAAAAAATCTTTACAGTAAAGGATATAGAGAAGGACCTCACTATAGAGATGATCGGGAAAGACTGTGGACGATTAGATCTCGGAGGACTATAAGATACTCGATTTGCCGCCCTACTACTAGGGCACCCAAATAATTAGAGTCTAGGCGAGGGGCGAGACGGCTTAGTAACTCGCAAGAATGATAAAATTGAGAGTGGAAGTGGTAAACTCCCGTAGAGTGTCAGAAGAGATTGAGTTCGACAGATGCCGAAGATGTAAACTCCAGGACCACACCCAAAGCAGGTGTCCGAATAAGGACACCTGAAAGAACGGCCCTTTTGTATGTCCTGCAAGCTCGAGGGACATAGGACCACGAGTGTAAGCTGCCCCTACGCAAGAGAGAAGAGGATTAATATTGGCAAATGGTGCCACGAATGCGGAGATCCTTATTATTATTATCTGCTCAGAGAATGTGATGCCGGCGATAAGGAGGGTGGGGGTCCTGCAGATAAACCTCCACACGGCAATACTGGCCCAGAACTTATCGAGCCAAACCACACTAAGAGAAAAGATCACGATAGTACTGACGAGCGAGCCGAACAGTGCTCGTTGTTTACTTGCCCGGAGTGGAAAAACCTCAGAGAAGATGTTGGGACTCAACTGGCACTAGAAAATCTTGTCGAACCAATGCTAAGAAGCCCGGAGGACTGGAGCTCGGTGGGAAGAATGATAACCACCATCCCTAGAACAAAAGAGGTACAGGAGCGCGAACAACAGCGATAAGAGCGACTAGAATAAGAACTCAGAAAGCGAAAACGGCATCAAAGAAGATCAAAGTCCTTAAAGGGTGAAAACTCAAAGAAAAAACCGCTTTCGCACATTACTTAAGCAGGATTCACTGAAGCAGGCAGAATAGCTAACCCTCATACCGGAAATCAAGGTGAAGTTATACTTTTTACTTTCTTTTCTGGCCACCGGCGCTAATATCACGAGGTGATGTGAACACATCGATTCATCACCTGGGAGGGGGTTTTTAGTGGGTCGCCATACCTACAGTACTGGTTAACCCCACTCTACCAAGAGCACGGGCTATTGGTGTCTTTCTTAAGATTTTTCTCCTTTCTCCGTTAAAAAAATAGGTTAGGTTAAGTTCATTTCTTTTGCTTTACTTTATAATCAATACATTGCTAAAATCATAAAAAAAAATTATGTAGACTTTAGAGTATTCTTTGTAATTTATTGTATTTTAAATATTGCGCGCTGGCAGCGTAAACAGACTTTCGACAATTTTTCGTTTCAATTTCAAAGCCATTAACCATCTAGATGCTAATCTAACTTGGTTATCACCAAATGTGTTCATTTATTTGTGTTTTTTTCCAATAGAATAAAACAATGAAAAATGTAATTGAACCGAATTAATTCAATTGAATAATTTAATAGTATTTATTTGAGTGGATATACCGTCATTGTTTTGCTATCTTGTCAGATTTTAATTTAACATCTTATATTTTAGATGAAAGTGTATACGTTATAGGACGAAAGGACTTCTATTCCGTAAACAGAAGATTCTTTTTGTAAATTTTTTTGATTATTTTTTTAGTCTCTAGATAGGCATACAACAAACTATTTCAATCTTAAAAGTGGTTGTTAAGTACCTAATTGTGTTAAAATAATGTTTATTATAAATTACAAGTAAATTTATATTCATTATAAAAATTGAAGTCACTTTAAAATCGATATCCATTTCATTTCAATAAATAAATAATCAGTAACAATAAATTTGCACTTATAGATAGATGACACGTATTCATTACTGTTAATAATATTTTTTTACACAAAGTATAGCAACGACAATAAATGATGAAGTCAGAATCAAATAAAAAAATATAAAAATCAAATCTGACTAAATCCATTTCAAATCATGCAGGCTGGATGGACTTCATGTTCCATGTTCCAGAATTCGTTTTGGTTGAAATATATTGCTGTTTATTAAAATAAGGAAATCCGTATTTTTTACCTCAAAAAAGTTTAAAAAATCCAATAGTGGCATTTTAAAATTTTAATATATTTAAATAATAGCATTTTCAAAAATTCGGTCTTAGCATAGGAAAAACCGTTGTCAATCCAACAATTTTGTGGCCTTGTGATTGTTTTAATTTTCATTAACGCGGAATATCATACTTAATTTTAAAAATATAAAAATCCAAAAAATTTCCGAAAAGACCAAAAATATTACAGTTTTCAGAAAAAATTGTAAGTGGTTTTGTCTCAAAAAAACATAAGATAAGTTTAGTATCCATTCATAACATATTAAATTTTTACAAAAAGTTGATTTTTTGAGAAAAACGACATTCATTTTTTTCAGAAAAATTGTAATATTTTATTTTAGAAATTTTTTGGATTTTTATATTATTAAAAATTAAATACAATATCCTACGCAAGAGAAAAAAATATCAAACCAGAAGTTACAAAATTATCAACCATCTCAACTTTACGTGCTTATGACACAATATACTATTATTTTAATATTTCACTTTTTTTACGAAAGAACTTTCATTTATTTTTACGATAGATACTATCTCAATATACCGCAAAGTAATTTTATATATTTTTACATAATAAGCTTTCATTTAGGAAATAATTGAAATATTTAAAAGAACGTAACTTTTTTCTTCTTTTATGACTAATTCTACTTGGGGTTGTACTGTCTAATTGGTTACATTAATACCTACAAGGAAAGTATGATGAAATTCATAAAATGAAATACCATACCCCCAAATTTAAGTATATTATTTACATTCGACTTGAAATTTGAAGTACGTAAAAGGTTTCCTCAATAAAATGTTTCACTTACTTTGTCAAGAACATCATTTCTGAAAGTCTGCACCATTACTTATTTAATGAAAAGATTTCACACATAATAAATACATTTATGCTTTATTCGTGAAAATGAAAATACGTTTTCGGAGATAAACATTTTAAAATTTAATTTTAATAAAAAAAAAATGATAAAAAAAATCATGCGAAAAAAAATCAAACTATACATTTTCCTCAATTAAAAATTTAATGTGGACTATTTCGACTGGTGTCTGTTTTCTTCAACATATTTTCTTCAAAATTACAATATAATCTAAGTAAAAAAATTGTAATATTTAACAAGCTATGCTTTAAGTTGACAAAATTTTTGGTTTTCCAGTTTCTTCTTATTCTTTGTTTTTACAAACTTTTGCAAAACAACCAATTTGCATGATTTTTTGTGATTTCTGCTGATTTACGCTCAGTGTTTCACTCCATTAAAATTCATCAACATTTCTTTGTTATTAAATTTATGAATAACGAGAATTTATTACAGTTTATGGTATTGTTCAACATCTTTCCTCGTGTAATTGCATTTTGCTTCCAATTGCATTTCTATTTATTTTCATACTTCTACAATGCAGTAGCAGTTGAAGTCTGTACGTACATACATATCCCTAGACAGCTCTAAATGGAGAATTGTTGTTGTAAAGTTAAAATAGGGCATAGCACGAACCTTAAGGTCTATAAACACTTCTTTGGGAATTACAACAGAATACCAGACGATTGGATAAGTTTTATAATAAATTAGTAATTAAGTATGTGAAACATTGAACCTGTATTAAATATAAACTAAAAATTTAAACCAAAACGGAAGGAAATAATATTAGAAATAAAAAGACGCTGCGGACAGGATTCGAACCTGTGCGGGTTAAACCCAATGGATTTCAAGTCCATCTCCTTAACCGCTCGGACACCGCAGCTTACTTATTTGAATATTTCATTATCTAAAACAATAATTAAACAATTGATTAAACAAATATAAAATGAAATTATATTTTTATTACATTCTACAAGAGTCCCTATAACCTTAGGTTATACACCCATTTTTTTTTTTGAAAATAATAAATAATGATAATAATTTGAAAATAAATAAATAATAATAAAATAATAATTTGAAAATAATATATTCTGTAATAACGCTTTAAGTTAACTCTTTCCAATTATAACATGTTATAATAAAGTTTACTATAGGAATCACCTTAATCCATTCAACACCAATAGCAGTTTCTTTAATCCATTCACGACCGGCATCAAGGTTTCTCTCATAAAATAATTGCAAATTTCAAAATAAATCAGAAATATATTATCATCAGCAGCAATAATTTCTAATTTCTAATTAGACCCTAATTCAGCCAGTATAAATTTTTATTGTGGAAGCTCACTTTACATACAAGTTGATATATATTTCAGTTTGATGGATTGAGCTTCGAAGCTTTGACAATCGTATTTAAACTAAATTGTAAACCAGCACCGGTTGGGACAAGTTGGCATATTTTGCCAATATAGATAACAATATTTGCAACTGACAGAAATTCTAACTGAAGAATAGATTTAAAAAAATATTTGAAAATTAAGGCAGAAATATAAAGTGTGCCAACTAATATAGGTCATGCCAAATTTTTTAAAAATATTCTTGGAACATTTTGGACGAAAACTATTCTGTTGGTATAAACAAAACCCGACGGGCACCAATCTTAGTAAAGCAAAAAATAAATGGAATTTTTACGGAAAAAGGTACGTATATTGTCGTGTTCCAAAATCATATTATTTGAGTTTTGAATATTGAAATTTTAGTTTTTGTTCAATTTGGAATTTTGTATTTAAAAATGTTGGTTTAATTTAATTTGTAAATATTTGAATAATTGTTGGAGTTAAAAATTTCGAGTCGAGATACAACGCAGAAAATAAATTATAGATTTTTAAAAATTTACCATCGTCGATTTAAATTGGAAATATTTTTGGATTTGGAAGGCAAAGGTCATCGCCAGCAACGGCGCCAGGGGTGGGCCAGGATGGGCACGTGCCCACCCTACTGACTGGAGTGCCCACCCAAGTGCCCACCCAAATTGAAGGAAATTAAAAAAAATTAATATGTAGTAATCATAGACTTAGAAACTTAGAAGCTTCTAAGTCCATGGTAGTAATCTGAAAATATTTTTACAATTTTTGTTTAATTTCGTCTGTCTATTCTAAAGATTCTGAAGTGAATCTTTTTTTTTTTTTTAAATGTACATTTAAAAGTTTAGGTGCTTATTTTTTTATAAACTTTGTGTGCCCACCTCAAATATATTGGGCCCACCTTGTGCCCACCCATTTCAAAAATTCTGGGGCCGTCGCTGGTCAACGCAATGTATACCGGTAAAAGTACACATTTTCTGGTAAATGTACACTTATGCCGACACTTACGGTAAATGTACATAATATTATGTAGGTACTTTTTCCAATAGAATTAGGAATATACCAATAAGTGATGTTATTGTCTTAGATGTACTACTTATAGTACTACTTATAGTATAGATAAGATGTACTTATAGTCACGGATCAATCCGAGACTCAAGATGATCCTAGAATTTACCAATGAGATTACTGGAATTTAGACCGTATCGTAGCAGCAGCTGTTATTTCGAGAATTGATCTCGATTCTCGGTTCAATCTATGACTATAAATACGGGCATTAGAAATGTGTATCTGACAAACAAATTTAAATGTGGAAAAATAAATACTAAAGTTTTAAATTAATTTTATTAAACTAATTGAAAACTAAAAGCAAATCTTTACTTCAGTACGAATTGCTCCTGTAGCATTTCGAAAATATTAAGTTATTTTTTTTTTATATTGTAATATTGATTCTGTTTACAATAAATTACATTCGTCGATCACTTTTACCAAGAACCATGGTTCATGTTCACATGTGTACATTTACCGGTTATTGTAAACATAAGGCCGCTGTCTGCTACATTATTCAACGCACTCTTACCAACTTCCGTGGAACCTGTACACATTTACCGGTAAATGTATATATTTTCCAGGTACGTACTTTTTAGAAAATGTACTATTATTTCAGAAAAATTATTTTGTTAATTAAATTTTGAATTTGAAACAATAGTTATGTATGAAATGCTGCACTAGTGTACACTTGCCCACAATTTTTTTTTTGCACATTTACTTTGTTTTGCCAAGTAAATCTTGATACAAATGTTTTGTAACGTTATTATGTCGCATTTGTATTACGATTTTGTTAGCGAAACAAAGCAAATATGCAAAAACGGTACAGCAGCATACCAAGCTCACCTATTGTTTAACGCTCCAAGTGAAATGAATACCTCTGTTATATTAATTATAATTATTTATAATTAATAAATTAAAATGACAGCCAAGTTTTAGATGTATTTAAAAGGTACGTAACATGCAATATTCATACACTGAAAATGTATTTTCATTGGATGAATTTTTTTATAAAACTTTTATAAATATAATAAACAAATTCATAAATATAATGAAATTTTTAATTAAGTGATATGAAAAAATTTCAATTAATTGCTGATTGAAGTTTTACTTTTGTAATCATGTATTTTTGAGGGGAGGCACTCACGACTTTTGCCTTTATATTATTAAAAAAAAAAAAATATTTATATTATATTTGACATGAAGAGAATATTAGAGAATAAATCTTTGATTGGCTAATTTTTATTAAAAACCTAAAAAAATTGAGAGGTGCAGGATAGTAACGGATCAGTGCGACCTTCAGGCCGCATAACCTGGGCGACGCGACTATTTTGCCTGCCACACTTCTACCAGTTCTTTCTTATGTGTATTTCTGTCTTTTTCGCCGTTTTTGAAGTAGTTGGCATTTGTTTTTTCTGTCATGAGATCGATAGATATCATATGTTGCAATCTAGTTATTATCTGATGGTAAGTTAAAAATGAAACTTGAAATGACCGTTAGGTCACTATCACGTAATTGATTCCACGAAGTATTTAAAAAAAATTCAAGCTGGATTATCTATTAGTTTTTGAGAAAACGGCATTTAAAAATCAAAAATTTACATGAATTTTAGATAGGGATCAAATCACGATTTCTACACGGGCATACTGTTACCCGTTATTCTGTTACCAGTTATCACTCTTAGTGATAAGGGTCAGATCCAATTGTTACTCTGTCATGCGTAAAGAACCATTTGCTAGCAACAGCACACTTTACCGAGTTGCAGCGGGGTAAGGGGATGTGTTTTGTTCGTCTTAAGCTAGTTACATGCACCTGCGGTTTGCGATTTGCGGAATGCGATTTTTGTTTTGATTGGTCTTTGAACCATTTATTGAAATTTAATCAATCAAAATCAAATTACAACAAAAATCGCATTCAGCAAATCGCAAATCGCAGGTGCATGTAACTAGCTTTAGGCAAATCTCGGATGCACCTTAAAATTTGGTTTCGCCCCTTTTGACCAGCACCTTTAGCGAGCTGGAGCTACATTTAGGGATGTTTTAGGGAGTAAGCGGTTGGCACAACCTAAAAACTAGTTCTGAGTTTGTCTAAATAAAAACTCTGTTCAGTAAATACTAGTTCAATTACCACGTACCGGTAACACAATACCCATGTAGAAATCGTCGTTTAATCCCTATCTAAAATGCATGCAAAATTTCGATTTTAAATGCCGTTTTCTCGAAAACCAATGATTAATTTAGTTTGAATTGTTTTTTTAAATGCTTAAAAAATTGTCCTCTTTCCAAAAGTCTATAGGAAAAAGTTGAATTGGGATAAATTAAGTGATAAATCCCAGGAATTATTGCATAGTGAAAATATCCGCTATTGATCCTTTATTTGTCAAATTGTGTTTGCCGAGAAGATACAGCACAATTATTTATCTTTATTTTACATTTGGTCCAAAGTTATCCGAAATGTTAATGTTACCCAAGTTGATATTGGGCCTACAACTACTTCTTCGAGATAACTAGCTGATTTAGCTACTTTATTAAAAAAGCAGCTAAACTTCGTAAACCGCGATACTGCAAAGCTGCTACTTAACCGTGTGAATTATTTATTACAGCTATCTAACAAAATTATAGTTAAGTAATATAAATTATTGTTAAAATTTGCATGTAAATTTATAGTCTTCTAGGAGAGAGCAAACTTGCCGAGAGATTGGTAACTCGCAAAAGCATAGAATATTCATAGCATCCACGCAACATATCAAGTAGGTATACATGCATAAGCATCGTAATCCATAAGCAGCAATTTAGTTTTTTGTGTTAACTATTATAAATAAACAATTTATTTTATCATAAACACCATTAAAAAATATAGTAATAATATAAAAAAATGTATTGTTAGTTTTTCGAGAACGACGTTTAAACGGAGTAAATCTTGATTACTTATTCCATTAACTTTTTAGGTCAAATTTGTTTTGTATAGCTACTACAAAAATTACACAGAGATATAAAATTTAAATATTTTTATTAAAAAACAAAATTATAATTTCTACTGCATAATTAACGAGAATTCCACGGATAGAATTTCAGTTTTTGCAATTTTAATCATAATTACAAAAAGATATTCTGGGCGTTTTGCTTATAAAATGTCACAATGTCTAGAGACATATTGCCTTTGACACTCTTCGTTTAAAAAGCTGCCCCGAGTTGTGATTTGATGTTCTTTCGATATTTTAACACGATGAGAAAATCTCAGTTCCGGACCGCAATACAATAAAATCACTCCTTGGAAAAATATTTACTGCGGGTATCCCAGATAATATTGAACGAAAAGCACAAAAATATAACGGTGTGATACGTCTCTAAGGATCTTCACTCCAATTATTCTTTAAGCACAAATAACCTTCATTATCTCTAAAAGAGTTTACTGAGACGTTTTATCTCCAGTCACAGCCGAAAATCTCAATCAAAATTTTTTTACGTTGTGCTGTGTGTCCAGAATTCTCCATGGACGTTAGAAGCATAACTACAGCATTAAGTTCGTTTTTATTTTGCAAACTTTTGTGAAATGTAAAAAATATGTTCTTTTTCGTTTGTTTGTCAACAGGAAAACTTTTCCACTAATTTTTACAATTTTGTTTGTCGTCTTGTTGATTACAGAAATACAAAACTTTTTTACTTCGACTTCCACAAAGTTAAGGAAACGCCCTAAAATGTTTGATCAGCGCCGTTTTAATAAAAGTTATAGCTTGTGCATACATGTAACAAATTTAAATTGCAAATTCATGATTCCACATCTGAATGGAAAATGTAAATGTTGGAAATGAGCACAAAATTTTGTCAACGTTATTTTTAGTTTTAAATGAAAATGTTTTTCTAAATGGTAAGTTACGTTTCGTACTAAACGAGATTTTTAAAAAAGGTTAGTATAAATTATGCATTGCAGACCGAAATAATTAAAAAATATATTTTTACGTGAAATTTATTAGAAACACATGCCACACTATTATATTGATTAATAACAATCAAATTAAATCATTTATACATTTGTACAGCAAATTTGGGGATGGTATAATATGCGAGAAGAAATCTGTGAGTTGTAACCATAGAAACACGATCGATGCTCCGGGCTGGGCTAGAGCTTTTCATCATTTTCCGGGTAGCGTGTACGTGTGCTTTCCAAACCTTTTCCAAACGGTTCAGGGCAGAATTGGACAGCTGAAGTTATTTTTAGAAATTTTATATTTATGCACATACATGCAATATTATCGTGTTAACGTAATTTAACAAGATAAATTTATACTCAAAAATAAAATATGGACCAATTCTTGCATGAGTTTAGCTATAGCAAATTTTTAAAATAAATTTCGCTTCAGTATTGCTAATGAAACTGAAATTCTGAAGTGTTTGACACTCAACGGAGAAGCATTAGTATTTGCTAATACTACATAAGAACACTGTCAATATGTAACCCTATAAAATCAACCCTTGCTGTCAATCTGTAACTGCAACTAGAATTTATTTAGTAACATTTTGTGACAACTTTTCATTTATACATTTGAATTTCAATCTTTTTCCTTTTATCGAAGTCTCAAATGTTCAGAAGTGTATTAGATTAAATTTATGTCACCAACTGTTGAGTGATCACACTGATTTATACTTTAAATGTATAAATTATCTTTTCTATTTCACGAAATTCTAGTGATTATTTCTGTTTTAGAATTTCTACAAAATTTACATTTTTAATTCGCTTGGGAAAATACCTCAAAAAATATTTTACTTCTTTTGCATAAATAAATCTAAAATGAAGTTAAACAGTTATATTTAAAATTCAAGAGAAAATCGATTTTATATTGTTGTATTAGATAATATTAACGTTGTATTATTTATTTTGCAGTGCTAGATATCATAAAATATCGAATTAAAATACGATATAACTTGTTTAATAACCTGAATATTTTATAAATTTATTATTTTTATTTATTTGTTATTATGTTATATTTATATATTAATTTCAAATTAATCCAATATTTTTTTAAAATAACTCATTATATAAAAATAAAATTCTAATAAATAATGTTAAAATTTTAAATTTAAATTTTACATTTATTACCTCGTATATTTATTATCTCACTACTAATTTTTCAAATTTATAGGTATTTGCACAAAATAAATTTATTATTGGTACTACCAATGCTTTAGTGATCTTATGGACAGCTACGTTTCAAGCACCATATACCTACCTAAACATGAGAAATCAGTTGTTTTAACCTATACCCTTAATGGGTTTGTCGTGTTTCTGTCGTGTTTCAAAATCCATTTTTATTAATTTTGAATTTTGGAGTTGTGAAATTTGATTTTTTTTACTTTTTTGAGTTTTCGATTTTTGATTTTGTGAATATTTTAATTTTTAATTTTTGGGAATTGAATTTTGATTTTGTAAATAATTTATTATAATAGTGAATATTTTGAATTGTGTGTATACCTACGCGCCAACAAAATTTGATTTGGTAATAATTTTTGTAAAATAAGAGAGCTGAGAGCTTTTTGCCGGATCCGTCAAGGTGGACTGACGCGTTTTGCGGAAGTTTCCGCTGAGTTTGTTTAAATTTGCTTCTCTAATTTGATTATTGTGTGAATAAAATTTGATATTAAAACGTGAGTTTTTTCATTAAGTGATTTGGGAGTTTTGTCCGCAAATTGGACGATATTGGAGAGATCTTTGATTTGATTTGATTTAGATTTTATTAGTTTAAGAAAAAACTTTTTGTACAAATATTTACAATAGATTTACAAATTATTAAAAGTAGCTTAAACGATATTCATATACACCCTCAAAAATAGCAAAACAAAAACTATAGCCTCACACCAACCTCAAAATGACTCTAATACATATCTAGATAACTTACATTTAAAAGAATCCAAGTTAGTTTCCTCCTTAATTCTTTTAGGCATTTCATTAAACATAATTACACCCCTATTCATAACAGTGTTTTGCGTTTTAACTAGCCTAACTCGATCAACCCTGAAATCATTCATATTTCTCAGGTTAACACTACACACATCTTTTACACAATTTAATTTTTTCGACAAGTATCCTGGCAACAAGTTGTATTTCATTTTAAATATAAAAATCAGAATTTGAAAATTTAGTCTTTGTCTAACACTTAACCACTTCAAACTACTTAGCATAGACTTACTTGACGTAAATCTATTACATCTCAGAATCACTCTCATTGCTCTATTTTGCAACCTTTGCAATCTCTGTATGTCTCCCTCTCTACACATGAACAATATGGTACTACAATAATTAAATAACGGCAATACAACTGTATTATAAACATTTACAATGCACTCGTTTGGTATTTTACATCGTATTCTTGCCAATAAATTAATTTTCATTGAAATTTTAGCACACAACCCGTTAATGTATTTACTGAAATTTAAGTTTTTATCAATGATTACACCTAAATATTTTATTTCATTAAGTTGTTCAATTTTTTGCCCATCAATACATAGATTTAGATTAAAATTGCTATTAATTACCATACATTTCGTCTTCTGCGCGTTTACCTTTAATTGATTCATACTAAACCAATTCTCCAATCTTTTCATATCCTCTGTCATTGCTTTTTCGCATTCATACTTATTTTCGCCTACTATATATATTAATGTATCATCCGCAAAAAGTCTCGCCTCACAGCAACTCAAGACAGCCCCTAAGTCATTAACATACAAAATAAATAGCAACACTCCCAAAATACTACCCTGCGGGACACCATCATCGCAATTTATTTCTTCTGATATTATACCATTAAGTTTTGTTCTTTGTGTGCGATTTTCCAAATAAGTCACAAACCATTTACATTCCAATCCTCCAATACCATAATTTTGCAACTTGGCTATCAGAATTTCCCGATTCAACGTCTCGAAAGCTCTTTTCAGGTCCAGAAATACTGAAAATATAAATCTTTTTTTGTCGATTTCAGATCTCCACTCTGTGATCATCCAGTTTAGCGCCGTCTCACATGAGTGCCCCTTGCGAAAACCAGATTGCTGTTCGGATAACAGATTGTTTTTCTCAATATAACTTTCCAACTGCAATTGCACCACTTTTTCCAAGATTTTTTCGTATATTGGCAGCATATTAATTGGTCTAAATTCCTCGCATTTATTTGTTCCTTTGATTTTTTCAACAGGTATAACAGTTGTTTCTTTCCAACATTCTGGAAATGTTCCCGTTTTCAACGATTCGTTTATTATTTTGAGCAAAACCGGACCAACTGTAACATAATTATCAACAATCATGCCCGTATTCAAAAAATTTGGGTCATTTTTATTATTAAATCCTTTAACTACCTTTTCCAATTGATCAATATCAATACTTTCAAATTTAAATACCAAGTCTGTTGTTTCACCATCATATAAAAAAGGCACAACTGGAATACTATTCACAATCACTTTTATGCTCTCTATGAAGTATTTGTTAAAATTTTCAGCAATTTCCCTATCGGAAGTAACGATTTTCCCATTAAATACTACATCATTTTTTTCTTGTTCATTCTTTTCAAAAACTATCTTATTTAACACTCGCCACATTCCTTTTTGGTCGCCTTTTTTTGCATTTATTTTATTTTTTAGATATTCACATTTAGCTGCTTTAATTTTGTTTTTAAATTGATTTCTCATCTTACGATATTCATTCCAGTGCCTATCGTCCCTTGAAACGGCAGCTCTAGTATATAATTCAATTTTCTTTTTCTTTAAACAGTTCAATTCTTCGTTGTACCACTCATTATTGATTTGATCCGCCGGTATAACTTTAGTCCTGATAAATTTTTTAACAACATTTAACATAAGTTGTTCAAATCTCTTTGCCAGTTCATTGACATCACTTACATCCAACAAATCACTAATGTTCTGATCCCTTACCTCTTTTTCGAACTCACTCCTTACATATTTAACGTATTTAAAAGTCATTACTTGTTTTCTAGTCTTTTTAGCTTTAAGCAAGATTTCAAATTCAATGGTTTCGTGATCACTTATATTGAGTTCTTTCTTTATAGAAGCAGCAACATTTCTATTATTTACTATTACATAATCTATCAACGTTGCACTACTCTCCGTAATCCTTGTGGGTTCATTTATTATTTGTTCATATCCGTTATCACTGATTGTATTTAACATACCTTTTTAAATCCAACTATCTTTCAAAAGATCCACATTAAAGTTTCCACATATAATAAAGTCTTGAAGACATCTTGAAGACATTTTTGATGTCTGGATTTCAATTGATTGAGAACGAGGAAATTTGTTTAGATGTTTTGCTGTTTCTTATTATTTGTTTTTTATCTTTTGTACGTTTACCTCCTTAATCTTCGTGTTTTTTCGTTCGTTTTAAATTTTTGTTTCCGGTCGCCTAGGTTAGATGGCGTTGACCCCATTTTTTATTTTACTACAATTTAAGTGGCGGTGATTTTAAATATTGTCAATGTCAATTTTTATTGAACGTATTTTTCATAAGTGTTAGATTTTATTTATATTTCATATTAGTATTTTATAATTGATATATTCTTTAATTTTGTTAACTTGTTTGAGTGTCACCCAAGTTTTTTAAAAATTATTTATTATCTGGTTATGGAGGTATGATTACGTTTTGCTAGTTATTATTACCGATGTTATAATTATGTTCTTTTTATAGTCTTGATGATGAAAGAATAAATCTTTCGAAACGTTGACAAAATAACCTTATAGTTTTATTGTGTCCGTTATACCCAATATCTTATTATTTAGATTTTAATATTCGGACATAGAAAAAAACACTATAATTCATATTAGTTTGTATATTTTTTTGCCTTGTTTTCTTTGTTTTCCTTGCGTTTTGTCATACAGCTGTGCTAAAATGATAGTAGGATAACTTAAGAACATACTTTTGAAAAAAATCGGTTTAAAGATTAAGATTAAACAGTAAGGTCCAGTTTTTCAATCGTTAGTTAACCCAAATTCAATAGACCAATCAAGTAGTCATAAAAGTAAGTTAATCATTGAATTTGAGTTAACTAACGATTGAAAAACTGGGCCTAAGACATTATTTGTATACTTCTAGTGCGATTTTGAGTAATCAAATAGATTTCTTGCATATAACACCACACAGATTTTGGTGTAGCTATTTATTCGGGATTTGAACCTAGGACTGCAGTATAGCGATTTTATAATCGACAAATATCGAAAGAGATTCACTTCTTTAAATGTATGCACTCTCAAAATCTTGGCGTTGTATGAGGTCTCTCTATACACTCTACTTTCTTACAATTCTGCGCAAAATTTGTTTAGGAAAATGGATTTATCGTGCGTGGAACACGAATTACAAACAGAGACAATATGACCGAATATTTTTGTAAATTATTCAAGATTTTAAGAAATATCATCAAATCAGAGCCAGTTTGTTAAAAAATTAACCTAACAGTTTTACTTACACCGGGTAATCAATCTTGCACCCGAACATAGGGAAATAACATGGCAAATTAATTATTTTTCAATTCCTGCTTCCTATTATAACGGATAAGAAGGATAAACGTATCAATTTAAAGATTTTTTCCCACGTCCAAAAATACCCAACACTTTTTGTTCTTTAATTATTACTTATTATTAAAAACTCAGTAACAAAATGAAAATTAGCGTTTTTAAGAAAACTTTAGTGGCTTAGTTGAATTTAATTGTCAAATAATGGTAAACAATGAAAAAAAAATACTAGTTTTAAAATTAAAACGTATTTATATATTTTCTCAATAAGTGCTTTATTGAGTTTCTGAATAATCACGTCCAATTAAAGTACATAATAACAAGTGTTGGATATCTTTCGACGCGGAAAAAATCTCATTAAACTGATACATTTTTTTCATTCTTAATTTGAAGCAAAAATTTAAAAATAACATTTTTACATGTTATTTCCCTATGATCGGGTGTACGGTCGGTCACCCGGTATAATATTATTTGTGATTAACCAATTACAAAATGGTTTGATGATCCTATTTAAGGCGGTATTCCAGTCTAGAAATTTAAAAAAATCGAAATTTTTTTTTGTATTTCCAAAGTTTAGACATTCAAGAATATGACCTTAAAAGGATTTTTCAAAATTCCGATTATTTAACGAATTATAACCATTTTAGTAACGCGGTATCTCATCTGGTACAACCGAAAATCTTATTATATTAACATTTCGAGTTAGTTTCGAGTCAGTCTGCTCGTTGAGAATGAGCATTTTGAAGTTGAGGAAGGTTCATTCACTAAAATTGTCGGTATCCTTGATTCAAAATTTTAAATGCGTTTTTTTTCGAAACCACGTTCTTCAAGCTGACGTGCACGATATCTCAAGTTCTATTGAACCGATTCATTCTTTATACATCCCTATATGAAATGAACCTAACTAAAGTTAAAAATTTTGAAGTTTACTATTTTAAAATTCGATAGAGCACCAAGGGAGCAAATTTGGAAGATACTGGAAGAGAGAGGTGTTGGGTGGAGATTAAGACAGGCAATACGAAGCATTTACAAGAAGGCAACTAACAATGTAAAAACGGGCAATATGAAATCGGAAGAATTTGATGCGGTAGAGGGGTTAAGACAGAGCGGAGGGCTGAGCCCGATATTGTTTATAATCCAAATGGATGATGTAATAAAAGAAGCAAAGACAAAAACCAAGAAACTAGAAATAGGATACAGAAACATGATACCAGTAGAGATAGCAGAATGATCTGGTAGTACTTGCGAACAGTGAACAAAGCTTACAAGAGAACGTTGATATAATATGGAATCTGGCTGTAAAACACAAAAATATGAAAATAAATATTGAAAAAACGAAAGTAATGAGAGTGAGAAAAATGGAAGGAAAAATGAAAATGAAAATTGGCGGAAGACAGATAGAGCAGATGAAGCAATTTAAGTACCAGGGCGTAACCATAGATGAAAGCGGAAGCTATGAGGCCGAAATAAATAATAGAGTGAGCTCGGTAGCAAATATATTGCGATGGCCCCGGTCTCTCCAAAATCCAAAAATATTTCAATTGTTTAAATTCGCCAATAATTGTTAAATTTATTAAAATTTCTTTATTTTATCTTTCTCGACTTGCCAAATGTGCAACAATTCACATGTCTCGCACTTTGCAAATTAAAACTTTTAAATTTCAAATTAGTTCTAAAATAAATAAATTAATGAAATTCACACACTACTAATTTAAACTTTTTATTTTCATCAAAATCAAAATATTATTCTCAAATAAACGGCTCAAAATTACAAATACGGAGATTTCCTTCCGTAAAAACCGACCACTCCGGTCGACGCGGCCGGCAAAATCCACTTTATCAATTTTCGTATCCACATCAAAATAGTTTGTGGCGCCAATTTAAACACTTTCAAAATATTTACAATATTTACAAAATTATGTAACAACTACAAAATAAAATTAATTTTTTCAAAAACAATCAAAAATACCTTCAAATGTATAATCACTTATTAAATTAAAACTATTTGGACATTTAAAATCCAAAATAATCACAATTAAATTAACAAATTCAAAAATTCAAAGAAAAACAATTTTGGAACATGACAATATATCATGCACTGAGTAAAGTGATAATAAATAAAAAAGAAATTTCCAAAATAACAAAAATGACAGTATACAAAACCATCTACCTGCTGACACTAACCTTTGGAAGTGAATCGGGGAACCTGACTCAGAGAATGAAGAGTAAAATACAAGCGACGGAAATGAGATATCTGAGAAGAGTGGAAGGAATAACGAAGATGGATAGAGTAAGGAACGTAGAGATTAAGAATAGACTAGCAGTAGAGCCAGCAATGAGGAAATTAATCGACAATCAACTAAGATGGTTCGGACATCTGAACCGGAACCGAAGAGTACAAGAGGCAGACCAGCAAAACCATGGGACGATAACATTGGACAGATACTGAAAGAGATGGGGAAAACATGAAACGAGGCAAAACAAATGGCACTAGATAGAGGAGAGTGGTGGAAGTTTATAAATGGAAATACCACTATATGAAAAGAGATATGGGACACCTCAACACCTTCGGGTATAAATGAGGGGTTTGATTTTGATTGATTTGACTATTTTAAAATAATTTGGAATCGTTATAAAAAACCTGCAAACATTTTTTTTAAACGGCCTCAATTTTGTTTAAAAATTTTATTTTGACTTGTCCAAGGGTCATACCATAGCGACAACTTTTGTTTCAGATGACCAGAAGGATTGAAACCTTGCACGCCAGGACACTGTCTTTTTTTGGACCTCCCACTTTGCCAGCTTATAACTTCTTGAATTTAGAATTTTTTTTTTATTTAAATTTTTATGAATTCTTAAGGTATCAATAAAGAAATGATAAAAAAATGGACAGTAAAAATATTCTTTGTTTTATTTTTACAGAGCTCGAAAAAACGCCCGAAATTCGTACAGTTAAACTAGAATACCCTCTTAAACCCAGAATTTTTCAAATGGGAATCTTATGATTTCGTTTCTCTCTCTATCAGAAAGGTAACCGTATAGAAGTCTAGAAACTGATGTCATTCAAGTTTCGCCTTGTTTTAATTACAATTATAATTTATATTTTGAATTTTCTTTTAATATATTTTGAGATAGATATTTAGTTTTGAATCATCTTAGTTGAAACTTTTTTGCACCATATTTTATGATTAGCCTTCTCAAGAAAGAAGTCATGAGTTGTCACTGGTAAGTAAATATTTTATACAATAATTTTAATATTGGATATTATAAATATAAATTAAATTGATTGTAAAATTACAATTATTATTATTATTATTAGTGCAAGAATGTACGAATTGGAAAGTCAGAGAATAACAATAATGTTATAAAATAAATTATTAATAACATTATTAAATTTTTCATGCAACTCTAATTGAATAATTATAAAGAGTGTAGGTATATAGAAGCAGTATCCTTAGTCCTTGGCTGGTAGTTAGTTTCCTCAAGATCTTATAATTTAAGTTTTTTTTGTATTGGTTTTGATTCGTTATTATATATTAATTTGTGTTTATTATAAGATTATAATATATTTGGATGCTAATATTGGATTACTTTTATGTATGTATAAATTATGTATAAAAAAAATTGCTATTGTCATATTGAATACATTTTAAATTTATGTGTTTTTTGAGCGATGTATATTATAATAATTGAAATATAAAAAAAAACCAGCTATTTTTGCGAGTTATATCCTGGGAAGTTGGTCCTGGGCATGACCTAAAACTGCCTTGTACTTTCAGTGCATTGATTTAATTTTACCTGTATTGTCTACAACAAAATGAACATAATCGTCAAATTTACATAAAATTTATTAATATTATTTTTCGTAAATATAAATTTATCAGCCCTTGGGATCCAGTTAAAATCAGCTTGATTCACAAGTATGGACAATGATCTAGTTTAAGCTATGACTCCAGAGTAACCCGGAGTAGATTAAAACAACAGGAAGTTCATTCAGGTCATCTGCTGCCAGAACATAATATGGTTTAATACAGGAATACACAAATAATTTTTAAGCAGGTGTCTTCGAACAACGATTGACATTACATTTAACTATGAAAAACTAACTAAAAAACTAACTAACTATCTCAAACATATAAATGTTACGATGATGATGATGACAAATCGGCCATTGACGTCAATGGCCGGACAATGACGTTAATGCTCTGCTTAACTGGACATTGTCGTTAACGTCCGACCAATAACGTCATTGACCGTGCATTTTGGGCGACGTTGACATTTAAAATTTCATATGTGGTTTTTACATCGTTGTCCGGGCAATGACGTTATAGCCCAATACAGAGTGAGCGATGATGAAACTACTCTTTTCTAAATGTGCGTGTCGTGTCAGCAAACAAATTTTCAATTTGAAATGCCATAGATCACTCTCTTGCCAGAATAAAAATGATTTATCTAATCGTGCAGCTCTACAACCCTGGGTGGGTCTTGGCTTAATATTGTCTAATATTAATATTGTCTTAATTGACATAATTATTGGCTTATCTTAATTGGCTTAATATTGTCTAATAATATAGTCTTGGATTGATTTAAAAAATTTAACTTGATTATTTTTTAATTTATAATTATTTTTTAAATTTTTATTAATTTTTATTATTTTTGTTAATAAATGATTATAATGCATTAGAATGCAAGGCATGCAACACACCTAAATGTCACTTGCCAGTTGACTGTCTAATTCAAATCGCCAATTTGCTGTTCCTTATAGCATATAGCTTATAGTATTTATTCTATAAATCATCATTGTCCAATCCGTTTTGGTCAATAACGTCATTGACCGGCCAAAGACGTAAATAATACAATCAGATGAAAATATTTACATCATTGTTCACCACTAACGGGCAATCACGTCAATGGCCGGCCAATGACGTTAATGCCCAACATAAGTGAGCATTAACGTCATTGTCCGGCCATTGACGTAAACGCCCGATTTACATCATTGACCGTAACATAAATAAAACAAGGTGGAACTCGCTTTTGCGACAGTTCTTAGGCTTCTATACATCTACTTTTTCGGTAGGTTAAATTATTTGGGCTTTATTTTATTCCAATTTTTAATGCCTTAATCTTTTAATTAGGTAGATTTTTTTACTATATAAGGAAAACGCTAACATTTTAATATTTTTTTTTTATTTCGACCTTTATAGGTAAATATTTGCAATTTACAAACCACAAATAAAACACAATTCATAATGAAATATTAAAATACCCGAAACACGTACCGAATACCGTATTAGAAACACGTAAAATACCTACTCTAAAAATACAAAATAAGAATATCGGATTAAAAAATATATATGTAAATAATCTGAATAATTAATACCAATCTAAAAATATTCTATATGAAGTAAAATTGTTTTAAGAACGTGCGTTCTGATTGGTTTTGAATTATGCGGACAGACGGACAGACGGACAGACGGACACGGAGCTAGATCATAAGGCTTCTTCCTATACGTTGTATAGAAGCCTAAAATTAATAAAGTAAAAATTCTATAAATCGAATATTTACACATCGAAAAATTAATTAAAAATATCACAATGATAATGATAATGAAATGATTTTTTTTGTGTAAAATTTTGAATATTTGGAATTCAAAATTCTGAATCTTTGGCAATGAACGGCTCAGCATATATTTTTTAGAGAACTACTCAACTTACCAGCTAAAAGCGCTATTAATTACTAGAGTACTTCAGTACCGCTTTACACTGGCAGTAAAGGAAAAAAAGTTTAGTTCAACTAAATATAGTAAATCTTTTAGGTTTATTTATTGAATTGGGTTAATATAGGGGTCAGGCCCGTATCCAGGGGGGGGCACCTGGGGGCACGCCCCCTCCGAAATGTTAAAAAAACAGCAATTGTTTGTAATAATAAAAATTCCCGGAAGGGGATCCGTCGAAAATGTTACTTTTTACGAAAGGGGTTTATGAGTGCCCCCCCCCAAAATAAAATCTTGGCTACGGGCCTGATAATAGGGGTATAAGGTAGATTGACAGATAGAGCAAATTCAAAATTTGTAGAGGAACCACAAAAAGGTCACTTTTACTCAGAGTAATACACAATATTTTGCTTTTAAACAATATAAAAATAAATTAAATATTATATTTAAATATAACATCATTTTTACTTCTATGTATGTACAATGCGCGGAACTGCTGCGGTCCTTTAATCCAAGCAGTAAAGTTAAATAATTGCTTTCACAAAACGTAAAACTTGAAGTTCGACAACTGAATTACATAAAATTATGTTTGTTGACATGTTAAAAAATAAATAAATTTTTATGTTTTGTACCTATCTAATTTGTTGTAAATATTTAAAAAAAATTATTGGAAATCTAAACAAAGGAATTTGTAAAAATTATTTTGCAAGCCTACTGAATAATTTTTGATTACTATAATATTTACATTATTAATTTACTAATTAGGTAATTTAATTATTATAAGTTAGAATATTACTAAAACTTATAATATTTTTTTAATAATTTATTATAATTTAAAATTATTTTGGTTCAAGTTAAAATTCAGTTAAAACTAGTTTTTTATAATAAGAAACTTTTCGTTATAGAAAGACCAAATACATATAAAGAAGCAAAATAAATAAAAATACATTTCAAATGACAAAATGGCATCATCAAAAAAAGGTACATTTTTCAATCGGAAACTTTAAAGTAAAATTTCTTTTAGCTCAGAATTTTTAACATTTGACCTACAAGAAAATATTGTAAGTCTGAAAATTGGCTTAAATAATCTTCAAACGATACTGAACAACATACTAAAACTCCCAAAACCTCTCATGACAGTCAGCGTGATGGTTTTTTTTATAATAATAAGGGCGTATATCACATGCGCATTTTTAAATTTTGGTAAAATTCAGCCAAACATATTGTAAATTAAAAATTATCTCAAGTATATGTACGGCTTGCTGAATATTAAAATTTGCTTAATTTGGTCACTTTTTGATGATGAGAGTTATAGTGGACTATATGTTCTGATTTCATTAGACGTCAAATCACTTTTACCAATATTCCAATTGATTTTACAATAAAAACCATTTAACAGAAAATGGAATAAAATCAAAAATTATATTAAATGTTCCGAAAGAGAAATTTTTAAATTCACTTAAGCTAAGTTTGAAAACCACATACTTCCAATTTAACGAGAAAATATACCAATAAGATTTTCGGTACCGCCATGGGAAGCTTTATAATCAGCTACTGGAAAGTAGGTAATGGAAACTCCACTATCTACACTGCCATTCAAACTACCATTTTACAAACGCCACGTCGACGATATTATGAAAGCCATTCGTAAAGACTATGAAGATTTAATTGTTCAACATTTTAATGGTTTTCATCCCCGTCTATAATAATTGCCTTAACTATAAATATACTGAAAAAACAACTTGGTCAGGAAGATCCCTAACCTCTTTCACAAAAATCAAGAAATAAACTCGTATAGCTAACTGTGCATAGATCCTTCAAACTACATATAACTTATGGCAACTACAGAAAAAAACCTTGCAAAATTGCCAAAGAAACTTGGTTTAATAATGGTTATCCTGGACCTCTGGTGAAGAAAGTTATCACCACGAAGAAAAAATTGTCCAAGTTTACAGTTTATGCTTTATGTGAAAGGGTTCACAGAAAAACTCTAAAGCATATTAAAACCACTAAAAATTAATATGAGCTTTCAATCCACAAAAAATATTGGCCAACTTTATACCAAATTGAAAAACCCTATAACTCTAGAGAAGAAGTCAGACTTATGCCCGATTTCTTCACCTTGAGATAGCTATCGAATAATGAATCCGGCCGACAAATTAATCAAGTAACCAATCAAATTGTTTATTTGTTATTTTGAGAATCTACAGATATTGCAAAACATATTTTAATTGATGGACATCATACAGACTTTAAGAAATCCAAAACAATTAAATAGGTTACTAATTACAAGGATAGACTTCTTTATAAAAAGATCTGCATTAAAAGAGAGAATAATTCGACTTTTATGTATTGTAGTTCAGTTTTTCCTGAATGACGGAAACTCATAGTAGGTTGATCCTTACCTCTGTAAGACTAAAAAGATATTTCAATAAATTTTCTGACGATAACCTTATTGCTGAAAGCTTAAAAATAATATTGATTTTGCATAAAATGTTTGAGGATTATTTAAGTCAATTTTTAGACTTACAATATATTTTTTAGGCCAAATGCTAAAAATCGACAAATGTAAAATTTTAATAATCAATGATATCTGGGGAGGACCAATCCTGATAAGGATTTATTATTATTAAGAATTTTTTTTATAATTTAAAAATTACTTTCACAGAATTTCACCGATGCAAATTTATTAATGAGATTTAAAAATCTGTATTATAGACAATTTCTAGTTTAATGTAAACGACAGTTTATTTGGTCTAATCTGCCGAAAAAGTAATTATTTCGACTTCATTTACATGCCCTGGTAAAAGTTTCATTTCTTAAAATGTAGGTACCTTCTATTATTTTTTCTTTGTTAAATAAATTGGACACAACTGCCCCCGGGAATCTAACCCCCTAATGTTAAAGCTATGGCTTAGTTGGCTTATGCGGTAATCCATCCCTGCAGCTTGAGAGCCTATCTTTAATAGCGGACGTAGAAAAATAAAAACGGAATTCTTATCCGTGAGTCATTATTAAAATTAAGAAAAGATCAATTTTAAACATATTTTGCATAGTAGTAATTATATTATAATAAATTAATATTGTTAATTATTGCTATTTCAATACTGCTTCGTTTTTGACTGAAATTCATCAGTTATTTCGAGGCATCAGTAATAATTTTTTTCATTTTTGATACTTTCAGAAACGGGTAGGTACGTGCGATTGATGAATTTCAATATAAATAAAAAAGTGCTCTATGAAATTATTTATTTTATAAATAATAAATTAAAAATTTTAAATTGGCCGACTGGTTTTAGAGTAATCGATTAATTTTAATATTTCCCTTATTAAACTGTAACATGACAAAATGCATTTTGTCAGTTACATTTCTTTTACGAGCTTCCCGACTGAAACGCCACTGTGTTTTTTTATTGTTTGGAGTTGGTAACTACGGAGTTATCAATAGGAACGCCATTGCGCGTAGATTTCTGGAAGAATTTGCGTGTGGTCGTTCGAGTTCATTTTTAATTTTGTCATGTATGTGTTATAATTTAGTTTTGCCGTTTAGCGGGTAAATATAATTTTTCTGACTAGTTAATTTGTGTTAACAAATTATTTTTAGCACCCAGATTACGGGTTAATTCATTTTAATTATAATTATTCGTTATTGGAAATATAAATATGGTCGTCGCACCTGGTCATGATATTATAAGTGGAAATCTTTTCTGTATTCAACATTTGTTGTTAAAGTTGCGATGGCTTAAGTTTTGAATAACCATCTGTTGGAAGATGTGAAGTGGATGAAATAATTGGTAGCAATTTCCCGAGGAATGATTAGCTTTGTTATTTTGGTTTCGATGCCGATGGTTAGATTTTTTTGTAAAATTCGTAAGAGGCTTTTCCTTATGAATTCGTTTGCGCCTAAGGATCGAGATTATTGTGAAATTGAAGAGTCAGACTTCGTGGACTTTGGTTGTTGCGTGTACATTCGATCCTAGACACGGATTTATGTTTTGTTGGGATGCGAGACTTCGACTTTCAGCAGATGTTTGGTTTATGAAGATGCGACAGTAGAAATTAATTTGAATTTGCAGTCACACTTTCTCTATTGATGAGTTTTGAAATGGCAAACATGTTGATTTTATAATAAGTATTTTGTGTGCTCTATTTGTAGATTTTATACCTGGATGATGGACCAACGTAATGATGAAGTAAGGATATTGAATTCGAAGGAGAGACACTTGCCTAGTCGTGAAATTGGTAGCATTGCATTCAGGGTAAGTCTCTTAGAGATACATTTACTTATTTGTTAATGATGCTGTATGCCAGGTTCTATTTTGATATCAGTAATAGCCGAGATAATGAATTCCGGTGTGCAATTTAATTTCTGCTAGAGAGCATAACTTCGTTTTGTTGCTTTATCCTCCTCAGGGATGATCAATTGTATTTTTGCTACTTAACTGAATTTACCCCTCAGGTGGATGTCAGTATTTTACCTTGCATTTTATATTTTATTTTGTTTACTGTTATTATAATCTTCAATTATATACCAGCTTATCTTGATCATTATGTGTACGTTTTATGTAAGAGTAGTGATTTAATTAAACATTGTCGCCCACATCTTTCTTTCTATTTGTGTTTCTACGATAAGACTCTTCGTTTCTTCAGGTTTTATTAGTATTGACTGGCGTCCACATAACATCAGGTTTTTCATTTAGCTGATAAAATATCTGAGTACATGGTTACGAATCCACGAGGTTTTTCGAAACACCCCGCTTCTCGAGAACTGCGTTTTAAGTAACACAGCTAGCTAACACGTGTAATTACATCTACGGTTAAGCAAGTGGCATTGTGGCAATAATTTGAGAGCAATTGTTGGTACAAAACATTATGCAAATTTTAATAAATTTTTCATTAAAATAAAAAATAAATATATAGCTTTACAATATTAATTTGTATGTAATAATTTCAAAAATGCTAAGAAACTTTTTTGAATTCATGACGAGTACCGTAATCATTTGCATTACACTATATCCTTTCATAGTATTCCATTAAACTACATAAATGTAGTTGCTCTGAACTTACCCAACAAATTTTCTAATTAAAATTTGGCCTTACTCGTAATTGGTTAATTTTATAAAAAGTTATGACAAACATTACAATACTTAGCATAATAGTTTATGAAATTGATGAAATTAAATTTAATGAAAACGTAATAACTGTATATAAACTCAAGTTGTATTTGTACATTTTTTGTATTTATTTATTAATTTTATCTGAAAGCAACTATAATCAAGTTCGTCTATCTGTATATTAGTCTCATTAGAAGCTTGAGACTACAACATTCAGCAATATAAAATTTTTACCTTGAACCAACACAACAAATCTCAATTCAAAATGTTAATTAAATTTTAATTGCATAGTTCACAGTGAACATTTTAATTTTAAGTAATATTAAAATTTGAGAAACATAATAAATTGTGTAGAGTAGATGGCGCATGATACTTTATTGATACCTCTTTGAAAAAATAATTGTATTAATAAATCTTCAACTTTTACTAAAAGAAAAAAAAGAATTTTAATCAAAAACTTATATAGTACAGAAAATAATCGTGTATGATACGCCATTGAACTAAATGTTATACAATACTTGAATAAGTGCTACGGGCCTTGTAGACCCAGGGCTGAGTCCTCCATTCTTTCCTATTCTTTGCCTTCCTGTTCCACTCATCCAGTCATCCACTCTCAATCTTCTCAGATTGTTTCTCCCTGCTTTCTTCCATTTGGAGTTTGGTTTTCCCACTCTTTAAATGTTGCGTTTGCGTTTTTACAAAAAAAAAATGCCAAAAGATTTAACCCATTCGTGACCAAAGTTTTTTTTTCAAACTTTTTAACATTTTTATATTGAGTTTATGTCTTTGAATTACGAAAAAATATTTAAAAAAATTTAATTTAGTTTTCAGAGTCACACCAATAAAAAAAGTTTTTTTCCATTAATCGAATTTGGCTGTGATTAGGCTAAGTTTATTAATATGTTATTAGATAAACTTAAATAAAAATCAAAAATTAATATTTTATTTCAATAAAGCATATAAACTTAGTACAATACGACTACATTTAACTTAAAAAAATTTACGATAAAAAAGTAAACTAAATCGTAATAAGTTTTTGAAAAACACTATTCTACAAAACTTTTAAATTAACTCAACGGCAATTGCAGCAGTATGTTACAGTCCAAAATTTTCCCTTGCTTTTTTTTTAAATTTTCTATCGAAGATTTCTTCAGTGAGTTCTTCTATTTTTATATAGGAGGCATTACAATTCAATTTTTAAAATTAAAAGTGCAAGAGAGATAATAATATGTTATCTGCGGAATACAGGTGACAGATTTTGATTTCGTTCTTGGTGAAAATTTTATTCAACTACTTTTTCGTAATTTGAATTTTCTTAGCTAGACTTGGAACATTTCGTAGGTAATTTTTATTTGGATCTGTGATTTCCATTCCAATTATAAGGATTTGGATTGACTACGTTCATTTTGAATTTTGGAAGTACCGGTTTTTGAGAAGTACTTTTCCATTTATTCGTTCTTCTTGGATGGATTTGTATTGTTCCGATTATTTTTGTACCATCTTCACCACCAATTGCAATTATTGTAACCCTCGAACAATGAGGTATGTTAAAATTTGTAAGAGATCATCATCTTATTCTTTTATTTTTTAGGGTTTTTGTGCAAAAAGTTGGTGAGACTAACATGCTAGTGGACAACACTCACGGTCCCCGTCGTCGTACGGTGCGCACAGATGAAAATGTGGCTGCTGTAGCCCTGAGTGTGAGACTCAATCCACAAACATCAACACGCCATCGATCTCAACAGTTGGCCATGTTATCCGATTTTTTTTTACTGCAATTGAAGACATGGATTTGGACGACCTCTGGTTCATGCAGGATGGCGCGCCATGCCACACAGCTCATGCCACAATCGATCTTTTACGCACCAAACTCTCAAATCGTGTTATTAGCCGTCTTGGCGATGTCAGTTGGTCGCCTCGGAGCTGCGATTTGACCCCTTTGGATTTTTTTTTGTGGGAAATCGTGAAGGACCGATGTTATGCCAACAATCCAGAAACGATTCAAGCACTTAAGGCCAATATCATCTAAGCAATCCGTGAGCTACAGCCCGAAACCATCAACAGGGTCTTGGAACATTGGTGTGACAGAATGTGCTACTGCGACGCCAGCCGGGGCAGCCACTTGAATGAAGTTGTGTTTCATCATTAATGGGAGCTTACTTACTTTCTAATAAAGCCATAAGACATGGAAAAAAATTTAATTTTGTTCATTTTATTGCATTTTTAAAAATGAACTTGTAATTGGTCCACCCTATATATACGAGCCAAGGATTTAAAATTTCAACCATTGGAGTTTCAACGTATATCTATACTTCTTCACACTTCTTATAATTATTATGTAATATGTACATTGCACATACTAGCTTGCGTACCCGGCTTCGCCCAACTTAATGCGCAATTTACTTTTTCGGTTTGAAATAAAAAATATACTTAAATAAAATCACATATTATGTTTACAAATTTCTAAGTTCAAACATTAAAAATATCGAATTTTATATTATTTGAATCAAAATAACGGTCATCATCGTCTTAGTAAATTTACCATTTGCAAATATAAGTAAATACTAGAGCATAATAAATGCCTTCTATACCACATTTATCAAAGTTGTAAAACAAAAGTTTTATTTCGATTAAAATTTAATTAACGACATTTTGAGTTGAAAATAGTTGGGTGACCTAAATTTGCAGCGTAAACAAAAAAATAAAGACAAACTTTAGCGAATTAAATAATATACTAGGGCTCCTTCTTAAAGATCTTCATTCAGTAAAAATTATTTTCAAAATAGTGAGAATTGAAAATTCGATTTGCTGGGGTGTTTGCTAAATTGCGACTTGAATTGCTAGTAATTTAAGACATTTGCTGAAAGATTAAATGAAAAACATAAAGGCTACATAAAATGTACTACAGATCTCTTAGATCAAAGAGACACAATCGAAATAGCCAGATGTATTTGATTGAAATGTTGAAATGCTTACTATTATAGTATGTAAAATATTTTTTGTCAAACGTCAAAAAAATTGAACCTGATGATATATAATTGTCAAATTTAAACTTTCACCTTTTTATTAAAGTTGTTCTCTAGGTAAACGATAATAAATTGAATAATATTTTTTTTAGTTTTGACGAAATAATTATATAACTATTTTATTCGGAGAATATGTACTTTTCGTAGCTCATCTGTAATTGGCAATCTTATATTTTTACCAAAAGAACTCCCAACTTTGTTTTCTAATATAACAATATGTTTATTATTAAAATATCATGTCTTTTGCTTTTTCATAAAAAATCTCATTTTTTCAGAAGAAAGAAGTTAACTAATACATGCTTTATTTACAGGGCAATTAAATATTTTTACATAATTTTTTTCATTAAAACAATTTATTTTTAAACTATTAACGTAGCAAGAAACTGTGTAAATTTTAAATAAGATTAAAACCAAATCAAATTTCTACCTTAAACAACAAAGTTTGTGCAAAAACAAACATAAAATATTAGATCTTCCTTCAAATACTTACGGACTGTGCTGTAAAATTTGTTTTGAATTTTTTCCTCTAACGAACACCAAACTATCTACCCCTGCGGAAATAAAATGTTATTTATTATTCTTCAATCTTGAAAGCGAACAAAAGTTTTCCAGTTAATTTTCGCTTTACTAGATATTTTTATCGAGAAGCAAATTTAAATTTCAAATAAACAAAATGAAACCAAAAATTCAGCAAATTGCTGATAAATCATCTGAAATAAATTTTATTTTTAATTCAACACTAACTCTACAGTATGTGCAACCATAAATAAGTATTTATCACTAATATCAGCAATTCTACATAACATAATATGAGACAAATATCTTAAACTCATCAGCGTTAAAAGTACTTCTAACAATAATTTATTAAACATAAATATATAGCAATGTAAGTTTTGAAGGCACTCTTATTAAGTCTTCAAATTGTACGCAATTCTCGTCCAAATTGTTATAATATTTTTTTCACGTTCAGGGCCGATTTTATCAAGTCCCAACCGCCTCCCTAGCTGACCGACAACATTATGATACTTTAGTATAATTTTAAACTTTTTGCACTTATAATTATGATTTGAAATAATTTTAATGGTGTGGATCTCTATTACTCAGATTGTGCGGCCTGATCCGTTACACTTCCAGAACTGCCCGTATTTTTCAGGTTTTCAGACATGGATTTTTTAAAAGTTATTTAAACAAATAAGGTGAACGTGTTCGAGGATTTTTTGAAAAAATTTCTATAAAATTTTCGATTTTGTTCCAAACTTTACGAGATCGCGTGCTAATTTGTTTACTTTTTAATTAAATTTCCTGTAATCTTAAATATATATCACCCAATAATATAGTATTTGGTACATATAACTAAATATTCATAATAAAATAGTAAATAAATAATGAAATAAGCAACTTGTAAATTATTTAAATTGTGGTTTACTTAAAATATAAAATAGTGTATTGGATACCAAAGAAGTCAAGTAGGTAATTATTAATCATGCCACGAGACGTTTAATCTAGTGATATATTTGTAAACGAGAACTTTGACAGAAAAATAAGTTGGGTTGTTAAAATTCATAAATATCAAAGTAATATAACATAAACAAAGTGTGTATAGACGCCAAAGTATCGATATCAAAGGTAAACTACACAATTATTATTACAATGACACCGCGAAGTAAGATGAAACTGAATAGCAGATGATATAATAACGACAAAGAAATATAATATTCCAGATGTCTATTGCAAAAGTATAAATCCGTGGGTATATTTAATTCCACTAGGGAGTTTCTCATACATTAATTAATAATGGCAAATAAGAATCTTTTTCCATATTTGTGAGCAAAACCAAAACTTCGTGTAGCGACGTTAATATTTATCAAATTTCATATTTAATTCTTTACGAAATATAAAATAAATTAACATAATATCTGCTTATTGATTTATTTCCTCTAAAAATGATCAAGCATGAAACTTCGTAAGGTAGAAATTGACGTGAAGTGAAATTAGTGATTTAAAACATTTAAAATAATGTTGATCAAGGACTATGTCAATATCAAGGACGTGCCTGTCTGGAAGCTGAGTGTTTTCCGAGGACCCCTATTGTGCGCGTTATGCCTCGCGGAACAGTAATCATTTGGAACACCCTCTGTCTCTGTTGATGACGACTCTCATAGGATTACAGTAGCGGTTCGTCAGAGTCGAACCTTATCTGTTTTCATTGCGGATTATCTTTGTTTGTTAATGAATTAATCTTTTAAGAAAACAAAATTTTAAGCCTAAATTTCAGTATAGCACTTTAGGTTTTATCATATTTTATTTCTATTTTAAACTTTTATTTTTTGCCATTATTGCCATATTATATAAAAATGTAATATACTACTTTTTTATGGCCAATATCAAAATTTAAAACTGTAAAGTTATTAGGTTTATAATCGAAATAACAATGACGATTTTGTTGTGGGCACAGCAAATATCATATTATTGTGTTATATAATAGATTAGCTTAGGTTATCTTTTCATCATAAATTAGTTTTCACGAATAACATGTAAACATAATTATTTAATAATACCTTATAGTTACGCAAATAATAATAAATTATGGATTATTGATATTATACAAATATATAATGTTTTAAACATTTCTATGTTTATTAACCAAATAATAAATGTTATGGTGCGGTAACTTTTCGTGTTACGCCACTGTAGTCTATTGTTAAGCGGAATCTTGCGTATCTGTAATCAAACACCCCAGTAAGTGCAAGGGTGAGTGCGCGGATAAAACATGCACCCCATTTCGCTTTCCCTAAACGACACCCCTTAGTATATTGTTCGGCATGTGTGCATAGTTCACTTTGATTTTAATAATGAAAATTTTTATTAAATAAATCCAGTTAATTTCAAATATGTTAATTTTTTTCTGTTAAAACTTCTGCTGGATAATGTTGAAATTAGTCTGCTCTTGGCATTCACCGCGTGCCTTATGAAAGAGAAAACATATAGGCCAACAGTGAACACTAGGAGAAAGACAAATTTGAAGAAAAGTCACTCTTGTTTAGAAATAAATCGATTTTCTTATTACTTTTTTAATGTTTAAATTTAATTTAATCCAATAAAATTATATTGCCACGCAAAGCATCCATGAATAGTAGGTTTGGTCTCAGGAGACCAAACCATTTATTGGATTTTCTAAATTGATTGCAGAGAACAAACAGCAAAATTTCGAGCTGATGTGAACTCTAAAGCAATTTGCGATACAATAGACCAAATTTAGTGCTTAAAAAGGAAGGGTAGGTTGTACGATAATCTACCAGATTATCTAGCAACGAAGCAGGAAAATCAAATGAGTCACTGTTAAGTAATTTTTTGAAGTGTACATTACGTTACATAAAAAAGAAGGTGTAATAGAGTAAACTGTAAGAGATACTCAGGTGAGAGAACACTCTAAGGCTTTAAATTACTAAGAGCTTAAGGGAGCGATAACGCGAGATTGCTTTAACGATTATTATCGATCAGGACAAATAAAAAAAACATAAACAAAAATCGTAAAATAATAAAAACAACGAAAAGTACGAATTTGGAAATGTAAACTAAAATTGAATAATTAAACTTGATGTTGCGGTTTTTACTGTTGGCTTGGTTTACATATTTGAACTGAAACCCCCCAATGTAATAGGAAGTAGCCGAATGTGTGGTGAAGTTTAAATGTGACACGATTTTTACTTTTATGGTAATTGTTTTTTAATTAGTCGGGTTATAATTTTTTGGTTAGCGTTGTAGTACGTTATCAGCTGTTAGAACACGTGACTATAGCGTGAGAAATGTGACGTCATCGTCGCCGCGACGGCCCCACTATAGAACGTGTCGGATTATAGAGTGTGGTCGATAACAGTAGTTATAGTTTTACATTAGAAGTTTTATATGTTTAATCAATTACTATCGTGTTTTCTCGTCTATTATGCTGTCTGCATCAAAATGGTACAACCTGTAACCACGTACGTTTTAGGAAACAACCACCTTTCGATGATCAATGTTAATTCTCCGACGGTTTGGTGCAAATGAAAATTTTGAGTAGATTAAAGCGTTCCCAAATATGTGTAGTATGCATTATTTAGACAGACGCGTGCCTTATCAATAGAAAATTGCTTTTGGCATGGAACAATGAGGGGTAACTAAAGTATAGTCACCCCTAGGGATAAACGCAAATTCGAGTCGAATCGCCATTAAAAGAATGCGTGGCACTCAGACGAGGTTCCCACATTGAAAACTGGTACCCGATTTTTTAATTTTGCCGAAAAAGAAGTGATCATTTTGGACGGACGAACTGTTTCAGGTCAATGCCAAACTTGCAAAACGTATTTTTATGGAAAAAAAATTCTTTATCCTTAGCAAGGTTACATGCTACGAGTTTAAGGGTTTCATAATTTTTAGAAAGTTTGTGGTTATTTATACCCTCGACTTTAATTAATATTGATGAGCAGTACTAAATTTAATAATGTTCGGGATATTAAAACATCAAATTAACTCTTATTTGTAATGAAAGTCCTTAACCGGTGGCTATCGATGTGTACAAACAAAACTGAAGTTTTGCTATGGTTTCTGTATACATCGATAGTCCGTGCATGGCACACTGTGACGTCATAATAAAATGTAATCACGCCGCAATTAGGAAGGTAAACCACCTCCTTGAACTAGTTTTATTATTTTAGTTTTATCAATATCACTCATTCTATTTATATTTTTTCTGCATTGAATGAATTGTAAATTACGATTCAAGGCGCCTTTCAAGACGAAACTTTTCACGTGAAATAATTTATTTTTTATACAGCAGATTTTGGTTTTGAAGAATGTTATTTTTTTGCTCACTGGCGAGAAAGAGTCATCTTTGAATATATTACATAATATCTATTTTCGACATCGCCGAAGTTCACGATGGGGACCTACAGTTTATGGCCATACCCTGCCACTACTGGTCAAATGCGGGCGGTGTTGGGTAAAAGATTTGAATTTTAAATCAGCCAAAATTACTCGTTTTATAATAAAGACATCATTTAGAATCACGACAGCAGAGTTTTTACAACTTTTAGTTATTAATTTTCGATGGAACTTAAAAAAAAATTTTTTAATAATATACCTTATCATCTAACATATCATTACTGGTTCCAATATGCCACAGTAATTTAAAATTGAAAAAATTGTTATTGGGAAAAGTTCAAGTTTTCAGCTAATAAAATGAAGGAAATATAAAAAGTTGTTTTTTTTAAACAACTACTTCCAATTTATATATTATAATATATTATTAAAAATGAAACCAGAATATAATAAAGAATATATTTACATTTCGCGTGTTATTCCATGCTTCACTTGAGAAACTCGATACGTGGATGGCTCTATTTTTTTGCCAAACCTTTGGCAACCAATGTTATTTTAGGATTCTATCTAGTTGAAGGATCCGGATGTAGTATCATAAAGTGAAAATTGCAATTTTAGCGCGTTTCCTTAATTTTTGCGATTCATCAGCTAGTGGTAATTGGGTTTTCTGAGCAATTAAAATAATTTCCTGCGGATAATTAAAAAGAATGCGAGTAGGTTTAAATTAATAATTGTGGAAATCGTTTCCAAAGTGATCGTTGGATTTTTGGTAAAAACAACGAAACAAAAGCGATTACAGCTTCGCGATACTATAGTCACCCGACAATACCGAGATACCCGATTCGAGTGAGCATAAAGCAAAACTTTGTTCTGATCGTCTTTTTTCGCAAATCGTCGAATTAATTTGCTACGTAAAACTTTCTCAAATTGAAGTGTATTGCGCTTCCTGTGGTTTGGGTCCCACGTTAAACAGTGGATCTCATAAGTAGGCGAAAACACTTCAAACTTACATCACACCTTTGGAAGAGAAGGTTGCGTCTTCGATCAACCGACAAATAGAAAAAGAAAAACGTAAATATATTATCTAGAACATTCTGATGAAAATTTGTAGGTCAACGTAAAATTTGAAAAACATTTGAGTGATGCATTTAAATGAAAACTGTGAAACCGGGCAAAGCCGAGTGCGCAAGCTTAATTACAATTAAATCGCATTCATGCGTTTGAGAAATCAGCAGTTTTAAATCTTGCGGAAGAAATTTACTGCCCGATTAATGTTCTTGGTATTACGGCAATATACTGAATTTGTTGTAAAATAAAATATTTTTTGAAAAAATATGCAGGGGCAAAATTGGATCAAGCCCACATTTCTTCAAAATAATAGCTTTGACAAAATAAAATTATTTATAAATTTTTTGACTTGGTCCATTGTTGTTGCCTTGCATTCCCTATTACACCTGCAAGTTTAAAAGGCTAATTGGAATCAGCAATGAAACAGAAGAGAAAAAACAGACTTATAGTCTCTACTGCTGTTGGCTTAACGTCGGCTCCGTGCAAAAATTTTTGAGAAAGGTTTCGGCATTTAAACCCTATGGCTGCTATAGCACGGTGAGGAATGATGTGTGTTTTAACCTGTTTTTTTTTTCAGATCAAAAGTCGAGAGCGCTACCATTGAATTAATCGCGCACACTTTAGTAAACTAATTAAAAAATGAATTATTTATTTTCCAATTAAATATTGAAATAGGGAAAATACAGTAAGTCTTTGTTTATTTGAAGAAAGATAGTATGCGCCGATGTAATCCAAAATGAGATTGCCCCCTTAAAAAGAAAATTAAATTAAAATTACCCAAAAGAAAGCGTTCGTTAAATTGAGATTTCACCGTGTAACATTCCCGACCACGTTAACGATTGCCTAGTTACGCAGTACTTTTATTCGGAAAGAAGTTTATTGTCTAGAGAAACCGAAACTTGAGGATTATCACATCCGTTTGAATAAATCAATAACGTTTTCGGTTAACACGTTTTTGCATTTGAAATTCAAATTTTATATTTAGAAGGCGTTTTAAGTTCTATTAAGGAAGAGATTGCTATCGCGACAATGGCGATGGTACCTACTACTAAAAACTAATTTTGATTCTAAAAGTTTGTATCACTGTCTGCCAGTTTTTATTTATAGTGTTTAATTTGAGTTGAGCGAAAATTAAGTTAGCAATTCGATCAATGAAAAAAACTTTATACGCCTTTAAAATTTGAATAAACGCAAGAATTTTTATGGATTCTTTACCGAACATTTTTTTGTTCCAGCCCAAGCACCATTACAATTTATCGAAAAGTTACTCTACCTGATGGAATATCCTTGGGGAGAGATCATTTTTAAGTTTAATGCAATCACTTGGAAAGTTCGGAATCGGATAGTTTTCACTTTTGGGAAAAATAAGTGGCACCCCAAACTTGCAACGATTTTCACTTTTATGTTCAATTTTGCACTGACGGAAGCTTTTGGTGTGATCACTCCATTAAAAATTTGGGTTCTGCTACACACTTTCTTCAATTTCACGCTCCCGCATGAAAGCTTCAGGCACA
This sequence comes from Cantharis rufa, assembly GCA_947369205.1. Taxonomy (NCBI): domain Eukaryota; kingdom Metazoa; phylum Arthropoda; class Insecta; order Coleoptera; family Cantharidae; genus Cantharis; species Cantharis rufa. The sequence goes on from OX376303.1 coordinate 12,980,821, forward strand.
ATTAATGATCTCATCCAAAAATTCTACCGTACAACCCGATATTACATAATCTTGTTATATTTGATCAATCAAGATGATTAGGTACTTATACGTAAAATTATAATAATCAATAAAAATAATGCTTTACCGGTAGGAAACCACGTGACTACTACAACCTAACCTAACCGTTTCGCCGTTTGTAATCATTCTTTAGTTAATATATGCTATAAGGCTATGACCTTTATCCATCGCGATATAAATATAAAATCAATTTTAATTGTTATTCCCTCAAGTAGGTTGTCCACAAACACGGAAGCCTTGCATTATGTAAAAGTGTACGTCGATCCATCAAAAACTTACATCTACAAATTGTCACTCAAGATGGAAAGGAAATGTGCAAAATGCAAAAATTAAGAAATTTGAAAAAAAAAGCATGCCGAAGCAACACTACGAGATCAAAAACTACCAAAATATCATTATCTAATCGTTCGAATGGCAAAAATGTAATGTTAGGGTTCATTCATATCTTATCTTTTATTCTTAGGGTACCAATTCTGTTCCGACACTTTAAATTTTGAATTGTACATTCCAAATTTTTCGTTCACTAACAGCAACTAACAGTGGCATACGAGCATGAAATTTTTGAAAACTAAACAGCCAAAAAAGTAAAATATTACTTTAATACAAAATAAAATATTTCGTGTCATTTGTTCACTGTAGGTTATGGGGTTAATTGCAGAAACGACGCACTTATACTTTAGGGTGACTAAGCAGGAAATCTACTATAGCCGGAATTTTAATGTAAGAGTAATAAAGAACACTTACCAGAGGTTGTCAGATGTCGCAGACCTGCCGACGCCAGTCAGTCTACTTACTATCTGTACCGCCGCGGCGGGCGTCGCGGCGGTCTCCACCCCATGCGCACGCTTCTATCCCCCTTGCGAATTCAAAGTTGCCATCCCTACCCCTTTTCATCGCCCTTGTTGGCTCCACCCGATTGGATGGATGAATTTTGTTTTAGTAAGAATTTTGGCAACTGCTGGTACTTTTTGTTTTCTTCCCTTTTAATTTGCTTTAAATTTGTTCGTACTATTTATTATTTGCTTTTAATTGTGCAGCAATGCGTTATTTCGGCACAAAACACAATTTTTTCGAAACACAAAACTTTTTACATTTTTAAAATTGCAACCAAAATCGCAGTTTTCAACATTTAACTTTATTCAAAAATTACTTTCGCGGCCAATTTTTTAACACTAATAATTTCTTTTGGAAAATTATTTACGTGAACAATATAATACCAAATAATTATGTAACTGTTGCAGTGCCCAAAATAAATTCGTTCGTAACTCAGAGTAATGCACAAATTTTAGGGCAACAATTGCTCTTTGTTGCATGTTTCACAAACTCTGACAGTTTGCTTTTAGTAAGGGTAGGTTTGCATGTACCCCTAACAATATGCGTTCATCGATTATTTAAAAAGCGCATGTGCAATAAAAGTTTCCGGGATTTTTAAACCACATTAGCACTAGTTTACCGGTTCTTAATTTATTTGCAATGCTTTTGCCAATTTAATTAAAAAAATCAAAGAAAAAGGTAAAACAAATGCAATCCTATTCGACAATGCGCATGTGGCGCAAAGCTGCAATTTAAAATCAATTTTTAAATTTACTATAATTGTTGCTGCTTATCATTACAGTCTACATCAAAGCAATTTCAAATTTCTGCTCATCTTTTAATGAAAACATATTTTTCAAAATTTAAAACCGGGTTGAGCTATACAATTGAACATAAATGCAAAATAAAATACTTTTTTTTTGCGACTTACGTCCTTTGAAGGCATTATTATTAAATTATACAATTCCAATTTCAAAATGAGCATGCTGATAAGTACCACCAAGGTTAAATTTGTTTCCAAGTTGTAAGCTCTTTTGGCTTTTTATCTTTGATCCATTCGCCGTCTTAATTTTTGATTTTTCAGCTTTGATGTTACCAAGTTAATATTTTTCTGTGCTTTTATTGTATTTGCACTTTTTTTATTTATTATTAAACTTAACCAGAAAGCTTAGTATTACAGAACCGCATTTACAAAAGCCACTTTTTTATTCGCCAGGTTTATTATACATTTTTAAACCAAAAAAATTGCTGTAAAAAAATCTATAGCTGGGAACTGATTAGTTCTTCAAAAGTCGAATCTCAAACTTCAAGTAGGTCAATTGCAAAAAAAAGTTAATAAGTAAGGTGAATTTCGACGCTGAAATATTATTTCCATTTAAATTAATCGAAATAGTACATAATTATTATAATTGCTTTCAGATAAGTTCACTCATGGAAATTTTGTATACAAAAAAGTCGACCTCATTCGGATTGGTTATTTTATAAAAAGGTTGGATAAACTATTACGCTGGTGTAATAATTTGTGGAATTAACAGCTTAAAATAATTTATTATTATTAAATAATTTTATTTATAGTTTATTTATATTAAATAATTTAAGTTTCTTGTAATTTATTTATTTTTAAATTAACGATTGGGTCTCCACTACTTATCGCCATCTATAAACGAAAATTTTTTATTCTCATATATAAAAAGTTGATGAAAGCGTTTTCATCATCGTGAATCATGCATCAACTTTGAAGTAACGCCGTCTGTAATCATAATATTGAAGATATAAATTTGGTTGTGACACCTGTTAGTGTTATCTGAAGTGGACTTAGATTATGATAATGGTCTTGATAAGGCCATTGCATATTGTTCCAATTTTGGCAAGTTGAACAAGGTCAGCTTGCCAGTGAAGGTGGAATTATGCAACAGTAAGGGTTGTGGTGTGCATAAACCTTATTGAGATGCTAGTATCTTTGGATAGAAGTTCATCAGTTTTATATTTAGTTCTAATTTTCTAGTAATAAACCAATATGTAATTATGAAGTATGATAAAGAGGCAGCAAATTTGTACCTACTACGAGTCGGGTGATGAAATCAACAATTATTGAATAATTGATTATTATTAAAGGTGTTACAATACGATTGCTTGATTGTTATTAATTTTGAACAGAATTTAACTGTCAGTTGCAATTTTGTTCAGATGCGCAGGGTATTTGAGCTCGAATTACGTTTTCAAGGAGTCCTGGCATTCGAATAGTGTCTTGCTTTTCTGTCTTCGACAGAGAATAAAGGTAATAAATAATCAATGATTATATTGCTTTCTACATATCTGAAGTTTAATTAAATATAAAATGCAGCTCTTGCAATTTTAAGATGAATAAATTCTCCCATTGTTGATTGTGTTTTTATTTATTTTGTCTAGACTCAATTTTCGGAAAAACCACGGCGCTCGCTCATCGTTAGGGTACCAACATGGTAAACCATGATACTTATAATTATTTAAATTACCTATTTATTTTAAGAGGACAGTTATGGTCTGATGCTTAAATTCAATCAATCAAGATTGATTAAATAATCAAACGCAAAAAGGAAGATTTTCAGCAGAAAAAGAAAGTAATGTAAATAGTACTAAAGAAGATGTGGAAGAGCCATATCAGACTATAAAGAAAAGGAAAAAGTATAAAACACAATTTTACTCTACTCCCATTTAATGTTGAGTATGAGACAACTGCAGATCAACGTCGATTTCGGGTGTTTAATGGTAGGAAAGAGATTTCTACATTAAACCACCATCGTTGACTAAATTGGTTTAGAAAGTTGTGTACGGTTGGTTGCAGCATTAGTTTTAATGGCACTACCGAGGGGTAAACCGCGACCAAAAGTTATGTGATACATTTATGTGCAACTAATTTCATCATATTGACAAAAATATTTCCACTCTTTCTGTACCTTCTCAGGTACTGCTATCTTCGCAGACAAGTACTCTATCAATGCCCTTTCTAACTGTTCTTAAAAATCGAGAAGAATTTTTTTCTTTTTCGTCGGAATAAGAAAATATTAAAATAAATTAAAAAATTAAGAAATAAACAAAGCAAAATTCTCTTAAAATGAATTTATTAAGAACTCAAACTTTGGAGTTTAGAAAAAACTTAAATTGTTTTTCTGTAAACCTGCAGGACGATGTGTTACGGAAGACTAACACGATAGAGAACTTGAGCATAATGATGAACAAATTATTGAAATTCAGAAATGTTTTCACCTCTTTACAGCAATTTAATTTATTTAGAAAACTTCTGGCAATTGAAGTTAAACTTTAGTAATTGGTGTCATTAGTATGAGGTATACTTGAAATTTGAATCTCCGAGATTGCAGGTAACTATGGTTTGCATTTTAAAAAAAGAAATTTGTAAAGGGCTAATTGATGATAGAATGTGGAAGTAAGTGCTGTAGAATGATGGTAAACTGTAAATCAATACAAAAAAACTAATATTTCAAAATATGATTCAGACTGAACAAATTACCAAAAAAGATTGCAAAAAATGCAAAAATTGAACCCTGAAAATCTTAATACTTAAAAAGGATCAAGAAGTTATAACAGTAGATAGCAGTAATCCTGTCAAGAAAAATGTTCAGCGTTGTAGGTACTGAAAATGCTAAGATTGCGGCTGTTTAAATTAATGGTCTTGGAGTATGTCGCTAACAAATTGGAATTACTACGAGAAAGACATGAACCTGGTGAAATTATTTAATTGCGGCTTTATCATCAGTTTTGATGTGAAAATCAAAGATCAAGCCGTGAACAATAGTAAGTTTTGGTTAACGACAATTAAATACTATGTTCGTTTGGTTGTAAAAGGGGTAATCATTTTTTAATAGACGAGTTGGTATCAATGCCATAAAAAATATAAGTGCAGAGAACTCATCAAACAGTAATGAATAATCAATAATAAATTGCTTTTATAAAATACTTACAGAATAAGAAACAAGATAACAGAATCAGGAATACAGGAAAAATAGGTGTCTAAAACAAAGTCATTGTCAAAACAATGTCAAAATAAATTCAAAATGAACATATTATGAAACGCAATTTTTTGTTTTAAGAGGTTGGTAACTGAACGTCAGTGAAAATTAAAACTGATGATGTCATTATGAATAAAATTATAAACCTATGAATTAATGCAAAATATGTTAATCTCCTATTTAAAATAATTAGTCATAATAAAGAAAACTGTAAGCTGCAGATAAAATATTGTTTATTTCAACTTTTATGTTGAATTTACTCCTAACGAGAAAATTTTTTGTTACCAACTAGCACGAAAATAAAACAAATTTCAAATTGACTATTATTTAAAAAACGCACATTTTAAAAGTTTTTAGGCCGTATAAAATGCAAAATAGTAAACATATTATATAAAACTGGTTTCATAAGACGTTTAACGCACTTAGCCTGTGATAAGTAGTGCTAACGCAAACGGATTTTTTGCCATAAAAATAACGTTTATGAAACTAGTTTCATAATATACTATTAAATCACAGAATGTTAGGTAGATACCTGTGAAAGAGATCATACTAGAAAAAATATACTTGTATTAATAAAAATACTTATTACATTACAAATCAACACCAAAAGAAAAATTTTTTTAAATACAACGAATGACATAATATGGTGTGTCGCAGACGGAATGTCTTTATGATAAATGGAAGGTCTAGAGTCTAAATTTTAAAATTCATTTTTCTTTGTGAAAACACCTTCAGTGACAAAAACAAAATGTGAGGTATAATATTATTTTTAAAAAAATCACAATACAAGCGAAAATTACCTCAAAATTTTAATTATTACATTAAATTCATTACAAGATACCCTCCTGTGTTGGCTTCCATAACAATACCTTTTATATTTATTCCTGTCTGCTCATAATTTTTAATAAGAAAAATAATTGTTATAGTTTTATTTTAGGTTTCTTTTCATAAATTGTAACAATTTATTGTTTAATAATTGTTTGAGTGTCCATTTTGCCCTCTGTTCCGTGCCGCTAATGGAGAGATCGACGCGACAAAGGATATGCCGTCTCCATACGCGTGAATTAGGGAGTCTTGGGTTAAAATTTGAAGGACGCGGATGTGTATTTGCAAGTTCGAGTGGGAATGCAACTGGGCAGCGTTTTGTTGTTAAGTAACCGAGTTAAGTAGTTCCAATCCGGAGAGGATTATTTGTGCGAATTATTAACGTGACCCGAGACCAGCTTCTACAGGTGCCTAATTGAGGGATATATGTTTAACCTGTTGCTATATTCGATTAGTCAATATTCCATCAACACGATCGAGAAAAAAAAACAGGAAAAACAAAAATAACCCTAACCCTCCCAGGAAATAATTAGTAAGGACCCCAATGTGGAGAGGGAAGGAAGGTAGAAAGGATGAAAAGGTAAGGAAGGTAATGGGTTACAGAAGGATAAATGACTTCAATGCTCAGTGGTTCCCCGCAATAATGACGTGATCGACGACTCGTCCTCACGTATAGATGGCAAAAACGCGTCGTGGATCACCAATCAACAAATCAACGTCACCCCTCCGTTAAATTACCAGTCACTTGGCCAATTTTGAGGATAGGAAGAAAGGTTAACCCAAGGAATGACAATCTGTCATTGAAAGCCTCAAAACTCACGTAACCCGCCTTCAAAATTACGATCACCGTCGAGGACTGTACTGACTGAGTTCCGAAAAAAAGCACGGCAACAGACCTCCACGCAACAAACCAGGAACACTACACCTCCCAACCGGTGTAGCGAAGCCTAGCCTAGACAAGAACTCCAGGTGTAGCCAGCCTTTACGCACGCATGGAATGAGAATGAATCCCCCCGCCCCTGTAATTCCCAGAACCAAAAAAAAACCAAATGAGTCGGGACTTTATGACTCCAGGCAAACGGTAGTCGGTTTCACAATACAAAACGATCGACAATTTTACCATCCGAGTCATTATTTGCGAGTGTAAGAATCGCAAGTTATTGTTTTTTGAGCCTTGCTACCGTCTTCGACGTACATCGTGTGCTGTGTCCGGATTCGAACTACTTAACTCGGTTACTTAACAACAAAACGCTGCGCAGTTGCATTCCCACTTGAACTTGCAAATACACATCCGCGTCCTTCAAACTTAATTTAATTTAACCCATGACTCTCTAATTCACGCGTATGTCGACGGCATATCCTTTGGCGCGTCGATCTCTCCATTAGCGGTACGAAGCAGAGAGCAAAAGGGACACTCAAACAATTATTAAACAATAAATTGTTACAAAATAGTCTTTCAAAATAGTCTTTCCGGAAAATATACTAAAAATGATGGAAAAATATGTTAATAAAAAATGCAACATTTAGCAGATGCTATGACAAATTATAGACATATATTGGAAAAATATCAAAAAATTGTTATTCTACTTAACAATTTTTCTTGATTTTCATTTCCGACTTGCCATTTAAATAAATCTTCAAAATTTATATGCCACACAATTTAATTGGTATCCAGTATTAACAAGTTAATAAGATTAAAAAATCTAGTGCCTGAAGTTGCAGGTGGTTGCGGCTAAATATTGCAGGTCACATAAAATATATAATAAATATTAAAAGTTCCCTGATAATTTTTTTATCCAGACTCCAAATGCAGTTGTCCAGTTCATATTCTTTCACTTATACTAATTTATTTATAATATTGAATACTCGCTGAAAATATAAAATTTTCATTGATGATGAGGTATCGGATGGGTCACCAGTTTTGCATTAAAATAATAACCCTACGCTTTGACTGAATTTGATGTTAAATGGAGTAATTATTTTTTGCATTTTGTGTTTTTTGTTGGTGTAAACAATAAGATATTTTAAAATCATTACATCACAGTTTCTGTATAACTTTAAATCCTGTTTTATTTACAGAAAATTTTGTATCGACTAAAGTGAACTTTTATCTTCTTAAAAATTATTCTCAATAAGATTTTCCAAAAATAAGTTTGTTTCACGAACTATACTTAAGCTAATCCGCATACAAAATCAATGTACGAGAATATCCGTCAGCATACATACATACATCTACCAAATATAAAGAAACATTTTCAACTTATCAGCTTATCTATCCGATAACGTCCCGGTTAGTTATTGGAGTTTGAAAACTTGCATAAAGTTTTGAACTAAATTATTAATTACTTAAAATGTTAACATTATTTTAAGTATTTTATTGTTTGTAATGGATAACTAGTTTGCCATTGCATTAAATTACGTTATTGATTGTAAAATATATATCATCGTAATTATTCCATTCAAAATTTAAAATTAAAACAATAAATCAAAATCATCTAGCCAGGTGTCTGCATTATGTTAAACAGTGTAGGTCTTCTAAGCCAGCGAGAAAACTTATCAAAAATCAAATACCAATCGTGTGACTCATTGTTTCGATAGAGTCGTTACAATCGCAATTTCCGGATAAGAAATATGAATAAAATTGGTATCAGTCCAAAGACCTTTTTCCTAATCGGAAGATAGCGAACACTTTGATTTATTCACCTAAGTTGGATAAGAAAATTTCTATCAATCAAACCATTGTATTTTTAAAATTTTAACCAATCCCTATGTCTCAAAAAAAATTAAAAATGTCAAACTGGTGAGCAATTATTATAAAAATTTAATTAATATTTTTCCATTATAAAGATGAAAGCATATTTTAGTATAAAAATTTTTTCAGAAAGAAATTGTACTCCAATATAGTACTTTTGAATGCCAAATTTACTTGGCAGATATTTGGCGAGCACTCAAGCTATAACTAAGTAAGTACCTAAAGTGTTTGTTATTTCTCCAATGCAAATTATATTTCTTGAAAACACTAATTTTATTTTTGTATATTTAACACTGATTAAAAAGTAAATATTAATTATTAAATACGTACCTATCTTCAGACGCAAAAAAAAATGTAATGTAAAAATAACAAAAACAATTAAATTATAAAATACTCGACAAATATTTACTTTTAAGCACTAGTGCGTAAAGTAATTATTTTTTGCACTAGTGCATTACATTATTTATAAGTTCGATTTTAAGAAAATATTCTTATGGGTTACACTGGGAAGCAGGAATCCTAAAAAGCTGGTTTAAAATTTCAATTTCCTTTGTTCGGGTGAAATGCAAGCCATCCGGTATAATTGGATATTACACGTTACAATATTATTACGGAAAAATTACGGCCGTTCACGTCAATAAAGCTGTTCGCTCTTTAGTAGACGTATAAGAACATTGCAAGATTGCAAGAAGAAAAAACATATTTCGATCACATGTAATAGGCCAAAATTCCATGGAAAATTGTTTAAAACGCAATTAGGTTGCAATTATTTTTACCATTATTAGCTTAAACGTAAAAATTATTTGATTCTAAAAGTTTTTCTAAAATTTCATTTGAGCAGTTTCAAGTCTGGAACGTTTGCGAACTAAGAATCAATAGTCACGTGAAGTAATAAAATAATTACATCATTTGTGCATCATAAAAAACACTTTTCCCTGCAACAGTTTTTGGTGGTTTAGGGTACAATACAAATCGTTCGCCGGAGGCTTCTACATCCGGAATTTGTAAGCTCAGGCTGTGTCGGTAACCTTGATCACTGCTGCAGGCCCGGAATCGAGTAGGGTTGCCTAGCAACACTCTCGTATCTCTCCATGCCCCAGATCGTGTGCTTCATAGAGTTGCCAAAACAATATACCTACTTTAAGTTTCACTATTAATTTTATTTTTTTAATATTAAAAACTGCACGTAACTTCATATGTTGGGAAGCATGATTATTTTGGTTGTAAAATTTTTTATTTGTGAACAATTTTTATATTGTTTTCGGCCATGTTGAATTATTTGAGACTTTCTAAATATTTCCAGCATACCCTTTTTATACAGTTAATCTTGACTGAAATATACTATATAGATATGTAAACATGCAAGTGGTATTATTTGGATATTTTATGTTAACAATGTCTTAGTATTCACATGCAGTATATAACTTGAATATTTGGTATATGTACAAATTGACTTGATACTGTGGAATTTTAAAATTGGATTTAATAGAGAAAGATATATTGCTATCAATTCTCTATATTACCATTGCCTGTCTTTTATTTGAAAGTGGTGACGTTTTATCGTATCCATCATTCAATGTAACAATATTCAGATATTAAATACCTTCTTTAAACTTTAAAATATTGATTAACTGGGCACATATCTACATTTTTTAAAATGTTCCTATACCAACCTTCAATGCGGCAAAAAGTTATTTATGATGATATATTGATTTTCAATATACCCTCAGGATATTTAAAATCACTTACACTTTGTTTTATATATCCAATAAATCATAAATTTTTATTTTGTAAATGATACTTTGTAAACGATAATATTTAAAGAAGAGAAAAAAGTGCTTTAGTACTTCTCGTACAGTCCCGTACCAAACAAACTTTTGAGAACTAGCAAAAATTCTTTTTTTCCAAAAATTCCATTAAATTGACACAACGCTGATTTTGAGTTAACTCAAAAAATATAAATAAAAATATTAATATATGCAAAATAATCAATTTTTGACTACAGCAATACAGTCTGGTATTCAAAATATTCTAGAATACTACATGAATACATAGTAAAACTATGTACATAGTAAAACTATGTATCTACCACTAGTATAGTATAATTGTATATTATACAGTAATATAGTAAATATAATAATAAAATTGCATCAAAAGTGTCTTCTGTATGGGAATTTCAGAGAAAATGTCATGACAACTAAAAATTAAAATGTATGTTATGTAATAAACTATTTTCAAATTCTAAGAATATTTCCAACTTCCTACATTGTCATAATAATAATTTTAATAAATTAATATATAGACGATATGCCATTGTATATTATATAATATAATAGAGTATGTTTATTACATATATTACATTTTAATATATTTATTATTAATTTTTCTTGTACCTATTATTACTTTTTAATTTATTTTGATTATCATTTTTAGAATGAACTGCATTTTATTTCTAAAAATTTCATAAATAAAAAAAATTGCTTCATATTTTCAATATATTTTGTTCAAGTTAAGACGTTATACTTGATAACCTTCCGGCATTGCATCGCAAAAGAAGTATTAAATAATTAATAATTTAATTTAAAGTTACCAATTTTTTGATATGGTTACCTCAGTGACTGGTTTGATTGGTATTCTGAAAGGGATTTGATGAAGGGGTGCACGTTCCCCCAGAGACAAGTCAGTCCACTAGTTTGATGCGATTATACATTCGTCATTTCAATCATATTACTGGTTGCCACGTTACAGCTACTTTTACATTTACAAAAATTTACAAAACAATAACAAACTGAAAAGAGGTTAACGTTATAAATTTTTTCTCTTCCGCCTTAGTTTCCTCTTGGTTGATTTCTGCTGCAAACTGCTCTAATTAATAATTGAATCCGTCGTTATTTGGCATTTTACGTTGATGGCATTGCCTGAAATATTGACTCATCTGTAGTTTACACTAGCAAAGGCAACGATTTCTTAAGTACCGACACATTGAAAAATTTAAATAAACTGCTGTTTTACATGCACCACACACACTTTCGCGCAATTTAAAAAATCGGTAATTCACCTGTAGGAGCATCTTCGCTCTTTGCTTCAAGCTTTCTCTAAAGATTTATCTATAAAATTAGGTAATCGTATTTATAAAAACATTCAAGACAAACGGGATCGTACGAAACTGTGATGTAAAGAAAATTACAAGTTAGTATCAGGGGTACTAAAAATGTTTTTATTTTGGCTAAAATTCAAAGTCTCTTTCTAATTAAAACTTGGCTTACTTTCTTGACTAACGCACTAATTTACAAAGATTAGTATAATCTCAAGTTGTCTGTTCAATGCAGGTAGGTATATACTACATCTAGGACTCTTGGAGTGTTCCTTTGAGACACTACATCTCAAGGATTAATTTTTCAGTAAATGAATGCGAGTTTTCCAATAGTAGCAAAGAACGCATAAAATTGCATTTTATAGCTGGTCAAAATAAATAGTGTTAGTGTAACTAACGATCAGCTTCCGAAATGGACTATACAGGTTGACGTCACAATTCTAGAAGGTAGCTATGGAAACCGTCTAGGGATGCTGCAATCCATCTCTTTCCTTCCCTTTCTAACCCTCTTTTTCCTGTAATTTATTTTGCAAATCCATCTTTTTTGCCCTCGTTATTCAATATTTTTTTGTCTCTTTCTCTCTTCTATAATCTATAATTCATTTTTATGAAAGTTCACCCTGCTTTATATAAATAGATATGCTTATTAAATTTTTAATTAACTAAATTTGTTTCATTTGGCTGTTTCTTCGCAGTTTAATAAAGTAGCTTATATACATATATTTTGTATAATACAAAATACCCATTCAAACTGTTAACGAAATCGTTAGCGTAATTAATTTGGAAAATTTTGGCTTTTGTTCTGTAAAGACATGCTCGAGGTGCTTTTTATTTTCAGGCAATTTATTTAATATTTAAACCACGGCAACGATTAACCGAACTTCTTGTTGAACTGATGGAGAAAAAACTCTGTAAATATACGATAAAACTTCACCAGAGAGAGATTCATTTTTTTTTTAGAAATTCAAAAAATAATGGTCGAGTTAATTTCCTTTTAGATTTTTAATACAAAATTGGTTCGGAATAAAAAAAGGGCGTAGTCGTTTTCGTTTGGTACGTGTTTGATTGTTATATTGATCTTGCGTTGCTAAGAGAGTTACAGCTTCTCACAGTAGCGTAGTAGCCAGGTAAAACATTAAAACACCCTTGAATATCGGGCAATAAAATTACCAGACTATAATTAATAGGGTTTTATTAAAAACATGTAACGATAACTTTAGATTTTTAAATTTAATTAAAGTTTATATTTGGGTTGTGGAAAATCCTTGACACAGAATAAAGTTCCAAAAAGTGCTGATGACGTCTAAGGACTACTTCAAAATTAATTGCAGGATTTAATTACAAAAACTGTATCGTTAACTTCTTTTGGCAAAAAATTTATATAATGTAGCTTTGCGATGCAAAAAGGCAAAAACATCAATTATTACTTACGAATATATCGAATAATATAAATATGTTTTGTATTTCCGACTGAAAAAAATAATGAATAATATATGTAGGTAGGTATGAAAGTTTTCTAATAAATGATAACGAAAATGTTTCGAAAACAATCAAATTTTTGAAATGAGAAGTGAAATTGTTTTTTTTTTTTTAGTGTAAAAATGAAATGAAGATTGAAATACTCAGTTCTGAACTTCAAGTTTTAATTAACACATTAATTTTGTAATTGATAACTGCGCACTTAAGATTTTGAAATAATCTTGATAATTTAGAGCATTTTATACTTTCAACGAAATTTTCTTTTATTCCTTTTTATTTTATTTCTGTTTAATTTTGTTTGCTTAATTTGTAACAAGTTTTCTTTATTTGCAACTCAACTTTTTAATTTGAATTTTAGACGCGGAACTTTACAAACCAGCTTACATTTTAAATTAAAATCAAGACTGTTTGGGACAGAAGTAATCTTATAATTTGATATTGGTTTGAAATTGCATTTTAAATTTAAGTTAAATACAGTGTGTTCTATAGTTATTATTATTTTTTTTTGCTATTTTAGCTGCAATGTAATTGCGATTATTTAATTTAAATAATTTAAATTTAATGCTCAATTTTATTTTTATAAATTCAAATTTGTGCTCATTGCCAGTGGCGGAGCCGGACGTGGGCTGACGTAGGCTTCTAAATCAGCTTTAAATTACGTTATATTTTCTCAGTTGAGAAAATGCAGACTTTTAACCCTTTCAGTTCTGAATGAATGTTCTGATTTTTACCCAACTTGATCAGGTAGTTTCACGAAATTCAGTATACTGTACTTACAGTTTGCTATAAACGCTATTATGTAGTCAAAGTTGGTAGTGGGAAAATTTATGTAAATTTTGAGTAAATGTTACTGGAATCTCAGTATATCCAGAAAACTCAAATCTTTATAATGTACAATCCATTTTTTCAAATGAACTACTAAGTATACTCTATAAACTAACCACATTATTATTATTTATTCTTATTGTGTATTTGTGATTATTGATCATAGTCTTGTAAAGTTATTAATACACAATACATTAATGGTAAAAATAGCATAATTATATTAAATTATACTAAAAGATTTTCATAAAGGAATTTTTCCGTACAACATAGCTAGATCCAGACGTTAACAAAATACTTCACAAACTTATACTAATCACCACCGAACAAAACCTTTTTAAATAAAACAAACAAATTACATTTTATAATAATTTTATGGAGTGGAATATCTATATATAGCTTAATAAACTTTATTATTATTATTATTATTAAATTTATGAAATGAAACACGATTATCCCGAATATCCCTTTACCAATTATTGCGAATATATTCATTCAATTCTAGGGAATGAGACTTTTCGGTGTTGCCGGTTCGGCGTAGTCAGTCCGGCGCAAAGACAAAAGGACAAAATTAGACGCAGGACAATTTGGCGCACACCCGATTTGGCACCTAACTAATTGGAAGTGTGGGTCGGAACTCAGGGAAATTCGGTGGGTTCCACTCCCTTGGAACAATTGGTAAGTTGTTGGTTCTGTGCTACTCCATTGTTATTTTAGAGCGATGTATACCTTCCAAATCTGGCCAGAACATTACCAAAGCATCACGCTATCAAATAAATGGCAAAAGCCGTTTGTGCAGTTACTCTTCAATATAAATTTAAATATTAATATTGAAGAGGTCATAAGAGCAGATTGCTTGCCAAATCATCAACTTTTCCCGAATTTATCTAATTTTGTATACTTGAATTTATCGCCAATATGCAGCCGCTTATCGGCAATGAACTATTTTTGTTCAGGTACAGCTTCCTGGCTCGGTTTCTTGCCACTAGATTTTGATTATCGTTGCGATTGGGTACCTTAATGGCATGCTAGGGCTTCAAGCCTGCTTCTGCCAATATTCTTTTTATAGAACTCTTCAATTTTCTGTTTTGTTCGGCCAATTCCCATTGTAAAAGACCTGGATTTGCTTTCGCCTTCTGAACTACCTTCATCATTATTTCCTAGTCACGTGTTCAAGATTTTCTTCCAGTTCTTTGGGCTCGATCAACACTTTTGAACCGATTTATAACCCAGGTCACTGTTGAACTGTTGATTTTACAGTGTTTTGCGATCACAGTATGTGACGCCGTTGGATTTTCTCAAATAAAGTGCAAAATTTTCTTCCTATTTTCAATTTCCATATTTTTTAATTAATAAACTCTTATTTTAAATGCGATTTTATCTTTTATTATGTAATCAAGAATGTTAAGGCTAAGAAGTGAATATAAATTTACTGTTACTTATTTTCAAATGATTTTTTAATCCATCTATAGTTGGATGAACGACTCCCAGCTGAATTAGAAGACTCTCATGTATTTGCAGATTCGTTTTCACACATTCCTTATTATCATATTATAATGGTAATGTTTATTTGTACAATAAATTCTTACAAAATGAAGCAGCTGCCCCTCCCTGCCCACCCCTGGGTACGTCCATGTGTATAAGGTTAATGCTTAGCTCCAAACCTAAAAACTTTATTTTGTGAATTCCAAGTTCTATGGGTAGTGCATTCTATAAAATTCTATTAGTTCTTTGTCAATACCTGTTTATAATCATAGTATGTATGTCCTCTACATATCTATGCCATGTTAAAAAAATCAAGGCAAAAAAAATCGGTAAAACAATTTGCTATGGATACCAAACGAAGATAATCGACAATCTCATACCGAAAATACAAAAAGTATAGAACACACAACAAATAATACAAGAATCTATAAACCTGTCACTTATCAAAACAACAACAAAATAAAATTGGAAGAAATCTGCAGACAACACAATAAATCATCTTAGTTGAAAAACAAAATTAAATTTATTATTATGATTATGTAATGTTAAACAGAAAATGGAGTATAGAGCTGATGGGTGCTTTTCAGGGTCTAGGACATTTCGCCGTCGCCATTTTGCCGTGGCCGTTTTGCCGTGG
Organism: Cantharis rufa; assembly: GCA_947369205.1. Taxonomy (NCBI): domain Eukaryota; kingdom Metazoa; phylum Arthropoda; class Insecta; order Coleoptera; family Cantharidae; genus Cantharis; species Cantharis rufa. The sequence goes on from OX376303.1 coordinate 12,996,795, forward strand.
CCGTTTCGCCGTGGCCGTTTCGCCGTCGCCCATTTCGCCGTCGACATTTCAAAAAATTTTTTACTTTAATCAATAATTTAAAAGTTATAAAAAACACTAACATTTTGACTGCAAAAATTAATATTTTTGGAGCTATGGAAAATTAGAAATTAGAAAATCAGAAATAAAAAACTCTCGAAGGTTTGAATTTAGAAAAAAAAATTCCTTAAATATTTTTCTTAGAAAAGTGTGACACCCTGTATGTAAGCTATAGAATCAATCAATTAAATTATTGATTGGGAATGATAAAGTAATCTATAACTCAAAAGTTATAGAAAACTATAACATTTTGACTGCAAAAATCAATATTTTCGGCGCTATGGAAAATTAAAAATTAGAAAAGCAGAAATAAAAAAACTCTCGATACTTTTTATATTTTTTTATTTAATTTGTATCCTTATTAATTTTTTTATTTAATTTTGTATATAATTTAATGAGACTTGAATTGTAACTTTTGATTTATATTTTTTTATTAACGACGGCGAAATGGGTGACGGCGAAACGGCCACGGCGAAATGGGCAACGGCGAAATGGGCGACAGCGAAACGGCGACGGCGAAATGGCCACGGCGAAATGGCCACGGCAGGACGTCCCATTCCGGCTTTTCCTCCTCCCTGCATTTCCTACATGTGGGATCTTCTACAACCCCAATGATCTCGAGATGTCTGTTTAGATAGCATTGTCTTGTGAATAGTCCTACTGCCTTCCTCAGCTGTGATCTACTCAGTTTGAGGATTTCGTGTTTTCGTTTGTCGTTGGAGAGTCCATCAATGAACTTCCGCGATTGCCTTATGCCCAGTTTCTTCACTAAAATGATCCTATAGATATCCGATAGATAGGAAATAAGTATAGAGAAATATGACAGAACTACAATAAAACAACAATGCGTTCTGTCATGTTTATCTATACTTATTTCCTATCTATCGGATATCTATAGGATCATTTTAGTGAAGAAACTGGGCATTAGTCCCGGAGTAGTTCTTTTATAGTCCCCTTTGTAGTGTCAGATAAGCTATCCCGCAAGTTGGTTCTGGTCCTAATAGGTGCCGTTTTGCAGCTGCCTTAGCAAGGGCATCTTATTTTTAGTTAATTTTTATTCCAGCGTATCGCGGTAACTACCTCGCCGTAAAGCTGTTTTGTCGTGCCAGTGTCACTAGCACGTCGATACAGTGACTTACAACATTGAATTGTGTGTTTCCACTTCTTTCAATGCCTTTAATGCTGCCTGCCTACATACAGATACGCTTATTTGCAAAAGCTTTCTATATAATTTCGTTTGCATATAGCCGATGTTAACTTAGTAACAGATCACTGCTTTTCTAGACCTGCGCTTTTTTACTTCAGTGGTCTTTGGGAAAGTTTTTACTAATGCCCGTATGGAAAAATCCGAGACTCAAGATAATCCTGGAATTTACTAATAAGATTACTGGAATTTAGACCGTATCGTAGCAACAGCTGCTATTTCGAGAATTAATCTTGAATCTTGGATCAATCCATGACTATTAGTACGGGCATAAGTGTATGAGGCACAGTGAAACGGTCAAGAGCTTAGTATATTAGCTGAATCACTACTGACACTGACCGATTTGAACCTGGAAAGCGTCTAAAATTTCTTATGATTGTCTCCATGCTTCGGAAAGCACGTAAAGCCGGCGGTCCGTCTGGGTTGATGATTTGCCCTCATCAACAAAAATCCAGGGTTCCGGGCACATCTGAGACGAGCCCAGAAAGCAACCTCAGATGTAAAACAATTAATATGCTCAAAGACTACCAGTGACATCATCTCCAGTGACAAACAAGAGCAATCCTACCCCTAAAAAGTAGAAGAAGAAGAAGAAGATGCAGTTCAGTAATCCATTGGTCTTATTACTCTCTCATCATTTTCTTTTTTTAGTAAATGTTTTTACTAAAAATAATAAAAAATGTTATTTAAATATAGTTTTGGACGTAACAGCTTTGGAAGTAACAAATAAATTGGAATATTCTGCCAAAAAACGCTTGTATAACATAAAGACACGTTATATGAGCGAAGCTAACCTTATGGTAAACGGCCAATCGAATAATTCCAGTACGTTTTTGACTATTTTTACCTGAATTTTTTTAAATTTTCCCTTTTTCCCGAATTACGATCAAACATTTTTTAAATTCCTGGACCAGGTTACCTTGAAATTGTTAATATTTTATAATAATTAGCCTGTCAACGTGGAGTTCAAATAACATCTGAAAGTAAAAGTAAATCAAAGCAGCGACAGTTACATCATTAGTCTAACTCTCTTTCTAAATCGAATTAACAGCCCTCTGCTACTCCAACCCTAAACAACCATCTTGCAGAGCTACTTCTTTTCAAAGAACTTAAAATAACAAAAAAAGCCAGGAAGTGCTGTAATCTGCCTATAAATGACCCTCTCAAGAAAAACTTGAGCAGATTTCCCGCGGAAAGCTCACGCTAACCAAATCTTTTATGTACGTGACAATTAAATAACACTCCGGGAAGGCCGAGTATTACAGAAAAGAGGTTTTAAATTACAATAAATAGCAGAAAACTAATAAAGCATATTATATTGGCAGTATATTTTTATCTCCACTTTTTAATAATGCTAAATCATGCCAACTTTTTAAACATAGCACATGAGGCAGATGCAGAAATCATATTATACGCGAAAGGGTATCTTCTTCCAATTCTATGGAATTGCAGAAATTCTCTATCTATATCTAAAAATCTAAATTAAAGTTATTGAAAATAACTGTATAAGGTAGCTTGTAAAATAATGCACATAAATAAATCTACCCAATAATCGCTACCCCAGTGGTTATCATCTGCTTAATTGTTCTGAAAGTCCATCGAGCTACTATTGGATCGTTCGATAAATTATTAGCTTGGCGTAATAATGAATTGCTACGAGTTAATAGTTTAGCGAGCATCGAGTTAGAGCGAACTAGAGTGGTTTTGTTTGCATTATGTACAACAATAAAAAGGATGTATTTTCTATTTTTCGATAGTAGACCGAAGCGATGTTCCAAGTTCATGGCATCATACTTTCATGCGCTTAGGTGTAAACCGGTATATAAACTTCGACATAGCCGGTTTATTTCTGCTAGCGCTTCCACGTCGTCTTCCTCTTTTACCAGTCATAATTTGAGTTGGGTAAGTAAAACTTCAAAATTTGTAATAACAAAAAACTAAATATTAAAATATTAAAACGTTAATGTTAGTTTTCAATATATTAATAAAAATAATACTATATTTTTTAGCATTTTGTTACAGGCTGCGACATCTAGTGGGTTAATTACATACTTATAAAATCAAAACTATTTTTAAAAAAAATTTTAATTTGTTGAATTTCGTGATCGTGTAATTTGTTTATTTACATTTTTGTAGAATTAATAAATCATAATAATTATTTCTCATCTGTACTTATTGGATTCGTCTATTATTGAACATATGTCAGGATGGCCGAGCGGTCTAAGGCGCCAGACTCAAGGTTCAACCTTATCTGTTCCATACAGATTACGAGCATTCTGGTCCTCTCTGAGGGCGTGGGTTCGAATCCCACTTCTGACAAAATTTTTTTTTAAATTTCTTTTGTGATACAATCGTGGTTAGCTATTAACAAAATAAAACAAATATTTTACGTCAACGACATTGAAAATTATGTTAACTACAGATAATGACGATTCAAGTTCCACAAGTGATTTTGGACAATTGCAAGATGAAAATATATTGGAAGTATACGATGAAAATGACGATGGGCTTCCTTTTTGGAAGAGAATGTTTCATTTGCCATACGAGCCAGTTTGGGCTTATACTATTTTATCGTTGGGTGCATTTAGTGTTTATAAAAGTATTTATCCGCTATATTCGAAAGAATCGGATGATGGATATTATGGTAAATAATTAAATAGTCATATTATACACAATTTTAATTATGGCTTTCTAGAATTATCGATAATTACTGGTATGTTTTACCTTATTGACGTACTGCTTATGATAGGAGGTAAAAAAATTCGTAATTTACATTTACCGCCAACGACAATGTTGTTACCGTACTGGATTATTGCATGTGATTGTCTATCAATGTATCCTCAGCAAGTGGTTGTATCTGTGGTTGCCAGTACCACATTTAATAAGAAATTTGACTTCGGTTGGAAACTGAACAGTTGTTTGAAAATTGCAAGAATCTATTACGTATTTTATTACCAACATACGATTGTGGGGAATTCTAAGTTGCTTCTACAATTTTTCGAAATAGTATTTAATGCTGGAATGGTTTTTACGTTAGGGTATATCATTACCTATTACTCAATTTGCAGTGGTACACACAGAGAGTGTACAAGTCCGTTAAGCTGGACAGATTACTTCAAATGTATGTACTTAACCATAAGTATCGTTTCCGGTTCTAATGCCGTTATCGTGCCCTATACATTATTTGGTACTTTCTTCTACAGCATCCTATCTTTACTGTACTTCTTTACAATAGCCTGTGTGTCGATGTGCTATATTACAATTGAACTGTTTTCAAAGTACAAGAACTCTTACATATTTCTAGCGAAGACAAACTTAATGAACGAAGCTGTTGAAAAATTGAATGTTCCTTACGACTTGGTTGGTCGAAGTCAAAAATACTACAACGCGCTTTTCAAACGGCGCAAAGGAAATTTGGACAATTTAAAGGATTTTATTGATTTGCCACCCACTATTTGTGAACAAATAGGAATCGACTTTTGCTTAAGTATATTTAAGCACTCCTCTATATTTCGGCAGTGCGATCTACCCTTCCTCCGTTATTTATCATATTTTATCGAATCCAAAATTATGTTACCTGGCGACACGATCTACGAGCATCTAGCTGTAAAATCCAAATTAGTTTATGTGGCGTCAGGAGTTATTCAGATTTTAACCGAAGAAGATGGGGCAACTCCAATACTTTCGTTCTCTAGTGGAACTTGTCTAGGAGAGTCGAGTTTATTTGTTAGCTATAAGTCCAGAGTCAGAGTTTGTTGTAAAACTCATTGCAATTTGTATATATTGAGGAAGACAATTTTTATGCAAGCCGTTTTGGAAGCTTATCCCGAACGCTATCGCGAATTGAGACAAATAATTTTGAAAAGGATTGCGGACACCAGAAAGTTTGTCGAAATTTCCCAACACTTTAATGCGAATGACCAATTAAATAACAAGATAGATTTGATTACCATTATGTGGTTGAAAAGTACGTTACATAGATTGATGATAAAAGATGGCGAGACTTTATCAAAACACGAATGTCAAAATATTTTTTTACGCAGCGAGTTTGATAAAGATCGGTTTAAGAATAAATTTTTCATTCCGGACTATTTGGACACTTTGGTGATTTCCGAAAGAGTCGAATTGGTGACTGATACTGTGTTTTTGAGGTCGACTTGTCCTTGCGTATTTCAAGCAGACTCCATTGTTTTGCAAACTTGGAATTACATCATTTTGGTTCTCGCAATCGTTACTGCTTTTGTGGTTCCATTTTATGCTTTTCTAAATGAAAATTCACCCACCATGTACATAGCATTTATTTGGACAATTACAATTTTTTGGTGGTTAGATTTGTACGTTCAGATTTCGACTGCCGTTATGACTTCTTACGAAACGATATCTAATATAAACGAAATATTTTATTACAGAATCGCGACTTTTGGATTTATAACTGATATTATATCTGCAATTCCTCTCGATTTGTTTTCGTGTGTGCTGCTTTTCAGATATACCGATCGTTACGTGGCCATGCTTCATTTAAATCGAGTTCTTAAAATATATCGAACTGAAAAGTTGTTTAAGAACTTGGATACCAACAGTAATGTAATTATCGCTAAAAGCTATGTAAAATTCGTGTGCTACTTTACGTATTTCATTTACTTCTTCACTTGCATAATATACGCAATTAAGTGTTTCAATTCTGAATGCCCTCCTCAACCTGTTTCTGAAGATTTGTTGTGGCACGCTCTTGATATCCTTCAAAGCATGACATCGACTAACATGCCCAGTAAATTTATAAATTCCCCTGTATATATTCATGCTTACACAGTTGTTTCCTTGTTATCGACAATACTTTACATTTTAAGCAATGCTTTTGTTTCGGCAATGCATATATTGCATCGTTTAAGCAAAATATTTCTGTTGGATGCCATTACAGACATTTTCAGTATTATTGAAAACAATAAACTAACTCTCAAATACAAAAACAAAGTTATGAATTTTATCGAAACTCAGTGGAATGACAACAAAGCGAATAAATTATTGTTTAACACTTCCGCGTTTAACGAACTACCATCAGATCTTTACATGTATGTGAAGGAAATGACTTACCGAAAAACCCTATTGGAAATGCCTTTGTTTTCTAATTTTCCTGCCGAAGTCATCGCCGAAGTCGCTGTGATAGCCCGAGGCTACATTTTACCTCCCAATCAAGTTTTATATTATAGAGGAGAAATTCCCGATGACATTTACATAATCGACAGAGGATATTGCAAGGTCATACCAAATATACCGAACGAAAAACCAAGATATCTTGGACCTCCAGAAGGAATAGCGGTTATGGAATCTTTCCTAAGATTGCCAATAATAAACACGATAGTAACTGTCACTCACTGCTGCAGTTTACGCATTAATGTTCCAGAATTGATGATGCTACTATTGAAGTATCCAAACTGCAAGCAAGATTTAGAAAATACTGTACAAGAAACCAAAGAAATCGATAGTATTTTGTTCCGAGAAATCGTAACTTTTACCAACACCGCCATTATTGACGAAGACGAAAGCGAAGAATCCTTTCGAAGATTTGTCTATAACCCTAAATTGGGGAGTTCAGATCAATTGGAGTACGATAGACCATTTAATCAACTAACTTTCCTATACTTCGTTAAGAACATTTTAATGAGAATCGCCGTTTTACCGAACGGTAAGTTTTGGTTTTATTGGGAATGCCTCCGGTGCGTATGTGCAGTCATGTCGGCAATTCTTTTCAGCGATGATGAAATTAGCATGTGCATCAATTGTGGATGGTTTATAGTATTGATTATTCTTGATATTATGGCATGGGCCGATATATATTTGAGATTACATGTTGCCTATTACAACGAAAGCAATTGTTTGGTTTCACATCCGTTAAAAACAGCGATTTATTATTTAACCCATGGTTTTCTTCTTGATCTCTGTGCGGTGTTTCCCATAGGTTTGATCGTTTCTTCTTTTATTTTGTCAGATAAACATTATAAATTACAATTTATTCTTCAAATGAACCGTATTCTTCAAATGCATCGGTTTGTTGCATTTTTTAGACAATTGGACCGGACAAGCATGAAATACACCAAAACATTTTTTGTCGTGGTCGAATTTTTACCCATCCTTATTGTTGCTTGCCTAATAGCCGGTGGTTTATTTCGTGGTGTCTTATGCGAATTATCCAGCAAAATAGTCAGTGATAACCCCAACCTCACAGATGGAATTAAATGTGTCACCGACTCATGGATGAACCACAATTCTTTTACCAAACCTTTGGCTTCACAGCAGGTACGTTGGTATTCTATTTTAATAGCCACTGTAATTTTTACGCAAGCCGGAATGCCGGGATTCACCATAACCAATTCATATTTAGCTATGCTTATTTTTCCCATCACAATATTTGCTTATATACTCTCCACTCACATAATTGGGAAAACGGTCGCCCAATTTACGTCCGCGGATTCAACCCGATTAACTTATCAAGACTCCTTAAAGTCTATCAGCAGATTTTTGGACGACTACCAAATAGAACCAGATTTAGCAAACCAACTAATCCGACATTTTGAATTAAAGTGGTCTCGAAAGAAAGGGAAAAACATTCACGACCTTTTAAAACACTTTCATCTCGCTCTGAAGCAGGACATTTTTTACGATATTTATGGTGAAATTTTAGAAAACGTTTCTGTGTTTACCACGGACAGCACGGCATTTCTTCGCAATATCCTTTTGGAGGTAAGTCATGATGTGGCTCTTAAAGACACCTTCATTTGTACTATCAACGATATCAACACCAAGATATATTTTGTATTTAAAGGTCAAATTGATGTACTAGCAGCCGACAAAACAGTTTTAAGTTCGATAGGTCCAGGTAGCATGTTCGGTACCTTAGACGATTGCAAAATGGCGAGACAAACGGTCAGTATTCGCGCAACTGTACACACCGACATTTTGATTATTCAAAGTGAAACGTTTCATTCCATCCTTAAAATGTATCCAAATGTTCAACAGCAATTCAAAAGTCTAATTGCCTTTCATGTAGATTTTCTGACGGGTCGTGGACATTCGAACATCGAGCAGGAAGTTCTAAATTTTAAAAATAATTTTAACTTTTGCAGAAGTCCCATTGCTTACTTAAAAACCGTTATTTATAATCCCAGCAGTAAATTCATTCAGATTTGGAAAATATTTATCTTATTAGTTATATCTACGTTGGAAGTTCATTTCACTTTGTATCAAATAGCAGTGCAAGAGTTTAGTCAAGGTTTTGTGATATTCCAATATACTTGCGACATTTTTCATTTGATACATTTTTTTATTTCGCTACACACATCTTACGAAAACAAAGTTGGGGTAATGGTTGCAAATTTGGACACAATAGGAAATAATTTTCGCAAAAACAAAATAAAATATTATCTTCAAGTTTGCAGTATCGTTCCATTAGATATTTTGGTTTGGCTGTTACCTGATGCTTGGTTTTACACGTTACATCCAGTTCTTCGATTTAATAGATTATTACGGTTTTTTTACATTATTGTTTATTTTCGTGAACAACAAGAAAAGATAAACTGTAGAATCTATGTAAGATATTTGTATATTATCCTATTAACGACATTGCTTTTACAAATCGTGACTTGCACATTGATTAAGCTTGGCTGTATCTTTGTGCCGAATATGAATCCTCCAGTACCGTGCAACTTCCAATCGCTTTCCATGTTTGAAAAATTAAAAGTGTTTTTAACATATTACAACGTCGTCTCTATGATTTACTCCATGTCTTACCAAACTGAAATTTTTCCCGATAGCTCACAATTTGTAATGTTTTTCGTATATTTAATGATATTGCTTACTTTGGTTCGAATTGTTCTAACAGCTCAAATTTATCAAATTGTACAAATGAGTTGTACGCAACAAAATAAATTTAATCTATATATAAACCGAGTCAAACATTTTTTAGAGTATCATCGCGTTTCGTTATATATAATCAACAAAACGTGCAAATCCTTGGTACTTCTTTGGAAGTACCATAGGGGAACCGCTTTTCCCGAACTTCTGGACGAAGCACCAAAGCTTCTTCAGGAACAAATACTTAATTCTGCTTTTTCCCACCACATAGATCAACATGTTGTTTTTAAAAATTGTCACATCGACTTCAATCGTCAAGTTGTTTCGTATTTACGGAATTCCACATATTTTATTCACGATTATATTGTCTTCCAAGGTTGCATTAATCAATGTATGTATTTTATACACAGTGGGGTTGTCTTAGTATTATCAATCGATGATACCAATCGTGAAACCGTAATAGCTACTCTAAAAAGCGGAAGTTCTTTTGGTGTTTTGGAAGGATTAAGCAAACGTAAACCACATTCGTACAGTTATCGTTCAACAACAACGACTGTTATTCTTACGCTGAAATACAGTATGTGGGAACATCTTTTAAGATTTTTTCCTGCGTCTCAGGAAACGATAAGTGAAAGTAAAATTAATTATACTGATATCAACTTTCCAACAGCTTTGTAAAACGTTGTATTATTAATATTCGTGGCGCGAATCACTGCGACAGCAACAGCAGTACAGGTAGTAGCAGCAGTAAGTGGAAGTATCAAAAGTACTAGATAGTATTTAGCAGTCAAGTTCACTATTAGGTAGTAAACGATAATATTGTGAGTAAATTTTGAGTTATGTTAGAAATTCTTGCTGATTGTAGTAGCTTCCACTTACTGCCTAATTTTGCAGCTTACCATGGATACTACCACTTACAGCTGATACTGCTCGACACTGTCTCTTACCGCCTGGTACTGCCAATACTTACACTACTGCTAAAGTTTTTTAACACTACTATCTACTGCCATTACTTAATATTACCTTTTTTTATTATTTACCTAGCCTATCCTGCCACATATCGGGTAGTAACGGTACTAAATAATATTATTAGGCAATATCAGACAGTATCAGCAGTAAGTACACATACAAAGTAGCAGTACAGTGTACATACTCAAATCCAGTGATTCTCCCCCATTAATTAATATTTGTTCGTCGTTATAAAATTATTCTTAAATTTATTTGTACAATGTATTACTGTAAAATATAATTAATTTAGAATAAAATTTAAAGTAAGCATTAATTAACATGGTTTTTACAAAACTACCTACATGATTCATTTAATTTATGAAACACCTTATATATTTTAATTAATAAAACCATTATAATATTTTCCACAAAGTTTTTGTAAACAAGATAAAATGTATGTTTATATTATTGTAATATTTTCCCTATTTTTTTCAACCTTAATAAGCTATGCTCCGATAGCAGGCGAGAGTCGTGGTCCTCTCAAAGTCAGTCTAACCAAGATCAATAATAAAAAACAATACTTGTTCTGAAAATAATTTCACCGCTCTCGGTAGTTGATCCTTCACCATTCTCCTGACACGATCCTTCCATTGTCTTCTTCTACTTTTTGTTCATCTTACTATGTCATCTATCTCACATCTTATTACATAAAATCCCAGCACGCTGTCATTTTTTGGAGAAAAGGAAACACTCTGATTGGTCGAATTTTTTTACCAACCGAAAAATATATTAAAGCACTGCCAGTACTCCCCCTGGGGCGAGTTGCACATCAATCGAGTTTCCAACCAATCGGGTGTAGATGCCCGTCCGTGGACGGGCTTTCCAGCTAGTATAATATATATAATCCTTATTTCTTCAATTCGCCTCCTGTCTTACTTTATAGCACTTTATAGCGGGTTATTACTCGTCAGCTCGTTATCTCCACAGTTCTCATAAACTGTTTTGTTTTTGTTGTTTCTGCTTTTGTTTTCGAGCTGTAAATGTCACTGCTTCTGTGTTTCTGCTGTAAGCTCAAATTTAGTGCCTTCATCATCTGCCATAATTATCGCATCGTCTACATATCAGATTATTTTTATTTACTCTGTTTAACCATTACAAGACCAACAGATTTGGGACTGAGGCAGCAAAGAACATTTAATATAAATGCAAAATAAAATAGAAAACTGCAGTTTAATGGGACTCGACGCTAACTTTTATAAGAAATTTTGTAATAAAATTATTTGGCTAAAATAGACTCAAAAAACTACAAAGCGGCTACTGTATTGGTTTTTCCGTAAGATTAACCCCGGTCATGCCGTGCTTTTATGCTATACAAGTATTTTTGGGTATACATTGCACTAGAAAACGGCGGATTCAGTTAGATAGTGAAATTTTGAGCTGTTCCACTCAAAAACATTCTTGAAATCGCTCCAACTCGAAAATTAAGAAACTTGAAAGACGGCATATTTATTCTAAAATTAAATTCGACTACAATATAGTTATTTATGTATCTAGGGCATTATAACGATGTTTATGTCGAGGGGCAACCAATTTAAAAGGGCGAGGGCCGCTAGGCCCGAGAGTTTTTAAGTTGCTCGAGAGCATAAACACCGAGTAATGCTCGTGATGCATACAAGGTTTAATATTTCACTGCATTTGAATTTGTCAATATTTAAAAATTTTATAAATTTTGAATTTGATGATTGCTAAATTTAATTTTTTTTTTTTTAATTTTTAATTGTTTAATTAGTGGTCTTCATTTGAAAGTTATACTTTTAATTTTAAATAAAATTGTAAACAATAAAATGGTACATTTTTTTAATTATATTATATAATTGCGAATGAGAGGGCATAATGAGCGGGCATTATGATTTATAGGCCCTAGGGCGTACAAACACAAAAGTTCTTCTGCGAAAAATCGTAACTTTTTCGTAAAATCGTAAACCAAGTTTCCAAATTTAGAGATCATGATATGATCTCCAAATAGCATATTATGCCATTGGATTTTTAACAATATCTATAATATAATAAAATAAAAAGAATAAATGCATTGGTTTATTTCAAAAAAATCAAAACAGAAAGCACATAACTAAATTAAATTCATTACCCATGACTGCGTATCAAATAATCTTTATCCCAAATTTACTGTGCAAGTATAATACCTAAACACAAGGAAAGGTCACATAACAACTTTAATCCTCAATTTTACGCAATTTTGATTTACCTGTGAACTCAAATCGAAAATTACTAATTCTATTTCAATTTTTAATTTCCTAATAAAAAATTTACTTATAATTATATTAATTATTATAAAATATTATTGTTATAATGGGAGTTCTTACATAAAAAAAAAAGTAAGTACGAAACTTGCAAAGATGCAACACCTTTACTCATTGGCAATCTAAATTTTTTTCTTAATTTTTGCTCAAATACTTATCGAGTAATTAATTATTGAAGTTGTAATAATTGTAAAATATACCTACTTACTCGAAAACGAAGTGTGACGTCAATACTACACGAACGGAACGAACGATATCGGAACAAAATATGTTTGCTCTTATCGTGAATTTTCTAAATAAAATATAAAAATTATAATTAAAAAAGAAATAAAATAAAATTATATCAGTTGGTTTGTTTATCCCCTCGAATTAAATTATTCCTTGCCAATGTAATTTTCTATCAATTATTGATTAAAATAAGTCGAGACTAGAGATTCTCTCGAGACCTGGTATCGATAGTATCCTAAGTCAGAAGGTACATGTCAGCTCCCGCCTCCCAGTTTCGAATTTTTAGATGAGTTTGGTGTCAAGCGTTAGAGCATCGTTTGAGCCTCAATGAGCTTCCATTATTTTCGTTTATCGATAGAGCTTCATTTGAGCCTGAATGAGCTTCAGTGAACAAGATTTTAAGTTAATTTTTTACAAAGTTACGGATAGGTGTATTTTTGATTTATTTATGCATTTGTAATTTGGATAAAGCAGATTATTTCTTTTTTATTTGTTTTAGTAATTTCACCTGGCGCTCAGATACTTGACTTTGTTGTTTTTTACTTTTAAACTCTTCCTCGAATGTGTTGAATAATACATAATTAGAATACCTAATAAACACAAAGAAAACTCTCAGATATGTGTTTAGTATGGAAAACCTTATTATAAATGAATATGTAATAAGTGAAATAACTATTTTACAAACACAAATGAACATTTTTTCATTGAAAACCTCGAAATATGTTTCTTTGAAGTAAATGTTGACTATATAAGTCGCAAGTTAAATACAAATTGAAAATTTAATAATAGAGAAATTTGCCACCCTAAAAATGAACAAAAGTTAAAACGTTCGTTGCGGTAACTGTGGTAAAGTTATTCATATTGCGAACTCAAATAAAAGTGATGACATTAATTTATTACAACATAGAAGTTTCTTAGAACCTCTTCCAGTGAAAAATTATAATTAGAATAATTTTACATTTTATTCTCGTTGTTATACCTATTATGAAATTATAACTCAGCATTCTTCCTTTGAGGGGCAGCACACTGCAGAGCTATACACCCCCAGTTCCAGTTGCCGTAGTAACAGCTTCCTCTTTGTTCCATTACATATTTAGGGTTACACTAAAATCTCATTTAATAATCATTGGCGTACCCACTTAACCACAGCTTTGTATATTATATTTTGTTTGCAGCAAAATCTTTGAATCTGCAACACAAATATAATTTTTCCAAAATTACCTTAAACAATTTAATTTTCCCGAATACACCTCTTAATCCCTTAGTTGACTATAAAATGATTTAGGTGACAAATTACCTGAAAATGATATGCAAAACGACAGTTAATCCATAAAATTTTCAGAAAAAAATTAATGCATTTATTACATTTTTGACTGTTCTTAGTCTAAAATAACCTTCGGAAAGAAAACTGTTAATTTTTAAAGGATCAATTTAACTAAATTCATCTTTAAAATATTCCAGGATAAACATCCACCTCATTTGAAAATCATTTTGTCGGGAAATTCTTTTTATAATTTTCTTATATTGTAATGAAAATATATTTCTAAACTTTTTCTCATTTTACAAAGCAGTCTCGACCTCTTTTGTAACTTAAAATAAATTGCAACAAATTTATAACGTTAAAGTTGGCAATCTTACCCACGCCACTGATTCTCCACCCCTAGTTCTTCTTTCATGGGGTTGCATCTGTCAGTTTTTGGAGTCGAGATTTTACGTTAAAGCGGTGTTACTGTGATTTTGTTCTTGTATTGTTTCATATTATTTTATTTATACCTACCCAATTTTAGTTAAACAACAAAAATATAGCACAGAATTTGTTAGCGAATAACAAATTCGACGATGTGTAGTTTTTTATGTGCATCGAATAAATGAAAAATGATATCGAAAAGGTAAGTCCAAATTATTTTTTGACTCCAAATTTCCTAAGCTTGCAACCATCCTAATATTTTATTAATTTAAATAGATTCGTTTTCTTTAAAATTCAATTTATATTCATCTCTTAATTTTTAAGGTAATGAAACTCGACCCAAACTTTTATGTCAGCTCTAAAGAATCTAATTTTAAATAATTAAACAATGAAATCATTTGAATGTGAGTCGTCTTCTGAAGGGGATGAACCGACTGTTCACCCCATCTCACGTGGAATAGCGGAGCCGTCAGAATGGCTTCGTAATAACGCTACCGCCTCTTGGGGGTGGCACGCACCTGTAAGTAAAACACTTTTTTAAATTTTCAAAATGAAGAAACTAACTCAATTATGATGTAAAATATCCAAGTTATAAAGCAAAAGCTTGTAAGTTTATTTTGTTGATGTAGACACATTTTACGGCCAAAAGATGGCGGTAAAATTGTAAAAAGAGTTTTTCAAGATAATATAACAAAGATATAATTGTTATATTACATAATGGTAGTTTCCTATACATGCGCTGGTAAACTGAAGAGCAAAATTCTGATTTTATATTGTGTTTTTTTTTATTGAATTAAATTTTAAACCAATGCCATTGCTTTTACCAACCACTTTGCATCTATTAGCTTGATAACATAATTATAATATATTATTGAAACTGATGTAATCTACCACATATTATTCAAAATGTTAAAAAAAAAACTATTTGCAGTGTCCCTCCACGGAAGGCCCGAGTTCGTCGACGCCAGCTGTTGCGGAACAATCATTTCCATCTTTTTCTCACAATTCAAATGAAGAAAGTGCTGTGCCAGGACGACGAACGCCACTTGGAACTGTTGGTTTAGGAGGATTTTATTTTCAAGGCGTTTGTGGGCCTAACATGGGTCACGCTCCGCCTTCCGACGAGAACAGTCCAGAACCAGGTGGAAGCAATAGGTAAATATTTTAATTATTAATGGCGAAGATAAAGCTGTACTTTTTTAGGTCTCAATCATCACGTTCGGGTCCAAATTTACAAAATTCTTCTTCTAATAAAGGAAAAAACAGACAAGGGAAAGCAGTTCGCCTGAATATAAACGCACGAGAAAGAAGACGTATGCACGATTTGAACGATGCATTGGATGAATTAAGAGCAGTAATACCATACGCTCACTCTCCATCAGTGAGGAAATTATCTAAAATTGCTACTTTACTTCTGGCAAAAAATTATATTCTTATGCAAGCTAACGCTTTAGAAGAACTGAGACGCTTGGTAGCTTATTTACAGGGAAGCACCGTTAGTGCTGGAATTATTACTCCACCAGGATTTGATTTACAAGGTTTTCCTGCTGCAGCAAAATTTTTACAGCAACACCATAGCATACCAACGGAAACTTCTGGTAACAACGAAGGAAATTCTAGTGGAAATACTGGAACTTCTTTGTGAAAGTAAATTAGCCTTATGATTTTACTTTTACATGGAATAGAAAGCAATAAGAAAATCACTATTGTGTCAATTTAACGTCCTGTATAGTTCTTCACATATTTTAACGTGTAATTTTTTGAAACGATAGTAGATATAGAAACTAACAAGCACGTTTGAGATTGTAATTAGGAAAATGATTTTTACTTAATAATTTGTGATATTGATTGTGGCAAAATACACCTACACTGCATTTTAATGTAAAGCTAAATTTTCGGCCACGCTGGGGGATGAGTGGGTTATTATGCAGTTTTAGGGAAAAATTTTATATATTTATTTTTTTTTATTATTGTACTGTATTATTATCGTGTAGTGATTCTAAATCTATCTAGTCAAACTTAGTACCTTATACCTATAATCATTAACGAGACGAGCAATAATATATTAATAACAATAATTTATCTTAAAGAGTAGTTTTACATGCTCATGGTATTTTGTAGTAAATATTTGAAAAGACAAGATAATAACCAAACACTTTGTTTCTTTAATTACAAAAATTTTTATTTTTACTGCATTACTACTAAATTAAAAAATTCTAACTTTAGCAATTGTTTATTAACTTTAAATAAAATAATTTATGTGATATTGTTATGTACTGAAATAGAGCACCAAATACCACAATAAAATGTATGAAGAATATTGTCAAGTATGTAAAACTATTTAATAACTTTTCTTCTTTTTTTGCAATAAGTTTTCTACTGTCATTTTATTGTTTTACTTAAGAGTGTGTCGAATTTTATGATAACAAAAAATTTAAAGGTATAATTTAATATAGCAAATAAACAATTTAATGTGTATTATATTATTGCCATGTAATGTGTAGTACATGCCAAGCATACAATCTCATCAACTGAAAAAGTCTTCTAGCCATAAATTTTTACATTAATCAAAGTTTCCTATATAATAAGTTTAAACTCCCACGCTCACAGCTACAATCCAGAAGTCTTCTTCTCTCTTGAACAGTGGCGTAACCATGCATCCATGGGCCTGTGTCCTGGGCTCCAAATTTTTTTTAAAATAACAGTCTCATACTTAGCATTATATTATGTTAAAAATATTTTATTTTTTGGTCGTGATAGAACCGGGCCCTTGTTCGATCGAGCACATGGAACACCACTAGTTACGCTACTGCTCTTGAAGTAATTTATTTTTAAACTCTAATTTTAAGCATTGATAGATATTGATATATACTGAGATGGCCCGAGAGCCTCAAAATATAAAATAATTTATTTTTTAAAGAAAATATTAATTTTTCTTCGGGCTACCCATTTTCATAAACACGAGACTCCTTTGCTTTTTAATAATCCAAATATTATTTATAA
Organism: Cantharis rufa; assembly: GCA_947369205.1. Classification (NCBI taxonomy): domain Eukaryota; kingdom Metazoa; phylum Arthropoda; class Insecta; order Coleoptera; family Cantharidae; genus Cantharis; species Cantharis rufa. Next base: position 13,014,109 of record OX376303.1, read on the forward strand.
ATTTTGTAAATTTTGTTCTTTCAATTTTTACTTTTTAATTTTTAATTCAATATACATAATTTAAATTTTCTCTAATGCAAATGAATTTCCATATCTCCAAATTACCATTACTAGTCATCCAATTAATTAATTCATTAATTGATTACTTTCAAAAAAGCCATCAAAATCTTTAAAAACTCCAAAATCATTCAAATACGAAAAAATCAATTTAATTAATTAAATAAAATTCCACTTAACATCAAATCAACTTATTTATTTGCAAAAATTTCCAATTTAAACACAAATTATTAGACTGTTGGCTTTGCGCAACCACCTTGGTCACGTTCACGGCAAAAAGCAAAATTATAAACAATTCTACCAATTTAATAATATGAAAATATTGGCGTGTAAAATTATTTAAATATTTACATAAAATTAAATTTAAATTTTTAAGCAAATAAAACAAAATTTCAAATTAAACAAAAATTAAAATTTTAAAACTCAAAATTGAAAAAAATTATTTTGAAACACGACAATATATTATTGTTAACTAATTTTCATAATCACCTTTAACACCTAGTTAAAGCTATTATATTATCTATAAACCGTTTGTTGTAAGAAATCTATGATCATAAGTTTTACCACAACTGAGCACTTGTTTTTCCTTAGATAATATTATTACATACGACAGCTAACTTTTAATATTTAACTCACAGTTCTCAAGAGTGTGGGTTCTTAGATAACTCTCTTGTATGTTTTTATCAATTAAAGGTTTTTTCGAATGTAGCCTAGATTAAATGGGATAATATAATATGTTGGTGATGTTTGGACGCCCAATAAGACTAATAAGAGTTAAAGAATCACTTTAATACGCTGAAATTTACTATTTGCTATTATATTTTTACAGTAAAATTTATTTTTTTATTTTAGCCAATAGAAAACGCAATAATTGTATCTGATCAATAATTATGAATTGAGCTTTTTAAACGCCATAATAGTTCGTGGAACAATTATCGCAATCTTAATAGTTATTGGTTCTGGCAAATAATTTTCTGTTGCCATGTCAAAATAATTTTTTAAAATTCATGTAAAGGATGTTTGGTAAAGGGTATTTGTTTTAAAGGTGTGTTTTTTAAACTGGCAACACTTCTTTCAGCAACAGCCAATTTAATAGCTGACAGCTAAATTGTGATCAGTTTGGTTTGCCATTTGATTATGAATAAACTTATACCAGAATAAAGCTTGCAAATTGAAAATTTAAAAACAAAATGTGGAAAAGCTATGGCTTCAACAATTTTGCATAATACATTTGTGAATTGGCTTTTAAGACTGTGCGATTTAACACTTTTAGATTTTTATCTCTGGGGTTATGTAAAGTCGCTAGTTTATGCCGATAAACCAAAGGAAGCTAACATTTATCTCATTATTGCTGATATGCATCCACAAAATTTGACTTCCAGTTCGCGCTTTATTTGAAACAGCTGGGGTGCTCATATGCCCGGAATCAAATTTACACACCAATGACATAAAATTATTTTTCCACTAAAGCCAATGCCTACGCCAATGCCAATTACTACGATTTTTATGTTTTATTTTATTTTCAAGTTATAAACCTCTAAAATTATGTTATAGATAAGTAGAGGTCATGGAAATTGCATTAGAAAAATAGATTTCTAAGTAGATATATTTATTATACCTATGTTCTAAATAATAAAGAATATAAATAGATAAAAATTTAAATTATTGGTTTAAAACTCATAAGCTCAAAAATACATTTTTTTGCGCATAATCTCTGGTTTTTCCAACACATTAGTGATTGTGTTCAAAAATAGAAAAATGTGTTATTGAATTTCATATCAGAAATCTTAGATTTTAGAAATTAGATTTCCGGTTTGAAACTGCTAAGTTCAATAACACTTTTTTGCGCACAATCTCTGGTGTACTGGAGGGTATTCCATACCTCCCAGACCCCCCGGTTTGAAAAACCTAGCTTTGTGTGCATATTGTGTTTATATTGTGTACGGTTATTGAAATTTCATTGGAAATTGTTATTATAATTCAGAAATATTCATCGATGCAATTTCCATAACTGCTACTGTATATTTATAATAATATAAAAAATGTTATTTTAGAGCACAGTTTTCCAACCGGTGCGTTAGCCAGCGGATCTAGAAGTAGTCCAAAGCTATAATGCAAGGATTTTTTTTTAATATTTCTTCAAAAATATTATGTATAAAATATTTTTTCGAGTGTCATTATCAACTTGCTTTTCACATTTGAATGAGGCACGATAATCTGCATAAAATAAAAACCTAAATAAAACTTTCTAGATTACTAGATCAGCTGCTTAATTTATCAGCTCCTATTTTCTCATTAGTAAGCATAAGGTGTTATTATAACTTATTTCGATGGTTAGTTAAGACAGAAACTGAAAATTCTTTGCGAAAACAACAATTAGGATTTTAGCTACAGATTTAGGCAAAAGTTACACTTTGTAAAAAATAACGTCAAGTGGATTCATCAAATTATTCATTTACATTCAAACTACCTAGAAGCATTGCTAGAAGCTTTAAATTTTAGAAGGGTACTCGATAACCTCTGAAATACACCAAAGAAATCCGAAAGTACTATTTTTCTAATTTCAAAACCATTATTTTTACTTGAAAATTTCTTACCATCAAAAATCGTGCTGAAAGCAATTATTTTCGAAATAACTTTCATTTTCATTATAGCATGATTTTATTACTTAGTTACGAAATATCTCTGCGCATACTTATGTGAAGATACTGCGTGATGATATTTTTGACAGGCAATGCCTCACCAAACCAACAAGCATAGATTCACAAAAACACATATAATATTTTTTCAAAACCCCCAAGTCCCCTGGTTTGTCGTACCTGCCTCACCACCAAAATTCCTCACAAGCCACCACTGGAGCCCGAAACCAAAACTTTCAAAAAAATCTACAGAAAAACTTTGGGATAGGCAGGGCCGGATAAACTATGGGTGCAAAGGTGCAATGGAGCCACCGCACCCAGCGCCCAAGTTTAGAAAGCGCCAAAATTGAGCGTTTTTTAATTGTAAAATTAAATATTATTAGTATGAAAGGCGCCATTTACACAATCTGCACCCAGCGCTGAAATAGCTTCATCCGGTCCTGATCAGAGGTACCTAATAGAAATAGTTTAAATACTTGCAAAATCATAAATTTTCATTAGAAATTGAAAATTGTTTTACTTTTTATTAAAACTTTCTTGTGGGGGGTCTAGGACTTTCCGTCACCGCCGGTTCGGCGTAGCCAGTTCGGCTCACACTTGATCTGACGAGACCCCTTTGGCGTAGGGACAATTCGCCGCAAAGACATTACGCCGTGTGCCAATTAGGCGCGAAATCAATTCGGTGCAAAGGCAATTCGGACGCGAAGACGATTCGGCGCAAAGGCAATTTGGTGCGAAAACGATTCGACGCAAAACAATTCCTTTTAGTTTGTAAGAATATAGAATTTTTTTCTAATTTTCAATAACGCCACTCTGTATTACTAAGTATAATAAAAGAAAATGAATGCAATACGATTGGGAGCAAAAGAATTCTATTTTGTTTAGTAGGAACATAAAATTTTAAGAATTAAAAAGATAGTTAGAGAGTTTCAAATCATAAATCTTATTGATTATTTGCGTGGACTAGCACATAATTTTGAAATGCAAGTGTAAAATTTTCAATTTAAATAATTGTAATTAAATACTTTTAATTTAAATAAATTATTTTATAAATCTATATTAAATATTATAATATGTTGTTTTACACATATTCTAGCCACGTGTAAGGACAAAGGCAGCAAATGCAATATTGAAGTTCTGAATAAAACGTCAAAACGGATTATGTAAGATCGTCCCACACTTTCAATTAGTTTACACCGAATTGACTTCGCGCCGAACTAGCTACGCTGAAACGGCGGCGCTGAAAAGCCTCTGCGTCGAATTGTCCTTGCGGCGAATTTACCCTGCGCCGAATTGTCTTTGCGCCGCACTGGCTACACCGAACAGGCTGCGTCTAACTGGCTACGCCGAACCGGCGACGCCAAAAAGACCCATTCCCGTTTTAAAGTACATTACACCACTGAATATGGCTACCGCTATTTACTCGTTACCGCAGTAACTTTTGAAAACTCAAATTTAATCAAAGCAACATTAGATTTGTGACAAATATTCAATTTCTTTAATAAATATTTTTAAATTAAAAAATTTTCATCTGTGCATAAAGTAGTGTATATACCATAGGCTTAACTTGCTTTTATGGCCTTTGACGTATTCTTAGTCCTCGGCTAATGTCTTATGCCATAAAAACCTCTTTAAATTCTAAATACATAAATAACTATTATAAACTTGTCTACTGTTTATAGTCTCGTTCTTTTAATATAACTCGTTCTTTTCTGAACTTGTCACATATTACAAAATTTTAAAATAACGCTTAATTATGAAATTTAGTAAAAATTTTCTGAAATCAATATTAATATTTTACTTGTAAACACGGACGTAGCTACAGCTTTTGGATGAGGGGGGGGGGGTTCAACACTGCACTTTTTGTGATTCTGTAATTTTATTAAGAATCCCACGATCTACTTACCTGTTACTGTGGATATTCGACTAATAATCGCGTTGTTGCTCAGGCTAAGGGGGGTGTCCAGACCCCCTAAATACCCCCCTTATATACATCCGTGCTTGTAAATATGGCATATTTTATAAAAAAAATAATTAAATATAATAATGCCCTACGTGTATCTTAGAAGCTCTATGATTGGTTAATTTATTTTGCTAATCTAAAAATATAATAAAAGTAATATTACATTATTAATATTTAATATACCAATAACTTAATAATATAATGTTTGTGTATAAATTGTACATGCCAATTTGGTAATTTTGCAATAATTTTTTTCATATCCGTGAAACATTGTATTTGATTTTTTAAATAAAAAAATTGATTTTTTTAATTAAATAAAAATAAATTAACAAAAATTGCTTTAAAGAGCCAGTATTTTTCTGAACCGCACACTCTAGCGGCACCTAAATTTATAATTTTTAATATTGAATCGTCCGGGGACCAAACGTCCTAGAATCATTTTTAAAAATTTGGTGTAGAACATAAGAAAAATTGCTGCCAATTTGGTCTTTTGTAACTTTTGGGTAGGTTTTTCTCTCTTGCGTGAAACGTGGTACTTGACTTTTTAAGTATAAAAATCCGTAAAATTTCGAAAAAAAACAAGGAAAAATCGTTTTTCTCAAAAATTCCAGTTCATTTTTTTAATTTGATATGTTTGAGAAGAATGTTAACCCTATGTGCCCTTCAAATTACAAAATCAATTTATTAATACCTTTCTCGATATTTATTTTTTTAATTTTTGTAATTTTGTTTCTGTATATTTTCCAAAAATAATTCTATATAAAAGAGATCAAAACTTATTTTGAGTGAAGTTACCTAAGAGTTATACGTTTTCTAAGGGCATTTAGACAAGTATGCCTTCAAGATATTAAATTTTTACCACAAAAAATAGTGGTTTTTTGAGAAAACATTTTTTCAGAAATTTTTTCAGAAAAATTGCGATATCTTTAGTGGTTTTAAAACTTGTTTGGATTTTTATAAATATTAATAAAGCGGAATAAGCAATTTTCTTTGTAAATTTTATTCCTTACATTTTTGTTCATGTACATTTTTCTATTGCGTTACACGGTTTTCGAGATACAAATGACAATGCTTTTTGTATTTTTTTAAGCGTTTTTTTAAGATACGGTCAGTGAGAACTGTATGGCAAAATTGAAAAATATATATCAACAAAATGGAAGGCAATGAAATTTGCAACAAAAGTTGTCTAAAAAATTTTGCTAAAAATTCGATTTTTATTTGACAAAAAAAAAGATTTCAAAATGTACAATTTACATTGCTAACTTAAGAGTGCCCCAGTTTCCAAAATATCCCATTTTTGCCCACAAAGGTTTCCATATTAGATAATTTTTTACAAAATGACGCATACATTACTGCAAAATTTGATTCTAAGAATAGTTTTGTCAAAAATTAATTCTACAACCCCATGTAGTCTTTCGTAACTATTAATAATTAGTTTGGAAACTTGAGTAAATTACTTATCAACATTATCTTTCATACGTTGTTTGTTTAATAGTCTGTGAAATTGTTCATAAATATTTGGTCGAATAATGATGAAGTTGCATGTTCTTTGAATTAACCTGATAGCTGCTTTTTAAAAATAATTTAGAAGAATATTTCTCGCAAGTCAGTTTTCTGATTTGAAAACTGAAAAAAAGAAAATCGTTTTTAACATTTTCGTGTAGTTTAAACACAAAAATAAGTCTGATAACACTAAATTTTAATTTTTTCAACTTTTGTTAGAAAAAGAACAAATTTACGTTCAGTAATCTGTTCCCTTTTCAACATCTAACGTAAACTACTATTGTGCACTTTAGTAATGAAAATAAATAAATTGAAATAAGCACATTATTATTGATGATTTATTATATAAATAGACAAATTCTATTTTCTAAAATTTCACTTTCAAGTTGTTTGCCTGTTTATTAATTTTATTAATTATACCAAAAGCAATTTTGTATATGACGACATAAAAAAACCGTTACAAAATCCTGATATAATTAATAAAATACACTTTGAGGAGATTTTACTCAAATCTTAGGATGTGAACTTGTTTATGTCGCAGTTTTCAGGGTCTGGGTTGAATCGGAAAAGACTTTCATAAAATATCGAAACTTTTATCGAAATTTTTGTGCTAGCTATCAAAAAATAACAGCTAGAATTTGAATTTTAATAAACAGCATTGTTAGATATAATTTCCTGCAAACATTGTAAGTGACAGAAATTTTATTATTCTAAAACATGATTTTTTTTAATATAAAACGTGACTCGATAAAAAAAATAGAATTAAATATTTAATTGAATAAGTTTTCTCTATGCTCTAGATTTTTACTTTTTCAACTTCGGGAAGCGAAAAAATGTTTTCATTTATTATAGATATCCATGGTATTGTATAATTTTTATAATTATAACATGTAGATAACATATAAATACCTATAAAAGAATAGCTAAATTTTTGTTTGTTTCAAAATTTATTTAAAAAAATTTTTAGAAAAATTTCATTTTGAAAATTTACTCTAATATTTTTGTCGTTGGCTAGAAATTAACATGATATTTTTTTTAAATTTTGCTTTAAATTGTAAGGGAGAATATAACCTATAATAAAATGGGGGGGGCGGTAGGCAAGTTACCAGTTTATCCGCTTAACTTCGCGCCAAAAATAATAATTAGCTGTATACTACGATGTGATGCATTAATATAATATTATATAACTATTATTTAGACAATTAATGGTACATAGCAGGCTCCAATTCGATTTTTAAATTATAATATGTAGAAAATAGGAGGAGGTATAAATGAATCCATTCATTTAAAAATGCTTTAATCTCGTTTATTCTTATATTCGTAAATCGGTCGACGTGGGTTTTAACAGCAACAGAAAGTATAAAAATAATAGAGGTGGAGAAAGCTCCAGCAGGTGTCCAATGCTTATGCGCGAAGCTTTGCTAGATCGGTAATCACTATCAGATATGTACCATGCCGCCGCTAACTTTAGTTCAGTCTTCTTGTCACGGCTTCCAGCGCCACTACTTAATTTCAATTCCATCTATTACTTGTCAAAAATTCTTCATCGCTAACAAATCCACAAAATTTACAGTAAGTAATATGTTTAATAAATTAAAGCTCAATTTATGCCGTACACTTACACAATAAAACAAAACTTAATTTTATGTAAATATTTGCATACTACTAAAAAAGTTTTTGTAAGTATACAGTAACTTGTTATTGTTTTACTTTAAAAGTTCCAAATTTCTATCAAAACATATCAATTATCTACTCAAACTATTTCACAACTTTTACCTAGATAGAAAAAGCTCTTTAGTAAATGAAAAAGTTTTGCGTCACTTTTTATATTTAATTTTTCATGAATCTCGATCACTTATGTTTAAAAGTTACTTTTGGTTTTCTTTTTCAGTTTTATTTTTCTCATCCTCAAATTTTTATTAACCCAGTGGTTTTTAAGAAAATCAACTCAAGTAACGTAAAACAAAAATAGCGCAATTTTGCGCTAACTTTTTTGCAACACTATACATAAATAATCCAATATATTCTGAACTAAAGCTGATATGGATAATCAATATTATCAATTAATCGCTTTCAACAAGTGATAACGTTACTAACGTACAGGTTAACTTGAATATTAAACTGTTGGCGCTTTTTCGATGAAAAGTTAATGCGTTATTGATCGGCTGATAAAACTATTACTACAATTACACAATTTTCATCATACATATACTATTATGCGATATTCCTAATCAGTTTCACAGCAAATAATAAAAATGCAATTTTTAAATATTATTTGAAATTTATCAGGTTGCGCCTCCTGAAAATAAATTATTAAATGTTCGGTCACTACTACTTGATGAATTTGGCTAATACCCAAAATTTTGTTTAAGTCTAAGAAATTATTGATGATGGTTTTGCTGGTTAACAAATTTTTTACTGTAAAACAACAGCTTACCGCTTCACTTTTCCAAGTCAACAAAATTATAAATTAGCTGTTTTCATGTCATATTAATTAAAAATAAAAATATACTGGTAGTTATAGTACAGAATAGAAGATTGGACTTGAGAGAGTAATAGCGAGTTCAGTGGTTATTAATCGCTCTGATGAATAATAACTCACTTTAGGTCCTGGTTAGCCAAAGGTAAGTAACTCAGTCAGTTAATTCAATATTTTTTATCTTGAAAAATAAGTCATTACCAATTGCCTTTTTTTAGGTTGGCAAATAAATTGACCAATGATAGAGTTTTGTACGTAATTTTGTATTCAGTTTATAGACTGATTTATTTGTTTATAAATGGATTTGCAGATATTTATTTTTAGTTTTTCCTTTTTTTATCGATAAATTGAAAGAAACGAGAAGATAAAATATTACGAAACTGCAAAATATTTCTGTAATTAAGTTTTATTATAGCTGCAACTAAACTAGAGTATTACCTGCACAGTAAAAAGTAATTATTTATAACAGCAATAAATTCTGTTCTGAAAACCTCCCGCTTAGTAAATTGTTTGGATATTGTAATCGCAACAGCCAGTAAGGTCATGAAATCTGTTGCATACTTTATTATGGAACAATAATTGTGTTTTTTATTTACTTTTCGTTTTATAAAGGTGATTTTAAATTTTAATTAATTAGTCAACGCAATTTTAAACGTGAATTTGAATTTGTTTTAACTTGAGAAATCTCTCATGTGACGTCATGACGGTACATAGGTATTATTATTGAGTTTGTGGTGGGAAAATAAAAAGTTTAGTCCAGTCATTATATACATTTGGAAATGCAAACGAACCGCGAAAGGTTAAATTTTTGATATGACATGGGGGGAGCCTAGAAAAGCTTAACTTCAAATTGTCGACTTGCCGCCATCTTGAAAAAAGGGTTAAATTCAGTTTTTTTACAATAACTCGGTTTTCCGTTGAGATATGATAATTTTGAATTAATACTTTTTTGTTGCTTTTTTGAGGCTCTACAATTTATGTCTTATACATTTTTACTTATTTTTTATGGTTATTGAGATATCGACAAAAAAAATTAAAAATTTAGGCGGGGAAATTAGTTTTCTGCCTTTTTCTTTTTTCTCGCGATAGATATCAAAAAAATGTCTGCTATAAAACTTTTAGAGCGTCTTCAAACCTACAATTTCGTTTATTTATTTTTTCCCTTTGACTAAAATTACGATCTCTAGCGCGCCACAAAGTTGGTAAGTTTGTGCCCCGTTTCGATTTAGCCGCTCGCACGGTTGTATGCACACGTCAAAACGGTTGACAGGTTGTTCGGGGAATCATTGGGATACAAAATAAATAAATAAACCAGACAAATTATGGAACAAACACATGAAATTTGTTTTTGTGAAGTAACGGCGGAGCATTTGTATTAAATGGTCATTATTTTGGTCATGACGTTTCGGGTAATTTTTGGGGGGGAAATAAAAAATTCTTTTGGCAGCATTGTTTTTTGTAAAGCATTTTGTAAACCTTTTTTGAAAAGGAACGTGATGAATTAGATTTCTACGAGGAAAATCTATTCAATCGACCTACTATCGTAACTGCCGCAGAAAACAACAGAGTGAAAAGCGGATATCACAAATTTGCAAATGAAATGGATGCCATCGCAAACAGAGGTCTCACGTCAAAACTATGGGTACAGTACCATCGTATGGTTTCTCTGGTAAAGAACTTGCTGGAGGTAGAAAGATCCGGTAATGAGGAACTCCATCTCGATACCATACAAAGAATGCTTCCTTTCTTCCATGCCAGCGGATATTTTCTGTATGAAAGTCTGCTCATTTATACCTACAGGATATATGCAAGCTCTTAATGAAAAAATACCCATAGAAGATTATGTCAAGTTCACTAAACGTGGTTACTTTACGATTCGTCGCATGGAAAAATTTTGGTCTGGGATTATGTCAGACATGACGATAGAGCAGACTATTATGTGGTCCATGAAGACAACAGGAGGACTGACTCAGGGACGGGGAATTACAGACAGCACAATAGCATCGTGGAATTTGGGTATGGTTCAGCTTCAAAACATTTGTGAACAAATTGAAAGTTTTTCCGGAGTATCTTGCTCTACAACCGAACAACACGTCGACATGTGACCCTCGCGGATTTATTTATTTTGTATCCCAATGATTCCCCGAACAACCTTTCATCCGTTTTGACGTGTGCATGCAACCGTGCGAGCGGCTAAATCGAAACGGGGCAAGGACTCACCGACTTTGTGGCACGCTAGAGATAGTAATTTTGATCGAAGGAAAAATTGTAGGTCTGAAGACGCTCTAAAAGTTTTATACTTGATATTTTTTTATATATATTGCGAGAAAAGAGAAAATGGCAAAAAACAATTTTCACTGACTAAATTTTTGACTTTTTTGATCGATATCTCAATAACCATAAAAAATGCATAAAAAAGTATAGGACCTAAATTGTAAAGCGTCAAAAAATCAACAAAAAAGTATTTATTCAAAATTATCGTATCGCAACGGAAAACCGAGTTATTGTAAAAAAACTGAATTTAACCCTTTTTTCAAGATGGCGGAAAATGCACATAGGAAATCTTGGTCGACAATTTGAAGTTAAGCTTTTCTAGGCCTCCCCCACATCATATCAAAAATTTAGCGTTCTCGGTCCATTTGCTTTACTAACCCGTTTTTTACGACGTAATGACTGGACTATACAGCAGATAAATGTTATTGTTGTCGTTTAGAATTACTATGTACAGTAGCGGATATGGAAATTGCATTGGAAATTATTCTGGAATTAAAAAATATCGTCACTTCTGCCGCAATACCTCCAATCATCAGCACACCAATTTTTATCCGGAGATACAACACATTATACTATTCATTTATATGAATATTTAAAAAAGTGATCAAATCTATGTCAATTATTAGTAATTGCTAATAATAATTATTTTTTGAATTGATTGAAAATGTACGTGCTCAATAGAAAATCATAAAACAATAATTATTGTGTTATTGTTGTCAAACTTGCGAAATTAATATACTAAGCCACCTAATATATTTTCACAAAAAATAGATAAAATAAGATTTCAGCAAATATTTTCTGTAATTTTCTTGCTTTTACATTTGGCTCAATTGTTTCCTCACCAATGCTTGCATTTTAAAAACTCTATCAGCACACAAAATTTTATCACAATCGGTTCAACATTTCCGGAGATACGAAAACATTTTCATTTTTTAAATTTATTTTATTGTGGTAGCTCATTGAGCATAAGCTCAATAATACATTTTCTTTGTTGAACACAATTAGAAAGCTAGACTTTTTAAACCGGGGGGTCTGGGGGGAATGGAATACCCTCCAGCACATTAGTGATTGTGTTCAAAAAAAGAAAATATCTGGTGTACTGGAGGGTATTCCATACCCCCAGACCCCCCGGTTTGAATACCTAACTTCAGGACCGTAGCCAGACCGAAAGTAAAAGTAGGGCAAACAGATAGTAAGATTGGGTAATTTTTCCCGCCTCAGGCGAAAATTTCCTTAGATTTCAAGGTCAAAGCGGTTTAAGAAAAGTTATAAAATTTATTATTTCCGTATTATTGCACAGCCGCGCGCAAGCATAAAAATAGCATTTTGACTACGATATTCATTTCACCTTATCGTAGTAACGCACAAGGAAAAAATATAAAATAAACGCTTTTGCAAAGGAAAGTTCATCTATAACTTTGATGGCCACTGAGATAGCTCTCACTGTCGCTCGTAGGTATATACCCACTTAAAATTACAAAAAAATCGGGATCTGTCAGTTAATCGATCCCACGAGTTGAGCTTTGCGGAAATTTTGCAGATTATCCATTAGTTTTCGAGAAAACGGCATTTGAAAATCAAAATTTTACATGCATTTTAGATAGAGATTTCAACTAACACGAGTGTTCTATTAGGCTAAAAACATCCCCCTAGATACCTCCAACTCGCCAAAGGTGCTACTCGAAAGGGGCGAAACTCGTTTTTAATTATTAGCCTTTTTATTATTAATTATTAGCCTTTGATTATTAGCGACGCACGATGTGTACTCCACAGAGTAATAATCACATCTTATTAACACTAAGACTTATATCAGAACGCACGTACGGGCAATAGAACACTCGTGTGTGCAATCCTTATAGAGAAATGCATGTAAAATTTTTTTACACTCTTTTTTTTAAACTCTTTCCAATAGTGTAAAAGTCAAAGCACAGTTATTGGAGTCGATTAACTGACACAACCAAAAATTCTTATACAAAAAGGACCAACATGGAATGAATGGGGAAATTTTCTTTTAGTTTATTGTTGCATATTTTTATTTTAAAAGGTCGGGCAAAATCCTTAAAAGGTCGGGCGTTAAGCCCACCCGGCCCACTCTCTAGTGACGGCGCTGATACGTTTACAGTTCGACTCACTTTTTCTAAACCAGGCTCGGACTGCTGCAGCAGGACTAAAAATAATATAAATTAGAAGTACTCTTGGTTTTATAGGTAAAGGATTTTTTAATTTGAAGATTACAAGTACATCACGAATTATATGCAACTAAAGGTAAATGAGACTCCAAATTCCCGGCTGTAAACAGTTTCTTCAAAATTATAATTTAATTTTGCAATTGTTTAGACATGAAGCGTGTCGTAGGATACCCAATTTAAAAATATTTTAATGCTTTGAGATGTTTATTTGTCTGAAAAGTTGAGAAAAATTTAAATTTCTTAACTTTTGTAAAAGTTATTGATATTATATAAGTTTTTTATCGATTTTTAGACAAAGACATTTTCAAATCCGAATACTTACATATGCAGTTTTTAATCAAAGCTAAAAATCCTTTGGGGATCACCTAATTTACCACTAAATAAAATTGAAATTTTCAGTATTGAAAGTATCAGAAAAGTCACCGGAAAGAAAGTAATGTAAAAGCAAATCTTTAACTTTGATAATTGAGTCACTTAATTGATTTCATCTAATAAAAAACTACTACTTAATTAATCATCATGATTAATGATAAAAATTTAAAAATAATACTTTATTGATAAGTTTTTGGCAATTTACCTATGTAATTATTTAGTAAATAATTAAATTAATTTTGATATAATACTTTCGCATTTATAGCAATATGGGAATTAAATTAAGCAAACTAATTATAAACTTTATTTGAAAGTTAGTTAAATCTAAACCCTTACAAGTAAATCTATAATCAGAAATTAATATTATGAGAGAACAAACATCAAATATTCATATTATGCTGTAAAGTTTGGTTTTTTAAAGCACAAGGGGGCGAGCACCTTCTTGACCCCGTGACACTATACCACTGAGTATCGCAGTAGTGGTTAATTTTAAATTTTGACAAATTTTAGATTAATTTAACACTGCAATTAATTTGTTCACTTATTGATTTTAAGGAATATATTAAGAAGCTTTGAGAGCTGGCTTTGTGTCCGTGCTCATCCGCATAATTCAAGTTTAGCAGAATTTAAATTTAAATAAAATTAACAAAGCAGCTTTACTGATATAATATCTATAATTTACATACTCAACTAAAAAGGTAGTCATCCGAGTTCCACCGTGTTTATATTATATTCCAATTGCAATAATGCTGATACAGCGTATTTGCAAATGCCAAGTTCAAGATCGCGCAAATCCCTTATTGTGGTATAAATATATTATTTATTCCATTTACAATAAATTCGTTCAGTAAAAACATAAATTTTATTACATTATATTTGCTCGGAAAAATTAAACCCTGTGTCCACCCACCGTGTATAGGTATTTATTTATTCAGCAAGAATAAAGTAGTACAGTAGTACTAATACGCAATACCACAATATATACAACGATTAAACATGTTTTTCGCCTAAATTACATCGTTAGGTTCATTTTAAAAAATGTTGCATTAAAATTTATGAGCCTGAAGAAGCTTTAAGGTAAAACTTTATGATTTTGCAATAATTAAAGCTGTGATATAATTTGATCTGCAAACTCCAACTAAACAGGCTTAAAGCAAACTCCAGCTTTTGACGTTTAGTACGGTTTAATTGAGTTATTAAAAATTTAAAGCTTTTGCAGTTTTAATTGGAATATGTAATCAAACAAATATAAAGTTAGAAATAATATAATATGTATGTGTTAGATTTATTTCGTTGCTAAAAAATGAAATTCAAAGATAATTTAATACAAAAAATGTACTTAATACTATTCTGCAAATATTCGAAATATCCTTAAAATGAAAATGAACAAAATTCATTCAACCGTAATTGTAGTGCATTTTAACGATTTTTGTTCAATTTGGTAAAAGCAAAATAAGAAAAATAAACATTTTCACTCTCTGCAAAATATTTTCAGTGATATCGATTTAAAATAAATTTGTCTTATTACACTTATTTTTACTTTTTTCAATTTTTTATAGTTAGTATTCAGGATTTATTATTTATATTTTCTTAAAATTCTTTTGCTATTTTTTTCTCTTCCAGTTTTATTCAAATCAGTTACTCCAAAAATTATTTTGGAATTATTTGTTATATATAAATCATATCATCAAGTGATTTTATATACTGACTCCCAAGATACGGTAACGTGAAATCGGCGAGGTGTTGTTGATAGATGAATAAAGCTACAAGTGCAAGATACTCGTATATTACATACACCAACTCTATTCAATCCCATGACTTTCAAAATTTTGATAAATAACCAAATGAGGCGTAGTTGCTAAAAAAATTTTAAATTTAAAGCAGCGATAATAAACAAGCCACAATAAACAATAAAACGAACATTTATTTTTATTGTTTATATAATTTATTTTTTAAAATAATAGTATATTGTTTGGCAAGGGGTGAAACAAAGCGATTTCAGACGAGGGTGAAATTTGCCTACCCGAGTGAAACGAGGGCTGGCATCACCTTCATCTGAAATCGCGTTTCACTCCGCGCCACACATACTATTTTTCATATTACCTGCATTGAAACAGAAATTTTTTTTGCATTGAAACTTGTAAAATAAATATTTTAAATTCGAAAATTTTTTGAATCAGCAATAACTCGACAACGGCGCTAGATATCAAAAAACTGAGAAAAAAATGTTCCCCCCCCCCTCGTCTCGTACTCACTCCCCGGTGAATTATCGGTAGGAAGCCATATGCAAAAATTTAGATCGATCGTGCCCAAAAAAAATTACTTATAAACAACAATATCGAATTAATCTGACAGCTATCATACTAATTAAATTTTATTTGAAGTAATGAAAAATTATTTTAATTCTGACAGGGTTGAAATGAAATCGGAAACAGAGTTGGCGGTAAGAAACTTGAGTGTTTCTGCCCTCGGGCAGAAACATTTTAATGTTTGACCAATATTCGCAGTGGTCTGAAATTGTCGTGTTTCGACTGTCTTGACAGCTATTGAAACACACTGTTTCAATGCAGGTAATATGAAAAAGTATCTAAAATAACACAGAACACTTTTCATTTTCAAGTTAAATCGGAGAAGACTCCAGATGAGCTCATAGATGGCAGATCATTTTTCATTCAAATTTTAGAACCCTATATAAACCAAAAACTTCTTACCAAAAGCTAATATGCCATTTTATCGACCATGTTCATAAGACAATTTTCCCTTAGATGTTGTGTGATACTGAAATCAAACATGCCTTATTAAAAATAGAAAATATTTCCCAATAAATAATTTGTCGGTATTAAATTGGACTGAGTAATGTCGGTGATATACCAACTTTTTTATATTATGATAAAATCTCGCATTTACATAATGTTATTGTAATTTATGTTTTTTCGCATTTTTTATATTTGCTATATCTCCTTTTCAGTAGTTCAACTTGTGATCTACAACGCTTTAATTTTATTATTATTACTAATAAAATGAAATGTTCATTATTTTTATCACCTTTTATTCAAAAATATAAGTTTATTTTTTTTTTAGCAAAAGCTAAATTTGATTCCTACATGTTGTGGATTTAGATGCACTACACATTTTTAAAATGTTGTGTAGTTTTTCTCTACATGCCGTGTTCGACACAGGCATTGTCGATCAACCTTGTTGAAGATTAGATAATTTAATTAAAAATTTAATCGTAAAACATTTATTTCTATTTGTAAAGTACATGTACGCCTTGCGCTCCGGCTATAATACAATTTGCATGCTTGCTATCTTTGATTTCCTTTTCATACAATTTTCCTTATTACTTCTTATATCTGCTTTATTTTACGCTTCTATTTTACTTTTATTTTCTAATCCTCCAATCACATTACTTTCTTCTTTAAATTTAAATAATGAACACTCTTAATCAAAATTATTGTTTATTTTTAATCTGTTACAATTTTGAATTACTAATTTTAGAAATTGAAATGTTAGATGTTTCCTTACTATACCTGCTCACTGTGCGTCGCTGAGCAACGCTGAGCGTCGTACTGAGCGTCAAGCTTATAACAAATCATGACAACTATCCTTGAGTATCTTGAATGACAGCTACTATCACTTCTCAGGCCAAATTTTGTTTTGCCAGTAACAATGTGAAACTTTTTGAATAAACCATTGCAACCTATAAACCAGTAGATATGGACAATTTATTTTACCAAAATAATGAAATGGATAATCAAAATTTTAAAATTTTAAAAATTTTTGCCTAAATATTTTTGTATAAATTCAAGAGATGGAATTGGATAAGATGGTGAGATGTCAAAAGGAACCATAAACCAGGCACATATCTGGTATTATTTTACTTGATTAAAAAAGATATTTTTATTATTTAATTTATTAATTTGATTAGGTGAATGACAAATAAAAACTTATTTAGTTTGCAAATAGTTTGTTTGGTAATTTTTCACGATTTGAGTTCATAATTAATATAACAATTTAAATTGTTTGAAAAGGTGAATGGGAATTTTCTTTGTGACTTAATTGATTTTAATTTATAATATTAAATAAGCGATTTGAAAACTTATGATATATGGAAAGGATATTTGGATATCAGAAATAATTTTTTTAATTCCTGGAGTTTTGTCGAATTCCTAGGAAATCGTTGGAAGTCTTTGAAATTCCTTGGAATTCTTTGGAAATCATTGGAAGTCTCGGAAATCATTGGAATTAGTGGAAATCTTTAGAATTCCTTGAAAATTGCTGGAAGTTTTGGAATTCCTTGGGAATCGTTGGAATTCTTTGGAAGTCCTTGGAAGTCTTGGAGATCTTTGGAATTCCTTGGAAATCTTTGGAATTCCGAGTCTTGTGTGCAGAAATTTTACTGGATATTTACCCCTTGTAATTATATATTAGTGATTTTTTATAGAATCGTGAATTTGAATAATTTGAAAAGTTTTGAACGATTATAAAATTTATATGACAATATGTAATTTATTAATATCTTAAAGGCCAAAAAAATGATAATGGCCGACGTTTGAAATATTAAAGCGGGGAAGATGTTATGATTTCTATTAATTTTATTATTTATTATTAAATTATAATATATAAATTAAAAACCTCCAATATTAGGTCAAGCTTTTAAATATTAAATATCAAAAAACATCTCAAAAGCACAATTTGTATTTCAAGCCAAGTGAAAACTTAACATTTTTGCTACATATCAAAAATAATTTTGAATGACGGTATTTTTACAATAATAAAATAGTTTTTTTAACACTAGAAACGAAGTTTGCCGCTTCTTATTTATCTCCTTGTTCAGTAACCTACATTTTTCCAACTTGTCGTGTAACATACTATTATCTAATTTTTTGCGGAAGTACAACGAAGGTTAATGGGGAAAAAGTAGAAAATAATACATTGTAATTTCAAAGAAAATATTTTTTACACAAAATTTGATAAAACATTGTACACAACAAACAGATTACTGAATGAGTAGCCATGTATGGCTTTATAATAATGCAATCGTTTTAAAAAAAAGAGCTATGTGGGTTTCGAAATCCATTGTCAAGTTTTTCTAAAACGCCCTGACCCTACAAAAGTTGCACCCTCCCATTAAAAAAAAGGCCACTTAAACTTGTCCATATTATTATATTGTAAGATTGACCCCAAGCGTAAGAAATCAAAATTGACTTGATGAGAAAAGTCAGTTTCTTTGATTCGGAGAATAATGAGCTTGATCGGATTTTTAGAAAGTTTGATATTGCATTAAATATATTAAAAATAAATTATTTTCATGATAATAATACAGAAAATGTCAAGCCACGTGAAATAAACTGTGATTACGTTAATACTTAACAAAGAGAATTCTTTCTAACTTATTTATTTTCCCATTAATTAATTGAATACTTGGATCAAACATCTTAAGCATCAAAATTATTTATAAGTTAATACACATAGAAAATAAATAGGTCACGTTTCTATAATAATTTAGTTCTCACAAAATTGTCTTCATTTTTCATGTCTTCACCTATAAAATTTTATATTTTTACCGAAATTACTTAATTTTCAGGTATAACATAACATATAACACTTTATAGAGAACATTAATAATCAAAAATTCATTTTGAAATTTATTTATGTAAAATGAGAGATTAGTGCTAATTCGCTGAACAAAAATATGCTAATGCGTAACAAAAAGGAAATTATTTATTGGCTAAAAAATTTAGATTGTCCTAAAGTTATATTTATGTCTACACTAGAGTATTGAAACTGCGGTTGAAATACCAACTGAACGTTGGTATTTCAGTAATTGTGCAAAATACGCACAGAAGCAATTTAATAGATTGAAAGTATAATTTAAAAATTTAAAAACTTAGAAACAAATCAAATACTGAATGCTTGCCGCTCATTCCGAAGGATCGGATTAGAACAGTATGATATCATCAAATAAATCATTAAACTATACCACCTCACTTGGTTATCGGATTGAAACCAAGCAATTGAGATTTGCAGAAATATTCATATTTTGTTTGCTTTTAGTAAACTGAGTTACGTAGTTGATAGGCGGCGAACGGACATTTCGCTCCCGAACATTTCGCTACTGGAACATTTCGCTACCGAATATTACGCTACCACTGCTGAATTGTTATTAAAATTATACACCAAGTTCAAGAGTACTGTATTGTTTATATAATTTTTCCATTTTATTTTTCTTTAATTTTTGTTTTTAAAGTATGTTTTTGGGAACAAACCAAAAGTTGTCGCGAAATATTCCGGTAGTAAAAAAAATATCCAGTAACTAAATATCTTAAGGCCCCCGGCAACATACCCAGAACTAGATGCTATTGGGCGCTTTGCCATTGGGCTAAGCGCACATTGTTATTGAAGCGTAGAACTCAGAAAATATGGCCACTAAAATTATTGGTATGAGTAGGGAACCGATGACTATGAATTCGCATGCTCTCAGATGCTTTTTAAATCGGGTACTACAATATAATGCACTTTTATAGGTGTAGGTAGGTACTCAATTTTCGTGCCTCACTCTGTATAAAGTGAATTTATTTTTTAAAATCGTAATTGACGTGCGACTAATACATTTAACTAATTATTGAACTACATTTATATCATCTATAAATTTATCGAAAATTTCCAAATTATTAATTAATTAGGAGAATACATAGGAAATTGTACCTTGGTTTAGCCGATACGTACATTTACAGAAATGAAATAGTGGACACTGATGTGGTAATATATTTTGTATAAAAATTTAAATTATCAACAATTTTAAATTTGGAACACAACAATGGTATCGTAATATATGGCACACTTAGCAATATTACCGCTGCAGCCCCAATCTCATAGAATATGGCTGCAATATATTTCGTCTATACGTGAAATCGATGTGTTCAGTTGGTTGCCGTGGTAACAAACAGTTTCTATGACAACGACGTCGTTTTACTGACGCCGGCGACGCTGCTGGACACTATTTCAACTAAAGCTCGTTTACTATCGCACATTCACGTTACTATTCGCTCATATGAATTTTTGTCGCAATTTTTCTCCCTGACCTGATTGTTATAACACATAACTATTTCATTTTGCTGCTAACTGCTCGTACTTTCATTTTGTTTTGCTAGTAATACTTTTTGTTAAGTTTTGTATTGTAATTATTGACACAGTATGCAATTAAGTAAAATTAGGTCACGTTGATGTTGTTGATTTTAGTGCTCATTTACATCGTTTCGTTGTTTTAAAATGGAAATGGAAAAATTAAATAGTTAGTAATTTATCTGTCTTTTTCCATTTTTAACTTTTCAATTTAAAAAAATAAAATATTAACACTTTGGTTTCACGTTCAAGTTGTTTACTTGCACGTCAGGGTGTGCTATATGTACAAAAATGTATTTTTTGTTATTTGGGGTAAAAGAAGCAGTTCCTTTCAATATTTATTATTATAATATTTATTTTTTTTTTTCGAAAACAGACTACTTAAGGAATAATTTGTTTTTTCGAGCACAGAGTCGTACTTAGTCATAAGGTTAAGGAGTGCGAATTTAAAGATTTCTTATTTTATAATTTATTTTAATGTTACCAGTAGTTCTAAATCTTTTTTCATACGCTTTATTTCCTATATGAATATTTACAGTGGCTCCAACAATTATTAATACACCCCTATGTTAACCATGTAAATTGCACATTTTGAAACCGTTTTTTGACATATAAAACTCGCTTTTACAGCAAAACTTTTCAGATATTTTTTATTGTAAATTTTAATCTCTTCAGTTTTGTTTCTATAAATTTTTTTATTTTCTTTCGCCGTTTACGAGTTACAGCGACTTAAAAAAAACTAAGTAAAAAAGTTAATAAAATTAACATTGCTCTTATGGGAGTTTTTTACAGAGTTTTCTTCAAGTCGCTGTAACTCGTAAACGGCGAAGGAAAATAAAAAAATGTATAGAAACAAAACTGAAGAAATTAAAATTTGCAATATAAAATATCTGAAAAGTTTTGCTGTAAAAGCGAGTTTTATATGTCAAAAATCGGTTTCAAAATGTGCAATTTACATGGTTAACATAGGGGTGTATTAATAATTGTTGGAGCCACTGTAACTTGTAATCCTTCTGTTCAGAAACTAAGGGTCTTACAGCGTGCAGCTGGAGAAATTGAGCGTTACGAGCCCTCAAAAGGGGTAAATTATAACCCTCAATTTTTAATTAATATAAAGAATAAATTTTTTATGTTAGAAAATGATAATGCCAGACCGATCAGGTGGGTACAACGTAGATTCACTGCTTAATTGATTCTACTTTTTTAAAATTTTTATTTTTTTATTTAAATATTTTTTTATTTATTTATGAGACCGTTAAAGTGTACATTTTTTTGACATTTTGTGATTGCTATATCTCTATTTTATAATATCACAAATATCACCATACTGTACTATTATTAAAATTTAAATGTTACAGTTTTATCTCATCTGGTAAATCAAGGTTGATATTTTTTGGTATAACAATATTTTCTGCGACAACTTCCTCATAAATATGTCACTTTTTTACAAAAAGAAGTAACTATTTAGCGTAAAATTTCATACTTTGGAATTGTATTTAGGTGAAAATGTATAATAAGAAATCTTAAAGCCCTTTTATTTTAAAAAAAACTGTTTTTAGCCACACGTTGATAGGATCAATTGGAGTTAAGATATTTTAGTTTTCGCTAATCCTTAAAAATGCAAGAAATGCGGAATTTTTTTACAGAAATATGATGGCACCCACATGAAATTAAAAGACAATTAAATTTAAATAATAGTCCTTTTGAACAAAATTTCAAAAAATCAAATTTTTCTTAAATGATTAAGCGATCGGATTGGCCTATTTGATACGGTACACGTCGTTTCGGCGACCGCAGTTCGGCGAAAGCAATTCGGCAACGTATATTCGGTGACGGTCAATTCGGCGACGGTCAATTCGGCGACCCGAAATCCGGCTATGCTACTTTCGGCGATTCTCATTCGGCGACAGAAAATTCGACTACGTTGATTCGGCGACGGAAAATTTATTTAAGAGTTACAATTTATTAAAAATATTAAATATAATTTTTTATTTTTAAATTAAATATTTATTTACATAATACATACAGGTAATTATAATTTTACATATTTTTTAAGCAATTAAACTAATTTTAATAACTGTTATAATAATTATTATTATAATAATAATAATTAATAATAATTATTCCGCGAAGTTTATTATTCAATAAATTGAATAAACTAACATTTTTTATTCGATAAATTCAATAAACTAAAAGTATACCTTCTGTCGCCGAATCGACATAGTCGAATTTTCTGTCACCGAATGAGAATCGCCGAAAATGCCGGTGCCGAATTGGAATCGCCGAAACTTGCATAGCCGAATATCGGGTCGCCGAATCAGATTCGCCGAAATGACGGTGCCGAACTGGAATCGCCGAAATGACGGTGTCCGCATTTGATATGGATTGATCCTAAATTTATGATCTAGAAAAAATTGAATCCTTAAAAAAGTGAACTCTAAATATCTTATTTTATTTTATCTGATAGTTTACTATTGTTATGTCGTTATTAATAAATTCTTGATCAATATTCATGATAATACGAAAGCTTTAAAAATCCCTTATTTTCTTCTTGAAAGTATTAGGTACTAAAACATCTTTCAATAATACAAATATATAGGTAGAAGTAAATATAAAAATTTGTAAAATAATTTAAAAGATTTTATTAAAATTTCAAAATTAAGTAAACGAAATTAAAAATGAAAGATCGAAAAGGTGAACAAATGTTACATGATTAGTATAGACGTATTTTGATTAGTATAACAATAATTTACAAGCAATATATCCAATTTGGTCAGTATAATTTTGTCTTTTGGTAATGAAATTTAAATTTTTGGAAAATTTATATTTTAAATTTACAGTATAATATTTTTTAATCAGTACATTTTACTCATCAGTTAATTTTTGTTACTGAATGAATAAAAATTGGTAGCGGTACAATTCGCCGCGCATGATTCGCCGGGAAGCACGATTCGTCGTGACACAATTCGCCGTGTTACACGATTCGCCGCAAGCTAGCATTTTTTCGCATTGCTTAATTTTGGAAATCGATTTTTAGCTGTTTTCTCTTTTAATTCTTTACAAACCGTTTGTATTAGAGTACAAAAATATTTTAACATTTAATAGACTTGAATATAATAATTGTGAAAAATATAATTAAGAGAAAAAAAAGCAGTATAATTAACTTTGCAGACAATAAGTTTCTAATTAACCGGAATTCTTCTTAATTTGTTATACAGTAGAATCCGGTTATAGCGACGGTCATCAAGAGACCGGCGATATTACGTCGTACTAACCGGACGACGCACAAAACAGTTAAAAGCGGTCGGTCGTTATAAACGAAGTCGTACTATTCAGATTCTACTGTACTACCAATTTCTTGTTTGGCTTAAAAAAAATTTTTTTAACTTTTTATCCATTTACTTTTCATTAGCCCGATCGTTTATTATTCAACCAATCAGTAATGTGTTTTAATATAAAAAATAATTGTAATAAAATTGTTTCTAACATTACATAGATTTACATTACTGAACTGTAAACTTTCTAAACCCTAAATATGAACAAAGTAAAATAAATCCGTAAAAGTCATTAAATTAATTTTTGTTTCGTACATTATTTCTTCCAGAATCAAAAATGAATTATTTTATTACAGAAATAAAACTCTTTTAAACTGTCAAGGGTTCAAAGCATTTAACAAGTTCTCTCACTTCCTCTGCAATTCAACCGATATATTGCAAAATGTCAATATTTTAGACCAAAAAAGTACAACCATACAGTTTCCAACATACTGCTTGTATGATTACAATAAACCTGGTTTAAATTAGTATTAAATTAGCGGCGCCTGTTCTGTATTGGTGCAAGCAAATATTAAAATATTAAATAATTTTGATTTAAAAATTTCAATTATTTGAGGTAGGTCGCACTCAAAATTTTACCACACACAGCCATTTTTTTTGGAAATGATGGTTTTCAATTTATAAAACTCTAAAACGTTGAAAATCATCAAAATTAGAACTTTTAGATGACCAATATTAAATGGTTATGCTGTAACTGCTGCACTTGCATACTTCACAACTTCTGCATACTTGGCTATGATAAATTAGATGATAATTTTTATAATGACGAAATTGACCCAAAAGGTAGTATACCGGTTTCATACCAAACTTAACACGTCAGTTAAAGTTTTGAATTTTTATATTTAAAAAAATCCCAATATAGGTAATAACCTAGGAACCAACATAACAATATGTTACGGTCAATAATGACAATTCGGGCATTAATGACAATGGCCGGACAATGACGTCAATTCACCGGATAATTTTACGTCAATACCCTGTTTAGCTGGGCATTAAGGTTAACGCCCGGTCAATAACATTAATAATCATGCATTTTGGGCAGCTTCCACATTTAAAATTTAAATAATAATAATAAAATTTTACATCATTGTCCGGGCAATGACGTCATTGCCCATAAAGAATGGGTGATGATGAAACTACTATTCTACGGTGAGTAAATCATTTTATTTGGGATTTTTTTTATTTCATCAGAAATTAACATATTAAATGTGCCTTTGTAATTAGTATTAGTTATTAAGGGATTATTGCCAACCTAAAAATTTATCTACAAAAATATTAATCTTAATACATAAAATCCCAGCACTCTGCTGCTCCGGCTCCTCCAGCGTGTCATTTTTTGGTGAAAAAAGAATCAATCTGATTGGTCGATTTTTTTACCAACCGAAAAATATATTAAACAACCGCCGCGCCGGTACTCCTCTTGGGACGAGTTGTCATTGACCGGCCAAAGACGTAAATATTACAATCAGAAGAAAATATTTACATAATTGCCCACCCTTAACGGGCAATCATGGCCGAATGACAACATTAATAGCCAGCATAAATGGGCTTTGACGTCATTGTCCGGCCATTGAGGTCAACGCCCGATTTACATCATTGACCGCAACCGCAACAACGACCGGAAAATATTATATAGTATTTTTTTGCTTACAAAAAGGTTTTCTTTTTGAAAAAGGTTCAAGTAGATTTAAGTTATTTTTGTAGCAAAATCGTCACCAAGAGAGAGGTCCGTATGAAGACACAGGTTTCTTCTGGAATTTAGAGTTAATGAATCTAGAAACTAGATCATTTATCTCGTAGTATAATTTTTGAGAGGAAATCTTTGTGATGTTTACACAATGCGAAAAATACGTGAAAGCGGTAGAAACGCAAACGAGGTGATGAAATGCTATTATTTTGTAACAAAAATTTTACAGTTTTATTGGTTAATTACCATCTCAACCTTTTCGGTCATGTAAACTATTTTGGAATTGTTTTATCTCGTATTTCCTCATTATTAAACTCGTCTCTGATGTTTTTTCTTATTCCCTGCATTCACTGTTGGGTTTCTTACCACTCGCATTTTTTTCCGTTTAATTTATTATTTTTGATCAAAAATTTATGTTTAAATTTTTTCTTATACCTAATAAATTTGGTAAATAAAATATTAAAATTCACAAGTTTGAATTTATAATTTAAAATTCCGTATTAGAATTATACACGAAAAATTTGAATAATTCTGAAGTATGAATCAGCCAATATAATCAGGGTCCGGATTTCAATGACCAGAAAAATTGCAAAAAGTGCCATAAAAATACCTTATAATTAATTTAAAAAAAAAATTTTTTTTTACATTTTTGTTAACCAGGTTTCCAACCTTCATCCGGAGCTGATAAACTTCAACAGATTTGCATTGGGCAATGGTTATGCGGTTACCAATTGAAAATTCTGGTTTTTGGATTAATAAGATATACAACTGGAGTGATTCATTTGTTACTGAATTTGGATTGGTATTAAATTTTCAGCCAATAATATAAAAAACCTGACGATCTAAAAAAACCCACACTGTGTGTAAATACGGTTGGAAACCTTCAAATCATAAACCTATCATTGATCTAAACTGTAAATAGTTGGCATTGGTACCACGAACGCCGTAACTTTCCAACTCAAACACAGCCTAAATAGGAAGAGGTTTATCTTGGAGTTTCTCATAGTGACTTTATGAACTCTATAAGGTTACTGTAGAGTTTCTTATTTAATAGCACCATCTGTGTTAATATCTTTTTGAGCCGCACCACGTTTTTCCAACAAAAATTTTAAAAACTAAATTTTTTTTAAAATAATTATTAATTTTTAATTAAGGTGGTTCGGTAGAGTTTGGCCGACTCCAAATGTAGTCTATTATTCATATTTTGAAATAGACAATTACATTGCAAAATCGATATTAAAAATCATTTTAATTAAAAATATAATTTATCAAATTGTGTATACTCTTATAAATAATCTAAATGACAATTAAAATTTATAATTAGAACTTTAATTGATTCACTTACTAGCTGATCTACCTAACCTAACTTATCTCGACATTGACTTTAGTATAACCATAGATGTTTATATAGAAGGCTAGATAACTAACTCCAGCGCAAAAGTGAAGCCTGCATTTTGGGGTCTACCATATGTAGGTTTGGCAAAAATTGTAAACACGACAGTGTTTGTTGTTGCAATCGCGTGTTATTTTTATTTAAAAATGAAAATTAAATGAATTACAATGATTTTAATATTAAATTCCTGCTTGAATATCCTAGTGCTATGTATTTATTATCGTTTTGCAATATAGTTTTGCCTAACTTGCAAATGGCCGTTTGATTGTTCTTGAGGCTTCACTTCTATTACATTGCAGGTATTGGGAGTCAGGTATCTAGCCTTCTATATAAACATCTATGAGTATAACTGATCGCTGAAAATATAAACACAGCCTGAAAAATTTTGTTGCACAATGAGTCAATTACGAGCTCTTTTGGGTCGTTTCATTAAAGAAACGTTAAAATAATGTTAAACATAAATGCAAGAAATCCAATAAAGGCTATTTATAATTAAAATTCGAATATGTATAGTTACGCCATCTACTAAGATAATCCGTAGTTTAAATGATAATTTGTTTGACATAAATTATGACAGCTCGCACCAAAAATATATGTTTCGTTTTCAAATTCAAAAAACGCGGGCATTATTTTATTAGCGATTTCTCAATAATTACACCGTAAATCCAATTCAATGTTTCCTAGAAGATGCTTCATACATCCTAGATTAAAGTCGTAAGTTTTTTTTCGTGAGTTTCGGGATAAAGTTTTGAGTGAATTCAAAATTAACATCCTAATCTGTGCTATTTTGTGTGTTTTCCTATGTTCGCAATGTATTTTTTTAAAGATTTTAAAAGATGATTTCTTAAAAACTACACCGTAAAAAGACTTGAAAATTCACCAACACATAAAAAAAACTATTTGCTTTTGATTTTACCTAAAAAAACCTTTGGTTGCGGGTGAAAGCAAACTCTACCGAACCACCTTAAATCAGAAAAAACTTACATTTTTAAAATTAAAAAATAAAACTTCAAAATACCTAAAAATGTCAAAAAGTGACCTAATCAATGCCTTTAAATCAAAAAAATTACCGAAATTGAAAAAATACAAAATAGTTCCCGAAAAAGTGACGTTTGTTTTAATAAAAATTTTGAGATCGAAATTTTTGTACAATCTGCATTGTCTAGGACAAAAAACATGACAAAATCCGGACCTTGCTAATAATTTTGCTTGAGAGATTTCACCTTGTACTTTCAGATATCACTTTTGAAAGAAGTTGAAGCTGCATTTGGGGGTTTACCGCTTTCTAGTTACCAGTGTATGATTCTGAACTTCCTAACTTGAAATAAATTCTTGACATGAAATAAACAAATTTGGTTTTAAAATATAAACCGATCTATAATACGCAAACAAAAAAAGAGTGTTAAGGTGTATTCATAGTGCGAGCGTCAAGTATCGCGTGAGCGTCAAGAACAAAAAGACGCTGACGCGACGCTCGTACTCTGACTACATCTTAAGTCTCTCACTTTTTTGGATAAATCTTTGCTATTTTAATTATTCTGCTTTCATTCGTAAAATTTCAAATGATTCGTTTAGATTATGTATTTAAGTCAAAATTTTAATTCAAAATTCATAATTAATTAATTATGGGTTGCACAAATGATAAAAATAAAATAAGATTAACATTTTTGATTTACTCCCACTTAAAATTCCTTTACCCAAGAACAGCGACATGCAATAGCATCGTTGATTATTAGGTTTGATAGTATAATGAAAGCTTAATTAAATAGTGTTACGTGTAATTATATTTGGCGTGTGTACCTAGGTGTACATTACTTTAATTGTGTTTTGTATACACTATGCACGTACTAAAAGGCTTAAACATAAATTACGTTATTAATGCAATTTTTATTTAATGATGATTGGTTTTTTACTTTATGATTGGTTTGCTCGTTGATAATTTACCGTTAGTTTTTAATTTATTGTTGTTTTTTTAAATCTTACTGCTTGAGGGTTCAGAATATATCTCGAAACTCATCAATATATTTTAAAACAGTCCATAATGACGTTTTTGTAATTAATAAAAATCTTTGTTTTTTTCAAAACAGAACTTGAAAAAATAAAAAAAAATTTTATTATTAGTTTAATTACTTGCAATAGTAAATTGCAGAAAATACGTAGTATGTATGTATATCTTGTACGTAGTACATATATGTAATTTCAAGTTAATAAATATTGAAAACGTCTGACCAGAAGAATTAAATTATAATTATGTAATCTTTAACCATCTGCAATATGCTACGTCACCTTTTCAATTATTTGTTTCCTCTAATTTTACCACTAATTGAGGCGCGCATTTCCAGTTGATGTTTGACTCTGTATACGGGAAAGCACGTGTATGCAAATATACATATGATTTTAGAAGTGACTAACCGATTCTATTAGTATTAGGTACATTTAATGAGATCACATTTATTTAAAAATAGTTCGGTTGCTGTATTATTAAATATGTACATTTTCGTCAGTTTGATGCTATGTATGACACTGACAAACGTTGCACAGAAGCTCGCAATTTTAAAATACATTTTCAAGATAATCATAAGATTGAGTTTTATGAATCTGTTGAAATAATTGATTTAAACAAGTTTTTAGTTAGAATCTTTACCAGGAAGTAAACATTAATCTTATATTTTAATAGTATCCCCCCCCTCATTAACTTGCAGTAGTAAGTACATAGATAGTTCCCCATAAGGTGCTCGTACCCTCGTAACATTATGTTCCAGTTTGTTTAATGAATATTCTTAATTTGAAGAATAAAAACAAAGCAAAGGAGGACAAGTTGGCCCTTAAGGCAAATGCACAAAAACCGTCAAGTACTTATGTGACGTACATAAACACGTAAGTATAATACGTTTAACCCGAACGTAATTTAATAATTAAAGTTTTTACTTCTATCTGTTAGCCTCAGTAGTACTTAGCGCTTACATAATAAATTGTTTTTGTCGCAGTCTGCTCTCTATGTCTTTGAAACCGCACTAAGATTAATTTTGTAATTAAATCATTAAATTTTATTTTTCCCAATTTTCTTCATTAGTTAATATTACGATCATTGCTTTTTCATCTACACTATCACACTATGAACAAAAATGTATATTCGATGTCTTATATTTTTGATAATATAAATCTTACACATTGCAACAAAATGTTTCTCCATTTGGGAATTACAAACCTGTAATAATTTTTTTCGAAAAGTATTTCGTAATAACTCTTGTCCGAATAATAAAATTTTCAGTGGCTTGTAGTTCACCTAAAGTTGGTAGAAAAATGATTCGAAAAGAATTTTGCCTACAACCATACAGCATAATCTTCTTTAATAAAATAAGTTTTAGTGTTCTCCTTTACTTCAATGTCACTTGGCAGTAGTGAATTAATGAAATTTAAAGTTGATGCTTTTTACGTTGAAACATTAGTTACTCGAAATTGGCGCAGTCGGTGTGGAGTTTTCACTTACCGGAGAACTTAAAAAGTTTTTGAAATACAAAATTTCTTATTTTATTTTCTGTTTGATAAATTAAATTATAAATTTGATATAAGAAATTTCCATAACACCTAAATCCTAAAGTTCAATTTAATCTGACTTTCCTTACTTTTATACTCGAAATATTGCGTTCGTCCTTACGATGAAGTCTACTTTTAAAAGCCTTAACAAATCAATTTGAAAAACATGTCAAAGAAATATTTTCCGATATATAAATGATAAGCATAAAAAAGGTGTTAATAAAAAAACTAGTAAAAAAAGAAGCAGTGATTAGTTGCATCTAGAATCCAACGACAATGTTAACTCGTACATTTCAGTTGGATGGAAAGATTTAAAATATAATATCACAAAAGCATGCAATAATAATAATAATATGCAATTGCAGATTAAAAACGAAATTATTGTTAAAAACAATATGAACATCATAATATGTATATGCGGTTTTATTTTTACCTCCAATCAATTTAAAAAAAAAATTGGAGGTATGGTAATCGAAAAAAAATTTCAACTTTTTTTTTTTGCATTTTCGAGATCACCGTGTTCAGAAACGTAAAGATCTGCAAAAAGTAAAATAAAAATTTCTGTGTCGGTCTGTCTGTCGGTCTGTCTGTCTGTCTGTCGTTGGATTTTGTCGATCGATTTGCTTCCGAACCATCCAACCAATTACGACCAAATTTGGTATGGTGGTAGGGTTCACGGTGGAAAGGTGAAAATAAGGTTTTCGTCGCGATCTATCAATCAGGAGTGCCACCACAAGAAAATAATACGGGATTTTTAAAAAATATTTTGTCTTGCGATATGTTATTTTAAAGGCCTTAAAAGGCTTTATCCAGAATAGGTAAAATTAATCTTCTATCTGTCGTCTGTCAAAAATCACAAGTTGTCAAAGTTGAAACTTTAAGAGTGAATAACTCAAGAAATGCTGAAGGGATCTTACCCAAATTTGGTACGTAGGTACATTGATCCTAATGGATATGAGAGCATATGTAATCCTTCGATAGAAATCAGTAATGCAACATGAAAAAAATAAAATTAACTTTTTTGGCAAAAACATGAAAAAAGTTTTTGTCGATCGATTTTCTCCGGCATTTCTACGTCGATTGCAATCAAACTTATTGGACGTATGCCTCGTGGGCTGGAATGGTGAAAATAAGGTTTTGCCAGAGAAATCTTCACCAGGGCCACCACAATAAAATAAATAAAAAAAAATGAACATGTCGTCGTATCTCCGGAAATGTTTAACCGATTCAGCTAAAATTTGGTGTGTCGATGGAGCTTTGAAAGTATAAGTATTGGTGAAAAAACAAACCGAGCCAATTGTAACAGGGCGGGGCAGGTCAAAAAAATTATAGAAAATATTAACTGAAATCTTAATTTATATATTTTTTGTGAGAATTTGTCAGATGGCTGGAAAAAATAAAACAATATATTCAAAATTTTAATAAACGTCATAATTTTGTGACATATGTGTCAAAATTAGGTTAATGTTGATTTGTATACCGAGTGCAGCATAAGAGTTGAGTTTAGGGCTTTTAACAATTTATTTTAGAATACAAAAATAGGTGGTTTGGTGGGAAATATTTTATAATATCGTCGTACGGACTGACGGAACGTTACTTTATAAGTAAAAGGTTCTGCCACTAGGTAGCGACCAAGTTTAGGCTGTTTGTTAAATTTTTTCGCAAATGTTTTCAGAATCAGTAAATCGGCAGTCAGTAATTTACAAAAATTTATTTTCGAAAAATCCGCTAGATGACCGAAAAAATTTGTTGTACCAATCTTGGAGAAATTTTATTTGTGACTTCTTACGGTATTATGTGACGTATATAAAAATTTTGGAAAAAATTCAGTGGCGTACAAAAATAAAAAAATTTTTTCATTTTAGATTTTGTTAAAAAAACTTTTATAGATATTCACTACTTCTCGGAATTGGACCAATGGTTAAAATAGAAATGGTTAAAAATCTTTTATAGATAGATTTAGGGTAGGGGTGATACATATAGATATCTTAGCCAGGGCTACCGATATCTTTGTTAAGGCTACCACAATAGAAAACAAAAATGAACATTATGTCATCGTATCTCCGGACAAAATTTGGTGTGCTGGTGATTGGAGGTATTGCGGCAGAGAGTGACGATATTTTTCTTTAATTTTTAATAAATATAAATTTTATGTACATAAGCTCAGGGCATGACCGATTTCGGAATCACCCAAAGGGATTTCCATTCTGAAATGAGAAACTTAAAATTAATCATATCTATGTATAATTTAATAAGGTCAATTAATATAAAAATATACTTGTTATATTTAAAATTTTTTAATTTTTCATTTAAGTTAATAATGAAGTTTAAAATTTGATCCAATTGCTATCGGATACCCTATAACCTAAACATTATTTTCGGCCATTTGAATTCATCATTTTATTTTATGTGAAAAATTTATTATCCAAACACTCATTAGATTAGCGATTATAATCTAACTTCATACGAACATCATAAATGTCGTAATATTCATTTTTCTTTGCAATAACAACAGATTTGATCTGATCAGTATCCTAAGGTTTTTTAATTTGCACGTCTTTTAGATTAGTTTTTATCATTCAGAAAAAAAATTTAACGTGAAAAGTGATTCTTCAAAGTATGGCTACAGACCAGATCCGGCGCACCTAAACATCCTTTATACTGCAATAGCAACGTGGGTGAACGGGATCCATATTTATGCAATCATGCTTTGTTAAAATTTTGAAATCTAATGAAATTTTTGATCAAAAAATTACAGTTTATTAGTGGTGAAAATAGTTTAAACCGGTTTAAACATGTGTTTTTTTCTCTTATTCAATAATGAGTTTATTACCCTGGTGGCTTTTGTCTTTGATAAAGTAATGATAATTTATTATTAATCATGGTATGGAATAATTATTCCATTATTTAATAGTATATACAATTAAGTAATAATTAAGTTTGAAAATTACCCTAATTGACGAATCACAATTAATATATTATAATAATTATTACTGCTTATTACTTTAAACAGTCAGTTTAAGATTTTTAATTTCCTGCTAACTAAAATGCAATTCAAAAATTCTAAAATAATTAATTTCCCATAAAAAATTATAGCATTCAACTTCCGTATGAAAGTAAATACTCTCTCTCGGATGAACTGCATCACCCGTTTACCACTCTTGCCGCCGAAACATTCGGGTGAAAAACAGCATTGGAATGTACCTTTAAATAGACCGAGAGCAATATTTTAAGTTAATATAATATTAAAACTTCAATATACCGATATAATATCAAGCTCAAAATATTAATTGATTTTTATTAGTTTAATTAGCTTGTTGTATTGAAGGTTTAATATTAAATATTCACAAGTTAAGAACTTATATAATTTAAGTTAATGTAATTAAACATTTTCAATTTTGTATAGATAATTATAGTCTAAAAATATCATTTTGTTCAAATTTGTGACCGATGCAGTGGAAAATTAAAGTGTGGATTTAAAAAAAATTTTTACTATAATTCTAAGGATAACTACAAAAAATAAAATACACTGTGAAAAAGGATTTGTCGCCCTAACAAAACTTTTAGTAGCTATAGCATCAACAGAGTTTTTTGTTGCTGCAACAAGTTTTCTGCTGCCATAACAAAGTTTTTTCTATACAGAATAATAAAATTTGTTAAATTAACTAATCTTTTTTACTAAATAGAAAACAACTTTGTTATGGCAGCAGAAAATATGTTGCAGCAACAAAAATTTGTTTTAACAGCAAAAAGCTCAGTTGAGGCTATAACTACTAATAGCTCTGTTATCATCAGGGCCTATTTTAGCAAAAGGCTCTTTAGAAAAGAAGAAGAAGGAAATTTATTAAAATAAATTTTGTGAATTTATTATTTTTTCACCTACACCTTGTTTATTATTTTCAAAATTTCTGTGAAAGCGGTTGGTTTCCCAAAAAAATGTATTTGACAAAAGTTATGGCCCGTTAAATTTTCTATCCTGTTTGGGTCATTAGTTTTTTTCTAAGACGTTTCGTTTAAGAGATACGGGATTCGCAACAAATGGAAAAAAAATAGAACCTGAATTTTTTTTTTTATTTTTTTCCTTAATTAAATTTATAACTCGAAATCCGTTGATTCTACACGATAAGGGGTTATAACCTATTTTATAGATAAGCGAATAATCTTTAAAAATGTTCTAACCTATTAAGCTTAAAAAATCAATAATATTGGAGCTATGGCCGTTTGAAATCAGAAATTCAAAAAATTGCTTTAAAGTGAAGTACCCCCAAGGGTTTAGACTTAGACAAAAATTTTGTTTGAAAATTTGTCTTAGAAAAGTGTCCTTTATCACCACCTCAAAGGTTCTCCACGGTTAGTTAGTTAAATTAATATTATAATTTTTGTGAATTTGTGACACCAAGTTTTTCGCCTCCGCCGCTATATATTTTTCGAATTTCCTATTTTAATAATAATAATAATAATTTCTTAATCCTGCGAGGGGGCCCCAAAAGGTATATGGGCCTAGGGCCTACTAGAACCGAAAATGGGCACTGTCTGTTAGAGCAACAAATCATTTTTTTCAGTGTAGAATGTACTGTTACTTATTACCGAGTATTTATTTGCAAATTGTTTTTGTTGGCAATAAGCGGTTATATACTAGGATAGGTAGCCGTCCTACCTGTAGGAAATAGGCGCCAAGAATATTAATCATTTCTAGGGTTTGTGCTTGAATGCGCACTAGTGCGGAAAAATTTATTTTACCTTACTCAAACGAATATCTTCAAGTTGAACTTTTCAAACAGTAGTAGTAAAAGTAATTTACAAAATCCATATATGTAGATATGTATAATTATATACATTCTACAGTATAGTGATTTTAAAAAATACATC
The DNA here is from genome assembly GCA_947369205.1 of Cantharis rufa. Taxonomy (NCBI): domain Eukaryota; kingdom Metazoa; phylum Arthropoda; class Insecta; order Coleoptera; family Cantharidae; genus Cantharis; species Cantharis rufa. Next base: position 13,049,531 of record OX376303.1, read on the forward strand.
TGATGTTGTCGAGAGTTTCCTAAAATTGTGAGCCTTACGCGGTTCTCTAAACAGTGGCGTACTAAACTTACCAAGATATATTGTTTGCTTGTAGATTTAAATTCTATTTAAAAATAAAATTATTAGGTAAATATTTTTAATTACTTTAAAAATTTATGAATTAATTTACAAGTTATTACTAAAATAAAAAAACTTTTTAAATAATCAAATATTAAATATGAAATTAATAATTAGAAACAACCGTAATTTTTGTCTAATAATTATCAAATGCGCAATATTATATATTATGTAGGTCCTCTGGTTCAATGCCTTCTTTATAATCTAGCACAGAAGGCACTAACCCAGAGCCTTGTCGTGTAATAATTGCGCGCGATATAATTCAAATTTTAAATCCCCCAGCTAATACTTGAAATTAAGCTTTTCATTTATTGTATACGTTTACTCAGAAAAACAATTTCTTACTAAGCGCAAGGCAAATATAAATAATTTAAAAAGTTGATCAACAAAAAACTCTTGATGACTTGAGCTGACTTGAGCGTTAAATAACCTGTAACTGTTTAACACAATACTTCATATTGGATAGGTGTCGCTACTGTTTACAGATTGTAATCTTGGTTTAGTGGAACAAAAATTCTGAATTCAAAAATTTTAAATTGTAAATTTTTAAACTTCAAGTGCGGAATAAAGGTTCAGTTCAAAATAATTTGGTGATCGGAAATGCGCAACGAAAAATTTTTCTTAAGTTGAGCTAATGGTGGAAAACTTTAGCGATAGATTCGGGATGTGGTGAAGTTTAATATCATAATCGGAAGTTATATCTTCAATTTTCATAAATTTGATTTTATGTAAGACGGCTTTGTACCTTTTTATACTTTGGAAGTAGTGCAGCACACATTTTCTCATTTTGTTTTGTTTCTGTCTACACTCGATTATTTCCCCCACTTTTCTAAGAGCAGGGGTTCTCACCCCCCAAATCTCCATTTCAAAAGGGTTTTTAGGTATAATATTATATAAAGATCAATAGTTTCTCTGCGGATCTGACCGAACTGCTTCGTAGTGAACCGAATTCCGCCGTCAATAAATTCAACAATATGTTTGGGGAAGCTCAATCCGCAAACTTCGCGGCTTTCTGATACAAGTACCTAATCGCACTGAAGATTGCTGGCATTTGTAACTTCTCATTCATTTTTATAATTGCTTTCAAAATTAAATTTTTAAATTAAACCACAATATACATATCTGATACTTTAAAAGAGTTCATTCAAAGATCAGTGTTGGTAATTAGAATTGATTGACAAGCGACCCATACTGGAAGTTTTCATATTAAATTGAGAGAAAATTGAATTTTTTAAATATGAGCAAACGCATCCCCAACATGATTTACAATGTTCAAAAATAAATGTTTAATTGAACATCAGGTCAGCCAGGTGTCAGATACAACAATGAGAAATAATGTAATAATCGGAGTTAATGCAGTAAAATTTACCGTGATTGAATATGCTGTCAACTAGAAGTCAACCGGCGCCGGCGTCGGCGTCTGAATTCTACTTATTGTTTCAATTAATAATACATATTCACAACTCTTCCTCGACATTGTTCACGTGCTAATTTTGTTCATTTTAAAATCTCATATTTTGAAAATTTTATGCAAATGATAATATTAAAAGTAAATTCATAATACCTCCAAAGAGCAGCGCATGCGCATTATTTATTGTTCCTGTTGGGTTCAAACTTGCAACCGCAAAAGTTTTTTGGGCAGCTCACTTACCACAAAAGCGTCGTGTCCTTCTTCACCCATGGCAAAGCAACTGAGACGAAAATCTTGATGCCAAAATAAAGATTGAAAGGAAAATATATAACCACGTTGCTTAATTTACCAGACCCAACCGCAAAATACGTACAATAAATTTTTTTAAAAATTTATGGAAAAGGGCATGTTAGCTGTAACGCTTTCCAATCTCGTTACTCGTTTCAGCAAAATAATATAAAGCTGGTACGAACTTTTACTAATAGAACATACAGCGCATAGCATAAACTACGAAAAACTTTATATAAAGTAGTCGGTTACATTAGTAGGAAGAATTTAATAAAAATTTACGTCCTCTACGTTTGAGATCTCGTAATTAAATTTTAAAATGATTATTTGGATCTAAATTAAAAAAATCATTTTAATTGCGTGTTTTATTTTTTAATCTACTGCTAGAATTTATTTTTAATTCGCACATTAATGTTATGCATAAAAATTATGCTGCTGAAATGTGAGTGCACTCTCCTGCACATGAATAATCAAAGAACGCATAGGTGGTAAAACTTGTTTAATAAAAAAAAAGAATATTCAAAATAAAATCAGTAAAGCAAAGAATCTCAAACCACCAATAGTAAACCAGCTTGAGAGGTTTTCATGGAAACCAAGCTTGCGTCATGACGCTTCCTCCAACTGCGCTTCATCATCAAGAAAAACTTTGTATTTTCTACATGAGCGCGCCTTTACTTACAATTATAATTAATTTGTTAATAATTTAGTTTTTGAAAATTACAAATCATTTGTTATAATGATAATCAAATAAACTGTCAACGCTGGCGTCATTTTCAACTGAATAATGTATTTTCAAGCTGAAAAGTTTAAAAAATTAATTGCTTTACTTTCAATTGAAAATTGATTGAATCAGTTTTTACCGTGGTTGCTAATATGCAGTTTAAGATGCAATTAGAAGCTGAAACTATTTGCACAAACTTGTTAATCGAAATCAATTAAAATTGGTTTTAAAAAAGGAAGAACCAATTGCATCGTAAACGTGCGAAAATTGTTTGAGCATCCTAAATACACCTTTACAATCGCATTTGGAAAGGTTGTTTTAAACTATTTCCAATCTGTCAAACAGCTGTCAACCGTCATCCACATGTGATTTAATAGACATGATAATAATTGAAAACAAAAAACACTAGGAAAAGGATAAGGAAATTAATAAAACATGAAGGATGTATAAAATTTATACTTGCTAATGGCATAAACTCTTTTAATTGAGTAAAATTCTCAAAAATGTTGCGATTACTTGTAAGAAGACACGGTGGGATAAATTCGGCGATGGGCTTCATTGGGAATCAAACCCGCGACTGCTTTCGACCGGGATCGTGATATAATTCAATATATTGTATTAAATTATTTCTAACTTTAATTGAAGTTTTAGTTTTCCAGATTATATTTTTAATTTTTTTAAAACAGCATATTTTATTCGGAGAAAATTAACTTTTTGTCCTAATAAAGTAATATAGTAATATGTATTATATCTAGAAAAATATAAATACAACCAATAGTTACATGATTTATTAGCCCCGCAAGATAATAAACTAATACATCCGAAATAAAAAAAAGCTGCCTATTTGACATATCTATATATTGCTGTGATATTATTTATTTTAATTTTCAATATAATTCAATGTAAAAACTCTAACAAATTTGATACCTCGTTATCGACGAACGCATTTTTATCATCCATAAACTTATAAAGTTAATAATTTTAAAATATCTTCAACTATACTTAATCAACATCAATTATTCATTAAAATAAAAATAAAATCCTTCATAAGATTGTAAATATCAAGTTATAATAATTTTTTTGTCGTATAAAGTTGTACTTGCTCGTTTCCCAAAAATATGGTTTTTAACAATAGACTGAATATGTAATGTATTGTGCTTACTTTAATCAAATCACAACCCGAATGATGTAATGAATAAATTGTTATTTGAATAAACAAAATGTAAAGAATTAAAATTAGTTTTAATATTTTATTGTAATCATTTTATATTAGATTATTTTCCTGCAATTCTATATCGAGGATTTATAATATTGCAAATTACATACTCTTCGTCAAGTAACTGTAATTTGATTTTTATGATATTTTTTAAAAATACGTGTTTTGAACACCGTCCTCCTAGTTGTCTCGTATCAGGGGCCGCTGTAGGGGGTGGATGACGTGCGGTAAATCTAAAGAGCGGCATTTTGGCTGTTGACGTGACAAATTGAAATATTAAAGAAATTCTCCGAGACGCCACAAAAAGATCGATAAAGCTAAAGAAAAAAAGCTCACTAACCCCATACAGGGGCGGAAATTTGTGTTTTTGTCTGGGGCGGCGTAAAGGCTAGAGCGGCTTTGGTCATTTCTTCTGCCCATGGGCATGTAAAATTATTGTCGTGTTCCAAATCAAATTTTGAAAATTTTGGAATTTTTTATATGATTTAATTGTTTAATTTTTTTTTATATAATTTTAAATTTTGTTAATTTTTCAAATTTGAAAAATTAAATAATTTGAAAATTTTTAAAAGTAAAGGGGAGTAAATCTTAGGGTTGATATTTGGTGTGGGCATTCATCTAGATGCCATCTCTTTGTAAAAAAAAAATTAACATAGAGGTTTTGTCCCTTCGTGCATAAACTTCCCTTCAAAAATGGCATTTTCTTTAAAAACCTGATTTGAATTGAGGCTGCAATTTTACCCTTTAGGATTGTTTTTAAGTAAAAATATGTAAAGAATAATATTGTAGTCTGTTTCTTTTTAAACTATTTCATGTTTTTCCCATCTCGATAGGACCAATAAGAGCTGAAATATTTCAGTTTCCGTAAACCCTTAAAATTGCAAAAAATGCCGCGCTTTGCAAAGCAAGTATGGCCCTCACCCAAAAACAAAAGACAATATAATTGAAATAATGGTCACTTAGTACTACTAACATGTTAGAATGGCTTCACAAAAAAAATCAAATTTTTTTGGAATGGTCGAGCGACAAGATTGGACCACTTGATATGGAATGACCATTTGCTTTACCATTTTGCATTGCAATTAATTTTGATATTAATTTATTTTAAATTTGGATTTTTTCAAGAAGAATAATTAAAACTTGAATTATTGGCGTTTTTCGTATTTATATTTGAAGTTTAATTTGTGGATTTGAATTTTTTTAAGTTTTACGAGGTTTTTGGACCTTGGAAAATATCACTACAATATATTATATAAAAAATAATCAATTTTTTCAAATAATCTGTAATAATTTCAAAATAATCAATATTGTTGTGTTGCGGCAGAGTAATGAATTGAATGCTAGCGTTGCATAGGTAAAATCGTCTACCAAATATGAAAGTTTATTAATTGAATAATTTGATATGAGGATAAATATCGTGTCCAAAATAGATCAGAGTGGCGCAGTGGAAGCGTGCTGGGCCCATAACCCAGAGGTCCGTGAATCGAAACCATGTTCTGCTAATTTTTTTAATCTCAAAAATAGCATAAAAATGTTTATAGAATAAAATAGAATACAAAAATGTTAAACAGCAATTATTTCTTTATTAGTACTTATAATTACATATTCGGTGCTATTTTCTAAAAAACAATTGTAAAAGTTGGTAAAGTTGTTATTATATATAAAAAATAATCAATTTTTACATAATTACCGAAGTATTCTTATTATAGATATACAGTAGCAGTCATCGAAATTGCATCGCTGAATATTTCTGAATTAAAATAGCAATTTCCAATGAATATTATAATAATACCTACGCGATATAAACACAATACCCACAGTAACCTTGGTTTTTTCAAACCGGGAGTCTGGGGGTTATGGAATACCCTGCAGTACACCGTAGATTGTTCGCAAAAAAGTGTTATGAGCTTATGCGTTTTAAACTAGAAATCTGTTTCAAATGTTATTGAGCATATAAATCTAACTTCTAAAAATCTAAAATCTAAGATTTCTGATTGTGATGCGAGAATAATTCCCAATGCAATTTTCATGACCGCTACTGTAAGATCAATAAATGTAATTTTGAGATGTCTTTGAATCTCATGCATATTCTCTATTGTGAATAGTATATTCTATAACGAGTTAGGAATTGGAATATTCTACACAAGGGGAAAGTTTGACACCCGAGCTGATAGGCAAGGGTGACGGTCCACGAGTGCAGAATAGCCACTCCTAACGAGTTCCATAGTTTCTATACAGCTATCAAAAAAACTAATGTAAAAAACACAGCGCTAATGCATTTCTTGTAATACGCGAACACCAATTTGACAGTTGTTGGCGTTATAAAATCGGTAAAACGACTTTTTAATAGATGTCACTACCAGATTTTAATATTTCTTAGATGTGAGAAATTGAGCCAGAATATTCGTATTCTGTATTAGTCGTATAGAAAATAGTATATTAATTTATTATAAATATTTACTATAGTACCTTCAGTGGCGTAGCTAGGAGTTTTGGGCCTGACAGCAAAATATCGTAGGGGGCCCCTATATAAATATAACATATTTTGGTGAAAATAAAGCAAACATTTTTTTGTGATTGCATTATCATCTCACAGTCTGACACTGTTGCTCCCTAATCTCCCCCTAATCTTCAGGCTCCATCGCTTTGCGACCATTGGCACTATAATAGCTACTCCACTAAGTACTTTGTTGAGAATAAATTAAACAATTTATTTTTTACTGTTAAAAAAAATGCTTTTGCCAATTTTTCAAACTATGCTGAATGTTTTTTTACGATGCAGAAAGTAGCTATTTTCCGAACAGATATGAAGATATTACAATTTAATTATTGTTTCATATAAAATTAATTAACATGTTAAATTGTTAATATGTATCCATATATTGGTTTACCTATGTAGGAAGTGTGAAAAGAGCCAATTTGCTGAACGAGTAATCTGATTTAGACTTTTACATTATCAAATTTGCATATTATCTTATCTAATATTCCGTGGGAAAACTGATATCATCATCAAAAATCAAAATTTTTAGTAAAAGAGTTACTTTGCACACCACGTTTGATTCCCGAAAAGCAACTTTTCGCACGATATTAAATAATATTATTTTACGGAGAAAATTGGAATTGGAATCATTCCCAGACTAGTTTTTACTACAAATCCCAAGCGAGTTGAAATCCTTTTCCAACTCGTTATGTACAACGCCTATCTATTTTTATATTATGGTGAAATTGTTGCATAACAAAAACAAAAATTTGTTAATTTTAATAGTAAATTTTGAAACTTCTCTGCAATTCTGGTCAGTGTTTTATGGAAGTTATAAACAGTAAGTTGAAATTATATTGCAATTACGCTTTGCGCCGGCATCGGCATGCCGGCAAAAGTTTACAAGCAGCGAACTTTCCTACCATGAATTTACTGGCAAAGTTCTCAAAGAAAAAGTACGAGAAAGATTACGATCGTCTCAAACTTTTCACTTATCGGAAATAGGCCAAACATCGAAATTTTCTTCCGTGTGGTCAAAGAAGCCATTCTATGTTTAAAAAAGTTGTTTTTATAACATCGTACGCCAAATTACAACATATGCGGAGTGAACAGAGCTACCTTATGTACAATTTTCGATGAACAAATGATAGATTTTATTTGCGACCGTTAGGTAAACTACACCTTTATCTAACTCATTTCAGTTAGGTAATCCAGTTAATTTGTTACTGTTAGGTAATGAATTCATTACAGTATAGTTTAATTTTTTAATAAAGTATTAAAAATATAATTTGATAGAATCAATAGTATATTACATTCCGAGATTGTAAAAGCTTTATTATTATGTTTTTAGCTATTTTTGTAACAGAGCACATAAAACGTTGTATGTAACAGGTTAGAAAAATAGATAAATGATCTTACTTGTTGCTTTTTTCTGAGTGTACAACAAAGTAAAATATAACTATTTTTGAAAAATAAGAATTGTAACATTTTTGAAAAACAAAAATTTAAATAACTTTTAATTAATTTAAGTATCAACAGTGCATTAGTAGTCGTATAAAAATTAATGTGTATATGTTTAGAAGTAAACCTTGATAGATTTATAAAAGTAACTATTTTCTTAAATTCGTAGTTGTAATCAACATGAACAGTGTTACTAATTACCTAATTTAACCGTTGTACATTCAATGATAACGAAGTTAGCAACAGTGCGCGCCTGTAGAGCAGAAATTCCAGGTTCGAATATCCGGAATTCGCTAACTTAATGATCTGATGAACAAGAAAATGCTGTGGTTCCAATAATTTGTAGCTATCAATACTTACTTTGTCATGACTGTGTGAGCAAACACTTGAAATCAAAAAAATCGTTTGGGTATCATAATTTTTATCTGAAATATGTATGTAGGACCACATAAAATATTAATATATAGCATGGCTGGCGCAACTACCGGTTCTTATCTGCTCCTATATCAAAATTTTAAACTTCCGTTTACATTCGAGAAGAATGAATATATTTTTCATAAGTATTGTAGGATAATTTAAAAAATCTGATGAATAAATCTTCCGAGGATAAATCTTAACCTTTTCTCTTTTATGTTTATGTTCTCCGTATAATGCCATGTCAATTGACATTGTACATTAAATGGCTTATGTCAATGTTAAATCATTACTCACTCTCTTCAGATGGCTTAAAGCCTTATTAGTCGTGGTCGTTAGTGATATAATGATATATAATTACTTATATAAAACAGTTTACGCGACTCACCAAGTCGGTATTTGATTGATCACTCAAATACCTGCACGTCAAACTCGGTATGATGGATTAATTTCTTCTTTTTTCTCAAAAACCCATGAATTTATGGTTAAGTAATTGAATTTAACATTTGATCCAATTTTAAAATACCCTAAAATATCACCTACAGGGTGAAACATAAATATGACGTGAACATTGTACTTATTTGCGCCCGAATTGGAAATCAATTGTGCATTCCACTCCAGTTTACGATAACGAGAATCTTTGAGAGTATAAGGCGGATGTCAGTGAATACGAAGTGCTTCGGGAGCTTATTTGAACATCTTGGCCAAGAAAATTTAAAGGTTTTGATAATTCCTATGAGTATTGCAATGAAACAAAATAAATTGAGCAATGCATTCAGGTTGCAAACAAAACTCTGACAGTAAAATCAAATTTTATAGGCATACATTTTTTAAAAAAACAGCAATCGTTTAAAAAAAATATCAACATCCACTCATTTTTATTTATATTAACAGCTGTTGCTGTTAGCATGTAAAGTTCTTAAGCTACTCGAGTTTTTGTATATTCCCACACAGCAGAACTGTTCAGTCTGTAAGTCACGTTTCCTTCAATAAAACCAAAAATAAGCTAACTTGTTGATCGACACAAGATTTGCATATTTTAAAATAATATAAAATTTTATTTTATATTTTGGTATATAAAAATAGATTGAATTGTTCTAAAGGGAATGCTAATGCATCCATATAAACTTCCTCGACGGAACTAGTGTGCATTTTAATGCTTTTTCGGCACTTCTCCTAATTAAAGTTTTATTTATTTTACTAATAATTTATTGTATTTTACAGAAACGCATAAAACAATTCATCACCCGAGATTCTTTCAGTTGAGCTCACTCTACTCGGTAAGTTTGTGGTTTATATGCAAATGCATTATTCTAATGGTGCACTTTCCTTAATGAAAATATGAATTTTAAATGAAAATTAATTAAAACTCGATTTTTACGATACCTCGTACTTACATGCATGCAGATAAATTGAAAATAAAATTTTACAGCATCGCTAAATTTACAGGAAAGAGAAATTCAATTATATAATATATGCGGTTATATGCTCGTCCTGAAGACTTACATGACAGACTTTAAACTCGAAAAGTTTTTGATTTTAATTCATGTTTTTTAAACTTTAAAAGTAAAACAGATTATCGATGTCGCTTTTTTAATAAATTTTTGAAAAAGTTCACTTAAAAAACTTTTCTTCTTGTTCAAGTTCCAACTCCGCTACTTATCTATTGATTGCCCGCCAAGTCCGCAGCCAGGATGATTTTAACTTGAAAACAATGTCAACAACACATCTGATGATGACTATGGTATTATTACTTTAGCAATAAAAATATGTAAATATTTCTGATGCCATTTTAACTTTGCGAAAAATGTCATCCCAGGTTGTTTGATCATCGTAGATGATGTTTTTACCGAACACTATAGAATGTGTTTTCAACGTTTCTAGACTGCATAGAGTTTTTTTATTGTGTCTCATGTCTGGCGCCCAACGAGAGTCAGAGACTAAAGATATTCACAAGATTTTATAACAAAGCATGAACGAAATGAAAATGGAACTTGAGTACTATTTATACTTTGGCAAATTACTAGTAAATACATTGAAGCAATCGTCTTCTATTGTCGCACGAATAGGTGCATTATGGTTTATGTTTATTACTGCGTATAATTAATATGCTCTAAATTGCAATTCGATAATTGCTTTGCACGATAAACAAGGACTGCACCCAAATATTTTGCCGACCTAAGGCAAAGTATATACCATATTGGTGTTACGATTATAACGATTCACTATTATATTTTTTAGAACTATAATAGCATACATAGATAATTCCCCCCCCCCCCCGCCATACCAGATATTCTCTTTTTGAAAAATATTAAAATCATTAATTTTGAAGTTGGAAACTTTTACAATCACTTTAGCTTTTAAGATCAACTTGACTATATTGATTAACTAGTATATTAGATAACAAGAGCGTAAAGTGGGCTATTATGAGTAATTAATAACAAAGAGTAATTAAATAGGAATTAATAACCACTAATAAGCAATTGATAATACTAAATTATTTTAAATTGTGCAAAAAAACTTAAAAATCTAAACTTTAGCTTTTAATGAAAAATAATATTTCAGTCAACGTTAATTAAACGTCGTTCTTATCCAATTAAAGCTTTATTTAAACAAATAAAAAAAACTGGGCAAGTGTAAGTGAATTTTTATTTATTTTATTAACTAATTTACGACAAATACATCGATGAAACAGAGGTTTTAAATAAGAAGTATCATTTTTTTTATTAATTGACGTCTAAATTACGTAGCGTTAATTGGATGAGAATGGCACTTTAGAGTTTCAACTACTTGAATTCACCAAAGATTTTAGCATCAAAAATAGTCAAAAATTCTGTTATTTATCATTCAAAACTATATAAAATTCTCGATTAATTTATTATTTATTTCGAAATAGAACTAAAATGCCAGCACCTTGAATGTGATTTACGGGAGAAGATAATAGAAGCATGCTTGCATTACTGAAAATTAACAAAACTTAAAATTTATTATATTATTATAAACTACCGAAATGATCAAAACCGGAGTGATCCAAGCTGGATTATGCAAGCACTTGAGACTTTGTTCTGTTCTTAACTCGCTCGGATTAATTCTTACGGCTGACTTCTTCTAAACCTGACGCAGATACTGTAAAAAACGGGTGTAATTTTACTGTGGGGACTACCCACTTAATAAAAGTAAATTTATACTACCGAACTTACCCAGTCTATACGAATATATTTATATAATTTATAATTCGTATAATTAATTCTAAAAATGATGTAAGTTCATGTTTTAGACAAAAAAAAATTTAATTACCTAGAAATTGAGAAATTAAGAGTATTTACACATTAGGTTAAATTTAATCAGTGGTTTAATTTTCTACTAAGTTGTACAATTATCATCTAATTCTGTAAAATCAATATTGTTGTGAAATTACATGTAACAAGGGGAACTGAGGGGGGAGGCATTCTTTTTTTGTGTGCATTGAAGAAGATGAAAATACTTTATGTACTTACCCCGCTCTTTCCCAAGGTCGGGAGTGTGGGAACTCATAACCATGTTACTCTCTAAAAACCTCTCCTGTTATGCGACTGGCTTTCTGAGAATCACCAAAGTGTTTCTTCCTGGAGGACCCGTTCAGATACTGAGTTTGCTAGAGAGTTAGACCTCTTCCGCTCTTTTGATTCTTTGTTTTTCTCTTTCGTGTTTTCTTTGGTTTTCATAATCATGGTAATCATTAATTTGTACCCTCCGTTCCACATATCTTCTGATTTCACCACCTCAGGTATAAGTCTGTGCGGCCATATTAAGTACCCCGTACTTTCTTCTGCACTCCGTCCATTTGTCGAATATGAACAGTGTATGCTCTGCTGTGTCTTCCTCTGGGCAGTACCTACACTCCGGGCTGGTTCGCTTTCCTACCCTGTAAAAATAGCTATTGAAGCAACCTTGGCCACTTAGTGTCTGTGTCAGGTGATATCCAATCTCCCCGTGGCTCCTTTCCAGCTACTACATCTGTATTCTATGGATAAGGATTCTGATCCATCCTCCTTTCTGGCTGTTTTCCCATTTGGCTTGCCATTTTGCTACCGTTTTCCTTTTACTTCGTCGTAAAATTGATGGGTGGTAGCCCCGCCAGAACCAGTACCGCCTCTCCGGAAACCGTCGAGTATGCACTATACATATACACGTAGCGCAACTCTTCTCTGGATAGTGCTCAGCTATCGTCGGTATTGTTCGAATTTTGCGCTCATACTGGTGCCCCATACAAGAGAATCAAATCAACCACTAAAGCAATGACTCTCCTTTTCGTTGATTGAGGACCATCTATGTTGGGCATCAACCTTGTAAAAGCTGTACAGTTTTTGGCCGCCTTTTCGGTCGCCGCTCTCAGATGAGGAAGAAAGCACAACCTTTTGTCGATTTTGATTAACACCGTAACCTCGATTTTCGGAATGATATTAACGTTCCCATTCGAAGGATACCTGTCCGATCCTTCTTTTCCCGGTCAAAAGAGCCGCCTCCGTTTTCTCCGGCACCATTTCAAGGTCTCTTCCGGTTGTTCATTCTATTAATGTTCTTATGGGCTCGTTGACTTTTTCCATAAGATCTTCATATTGAATGCATTGGCGTACCGCCATCATATTGAACGTTCCACAAATTGGGCGTCAGAACTGGGCACTGTGACACCCCGCTGATAACGTTAACCGTTTGCCGATAAAATTGTTCTTCTACAATGAGGTCTTTTGTGACAGGTAGGATTTTATTATTCTTATTAAATACTAGCTGGATACCCGGCTTCGCCCGGGGTCTCATTATAAATATAATCTTTGCTTTAGTCTGAGTACTCCAATGATTTCCAGTCTTGCTTTCCGCTGCTGATTTATTTGTGAAGCTCAAAATACCTTTTTAGGTGCATTTCGCCCCACCCCCATTTCGAATTTTGGATCCAAAATAGTCTAAATCGTTTGTACCTGTTTGTACCTTCCTTATTTTCGTTTGTATCAGTTTTGATTTTGAAATATTTCAAATTTTCTAATAATGACATTCTGCTAAATGTCCTTAGCCCCTCCCCCCGGATTTTAAATTGAAATAAAACAAAAATATTTGTCTGAAAAACAAAATAGGTACAAACGAAAATAATGAAGGTACAAAGAGGTACAAACAATTTACACTATTTTGGATCCAAAATTCGAAATTTGGGGATAGGCTGGCGAAATGCACCATTTTAGGGGGGGGATTACGGGAATCTAGTTAATCGGTCACTTTCCCTTCAACTTTTTTAACATTTTCTTGCACTAAACCATTTTCCAAGTCCTACTGAGTATGTGTTCCAAATTTGGTTGAAATCGGTCGAAGGGTCTAGAAGTGTATAGCGAACAAACATACACACAAGCTCTTTTATATACTTCACGTTCTTCCTCCGTTTCAGCAGCTCTTTTTTCCCTGAGTTTCTTAGCCATTGATGATTTATTTCCAACAGCTGCTTTTTTTGGTGGCATTGAATGTATTTTATCTAAGATGAGTTTAACAATCTAACAAAGTAGTCTCTATGTTCACAGAAACTTTTACATTTGTACTGAAAGGGTAATGTCCTATATAGGGAAATTAATCCAATTATCCGTTGATCCGTCGATCTGTTGATCCGATGAATAGGCACTATTTGCCACATATTTTATTAAAGTTTGTTGAAAGCCGTTCTAAAGTAGCCTATCTTCTTCGCAGCATCGTAATTAGCTTATACACCAAATTTCATAAAGATTGGTCAAGCGGTCTAGGAGTCTATAAGGAACATACATACATACATACCTACATACATCCATTTTTATATATATAGATAGAAGATGGAGACACGTTCTTTTCTTCGAGTGCCCTGACAATATGACTGAATTAAAGGCATTCTTCACATCAAACGCACCAGGACCACCATTTTTCTTATGCGCTACGTTCCCGATCTGGCTGTATTTACTGCATCGATGATGTACTTCACTGCGCTGATTGTTGATCGGCCTTGTTTAATGTCGTGCTGCCTGTCGCTCAAGTCTCTTTTCGCTTTTAGTTCTGCCTCAAGTCGTCTCGAACTTAGTCACGTTGTCGATCAGACAGATGGGTCTACCAGTTTGCCTCCCTTCAGTAGAAGGACCTGCATCGCGTGTTTCAGGTGATCGGGAATTCTTCTCGTGATGCGTAGTCGTTCAGTACGTCTAGTACTACACCTGGGTTTTCTGTCACCAAGGCTGTCATGGTTTCCGTTGGTATCGCGTCCAGTCCGGAGGCTTTTCCCATTGGCATCTCCCTTGGACAAATTGGACAAAGTCTTGCTTTGGGGTATCCTTCCAGTTGATGATATTATGGGCAGGAAAGACGGTTGTAATAATTGCTTCCACTCGTTCCGGTGTCATACCAGAGATTGGATTTCTCTGGATTATCTTGGCTATAGTACGGTATCATAGCGGGGGAGGCAACCTAAAAATGTAAAACTAACTAAGGTCATTTTACATCTTAAACTAATTTTATTTGATGCCATTTTGCCATGGTATGCAAATTCCTTCTATGTATATTATCGTCATATAATTTTATTGTAATTTAACCTATACGAGTCATGGGTTTTATTTTATAATTTCTGTTAATTAGCTTTAATGTATAACTTATTGGTAGCTTAGGTGACTGATTAGGTTATTTTTTAATTATTAGTTTGATAAAATGACGCGTCTCCACTTAAGCGGGTTTTGCATACACAAAAAGCCGCCCGGCAAAACCCGCCTGGCTAAAACCGCTTAAGTGGAGACGCGTCTTAATGATTAACTGTTTACTAAAATGGAAGCTCTTTTTAAGAACTTTTAAATTTCCCGTAGAGTTGTTTAGAAAACGTTTTGATGACATTTATTACTAAAATATTAGGTGAATGGTTGAGTTTGCGGTCATAAAAAACAAATAAACTTGTCCGACGTTTCGGGATCTATTTATTGTCCCATTTTCAAAGATATAAAAATAATAAAAATAAAATTAAAATTACAGATTAAAATGACAATACAAAGAAAAGTACAAATGAAAAAACTACAAAAGAAAAACAAAAACAATAAAAATAAAATTAAAATTACAAATTAGAATGACAATACAAATTTAAGAAAAACATAAATAAAATAAAACATTGAAATAACTTTTAAGACGGAATACTAATCTAGGAGAGCAATTAATAAATATTTTATTAAAACAAAATTTTAAAAAATTCTTATAATTTGTTTATAAGAAACAATAAAAACTATTGTTTACTCTAACATAATAAATAGTAAAAAATGTTATCAATTTGTTGACGAATCAACTCGAAGTGAAAATTTAAAATTAATATCTCTTAAATTAACCTCCACTTTCTACATCCTGGGATATACCTACTAGATAAATTGGGAAATTTACTCCTATTGAATGGGTAATTTTTACAGGTAAAATTACACCCAACTGTTTTTAATTTAGTTTTAAAGAATTCTTTTCATATGAAGTTGTTAGATTTAAAAATCTAAACAAATCACTTCAAGGTATACTTTAGGCTAATAAAGTGGGCTTATTAAAAAAAAATTATCATTGGGTCGCAAACTATACTTTGGGAATCACTTCTCTTTATCGATTAATATAAAATTTTCTTGCAGAACACCTGCAGTTTGATTAAACTGTTTTGATTGATCAGCACGTAATTAAACGATACATTATAGAAGATCAATCTATTTACAGTAAAATAATGATAACACCATGTCTATTATATATTATAATGAAACCGTTATAATAGCTCAAAACTTGAGAAAAATTTGAAATTATAATAAAATTGGTATTGGTCTGTCTTTTTTTTTATAAGGATTTTTTCGGTGAACCCACCGCAATGGACATTGTGAGAAAGATATATAATATGCAGTTAAATCTGGATTTTATACAAATTAATCAAATTGGGGCAATCACAAAATATTTCACAACTCAAAATCTTTCTTTCTTTTATTACACATTTCAAATTAAAAGTTTGGAATATGAAAAAAATACTACTCCAGTAAATTTGGTGCCCTGTCGTTTTGATCTTCGTATTATCAATTTAATATCCTGAAACTTAATGAAAATATTAAGGGTAGTTGATATAAAATGTTGATGAATTTTTTATGGTCTATTTGAAAAAGTACGACCGTCAATATAATAATTTCTTTTTCGAGCAGTGATTAGGTGAAAGTATATAATTCTTGAAGTGCATGTAACATTTTTTATCAAGCTCTTTTGGTGACTTAATTGTGATTGTTTTATAATTGTTGTTTGAACATTTTTAATCATTTTTTTTAGATTTATTACTAAAATACTGCATTCGCTCTTATGAATTGTAATTTTGAAATGAATCAAAATTGTATTAGTGTTTATTTTCATTCACAAGTGTTACGATAATTTTCCAACGTTGCATACCTATTCTACTGTAAACTGATTTCTAAAGTTTAATATTGATTTACCTATTTGAATTATTCGTAACCGTAATCTGTAATATATAATTTACCTTAACGATTGATTGATTGATTGAATTTTAATTGACATTTAATTGTTATTATTTTACGTGGCATAACAGTCATAGCACTCAAGGCATCCACATTTACATTACTACTGAAAATAAGGCGGAATATTATATAGTGTACTACATAATTTAACCATTTCTTATCATTATTTTCATATATATTCATTATGGAATCAATCAAAACGCACCTATTTAAATCCTACATGAAATAATTTTAAGATATATTGCAAAAAATAAGGGAAATTGATATAAATAATAAAAATCGAAATTCGTTTTTCCAGACAAAGGTCTACTGTACTAGTAAAAGGAAATCTAGGAATCGGAGGAAAATTAAAAATATATCCACTGATATGTGATCATCAAGGTATAGTAGAACCAAAATTTTAAACTTTAAAATTCGGAATTTCAATAGACTCATCGGCAGCGACTCCGTGAACTACAAAAAATTGATTTCATAATTGCATAAGTCTGACTAATCGTCAAAACATACTACATAAAATTGTAAAAAAAATTGATATAAGCAAAGATAATAATATACATCTAATTCTTGTGCATCAGCAAGAAGCACGAATTATACTTTTTTAGATTTTGAACGTCATACTATGTAGTGCGCAAGAACTTGAACACAATGCAGCACGAGAATCGCAAAAAGAATTTGTTTTATTAATTATTGTAAAAAAATGTTGTTATAAAAATTAAATGACTCAATTGTTGTAAACAAAAATGTGTTATAATGTTCCAAAATAGAAATTTTGAAATTTTGTTTATTGTGTTATAACGATTATATTATTATATCATACAATTTAATAATATGTTGCATGAAGTAACAGTTCTTTCTCTTCCAAGTATAATTTAAATCTCCTAACTTGAAAGAAAAATAAAATTCATTACATCTGTTTTGAAAAAAAAATTGTTTATTATTTTATTATTTTTTTTTTTATTTCAAGAAGTAATAATCTTGATTTGATGTTGCAATATCAAGTGAATCTTAAATTAGATGCCTACGGATATTGATAAAAATGCGGGAGGCATTCAAAGTTGCAGAAAATGATTTTTCGCGACTTTAAATTTCTTTCAACAGTACCGTAACCAGGCAGATGCAACAAGTGGGCAGACACAGGACCCCAGGTCAATGATTCTTTCTGAAAACTTGAAGAACTGTCTTAAAATTTTGAACACCTAAATAAATAATCACATTAGTAATACAATAAGTTATTTTATATTTTTGTATTATATAATTATAATATAAATATTTAACGTCGAAATATTGAAAAAATAAATATTATTTTAATATAAGAAAATAGCTTATTGTGCCTTACACATAATAATTCTTAAGTTAATCGGTCAAGCAGTTTTTAAGATAAATGTCTATATTCTAATTCAACACTGATCCAAAATCCACATGCGTAATAAGGGGTTACATGGCACCCGGGAATAATGTAGTGGATTTGCTTTTCCTTCCAGCTTTCATCAATAAACTCATCTAAAATTTTACACAAAATAAATTAGACAGACGCAGCAGCTTTTCATTTCAAATATTAGCTGAAGTTTGTGTGCTGCAAAATGCTTTCTCAGTGAAATTATTTAAACCCAATGTATTTTTAATTTTCATAAATCTATAATAGTATCAGTAAATATGTTGAAGTTGAAATTTTAAAAAATTATTAATAAAATGACATTTAAAAAATTTTTGCAGATTCCTTTTGATTAGTCAACAATTTGAAATAAAGCTCTATTCGTCAATCAGAATTTACCCGCAAAATCAGCAATATACCTTTGTACTGTCTAGTTAATGATTAGAAATAAATAAATATTTAGCGATTAAACAATGAAAACTCGGAAAATGAAGAAAAACTGAGAGATGCGTGAATTCAATTGCTTGAAATACCGAAAAAATTGGAAAAATTAGAAAAAAAAATAAAATTAAATGATTTTAGTGTCAACGATGAAGATAAGAAAGAAAAGAAAAGAAACATTTACTGCAAAATTAAAATTTTTTTTCAGGAACATGTAACAACAATACAAATATGCGATTAGGAAATACATTATCTGAAAGAATATGGAAGGACACTTAACGGCTGGAAGAATAAACTTGTTTGGAAATAAAAATTGGAATTTAGTTAGGAAAGTTTGTTTCCTTTTTTTTGTTTCCATATTTTATTATTACATTTCATAAAATTGATAATTTTAAAAAGTTTAATAAATAATTAAATAATTTAGATTGATAATTTAAATGAATATTGGTAAATTAGGATATTAACTGACAATTTATTATTAATTTTTTAATAATTTTTAAAATATTCTGTGTTAGAATTATTTAAAATTTAAAAATTATAAAGAAATATTTTTGTCAAATTTGATAACTACCTTAATTTTAAAGAAGAAAATACAGCAATATTTATTATTAACTGTGAAAATTTTATTGAAACAGAAAGAGTTTTGGTCAAAAGTTAGATATTAAATTTTTTTAAATTTTTGAAAAACTGAAGTTAAAACTTTTTTTTATATTTCTATGTTTAAAAATAAGAGTTTGCTTCCTCATTTAAAAGATCTTATGCACGCCTATGGTATTAGGTATGAAGTAAGCAGTGCCGTAACTAGGGTATGGCCAATATGGTTCCCGCCATAGGCGCCGTTTGAATGAAGGCGCCGAAATTCAAAAGTTTAAATTATAAATATTGTATTTAATACAGGTGCCAGAGGCGCCATTTAAATAAGGGTGCCGTTTAAATAAAGACGCCAAAATTCAAAAGTTTAAATTATAAATATTGAATTTAATATAGGGCCTGGGGCCCTATTCTCGATCTCTTATCATCTTAAGATCTCATCCGATCTTTTAACAAGGCCGGATTGCCGTACCGGGAAATCGGAAAATTTCCGGTAGGCCGTAAGCCTAACGGAGCCCTGTGACTGATTCTCAAATTTTTGCCTGGGGCGCATTTTAATATTTCATATGTGATGGGGGCCGGTGGCCGGCTGCGATTCTCGATAAATAATTTGCTTCCAATCCGGTTCTGAATTTTAACCAATCAAAGAATAAAAATGAAGAATTTTCATTCTTGGTTTTCATCATTGATTGGTTAAAATATGAATTTAAGAATTTAATTTTCATTTTAATTATATAATAATACTTACGAATAAAAATGAGAATTCTCATTCTTTGATTGCACTCTAAAAAAAATTGGGGAAAATTACCCTGAAAAAAGGAGGCAACTATATTACCTCCTATTGTCAAGGTAAATTCGCATACCAGGAGTAATTTTATAAGAGTGAATTTACCTTGAAAATAGTGGAACAAAACAAAAGTCGACAATTTTTAAGGTAAATTCACCCTTATAAACCGGGTAATTTTCACAAGAATGTTGTAAATGATATTTACTAATAACTTAGTAAATTTCCTCTAATAAATGGAGGCAACATTATTACCACCATTTTTCAGGGTAAATTTACCCTATTTTCAGGGTAATATTACATTGTTTTAGAGTAAAAAATGAAATTACCTTAATTTTAGGGTAAACTTACTATTTTTAACAGGGTAATTTTCAGATCTAAAATTAACTTTGCTCTTTTTAAGTGGTTAAAATTCCTTTTTAAGTGGTTAAAATTCCACCGGTAAAATTACCCCCATTTTTAGAGTGTGATTAAAATATGATAATTCGTGTGCGCAGTGGCGTAGCCAGACCCCCCCTCTCCCGAAATTATTAATTAACAATCATTCTAACTTTCTATTAAGCGTTTGACCATTAAAATTTGAAAAATTTTCGTCTGCGACACTGTTACATGCCTCGCTTCGCTCGTGCCCCCCGAACTAAATTCCTGGCTACGCCACTGCGTATGCGAATACGGTCCATTTGAATAAAAGTGCCGTTTAAATGAAGGCGCCGAAATTCAAATTTCAAATTACAATTATTGTACTTATTTAATAATTATATCATGCATCCGTTAGTTTTTTTATTATAACAGTAAAAAAATATAAAAATTAAGCGTCTTTATTTTTAAATAGGCGCCTAGTTTTAAATATTTAACAAAATTAAAATATTTGTATTGGGAAATTGGTTCAAAAAGAACGAAGAAAATTCTGTTGCTAATGAAAATAATTTTTAATAAGTTTTCTTAAATTTAATTAATTTTAACTGAGAGTATGTCTCAAAATTCGTCATTATGCACCAAATTCAAAAAAATCTCTCTTTCTTCTTCTACCCCCCTTCCGTTAAGGCGCATTTTTCGTAGTTGGCCATAGGCGCCAAAAGTTCTAGTTACGGCACTGGAAGTAAGCACTGTATTACTATTTTAAAGTTGTTTGTTTAATTACCTAGGTAACCTACGTATCTTTCTATTTTAATTTTGAACAAATTAAAATAAGTCCTCGGTAGTATAGTGGTCAGTATCCCCGCCTGTCACGCGGGAGACCGGGGTTCGATTCCCCGCCGGGGAGGATTTTTTTTATTCATAAAATTAAATTTTGTATTCTTTAATAAACATAAATATGTATAATAATAATAATTATTCTTTTTAATTTCAGCTAATATTGCCTTCTTAGTTCTAGTAATTGCTAGCTATCATCTTGTCGCAATTATATTTTTAATCGTCATGTTATGATGTCATTTTTGCTATGAGCTTTTGTTATGCCGCTCCCAAACGACGAACAGTACAGCAGAATCACCGAAAAGTTAGTATCATATCTGCAGTTAATTTATCAGCTAGCGATCATAAACAGGAACATAGCAACAGTCGCATTAAAATGAAATATCTTAGCTTCTAATTATTTTATCGAGAAACCATATTAACAATTTGATTTAAAAAAAACCGACTACGAGTTTGCTCGGTAAACATTTTCGCCTAAATAAAATCCTGAAAGGCGAAATTCACCTTTAATTTTTTGGAGAGATTTTGTAAAAGGAAAAACGTTAATCCAAAAATTATAAAAACGTTAATTTTTTACGAATGAAAAAATTGTAGTAAAATTTTTATATTTGACATTAATTTATTTCTTTGTTTCGTTAAATTTTATTTTCTAATTTCTATGTTTGTTTAAATATTTATCATGAAAATACAAAATAAATTTTAAAGTTCTGCTATTTCCATTATTATAACTGTGCACTTACCAAAATTGGAAAATTGCAAACTTGCAAATTTGTAGAGTAAGAGAAATGCATCTGACATGGAAAATACTAACATTCGTCTTGCTTTGATGTGTGAAAAACATGTAGAAACGTCCAGCTCTCACACTGCTTGCCAAATGTACCAGAATTAATAACTTAACTAGAAAACACGAGAAAACATCAAAAGTATAAAAACGGATGAATAAAACTTCAATATTTTGCAGAATTGAAAAAAGTGAAACTTTTTAATAATTTTTATTAAATATTTATTTATGTTTATTTAAATTTTTTATCACAATATTTGAGAAGTTTGTCTCGCCCGGCAAACAATGCATTAATTGTTTCGACGCAGCGTGTGGGAGCGGCATTAGTTGCGATAGCTTAAAATAGCCCAACATTCTCTCAGTAGGAGGGCACACGCTCAAAACGCTTGATGGGAAAAAGCACATTTTTGATCTTTTATTGGACAAATTGATCAATTAAATTAAAATTAAACGTTAAATAATTATGAATTCCCTCGTACTTTATCTAATTTGTACGTGTGCTAACAATCGGTATGAATAAAACCGGTTTTAAGTTGAAGGGAAAAATTGCGAAAACTCAATTATTTCCTGGATGGTGTATTACGCTTGACCGACTACAGGTTAGCGTAGAATTGTATGTAACTTCTGAAACTCCTAACAAAATTAACTGTTCTTTGCAGTCAAGTTCGCGCGATACCATACCACATCAAATTATAACATACAAAATTAAATGTTATTCGACGAAACGAGAAAATTTTGCGCGAAAAAAATCAATACCATTTTTATTAAAAATTCATTAGAGCCGTCGAGTATTAAGAAAAATTTGATATTAGATTTAGAAATAATCCTATCCTAGATTTAACTTTTAAATAATAATCAATCGCAATTTATAAATGTAGATAAGTTCTCTGTTTTCCCGTTGACAGCGAACGTTTTTGAGGGGAGAATTTAGAGTAGAGATTGGTGCAGTTCCAAAACGTAATTTCGAAATCGCATTATTTGCAAATTTTATTTTTGAAAAATTCTTCTCAACTTTTTCAACTTTCTAATTTGTTGTTTTAAGAAATTGGTTCGTATTTCACGTTGTTCAACAAACGAAATCGCGTTCTTTATTTATCATTGACATCTGGGAAAAATTAAAATGTATGTTTGAAAATAATTTTAAAGCTAAAGCAAAAAATTATTTTTGATTTATAAATTTAGTGGCAGTTGGGCACGCGCACATCTCTCGAATTCCTTGTCTGGTGGGCCTACGTCAGAGAAATGGTAAGCGAGCGCCAACGAGCATGCGCGATTGCAAGTAGAATCGTGAACTGTTGCTGGAAAGAAGAGTGCGAGCGTCTATGCAATTCAATCTGTTGTTATAATAGGAACCAGCAGGATTCGTTATAGCAAGCGCACGAAGTTTAATGAATTATTTAATTATAAATATAATAATTTTTTAATTATGCACATGGTGATATTAAAATTTTTACCTGCAGTTGACGTTTTCAAGTTGTTTATTAATTTTTGATGTTTCGCGGTAAATTCAAATTTAAAAAAATAAGTGTTGTGTTTAAAGTTGTTAAGTTTACGGATGTTATGTTTGATACGTATTAAAAGTGCGGACTCGGTTTATTCGAACTTGAAAATTGAAAAAATTACCTGCTGAAATTTATTAAGAAAATTGGTGGAGAGTGAGATGGACGATAGCTTGTGGGAGGCATAACCGAACGGGCGGATTGTGTCGAAGGTGAATATTTGACGTTACTTTTTGTTGTTTATAAATTTATAATGCTTACGTCACTATTTATTATTAGTCACAATAATTTATTAACTTACCTACTTAGAATTTAATATTCGAGTGTAAAATTTTCCAAAATCAAAATTGACGGGGAAATTAAATATTTCGAGGAGGTGGGGTCGTGGAAGAGGTAATGGAATTTGAATATGCCTAAGCAGTTTCAAATCTAAATCGAAAGTAGGTGTACCCTCGATACGTTCTCTTTTGCCGTGATACTTACTCTAAAATTTAGTTTCTAAGCAATTTCCAACATAGGCGTCGACTCGAGTAAATTATAGCAGTCGGTTTCTATTCACTAGGGATTTAACATTCGGAATTATCTTTTAACGGTTTTTCGTAAATTAAAAATCTGAAATATTTCTGTCCAATGGGAAAAACGAGATAATCAATAGTCCGCTCTGTCCCAAAACTGTTTTAGGTTTAATTAATGGAATCGTGATATTTCCTAATAGAACTTTTACCAAGCGCTACCAAGACACTTCAAGGCAAATGAAAAAGTCACGGAATACTTTTGTTCTGTAGATATAGCGAAACAATATTTTTCATTTATTGATTATCTGATTGGACCAAACAAGAAACGACTTCCTCACAAGTGCTATATTTACTATTTATGCCGCACACCAAATGTTCCAAAAACTATTAGTAATAATAATAATTATCACCAATGAAGTGACCGAGCAGAGAAGTAATGTTGATTGTCCAATCATAACATAATCAATAAACGACTTTTTTCCGTCATCCCTTTTTGAAATAGAAACAGAAACTCTTTCAGAACGGCTGAAATAGCTTTCACTAAATTAAAATAAACTACAATCACAAATAAATTACGGAAACCAAAATACCATGCTATTGATTTTTCATTCAAATTAATAAACCACACGTTTTATCATCGTCCTTTAACTTTCCTGTATTTTTTTTCCGCAATTTTCCGAAAATCTATTTTATTACTTATTTTAAGTTTTAATACTCCAATTGATTACAAATTCCACTTTACACACAATGAAGGTTGTTTGAGAATTTGAATAAACAATCGAAGCGGTTAATCGGTATAATTACTTGGAAATTTTTATATTCGTAAAATGAAAACTACAAATCATTTTCTCACAAGATGTGAAACTGAAGTACCCTTGACATAGAGATTGGTTGTGTTATTGTATTGTAATAGCTTGTAACAATATATACAGAGAGAAAGACGCAGCATAGATACTGATTATTACGCGGTATTAGCCCTGACGTAATTCCGGATCCAAACAACCCATTAGTCCAATCACATTGGTGCATCAATAGACGCAGTATCCAATCAAATATTGTAAAATATGGGAGATATTTTCGTACAATTTAATATCACACTAATTGCGGATATACCATCTTATCTATCGATACTACTTATAATAGACAAACATAGTTTATCTGTTTGTTGTTGTCAAAAACGTAATAATCAGTTAATTTTTTTTTGAAACAAAATTCATATTTCAGAAACATAGAGAAAAGAGAATTAGCCAATTGAAAAGCATAACGCTTTTTACCCTCGACGGATATATGCGTTTAGGGTGTGATATTTGCGTATTCGTCTGTTCCCTCATAACTAGAGAACGAATGCACCAATTTGGATTCGAATTTTACTAAATATTACTCCACGGCATATTTTAGTACTACAAAATAACGAAAAACTTCTACCATCTTGTAATACGTAATAAAAGTCAATGCGCGAATCGTGAATGGATTAACGAGTTTTTTATTTGATTTTAACCTCCGAGCTGAAATTATTAAAAAACAAAAAACAAAAGTTCCAAAATAGCTATACAACTCTTGTTTGAACAGAAATATTAATTATATTGTAAAATATTCAAATTTTACTTTTTGCCGCTTCTTTTAATATGACGATTTTGTGCTATTAATAACAAAGGAATTTGTGCTAGGCTTGTTAGAAATCGGGTCACACTACCGAAAATTAATATTTGTTGAAAATACACCTGAATTAAAGTTGGACATAGATAAATTGTGCACAGGATTGCAGATTTTCAAAATTTAACTAAAATTCTCAACCGAAATGTTCAAGTTTAACGTTCATACTATTATAAAAGTTAATAGATACTAAATACACCTCTGTTCTAACGTAATAATCAATTGTTTATTGATTTAGTTACAGTATAATTACCTATTAATTATATATTGATATTTCACAATACATCGTAACATGGATTATTTTATACTTCGTAATATTGTAAACATTTATATTTTTCGTATTTTCAGTTTCTTAGTACAGGATTTTGTAAAATAAAAATTACTTCATATTTCACGTAATAATACAACAAAAATATTATTACTTGAGTAAATTTATTATTTCTACACATCGAAATTTATTTCCAAATTTAATGGTTTAAGTAGCGAAATTTTGTTTGTTCGTTTGTTACGAGTATATAGGATTTTTAATTCTTATAGATGATTTACAATAAATAAAATTCTCAACTAATCAGCAAAAAATAAAATATAAAAAAAACCGCCCAACGTGGGGCTCGAACCCACGACCCTGAGATTAAGAGTCTCATGCTCTACCGACTGAGCTAGCCGGGCCATACGAAAATGTTGAAATTTAATGCTCAACGCCGAAAATGTATGTGGTTCATGAAGTGAAATTTCATAATTCAATATTTAAACGCAAAATACATTTTTTTAATTTATGAAAATTCCACGTGGTCTCCGAGCTGGATACTCAGCTGATTTAGAAATGTGTGTTCCGGAAGTTTTTATTTCAATTATTGGCATTAGTAGAAGGCTGGTCGACGATGCTATAAGGATATAGCCGAAACATCAAGAAAATAACTTTTATGTAGGAACTTGCGGAATGTTGCCATCATGAAAAACATCTTTTGGGAATTTAATATTTGATAACAGCAAACAAATTGCTCGAAACTAAGTTGGGCTTTAAACAACATCACAACATGATATATTTCACCTATTCTCTAAAGACTACGTTTTAGGAAGATTAATTCTTATTATTTTAAATCTCAACTGACATAGTTTAAAAGAAACCAATCTAACACTTGGAAAGTTATTTCTTTAATGGTACCACATACCGATAAATTTCAAATGGAATAATTTACCGTTGGAAACGGTTTGAAGGATCCTTTATCCCAAAAGGTACACTGGCACGAGGTTGTTAGCCACTGCAGTTTTTACCACGATCGTTAACTTTTATTTTCGTTAATATTGAATGGCTCTCGAGCCACTTTATACAGTCTACTGATGTAGATTAAAAATTGAACTAATAAAGGGTTTGACAGATGAATGTTTAATTTTCAGCTTCTGAATATAATTAAATTATCAATCACATACCTACTTCATTCTGATTCTTTAAACTTTTTGTTCAGATTATTTCATCGATATATAAACGAAAAGGTATTGTATGGTAATACATAATGTATTACAGTTTTGACAAGTTTAAATGTTGTAGAATTTTAATTCTTTTTTTATTTATAATTTTACACGTCACTGATTATGGCAGGTTTTGAATTGTTATTCGTTTGATACCAATTTATCGAAATATACATTGAAGGTTTTTTCCGTAAGCAATCGCTTCATTATCTTGTTTTTGACCCTTGTTGAATGGATTAGATACATCAAAACATTTTAGTTTAGAAATTACTAACCTTCCATTATGTGATTTACAAAATCATATGATGATGATTTGCTAAAAGAACTGATTTTGAAGATTGGGCTAACAAAACGGCACGAGTCAGAAACCGTGATGCGAATTTGATGTGATCAGTGTGATCGCGATGGTTGAGTTAAAGGGCAGAAATTCGCGGGTTCGAATCACGGACTTGGCAGAATTCTTCAGTTCGGGATCTTTAGATAAGCCTGATTAATTAACTGCACGTCAAGGTAAAAAAAAATTACGGTGAACCACAATGATCGCCTTGCTAAAAGAATTATTTACATTTTATTATAACTCGAAAAATAAGCCAATGACAGCTAATAAATTTGTACTGATAAACACAATTTAATAATCTTGCTATAAAAACAACAGCAATAAATTATTATCTAGAAATTTAATTATTTTCTTAGGTAATCTTAAATGAAAGCAACTAGGATGAATAATGATTAGAATTAATTCTTGAACCAAAAACACGTTATGATGTTTATGAAATATGTAACACTTTACGAACACAAAATAGCCAGAAGTCCATTTATCAAACTAATGGTGGGGTAATTGTACAAATCAATCTCAACTCGGGTTACTCTACTGTTAGGTTACTACAAATTTTTAAGCTTTTTTATTATCAATGCACTATTTTTCCAAAACACTATGATCCTAAAACTGATACGTGAACTACGAATTCTCTAGGGGCTGAAGGGAAATGATGCATAGTATCGGATTCTGGATGATTTATATTTGTCTATTGTCATACATTACCAGATAATCCATATTTTAAATCAAATTTGCTTGTAACTCGTGGAAACATTGTTTTGAATAGGTGTAAATAAAAAGTAATATTTTAATGTAATGAGTATTTATCCACCTGCGTAGTCGTGCAATTAGACTGAATGGCACGCTTAGCGATCAGGATTTAAATTTGCCGCTATTCCTCTCGCGGTGGTTTTTAGAAGTTCACATTTTTTGACAACTGTCATGCCGGTGTATTAATTTCCATTAAATTATTAAATCAGTTATAGTTTAGAATTTGGGTTCACTTTTATACATTGTGTTGCAACCTGAGCTCTCAACATTGTTGAGAAATATTCTACTGAAGTATTGAGAACCACTGTTTTAAATCAAGAAATATTTTAAAAGGCGATATTGTAGCTAACATCTTATAATTTATTGTTGTTTTTTTTTGGTATCTAGACAGGATATTAAATTTTGATGGCTAAAAATAGGCTATTTTGAGTATAAAATTTTTCCTTTTTCACAGCAGCTGTAATTCCGCCCAGAAAGATCGTATCTATGTAGACAAGCAAAATTTCAAATTAAAAATAATGTTGTCAGCTTTAAAATGTATCTGTTTATTTTTTTAAGGTAAAATTTGTAATTCAGGCAAAAACCTGAAAATTTAACTAATAAATTTCCCCAAAAGAATATAATTTTAAAGTGGTTCCATTTTCCATTTCTCAAAAAGAAAATCCTGTTGTGGTCACGTAAAATTATCTGCCATAGGTATATTTACTTTTTTTAAACAAGAATTTTTTTTCAATTTGAATATTTTCTTTACAATTTAACCAAAATTTAAATGACTATGTTTCTAAAGATTTAATTAAGATAAATAAACACAGTCGGTCTTATTCGAAAGATATTTTAATAAACTTAATTTCACAACAGAAATTTAACGGCTTTTATTTGTTTAAAGATATTTGCTATCAACAAACTCGAAGAACACTTGAAGTCAGATGCCTCGGAAAGCCGTAATGCTGGGACATACAGTTTGCAATGCGTAGGCGATCAAGTTGGCCAAAGCCAAGATGACTGAGTAGGAAATATAAATAATTGAGTGGTTTTTCATTGCCCTATAGCCCACATATCAGTATTTTATATCACAGCAATGCAAGGGGTGGGAGACTTGAAAATTTTCTCAGGATTTCCTTCTGGAGGACCTTCAGATTTTCTTTCGAAACAGTTGAGAAAGTAAAAAAAAATAGGTCATTATGTCAGACTTTTCTTGGATTTCTTTAGATTTTCTAATATTTGTTAAAATTTCAAAATTTTAGTATGTGCGTAGGACAAAGCACTCAAATCAGTGGGTATTTGTAGAAATATGCACACAGTAGCGGCGATTAAGTTTCCTTCTCACTAGGGCTCCCAGACGGAAAATTATTTGGGAGATAAAAAATTGCGTATTGCCTATTGCATCTGATATGAGAACTCTCATGAGGTGTCATTCAGAAGGTACAAACAATACAACACACGAAGGTTGGTTGCTGGTTCATCGAAGGTTGCTCGATCCAGTCGGATACAGCCTAGCGCTAATCAAAAGGTCAACGGCTTTATGGAGATAGGGAATTTAACCAAGAAGTTTAACGTTTAAAGTTGGTTGCCACCCTAAATTTCAAGCCACAGAACCACAATGTTATCTATCAATAGAATTTGATAACGGCACAATACCAGTTTTGTCTGTAATTTTTTTTTATCATTTTATCGTATTTCCAATGCTAAAATTGTAAATTAAAATTCAAAATCGGAATTTAGTGTATTGTCACGATCACGTACTTCTATAAAAACTTTTTCTTAAGTTCAACTTCATTGTGGGACCGATGAGACACTAGAAATACCATAGCTGTGTTATTCCCAGAATTTCAGAAATCGCACGAGATCCGAGTTGCAGATAAGCTGGATGAACTTGTATGTCTGTTGCGAAAACATAAGGTACTTGACTTCTCTTGACGTGCGGCCAAAATAAATTCAAAAAATTAATTATGGTTCATACCACTCAGACTTACGTGTAAAATCGAAAAATAAATTATGTTTGTCAGAAATTACGATTCATTCCTATATTGGTACCACAGAAAACAGTACTGAATGATAGGTAGGTACTGTACAGTAACATCAACAATCTATGATGCGATTTATTTAAATCGGACGAGAAATTTGATAATGTATTTTGGACTTGTAACGTTTCTCCGATATAATATTATGTATTTTATTGATATCCAGTTTTTGTTTGTGTTTTTACGCACATCTGGACTATTTATTGACATTAATTACTTTTTTACATTATTAGAAAGAAGCGGCTTTCTAGTGCGATACCAGTAGAACCTCTCCTCTCCAACACCGCCCACATAATGCAACTCTGGAAGGTGAAGAAATTTTTAAATAATTTTGAAATTACGCAAAAGTTCTCTTAAGCATAATAGAAAATGATAAACGCGGCCTTAATTACGTATAATTCAGACACTTCATCATGCAAACATTATTTTAGAACTATTTTTGATCGAATCGGGCGTGTTAATTATTTAGTCAAAATTTAGTTCAAGGTATCTTACTTTTTAATCTGACGAGAATTTTTTAATTCAGTTTGCTGCAAAATCATTTATACAACAATAAATTGCATGAAGCATTTTTTATATTTCATGAAATATAAAAACAACAGTAATTATTGTTTGTTAAATTAGAAATTATAAAATACGTATTTAATGTTAAACTTTTTACTTTCTCGATAATGGTTTAGTTTTAATTAATGGTTTACCGATTTTACAACAGCATCGTTGTTAAATTGAAAAATCACCAGTAACATAAATACAAAAATTTTAAAACTAAAAGCTAAATATGATAAAAAAAATTGTTTTCCGTTTTACCAACCACTTTTTGTTGGTTTGATTTTATTTATGGCAAAACTTTTTTAATTAACGCCGACACTTACTTCCCAATGCTTCTCTTCACTTTGCTTTATAAAATTGTATTTTGGCTACTTTTTGTTGAAGCAGTCTGCTCAATTTTTTAACAGAACAGATTTAATATGTAAATGTTCCCCTGATTGATGTTTAATGCTATTTTCGCAAGGTCGGAAGGCAAGGCTACGAATTTTAACAATATTGATATTTACTAATGCAAAAAATAACGTTTGATACTGACCTATTTTTTTAATAAAAGTTTTATTTTTCACACAAAACTTTCCATTCCAACAATTGAACATTTCAGAATGTCACCCATCAGAAAAGTAATTTACATCTGCGTTTTCACAGTATTTCTGCACGGTATATTATATTAATTTATAAATAAAAATGTGGAAGTGAGAGTTGCATTTTCAATGGCAGCTCTCGTCGGCTAATTTTATATTAAACAAATTAAACTCTTTGTAATATGGTTTTTCTTTTCAGGTGCAATGTCTAACGGTGTTTCATCCAATGCCGACAACAATTTTCTACCCCAAAATACTACAGTAAAAATTTCAAGACCGCTTCAAGAAGAATCATTAGAAGCAACCATGGGTTCGAAACAATCAATAGAAGATGAAATGAATTGTTCTATTTCAAATGTTAAATCTATTCAAGTTTCCGTTGATGAAAGCTTAAGTACAAGTGAGACAATATCGAATGCAAATAGTAATACGAATGAAGATTCTAAATTAAACCTGAAATCAAAAGAAGCAATATTACCTGCCAAATCGTTAAATAATTCTACAGATAACAAAACGACTTCGTTCAATTTAAACATAGATAGTGATAGTTGTAGAACCGAAATTGATCGTAGTAACGACGAAGAGGATTCCGCAACCGAAAGTCTTCCCACCACGGAAGAAATATTAGAAGAACCTCACGATCGTTCAGATGGATCGGATTCAGGATTGGGATCCGAAATATCGGAAGAACGTCCTGTCGCTACCACATCTTCGTCGATCGGCGATTACGAAAATTCTTTTTTAGATCGTATCGGGGAAGAAGCCACGTCTGTTTTGCAGTTTCAGGATGTTAATCTTGAAAGAAAAATGACAGAACTGCCAAACCCGAGCGGTAGCGAAACTAAAACAAACGATCACGTTTTGAAATTGCTTCCTAGAAAAACGACACTGAAACGAAAACTTTCAGAAGACAAATGCGAAGATCGTCCCAAATGTAAGAAAAAGAGAGGCGTTACGTTTGATAATGTAACAGTATTTTATTTTCCTCGCACCCAAGGTTTCACTTGTGTGCCATCTCAAGGAGGTTCCACCTTGGGTATGGGATCAAAACATTCGTATGTACGTAAATTTACTATAACGGAGCACGCGAACGAACAAAGGAGGCTTCATCGGCAGCTTCTACAACGATTACGAATAGAGAGGCAAAACGTTACGAATACGGCGTCTTCCAGCGATGACAGCGAGAGTGACGAAGAAATCAGCGACGGATCAGATTCCGAAATAGATTTAGATAACTATTACTTTCTTCAGCCTGTGCCTACTCGACAAAGAAGAGCTTTATTAAGATCTGCAGGAGTGAGAAAAATCGATTCTTTAGAAAAAGACGAATGTCGCGATATTAGAACGTCTCGCGAATTTTGCGGTTGTGGATGCAAAGGTTATTGTGATCCAGACACGTGTTCTTGTAGTCAGGCCGGCATCAAATGCCAAGTTGATAGACTGAACTTTCCGTGTGGATGTTCTCGTGATAATTGCGGAAATTCGAGTGGTCGAATTGAATTTAATCCAGTTCGTGTTAGAACGCATTTTATTCATACGTTAATGAGGTTAGAACTCGAGAAAAAACAAAAGGAAGCCGAAGATTCCGAAGAAAACGCTAAGAAGAAAGCCGGAACGAATTGGATGGAAAACGAACGATTGAATGGGTTTGCGGCCGGGAAAACAACCGGGACTTCACCCGAAAAGTTTAATGGAGGATTACTTAAAGATGTAGCGTTAAATTCAAATATGGAGGTTGAATCGTGTGTGCATAATGGAAATTTCACCAATTTGCACTATGGAGCACCCGGAGAAGGTCCCGGAGCGTTATCGCATGCACTTCCTAATTTTTCCGATTTACCATCTCGCGAAGATTCTTTAGATTTGTACACATTCCGTGAAGACTGCTATCAAGATCAAATAAGTAAAGAGGGACCTTGCATTGAAAGAAAACATTCTCACCAACCTTTCATTCCAAGTCAAGGCTTTCACTTTCCCGATCCTCGTTTTTCTGATATCGGTTTTTCTTTAAACAACGCCCAATTTCCGTCGACATCTAATCAGTACGTACAGCAGTACCATACCAATTTTTCCGAATTCTCTCCCGTTTTTAACCCCTACACTGGCATATACGCGCCAGAATTTAATTCCAAACCGTTTGAAACTAACTTTCAACAACCTGCCAATAACTACGAACAATTTTCCACAACTGAGAATTTTTCAGCTAACAACGATTCTAAAGAAAGTCAATACACTAGCTTAAATCCTGTTGGGGCCAACAATAAAATAGAATCATTTTCTGAACTTCTTAATGCCAGGTACAATCTTACGGCCTACGAAGAGTCGGCCAGTTTTTCAGATTTAAATAACGCCGTAATAACGAATGCAAATAGTGCTGAACGTACAGTGCTTGACAAAAATGATGCAACTGTCAATAGTGGTCGATCGGTTAGCGAGGAATATGACGAAAACTTTGGAGAAATAATTAAGAAATCAATTGTAGAGACAGTCTCTGCTTAAGCATGTATTTAATAATTTATTGATATTAAGATATATTACGTTCCATATTATTATGTAAATGAGATTTATATGAACTGTAGAGTATATAGAGAAAACAGTGTTTTAATAAATGTTGTGAGAAATTTTTTTAATTTATTTGCAGATGGTAAGAGCTGGTTGAAATTATAGCAAGGTAAGTAGTAATTTGGTTTACCGTAGAAGAAAAACTGCACAACCTAAATGTAAAATTACAAAATAATACTGGATATTCTTTAATTTAGTAATCATTTTTCTATTACTAATTTATTGCTTTATAAAATATTTATTTATTGGAAAAAAATTACATGTTACAAGAAACACTATCAAGTATTGATCAATGGTAAATTTACTTTGTAATTGAAAACCATTAAATATACCTTCTATAACCCGATTTTCTTTTTATTTTCACTTATATGGTCAATTAAAATTAACTTAATCTATACCATAACTTTGAAAGTTTGTTCTTTTGATTCTACAGTATAATTATTTGTATGTCTCACTAAAAACCCACGAAGAGAATATTAGACACAGTTATGGTTACGAAAGAACACGTTTACGACATCAACCATTTAGGCGTAAAGTAAGATTATAATCAAGTGTCAGTCCAATGTGTGTATCATCTGCAAATAGCGAAATGTAACAATAAAACGAGAATCGTAATTTTCAAGATTAAATTAGAAATAAATACATTACACACTTTTTAGAGCTAAAATGTACCTACCAAGTTGTTACCTTGCTGGTTATTGCCTAGTACGTAAAAGACGGAACCGGGTGCGCAAGCTGGTAAATCATAAAAGAACTACAAAAATCGACCTTTATTATCGAGATTACGAAAGCTTCTAATGCTGTTGATCCTTAATAATGGTATGAAACCTTTTGAAAAGATTAAATAAAATGGCTCTGAGTAGTGTAACTTTTATCCTGAAAATATAGCAAATTTTTTAAAAATGGTCATATCGAACCAGACATGCTGTAAGTTGGAAATTGCACTTAGGAAGATTGAATAGGTAAGTAAAAATCTATAACATGAAATTAATTTTGCTTTTCAGGCCACTATATTAATCCCACCCAGTAGTGGCCAGACAGAGTAAAAGTTGTAAACTTGTGAGTGCAATAATCTAGAGATATTCAATCAATAAATATTGCATTCTAATTTCTAAAAGTTCGGTGTTTTTATTCTTCAATATAAAGTACACAGGTTGTTAATCAAACAAATTGAAAAATATAATTCCATTGGTTTACTGCCTTCTTTAGTTAAAACGATTTATCGTATCTTTTTGTTAGTTAGGACGGCATTTTAATTGATAGAAAGATGTTATCCACTGAAAGCGTCGTTACCAGTAGCGGCTCGTGGCGTTTTGATTTGAAGATACTATTTAATAAATTTAGTGTTCACAATATCTTATCTTTCGTCCTATATTTAATAGTGCAAAATTTCAGGAGAAGCTAAGCCTCCCAAGTATAGATAGACAAAAAGACAACGGTTTTGTATGTAATTCTAATTTTTATATGCTAAATCACAAAAGACATCTGAAGAGTCGAATTTTCGCAAAATTTGGAGAAAGCAAAATAAATAGAAACCATAGTTTGATTTTATTAGAAAACAGGGCGGCATTTAGATGATGAGACAAAAATTAGCAGCTTGAAAAGCCTACTTTCGACGAGCGAGCAAAAACAATTAAAAAATAGTTATTTTTGTATCTAGTGCGTAAGTGCTAGTTTTTGGCTCACGGATTTTTTTTCGACGGCCCTGTGCCTAGTCGATCGACTAACCACAGCCAAGCTGACTTACTAGAGAATATAATATTTATTGTGGTGTTTTTTCTCAAATTATTCAAAAATTTATAAATTTTAATTTTTAAAAGCTGTCTAAAATTCATACATTTTTTGTTTGTAGCATCCACTGTGATTTGACAACTTACCCCACGCTAAGGGTATGACGACACTAACACACGTTTGTTCTATTTTTTATTCTAATGTAATTTTGCATAGGTTGATCTAATAAAATAAAATATGTCTAAATTTCTAGTAAGTACCTAATATAAAAAATATTAAATTTAAATAGGAACCTTCTCGTTTATTTTTATTACTTTATTATTTTATTTAGCAGATTCTAATAATAATTAAACAAGTCGGCACTCTTCCACAAAATGCTAAATATAAATAGTAGAGCAAAATTAAAAATGTTAAGGTCATATTTAAATAATATTTACTTGTGTCTATCAACATTTTAAAAATGAAACAAGTAGCGCTAGTTTTAGGATAATAATCAAGGATAATATAAACTAAAAATTTATTAAAAAGTACTTATGTACTTATTTAATCTGTTTAATTGAAGTTTAATTACTCTTAATGTATTGTATAGGCACAGATATTCTGATTAAAATTAGACTTTCCCCACCGTTTAGATTCTTATATTATTATCTACAAATTCCTTTCCAAAACATATTTGAAAAAAAACAAAAAAGTGAAATATAATAATTGAGCACTCGTCCACGACGCACAGTGGGGCCAGATCGCAAATCCGCGGCCAAAATATGAAGGACTTCTCTGATTTTTATGAAATTTGGAATACATAGGTTTTCGGGGTCGCTGATTACGAATATCATATCAAAAAATCCAAAAACAAAATGGCGGATCTAATATGGCGGACTTACATATGAAAATGATCTTTAATTTCTGCAGAACTTGGTATACATAGGTTTTTGGGGTCGCTGATTACGAATATCATATCAAAAAATCCAAAAACAAAATGGCGGATCTAATATGGCGGACTTACATATGAAAATGATCTTTAATTTCTGCAGAACTTGGTATACATAGGTTTTTGGGGTCGCTGATTACGAATATCATATCAAAAAATCCAAAACCAAAAAAAGATACTAATTTGTATTTAGTTTTATTTTTGAAAGTAGAGGTGTTAAGAAAGCGTTACTAAACGGAAAAAATTTAACCAATTATAGTTGCCCATCTTTGTTTCTGATTTTTCATTTTTTTGAATGAAAACTGAAACATGTAGTTTCGTTTTTAGTTCTAGTTTGAGTAACTAGCCGTAATATGAATGATCTACTTTTAAATTTTGACGATAAAAGTGGTTAGAATACAAAATACACTTTTTTTTCAGAGCATGTAATTTGATGTATTTCCCAGCCCAGGGCATATTTTATTTGCAGAACCGGATTAAGGGGGCTGCAGCCCAGGGCCTCCAATTTTCTAAAAGCCTCAAAAAAACTGAAGCAACAAAATTTAAATCACCAAAGTTGTAGCTCAGATTAAAATAAATTAATTTATAAAACTATAATAAAATCTGTATAACAATAATTTTTATCTTTTCAAAAATTTTACATTATTTTGATCTAAGCGCAGTTGACCTTTCAAAATAAAAATCTTTTGCCTGCGGCTCATTTTATTAAATATGCAAAGCCAATGGACCTCCAAAAAAGTTAGTCCCGGTCCTTACATATCCTTAATCCGACTCTGCTTATTTGTGTGTAATTTGGTAACTTGATATATCCCTTCGAAACAATAAAATTATTATTGTCGTTTTATTTTAATCAACTTCTTCATGCATTACGAGAATTACATAATATATATGCATTATTGCATGTATTATTTTCTCATTTTTAATATTAGTTAATTACGCTTGGGGCACTCCGGGGCAGGATTTTTTTTCAGATTCTATTAAAGACAAGTCTTACCTACAATCTGAAAAAAAAAACTCCGCCCAACAACGTCCGACAGTGTACTTTAATCAACTTTGTTTGTCAATTTTTGTACGTATTTTTTACGTTATTTTGCATTTAAAAAATTGATAAAGATTATATTCATATATTACAATTATATAATTTTCTAAAGTACTAAATAATATACATACTTTCACCTAAAGATTCCATTTTGTAGATTGAAAATCGGACAAAATTTGCGCCTTTGGTCACGCTTTTTCTAGCGCTATGAAAAACTTTCTTCAAAGCTTGTACTACCTGCGCGTTCAAAGGTCGCTGTTCAATTGCTTATTGTGGGCCAGGTATATACATTCGACTCCTTTAAATTATGTCGTTAGACCCTTTGAGTATTACTGTACCTAACTGTATATTTAAATTTCTTAAAAATAACACTTCATTTTTTCTATTTTGGCCGCGGATTTGCGATCTGGCCCCACTGTGCGACGCTTCCGTATTGATAAGCAACAAAACAACTACAAAAGTATTTATAATCGTAAATAACATTCAAACTATTATCGCTCTGTTTTCTTATTATTTTTTCGTCTCATGGGTTGCAATATGCATGAAATCCAACGAATGCTCGCTTTGTCGTCAGTTTCTCTTCTCATGCTACTTTTCGAATATCGACTTGTGAAATTTGTAAGTAGGTCATAGAAAATTAATAGTAACGTGGTGCATTGTTGACATCGTACATCGTGCTTACATAAAAATAAACAAAACCAAAATACTATAACTATGTATGTGGAGATTAGATTTCGTCCCAGATGAAATTTTGCTGCTAGCTTTAATTATTTAAACTTTTTTTACGTTATTAAAGACTTAACACCAAAGCTCGATTTGACTTGCCGCTAGCAGCAGATCTATACATTGAAGCTAATGAAACTTAAACTTCGGGCTCCTAGCGTAACAGGGGCCCCAAATTATAGATGCGCAGCTTTATCTCTTACTTCGGTGGTTTGCCATTTCCAGTCGAGGTAAGACGGTCAAAATAAAGTTTTTACTCCGCCTGTGCTCGAACTGGAAATCTCAGTTTAACTGTCGATTCAAGCGGTACGTTCGTTTGCTTGCACTAACTTGAACCGAGCAAGCAGAGAACCAATCAACGAACGCTTTTATTGCCTGTACGTTCGTTGATTGGTTATTTGCTTACTCGGCTTAAATTAATGCAAGCAAACAAACAGACCTATAGTATTTGTCGACTTCAAGCTACCAACCTAAGAGAAATTTGGGGGATACGAGATAGTGCGGCCTTCGGGCTGCACAATCTAGTTATATTATATGTTAGGAACCATATATTATAAAAATTTGCAAAATGCATTAAATTATACAACAACCGGTCAATAATGGTTCCAGGACAAATGATCCCCAAACGCTTCAAATGTTATAATGAAAACATTCTCTGATTTCCACAACAGACCTATGTCTTCGCACGGAGCACGGACTCCCATTTAACGACGCTTTTGATTAAAAAAAGTAAAAAATTACTGTAACATATTAACCTACATAACAAACAGGTCTTTGCACAGACCTCTCTTTAAAAAAAATTTTAAAAAAACACATTATTTATTTTGGGGATCATTATTTGTAGTTGGAATTATTTCTTATTTGCGTTGGGATTTTTTGTAGTTGCGACCATTTACACTGAAATCAATTGATTGGGAACTATTTTTTTGGAGATCATTTGTTAGAGGATCATTTTTCGCGACACCAGTGAATATGTATAGAACAACTTCATAGCTAAATTAGGGTCCTATCTGTCAGCTTTCTAACTTAAACTTTTTTCATCTTTTTTGGACATTTTAAATTTTTGTAAATAACTCAATTTCATTGCAACTCAAGCGCAATTTTAACATTATCTAAAGTGTGAAAAACAACACAAAGAAAAACAATAGAATAAATTTTACAATTTTCACCAAAAATTAGAGTATTTCAGAAGTATTAGTAAATAAGTAAATGAAACATGTTAAAGTTTCTAATCTAATTAATTCTGGGTTTTGTTTCAAAACCATGAAATTTTGTTTTTTATGCTACGCCACTGGATTGCTAGAGATAAGGAAAAATTTGTTG
This sequence comes from Cantharis rufa, assembly GCA_947369205.1. Classification (NCBI taxonomy): domain Eukaryota; kingdom Metazoa; phylum Arthropoda; class Insecta; order Coleoptera; family Cantharidae; genus Cantharis; species Cantharis rufa. The sequence goes on from OX376303.1 coordinate 13,088,980, forward strand.
TTTTTGATAGATGCAATTACTTATACGGAATATTTTAATAGGTCAGGCGGCCTACCAGTCGCCATGACCTCCTAATATTTAAATGACCTGGAAACTCCTTTTTGCGCAGGATTTGAATTTGAAATAATTTTTTTTAACCAATCAGAACGTCGAAATGAAGTTTCTCCGATTTTGCAAGAAAAAATTGACGTAGAGAGCTGGGAATAGTGGCGTTAACCTTAGAACTCTTAGCTGAATATTCAGTTAAAATTTTAAATCAATCGTGCTTTCCGTTGGGGAGATTTTGATGGGACGGCCATATACATACGAATTTTGAGTTTTATATATTAAGAAGAAGAAGATTACTGGCCGAGGATCGAAAATGATTCGTTACTGAACGGGCAGCTATATTAAGAAGCGAGCGTAAGCGAGCTATTTAAAGCTGTAAGCCCAGTAGCGAATCATATTTCGAGGAGAAGTGAGTATAGTTTTTTATCGGAAAACATAAAATTATCTATTATATCAAATATAAAAAATATTGTTTAAATCACAAATCGTGACAGATAAGACGAATTAAAACAATGTCATTAGAGCGAGATCGTGAGTTCGAACCTCACGTCCGTCAAATTTTTGTAATAGCATTTTTTTTATAATATAAATAAGTTGACATGCAGAAGTGACCATTAATGAAAACACATTACCAGTCGATTTTATATTACTAGTCGATTTGTGAACTGACTAGGAATGCTTTGCTTTGGCCGCTGAGCGGACGGTATCCCGTCAAAACGACGCGGGAATTTGGACGCGCGACAATTGGACGCGGTCATTTGGACGCGCGACAATTGGACGCGTGTAAAATTGGACGCGCGTCAATTGGACGCATGCGACAATTGGACGCGGATAATTTGGACGCGCGTCATTTGGACGCATGCGACAATTTAGGGTACGACAATTGGACGCAGAGATTTGGACGCGCGTCAATTGGACGCATGCGACAATTTGTGGTAAGACAATTGCACACATGCAATAATTTGACATTAATATAATAGATATAAGATTTATTTATAAAATTAAACTACAAGAAGTTAATTAGAGACAGTTTTATTAATGTTTTGTAATGTAAACAATACATTTTTTATTAAATTTACAACATTTTAATATTTACATAAAAAGAAACTAATCATATTAATTTTAAATCTGCAGCTGAAAGTTGTGCGCGATTCCTCGTAAGTAATCCAGCAGTAGCCTGTTTGCATAATCATCGACAATTACTTTAATTCTCTTTGCAGTATCTCTATACACTTTTTTGCGTACTGGGATATCTCCTGCGATATATTGTTCTGTTATCAATTGATTAGCACTATCTTCCTTCTTAAGAGTTTTAAAGAATTTTCAGATATTGGGATGAGCAGCACCAAGTAAATACTTAAATCCATTATGCCATCCTTCGACGGAATTATTTGTTCGTGGAATGTCATCATCCACCAGTTGATAACAATTCCACAAATTACTTGAAAATAATGGTGGTCTTCGACGGCCCCTCCCATCAAGTCGGCCTATCCATGTATCTTCGAAATAGTTAATGATTGGTAATAGTAAATTTTCATTGGTTCGATAAAATTCACTGTCCAGCAGCTCTTCATACGCTTCAACGACATGTTCTTCTGGTACAAAAGCTAGAGCTGAAAGTTTCCTTACATGTAGAGCAAAATCAGAGTCTACACTGTATCGTTCTTGTAAGCCCGCGCCTTGAATGTGCCTCCATACACATTGCGTAAAATGAAAGAAACATCGACGTATCCTAACATTCGGAAAATTATTTTGAAGTGCAGTGCTCTCTCAAAGTCTACCATAATTGTTGTTGGTTGTAATCCTGCTTTAAGGTTTTTCAATTCTTGAAAAAGACGATTATACGTTTGCTCGGTCTTGTTGGGGAGTAATGCGTATACGCTTGGTATGACGTTGCTATACTGTACCCCATGAATAGTGTACAGTTGATTGAACATTGGAGGTGCAGAAGAAAATGTTCCATCAGCATACCAATGTTCACACTGCTGCATTAGCTGTAAATTTCTCTCCGTCGAAAACAAAAGAATTCACTCCTCACTTGGACCACTATCGAACAGAAGAAAAGGTTCACCATCGTTGTTCTTCCTGTATTCCTCTGGAATTTCAAGTTCAATCAGATTTCTGGGATTTGCAGGGACGGCTTTTTTTATTTGACGTACTCGCTGTATGGTTCTCTTCATGGCAGGAACTGGCGGTAATTGGCCTACTGCAGCTAAAGAAATTCCCTGGGATGCAGTGGCTATTATACCATGAGTGGTTTGCTCAACTTCTGAAGCATTTTGTTTCATAGCACCTATCGCTACCTTTGCTTCAAGTTTCGCAGCATCGGCAACGTGATTGTGTGTTACACTCTTCACAACTTCATCTCCTAAAGTGTGTACTCTTCCAGGACATTTAAGCTTAGTATAAGTAGAACTTTCCAAATAATTTTCTCTGCAATGGTTCGTTCCTTTTTGTGCACAAAACCATCGTAAACTAACATGCCGTTGCCTTTCTGACTTTTTATAAATTCAAGGGACATGTTAATATCTTGAATACTTTGCTATTATACGAGTGAAACTAGAAATAAAATTTAAACCAATTTTAAAGCTTACCGATTACTTGGTGCTAACTTCTTCTTTCTTTTATGTTGTGAAGTCATGAAGGAAACTAATTAACTTCTTGTAGTTGAATTTTATAAATAAATCTTATATCTATTATATTAATGTCAAATTATTGCATGTGTGCAATTGTCTTACCACAAATTGTTGCATGCGTCCAATTGACGCGCGTCCAAATCTCCGCGTCCAATTGTCGTACCCTAAATTGTCGCATGCGTCCAAATGACGCGCGTCCAAATTATCCGCGTCCAATTGTCGCATGCGTCCAATTGACGCGCGTCCAATTTTACACGCGTCCAATTGTCGCGCGTCCAAATGACCGCGTCCAATTGTCGCGCGTCCAAATTCCCGCGTCGTTTTGACGTGGAACCGAGCGGACACTCGGAAAGCATCGCTTTCGCTATGTTTTCGAATAAAAAAATTGACGTATACGTAGTCATAGTGCTCGTCATTTTTAGTTTTAAAGTTTTTCCTTTAATTTAATTTTGCCGTATAACGGGTAATTATGATTTTCCACCTAATTAATTTGTTTAACAAATTATTTTTAGTACTACACTGGTTAATCGTTTTCAATAATTATTTTTATTGTGGTTTAGGTTGTTATCAAATATAAACTTCATAAACTATCTTTATAAAATGTAGCTTATCAGTGTTGGAAATCTTTTTCTTAACCACAACATGGCTCCAGTATTTGTTTTGGTTTTGCGAGGACGCTATTTTAATCTATATTTAATTTTTTTATGGTTGGTTTGTTGGCTCACACGAGAATGTTTCCGTGTGGACAGGGCCGGATAAAGCTATTTTAGCGCCGGGCGCAGATTAGGTACATGACGCCTTTAATCAGAGCCGGAACTAGGATATGATGCGCCCGTGGCAACTTTAAAACTTGCGCCTCTACTGGGGGGCTGAGGGGGTATCCCTCAGCATATTGCAGGCAAAATTTTTTGAAAATTTTAAGGTCAAGCGCTCTATTGTAAAGTTAGTAAATTGCGATACAAAAATATTCCTTCAAAAAAAAAGTTTAGTAAAACAAATTTATTTAAAAAACATATTAAAAGACTAAGCACGTAACAGCAGGTAGTTTATCTACGATTTACACGTGGTAAAGGCCACAGGTATCCTGCTAATCTTTTATTTATATTTTTTATTTTAGGATTTTATCTCACACTTTACTTCGGAGAGGGTTTGGACCCCCAAAACCTCCCCCAGATACGGCCCTGCCCACCAAGACGGTAAATCGCGGGGTATTTATTTATATTTTTTAAATTTAATTTTAAAATTGAAAATTTGGAGCCCCCTAACTAGCTCGAGCCTGTGACGGGCGCCTCTCTCGCCACGCCCTAGTTGCGGCTCTACCTTTAATGCTAATAATATCATATTATAGAATATTTAATATTATAATCAAAGAAAAATGCAGTACCTTGGAATCACAACAACTAAAAACCGCTCAATTTTGGCGCCTTCTAAACTTTGGCGCTGGGTGCGGCGGTTCCATTACACCCATGGTTTATCCGGCCCTGAATAAGATGAAATCTGAGTATTATAAGAACCAATTTGTTAGAAATTCACGATATTTCTCGAAACCATGCTCTCAAGAACTGCGTTTTAAGCAATAAAGCTAGCTTGCTAGCTAACACGTATAGTCCATATATGGTTAACCAAGTGACCGATGTAGAGGTCGTTCTCTCCGGGCCAGAAGTTTTTAAGAAATTCGGGAAAAGTGGAGGAGGCCGTAGGTTAATACTATTCTCGGATCTCGATTTTCTCTCGACGGCCCTGGCTACAATGTATACAGGAAATGGTCAAATCAAGATTTTGTGAGTTTTAGAACTTTTTATAACAAATTTGCTTCTGTTTGAATCTGTTGTAGAAAACTTAGAACATTTTTTTCTGATACCAAACTAAAGAGCTTAAGCAAAAAATTTCATTTTTGGATGTCAATTTTTTTGTATGTAAATACTTTTGATATTTTTGAGGCAGTCTAAGAAGCAATCATAGTTTTTTGAATGTTAACTTTCGGATCCCGAACACCTGGTATATGAACCAGTGGCGGCTCGTGAGAAATATTTTTGGGTGTTCTGCACGAGAGAACTTGTGTTAAAAATATTAGTAATATTCCATTTTATTTTTTCTGCATTTAGTTGTAAATTCATAAGCATTTATTTTATGTGCAGTGTACTTATAATGTACTCATGTTGTACTCATAATGAAATCCGGACGCTCGCGCTCCTATCCTATGTTAACAATGCAAATTTCCGATTTTGAAGCCGTTTTTGGATAAGTATATAAAAATCCATTTTACAGCTAAAACGATTCGACGTTTTTTGTTGCAAATTTCATTGCCTTCAATTTTGTTTATATATTTCTGACTTATACAATAAACAAGACTCGGTTAAACAAGAGAAGAGAGAAAATTTTTCGTATTTTCCGAGTCTTATTTAAGCCGCTGTCAGTCAGAAACGGCGCGACAAAATAAAAAAAAGTATGTAAACAAAATTGAAGATAATGAAATTTGTAACAAAAAATGTCTAGAAAGTTTTCTTGTAAAATCGATTTTTATATGCCAAAATACGTCTTCAAAACAGGCAATTTGCATTGGTAACATAGGAGCGTCCGGATTTCATCATGAGTAACTGTAGTTAGGTACCCAGCGCTGCATTATAAGCAGAACGGTTGTACCATAGTAGTTGTATTATGCAATCTTGTAATCTATAAATCGGGAGTTGAAAGAAACAAGATAAATTTAAATTATACTAATATTAATAATTAAACGTAATTTGAATTCGATTTTCTAATATACTTAGTTAGGATCTGCAAAAAATAATTTTACTTCTATTTTGATAATAGTATTTGTATAAGAAACTTGGTAAAATTTAAATTTGTACTAAATTTTTAAATTACACTATATTACCAATATTAAACTATTGTAGTTTATTGTTTAATTGTTGTTGAACAATTAATGAACAAAAATTAACTCACTTAATTGTTTTCATAAATCAGATTCATAATTTATTTAAATCACAAAATACGGAACGTAAGATCTGCATACAACGCAGCTCGATTTGTAATGTAAATGAATCCGGGTATACGATTCTATCCGATAGCTCCCGTCGCCTAACGAATATGTGCATAGCATCACGGATTTCATGTTCACGAGAATATGCAGCTAAATGCAGCTCTATCGTGGTTAAACAGTGATTTCGAAAGCGTACCGGACATGTATTAATAATTATTATAGCACATATTTGACTTTGAAACCCAAACTGATTATTCTTCAATTATTGAAATAATCTGAAATATGGTGATTACGTATACTAATAACTTAATAAGTAATAATTAATTATGGTACACTTCATTCTTATTTTTGGCGGTTCTGCAGCTCTGCAGCTCCTATGGTAGAACCGCCGCTGATATGAACTACAAATGATCCGAATTTTTTTTTGTATTGTTTTATAGGATAATCAATAAAATGTGCTAAAAATTTAAAAAAAATTTGTTGTGTACTAGGTACATTGTTATAAAACTTCTTCCATAAAATACCATAATTTTTCAAGTTATTCCGGTGTTTTCCTCTTAAATTTCCATTTGTGGGTATATTACCTGTATAATTTTCGTATTATAACCATTTTTCTTGCGGTTTAAAAATTTTTCTCGCACATGGGCATCAAGCCGTCTAGTTATACCACTGAAAATGTTAATTCAATATTCTCATAATACTTTTTTTTATTAATAAATGCAAAAATAAAATGAAAACCACAAAATTAAATTTTTTTGAAAAATTCTTTTACAATTTTTGAAATTTCTGGCTGCTTATCTATTTCGATCTGAAAGACACCAGAGGACACCCCGTTTAATATAATTTCTAAATTTCAAACGCTCCGGTTTTACTGAATTACCATTCGGTTTTGTTATATCACATTGGGTGGCGCTAGAATAGAAAAGATCAAGGTTTACTTTGTTTATACGCTTAGCAGCAAGAATCCGTTACGTCGTTGACGTCGTCTTTGGTTAAGTGCTACATCGTTTATTTTAAATTTATCCAAATAATCTCTAATAAAATTATACAGTGTTACAGTGACTAGAGGTAGGCCAAACTGCTTTATTTTGATTAAAATATAATTTGGCGCCATGTTCAAACCGTTGCTGGAAAAGTTAAATTCCATGCGGGTAATTTTAGCCAGCAGTTCCCCACAACGACGCTTAATATTGGAAGGAACGGTAAGAGATGGCTCTGTACAGTTGATTTTGAGATTTTACAAATTCTGATTTCAAAATTCAAAATTTTTTAAAGAATTCTGATTGGTTTGTAGAACTAATAAATTTTTCAGCCGCTGAAATTTGAAATATGTCCTTCGACGTTTGAAGAAAATTTAAAACCTGAAGATTATAGTTTTTCGCAGTATGTGGAAGAAACTGCATTTGGCAAAGCAAATGAAGTATATGAAAGGCTCCAAGACAATGCCATTAAGCCTGATATTGTAATAGGTGTTGACACAATGGTTACTTATAACGGAAAAATGTATGGAAAACCGAAAGACAAAAAAGAAGCTTTCTGTACCATTAAAGAGTAAAGAAAATAATTTAATGTGAAAATAAATTTACTATTATTTTAATTTTTAGATTAACATCTTCTGGAATACCAAATTGTGTGTTTACAGGAGTGGTTATTAATTACCGGGGTCATATTGAAAAATTTACTGAAGTCTCAACAGTGTATATGATTAAATTGACTGATGAAGAAATATTAGATTATGTTGAGAGTGGAGAACCAATGTAAGTTTTTCAGTCAACTCTTCTCCCTTTTATTACATTGATCTTTTTCTTGTTTAGGGGCAAAGCTGGATGTTATGGAATTCAAGGAATTGCAAGCACATTTGTACAACGAATTGAAGGCGACCACAATAACATCATTGGTTTACCACTATTTAGGCTCACACAAAAACTAAAAGAGTTGGTTTTAGATTAATGAAAATTATTCAAGTAGAATTGACCATTTCGTTTGCATTTACTTAATGAGATTTACTAAGTTTTTTAATACCATTTTGGTATATGTTGGATAGAACATCATACACCACGATAGGTACTATAAAATTTTTGCTACTAAGTTTAAGCTAGAAATGCCAAATGTACCTAATATTTACTAAATGAGTTCCTTTCTTGTTAGATTAAGCCATTTCGGTTAATTTTTTATTGTACAAAAAAAGAAATTAGAAAAGTAGAACAGTAAAAATTTATTTTGATAATTACAATTAATTTTCTTTATGTTGCAGTTGCAACTACCGAACTTTAAAAACTCTATTGAGATATATTAACAGGATTCCATTATATTTTGCAATAAAATACTATGATCACATAATTGGAGACTTACGACTCCGTAATACTTAAACTATGATGGAGAAAATTTCTCAAATCATTACATAATACTGAGAGGCTTAAACTATTGAATACTAAAATACAAAGTTAACTTTGTTTCAAATATTACATAGATCAATTAATTACTAAAGGGAATCTAAACTTAACAATCATAATCTAAGAAAACACTTTGGTAATAATTACAACAAAGCACAGAACACATTGTATAAACTATAAATTAAAATAAGACATACACATGTGGAGAATCATAATTTGTTTTCTAAAATTAAAGCTAGGACAGCATAAGTAATTATTGAAAGCTGCAATTTGGTTTAATTGAAACTTACATAATTTAAATATTGCACTCGACACCCTACACACACAATTAGTTCTGGTAACAACGAAAACTTTTGATTTAATGTTTTCTTCTTAAAATTAATCCTAAAACTTTTACGTTTCACTAATGTAATAATATTATTTAATGGGGTAAACTGTTATTAAATTCTGTTGGCCCATGCGATACCTAACCGAGTACTGCTTCATAATTTGTGAATTATCTGATGGAGGTGTTGACCATCTATATTAAATTAAAAGTTAGAAGGACAATAAATAAACGGAATTGGTATAAATAACTAACAAAGTACATAATTCGTATTTATAAAATTAATTAAAATATTAGAGTTAAAGGAACAAATCAAAAATCTCGATAAAGGGAACACCACATTCCCGAAAGCTCGAAGACTGTTGTTTGATTTGTTCCTTTAACTCTAATATTTTAATTAATTTTATATATTTTTAAGAGTTAATATTACTAATAATTTTATAATTCGTATTTATAAATTATTTAAATGTTTACATAAAATATTTAACCCGTCGTTGATACACGTACATTTTGTAACGCGATTATTACACTGTGAGCGGCGCGCTTACACATGATTTTTATGTAATTATTAATTGCTCGATCAACTTAGAACGTCCAATCATACATAGAAATATGTATATTTTTACACATTAATGTAAATTATATTTTGTATGTACTATTAATGAGTAATCAAATAATAAAAAGAAACTGAAATTTTATACCAAAAATCTTTTAAAATATAGGAAGTAATATACAAATTAATTATAAACTCGATATAAATGAAAATTGTATTATTATTTATCATCTTATCTTCTTAGGTCTATTATATGTATCAGGTATAATTATTAATATCGTTAATATCTATTCACTTTCTGTATTTGTTCAATATTGCACGGTTAGTGCACTGTTAGTGCGACGCTCACTTTATCGGTATTGTCGACTTTGTAAGGCAATAATTAGGCAGGAATGACAAATGGCGCTATGACTTATTTTTTTCTATATTTGTAGACATGTCATTTGAAGGTATTAATAGTATCAGATTAATTCGACATCATTTATACGATTGACAGTCGAAATCTCATTTATGTGAGCGCCGCGTTCACATGTGTAATAACGACGGGTTAAATAAATTTGAACTGCAGAATTTTTAAAATAAACCGATAACTATACTTCACATCCTTATATAAATATTTGAATTTCCTGGGTCTTTTGGAAAAAATGTTAAGTTTAATTTATGTTTTGATTTTATCAGTATGGATCTGACGAGATTCATTCCATGTGTAAAATCACGAGGGGCAGATGGGCTCATTAGTAAATTGTTACTTTTACTGTGGGCCCCTACTAAATCTTGAAACCTTTGCGGTTTATCTTTTACTTAGCTTGAATTAGCAATGTTAATTTAAATGTTTTAATTTCATAATATTATTTAATAGTGTAGTTTGGATTTCTAAGACTTATTTCACGCTCGAGAGGTCCAGAGGTTAAGTTGGTTTTTTTTAATGCTTTTTAAAGGGGTTTTTGATCAAAGAGGGACAACTCCCTGTATTTGACGATAAGTAACCTGCTTATCTCATAGAAAGAAGAAAATGCTAACAAGGTTATTTAGATAATTACTGATTTTTAACTAACTCTGAACAGGAAAAATGCCCTACAAAACCATAAAAATGTAATAAAAGCCTAAACTCAAAAATTGGCAAAATAAGAAATAAAAAAATGTTTACCCGGTTCCTTGCGTTAGATTAATTTTTAAACTTCTGTTTGTTGTGACTGCCTTCATCAGAGTTCCGAAGCTAACTTTACAACCACTCTTGTTTCCTCGACAGTTTGAGAAAGATAAATATTTCAATGCTGGGCAATATTTAATTACCTATAAATAAACAAAATTTCAAGGTGTGTCGAAACAAATGAACAAAAGTACCGTTCTCAAAATTGCGTTTGTGTCGCACCTATTTATAAGTTTCAATGTTTGAAGTAGGGTTGCTTGCGATAACAATTTAAGTAAAAGTTTGGAGTCCATTTCACTATCGACTGTTAAATTCCTCCAAACAAAAGGATCTCCTGCAATCGTATTCCAACGTTGACACACATTACTGACATTGCAATATAGGTCCCCAAGTGATAAGTATGAAAATATTTGGCAAAGCATTTCATCTGGTAAATGTGAAATGGTGGTGGACGAATGTACTACATCATCATTGCTAGGCGGTTCTAAATTTTTGATGCACAAATTGAAGTTTTCATCGGTGGACGGATTCGAACTTGGATTTTCATTGAGTGGCAGTTTCGAATTTATGATGTTAACAATACTTTGTAGCTTTCTTTCTGAAATTCTTCTTGATCTGCGTTTTTGATGGTGGAAGCCACCATCAAAACCATTTGATAACCTTCCGTTAGCTTTATATCTCGCTAGAAAAGTTACGCACTTTTCATCCGAGTCTATAACTTGATTCGACATCTTTTAGTTTAAAACAGTCAACTTAACTTAAATAACAATTAGTACTTCAACGTCTCTTATCAACTTTTGCCTATTTTATTTTGAAGGATTTTGTTCCGCAAAAAGAAATTAAATTTGGTTAGAATTCAAATTGTCAACGAAAACTTTCAATTTTGAATTGGTAGAAAGGTGGCAACTGCAATATGACATGTGAGTACTACGCAAACTGCAAAAGTTTATCGATAAAACGTGCATGATTACTATTGATTAGCGAATTATTATTTTAAACACATTTTAAATATTAAAACACAGTTTGTTAAATATTAAAGCTTTTAAAATCAAACGAAAATTTTAATTATTAAAAATACTTTCGGGCTTTTTTTGACAGAAGTTAAAGAGCGGTTTGTTCGCTTCAAAAATTTTGTTTGCAATAAATTATTTATTATAATTTTATATTTTAAAGTGTGTTTAATTTATTGTAAAATAAATATCAAATAATAAATTAATTTATAATTGGGTTTTTTTGTACTACCCATTTCTTTAACATCCGCTTTAAATTTTATGATTCTAACATTTTGGTCACCGCACATTACGCTCACCGCACATTTCGCTTCCGGACATTTCGCTACTAGGATATTTCGCTACCAAATATTAAAGTTTTTAAAAAAACTCTAAAACCCATAGTTAACGACAAACAAAAATTTAATTTTAAAAAAAATATTAATAACAAAAATATAAATAAATTACGTAGATAACATAATTTATAATAATAATTATGATAATTCAACTGTTCTTTCTCGTCCATACTTTGTAAATATTAATACGGTTACGGGTAAATTAGACAAAAAAACGCAAATTTTATTAATCAATTGTCGACGTTTCGCTGCTTATCGCAGCTTCTTATCACACATGTTGGATAGTTTTGGAGCATTTTATAAATCTTGAGTCTTGAAGAAGCTGCGATAAGCAGCGAAACGTCGACAATTGATTAATAAAATTTGCGTTTTATTTTGTCCAATTTACCCGTAACCGTATTAATATAAATAATTATGATGTTCAGTGTTCACTGTTGGCACTGCTTGAAGCAGGGCTGGATAAACTATGGGTGCAATGGAGCCCGCCGCACTCAGCGCCGAAGTTTAGAAGGCGCTAAAATTGAGCGTCTTTTAATTGTACATAAATGTACATTGTGATTCCAAGGTACTGCATTTTTTCTTTGATTATAATGTTCTATATGACGGCAGTTCCCAATTAGTTTTTGGCCACGGAACCCTTGGGCGATGCAAAAAGTTTGGCAGAACCCCAAGCAGATTTCATTGATATTAAAAAAAAAGTCATCAAGTTTTGCATTTAAAGGTTGCTATCCATTTAATTAAACGGATTACGGATTCGGACAGGATACTCAAAATATTAAAAAAAGTTAAAACGGCAAAATTTATTTTTACGCCATTTTGAAATTTTTTTTGGAGGAACCCTTGGATATTTTCACGGAACTCCAAGGGTTCCGCTGAACCCTATTTTGGAACCGCTGCTATATGATATTATTAGTATTAAGGCAGTGTTCTAGTCTAGAATTTTGAAAAAATTGAATTTTTGTTTTCTGCATGTTCTTAAATTGAAGAATATATCCACGAGAGAAAATTTAAAAATTCCAGTAATTTATGTAGTTATAGCTATTTTAATGACGCACTGTAAACCCTTCAAACCGGAGCTCATGGACAAGTGACCATTCGGCTATAAATTACATAAATAAATGTACAAATATATGTAGGTACATTTACCAAAGCACTTAAAATCGTAAACATTTTCGTGTTTACTTTTTCTTTCAGCGCAGTCTAACCTTTAAAAGTCTAGGATTAAATCAATTAAGGTACAAGTTTATTACAAAACTACATTTTTCAACATGGTTGACATGATATCTCAAGTTCTATTTACCCGATTTACTTCAAATTTGGTGTCGATCTTCAGTGTGTGTCTATCTATCGCGTATTGCCCCTACCACTTTTATAGCAAAATTATTTTTGTAACTATATGAAACTTGCACTCAAAACTTTAAGCGTTTATTGGAAAACTACATTTTTCGACCTGGTTGACATGATATCTCAAGTTTTGTTAGACCGAATTACTTCAAATTTTGTACCAACCTTCAATATTATATCTGCCTATCGCCCCTACCACTTTTGTACCAAAATTATTTTGCTATTTTAAAAAATTAAAAATTTTGGAAAAAGAACTGGTCAGAAACTGATTTTTGTTTTCAGACAGCTGCCGTTTCGCGAAACATTTTTTTTCAGTTTTCTTTTTGGTAGGTGCTATAACGACATTCTTACTAATAATGAATCTTTTTTGTAATTTTATTTCAGATGACCAGAAGGGTTGCAATCGTGTCAACCAGCACACCCCACTTTTATACTCAACTTTACTAGGTGATAAGTCGCTTAATTTTAATTTTTTTTGTTCAAAAATTTTTTTGTAGGTAAGGTAAACTATCAATAAATATGTTGTAAAAAAATGAATAGTAAAAATATTGTTTATTTCTTTTTTATCGAGCTCGAAGAAACACCTAAAATTTATGGCTCTAGACTAGAACACTGCCTTAAAGGCGCCATTTACGTAATCTGCACCCGGCGCAGAAATAGCTTGATCCGGCACTGCCTAGATGATAACTACGATTGTCTCCGCTCACTAAAACGCACTGCTGCACCTATTTACGTCGATCGCACGTACCGTCAACAGAATGAGTAAATCACCGAATTTTATGTGCAGTGTTATAATCTCATAATTATTTAATTTTATGTAAAAAATCGAAACTTGAAAATTAATTACTTACAAGGTTACAGGAAAATTTAGTTTTATCTGTAGTTTAAAACCTGTGGGTCAGGTTATCGTACTACACATTTTCTTGTTCTACTCGGGCTTGAACCAGGGATCCCTGCTTAATACATAGTTGTCACACTTAAGCACTGAACCGTAAAATTAAATTTATAAAATTAAAATTTTGAAAGTGAAATTTTACTTCTTGAACCACTAATTTGTGGAGTTAAATGTTAAAATTAGGTTTTTTTGTATAGCCCGGCTAGCTCAGTCGGTAGAGCATGAGACTCTTAATCTCAGGGTCGTGGGTTCGAGCCCCACGTTGGGCGAACTTTTTTTCCATTTTGATTTTTTTATTCAGATTATTACTTTCAACACTCAAAACGAAATAAAATTCTGTTTTTTATAGTTTGTGTTACTTTATTATAAGTCATGTTTTATTTTACATTTATATTTTTTCTATAGGAAAAAACACCGACAACTAATGTGGAACTCTGCTTCTAATTTCTGTGTTGTACATAATATAATAAATTTACCAATAAATATTTTGGAATTTTTATCCATTTTACGCAGCCATCAGAATTGGTCGTTTGCTTAAAAGTAGTATTATGAAATAAAATCAAATAATGATGATAATCATTGAACTTACTGATGAATATAGCCACTTGTGTTAAAATCTCCATCTCCTGATGCAAAATTATTACTATCTTGAGAAATTTTTATGAATTTTTCTGGAAATCTGATATATCTTTTTATTTTTGGCTTAATAATACCAAACTTCTTCGTTTGGTAAACATTATTTTTAATTAATTTAACTGCAAATTTCATTTTTTGGTTTGAAAATTTTTAAAATGTCAATTTATTAATTGAAAATTAAAAAAATTGAATATCTACACACAGTCATTCTTGATTGCAATGATTTTTAAACTTTTTAAACTTGAAGTATTTCAGAAAATCAGATTTGATTCAAACAGAAAAATAGGCAATAGAGAAGACCAGTTATAAATTAATATAAAGTACAATCGGTTTATGGGCCAGTCATATCGAAAATTAAAATCGCAAACAAACGGCTAGTTCTGAGTTTTTAATATGTTGTTAGGACCCCTATCAGTAGTGTATATCTAAATTTGCAGCTTCGAAAGACCGGTGCTAACGCTGTAGCACTCGAAAAACCGCGAAAATTTCGCACTATTTTTGTTTTTTTCGGTATAAGTCCTAAACTATGCGTTTTTTTAAGAAATATTTTCTATACATTTTTAAAGTAAACTAAAATTTCTACAATTTAAGATTATAACGAGCTCTTTAGGTTTAATACTTACCGAGATACAGCCATCCAAAAATTGACAATTTTTTCCAAAATAGTGAAATTTTAAGATTTAGCCAATTTTCGACCCCAATATCGGGCAAACTACTCATTTTACGGGTAAAATTATAAGGAAAGATGTTGTAGAAAATGTAATTAGCTTTAATTTAAGCACATAACGGCTTCTGTAAGCCATATAGTTTACTCACAAATCTTAAAAATCTAAAAAATGGGAAAACTGCATTTTTCTTAGATTTGCTCTATATACTTAGTTCTCACGGTGGTTTGAGGATAGTTTAGAAGGAAAAACCATTAGATCAGTCATATTTAACACTAGAAATCGCAAACTAACTATATGTCTATATGTCTAAAGGTGCGTACAGACACTGCAAGGCTGTACTGCATCCATATCCATAGCACTTACCGTACAGTTTGCTTAGTTCGAATGGAGTACAAAACCCATGTAACCAACAAACAATTATTATTTCTGATTTATAAGTTCGAAAACTTGCAGTGAAACTAATATAAAGTATTTAATAATAATAACATACGAGATAAATAATAAATACGAGAAATTTCAGCGGGGGGGGGGGGATTTTAAAAAATTTTAAATTTCTAAATAAATTAAAAATATCAATTTACAAAAATTATTAGTTTATTATTTTTCCAAAGGGAAAATTTTAATTTATTTTCTTAGTTAATTTTCTTCAATTAATTTGGTTTGGAACTCGATTGATTGTATGTAGTTGAATCTAAATATTAAATTAATTTAAATACTATTGTATAATATGAAATATTAAATTTTCCATGATAAAAATATCTCTAGTACAATTATTAAAGCTTAGCTTAAGGGATAAAATTGAAATTGAAGCTAGATTTTGAAAACCAAGCAAATTTCACTTGAATCTTTCAGAAAATGTTAAATATCATACGTACGTGATAGTGCAACGTCATACAATATTATTATACAACACTAATTTCCCCATAAACAGACATAAAAGGAAAATGATTAGGCATGTTCTGTCTGCTTGACCGATCTAATTCGAATACAATGATTTTTTAAATTAGAAATTTTGATAAAGCGTAACTTTCAATTAAACATAAAGAATTCACAACTCTTTGAGAAGATTCCACGGTTAGGATATTATGAAATGATATCAGCTTCACTAGTCATATTCGTTTTATATAATTATATTTATAGAAAATAGTTTTTGTACTTTATTACGCCAATACATAGTAGTTGATGTGACAAAAAGCTGACACATGTTTGCAATGTGTTACAAGCTAAATTACCAACTCATCACTAGTTTACAGTGGAAGGCTTTTAACATCATCTCGTATCCTTCCTATACCAATTAGTAAATACAACGTTTTCGACAAAAATAAATTTATTTTTGGCATAGAAAATAAAATATCGATTTTTGTGGTTTAGGTAATGAAACTTGAACAAAATAATAATTTTTGATTTTTAGAATAAAGAAAATATCTCATATTTGCAAATTTATTTTAGTCACTTTTACGTTAATTTAAGTACCTACCGGAAATTATGTGAAACTGAGTTATTTTGCAAAAATTATGCTAAAAGAAAAATAATAATTTTTATTTTATATATTTATAATTTAAAAATAATTAAGTAACTGATAATAATTTCGAGGATATCTCATGCAGTTTTTCGAGAGATTAAACTCTTTTACCACCGATTTTTCTTCGATCCTTTCTGATTAGGTATTTCGAAAGTGTAATCGTAATCGTCTTCGTCATGATCAGAATCAACTTCGAGTATTTCGCCTGGTTTGAGGAAGTCATAATGTCCGCGATCATTATTGCCTGTGAAAACCAATGAAAATTTTGCTTGACACGTCAGCAAATTTCCATAACTGGCCAAGACTTCATTGGATAAATTATATATTTCTATATATACCTGGGTATGTACGGAGACAAAAGCTTGGAGTTCTTGGTGCCCTCCAAATTTTCCCAAGAGTCCCATACATGCTTCGTAGTCACTAACACACACGATACTGGAGCCGTATGCGGTGTCTCCAATAATATAGTTTTGGTATGTTTCCCAGTTATTAGTGACTTCTCGTACTACTTCTTCCCTTATTTTTTTATGGTGTTCTTGAGTGTTATACATTCCGTAGGATAATGCTCGAAACAAGCAGTTTCCATCGGGCACAATTGAAACAGTTTTACTGTACGTTTCACTTTTCGCTGGTACACTTCCGCTCCTTTCTAGTTTTCTAAATTTGTTTTTATGTTTTCTAGCCATCTTTTAGTATTATCGTAATCTAGTTGTATCAATTTATAATAATATTTTGAAAAGCTAAGTATAATATTTAATATAATAATATTTTGAGAAGATTGGTCGATTTTTTACCAACCGAAAAATATATTAAACCACTCCCAGCAGGCCCGTAGCCAGGATTTTATTTCGGGGGGGGGGGGGGGCACTCATAAAAACCATTCGTAAAAGTAACATTTTCGGCGGATCCCCTTCCGCGAATTTTTATTATTACAAACAATTGTTGTTGTTTTTTTAACATTTCGGGAGGGGGGGGGAGCACGTGCCCCCAGGTGCCCCCCCTGGCTACAGGCCTGACTCCCGATACTGCCCCTGGGACGAGTTGCACATCAATCGAGTTTGAGTTTCCAACCAATCGGGTCTAGATGTCCAACTATCTTGTCTTCTTCTTAATATATCTTGTAATATATAAAACTCAAAATTTGTATATATTGTCGTGGAACGTTGGATTTTTTTAAATCCCACTTTCTTTTCGGCCTTGATTTGCCAGCTAGCTTAATAAGTCGGAAGCAAGACCTCTCAGAGGAATGGGTTTCACTGATCTGGAAGCTCCACGTTTTGCGATGCCAGATGAAGTAAAATTTTCTAGGGTCTAAATTTTCAAATACAAATTTAAAAATTAAATTGTTTAAATTTATTTCCAACAAAACCTCCGATACAAAATGCAAATATTAAATGTGGTGGATACGCCGACCATACGCGTCGCTATCGCAACTGCTTCACGTCGCCTTCAATTGTATTTTCAATAATTAATTTTTAAAACAAATAAACCATTTTTTAATTAAACGTCGCCTTCTTTCCAAAACTAACTCTTCAAAATCGTTCCAAAAATGCATGCAAAAATTCGTCCAAAACTCATCCAAATCGGAACAAAAATATCCAAAATATCAAAACATAATTACTCACGCAAATCAAAATCATTTATTCACAAAATTTCAAACAATCTCCAATCAGAGACGCAAAATCGAACAAAATCTGCGGAGACTTCCACAAAACGCGCCCGTCCAACTTGACGGACCTGGCAAAAAGCATTCTTAATCAAAATTCTCGTACCAACTTTTCATTTATTGACGCGAACAATCAAAATTATAAATATTTACAATCATTAAAATCAATTAAAATTTTTAAACAAACAAAATTCCAAATTAAACAAAAATTTAAATTTAAAAATTCAAAAATATGATTTTGAAACACGACATCTTATATGTCCGTCCCATCAAAATCTCCCCAACGGAAAGCACAATTGAATTAAAATTTTAACTGGATATTCAGCTACGGGGGGTGGCTACGCCACTGGATATTAACATTGTTCTTAATTATAACTTCACACAGAAATCTTTGCTTCTTCTGAAAGCACGCTTGAAGATCTTAAAAATGTCGTTTTCCATCATCTTAATACATAAAATCCCAGCACTCTGCTGCTCCGGCTCCTCCTCCAGCGTGTTATTTTTTGGTGAAAAAAGAAACAATCTGATTGTTCGAATTTATTTACCAATCGAAAAATATATTAAAGTACCGATGACTACTTCCCCTGGGACGAGTTGCACATCAATCGAGTTTCCAACCAATCGGTTCTAGATGCCCGTCCGTGGACGGGCTTTATGCTAGTGAAAGATATTCTGTAAGATTAGATGTATTTTTATCGACTCATATCGAAAGTATTATTGGCTCAAGCAATCCCATTGGTTGTCTACTTAAGAAAGAAAATTTAATTAACAATGATGAAGAAAACCTTGTTAATGAATCAAATTTAGAGGAACATAAAGATTCGGCACTGCATGGAGAAGCTGATAAATATTCCCAAGGACATAATATCCCAAAAGTATTTCCTAGAATAAATTCGATATGCATCAATTGCTGCCATCAATTCTGATGCCGTCCAATAATGTACTTTAAATTTGTTGTAAGTGATATCTTTAATGATGTTATTATAGGGTGACCATTTTCTCGTCAGAATAGTTGAATTGTTTTATATCTCAAAAGAAAATGTGGTACAACCAAAAATAAGAAAGGTACACTTAGGTCAAAACCAGTGGCGGCTTGTCATAAAGGGCACAGGGGCACGTGCGCTCCCATCCCAAAACCAAAAACAAGCACTATCTTAAAATAATTATCAAAAAAATAAATTTTATATTTTAAAAACTACTTCTTTTATTTTGTGCCCTCCCACTGGAAAATGTCACGAGCCGCCACTGGTCAAAACCATATTAAGACTATTTTATATCTAAATTTCGAAATCCAAGGAAGTGAGGATTTAGCAAAATGTTATTATTAGGAATTTTGAAATATTTTAAAAACAAAATTGATACCGAGGGGGAAACCGCAGACCAAATTTTTGTACACCAGATTTCCTTTTATGAAATTTCCTTGGATTTCTTAAAATTTCTTAAGATTTCTTAAGATTAAGGTATATTACTCACAATACAGACTAGACACAATAGAATAACTGCTTTAAGCAATAACTATTTTCAAACCAAGTCACATAAGCGCAATAAGAAATGTACAGGTAGGAATCTGTAGAATCTGTAATTCAAAACCATCAAGAACTTTAAAACAAAGGTAAAAAAACATTCATATTTTCTAAGTGTTAATTTAACATTACAAGGAAATTTGTATAACATTAAGTTATGGGATTCATCTAGATTTCCTCGGATTTCCCGGGATTGCCTCAGATGTCCCCGAAATTTCCTCAGATTTCCTAAGATTGCCTGGGATTTTCTAAGATTGCCTGGGATTTCCTAATATTTCCTCGGATTTCCTAAAATTGCTTGAGATTTCCTAAGATTGCCTGAGATTTCCTAAGATTGCCTAGAATTTCCTAAGATTGCCTGAAATTTCCTAAGATTTCCCCAGATTTCCCGTCTCTTGTACACCAAATTTCCCCAGAGATTTCCCCCTCGATTGATACAAACGAAAATAAGGAAGGTACAAACAGGTACAAACAAGGTACAAATGATTTAGATCAGTGGTTCCCAAACTATGGTACCCGGCGTACCACCAGTGGTACGGTGGTACACAAGCAGCCATGGCCATAGGACATACACAGTAAATAATTAGATAAAACGTATTCGCACTGAGAATATTGTATTTTTTTTCCTATAAATAATTAATAAATGATAATGTTGTTATAAACAGTTGTTGCAGTTTTTATTTCCTTACCATTTTGAAGGTTTTTTTAACGGTTACGGTTCAGTGGTACGCTACTGATTTATAATTTCGTGTGTGGTACGCGAAATTAAAAGTTTGGGAACCACTGATTTAGATTATTTTGGTTTCAAAATTTTAAATGGGGGGGGGGGCTGGCAAAATGTCCATTTTAGATATTTCAAAATATCTGAAAAACAAAATGGGTACAAACAAAAATAAGAAAGGTACCAACAGGTACAAACAAGGTACAAATGATTTAGATTATTTTGGATTCAAAATTCTAAATGGGGGGGGGGAGCTGGCGAAATGCCCATTTTAGATATTTCAAAATATCAAAATTTTAGATATTTCAAAATATCTGAAAAACAAAATTGGTACAAACAGGTACAAACAAGGTACAAATGATTTAGATTATTTTAGATTCAAAATTCTAAATAGGGGGGGGGCTGACAAAATGCCCATTTTAGATATTTCAAAATATCTGAAAAACAAAATGGGTACAAACGAAAATAGGAATGGTACAAACGAGGTGCAAACGATTGCACTAAGTCCGATTTCAATACTTTGAGGTGGGGGTGCTGGGGAAATAGAGCCAATTTTTTCTTGCAAAATCGGAGAAACTTCATTTCGACGTTTTGATTGGTTAAAAAAATTATTTCAAATTTAAATCAAATGCGATTAAAGTTAATCCCAGTAATAAAATAAGAAATTAATTATAATAAGTGATCCTGTGCAAAAAGGAGTTTCCAGGTCATTCAAACATTAGGAGGTCATGGCGGCCGGTAAGCCGCCTGACCTGATAGTTTATTATAATAGTGAATATTTTGAATAATTGTTCGCGCCAACAAATTGTAAGTTAGCACGAAAATTTTGATTAATAGTGCGATTCTCTAACTCATAACATTCTACAGGGTGACCCAGACCACCCGTATCAGTACTTTTTTTCAAAAACGGTAAGTCGTAGAGAGTTGGGCTAAAAAAATTTATTACAAAAGCCCTAATGACGAATCTAATGGTGATATTATTATTTCCGGGAAAAGTCGGCATCCAGAGTAGTTTGCTCCAGAAAGTACAGAAATCCAGAATTTTAAATGGCACCATATGTCGAAAGTAATATCGTTGGAAAGCTCTTTAAAAAATAAGCAAGTTTTGTAGGAAAAATTTTTTTATTACTCCCACCCATTTTAAGTTATATTCGACTTAAGTTATTAAATTTCAATTTCTTATAACGAACTTAATTTTAAAAGTCAGCACTTAAAATCCAGCTACCGCGTTAGAGCAATGTCACAAGTGTCCAAAATGTCTTCCATTTACTTCTAAACACTGTTGAGCTCTTCTGGTCATACTATCAGTGGCTCTAAGTACTTCTTCAGTGTTTAATGATCGACAGGCATTGCAAATTCTGAGCTTCATATCATCTCTCGTTGTCGATTTTTCTGTATAAACAATATCTTTGATCCGACCCCAAAGAAAAAAATATTTCAAGTGCTGACTTTTAAAGTTAAGTTCGTTATAAGAAATTGAAATTTAATAACTTAAGTCGAATATAACTTAAAAGGGGTGGGAGTAATAAAAAAATTTTTCCTACAAAACTTGCTTATTTTTTAAAGAGCTTTCCAACGATACCACTTTCGCCATATGGTGCCATTTAAAATTCTGGATTTCTGGACTTTCTGGAGCAAACTACTCTGGATGCCGACTTTTCCCGGAAATAATAATATCACCATTAGATTCGTCATTAGGGCTTTTGTAATAAATTTTTTTTGCTCAACTCTCTACGACTTACCGTTTTTGAAAAAAAAGTACTGATACGGGTGGTCTGGGTCACCCTGTATAATAGTTATGTTACGCTGTAAGATTACATAAATGTTATAAATTGGTATTCTGTAAATAATTACATACCTGTTACTAACATTTCTAACTAACATTTTTTGTTACAGTGCACTTTACAGAATTGAAATTATCGCAAAATTATAAATTTATAAAGTTATAATGTTTTTACAGAGCTATGTTGTTAACATAATGTTATCGTAACATTCTATAACATAATTTTTAGAGAATCGCACTATAAGATGCTTTTGTCAGGTCCGTCAAGGTGGACGGACGTGTTTTGCGAGAGTCTCCGCTTATTTTGTTTAACTTTGCGTCTCTCATGTGAGATTATTTGCTAATTGTGTGAATAAATAGTTTAGGATTTGTGAGTAACTACAATTTTATTATATTTTGGATTGCTTTTGTCCCAATTTGGACAAGATTTTGGATGAGTTTTTGGAGTGATTCCGAAGGGTCAATTAAAAAAAAACTACGTTCTATTAATAAATGGTTTAATTGTTTATAATTAATTTATTGATAGTTAAATTGAAGGCGACGTGAAGCAGTTGCGATATGGTCGGCATATCGCCACATTTAACATTTCCATTTTTAATTGAAAATATTGCAAAAATTAAAACATTAAATTTAAAACAATTGAATAATTTTGGATTTGTATTTGAAATTTTGGGGAAATAGAAAATTATACTTCAACTGACATCTCAAAACGTGGAGCTTCCGGATAATAAGACCCACTCCTGAGAAGTCTTGCTTCCGAGTTCCGACTTGTAAAGTTAGCTGGCGAACCAAAGGCCGAAAAGGAAGTATTTTGTCGCACCGTTTCTCACTGACAGCGTAAACAAGACTCGGTAAATTACAAAAAATATTGTCATCTACTATTATTATGTCGGAAACGGTGCAACGGAATAAAAAGGTGAAGGTATAATAGCATTATTAACATAGGAGTATACGAATACTTTCTGGTGCCACTGTATATAATATATATGCATGCAATATATATTGCATGTATCTGCGAGCACTGGCAAAAATCCGAGAACATACATATGCTAAATATAAGTGACTACAAATTAATATCACATTTTTCCAGATCCAAACACGGACATGGAGGTGTGGCTGTGTATTCAAACAACAACTGGATATGCACACCGCTCCCCCAGATAGCTGCAAAATCCATCGAAATTGAAGGCGAATTTGCAGCCTGTTACATAAAAAATGCAAACACAATTATTTTAGCAACCTATCGATCACCAGCAGGAAATCCCAACAAATTTCTTGAATTACTAGAAGATATTGTGTCAGACTTAACAAAATTATACAAGCCACAAACCAAATTAATAATAGCAGGCGACTTTAATATAGACCTAAACTCAAATACGCTTGAAAAGTCCAGCCTCGAAAACCTCATGAAATCCTTCAATCTGGAAAAAACTATACTCGAACCTACACGATATAACCAAATATCCTCAACTTGTATTGACAACATATTCACCAACGTGATCCACACTTCGAGTTACCTATCCGAAACCACTATATCCGATCATAAATCAATTTGCATCGAGTGGCACACAAACAAACAAAAAGAACAAGACAAAATATCAAAGAGAAAATTTTCAAAAAAATTAATCGATAAATTTAAACACAAGATCAGCAATATAAATTGGGAAAGTGTATATCAGGAAACAGACCCAACCAAGAAGTTCCACTTATTTACCAAAACTATTCAAGAAAATGCCGACGCCACATTTCCAGTAAAAAGTTACAAACGAAACAAAGCAAAAATCAAGCTCACAAGAGAACTTGATAATATAAAGAAGCAAATGAAATCACTACATCAACAAATCAAACAAACGACCACCAACACAAATGACAGGAAAAGCTACAACAATTTAAGGAAACTTTTTAACGAGAAACTTGAAATACATAAGAAGCAGATAAATGCGAAACAAATCACTCAATCAAGTGATATTCAAAAAGAGACATGGGCCATCATCAACAAAGAACTTGGAAAGAAAAACGAATCTAAAAACGACTCAACACTTACAGCAAACGACTTCTGCAATCACTTCACAAATGCCACAAAATGCTTAAACAAGAAGATACCAGCAACAAGCACAAATCCAGCACAATATCTAAATTCAGCGATTCCAAGCACACGAGAAACTATATTTTTATACGACATCTCCGAAACAGAAATAGAAAGCACCATAAGGCAACTGAAAAACTCGTCATCCTACGACATCAATAATTTAAACTTAAAAATAGTAAAACTTATAAAACAAGACATACAAACGGTTCTGTGTCATATCATGAATGCATGCTTACAAAAAGGAATTTTTCCGGACACACTGAAAATATCGAGAACAATTCCAATATACAAGAAGGGAAACAAAAATGAAGCGACAAACTACAGACCTATATCAATACTCCCCATCTTTTCAAAAATATTTGAAAAATTGTTATGTAATCGTTTTCTGAGCTTTTTGAGTAAAGATAGAGCTATTACGAAACATCAATTTGGCTACCAAAAAGGTAAAAACACAACGGACGCAATTTTACACCTGACATCTCATATATATGACATGTTAGAAAACAAAAAAAAATGCCAGGTCACATTTAATGACCTCTCAAAGGCATTTGACATGATGGACCATAAGATTTTTTTTGACAAGATACAACACTACGGATTCCGAGGACTGGCCTATAATCTAATAAAGTCATACCTAACAAACAGAAGACAAATTGTTATGTGGAACGAAGAACTGAGTTGCGAAGGCATAATGACATGTGGTATACCGCAAGGCAGTGTATTAGGACCACTTTTCTTTGTTTTGTACATAAACGACCTTCCAGCGAATATGGCATGCCCTACGGTACTGTTTGCAGACGACACAGCTTATTTAGAAGAGTACGAAGACAACATGACAACAGACGATCAACAAAACATTGCAGCACAATGGTTCGCATCAAATCGATTACTGCTAAACGACGAAAAAACACAAAAGATAACTTTCACTACAAACAGGACTGACGAACATGAACAAAAGACAGTGAAATATCTCGGAATCACACTAGACACCTACCTCACTTGGAACGACCACATAACCAACCTAGCAAATTCACTGGGCTCAGCCCTATTCGCAATACGAAGAATGAAGGAAACAGTCGGAAAAGACACTGCAAAACTTGTCTATTTCTCGATGTTTCACGCAAGGATGGTTTATGGTCTTCTAATTTGGGGTCACTCAGCAAATTTAAACCGCATCTTCGTAATGCAAAAGAAAGCGATACGAGCACTAGAAGGACTACCCAGTAGAGCACACTGCAAGCCACTATTTAAAGCGCACAAAATAATGACGCTACCATCTGCATACGCATACACCGCCTTAGTGTACATGAAAACAAATACCACAGCTCACGTCACTGCCGGCCACTCTTACGAAACAAGACAAAGGGACCAACTTCAAACTATGCGATTACGATTGAAGTGCTGCGAAGGAAGGAACTTACGTATAAAATTATACAATAAGTTGCCTGAAGAAATCAAAAGCCTTCCTCTGATCCAATTCAAAAAAAGAACCAAAGAACTTTTAGTAGAGAAAGCGCTCTACGAAGTTGCGGAGTTTCTAAAGTGACAGAGTTGAGATGAAAACCAGCAACTGCTGATCTCCACCTTTTTCAAGTTCAAATTTGTATTTAAAACTTTGTAACTTGAAATAAAGATTATTATTATTATTATTATTATTATACAGTTATACATTTACCACCTACCAGCAGAAACATAGGGAGGAAACCGGGTACACTGAAAAAAATACTTTCGAAATTGTAATAAATATTTTGTAATACTCATTATTAAGGCACTGGAGCAAGATTTACCCTCTAAAAATTTGTTACAATTTGATTGTAAAAATTTAATTAATTAATAGTGTGAAAACCATACCTGTCTCCCCTGTGCTACTATATTATCATTTATTAAATTTTTTTTTTCCAATTTTGTACTTATTATATTTGGTAATACTTTTTATTTGTTTTGTCAACTTTATATAAGTACATAATATTATATGACTACGTATATGAGTAAGAAGGCATTTAATATGTTGCGTTGCTGCATATTTGTGGTTTAGAAAGTCAAACACAAACTGAACATAATCAATTTTTTGTTAAATATACCCATAATATATCGAACTTTTGAAATATGTATATACTTAATAAAATTTTGCTATTTATAAAAACAAACAATATATTATTATATAGTATGGCTGTTAATTATAATAAATCAATCCAAAAAATGCTAGAACTTAAAAAATAAGAGTTTCAAGTAAATTGTGTGGTATTTAGTATTGCAAAACATAAAATTAAAATTATTTAATAAAATATTTAAATTTTAATTAAATCGTTTATATTAATTATTTTTATTATTTTTATATAAAAAATTTAATTTTCTACGTAAATGTATTATTCTGCACTTTACGGATAAAATTTTATTTATCTTAGCGTTTCATTTATAGTTTTGTTAAAAATTATAGACTAATTAAAGATGTCTGAAACAGCAGATATCACAGCAACAAAAATATTTACTTATATTACAATGTTAGTCTATTTAGCCTTTTTGACTTTTATATTTGTACTAGAAAAACGGAAACAAAGCCCAATATGATTCAAAGTTCTTATCCGTAAGTCATTCTATACATACATGATCTAAATTTAAACAAAGTGAACTTTTGTTGAGGCTATCACTACTTAATCAATTATTTTATTCATATTATATTATAATATATTCTTTAATGTTCCATTTTTTATGTTCCCACATTACTAATATACCTGTACCCACTTGACAATTAGTTCGAAAGTTTTGTGAGAAATAGAACGCAATATTATTTAGTTTATATTACAATTTTATAGCTTCAGCGTATCTGAAATATTATAGAAAAAAAAAAGTATGCGAAAAAATTTCTTGGTTTACTCTAAGGAGGATGTGAAAATTAGCATTGTATAACTAAGAAACTATCTTCTTTTGTTTTAATTTTAATTAGATGAGTATTCGAGCTTATGAATGGTAAATTAATAGTAGGTAGTGCACTCAACAATATTGCAACAATATTAATTCTAATTAAGTGAATCGGTGGCGGATTGAAAAGTCTACACGTGACGCCCCCAATATTTTGGTAAGTCATAAAATTAACAAGCCGGTGCTGGTTTGTTTAATTAATAAATTATGTATCGCTAATGGAAAAAGATAAAAGCAAATGCATATAAGATAACTAATCGGTAATAATGATTACTGCCTTTTCTATAGAAACACGTATCACAAATTCAGGAAGCGGATGTTAAGCCCCTGTAAATAGTTTTCTTCATGGGTTTGAATTTGTATACAAAGTGTGTAGTTTCGTTTAAACAGATAAAAATTGCAACTTGTGATTTTTAAAAAGTTAGAATAAATTATTATTATAACTTTTTACCATTTGATTTTAAATTAAAATCCACGATTAACGGGTTTCCTATCAAAAAATAATAAACAAAATTTTTGACTTCAAAAGATTGACAATAAAATAGAAAAAAAATTTTGTTCCCCCCCCCCCTTTCCCGGGAGAGATTCTATAGACGCTAATGTCTACTAATAAAATTTATAAATTGGCCCTTTGGCTTTGGTTTAAAAGGTTGCCTGCCCTTTGCCCTAATGCTGATGCAACTGAAATTATTACTGATATTAGTTATGTTTAGCAAATTAATTTTGCAAATGCACAGTTGAGTTAATAGGCTGTCGTAGGAAAAAGAGCGAAGAGCAAACATTATTTTTCCTTCTGTGACGAATTTCCACAACCAACGCCCACCACAGGTATTATTATGATTTATGACAATAATAATAGTTGTATTGTTTCTGTCCAACTCTTACATAACACTATTTTCAATTACTGCACTAACTTGGTCAAATAAAAAGGCTAATTTTGGGAACTTTTCATTAGTAACTAAAATATTATATTACATTACATCAACACAAACAAATTAAATATCCGGTTAAAAATTTTTTCGTGATACTGCGTAATTTTACATTTAATTAATGCAGAACATTGTGGACGTTATTTGAAAAACAAAAATAATTTTTGTATAATAACTCAATTAATAGAAATTAAATATAATAAATAACAAAACTTTAATAGATTTAAAATAAATTATCGATTAAGTCTTAATTTAAACCATTCATCCAAACTTATCTATTAAAACTGCTGATTGATTATATCCTGCCACTTGATGCTATATCAACACGAGAAGAAAATTCTACTGTTTGTGAGATTTTGACACGTGTTTTGTATTGTTTACTTTATATTGACAAAGTTAATGATAACAAAATGCAGAGCAACACTTTTGGGCGAAAACAACTCTTTCTCAATCTTGAATGCTGAAAGCCAAAATAAAATGGTACCACGATACGCATGTTTACATAAAATCAGACAAAAGAACAGTACCTTATCGTAAGTACCTTTCATAGTAATTTGTAATATTGCAAAATGTTTGTAGATCTCTCGGCTAATCAGGTATCTCAGTAATCTCACATAATATTTTGAATCTCTGACAAGAACGTCTCGACTCTCGAGTCTAGACAAATTTACCTTGAAGCTGATAATTCTTTTAGGATTAACAAATTGAAAATACCCTTGCCAATGTTCCTTATATTTTACAATTTTATTGCCCAGGATAACAACCGTTAGTTTTCTTACAAGAAAAAGACAATGTAAGTTCTATGGTCAAAGATGATAGACATTTATTCCATTCCATATTTTATGGGGTGTTGGGTGAAAATCTTGAAATCCAATACTTTTTTACGTTTTATTGTAAACATAAAAATGAACCTTCGTGTCTGTTTAAAGGTACACTTCAAACCACTTCTTGGGACCCCTTTCTAAGAACACGAAGTTCAAAATAGCTATAATTTCGAAACAATACAAAACAAAGATATCTTCCCAAGAAGCGCTTGCAGAATTTTTGAATGTGATGGTGCGTTCACTTTCTGAGTGAAATGTGGGTTATTAATGTCAATTTCGTTAGGACCACTGCAGAACAGATAAATTTCGAACCTTTCTTTTTATTTTTCTCCTCTTCACAAAAGACGAATTTAGGAAATTGCCCAACCAATGTAGGACAAAAAATTTTTCATCTAGATTCTATAGATGCTGTAAGGGGATTTAAATTACCGCCGCGTTGTCGCAAGAGGTGTTCAGTGGCCGGAACACTCGAAGGCGAGCGCTCCCAAGCCTACAGCACAACCAGTCTGTTGTTTACGGTTGTAGGATGTGGTTGTGCGAGGTTTGCTCATTTAACAACGTGCGATAGATATTCGATTTTGTTTACGTGTTTATTGAACAATTATTTTATTAATTGTGTTTAGTAAATAATTTTAAATTTAATTATAAAGGATAATTACCTCAACATCAAGGTATGATATTAATTTATTTATTTATTATTATTTGATTGTTTCGAAATTGCGCACGTTTTTCCCAGTTTTTTACATGCTGGAACGTTGAACAATATTGTTTTGAAATAATGTAGTTCTGCGGAAAAATTATTTTTGAAAATAGAATCCTGATTCCTGTAGATAAAACAGTAGGATCCTGAAGCAGTGATTCAATTTTTTCATTTTATCCATTTATTACATGACATATTTGATTATAAATATGTATGCAAAGGATGAGTAAGAAAGCATTACGAATTAATATTTATGATAATTAATTTGCAAATTTCAATATTCTTATGAGTTCTGTGTTATGCGGGGTTTAATTTAGCGTTTTGTAAAGAGAAACTTGCCCAATTGATCGTTGGGTAAAATTTTCTTAATTGGTTTCTCGAAGGATGGACTGCATTTTCTTTGGGGCGGGTAACTCATTTAAAATGACCGTAAATTTCAAGGAGAAATAAGGAAGGAGACGCTTTAACCGGCTCTGCAGTAATTAAGCGTTTGGGCTACCAGGGATTTATTTTATTAACGCCAATTAATTGTTGTTCAAAATATCAGCAATTTATCTTGTCAATTATGAACCCTTGGTTATTAACTCGAAGTACTCGGGTGGACGTTGTGGGGGAGAACCGAAAGTACATAGGATTGTTTTTGGTGGGTGAATCCCATAGATCAGATACGAAAGCTTATCAAATAATGGCATTGTCGATCTGGAGCAATCTTGAATTGAACATTGCTCTTGCTTTGACTACCTGGTAAATTTTTTAAATTTATCTCCCGAGTTTCAAGATAACTTTGTTAATATTATACATAGTCTTATCAAAATTCCAGTTGTATTTAATATTATATTTATAATAGTCGCCAGCCAAGTGCTTGTTTATACATAATTTACCCATGAAACCCACAGGAACGCGCCAACTTTTATGACTGATAATAATTTTTAAATATAAACTTACCTAGTCTGTATAAATAAAGCGATTATGGTCTTCAAATATTCCTTGTTTATAAACAAAGCTTTATCATTTCAATTTTGTGTTACCAAACTATTCTCTCATTGTTAGTGTTCACCATTCTTGTTTATTAATGCAATACCAATTTAAACTCTGACGCATAATTTGTAGTTTGTTTTTTTGTATCTTTTGTAAATCTATTGAATTCTAAATTATTGGTCAACAGCATTTTTGAATAGGTAAACGAGTTTGAATTTCGGAATAATAAAAATGGAGGGTTATCCGAACACTCAACAGGATTTAAGATCAGCTATAGTTGTTCTGAGATTTTCTGCGATTTCCTACTATTTTCTACACATCTTCGGATTTTCTTAGATTTTCCTTCACTTGTACACCAGATTTCCACAGAAATTCCTCTTTCGGTGAAAGCACTGTCATATTTCCAAAGTCCAAAAATCTAAAAATAGGGAAATATTTTAAGAATACATATTTTCAAAAAATAAGTTTTTTTAATTTTCTTGCTGTTTTTGGCAAGAACTCCCCCAGATTTTTTAATTTCTTTTTGGAAATCGAAAGAAGGCAAAATAATGTTTTTCTATTTTTGTAAAATTTATTTAAAAATATCACTTACAAGCGAAAAATTGTCTTTGAAATTCAAACATTTTTTTTTTACATTCTAGAAAATTATAGCGAATTTTGTATATATTGCATGGGCTGATAGACCTCACCGTCCGCGGGGGGGAGGGGGGAGGGTAGCAATTTGTATCATAACTTATACTGTTTATTTCACACAAAAAATTGAAAGAAGCCTTTTTTTTATTTTAAACATTGATTAAAAATATTTACTGCCCTGAAATCGCAAGGGAAATGCGTTTTCCGTATGTTGTAGAAATCATGCCTTCAGGTTGTCTTCAGTTTGCAAATTTTTACGG
Source organism: Cantharis rufa (assembly GCA_947369205.1). NCBI lineage: Eukaryota > Metazoa > Arthropoda > Insecta > Coleoptera > Cantharidae > Cantharis > Cantharis rufa. The sequence continues at coordinate 13,120,500 of OX376303.1, forward strand.
AAGTTCTGTTACAAAACGCCTACAATAAAAAAATTAATACAGATATTTTGGATGCTTAATGGGTTAATAAATATTATTGTGATCTGTTTATTATCTACTAAAATTGATTTGGCATATTTGTTGCATAGGTGTGTTACTAATTCAAATGCAAATGATTATAGAAACTACATAACTTGCAAGACAATATCTTTCGATATTTTCTTCATATAATTTTAATAATTTTTTAGTTAACCGAATTGTCTCGATGATCTCACATGGAGGTCATTTCATTTCATAATGTTGGTTTGATAGTGATCTATGATCTGTAATGATATTAAATCAATTGTAAGCAATGTACCTACTTGAATATTTCTATAGTTTTATTTCCATAGTTTGTATTGTTTGCATATAATTAATGCCGAGGGTCCGAATCGATGGTTCATGGACCTTCGAATAGTACCATAACGAAGCCCATGCTTGTGGTAAATTCTGTTGCTGTGCTAATGGAAAAGAAAATTAAAGGTGATAATTAATTCTAGATAATCCTAAGAAATATGCATAACTGAATTACATTAGTTTGTAAAAATGGATTTCGATTCTGGTTTCCTCGAATATTAAATTACGTACCCAGGTATGATTCATAAACAGCGATTAAAGTTTCAAACGTCATAGCCAGTTTGTTACATTGGATTAAATTGTTATTCGCACAATACTTCGTTCTCTGGATTATTGCATTTACCTCCATTTCTGTCACCTGCATTTCGCAAGGTTTTCTGAAAATTGCCAAGAATTTTTATTGCATATTTTATCCTAATGAGTAATAATTAAGCCATGGTACCAATCACTTGATTTTCTCCGTTACAAAGAAATTTATATTATAAAGTGCAAGGCCTAGGAATTTTCTTCTTATCCAGCAAGTTTAAGTATTGTGTAACAATAATTATTCAATTGATTACTAAATGCGGTAAATTTTAATGAACTCATAACTTTCTTTGAATTACAATTATTAATAGACCCTTGACTCAAAAATATGCGGTCACTTCGGTTAGTCTTACTTAAATTAGTCAAATTTTACTTCTTCTACAATTATTTGGCATTTCATCTGTTGCGAAAAAATTGTAACAATTTTTTTGAAATAGAGGTCTATTATCGCAATTTATAGGCAATGAGGGTGTGCGAGGATGTGTTGCAAAAACAACGCTGTTGAAAGTATTACCTTAATTTTGATTAATTAATTCCGTAAGTATTTTCTTCATTATTGAATTGCATCCGTCCGTCGCGTCGTCGAGTTACCTTTTCGCTTATTTTGTCATTTATATGTTTTCTATAATCTGATGATTAAATTTTTGTATTCAAATCGTACGTCCTAATTAAACTTCGAAATATATGTTTCCCACACGAAATATTTCTGAAAATCAGATCACGACCAGCGATTAAACCTGTTTTGGCTCTGAAATGCTAATCCATTAAAATAATTTTGAATATTATTTTGAGTTAACTCCATCCTGTTTATTTTACCCAAAATTTACAGCTAACAAAACTCTCGTTAGATGCTCAACTCTACCAATCCCTCTAAAGGCCCCTACATATGGATATTTTACACATGGCTGTGTGTAAAATCTCACCACAGGTTTTGAAACATGTTGGAGAATTTGATACTTTTTTGTTCGGATCGATGGACTGTCCTGCGTGGTCGTTCCATAAATCTAAAAAAAGAAGAATGAAAAGTAATAATTTTTTGCTGACAATGCATAATAGACTATCTCTAGGTTATATCAACTGTTATCCTATTCAGCCAACCATAAATATACAATTTTTGTAAAATTATAAAAAATCTTGTAATAGAAAACGAATATTTAAAACCAAGGGTTGTCATTACAACATTATTATGGTTGCACGTTCTTCTTTTTACCAAGAAAGTAGCATAATCATAAAAATATCTCTTGCGTGTCTCGGTGTCTTCTTGTCAATTTTTTTTGCGTCGTTGTGTATCATTACTTTCTCATTATATAAATAGCAATTTTATGAAATTTTAACCAACAGCATACAAATCATAATATTATATTGGTAGCTTTTCGTAATAAGAAGTTTAATTTTTAGTGGGACAGTTTTTGCACTTGGGGATTTTCGTAGTGACAAACTCAAATTTTTGAGCAATTCAACTCGTTTGTTATGCAAACGATGTTATAAAAACACCTAAAATTTTTTATGTATGCATCACCTTCAAAACGTTCTCAATTAGTAACTCGGTAATTTATGATAATACTGCGTACGAAAAGTTCAAAATTTTTTTATATCGGATGTTTTGATATATCATGTGAATTTATTAAGATTCGATTTTATGTTCATCAAAAATTGTTATTTTTTTTTGTAACCTTTCACATTCTGCGCTAGGTCAGGTTTTCGTCTCATGAGACACCTAGAATTTCTCACAGTAGCATCAGGTTAGCGGTTATTTTTTTAAAATTACTATGAACTGTGAATCATGATTGTGATATATTCATTAACAAATTCTCACAATATAAAAGCTTATAGAAAATCGAATTCTTTTTGATTCCCAGATTTTAATCGAAAATAATTTATTATCTTATTTTTTACCGTGTAAGAAAAGATCCGTATAACACGCGTGTAGCGTCGATGACTCAGGATTTTAGGATTTGCCACTTTATAATAGCAGTAGGTACACCGTGTAATTAGAGCCATTACCAAAGATCATAGGACATTGTCCTCTTTAAAAGTTGTCTCCGAAGCGTTTAATTGATATCGCATTTACTCGCCGAAGTGCAGCTACAATTTTTTCACGTCAATTTAAATTGTTAAATACCTCTTTAGAAAGTGAACGTATAAATCCTTTATTTTTCAAGTAAAGGAACCCAGCGAGCAACAATAAACTTGAATTCAGACATGATAATGTTGAGATCTAAATCTACCTGTTTTAATTGCATTACTTCTTACAAGGGAAGGACAGAAAAAAAATTACTTTTATGCAAAATAGTTGTTGTTGGAATGACTTCTTCGCGGTCAGCGGTCTGTTCTTCATGGTCTGAAAGTTGATCCGCATGAAGAGCCAAGATACTTATGGGTATTTTTGCTTTTGAGTAGGTGACACAAAGGTGTATGTACAACAAATTAATCGTACTTCTTTAATAACTGTTATTTGTGGTTTACACCGTAGATGCTCTTTAATTTTGCGAAGGCGATATTAATCGAATATTAAATTTGGTTTCGAATGTATTTACAATAGCATCGATGACGAAACACCTTGTAAATTCTTTGTATGCGCTTGTGACTGGAATTTTTATTTATTTTTAATTTATTTTTAGTTTTATCATCAGATAATAATTATAAACTTGTTGCATGTTTTGAGTTGTTTTTCCACATAAAATGCAACTGGAATATTTAAATATTGTAGGCATACCCAGTAAAAGTAATAAAATTGCACACGTAATGCGTGTATAATTTTTGTCACGCATCCAGCTTTGGAACTGTAAAAAATAGTTGACAAGATGTTAGTTTGCTCATTTATGTACTACCTTATAATAATTATCACTTGATGTAGATGAAAACGTAGCGAGTAGATGGGTTATTTCGGTATTTTCTGACCTTTTTTTTCAGTACCCGGTTTTGCCCATTTTTTTTTTCTATATCTCCAACTCGAAATTTACGGAACTAGTAAAACAGAATTTTTGTTTTTAAGTTAAATTCGGCTGTAATTAACGAAATTCACTTTTTAATAAATTTCTTAAAACAAGTGTTAACGAACCGTCAACAGAATGAGCAAAACATCGATTTTTATGTAAAAAAATCGATATTTCAAATTGGATTACTCGTATTTCGAAATTTAAAGGAAACATTGATGTTGATTCTTCAACATTTTTTTGACGAACTTTAAATTCAATTTAAAACTGATTGCATTATTAATCTGATTAATCATACATGATTAGGCGGTCATTTTTTTTTTCTTATCACGGTCACCGTGCTTCTGAAGACGCGTCAAGTCTGGCTTTGGACCGGTAATTACGACTCTTCATTATTTTCACCATCTTCTCGACTTTTTTTTATGACCTCAATGTTTTTCCTTTTATTGCTGTTTTCAATACGAGGCTACGAGCGAAGTAAGTTTTCCTAAGTTCGTTATTGTTTCTCTTGGTTAGAATCAGCATCCCAATTAACTCATCCTCGCACCAGACGAATGTCTTGTCCGATATCTTCTTATTTTACTCCTTTTATTATGTCTACTTCCTATATTATATGTACTTAAAATTAAATCTTAAGACAATTTTATTACAACTTGGCTTTCTATTGATTTTCTTCGTATACATTCATTAAATATGTAGTATCAATTATTTCTCCACCTTCTCTTTATCATCGAAATAATATATTGACAAAACGCTTCATTTTTCTTTTTAGATGACAGCCGTCTGTTTAAGGGCTCTCTCCGTTTCTTTACTGCTTATTGTGTTTTCTTCACGTTCTATCATATTTTGCGATGGATCGGAACACAATTATCCATTGGATGATTTTTTATATTTATATTTTGCCGACATTAATTCGTCAACGATCGCGATGGCGCCATTGCACCAATTATCAAACATCGGAAATAGATTTAATGTATGGATCCAATTTATGGAAGATGACACGAGTATTACAACATAATGATACATATCTACACTTTTCAACTTGAGATATGAGAATGTGAATGTTATTTTAATGCTAATTTTATGGAGATATTTACGAGTGATAATGTATGTGTGACAATTTCATTTCATTTCGATATTCATTTTTAAACGGTTTCCGTTTTGCATTTACTTCTAATCAAACAGGAACAAAATCGATCAAGATAACTGCAAAAGTAGTGGATCTCGTGTGAAATTTTGATATAGGTAACTGTTTTTTATTAAAAATTTTTAAATATTGGATGCACATAATATAATATAATATAACCTGAATATTTATGAGCTCCGTTCGAAGATTTGAGTTTAACAGTAATTAAATCTGTAAAGAACCCCCCGGATACGTTATTGACTTCCGGGTAAGGTGACCAAATGTTTCCAATTTTAGGGAAGCTCCTTTTGACAATATTGACCCAATAAGTCAAGTTTGCTTCTACATCGTTAATTTTGTTTTAACTTCCTAAAATTAGAATGATTTCAAATTACTACGTTGATAACCTCATGCCCGAACAAATGATTACAAGCTTTACAATTGTATCTACAAATAAACTAACACTTCCTTTTTGTAGTAAGATAGTCGTAAGATTAATTGCCCCATAAAGACCACACATCAAACGTCTAAAAATATTTTTTTTGTCGAAGAAGATTTTCTGAAATTTTGATCCACCCCGAGAGTTGCACATAACCAGTTATTTAAAATTAGATGAAGTTATTGTTTAAATTGTGTGCAGCGCCAACCGTAATTAGCCCATATTAACATTTCCTCTTAAAAAAGAATCGATTCAATTGGTAGTATCCGGTTGTGTAAAATACAAAACATTAATTTAATCTACATCATATAGGTATATATACGATGAAACGAAATAGTAAATGGAACGATCTCACGGGGGTTTATGTCGGATCAGGGTGAAAACGGAAATACATTCGTTCACTGTGACGACTTGCATAAAAGCCCACAGTGTAGATCCGTGGAAACGGAAGTATTTCTTTGAGGAAACAATATCTGTTGGGTACCACCGGTTATTAATTTTTCGAACTTAAAAAACTAGAATTAGAATTTTTGACGGAAACGGCTTAACGCAAGACTGATCCACTGGCCAAATCATTAAAACGCAGCTCCGGTCAACTTTTTCTGTACATTAAGATGTGACGTGACTCATTGAGCACGCTTTTGAAAAAATAATTAATGCACGTGCTCAAAATAATTGGGCAATCCAAATTATTTCCGAAGATGTAGAAAGAGCTGGATTTCGAATTTAGGGTCAATCACTCATGTTGCATTTTTGCTGTTGGTTTAGTTGACTTTTAGGGGATCGTTCGGGTGTGGTGATATTAGGGGTCATTTCTCATAAAGAAAAGTGCACATAAAATAAATTGGATGGGAGTGCTGGATGGTTTACCCCAATATTTGTTCCAACACTCTCGTTATTAATAAAATTTTCGATACTACGCTATATCTTGTAGTATCAGCAAGAAACAGCACTATTAACCCTTTCGTGACATGAAACGTGAAAATTTTTTCATCACCTTCCAAAATTACGACGCGCACTTGTTGTTCTTTTCGTTATCAGTTTGTTATGTCCCAAGCCGCGTGCTGGGTTCTTTATCAGTAAACTAATTAGTTGCATTTATTGTATTTGTAGTTTAAACCGATTTATTCATAGTCTTGCACAATAAAACTGTCAATGGAATGGAACAAATACGGTTTTTCTAGAATATACTTTGAATTAAACTTCTGTAGTAGAAAACTGTTGCAACATAAATACTATATCACTTTGTCAGTGGTTATCTATGTATTTGCAACTTTTATGTGCTCCCATGTAAAGTAAAAATATAGATGAGTCGAGGAGTGTTGACTTGGTCATGTGGGAAGTTCTTGGAATCGTCTCATCTTTACATCTTCTCTTCTTTATGACATACTAAATTTGTATGCTTACTTGCAGGTTTACGAGGGTTAAATTTGATTAAAATCTTTTATAGCCCAAGTAGAAGTCGTGTCGATGGGGTTGTTGCATGGTGCAACAATTCTTCTGAGGGATCCGTTATTGGGCCCAGTTTTGGAATCAATTTAACTTCACGCTGCTGGAACTATCGTTTCGTTAATCTAATAAACGAACCGTAACGGTATTACGTTGTCTGGCTTTGTAGTCTAATTGCATGTATCATTACAAAGTACGTCTCAGTAAATTGTTTGATCTGTCTTTTAAGGTCTAGGTTATTTTAGAATTGTGTTAAAATGGGACCTTTTTCACTTTCATAATAAGAATTCGTACCGGAGGCGTGAAAGGAAACGGCGTAACCTGCGTTCTTAAGCTTGCATATTTGAATATTAATTAATAATTACCTGTAATGTGGGTTAAAAGTAAATTAGCATTATTATTTAATAGCCCAATTTAATTAATTTCGGTTTTATCTATAACAAAAAATAGTACTTAAGAAAAGCTTCTAACATTTTGCCAGAAAAACTTTTGCCTCTTTCACTGGTAATTGAATGGCTTTATTACCTTTCTTTTTTACCTTATGGCTGCACTTTAATTAGCGTAATTATATCTCCAGTTATTTACTTTCAAATACTAATATTTTCTTCTTGATTGACATTTTATGCACATTTATAGGATAATTGTATTGGAGACGTCAAACATATCTTCAGTTTCGTTTCCTGTTTCCTCTTGCAATAAAAGTACTATTTAAATTTTATTTTATTTTTGTAATTTCACATTGCTTCATGCTGATAAGAAAGCAATATTGGGCGATTAGCTTACTCTATTTTCCCAATCACCAATTTAAATCGAATCTAAAATTTTAAACCGTTAACCTGTTAATAAATAATTCTGTTAGAGATAATACGTATGATAATGATAGTCTATGGTAAATTTCATGTGAAAATGGGGGACATACAGTTTATTCGGGTAAAAAGGACCGAAAGCGCCATGCGATTATCCATTTACTGTTTTCATGGTCCTGAGACCACGGTTTTGGTAAAAACATGCCTGTAGATCGCCCGAATTTGAAAATAATAGATTTAGAAAGGCGGGATCTTGAAGTTCATAGAACTGCTAAAAACATTCATGAAACCGCTCGAACACGCAAATTAAGGATCAATGATAGGAATCTGGTTTTAGATTAAACTTGGCTTAATTAAAGAAATGCAATTTTAGTGAAATTAATAATATGATGTTAACTGTTGCACATCTAAACGACAGCTGTGGTCGGCTTCGCCTATTAAAAAACCGAAATCCGAACGCTAATTCGAGTGCAAATTATTGCCGGTTTGGAAGCCGTTTTTGGCACGTAAAAATCGATTTTACAGCAAAACTTATTAGACGTTTCTGTTGCAAATATCATTGCCTTCAATTTTATTTATATACATTTTTTTATTTTGTAGCGCCTTTTCTGACTGACAGCGACTTAAACAAAACTATAAAATACGAAAAGTATTATTGTCATCTATATCTAGGAAACGGTGCGACAAAATAAAAAAAATCAATAGGCATTTTTTCTTGTAAATTTTATTCTCTATATTTTTGTTCATATACATTTTTCTATTTGGTTGCACCGTTTCCGAGATATCCCTCTATGACATAGATGACAATATTTTTCATATTTTACAAAACTTTGTTTAAGCCACTGTCAGTCGGAAATCGCGCAATAAAATAAAAAAGTGTATATAAACAAAATTGAAGGCAACGAAATTTTCAACAAAAAAGGTCTGAAAAGTTTTGCTGTAAAATCGATTTTTATATGCCAGAAAACAGTTTCAAAACCGGCAATTTGCATTGTTAACATAGGAGCGTCCGGATTTCATAATGAGTCACTGTACCTGCACCTATTTACGTTGGATAAACATACTGGCAACAGAATAGAACAATGTCGTATTTTTTATATCATTAAAATCGAAACTTAAAAATCGATTATTTCCTAAACTATCGATATTTGAAATTAATCCTCTCTTGAATCGCTTCATAATAGCTTAAGGTTAGAAATCACCTGAGGTTGTAATATTTGGCAGTAATATTGTAGTAATAATGTAGCGGTCTAATATTATGGACAGTTAAGTTTCAAGCATTTGATTTTTACAACCTTTCACCCTTTGCTCACAAGAAGCAATTACTATTGTACTATTGCGCCACTAAAGGGAGTCAGAATGCAGAAAAGTCTAATCATTTATGGTGACTCACTGATGATTATTATCATAAGTAGATTGTCGAGGTATTTTTTAGGTTGGCAACTTAAAGTGAATTAATGGGAAACGTTTAGGAAGGGCAGACATATCGTACGTCTTTTAGGGAATGGGATTTTTCGGCGCAACAGTTAGACGCAGCCGGTACGGCGCAAAGGTTATTCGGCGTAACCCAATTCGACGCTGCCAAACCGGTGCACACCCAATTCAGCGCGTTTTATTCAAAACTACAAATTTGTATTTGATTCTTTCTTCGTTACACGAGGGTAGAATAGGTGTAAAACAACATAATTATTATAAAGTATAGATTTCCGAACTGTCTTGCATTCATTTTCTTTTATATGCGGTCTAATATTATATAAAATAAAGTAAAATTTTATTTTATTATATTCAGAATGCTTTCACTAGATTTGCCCCGAGTTGAACTTTTAAATTTGTTAAAAAACTGCACGTTTCACTAGAAGCTTCCGTCTTTTGTCAGGCCTCCCGACGATTCTTTTAAAATCTCGAATTTCTTATAGGATTATCACGTTGTGATTGTTGCGTTCACTTAAATCGTTCCAATCATCCATTGAGACTCTGATTTTCATGAAAACATGTGCGATACAATAGAAATTAACTTTCTATTTTTTTTTAAATGCAAATAAAAATTAATTAATCACACAATTAATTATTATGAAAAATGAATACTAATAATTTAATAATCGTGAGATAACCATCAGCTGGTGCACAGATTTCCATCCATTTGCGTCAACAATAGTCCATTCTCTCTTGGATATTCTTCTGCATAGAATAACATTCAAAATTAAATTTTCAAATAAATTAATCATAACTTACATATTAAACCAGGTATCGTGGGTAGTTTATCCATGAGAACGGAACACACCTGTTGTTATCCGCCCACCCTATCTACTGATAAAACAAGACCCTCGATGTGAGTGGAAGAAATTACCTAAAACGAAGATTATTGTAGATTTGTATGTAGGTAGATCATATTATTCTCCAAGTTTTTTTTTATTTAAAAGGTTTTCCAAGTTTAATATTCTTCATTTGTCAAGATTTGTATTGCTAATATTTTATAGCTGTAATTTATTGCATTTGTCTCGCGAATACTTGGACGAAGTATTTGGTGGATTGAAAACGACTTCTGCACGTCTAGTTTGTTTGAAATTCGATCAAGTCTGTGGTTTTGAGCAATCTTGCGGTTGATTATAATGTGGAGTGTCTGCGATACGGTAAACGTAAATTTTGCTTGGGATGTTAAGCATTGCGCAGTTTGTTCCATAATCCGGAATCAGGATGCAGATTAGCAAATTTTAATTTTGGTCTTTTTGTTCCAGATGATGAAACACGTGCAGCTGTCTCCATACCGGAGTCGTGCTGATACTGTTTCGTTAAGTTCTACTACTTCTTATGGAAGCCTGAGTCCTGAACCACTTGGAAGCAGATCGTCCAGCTACTCGTCGCTTAGCGAATCAAACCCACAGGTCAGTATTTTATATGTAGGTCAATGATTCTTTAATCTGAAACAAAAATTTTAAAGAATTTGCGGCTAGAGTACGACCTTACAAGGCAGTCTTATTTCCACGGGAACTGAACTCGGATTCCCACACATTTATGCTCAGTTTTTCATCTCTCTCCAATTACTACAAGATCGCTTCGACTAACTACCTGTTACTCAAATATAATACGTAGCGGCCTTTCTTTTCTTCATTGTTATTTGTTTTGCTGGTATTAATTTGAAGGATACATTTTTTACTTCATAGTAATTTTTTTACATAAGACAACTATTAACCTACCGCTATTTTTACTATTAAATAAAAAAGTAATTAGAATACCGGGGGGTTATTATGTTGGTGGTAATTGGAAGTCTTGACAAGATCAACCTCAAATTTGGACAACAATGAATATTGTAATGGCAAATAATTGTAAGTTTAGATTAATTTTTCATAAATTCTTTAATTGACAATTTTTGATGATGTGGTAATTACATGGTGTATCTCCAAAGTAATCATAATCATAGTTTAGAAGTTTTTCTAAATATTAGCAGTTAATTTTATTAACCAATTAACAAATAAAAAACTCGTTAAATATTTTTTTGGTAAATAAACCGTTTGTTATTTTTCATCGACCTATAACTCCTCGCAAATAAATTGCTGGCAGTAAAATAGACACTTTTGTATTCAAAATCTCGAATCGAGATAATCTTCTAACGAATATTAAGTGCTAGACTTACGAGATACAAATTCATAATAGGATTCGATTATTTGAAAAAGTGTTCGTCCTTCAATAAAATGACAATTCCTTTCAAAATTTTCAACAGGTTCCATTGTAAAAAATTCTATTTGTTACATAATCTTTTGTTCGTTTTTTTTCTTCCCATCTTGAGGATATAAAATGATGCTTTTCTCTTCCATGGTTCACATAGGAGTTCGGATATTAAAAACTGAGCGAGTTCTCAAGCGGATATTCTCATGGTGTCGCATGGCATCTGTCTGTCTCGTCCCTTTACTGTTTCTTTATATTTTGCAGTCTCTACATAGCCGTAATTTGCAATTTATTTCTAAAGAGGATGTATTACTAGACCGTATCGTCTAATGAATTCTAACGACGTAATAAGATCACTAATCAGTGAAATTAACCATAAATTTAATAGAAAAATTATCAATCATATTATGTGTAACTATTTAATCAGTAGGAGCCCGTATCGATAATAGGAATGTGGGTGTGGAAGTAATTTAGTAGTTATACTAATTGATTTCGCAATATCCCTTGAACCGCCAGGAAATACGAACAGCAACGCACCTAGGGCAGCTCCTTGCGGAATGCCCAAAACGATAAGCTCGAAAGATACGTTATTTCGTATGTCAACACGTTTACTTGTGTTTGTTTTCCAACAACCGAAACGGTAGTTCAGGACGATGGTAAAGCATGGGCAATACCACGCGCACGTGTGAAGAAAGCTTCATTTTATTTTTCAAAGTACCGAAAATTTCTACCGGATATTCTTGTTTATGACTTCTTGGCTGCACAATACGAGGCATTGTCGTTTCCATCAAGTGAAATATTTATATCTATTTCATAATACTGAAGTACTGATAAGCATACGTTGAACTTTCAATATTAAAAATTTAAAAAAATTATTTTTGAGATTTGTTGGAAGAGTTTTGCGTGCTATATTATTAAGTATTACAATAGATACGTCCCAACCTACCACCTACAACTTTAGGGTCACTTAAAATGTTGAAGGCGTTCGTATGAACAATAGAAGTCGTCCTAAACCGTATTTGGAAAAAATTACGTAGTAAAGCCAAGTTCCTGTCCATAGTATTTTTCCTCTCCTCACATCAGGCTTTTGAATTGACAATTGAAGAAGTATTTATTACCATGTAACCACTTCCTAATTTTACAATGTGACCATACCTAATTTTGTTGAAAGGAATGCACCAGATTTTTATAAAGGCTATTTGGGCTCGATTTCCTGCCAGGATTTTCCCGGCTACAATACAAAATTAGACGACGCTAAATTTATTACGAATATAAATTTTTGTATTTTGATCTCAATTTAAATTTCGTTATGGTAATTTACAAGATTTATACGCAGACACGCTCTTAAATTTGTAAAATAATCCAGGTTTCGAATTTTACACCAGCGATTTCCAAAATGTAATTTAATCTGTGTTACGTAACAATAACTATTTCAAGATTTTGAATAATTGTAACAATGTATTTAGAAATAGGTTAATAAAAGTCGGTAACTTGAATTAGAACTTTTGCTTTATTTCCTTTCAAGATTAATTAATGGCAGAGTTGATTGGCTATGATGAAAAGCCACAATTAAACATAAAAAGCTTTATTGTGGCAGCTGCCCCACATAAAATCATAAACAATAAAAATGGAATCGAGAAATAATCAGGTGCATGTGTATTGATTGTGTGCAGAATATTTGTTGCATGTGCAATTTAATTAAAGATATTAATTAACCCCCCTAGTTATTGGCACCTTTTATTGTCAATTACGACCAGCATAAAGAGGAAATTCATTTTTTTCTTTTTTTCATAATATCAGTCGACCCTTATATCGTGGTAATTAATTAAGGAGCAGTTGGATGTAACAGGTCAAAGTCCTCTATTAAAATGAATTATTGGCCAATTTTTTGGCGGGGATCCACCGCGCCGAAAAATAAATTTGACTTTTAACATTTTGGTTGGAGTTTAGGTCAAGGTTTATTTATATTATAACTAAATAAACGGAACAGAATTGCTTTTATACGACTGGCATAAAGTAAATTACACTTTTATTGCGGCTATTTTGAAAATTTTCTGGTCGGTGATCTTTTTGAACCTCCTCGTTTATTACATGTGGAAACTTTGTACCATTTCATCTGTTAACAATTAATGATTAAATTATCGAGTTTGTTTAACATCTTATTATGCTTACCGAAACATGTGTTATGGGAATAACATTTTACCAGTTCACTGCATAGTAATTTGCACGTAATAATGGAATTTGTTGTTTTTCTCCGACGTGGATAAAATATGAAGAGATGGATAAACTTGCTCAAAGAGCCATAACGTTGTGGTGTCTCGTAAGGTTTCGATTGTGAAAATTGAATCTTTTTATTCCGTGAGACGATTCGGTCTCTATATTCCCACATTTTTGTCATCGAAAAAATTGTATAATTCAAAAGTATAAACAACTTTCGGTTATTATAATATCTGGAGTTATGTATGGAGGTATTTACATGGGAAGCATGTTTACCCGGAAGGGCAAAGACCTTCGTAACGTCGTCGATCATTCGAGCATCAAATAATCAATTTTTGGATTATCAAATAATTTCATTTGAGAATTGAAAAGTAATTCTATTTAACTGTATTTCTGTTTAAAATAAACAAACCACAACGCGGAAACTCGAAAACAATGCAAAAACTTGTCGTTCTATGATACTAAAAACCCTGAATGCTATCTTTTTCACAGGGAGTCGAAACTGGTTTTTTAAACGTTTTTTAACTTCGCGAGGATATCCTGCACGCAGGGATTATGCTGAGAATGTTGGTGCAAATTGCCTAATTGGATAAAAATATTGGCAGGTGAAAAGTTATCTCGTCTTGTATACATCTGTATCCATGGTGCATACAAATTTCCATTTGTAGTAAAATGCTGAATACATAATGAAATCACAATTTCAATATCCTGTTACTCAAGGTCATCTCAGATTTGCAGGAAGTTATACAACTTAATTATATTTTTGGCTTTTGATACAGGTACAGATTGTAAATATAGGTGGCCGACAATCAAGCCTTTCAGCATTTATTTGCTTGTTTTTTCCGTTGTATTTTTTTCTGTAAGTACCACGTAGATTCGCAAGATTTTTTTTGTAATGGTTCCGGTTTAATGTTTCAATGACGAGCAATAAATTTTGAAAACGTTTCGTTCCTCGTGTATATGTTTCATTTTATCTCACGTGAAAAGGTGCATCGACCGACCTACCCACCTTGGGAAGCAAAAGAAGCGCATAGTTGAGGGCGCCAAGCCTTCCGGAGCTAATGATTGATCCAAATCTGCAAATCTAAAAATTCGAAATGAAAGACAGTCTCCACTTGTGTTGCGTAAGAAAACTTTTTAAAGGAAGAAAGAGTTAATTATACACAGCCGAATAGAAAAATTAGTTTAAAAAGGAAGCATTTATTTGAAGCAATGAAGTGAAACTTCTTTAACCACCATTTAAAACAATGACAATCACACAAATCATTAATTCTTGATCCCACGACCGGAAATCTTGATTATATAAGGTAGATGAAGTGAAATTTCAATTAGTACGCCCACTATTTCTCCACCTCATTAACAATATTGCACACTCTCCAATCTCCATCACATCTGTGAACGTGCAAATTCAAATGAACCAACTCCGGTGAAAATCAATTAGTTGTAATAGCATTAAATCTCGGAATGATGTAATTAGCATGTTTACAAATTTTTTAAACATTTACGATTTTTGTAAATTCTAAATTATTTTTTTAATTAGTGCGGAGTTAAAACGATTGCTTGTTCTATAATTAACGCAAGTTCAAAAAATCTTTCTAGTTAGAATTAGAACATTTTAGATGCAAAAATAACTCTTCGAGTTGATTTTTATCTTTTGTATTTAAAATCAACATATGGCTCTCGTAATGATTCATTTATCAAATATAAGTTAATGTCTTCATCTTTCTTTAATTGCCATCGTTTAATTGGTCCACCGAAATAAATTCGCTCCAGTCATTCATATTCCGATTAAAATGATATAATTTTGAAGGATTTACTAGAAGGCCAAACATAATAAGGAAGCAATCGGATTTGGATGTTTACTTCAGAGCAAATTCCTCGATAGTTTTTGTTTAGATTATTAAAATGATTTAATTTGGCGCCAAAATAATTGAATTTGTTTTGAGTTTGCTAATATAACATCCTATCAATTTTTGGATCACTTCCAGCTATGATATGATACTCGATTTTTATTTAATTTAACTTTTGAAAAGAACATAAAAAATATAAAGCTCAAGTACGGAGGGACCGTGCACTCGAAACACTGCAAAAACCATAAGATACCAATTATACGATAAACCTAAAGGCAATTTGGTAGGAAATGAAATTTTCAAAAAAGTATATCTTGTGGCCAAATTTCATAACTTGAAAAAAGATTCTATTAATAGTGGCGGAAGAATCACTCATATATTTTATTTTCAATTATTTTATTTAAAATTAAAAATAAACCCAATTCCAATTTAAAAAAGATTCTGTGGAATTAATTTTACAAAGTAGGTAATGGCTCACAACTTGCAAGCTAAAAAACGCAAAATTGACACGGGACATAATTTGTATTACTTTTTTTGTTTTTGTATAATTTCAATAATAACCGAAATAAGTGAAATTGTACACTGAACACTTGTTGGGTTTCATACAAATGGAATTTCTTGAAAAGGTAGCTCTACTTTTGTACTCGTGAAAAGATGAAGTTTTTTACCCCGGATCACATTTTTATATTTACAATGTAACCTGAAAAAAATGACCTTTTATAGAGGATTTTAAGTTTAGAAAGTATCCCAGTTTTTCAATCGTACCATCATGAGCACGAAAACTGTTTTTTGCTAACGTTAACCGAATGCTATTTAATTTGAATTATAGAAGAACAATTAGAGCATATAGAAAAATGTTAGTTGTATAAACAATGTAGTAATTTACCTAAAATTTACATTTGTACAGAAACACATAAAAATAAATTTTTGAATATTTTCAACTGCCTACCATCATAATTTTTTATATTTCCCAAAGTTGCAACAGCTTTCTAATTAATGTTAATAAATGAGTGAATACCACGATTAGAATATTACAAAATGTGGAAAGCGTGGGTGTTTTTAACAATGTGGTATTCATGTTGGAAATTAGTTAAGATACCACCAATTTTTTTATTAAATTGGTACGATCCCAACTGTTACCAACAGTACATACTACCTCCACGTATATTATAAAACCTGCGAAGTTTCGAAAGGAGTGATTTGATTATTTTTAGTAATTATCCAAAAGATCCCTCGGCACATCCCTTGGTTTAAAATTAAATTTTCCGGAAAATTAGAAAAATTAAACAAAGCCTTGTTAGTTTACCTTTTGAGCATATGATTAATTATTTTCAATCCCCAAAAGACTAAACAATTATTGTTTCCGTTCTTGTCAAGTTTCGGGGAGCCGGACAAATGGACGCGGCCGAAAGGACGCGACCGAAAGGACGCGAGCGTTAGGACGCAGACCCAAAAGGACGCAGACCCAGAAGGACGCAGACCCGAAAGGACGCAGACCCGAAAGGACGCGGGCCATAAGGCCGCAGACCAAAAAGGACGCAGACCCAAAAGGACGCGGGCCATAAGGACGCAGGCCCAAAAGGACGCGGCCAAATAGACGCAGGCCCAAAAAACGCAATTTTATGAAATTAATAATAGAAATTATTTTTATATTTTATACCAGGTTATAAAATATAACAAATTTTATTGATACAAAGTTTTTCTTTTTTCAAAGTTTTTTTTAATTTTTATTTTAATACTGTGTGTAAGCTCGCTTCTTAATTATTTCTTGTTCTTTATTTCTTAATTATCTCATATTTCCAAACCATTTCCTTATATATAAGGATATATCATTTTGCATTACCAACTTAACACATCATTTTCGGAGGTTTTATATACCGGGTCGTTCAGAAACGGTATTAGTTCTTTTATCAGATCCGTACTTGGGTGAAGTCTCTTACTATTGGTCTGTTTATAGTCAGAACCGTATTCCTCGATTATTAGTGCTGTGTATAAATCTCGTCATCTAGGGGAACGTAAGAAGGAAGTATTCTGATAGGATTAAAAATCATTCAAAACTTTACTTAATTCAATTTATAATTTATTAACATTAACTAAATAAATTATACAAAAATATTTTTACATTACGTAATTATGGGAAATTCCACGAAGATATTCAATCACACTGCGATTTTCATAATCCATGACAATACATTTGATGCGGTTGTCGGAATCAATATTTTTTTTTTCTTTCTTGGGGGTTCAGCACCTGCAGCTAGTTGTTCGAAAAATACGTCCCTACCCCGTTGAATTTGTTTTAAGGAATAAATGAGTTTCCATATTGTAGGACGATCCATCAACAGCTCACTTTGTAATCGTCTGTGAGCTGCTTCAGCGTGATTATGCGTCCATTTGGCCGCGTCCTTTTGGGTCTGCGTCTATTTGGCCGCGTCCTTTTGGGTCTGCGTTCTTTTTGGTCTGCGGTCTTATGGCCCGCGTCCTTTCGGGTCTGCGTCCTTTCGGGTCTGCGTCCTTTTAGGTCTGCGTCCTTTTGGGTCTGCGTCCTAACGCTCGCGTTCTTTCGGTCGCGTCCTTTCGGCCGCGTCCTTTTGTCCTAGACCGCAAGTTTCGGGATTTAATTTTAGAACTTTTTGCTAATTTGTAAAAACTGGGTTTTATAATATTACTAACAGTTGTTGCATCATTAATATTTTTTCACTTATCAGTTGTTCAAGTATCGCCAAAGCTGCCAAAACAAGCTCTCATCTGTTGGTATCGTTAATTTTTTATCTTCACGACGATGATCAAGAACGGGTGCATTGTGACATTTACAAATTTATGAAATTTTTTGCCAGAAAATTATAAGTGCGTCTCTTTTTGTAACCTTGGTAACTTATAAATTGGTCACATTGGATCATCGTAATAATTTTTTTTTGTCATTTGTTCAATTATTAAACTTCCGAGCCGACAGATGCTGCATTCAAATCAGGATATCCATCTGGTTGCGCACCTAAACGCCAAATGGCACATGCCATTTACCTAACCTGCCGGCTAACCTTTACCATTAACATAAAAGCTTACAAAAAATCCTCAGACATAATATGGGGGAGGCATGCATATGCATTATATCGACGTTTATTTTAAATGTGACGCCTCCACCAAAGTGCATCTTTTGGATTCCGTTAGTAATGCTATATTTGGAGTTGCCCATAAAGATGAAACGCCTGGCCTGGTAAAAATAATAATGCAAATATGGTTTCATATTAATATTTACATTTATTTGGGGCAAAGGGAGGACTTAAAAAATGCAGTAAGACACGTGTTAAATATAATATAAGACAGCTGTGTGTCGAGTCATTTTAACGTAAGACAGGATGTAGGTGGCAGGGATTTTTCAGCAAAGATGTTTTCACCCTTTGGCTACAAAAATAAGAACACGAGCCCCTCGAATGACATCTTCAAAACTGGTTAGCTCAAGTATGAAGTGCAACGAGAAGATTTTGATGAATGCCTTGGGGTACAGTTGAATGATTGATTTCAGCTACCGAAACTGCCTTCCAATATTTCATTTCTTGGCGTGACCGCGCTCAACTTGAAAACTATTTTTCTACGCAATGGAATTATTTTGCAGTTGTACCATAATCATTTCTAGAGTAAATAATAATACCTCATTAACCTTATTGCATTGTCTTGGTTTTTCCACGTCGAGCATTAAAAGTCATAAATACGTCTTTTTGCACAATAACTAGCATAACTGTTATGATTTCTTTTTGAAAAACGTCAAGTTGTATGCATATTTACACAATATTAACTTTTTAAGACAAAAGAAGTTCAAAATTTCTTTTTTTTATGGTAATTCTAAAACTGAAGCGTTTTCCGTATTAATTAATCAATTTAAAAACATTCCATATACTATTATTTATTTACCAGGCTCATTATGATAACGTAGATTGATGGATGATGCAAATAAATAAAACTTTTCTTCTCAGAATTTATTATTTTAAATCTTAAAATAAATATTAATTTTCTGATAATGAATTCTATTGGATCTTACAATAAATTGGTCTAATCAAGAGACTCGGTAATAAAACTGATTGGGTTATAATGTTGTTTATTATTTTCGTGGGTGGTAATTCCGATTCTATTCGGTGCTCCAAAAAACCGTCATAATATTATGTTATTGTGACGGGCATTTTGCGAGCTAAATTTTCCCATCGAAGGTTGGATGTTATAGGTATCTCTCCGCAACTAGCACGAAACCTAGTAATTATTGTTAACAATAAACCTTGAACTTCATTTTATATATGTAATATCATTTGACCTTCTCTTTTAAACAATTGTCATTTCCAAATAATTCCATAAATTAGTAATGCACCTTGTTCGAGCTGAGTCCTCGTCATTTGTTAATCAATTTACGATACCTAAGTGAAGAGAAGGCACTTACGGAAATTTAATACATCCAGAATAATGGAACCGTTTGAATGCACGTAACGTAGGGGGTCTCTTTGCTCGAGGGTGGATGTAGTTGTGTATGAAATGTGATCCGTGCACCGGAAATAGCCATTTGAGCGCCGAGCACGTGCACCATGCACCTTACACCTGGAAGCAAAGCGGACATGGTTTTGTGGTTTCTTCAATTAAATAACAACAAATCTTAATGTCCCGCTGTATTTAACTTTGTTGTTCCGTCACGGTAACTTTTGTTCAAAAGAAGAAGCGGTCGTTGAACATCACGAATTTAAATTTGGAGGCTTGATTTTTAGAACTTTCTTCCATTGCAATCCATGCTTATAAAACATTAGGTGGTTTATTAATTTATAAAGGTCCGCAGGTAATGACGCTTTCACCAACTAATTGAGTTTGTTAATATCTCGCGTCTGTTCTCTCAATAATAGAACTCCTCCATTTGAACATTTCCCGCAACTAGATGCGTTAATTGAATCACAAAAGCAAGTTTAGTAAAATTAACTGGAAAATGATTTAGAATCTTGACATTCAATACCAACATGCGGTTTCTTTATTTTGATTTTAGGGGGCTGTCTTGTGGTGAAAGCGTTGAATGACCAACAACATTGGTTTTACATCATACTTTTCTTGAAAGATTTATTCGTAATTTATTTTGCTACCACCAGATCGACGTTTATGGTATTATGGTACTTGTAGTAAATTGGTGATTGCTATGCTGCGGTTGGACGATTGCCAAAATTTTATCTGTCGAGATTGTTATTTGAAATCTACAATTTGTTCCGATTTAACTAATGTGTTTACTTGAGATGTTATCATAAACAATTAATTACATCTGTTGGAAGACAAATATTTTCATTTTAACTGGGTTGTCACCAATAAATGATGTTTTTTAAATGTCAAGTAAATCTTCCAAGCCTCCGCTATAACCTCCACGTTCGAAAATTCAATTGTTTAATGAAATGAAACAATCATAGCCGGTGAAACACCAAAACTGATTTTTGAATTTTTTCATAAATTCCCAGAATTTTTTTCTTGTATTTTAAAAACTTCCAATTAATTCTTATTTTATTTCCAGACCACAATCAAAGTATACGCTCGTTGCCTAAGACCCGATATAGAATACAAAACCTTAAGTATAACCTTCCAAACGACATGTCGAGAAGTTGTGTCTACTCTTTTGGGGAAATACAAAATGAAGCACCGAGATCCGAAGCTGTTTTATCTGAGCATGGAAGTTACAGTGAGAAAAGCCGGAGTGAGGACACATTTAACGCTCGACGACGAAGCAAAGCCAGCTGTACTTCAAAGTTGCCACCCAAAAGGAGACTCAAAGTAAGTTTCTCATTTTTGGCTCTTATAATTTATTTCTAACATTTTAATTACTTGCAGATTTTCGCTACAAACACGACGAGGTGGACTCGTAAAAATTTACGATACAGCATTAAATAGTAACTCACAGTATAAAAGTTTACTAATAAGTGCACAAACGACTGCAGATGAAGTGTTATCGCTGCTACTTACTTGCTGCAACAGTAAAGATCGGGTGGAACAATTTTCGATTTACGAAGTTTGCACCGATAAAGAACAACAGCGTAAATTGCATCCAGATGATAGACCACTACAAGTACAACAAATGTGGTTGCCTTCATTAAATTGTCACTTTCTGGTCAGAAGGAATCCCGAATATATGCCATTATCGAGGAGGAAGGTGAGTTTCTATACAAAAGTTATTTCTGTATTATTATTTTAAAAAAAATTTTTCTATTCAAAATATATTTATAATTTATTTTTGTTTTAGATGTTTTGGATCCCGGAACTTCCAACAATCACACAAACAAAACGGCAACAACTAAATTTTCGATCACAATTGTTATCCAAATCACAAACTTCGTTACTTCCACTCATAAATAATCCTAGGGATCACACGCGCGACGTTAAACCAACTAGTCAGGTTAAAACGGAAGCAAAAAGTGCGCAATTGTCTACGATACCTTCGAGCGATAAGCCACCTTCATATGCAGATTACGAAAATTATTTTTATATTTAAATTTGTTGTTTTTAATATAAATTTATCAAATATTTTTAAATCGGTAGTTTTGGCTACTACAATTGGTTACCCAGATGGAATATTAATTTTGGTTATTTTAACCAAAGAAATTCGTGTTTTATTATAAAACTAACATTGTATGTATTGATGTACCTTGTCCATTACATATTCGTTGTTAAAACTAAGTGTTATGTCTATTCTTAGTATTACACGTTTTTGTGAGTTTGTAAATTATTTAACATTTCGTGAAAATGTTTTTGTCCAAAGATTAGGCTTAAATGATAATAATTACGTGAAATTGTTTTAGGTTTTAACGTGTTTGTGCAATTTTAGATTTAAATTTTGTAAATCGTCAGTCAAAATTTCAGATAAGTGTAAAATACAAATTGTATTGAATATTTGATGAATTTGTTTTATTAATTTTGAGTTATAAACCAAAGACTATCATTATCATTTGTATATATTAATTCATGATTTGTAATAAATTGAAAAACATATTGAATTGCTTTATTTATGGAGCAAACAACAATTTTATCAATTTAAAAGAAATCCTTGGGGTTTTCTGTTATTTCAGCATTATAGTCCAGTCACTGGACACATAAAAGGGGTTTTCGCTACAAAAGTTCAAGGAAAGTTTTAATTTGGTGGATTTGTACAGTTTGGTATCCTAATAATTATGTCCTAAATAATAATCTTACTAATTAGCCCAAGGTTGCAAACTCGGATTATTAATTAATTATTAATAATCCGACCTTGAGCGACCGCCGCTCGCGCCGCCATATTGGAAAAATGGTACCAAAAACCAGTTTTTCGAGAATATCTACAGTGACTTTATAGAGACAGTGGCGACAAACGATGTCCGACTTTTGATTGGCTACAATGTTTTTGCTTATATATAGCTTAAAGCAGAATAAAAATTTATTTTTTTACGTTATTGGTGTATTTTATTAACATGAGAAATAGAAAATCTTTTAATTTAAAGCATAGGCATAAAGCTAGAGCATATATTTTTTGCTTGAATTTGCAATATCCTGGGCCGATTTAGGGCTTGTGTCGTCACTGTCTCTATAAAATCACTATAAGAATATCTACTCTCTAGTGCCACCTAGGTCAAAGGGTGGTTTATTTCTTTTTGAAGAAAAAAAAATCCAAGATGTGACGGATGAAACGTATTTAAAAAATATAATATAACGATTTATAAACCCATAGCTATGTGCCCAAGTAACATTTTGTGCTGATATTGTCAGCAAATTGCGGTCTGTCGGCTTTAAAATTCAGCTGGTTTTCAGCACCAGCACATTAGCTGGTTGTCAGCAGAATTTTAAACTTTTCTTCATCGTCAAGAATTCAAATTTTTCTGTTATTTAATGAAATTAATGATAGTAGGAAAAAATGTATTAACCAATAAAATAAAATGGGTTAATTTAATTTTTTAAATTTTTTTAAAATAAAAAAAAGTATTTTTTTTAGTTTACTTCAAAAAGTAGAAGCTGAACCAACTGCTGATTTTTAGTAACATCAGAAGCTGAATTGCTAATTTGACGGCAAAAAACCAGCTGACAATGCGCTGCGGCAGCTGGTCAAATTGCGTTTTCAGCTGATTTTTTGCCGCCAAATTAGCAATTCAGTAGCGATTCAGCTTCTGACGTTACTAAAAATCAGCAACTACCTCAGCTTAAAAGCTGAATTTTGTGCTGACACAGCGGGTTGGCAGTTGATATTCAGCACAAAATGTTACTTGGGAGACTATTTCGTTTATCACCACACCAAGTAAATCCCAAGTTTAGGTAACTTGTTCCAATTTGTCCAATAAAATTTAAATGTTGCCGTGAAGCTTCCCTTGTAGGGGTTAATGCAGCAAGACTGAACTATAGAAGCTTTCAAAGAGCGAAACGCAAATCCTGAAGTCATTGCTGATGCAGGAGAAAGCTTTTTATTGCTCTTTACAGCGTTTCCAAAAAAACACTATTACTTTGGGCTCCCTATGATATCAAAATTTCGCAAGATCCGTTACAACAGGAGAAGCTTCACGGCACACAAGGTTAGGCTTGAAATGATATACACAAGAGGCCAGAGCAATGGGGTTGGGAAAGGAGCAAGCTTGGGCTTACTCCAGTGAAATCAACAAAAGATCCAGCATCCGAAGCACTCCTGAAACTTATTCCATGCAAGTGCAAGAAGGGGTGCGGTCGAGCATGTGGGTGTAGGAAAACAGACTTGAAGTGTTCCGTTATCTGCACATGCTGCCACGGAGAAGCGTGTGAAAACAGCGCAGATATTTTTGTGGGCTCTGAAGAAGAAGATGACGACAATGAAAACTTGGAAGAGGAGGGAAGAAATTTGCAAGAATCTATTGATATAAGTGAGCCTGGACCATCTAAACGGAAGAAAAGACATCAGTAAATAACGAATCGTGGATTAGGCCTATTGGGGATACCACATAAAAAAACGCGCCTCTTACTCTACCTCATGGTGGTGCGTAAATGAGTAAAAAACGGTAGTACGTATTAAGTACTCGGTATTTATTGAAATTTCGAGAAAAAATGTAGCGGTTTTGCGAATTGTAGAAATTTGCTAAGTTTGACTCCGCTGTAACTCGCGAACTATTGAAAAATTGAACTGAAAAATATTTTATACAAAAGTTGAAGGAAATTTCATGCTCTATAATTTTTCTAATAACTATTTTTGACCTAGCTGGTACTGGAGAGAAGATATTCTCAAAAAACTGGTTTTTGGTACTATTTTTCCAAATTAGAACTTTCCTTGACCTTTTGTAAGTCAGAACCTACCCATTGCCTGGACTATTACTCATAATGGTAAAATTTGAAAAAATGTTATTTAATTATAAATTATTTACTAATTAATTTATTTTCTTTTATAGCAGACCTAAGCACATATTTTGGTTCGTGATGTAAAAGTTGTAAAATTTGATTTGTTTATTTAGCATCAAAGTTATGAAAAAATACAAATGTCTTGCATGTATTTAAATAGAACTGGGCGTTCGGTAGTGTATAATTTTTATAAGACAGGTCACAAGTGTGGCCCTGGTCGAAATCCTTTAAATTCAAAACTGAAAATCTGTATTTTTAGCAAAGATATTATTAAGGATAAGGCACCTATTTCTTATGCCCGTACTTATAGTCATGGATTGAACCGAGATCAATTCTCGAAATAACAGCTGTTGCTACGATACGGTCTAAATTCTAGTAATCTCATTGGTAAATTCTAGGATCATTTTGAGTCTCGGATTGATCCGTGACTATAAGTACGGGCATTAGTAAAGATTTCCGAAATGATGGAAAACTACATAATAGGCAGGATGTGATTAATAAAAACAAAGATATACAACTATACGAGCACATATTTACCTTGAATAAAAATAAGCTGTAATGGTGTACAATGCCATCTATTATTTCTGGTGAATATCACGAGGCCCTTAAGAAAAATGTTATAAAAATTAAATTAACAAAAAAGCGAGGATTGTTCTTAAAAATAATTAATTTAAAATAAAAATTCATCATCAACAAAAAAAAAAGTTTCGATGACTTGCACGATGTTCGTTTGAAAATTACAAGAAATTGTTTACTCTCCGACTCGGGCTTTTCACAAAAAAAAAAGAGAATAGAAGTGTTATAAAAAATAGAAGAATTACTGAATTCGCAGCGAATTTTCTTCAGTTATAAACCAAAAGTTTGAAAATAACATTACTTATATAATCCTACTATCAGGACTTTTTTTGGGCTAGAACATGAACTCGTCTGCTTGCATGATTTGATATGGATTGAATCAGCTAAATAATTATAAAAGTTCAAAAATTAATATCACCTAAACTAATAATATGTCGATATTGAAATTTGGAGGACATACAGGAAAAGTATCCCCTCAAAAACATTAAATTTTTAGAAAACACATGGAGAATAATTAGCTCTGATTTTGTCTCGTAAGGGTTGGTTGCACCAACTAAGTTTGAGGAGCTCAGTTGAATTTCAAGTAAGCGGCTTGTAGTTTACAAATGCAGATTCTGATTCTAGTTTTTAAAACTAAAAATTCCTGTAAGTTAATGTTGAATTTAATCAGTGCAACCAGTCCCCAATCGATTCAAGTAACGAGGTTACAGGTTGTGAATTAAAATTATAACACTACAAATCGGTAAACTTTTTAATTACAATATAAATATTAAAAGTAAATTTGGAGAAAAAAGTCTTAACATTCAAAACAATTTGAAATTCCAATAAAATAATTAAAATTAAAATTAATCCTCATAATTTAATACTTGAGTGTAAATGATTAATAAAGCATAATATCTACAATTACATCATACATAACAATATTATTAAGAACCCTTACGAGTAGTCATCTTGGTCATCGGTTATTGGTAACGCAGAGGCTTGGGCCTGTTGTGCTGCAGCTTGAATCTGTTCCCATTGATGTTGATCGGCAAATGCTTGTTCTTGCCGTGCTTTTGCAAACAATTCTTGTTGTTGTCGTAATAATTCTTCTTCTGGGATTCCTAAATTTTCTAAACGTGTGCTTTGTCTTCTACGTCTTGCAGCCACAGCTTTGCAGTCTTTCAAAACAGCTTCGGCTTCTGCTTGATAATCACCAAAACCCAACCGATCCAGTGCTAAAAGTTTGCATGTTAACTGGCGAAACAAGTATCTTTTATCTAAACTTACCTATGAGAATGTGGTCGGCATTTATTGTCTTTTTATGTAACGTGTTACACACTTCGTTAGCTTCTGAACTTAAAAGATGTATAAATTCTGTACAACAATTTAAAACTAGTTCTCTGGCCTCATTTGCTATTCGAACAGATGGTACAAGTTCTTTGATCATTTTATTAATACTTGCTCTGGGTAAAGTTAATTCATCATCTTCCGTGCTACCCGGTGTTCCAGGTTGATTAGAATTACTCATTTTGAAAATTCGTTTCGACAAAATCAAAATAGAACAAACACAGTTTCCTAACCTAAATGATATTTTTAACTTAAATAATTTAGGTTATGTGTAATCAATGTGTCAAAGTTACTAAAAACTTAGCCATGAGCGTCCATAGGATCTTTTTCAGGGAAGAGCAAAATCAAAAAACAGTCAGGGGTAAAAAAAAATTCAATAATAAAAATTTTTAATGTTCTTTATTTGCAGAAAAGACACATTTCAAATTCCGTGGTTTCTTCGCAAACTCAGGAATAACTTAAACTATAATATAATACTATATAGAAATAACAGGAATAACCACGAAATTTAAATTAATTAAAATTAAATTTAATTTTTTAAATTTTAGCCGTGATATAATATAATATTATGTATAAGTAGATTTATTTCACTTTAAAAGATAAATTAAAATAAGAATGGATGAATGAAAATTTTGTCAAGTTTTTTCTTTTTTCAAAATTTTGTCAAAATTATTTATTCTATTTATTGATTTTATCAAGTTATTTTTAAAATTATAAACAATAAATTACTTTTTCTGCAATTTTGAGGCAAACAGTCTTGCGCCGAAATTGCAAAAACAACTTGGAAAAAAAAATTGTCCATGCAATCAATAAGGTTTGCGAAAAAAATGGCTTTGCGACGAACTGGCTGCGGCGAAACACTTGTGGCAAAACACTCGGGGCGAACTGACCCGTTCCCATGTAGATAGATAGACCCACACAATTTTACACAAACTACTATTTGAACTTGATTTATCTAATCAATGAGAGTATGTACTGATAAAAAAATTTTATTTTTTATTTTCGGCCTCAAGTTGAATTAAAGTAGATATATCCCGGACGAAAAATTAAGAATTTATTGATCAAGTTTCAAGTACATCAATTTTCTGTAAGTGATGTTTAGATTAATCATTTTTATCGTATCATCAAATCGAAAGTGACTAATGCCCGTACTTATAGTCATGGATTGAACCGAAAATCGAGATCAATTCTCGAAATAACAGCCGTTGCTACGATACGGCCTAAATTCTAGTAATCTCATTGGTAAATTCTAGGATCATTCTGAGTCTCGGATTGATCCGTGACTATAAGTACGGGCATAAAGGAGTCAAGTCCAGTTTTTTATTAATAATTTTTTTGAAAATTAATTATTTTGCAAAAAATTAAGAGGGGCTGGATAATTAAAGACAAAATAAATAAAAATGTGTTTTTAATAAAATATTAAAAATTAATTTAATAAAAATTAAAAATTAATTTTTCTCTTGTACTTGAATAATCCTATGAAATCTCATGTACAACAACCACCAACACAAAAGCGAATACAAGATGTGTAACGGAGTACCCACTCGCCTATAATACTTTTTTATTTTTAAATATTATAGCTTAAATTCACAAAAACTTCAAAAATATATCTAAGTATCCACTTCAGTTGTTATCTTAGAAGATAAATTTTATTAAATCATATAGTATACCAACACAACTGGTTCGAAGTAACAAAAAATATAAAAAAGTAAGTTATTTATTTCATAAGTTCTATTAAATAAAAGAACCTTTTTTTTAGATGTTTAAATTTATAACAACCAAAATTATATCGATAAAGCAGATTCTCTTGTTGATTGTCTTGGGTTTTTCGGCGTACCACGCTTATGTTGTGGAGAAAAATGTTCAATACATACAAGATGGTATTTTAATACTAATTTTATTAATAGCCTGTTTTTACGCACTGGTTCGTAAAATCAAATATCTTATAATCAGGTTAATTATAGTGGCATACGTGATGTTATGGATCGACACCACCTATAATTTTGAATATAGCACTATGGCGCTGATTGCTATTTTATTTACATTTTAAATAAAATTATTAATGATAATAAATATTTTTTATTTTTAGGTAGTGGGGTAATATTGGTTCGGACCACCTATTTTTTTCTATGGGGCTGTCCATTAATTACGTAAGGGTTTAGGGGGGGGGGAGTATAAAAAATCTTACGGACCCTTATGTGGGGGAGGGAGGGGGTCCGACGCAGTCCTTACGTAAGGTTTTTAAGCCATTTTTTTAAATTAAATTTAAAAATACCCAAAACTCAAAAAACAGGTTTTTAAATTGTAGATGTACATACCAATAACAAAAAATGATTAATAATTTTTAATAAAAAAAATTGACCCCCCCCCTCTAACCCTAATAAAAAGGGGTAGAGGGTCAATTCATTTTTTTTTATAATCCTTACGTAAGATGTGGGGGGGGGGGGAGGTTGCCACAATCTTACGTGCCCTTACAAAGGGGGGGGGAGGGGGTCGAAAATTACAAAAGTCGTCCTTACGTAATTAATGGACGGCCCCTATCTGTAAATTAAAAAATATAATAATAATGTGCAATCACAACACTAGATTTTTGCTCTGTCAATAAGCAGCGACAATTTTCATTTGTTTTTCAAAAGTGAGCATTTAAGACCGAAAAGTAGAAGTAAACAGCTTTGAAATCTTCAGATTTCAAATTAGATTATGTTGGCATAACATTTTTCTTAAAAAAAAGCTTCTGAAAAAAGTCCATTATAGTCATAGGCGTTACCAAAGCACTGTTATTATTAAATAATTTAAATTCAAATTATTGTAAGGCCACAAATAAGGATTATGCTTAACGTTACAATAAATTATTTTGCTTTATTTTTTGAAATCAAGAAAATAACATTTTGAATTAAATTACGTACGCCACTGTTACGCTGTCAAATCACAGTTGTTGGTACTGAAAATTTAAAAAACACCAAGTTGCTCATTTGCTATGGTGGTAAAGTGTTGCGCATTCAATTTAATCCAATTCGTGGAAGATTTTAGTTTTTCCAAGAAAATTCGGCGATTTACTCCTAATTAGTGTTAAACATAAATAAAAAAAGTTACACGACTACACAAAAATAATGAAAACAGTAAGAATCTCTCTTAAATTGTCTCCAAAATATTTAAAACGATGGATTATTAATCACATGTAATTTTAGGTTCGAATCTCGTGCTGACCAATTTTTTTTTACCAACTATAAGTAAAGCAAGTAAATTTGAAATTACAATTATTTAATTTTGTTGGGACCCAATTTACTAATATAAAGTTTTTAGATTTTTTTGTAATATGGAGCAAGATTTAATAAAAGAGCCTACTACTTCTCCAAAGAAGACACCGGTAAACGTTACACCAAAACTGTCACAGGCTGGTGCCAGTTCGTCTGCTAGTAAAGTTGTAGTATTTACCCCCGAACAACTTCAAAAGTTGGATTTTGCCAAACAACTTCAAGATGTGATAAATAAACAGGTAAATCCCTTGTATATAACAGAAAACAAACGTCCTTATAAAAAAAGGCATCCAAAGCTGGTAAAAAATAAAAATACCAAACCGAACAAAATAAGCAAAGAGCAAAGCCCGGAATCGATTACAAAATCTTTGAAACAAAAATTCAGCCAAGTGGTGAATTTGGATAAAAATTTTCTATTGGATCCTGTTAATTCCGAATCGAGTGTTGCTGAAAATATACAAAGTGGAAAAAGTGATGTAAAAAATGAGGATGTTGTGAAATACAAACCATTAAATGTAAAGAAGGGACAGGTTGTTCAAGAAACGGTGAAATTAAAAACACAAATTTTAAATAAGAATGAGGAAGACAATTTTGATGCAAAGGACGATAATGATAAAAGTAGCAAGACCTCTGATGATATTATTGTAGAAGAACAAGTGAATATAAAAGAGAAGGTTATACGAGATCTTTTTAAGGTGAAAATAGTCAAAGAAGTTCAGCAATTGAATGAAGAAGGGGTTATCCCAGAAGTTGCAAACTCAAATGAAAGTAGATCAAGTTTAAATGATAGCGAGATAAATAAAAAAGTTTTAACTACGAATGATTATGTGACCGAGGAAAAGGAACTAATTCAAAATAAAAAAAATATAATCAGTGATGAAACAAAAAGTTCTGAAGCAGTTCAAGTAAATAAACAATTAAACGAAGAAAATGTTTCTTTTGAATTGCTGAAACCACATGAAACGAAAGAACAAAGTGTAACTGTAGGTGAAACAATGGAAGAAATTGCTGAAGAGGTTAAACAAATTAATGCGGACCAGAAACAAAGAATACAAGAAACAAAAATTGATGCCACAAAGGAAGAAAGTATGAAAGAAGAGAATAAAATAGTTTTTATAAATCAAAATATCCAAATTGAAGAGCCTGTTCCAGAAGTTGTGCACTTGAAACCACAAAGTAGGCATCATGCAGGAATAAGCAACCAAAAGAGTGATGGAGGAAAGCAAGACACGGTTGAAGAAGTTCAAAAATTGAATCTGAAAAATTCAGATTCTCCAATAACTTCAAAAAAAACAAGCCAAAGTGTAATTGAGAAGGAAGTATGTACTTCTCCAGAAATACCATTAAGGAGAAGGTCAAGTGTAAAATTAGATTATGCAGAAAGGAACGAAAATAATACGGAGGTCAAGAAATTGAGTGAAACAGAAAAAGAAGTTGCTCAAAATACAACGGAGGAGAATGAAAAAGAATCGTTTGTTTCAGAAGTTGTACAAGCGAAATCACTTTTAAAAAGAAGGAATAGTCGGAAAAAAACCGAAGAAAAGGATGAGGAAGAGGAGGTTGCTGATAAAAATCAAAGGAAGGAAGACGAGTTGGTACCAGAAGTTGCGCAAGCAAAACCACTTTCAACGAGAAAGCAAAGCGTAAGAAAAAACAAGGAAAGGGCTCGAGGTGAGGCTGAGGAAGAAAAAAATGAAGAATTTGGAATTTTAAATGTTGCACAATTAAAATCCCCTTTACAAAGAAGACTAAGTGTAAGAATAGATTATGCGAAAAATAATGGAAACAACCAAGAGGTTAAGAAATTGCATGAAACAAAAAAGCAAGAAGAAGCTCCCGTTTCAGAAATTATAAATTCGATACCACTTTTAACAAGAAGGCAAAGTGTGAACAAAGGCGAGACTGATGAAGAATTTTCTGTTTCAAATTTTGGGGAATTAAAATCACCTTCAAAGAGGAGATTAAGTCTAAGGATAGATTATGCAAAAAGCAATGAAAATATCGAAGAAGTCAAAAAATCAAACAAAAAAGAAAAGCAAAGTGTGAGAAAAACCGAAACCGAAGAAGACAAAATGGAAGAACATCAAAAGCCGTCTGCAAAAAGAAGACTAAGCGTAAGGATAGATTATGCAAAAGACAAGAAATTGACTGAAGAAGAAGAGAAGGAAAGCGTAGCGGTGGAGAAGAAGGAAGAAGCGCTCGTTCCAGAACTTGTTCAATCGAAAACACTTTTAACAAGAAGACCAAGTTTGAGAAAAGACAAGGCTAAGGAACAAAAAATTGAAAGAACTCAATATTTAAATGAAGATGCTGAACAATTGAAATCACCTTTAAAAAGAAGACTAAGTCTAAGAATAGATTATGTAAAAAATAACGAAAATATTCAAGAAGTAAAAACATTAACGGAAGAAAAAAAGGAAGTTGCTCAAAATGAAAGACGAAATAAGAAAGCAGTGCCTATTATTCCAGAAGTTGCTCAATCAAACCCACTTTTAACAAGAAGGAAGAGCGTGAGAAAGAGTGAGGAAAACAGCGACAAGCAAAAGGACGAAGTGGATAGAAGAAGGCCAAGTATAACAAATGAAAATGCAAAATCACCTTTAAGGAAAAAACAAGGCACGAGAACAGACAAATGCGAAGGCGACGAGGATGGAATAAAAGCTGCTCAGAAAGAAATTGTACAATTAAAATCACGACGGCAAAGCGGGAGTGTGTCCGAGACTGAGAGGACTACAACAAAGAAAAACAACGTTGGAGAAGTTTCTTTGGTAAACCAAAATGGAAGAAGTAAAGAAGATGATAAAGAAAAGCAATCTCACGAAAATGTAAAGGATGTTGCACAGTCAGAAATTACACAATTAAAAAGGAAACGAAATGACATCAAACCAGAGAATAAAGAAATATTTAATCACAATAGTAGTGAAACAGAGAAAGATGTTATCAAAGAAGGTGAACAATTAGAAGAGAATGAAACGTCGCAATTAGAACCACAACAGAGAAGAGACAGCGAGAGTATTGTCGACCCAAATAGAACTGATGCAGGAGAAGAATCCAACAAAATTAAATTAAGGACATACCAAAATAGAAGCAAAAAAGATTTCAAGAATAATAAAACAAAGGAACAAGATCAAAAACCAAATCAGAAAGATGTTTTGAAAAGTTTAGAGTTAATACCATCGCAACAGGCAGAGACTCTTGAAAGTTGCAAAATAAATGAAAACGTAACTGATCATCCAAAACACGAAGAAGAAATTGCGGATAGGTGCTCAGTAGAAGAGAAGCAAAAAGTGATTCAATTGGAAGAAACAGAAAAAAAGAAATGTATTCAAATTGTGGCAAATGAAGTGGTATTCTTTTCACCTTCAGATATTCAGAATATGACGAAAAACTCGAAATGTAAACCAGTGGTACTTGCAGCAGATCCGGCATTAGTAATTCTACAAAAATCCGTAAATTTACAAGAAGTTATCATACGAGAAAATAAACCTGAAAATGAAGAAGCCGAGTTAATTTTGAAAGAGGAAACGGCGCAGCCTAGATGTTACATAAGAAAAAATAAGAAAAATGTTGATCAAAATTTATTTGCACAGAGCAATAAAAAGAGTGAAAAGGATAGTACCGATTCAACTCGTGAAGATGGTGATGAAGTGAAAGTAGAAGAAGAAAAACGTGAATTTGTAAATCTCGAAACTACTTTATTTAAAAATGTAGATGAACCTTCAGAGACCCCTGAGATAGCAGAAAGTAGATCAAAATCACATAAAAAGACTGAAACTTTAAATAAAACCGATTTACCAGAACAAATTGACGTTATTCAAATGAAAAGTGGACTCAAAAGAAAGTTAGCCAAAAAAAATTCTGACGAACCAACAAAATTAGCCGAAAATGCGGAAATTTTACAAACATCTCCACGAAAGTCGGGAAGATCAAGAAAATCCACAATAAATTCTAAGATTAAAGTGGTTGAAACTGTGGAATCGAAAGTAAATTTACCTGTAGCCTCTGACGCACCACAGGGCGATTCTTTAACTTCTGAAACATCAAAATTGGTTTTGAAAAATATAAAGGCTCTACAAGAATTTCCAAAAAAGAAAGGCAGACCAAGAAAATCAACACTAATTTCTAAGACTGAATTAGTGGAAACTGTGGAATCTGAAGCAAATTTATCTGCAAACACCGAAGCACTACAAAAGAGTTCTATGGGTTTAGAAGCACCTGAATTAGTTTTGAAAAAAACAGAAATTTCACCAGAACCCCCAAAAAAGAAAGGGAGACCAAGAAAATCATCACCAAACAATTCTATGAGTTCTGAAGCATATCAATTGGTTTTGAAAAAAACAGAAATTTTACAAGAACCTCGAAAAAAGAGAGGAAGACCAAGCAAATCAGCACTACTTTGTAACACCGAAGCGATTGAAACTGTGCAATTGGAAGCAAATTTACCTATAAATGCTGACTCACTAGAAGACGATTCTGGGAGTTTTGGAACATCAAAATTGATCAAAGAGTCTTCAACGAATGCAGGAAGATCTAGAAAATTGACACCAAGTTGTAAGACTGAAGTGGTTGAAATTATAAAATCGAAAGATAATTTACTTGTAGAAACTGATCCGTTGGAAGGCCATTCCACAACAAGATTGGTCGAAGACACCGAAATTTTAAACAAAACTCCAAAAAAGAAAGGAAGACCACGAAAATCAACAACAATTTCTAAGACTGATGTAGTTGAAACTAGCGAATTTCAACCAAACTTATATTTAAAATCAATTGAAACTACTCCACAAACACCTACTTCGTCAGGTAGGTCTAAGAGGAAGAGAAAAGTAGTCGATTATTCAAAACTCTCAAGAGCCAATGAATCGGAAGTGGAAAACGATGAAGATTTTGTTTTGAAAAAACCGAAAAAGCGGAAGAAATTGGACCAGGACATTTTTGAAATTGATGTTGGTATTACTCCTAATCCACAAACCGAAGAGATTGATTGTTCTGTTAGTGAAGTGAATAAGCGTAATAAAAAGGGGCAATCAAAAAATGCCAAATTATTTTATTCTCTTGTAAATGATGCCAAACTGAATGATATCTCAACGTTAAATGAGGAAACTATAAGCAGTGACAAAACTGACGTTGGTGTTAAAATAAAACAAGATAAAAATAAGTCCAACACTAACGTGGTCACGTGTGATGTGTGCAAATTAGAAATGGAAAAAAAAGAGTGGCCGAATCATAAACTGAAGAAACACAACAATTTGGCATGGAAAGTTGGCGAGAAACCTTTGGTAAGGGGAAATTTGCTTAAGACTTGATTGTGAATAATATTGTGTTTGCTTTTCAGGATCTAAATGATAGTAAATTTGTGTTAGGTGTTCTGAATGAAATGTACATAAACAAGAAAAATCACTATTATTGCGATAAATGTGAAAATGTTTCGAGATCCGTTCAAGGGTATTTGTCACACAGAAGTCGTTGTCAGAAGAGTACCCAAGATCTTATAGCCCTACAAGTTACTTGTGAACATTGTGAAAGGGTGATGCTGCCGGTCAGTATGTACACGCATTTAAAATTTTGTCGAGGCTTGAAACCAAATGACGAGGGTCTAGAAGAGACAAAGGTTCAAGAAGATTCTCCCTTGCCAAGAAAAAGAAAAGCTGCTGAAAAGTTAGTTTTGAACGTTTTTCCTTATTTTAAATTTATTTTTACCCAACTTTTTTTCTAGAGCATCTCAATTTATAACGGCACTTAATGAGGAAGATGACCAACCAAAAGAAAGAAATTTTAAATATGTAAGTATATTTAGCTTGTGTTTTAAAAGTCATCTTTATAAAAATTGTTGCTTACGAATTTTTCTCAATTTTTAGTCAAAAAAATGGATAGAAAATTACAATTTTGACGTTGTTCCATGGGCAAAGAAATTAATTCTAGAGCAGTGCCGGGAAAACGGTTCAGCAAAATGTTGTTTTAAAGGTTGTGAGTATCAAAATTCGGATTGGTCTGAAATTTTTTCTCACTTCAAAGAGTGCACCAAAAAATTGGAGGTTTTAAATTAAACACTTTTTTTTACAATTTTTAATTTTATTTTTATTTAGGGTTTTTCGTGTAAACTTTGTTTATCTACATTTGATTCTAAACCGGGTGTACTTGAACACTTAAAAGAGAATCACAGCGATGAATTTAAAACCGACTTAAGCTTTGATGACGATGAGAGTAATGATTCTTACGATGAAGAAAATGAAGAGGAAAATTTAAAAAAACGAAAAGATAACAAGAGTTCTACAAATATTTCGTTGTTCAAGCAAACTTGTGAGTATTTATAAAAAATTTAATTAATGCAATCTAAACTTTATTTTATTTTTAGTTTTGTTGAAATTTTCAAAAGATTTATGTCCTATTTCCGTTTCAAAACCGATTGTCTTTCCATCTGCATGGAAGTGGACGTTTGATTTGTGAGTAAAATTAGTTTGAAAGCTTTTGCATTCTAAACAATTGTGCTTAGTTGTAGGGAAAATTTTTCAGAACCAAATCTGTTTTCCGATTGGCGAAATGCGTCTTTACAAAATTTGGATTCGTCTAAAATTGGAACTTACTTACCCAAACAGAAATATTCAGTTTGTACGTCCGTAATTAAATGTCAAAAATATATCAATCCACTTGCTAGTGATTACGATTGGAAGAGATTCATGTTGTTTGAGACTTCGAAATCAGACTGCGGTGGGTTTTTATTGAAAAACGTTGGCACTACGATTAATATTTTTTAAATTCCAGGTGTTTTTAGTATATTCTGTGGTGGTTCAATTTCCGCAATGGCGTGGCTGCCTACGCCATACGAAATCCAAATTTGTGAACAAATATTAGCAGTTGCAGTTCAACCAGATCTCGAACCGGTATACAAAGTAAACCAGTTTTATTCTGATCCAGGGATTATCCAATTTTGGAATTGTGGGTTGTTTGAAACTGCACCTAAGTTGCAATTTTGTATAGCTCACGATTACAATCCCATCTGGTGTTTAGAATGGTGTCCTTCAGGGTGTTACGATGTAGAAGCTAAAGAAAATGAAAGTAAAAGATTGGGAATTTTGGCGGTGGGTTCGGGTAACTCAAACGTGTATTTATATTCGGTTAGTGAACCGCAAGCTACAAGGTAAAATAAATTTCAATGTTAAGATTTTATCAGAAACTTATTTTAATATTTATAGCGGAAAAATTATCAAAATGAAACCAATAAAACAACTGTCATTGATCATAAATACGAAACAATGTTCTGCAACCTTAAAACCTCATGTTTCAAAAATTTGCTGGACCAAGGTTTTTTGGAACTAATTTTATTCAAGTTTTAAAATTAAACTAAAAATATTTTTAGGCGGCTGGTCATCAGCATATTGCGGTGGGTTACACTAACGGCGTGGTTGCACTGTATAATTTGAACAATTTATCGGATTTGCTAAAATATAAAGCTGACGATGAATTGGAAGCACAGCAGCCTTACTTGACCATAAATGCACATGTTCACTCTGTTACAGGTAAAATAAATGTTCATTTTGCTTTATAATAGAATTAATTTTAATTTATTTAATATAGCCTTAACTCTGTCTCATATAAATGGTGGTTGTCGATGGCTAATGACTGCTTCGGCTGACCGTACAATTAAATATTGGGATTTGAGAGAACCAACCACTCCAATAACGAGTAGTTCAAAATTTGTGGTGACAGATGGAGTGTGGCTAACTCATTGGTTGTGTTCCATTGTATGTTTTGATGATAGTTGTAACACAGGTAAGCGTCGATATCTTAGTTATAAATGCAATGTTGCAATGATGCAAACACAAATTGCGTTTTTTAGGCATAACTCAAACTAGTCTACATCAAGTACGCAATTTTAAAAGTGATACTTGTAACATAATGCATTCCAATTCCGCTATACAGTGCATAAATGCTAACGATTGGATAAATGGCATTATTCAAGGTAACGCTGCAGGTGAAATACAAGCATTTTTCCCGCATCAGTTACTTCATGGAATGGATAATAATAGTAAACACTTCAAAAAGAAGAAAGTTGTAAGATATTTTAGTTCTCCTTTGTTTTCTATTCCTAATTTTGCATTTTCAGTTTTTAAGCTATTGCAGAGTGGTAGAAAAAAATATTAGCATAGAAGAAAGATTAGCGAGAGAAAATGAGAAATTAAAACTGATGGTTACTAAACCTATAGAAGTTGTTGATATGTCAAAAATAACCTCGAACCCTAACAGGTATAAACCTGAACCTGCAACTTATAAAGGGGCAGAAAATAAATACGGAGTTGTATTTTGTGATTACCAATTGGTACGTTATATTGAAAAAGTTTGTTTCAAAAATATTAAACAATTTTTGTGTGTTTTAGAATAAAGTAGAACAAATTGCAGCAAATTTTACTGACTACACAAATGCGCACAAGGAAAAATACTATCCAACCAGACCTAATTTGTATCCGATGCAGTGCATTACTAAAGTGCAGTTTAATCCAAATCGTAGTTCTTATAATTATTTTGCAGCCGGCTATCAAATTGGATTTGTACGAATATATCCTATGAAATTTATTACTACCAAGTAACAATAATAACAACAACTGTGATTTATAATTTATTAAATAATAAATGTAATTAACTGTACATTATAATCATTTTTTTACGAAGTTGTATATATTTGTTAATACGTAAAAGGAATATCTTATTTTAATTATTTTGATAATAACTTATTTGACTATCAATTTTTTATTGATATTTTAATTATGAATCTAAAAGTCCATTACGAAAAGTTTTTTTTATAAAAACTGTTTTTTTATTCTATTGGTTTATAATAAATATGTGCAATAATTTAAATTTAGCATGTAATTAATTGTTACCTATTTTTATTTTAAAATAAACTATGAGATGCTTCCATAAGAGTTTGTTTGTGCCACTATTTTTTATTAAAACCATTGTGAAATAACCAATTTTATTGTTTTAACAAAAATTCTTAAATATGAGAAACAAAAGTTTTAATTGAAAAAGTTACCTAATCATTAATTATTGCTATTTCGTTAACTTCTACTTTAAGTGGTGGTTTTGTAGTTTTATTCATATTTTGTATTTTATTTAACTCCAGCTTTAATTTTTCATTTCTTTCCACCACTTCTTGAATTCTACTTTCCAATTCGACATTAAAAAAACATAATTTTTGATTGGCGTCTTTTTCCATTTTTAAATAATTACGCAGTGACTCGATAAGCTTCTCGTCTTCGTTTTTTTCCTGATTGAAGGTGCTACTAGCACTACACCACTTAAAATGTGAAAAAGTATAACTAACCCTTAAGTAAACCAAATTTTTAATAATTTTACCTGCTTAATGATTAATTGCGTTTCTTGATTAGGCTGAAAGAACTGCGAATTTTCTTCTAGCAATTGCTCAAATTTTTTTGCTGCAGCTGAAAATTACATGTGAAATTAAAATTTTAAAAATAAAATTGTTGAACTTGCCTTGAACAACAATAAACTTTTCTTCCAGTTCTGAGTACTTCAATTTGCTTAAATAAAATTGATCCCTATAAAAATTGGCAGTTTTTTCAAACTCTTCGCATGCTTTGATTTTATTAGCTATTTCCATATTAGGATAACTGCTTTCAAATTTGTTGAATATTCTACCAAAACAATTTAAAACTGAAAGATTGAAGTAATAATAATCGAAATGGTGCCTACCCTTCACTGTAACTGATAGTTTTTCGAATTTTATCTACATCCTGTGTAAGAGCTTTTTGATAATTAATATCGCATTGATGTTGTGCTTTTATTTCGTTCAATTCCTGCGTTAATTTGTAATTGTTCATCTTTTCAGTTTGAAGAAGTTCTTGTAAATTTTTCTTATCTGCAATCTAAAATTTAAACGGCTATTGAAGTAGAAGAAGTAGCAGTATTGGAAATGGACCGGAACTGTATTGTGCTCTTTTTGGAACTGCATTAGATAAATTAATTAACATTACCGTAGTTTTTTGTTGTATTTCTGCAACATTTAAATTATTCCGTTTTAAATTCAATTCGATTTCAAAA
The DNA here is from genome assembly GCA_947369205.1 of Cantharis rufa. Lineage (NCBI taxonomy): Eukaryota > Metazoa > Arthropoda > Insecta > Coleoptera > Cantharidae > Cantharis > Cantharis rufa. The sequence goes on from OX376303.1 coordinate 13,160,206, forward strand.
GTACGCGCATTTTCCAAAGCCAAATTTAAGTTAAACTGATGTTCAGCAATAACAGTTTTTGCATCTTCGAAAGCTTTGGTTAATTCATAAATTTTTAAGTTGGCTGTATCCAATTCTTTTTTTTGCTCTTTTACTTGAACCTAAAATTTTGGAAAATTTACTTCTAGAAATATGGCATTTTTGGAAAAAGTTAATTAAAATCAAGGTAGATTTTAAATTAGAATAAATTGTAATATATGTACTTTAAAAAGTATGAAGGTCGAAGGAACTAGGAAGACTCTCAACTTACCCGTTTCATGGAAAGTTCGTCTATAATTTGCCTGTGAAACCTTAATAGGCATGAGGTATCAATTTTAGTGAAGTCTTCGGCAGTCAAATCTATTGAAGTGTTCATCTTGCTAGAATATTACCAAGTTAAATTAAATTTAAAAGATCCATTTTTAGTTTTATTTCTGCACACACAAAAATATAATACATTGAACACAAATTCTTTTTAAGATATTTACACCAAACACCTAACGTCCTTTAGAATAAGTTTTTAGCACTTCTGGAAGAATTGGTACATTTTTATTAACAGTCTCGTTGTGTTTGGTAAACTTTGCCCTAAAACTTTCACATCTTGGAACAAATTTTTTTGTCAAACTTGGTTTCTTCAATTTTTCTCCTGTACTGCAAAAGGTACTGGACCTGACAATTTTCGTCTTCTTGAAGCTTGCTTCTTTAAGGAATTGTTGTTGCTCTTGATTTTGAAATGTAAAATTTTTACATGTTTCAGACAGTCGCACCGGTAATAGCAGATTGTATGAATTGCAATCATTGTGCAAATTCCACTTAGCTTTATATTTTGACCAAATCTGGCAGATCATTTTAACTTGTTTTCACGTTACACTTTATATCGAGTACGAGAAACAATATGTATACCGTATGCGGTGTTTTTTAGTAGGAAATGCCAGCTAATTAAATTATCTCAGTAGTTATTAGCTAAAGTGCAAAGGTTTCTCATATTGATTTTATTAATATTTATATAGTTACCTTGTAAATTTCAAACGAAGTTACCTTGAATATTTCGGACTAACAGTAAATATTATGTAAAATAAAAGTTAGACCTAACACAAGAAACACGTTAATTTGAATGGCACTTTCACGTGTAATTAACGTTTATTAGGTGCTTATTGGGAAGCAGTCGAAAGCTTTGGAATTAATTGTACAAATAGTTGGAAATTAATCAGAGTTATCTGAATTATTGAAATTAAAATAGAAAAGTAGAAAAAAGAAGTATGAAAAAAATTTATTGAAATATCAATAAAATGTGAAAGTATATAAGTTTCTTTATAACTGCAGTAGCGAATATAGGTTAAACCCATCTGTAATTTATTATAGAAACTTCCCAGTGTATAATCCAATTAAAATAATAAATAATAATATAATAATTTTACTAGATTTTCGATAAGAATTACGTAAGAAATATACTAACTTCACTAAATATTAAGTATGAACATATATCAATTTATTTACGTGAATTTTTACGTACACGTGAAAATGTCATAAACATTTACCTTATTGATTTGTTATTATTCATTTATACTTTATTCTTTTGTTTAAAACAGACAAAAATACATAAATAAAGCTAAATTGTTAGCTTTATCTCTGAAATGTTCAAAAAAATATTTGTTTGTAATAATAAAAATTTCCGGAAGAGAAACCCACGAAAATGTTACTTTTAACAAAAGGTTTTTTATGAGTGCCTCCCCCCTCCTCCCGAAATAAAATCTTGACGTGAATGAATCAGTTTGCATTAAACATGAAAATTTTGAAATTGTCACCAAATTGCTGAGTGAGCTCACTTTGAAAAAGGTGGTAAAGAAATTAGAAACAATCTAACCTCGAGTCATTCCCTACCACTTTTACCACTTTTTAGTGATTTCCATGGGACTTGTTGATCCAGAAGCGTAGCGTGGAGAGCAAGGGGGGGGGCAAATAGCCCAAACGGCACTTTTTTGAGAGGGGGGGGGCAGAAAACGGCCAAAAGTTTGCATTGCACAAAACATGCAGAATGAAATTCTAATTTAATTATTTTAATTTTAATAAATTGATTTTAATAATAAATTAGTATCAATTAAAAATTGATTTACGAAAAACCTTTTTTTTCAATTATGAAAATAGGAGGGGGAACAAATTTAGGGTTTGCCCCGGGTACCAGAAATCCACGCTACGCCACCGTGTTGATCATCATAGCAAAAGCAGACTTTTATGGTAAACTCGAAAAGAAACCACTGTGTAACACCTAGATACTCCCGTCGAGAACAACACAAAATACTTGCAGCCTGGTGCCATTGCACAGTTTGAGCGGATTGAGGTTCCGCAGCAACATCACTGGGGTTCTCACCTTTAGGAAATATTTGATTGTTATTATATTTGATTGAGTGTTTCTAAGAAATTAATTCCGACCATGGTATGTTTATATGTTACACAAGGGTTTTTTTGGCATAAATTACATTCGAAACTTGTAGATTTAGTTAAACAGAGAATTAATTAAAAACATTCCTGTAGTTGAAAAAAACTCGAAAATTACGGATCTAACAAGACAGAATCTTTGTTTTTAAATTAAACTTGATTATGAAAAATTAACAAAATTCAATTTAAAATAAATTTAAATTATGATATTCACTGTTACACTCTTATTAGAAGACCCATGGGGGCAGGCTGCTATTAAAACACGTTGCTGCAAATATTTACGTCGGGTGCATGTACCGTCAACAGAATGCGCTAAACCGGTGGACACTTCTAACAAGTGAATGTTTCTTATGTGAAAAATTAAAACTTTATTATTATTGATTCATTCCTAAATAAATCGATATTTACGCCAATAGTAGGTTTTTCGCTTCAGTGTTATCCTGGCTGTTGGAGTGGTTACTGCTAAACCCAGGCGTTCAGGAATTATCACCTTTCCCTTAAACTCAGGATACTCTCCTTTTCCTATTTCTAGTAAAAATTCGGAGACGGAGACATTGCCTCTCAAGGGAACTATCATGTGTTTTCTGAGAGAGGGTTTCCAAATGAGAAGCCTCGGAGAAGATAATTTGACGCATGTTTTAACCTCCATAAGTTCAAGTTCCTTGGGTACTACTCGCAGACTCTACTGGAAGTTTCCAGCTCATTAGCATTGCTTTGAGATGTTGCACAAAGGGGTTTCTGATTGGATGAATTTGAAAGGTAGCTTGAAAGCAGAGCGAGATCTTTCAAGCAAAGCACTATTTTATATAAAATATTTTCAGCTTTTTTCGTTTCGTGAATTTTTAGTTTATTTTGCAAAAAATATTTTTTTACGAAGATTGAAAATAGATGAATATAAAATAAATGTTTTTTAAAAATTAAATAAAAAATTTTTGTCATTGGAACCTCCTGGTAAACCGTGCGAGCACATCACAATTTTTAACAATAAAAAATGGTCATAATACGGCCAATTTTAACCATGTAGGAATAAAAATAAATAAAATCGTCGCTTGACCAATTCGCAAAAATAGCGAGTAAAAATTAACAAGTTTTTATCAAAATATTGACCGTATGAACAGGCCATTAAAAATAAATATCTCTACCAATTTTTGACAAAATTCAACAAATTTTCATATTCAGCAGCTTTAAAACTATTTGGGTTAATTTTCAATTTATAATATTTTTGGCTGAATTTTACAAAAATTTCGTTGATCGTATGATGTTAATCTGGACATGAAGACGATCGAAAGGGAGATGATCGAAAAGAGAGATATATGGAAAATGAAATGTTACATAAAAGGACCAGTGCTGGTCGTGGGTAATTAACTGCATTTAACGCAATTTTCAAATTTACAATAATTTTTTCTAGATCATTTGGGTCAATTGTTAATAGTCTTGGGTTAGTAATATTATTTAAAAAAGTTCTGATTTTTCGCACAAAAGTCCTGAAATTTTTGTATCTTCCACCACAACGTAATAACTTAATGTTATGCAAATTTAACAATTCTGGTAAATAAAAATTTTGTATGCTATTTATGCAAATTTGTGTTTATGAAATAATAAAAATGTAGCTTTACAAGTGGGTAATTTAATTTGTTCGTTACTGTCAATAAATTATGTTGATTTTATAAATCTTTTTCTTTAAAATTCAGCAACACACAGAATTTTAACATACATTTTGATCTTGTCATAACAAAATTTTATTACGTCAACCACTTTTTGGTATAAAATGTTAACACTTTGAAAAAATATTTAGTTCAAATTTAACCGTAGTCGAGTGTGCTAGTGTACAAGATTGTAAATTGTACAAGAAATAGGTAAAGTATCCACTTATTTTATAGTTCAAGTAATACAAAAATTTATTTTACCTTAAATGTTAAATTAAAACGCAAGTTCACTCGACGACAGACTGATTATTGCAATAAAAAATAAAATTCACTTGTCTCGCAGCATTTGTTTTAAATAATTATGGTGGCAGATTTAAAATTTGCAAAACAAGACGAAGGCGGCTATATAAAATAACGTTTTGATTATTTCAGAATGTTCTACTCTCGTCTACTTAGAAATGTTCCGTTCCTTTTGAGCATTTTAATGTTGTTGATGAATTTTGATCATTACCATATTGCTGGGGTGAATGCGGCTTCTGTTAATTTGGAAAACGTACAGAGGCAACACAGACCTTTACCACGATTATCTGCACGACTTCCAATTCATTATGGCAAAATAAGAACAGGATTATCAGACTTTATCGGTAATAAATAAAAGTAAACATACATCAAGTATTTAAATTTTATTTGTTTTTTTTTAATTTAGATGATGACGATCTCTTCGATCTTTCGAAACGGCAAGTTACTGACGATTATGGGCATTTACGTTTTGGCAAAAGAGGCGAAGACTTTGATGATTATGGACATTTGAGATTTGGACGAAGTCACGGAGAATAAACTTAGGTTTTAAGGAACATTCGACTATTTTTAAAATTAGAAATTTATAGATAAAAATAGATGTTTATTAGATTAAAAAATTTTAATTAATAAAGTGTGATTATGTATAATTTATATATTTATTTGGTATATACTTTGTATGTATCTATTACACAACTTTTCGTAGAAAAATTAACCTTACAGTAGTCGGCCTGAAACGACTTTACTTTTGTTAGTAGTCAATTTATTAATGTGAGTGGATTAACGAAATTCACAAGGTATACTCGTAAGCAAAAGCTTTGTCGTAAGTTAAACATTGGGAACCGTTCGCAAACAGGCTGAGCCTCTATTAAAATATAAAAGTTTTAATCTCTAATTCTTATTTTTGTAATTTTATTTACTTTATTATTTTTAAAATTATTAAAATTTCATTTTATTTATTTTAAAATTAATAATTATAAAAAATAAAACAAATCTTTTATCCAATCATTTTTTAATTTAATAAAGACGCATTTCGGGAATTTAATATTAATTTTAAATTAATAAAAATAAAATAAAAAATTAAATTTAAAATTATTGTAATAATAAATAAATAATAAAATAATACTTAATAAAATTTTATTTATTTAAGGAACTTATTTACCATTTCATTCGGAATAATCTACAAAGATACCTCGCATATTATTTGGCGTTCTTCCTGAATTGTTATCATCTGGAATTGTGCTATCAAATCGTTTAAAACTTGCGAAGTTTCGTTTGGCGGTTTATATAATTGATGAGCATTTAATAGTAGATTATTTAACAAGAGAAGCTCATTCATTGCAAGGTAATACAAATATAATTACAATAATATAATACATTATTATAATTTATAATTATATAATTATTATAAAATATTATTATAGATTTTCATTGCCCCCTCCTTTTAAATGAGATTTTGTCGAACCCCCGCCCCACATTTTGTTCTCACGTAATTAATGAACGTCCTCTAATTTATTTAAAATCGCTTCGATAGATGGCGTTACTGTTAAAAGGTACCTAATCAAGTTAATGAGACCATTACACTTAAAAGAAAAAAAATGAAAAAAAAAATCAAGATCATACTTCACAGGATCATTTCTGTAGTGAAGTTTATGAAGAACTATAAACAAGCACCAGCACACCAACCCACGCCCACGGCGCAACAACGCAGCCAAACATACAACCAGGACAATATCGGACAAAACAATAAAGAAGACTTCAATTTTTCAGAATTCGCAAAAGTAGCCGACGATATAAAATCACACACAAACCTAAACGAATTACTACGGGCGATGAAAGATTTTAATACAATGCTAAAAGCATCTTCATCACAACAAGCCAAACTAACCGGATCGCTTCAGTTTTTTCAGAACTTGCAAAAATACAATTTCTAAATTAAAAGTGGTAACATGGAATGCAAATGGTATCAAGGGAAAGATGGGCGAAGTTAAAAATTTTCTACGCTCAAAAAAGTAGACATTTTCTTGCTAAACGAAACAAAGCTAAAAAGTACGAACAGTTTAGAATTTCCAGGGTACGTTGTTTATCGAAAAGATCGAGCAAACGATATCGGAGCCGGCGGAGTGGCCATTGGACTTAAACTACAGTTTGACAAACACATAATCGCGACCTACAACAAACCAGACAACAGAATTCGAAGGACGGATTTGGACAATATATTTAAGACCGGAAATAAAGTTTTAGTCGCTGGAGACTAAACTGCAGACACTCAAATTGGAACTGTAGATCTAACAATGCAAACGGAACATACCTAAATGACTACACAACTCAAAACCACATAAAAATTCTATATCCAGACTCACCGACACATCATCCCACAAACGGAAGCACCCCTTCCACAATAGATATCCTTCTCAACAAATCCCTTACCGGCATATCCCATCCTGCTTCATTACCCGAACTATCTTCCGATCACAATCCCATCGAGTTCTTTATCAACACCGAAATAAAACAAACTCGTACACACAAAATTACCTCGTTCAAAAATACTGATTGGAATAAATATAGACAAGACCTGGACCGGCTCATCCCAAATAAACCAATCAATAAATACCAAAGCGGAACTAGATAACGAAGTCAATATATTAGCTGCAAACATCACCAAAGCCAAAGAACAAAATACCAAGAAAATTACCATCGATCCTAGCAAATATCCAATTACCGAACACATCGCTCAGTTAATAAAAGAAAGAAATAGTTACCGCAAAAAGTGGCAACAAAGCGCAAACCCAGTCTTTGCTCAACAGATGAAACAACTCAACTACGAAGTAAAACAACAATTAGCTCAGCATCCAAACAAGAAGTGGACCGAATTGTTATCATCAGCAAAGCCACACGACAAATCCCTTTGGAAACTAACGAAGTCCTTACGCAAGCCACACAAGCCCATACCTGTGCTAAAGAACAACAACGACGAAACAATAATCTCAAATGGAGACAAGGCCGAAGTCCTGGCTAAGGAGTTCCAAAGGATACACGAATCGAGAAACACTCAAAACACAATTGAACAGCAGGAAATAAGCGAAGCTGTTAGAAATTACCTCAGTCAGCCGATCCCGCAGAGCAAGAGGCAGAAAGCCTTCGACAAAGTATGGATCGAGGGCCTCACGTACAAACTGATCACATACAACTTTTCACCTCCACTTGTAATACTACTGAACTCATACCTAAACAACAGAACGCTCGCTGTAAGTGTCGACAAATCAAAATCGTCCACCAAAGCAATCGAAGCTGGAGTCCCCAGGGCTCCGTACTAGCCCCGAAGCTACTTATCTTATACATTAACGATCTACCGCAATTCCCAAAAACTAAAGTGGCCCTCTACGTCGACGATACGGCCATCTACGCTCATTCGTTTAGTGCCGAAGTGGCCAACAAACAAATCCAGATCCACATGGACATGCTGGAAGAATATTACAAGAAATGGAAAATCTCAATAAATCCTGAAAAGACGGAACAAATAGTATTTTCAAGAAAGAGGAAATATACGAAAATATTCGCTCCCTTACGAGTTAATCAACATAAAATAACCTCAAGTAATCATGCCTCTACTCAAGAGTGAACAAATGTCGCAAACCAACAAAATGCTCTTATACAAATCGATTATTAGACCTACCATAACCTACGCTTCACCGGTATGGTGTAGCATATCAAACACAAGTCTAAAACAGCTTCAAATTATACAAAACAAATGTCTCAGATTAGGAACAGGATCAGAACAGGATCAAAACGGAATACAAGAACAACCGCCCTACATGAAGCCACAAACATCGAATACCTACGCAACCAAATAGACCGTACCAGCCAAACTTTCTATACAACTACAATAAAAAATAGCAAACTCACAGAAAACATCACCGAAACAAACCTACAATGCCCCGTTCAGAATCAAGCATAAAATGTTACATCAAAATTTACCAATGTTCACAGAAGAAATATCTTAACTCGACTCGGCACATGTGTTAAATCAGGTTTTTACATCTAGTTTTCCTGAAAAGTATCCAAAATAACTCCAAAAATCAAAATAACAAGATCAAAGATCAAGCAATCCCTTTCAGTCCTAAAAGTTCTACACGAACAATATATTGACAAAAAGAGTAAACGTTTATGTGGGAACTCTTGAAAAATATGCAAATTTAAAAATCAAATTAGTTTGACCATTTATTTGTAAGAACTTGATTGATGTATTATCTTATATAACTAAAAATAAAAAGATTTGTAAATGTAAAATGTAGTGAAGTGAAAAAATACCAAAGGGGTTAACCTTACGTTTTTTTCAAAAATCGCCAAAAATTTAGGTGGCCTTTTTTTGACCATAACCGACGTGCATTGATGCGAGGAGTTCGAAAAACGCGGTATCGTTTGGAGAAAACGCTCGTAAGCGGTTCAAAACGACGTTCAAATATTTCCAACTTTAAAGACGCATAAATCCTAAAATATCATACTTACGGCAAATCTACCTGCGTCAGTCGATTTATCTCAAAAAACTGCATAGATAAACTCCAAAAAATACTTGGGCTTGAAAGTTTCAATTTTTGGGGTCAAAAAACATCAAAGGGGTTAACTTTACGTTTTTTTCAAAAATCGCCAAAAATTTAGGTGGCCTTTTTTTGACCATAACCGACGTGCTTTGATGCGAATAGTTCGAAAACCGCGGTATCGTTTGGAGAAAACGCTCGTAAGCGGTTCAAAATGACGTTCAAATATTTCCAACTTTAAAGACGCATAAATCGTAAAATATCATACTTACGGCAAATCTACCTGCGTTAGTCGATTTATCTCAAAAAACTGCATAGGAAAACTCCAAAAATGCTTGGATTTGAAACTTTCAATTTTTGGTGTCCAAAAACACCAAAGGGGTTAACTTTACGTTTTCTTCAAAAATGGCCAAAAATTTAGGTGGCCTTTTTTTGACCATAATCGACGTGCTTTGATGCGAGGAGTTCGAAAAACGCGGTATCGTTTGAAGAAAACGCTCGTAAGCTGTTCAAAACGACGTTCAAATATTTCCAACTTTAAAGACGCATAAATCCTAAAATATCAAACTTACGGCAAATCTACCTGCGTCAGTCGATTTATCTCAAAAAACTGCATAGGAAAACTCCAAAAAATGCTAGGATTTGAAAGTTTCAATTTTTGGGGTCAAAAAACACCAAAGGGGTTAACCTTACGCTTTTTTCAAAAATCGCCAAAAATTTAGTAGGTCTTTTTTTGACCTAAACCGACGTGCTTTGATGGCAGGAGTTCGAAAAACGCGGTTTCGTTGGGGAAAACGATGGTAAACACTTTAAAATGACGTTCAAAAATTTCCAACTTTAAAGACGAATAAATCCTAAAATATCATACTTACGGCAAATCTGCCTGCGTCAATCGATTTATCTCGAAAAACTGCATAGGAAAACGCCAAAAAATGTTTGGATTTGAAACTTTCAATTTTTGGGGTGAAAAAACACCAAAAAACACCTTACGCTTTTTTCTAGAATCGCCAAAAATTTAGATGGTCTTTTTTTGACCTAAACCGACGTACTTTGATGCCAGGAGTTCGAAAAACGCGGTTTCGTTTGGGGAAAACGATGGTAAACACTTTAAAATGACGTTCAAATATTTCCAACTTTAAAGACGAATAAATCGTAAAATATCATACTAACGGCAAATCTGCCTGCGTCAATCGATTTATCTCGAAAAACTGCATAGGAAAACACCAAAAAATGTTTGGATTTGAAAGTTTCAATTTTTGGTGTCAAAAAACACCAAAGGGGTTAACTTTAAGTTTTCTTCAAAAATCGCCAAAAATTTAGGTGGCCTTTTTTTGACCATAACCGACGTGCTTTGATGCGAGGAGTTCGAAAAACGCGGTATCGTTTGGAGAAAACGCTCGTAAGCTGTTCAAAACGACGTTCAAATATTTCCAACTTTAAAGACGCATAAATCCTAAAATATCATCCTTACGGCAAATCTACCTGCATCAGTCGATTTATCTCAAAAAACTGCATAGGAAAACTCCAAAAATGCTTGGATTTGAAAGTTTCAATTTTTGGGGTGAAAAAACACCAAATAACCTTACGCATTTTTCAAAAATGGCCAAAAATTTAGGTGGCCTTTTTTTGACCATAATCGACGTGCTTTGATGCGAGGAGTTCGAAAAACGCGGTATCGTTTGGAGAAATGGCTCGTAAGCGGTTCAAAACGACGTTCAAATATTTCCAACTTTAAAGACGCATAAATCCTAAAATATCATACTTACGGCAAATCTGCCTGCGTCAATCGATTTATCTCGTAAAACTGCATAGGAAAACGCCAAAAAATGTTTGGATTTGAAACTTTCAATTTTTGGGGTGAAAAAACACCAAAGGGGTTTCCCTTAGGTTTTTTTCAAAAATCGCCAAAAATTTAGATGATCTTTTTTTGACCTAAACCGACGTGCTTTGATGCCAGGAGTTCGAAAAACGCGGTTTCGTTTGGGGAAAACCATGGTAAACACTTTAAAATAACGTTCAAATATTTCCAACTTTAAAGTGGAATAGATCGTAAAATATCATACGTACGGCAAATCTGCCTACGTCAATAGATTTATCTCGAAAAACTGCATAGGAAAACGAAAAAAAATGTTGGGATTTGAAGCTTTCAATTTTTGGGGTGAAATAACACCAAAGGGGTTAACCTTAGTTTTTTTTCAAAAATCGCCAAAAATTTAGATGGTCTTTTTTTGACCTAAACCGACGTGCTTTGATGCCAGGGGTTCGAAAAACGCGGTTTCGTTTAGAGAAAACGATGTTAACCACTTTAAAATGACGTTCAAATATTTCCAACTTTAAAGACGAATAAATCGTAAAATATCATACTTACGGCAAATCTGCCTGCGTCAATCGATTTATCTCGAAAAACTGCATAGGAAAACGAAAAAAAATGTTTGCATTTGAAGCTTTCAATTTTTGGGGTGAAAAAACACCAAAGGGGTTAACCTTAGGTTTTTTTCAAAAATCGCCAAAAATTTAGATCATCTTTTTTTGACCTAAACCGACGTGCTTTGATGCCAGGAGTTCGAAAAACGCGGTTTCGTTTGGGGAAAACCATGGTAAACACTTTAAAATAACGTTCAAATATTTCCAACTTTAAAGACGAATAGATCGTAAAATATCATACGTACGGCAAATCTGCCTGCGTCAATCGATTTATCTCGAAAAACTGCATAGGAAAACGAAAAAAAATGTTCGGATTTGAAGCTTTCAATTTTTGGGGTGAAATAACACCAAAGGGGTTAACCTTAGTTTTTTTTCAAAAATCGCCAAAAATTTAGATGGTCTCTTTTTGACCTAAACCGACGTGCTTTGATGCCAGGAGTTCGAAAAACGCGGTTTCGTTTGGAGAAAACGATGGTAACCACTTTAAAATGACGTTCAAATATTTCCAACTTTAAAGACGAATAAATCGTAAAATATCATACTTACGGCAAATCTGCCTGCGTCAATCGATTTATCTCGAAAAACTGCATAGGAAAACGAAAAAAATATGTTTGGATTTGAAGCTTTCAATTTTTGGGCTGAAAAAACACCAAAGGGGTTAACCTTAGTTTTTTTTCAAAAATCGCTAAAAATTTAGATGGTCTTTTTTTGGCCTAAACCGACGTGCTTTGATGCCAGGAGTTCGAAAAACGCGGTTTCGTTTGGGGAAAACGAAGGTAAACACTATAAAATGACGTTCAAATATTTCCAACTTTAAAGACGAATAAATCGTAAAATATCATACTTACGGCAAATCTGCCTGCATCAATCGATTTATCTCGAAAAACTGCATAGGAAAACGAAAAAAAAATGTTTGGATTTGAAGCTTTCAATTTTTGGGGTGAAAAAACACCAAAGGGGTTAACCTTAGTTTTTTTTCAAAAATCGCTAAAAATTTAGATGGTCTTTTTTTGGCCTAAACCGACGTGCTTTGATGCCAGGAGTTCGAAAAGCGCGGTTTCGTTTGGGGAAAACGATGGTAAACACTTTAAAATGACTTTCAAATATTTCCAACTTTAAAGACGAATAAATCGTAAAATATTATACTTACAGCAAATCTGCCTGCGTCAATCGATTTATCTCGATAAACTGCATAGGAAAACGCCAAAAAATGTTTGGATTTGTAACTTTCAATTTTTGGGGTGATAAAACACCAAAGGGGTTATTAACCTTAGGTTTTTTTCAAAAATTGCCAAAAATTCAGATGGTCTTTTTTTGACCTAAACCGACGTGCTTTGATGCCAGGAGTTTGAAAAACGCGGTTTCGTTTGAGGAAAACGATGGTAAACACTTTAAAATGACTTTCAAATATTTCCAACTTTAAAGACGAATAAATCGTAAAATATTATACTTACAGCAAATCTGCCTGCGTCAATCGATTTATCTCGAAAAACTGCATAGGAAAACGCCAAAAAATGTTTGGATTTGTAACTTTCAATTTTTGGGGTGATAAAACACCAAAGGGGTTATTAACCTTAGTTTTTTTTCAAAAATCGCTAAAAATTTAGATGGTCTTTTTTTGGCCTAAACCGACGTGCTTTGATGCCAGGAGTTCGAAAAACGCGGTTTCGTTTGGGGAAAACGATGGTAAACACTATAAAATGACGTTCAAATATTTCCAACTTTAAAGACGAATAAATCGTAAAATATCATACTTACGGCAAATATGCCTGCGTCAATCGATTTATCTCGAAAAGCTGCATAGGCAAACGAAAAAAAATGTTTGGATTTGAAGCTTTCAATTTTTGGGGTGAAAAAACACCAAAGGGGTTAACCTTAGTTTTTTTTCAAAAATCGCTAAAAATTTAGATGGTCTCTTTTTGCCTAAACCGACGTGCTTTGATGCCAGGAGTTCGAAAAACGCGGTTTCGTTTGGGGAAAACGATGGTAAACACTTTAAAATGACCTTCAAATATTTCCAACTTTAAAGACGAATAAATGGTAAAATATCATACTTACGGCAAATCTGCCTACGTCAATCGATTTATCTCGAAAAACTACATAGGAAAACGCCAAAAAATGTTTGGATTTGAAACTTTCAATTTTTGGGGTGAAAAAACACCAAAGGGGTTAACCTTAGGTTTTTTTCAAATATCGCCAAAAATTTAGATGGTCTTTTTTTGACCTAAACCGACGTGCTTTGATGCCAGGAGTTCGAAAAACGCGGTTTCGTTTGGGGAAAACCATGGTAAACCCTTTAAAATGATATTCAAATATTTCCAACTTTAAAGACGAATAAATCGTAAAATATCATACTTACGGCAAATCTGCCTACGTCAATCGATTTATCTCGAAAAACTGCATAGGAAAGCGCCAACAAATGCTTGGATTTGAAACTTTCAATTTTTGGGGTGAAAAAACACCAAAGGGGTTAACCTTAGGTTTTTTTCAAAAATCGCCAAAAATTTAGATGGTCTTTTTTTGACCTAAACCGACGTGCTTTGATGCCAGGAGTTCGAAAAATGACACAAATATTTCCAACTTTAAAGACGAATAAATCGTTAAATATCATACTTACGGCAAATCTGCCTACGTCAATCGATTTAATCGATTAATTTAATTAATTAATTAATTTAATTAATCGGTTAACCTTAGGTTTTTTTCAAAAATCGCCAAAAATTTAGATGGTTTTTTTTTGACCTAAACCGACGTGCTTTGATGCCAGGAGTACGAAAAACGCGGTTTCGTTTGGGGAAAAGGATGGTAAACACTTTAAAATGACGTTCAAATATTTCCAACTTTAAAGACGAATAAATCGTAAAATATCATACTTACGGCAAATCTGCTTGCGTCAATCGATTTATCTCGAAAAACTGCATAGGAAAACGCCAAAAAATGTTTGGATTTGAAACTTTCAACTTTTGGGGTGAAAAAACACCAAAAGGGTTAACCTTAGTTTTTTTCAAAAATCGCCAAAAATCTAGATGGTCTTTTGTTGACCTAAACCGACGTGCTTTGATGCCAAGAGTTCGAAAAACGCGGTTTCGTTTGGGGAAACCCATGGTAAACACTTTAAAATGACGTTCAAATATTTTCAACTTTAAAGACGAATAAATGGTAAAATATCATACTTACGGCAAATCTGCCTGCGTCAATCGATTTATCTCGAAAAACTACATAGGAAAACGCCAAAAAATGTTTGGAATTGAAACTTTCAATTTTTGGGGTGAAAAAACACCAAAGGGGTTAACCTTACGTTTTTTTCAAAAATCGCCAAAAATTTAGATGGTCTTTTTTTGACCTAAACCGACGTGCTTTGATGCAAGGAGTTCGAAAAACGCGGTTTCGTTTGGGCAAAACCATGGTAAACACTTTAAAATGACGTTCAAATATTTCCAACTTTAAAGACGAATAAATCGTAAAATATCATACTTACGGCAAATCTGCCTGCGTCAATCGATTTATCTCGAAAAACTGCATAGGAAAACGCCAAAAAATGTTTGGATTTGAAACTTTCAACTTTTGGGGTGAAAAAACACCAAAGGGGTTAACCTTAGTTTTTTTCAAAAATCGCCAAAAATCTAGATGGTCTTTTTTTGACCTAAACCGACGTGCTTTGATGCCAAGGGTTCGAAAAACGCGGTTTCGTTTAGGGAAACCCATGGTAAACACTTTAAAATGACGTTCAAATATTTTCAACTTTAAAGACGAATAAATGGTAAAATATCATACTTACGGCAAATCTGCCTGCGTCAATCAATTTATCTCGAAAAACTACATAGGAAAACGCCAAAAAATGTTTGGAATTGAAACTTTCAATTTTTGGGGTGAAAAAACACCAAAGGGGTTAACCTTACGTTTTTTTCAAAAATCGCCAAAAATTTAGATGGTCTTTTTTTGACCTAAACCGGCGTGCTTTGATGCAAGGAGTTCGAAAAACGCGGTTTCGTTTGGGCAAAACCATGGTAAACACTTTAAAATGACGTTCAAATATTTCCAACTTTAAAGACGAATAAATCGTAAAATATCATACTTACAGCAAATCTGCCTACGTCAATCGATTTATCTCGAAAAACTGCATAGGAAAACGCCAAAAAATGTATGGAATTGAAACTTTCAATTTTTGGGGTGAAAAAATACCAAAGGAGTTAACGTTACGTTTTTTTCAAAAATCGCCAAAAATTTAGATGGTCGTTTTTTGACCTAAACCGACGTGCTTTGATGCCAGGAGTTCGAAAAACGCGGTTTCGTTTGGGGAAAACGATGGTAAACACTTTAAAATGATATTCAAATATTTCCAACTTTAAAGACGAATAAATCGTAAAATATCATACTTACGGCAAATCTGCCTACGTCAATCGATTTATCTCGAAAAACTGCATAGGAAAGCGCCAACAAATGCTTGGATTTGAAACTTTCAATTTTTGGGGTGAAAAAACACCAAAGGGGTTAACCTTACGTTTTTTTCAAAAATCGCCAAAAATTTAGATGGTCTTTTTTTGACCTAAACCGACGTGCTTTGATGCCAGGAGTTCGAAAAACGCGGTTTCGTTTGGGGAAAACGATGGTAAACACTTTAAAATGACGTTCAAATATTTCCAACTTTAAAGACGAATCAATCGTAAAATATCATACTTACGGCAAATCTGCCTGCGTCAATCGATTTATCTCGAAAAACTGCAAAGGAAAACGCCAAAAAATGTTTGGATTTGAAACTTTTAATTTTTGGGGTAAAAAAACACCAAAGGGGTTAACCTTAGGTTTTTTTCAAAAATCGCTAAAAATTTAGATGGTCTTTTTTTGACCTAAACCGACGTGCTTTGATGCCAGGAGTTCGAAAAACGCGGTTTCGTTTGGGGAAAACCATGGTAAACACTTTAAAATAACGTTCAAATATTTCCAACTTTAATGACGAATAAATCGTAAAATATCATACTTACGGCAAATCTACCTGCGTCAATCGATTTATCTCGAAAAACTGCATAGGAAAACGAAAAAAAATGTTTGGATTTGAAGCTTTCAATTTTTGGGGTGAAAAAACACCAAAGGGGTTAACCTTAGTTTTTTTTCAAAAACCGCTAAAAATTTAGATGGTCTTTTTTTTAACCTAAACCGACGTGCTTTGATGCCAGGAGTTCGAAAAACGCGGTTTCGTTTGGGGAAAACGATGGTAAACACTTTAAAATGACGTTCAAATATTTCCAACTTTAAAGACGAATAAATCGTAAAATATCATACTTACGGCTAATCTGCCTGCGCAATCGATTTATCTCGAAAAACTGCATAGGAAAACGAAAAAAAATGTTTGGATTTGAAGCTTTCAATATTTGGGGTGAAAAAACACCAAAGGGGTTAACCTTAGTTTTTTTTCAAAAATCGCTAAAAATTTAGATGGTCTTTTTTTGGCCTAAACCGACGTGCTTTGATGCCAGGAGTTCGAAAAACGCGGTTTCGTTTGGGGAAAACGATGGTAAACACTATAAAATGACGTTCAAATATTTCCAACTTTAAAGACGAATAAATCGTAAAATATCATACTTACGGCAAATCTGCCTGCGTCAATCGATTTATCTCGAAAAGCTGCATAGGCAAACGAAAAAAAATGTTTGGATTTGAAGCTTTCAATTTTTGGGGTGAAAAAACACCAAAGGGGTTAACCTTAGGTTTTTTTCAAAAATCGCCAAAAATTTAGATGGTTTTTTTTTGACCTAAACCGACGTGCTTTGATGCAAGGAGTTCGAAAAACGCGGTTTCGTTTGGGCAAAACCATGGTAAACACTTTAAAATGACGTTCAAATATTTCCAACTTTAAAGACGAATAAATGGTAAAATATCATACTTACGGCAAATCTGCCTATGTTCAGGCATGTCTTAATTTTTGTATGTGTGCGACGCCACTGCAAATGCAATTTCGCGTCGAAGTGGGGACTTGCATCGCATCCCCACGCCCGGCAGTGTACTCAAGTAACTCCATGTGTGGAGCCGTTTCACATATTGTACTAATGAAATTAAATTAAATAATTACAAAAATCAAAGAAGTTTTTACTAAGCGTCAATACTACAACATGGTCCTTCGAGCCGGATGTTTGGATATTTAAAAAATATTCAAAATTACAAAGTGCTATTTGTGTTTATTTTTGCGCGCGAAATCAAAACTCGGCGTAGAAATACAAGAAAGCTACAGCTGGTCGCGCATACAATAGTGGACCAAGCCAATTACAAGCTCATGCGCATAGATTACCATCCAATGGTTAACTGGTCGACTGGAGTTGCATTCTTCCCAAGTACGATAACGATAACAAATTACAGCTGGTATCAACCAAGCACCTACATTAAAAAAGAGTAAGACACTTTCGTTCCTATTATCCTTAATTTTTATTGCATTTCCTTCATTTGTTTATCGCCTTTTATTTAATAACGCACAGTGTAAAAATGAAGAAGAAAATCGAAATTTTACTTTCAAATCGCATTGCTTTAACATCCAGAATTGAATCGTTTAAAATTTATGTTTTAAATTTTCAAAAAGGTGTGATTGATAAAACAATTACAAATTACAATATATCTGAACTACAACTACGAATTGATTCTATTGTTCCATTAATAACTGAATTCAATAACATTCAATATCAAATTCAAGAAGTATGCGAAAATGTTAACGAACACCTAGAAGAAATGAATAATTTTGAATCATTATACTATAGCTCAATATCAATTGCAAAAACAATTTTAGAGCAAAATGCGAATGTGTGTCAACTGCCATCGGTACCGATGCCGGTGCGGAAATCGGGTCAATTATCAAACATAAAACTACCTCAAATTCAATTGCCCAAATTTGAGGGTTGCTATGAAGGCTGGCTTGAGTTTCGCGATACTTTCCAATCCTTGATACATGAAAATTCAACCGTAGACGATATACAAAAATTTCATTACTTACGAGCAGCGCTCGCGAGAGGCGCGGCACAAGTTGTACATTCCATTGAATTTTCAGCCAGCAACTACGAGATTGCCTGGCAATTACTCTGCAATCGTTACGACAATAACAGATTACTAGTTCACAATCATGTGAAATCGCTTTTCAATGTAAAACATATCACAAAAGAATCATCATCTGAATTACGAACCCTTATTGACAATACTTTAAAGCATTTGAGGTCACTCAAAAGCTTGGGGCAACCAACGGACAGTTGGGACACTCTTATAATATTTATTCTACACGATAAAATTGATAACATTACATTAAGAAAATGGGAAGAGCATAAAATTAACGGGGAATTTCCAACGTTCACAGAATTCATTGCGTTTCTAAAGAGCAGGGCTGATTTGTTGGAAACCTTAGAAGGTAGCAATACCGCTACAGTCTCCAGCTCAGAAAAGGGTCACTTTGTTAAAAAACCTACTAAACAATTCAACTCATTCTACGCGGCAAGTAATCCTTGCGTTATTTGCAACGATGCCAAGCATCAAATATACAATTGTTCTAAGTTTACAGCTCTATCTATAAACGAACGAATAGAGCATGCAAAGAAATTACATCTTTGTTTTAATTGTTTGCGAGCTGGTCACATTCCAGCAAATTGTACGTTTTCAAATTGCAAAAAGTGTAATAGAAAACACAACACTTTATTACATTTCGAACAAAAACATGATTCAGGCTTAAATGAGACTCCAACTACAACGACTTTAACAACTACAAATTCATTTTATAATAATACTCAGGTGTTACTACCCACAGTGCTTATCTTAATTAAAGATGGGAAAGGCAACAGCCACAGTTGTAGGGCACTTCTTGATTCGGGGTCGGAATCTCACTTCATGTCAAAAAACCTATTTAATAAATTGCAATTATCAAAAACTAAAATACAATGTTCTGTCAGGGGAATTGATCAAATTTCGTCTTTAATAAATTATAAAACTCTAACTACAATTAAATCTAGACTAAATTCATTTACAGCAGAAATTTCTTGTTTAATCGTACCAAGCATTTCCGGCAATATTCCAAATTTTCACGTTTCAAAATCTCAAATAAACATACCACAAAATATTCAATTGGCCGATCCATACTTTAATGAATCGAGGCCAGTAGATTTACTAATAGGCGCAGATCTATTCTGGAAATTAGCTTGCATAGGTCAAAGGTCAGTTAGCAAAAATGGACCTATATTACAAAAAACCTTATTCGGTTGGGTAGTTTCAGGATCGACATTCTCACTGGGAAAAAATACATTAGCATTGCAATCCACCGTAAATTGCAATCTCTCAGTAGAATCATACGAATTCGATCAAATGCAAAGGCAATTACAACGTTTTTGGGAGATAGAAGAAATTTCAGAAAAAAGGGTATTTTCTCGCGAAGAGCAAGATTGCGAATCTCATTTTCACGAAACCGTACAGCGGGACGAAAATGGTAGATTTTTGGTTACTATACCGTTCAAGGATTCCTTAAACAAACTAGGAGATTCATTAGTATTTGCTACAAAACGTTTTTTCGGATTAGAGCGGCGATTATCAGCCAATCCAAATTTAAAAAAACTTTACATACAGTTTATGCGCGAATATTTAAGCTTAGGGCATATGTCAAAGATTTCTGATGAGTGTCACACCACAGAAAATTGCTATTACTTGCCACATCATGGCGTACAAAAAGAAGACAGTTTAACATCTAAATTACGCGTGGTCTTCGACGGGAGCGCAAATACTTCAACAGGGGTATCAATTAATAGTTTACAAATGACAGGTCCTGTATTGCAACAAGATTTAGTATCAATAATTTTGCGTTTTCGGCTACATAAGTTCGCTATTGCATCAGATATAGCTAAAATGTACCGTCAGGTAAAAATAGCTCAGCATCAGCGTTGTTTACAAAGAATCGTTTGGCGTGAAAACCCTTCCGATCCACTTAACACCTACGAATTGAACACGGTAACATACGGAACCACAGCTGCATCATATTTAGCAATCAAATGCTTATCAACATTAGCAAAACAAAATCAACTGCAATATCCAGAAGCATCTCGCGTGATAGAAGAAAATTTTTACGTTGACGACCTTTTAACAAGTTTCGATAATCTTGAAGATGCTAAATTAATATGTTCTCAAGTTAAGGATATCTTGAGCGGGGCAGGTTTTGAATTACGCAAATGGGCCTCAAATAGTCCTGAATTATTGAAAACATTTCAAGGCTCAGAACCCTTAAGTGTTTTAGATTTTAGTTCACACGAAAACGCGAAGACTCTGGGACTTCATTGGTCTTGTTCCAGGGACGAGTTAATTTATAACATTCCAACTAATCAAACTTCAAGTATCATTACTAAACGCACAATTTTATCAACGGTTGCACAAATTTTCGATCCGTTAGGCTTAGTCAGTCCATGTACTGTTCTAGCAAAAATATTACTTCAAAGCTTGTGGCTACTTAAGTTGTCCTGGGATGAATCCGTGCCAATGGCAATTCATTTTCAGTGGCAAAAATTACGAGATAATCTACATCTATTAAATTCAATAAACGTACCACGGCGTGTAACCTTGAGCAATTACATTACGATAGAACTACACGGCTTTTCTGATTCATCAGAAAAAGCATACGGATGCTGTATTTACATACGGACTACCGATAGTCACGGAAACATATGCATACGTCTTCTTTGTGCTAAAACTAAGGTAGCACCCTTAAAATTTGTCACGATACCTCGCTTAGAGTTATGCGGAGCTCTTGCTTTATCGCAATTAGTTTACAAAGTTAAACATTCGATGCACATTAACTTCCATCAACAATTTCTCTGGTGCGATTCTACGATTGCATTAACCTGGATAAGCACACCATCGAATCTATTAAAAACCTTTGTTGCCAACAGAGTTAATCAAATTCAAATTTTAACTAATTCAGATTCCTGGCATCACGTAGGTACACACGACAATCCTGCAGATGTATTATCCCGTGGTCTTAGCCCAGAGAATCTAAAAAATTGTCAATTGTGGTGGAACGGCCCACCCTGGCTAGCATTCGACAAGTCAGAGTGGCCACATTCTATTAATATTCTAAATGTGGACGAGGTACCAGAAAAACGTCAAATTGAATCTTGTCATGCGACAGCAATTGAATTCACTTTATTTTCAAAATTTTCAAGGTTGTGCAAACTTCAACGTGTATTGGCATACTGTTTACGATTTAAAAACAATACAAAATTGGTCAAACCAAAAAGGCAATTTGGTCCATTGACATTACATGAGCTCAATGAATCACTATTAAAGCTAATAAAAATCGCCCAAGGCGACAGTTTTTCAAATGAGATAGTTTCAATCAAGCTATCAAAATTAAAAGGCGTATTACTGTCATTAAACCCCTTTATCGACGGAATGGGTATTATAAGAGTGGGAGGCAGATTAGGTCAATCAAACTTTGAATACGAGAAAAAACATCCTATTCTGTTACCTTCAAAACACCCTCTTACCACATTAATATTTCGCGATGAGCACAAACGGCTGCTCCATGCGGGGCCTCAAATGCTTTTATCATCTATTAGAGAGCGATATTGGCCTATGGCAGGGAGAAATCTTTCAAAGAAAATCGTACGCGAGTGTATTACTTGTTTTCGCGTCTCTCCAAGAATTATTAAACCTCTTATGGGTAATTTACCAAGTACAAGGTTACAACCAAAACCTCCATTTGATATTACAGGAGTAGATTTCGCGGGTCCTTTCATGATCAAGGACCGTTTAGGTCGCGGTTGTAAGGTAACCAAATGTTACGTTAGTTTATTCATCTGTTTTGTCACCAAAGCGATTCATCTTGAATTGGTGTCCGCTTTGAGTACACCTTCATTCTTAGCAACCCTCAGAAGGTTTACTTCGCGCAGGGGCAAGCCTAGCAAGATTTATTCCGATAATGGCACTAATTTTGTTGGGTGCAATAACGAATTAAAATATTTAAATCAATTTTTTATGCAAAATCGAATTTGTTTACAAGAATCATGCGCCGGTCACGGCATTGATTGGCAGTTTATACCATCGCATTCTCCTCATTTTGGAGGCTTATGGGAAGCCGGGGTTAAATCAACAAAGTCACATCTTAAACGTGTTTTAGGTTGCGCTACATTAACTTTTGAGGATTTTTACACTGTGCTTACTCAGATAGAGGCGGTACTCAACTCTCGTCCTCTATATCCTATGTCACCTGATCCTTCAGATCTTAATGTCCTGACACCTTCTCATTTCCTCATCGGAAGGAAACTTACCAATTTACCAGATTCAAATGTGCTCGAATTACCAGAAAATCGTTTGTCACGTTTTCAACGATTACAAGCCATGACTCAGCATTTTTGGAATAGGTGGTCCAAGGAGTACGTTAGTGAATTACAGCAAAGAACGAAGTGGAAGCGTAATAACCAACAACTTCTAAAAATTGGAACCATGGTCATCATCAAAGATGACAACTTGCCACCTCTCAAGTGGCGACTAGGAAGAGTTACCAAACTACACCCAGGGAAGGATGACATCATTCGGGTAGTGTCCATCTGCACATCAAGTGGTCACGTTATGAGACAGTGTGTAACAAAGGTGTGCGTTCTTCCTATGGAAAGTGAACTTTAATTACTCATTGTTGAAATTTATTTACACATTATTTACTCTTTACGAATTGTATTTTTCATTTACATTCTTGTTTTTATTTTGAATCTTTACTAGTTTCAAGGCGGCCGGCATGTTCAGGCATGTCTTAATTTTTGTATGTGTGCGACGCCACTGCAAATGCAATTTCGCGTCGAAGTGGGGACTTGCATCGCATCCCCACGCCCGGCAGTGTACTCAAGTAACTCCATGTGTGGAGCCGTTTCACATATTGTACTAATGAAATTAAATTAAATAATTACAAAAATCAAAGAAGTTTTTACTAAGCGTCAATACTACAACAGCCTACGTCAATCGATTTATCTCGAAAAACTACATAGGAAAACGCCAAAAAATGTTTGGATTTGAAACTTTCAATTTTTGGGGTGAAAAAACACCAAAGGGGTTAACCTTAGGTTTTTTTCAAATATCGCCAAAAATTTAGATGGTCTTTTTTTGACCTAAACCGACGTGCTTTGATGCCAGGAGTTCGAAAAATGCGGTTTCGTTTGGGGAAAACCATGGTAAACCCTTTAAAATGATATTCAAATATTTCCAACTTTAAAGACGAATAAATCGTAAAATATCATACTTACGGCAAATCTGCCTACGTCAATCGATTTATCTCGAAAAACTGCATAGGAAAGCGCCAACAAATGCTTGGATTTGAAACTTTCAATTTTTGGGGTGAAAAAACACCAAAGGGGTTAATCTTAGGTTTTTTTCAAAAATCGCCAAAAATTTAGATGGTCTTTTTTTGACCTAAACCGACGTGCTTTGATGCAAGGAGTTCGAAAAACGCGGTTTCGTTTGGGCAAAACCATGGTAAACACTTTAAAATGACGTTCAAATATTTCCAACTTTAAAGACGAATAAATCGTAAAATATCATATTTACGGCAAATCTGCCTGCGTCAATCGATTTATCTCGAAAAACTGCATAGGAAAACGAAAAAAATGTTTGGATTTGAAGCTTTCAATTTTTGGAGGTGAAAAAAAACCAAAGGGGTTAACCTTAGTTTTTTTTTCAAAAATCGCCATAAATTTAGATGGTCTTTTTTTGACCTAAACCGACGTGCTTTGATGCCAGGAGTTCGAAAAATGACATTCAAATATTTCCAACTTTAAAGACGAATAAATCGTTAGATATCATACTTACGGCAAATCTGCCTGCGTCAATCGATTTATCTCGAAAAACTCCATAGGAAAACGCCAAAAAATGTTTGGATTTGAAACTTTCAATTTTTGGGGTGAAAAAACACCAAAGGAGTTAACGTTACGTTTTTTTCAAAAATCGCCAAAAATTTAGATGGTCGTTTTTTGACCTAAACCGACGTGCTTTGATGCCAGGAGTTCGAAAAATGACATTCAAATATTTCCAACTTTAAAGACGAATAAATCGTTAAATATCATACTTACGGCAAATCTGCCTACGTCAATCGATTTAATCGATTAATTTAATTAATTAATTAATTTAATTAATCGGTTAACCTTAGGTTTTTTTCAAAAATCGCCAAAAATTTAGATGGTTTTTTTTTGACCTAAACCGACGTGCTTTGATGCCAGGAGTACGAAAAACGCGGTTTCGTTTGGGGAAAAGGATGGTAAACACTTTGAAATGACGTTCAAATATTTCCAACTTTAAAGACGAATAAATCGTAAAATATCATACTTACGGCAAATCTGCCTGCGTCAATCGATTTATCTCGAAAAACTGCATAGGAAAACGCCAAAAAATGTTTGGATTTGAAACTTTCAACTTTTGGGGTGAAAAAACACCAAAGGGGTTAACCTTAGTTTTTTTCAAAAATCGCCAAAAATCTAGATGGTCTTTTTTTGACCTAAACCGACGTGCTTTGATGCCAAGAGTTCGAAAAACGCGGTTTCGTTTGGGGAAACCCATGGTAAACACTTTAAAATGACGTTCAAATATTTTCAACTTTAAAGACGAATAAATCGTAAAATATCATACTTACGGCAAATCTGCCTGCGTCAATCGATTTATCTCGAAAAACTACATAGGAAAACGCCAAAAAATGTTTGGAATTGAAACTTTCAATTTTTGTGGTGAAAAAACACCAAAGGGGTTAACCTTAGGTTTTTTTCAAAAATCGCCAAAAATTTAGATGGTTTTTTTTTGACCTAAACCGACGTGCTTTGATGCCAGGAGTACGAAAAACGCGGTTTCGTTTGGGGAAAAGGATGGTAAACACTTTAAAATGACGTTCAAATATTTCCAACTTTAAAGACGAATAAATCGTAAAATATCATACTTACGGCAAATCTGCCTGCGTCAATCGATTTATCTCGAAAAACTGCATAGGAAAACGCCAAAAAATGTTTGGATTTGAAACTTTCAACTTTTGGGGTGAAAAAACACCAAAGGGGTTAACCTTACGTTTTTTTCAAAAATCGCCAAAAATTTAGATGGTCTTTTTTTGACCTAAACCGACGTGCTTTGATGCCAGGAGTTCGAAAAACGCGGTTTCGTTTGGGGAAAACGATGGTAAACACTTTAAAATGACGTTCAAATATTTCCAACTTTAAAGACGAATCAATCGTAAAATATCATACTTACGGCAAATCTGCCTGCGTCAATCGATTTATCTCGAAAAACTGCAAAGGAAAACGCCAAAAAATGTTTGGATTTGAAACTTTTAATTTTTGGGGTAAAAAAACACCAAAGGGGTTAACCTTAGGTTTTTTTCAAAAATCGCTAAAAATTTAGATGGTCTTTTTTTGACCTAAACCGACGTGCTTTGATGCCAGGAGTTCGAAAAACGCGGTTTCGTTTGGGGAAAACCATGGTAAACACTTTAAAATAACGTTCAAATATTTCCAACTTTAATGACGAATAAATCGTAAAATATCATACTTACGGCAAATCTGCCTGCGTCAATCGATTTATCTCGAAAAACTGCATAGGAAAACGAAAAAAAATGTTTGGATTTGAAGCTTTCAATTTTTGGGGTGAAAAAACACCAAAGGGGTTAACCTTAGTTTTTTTTCAAAAACCGCTAAAAATTTAGATGGTCTTTTTTTAACCTAAACCGACGTGCTTTGATGCCAGGAGTTCGAAAAACGCGGTTTCGTTTGGGGAAAACGATGGTAAACACTTTAAAATGACGTTCAAATATTTCCAACTTTAAAGACGAATAAATCGTAAAATATCATACTTACGGCTAATCTGCCTGCGCAATCGATTTATCTCGAAAAACTGCATAGGAAAACGAAAAAAAATGTTTGGATTTGAAGCTTTCAATATTTGGGGTGAAAAAACACCAAAGGGGTTAACCTTAGTTTTTTTTCAAAAATCGCTAAAAATTTAGATGGTCTTTTTTTGGCCTAAACCGACGTGCTTTGATGCCAGGAGTTCGAAAAACGCGGTTTCGTTTGGGGAAACCCATGGTAAACACTTTAAAATGACGTTCAAATATTTTCAACTTTAAAGACGAATAAATCGTAAAATATCATACTTACGGCAAATCTGCCTGCGTCAATCGATTTATCTCGAAAAGCTGCATAGGCAAACGAAAAAAAATGTTTGGATTTGAAGCTTTCAATTTTTGGGGTGAAAAAACACCAAAGGGGTTAACCTTAGGTTTTTTTCAAAAATCGCCAAAAATTTAGATGGTTTTTTTTGACCTAAACCGACGTGCTTTGATGCAAGGAGTTCGAAAAACGCGGTTTCGTTTGGGCAAAACCATGGTAAACACTTTAAAATGACGTTCAAATATTTCCAACTTTAAAGACGAATAAATGGTAAAATATCATACTTACGGCAAATCTGCCTACGTCAATCGATTTATCTCGAAAAACTACATAGGAAAACGCCAAAAAATGTTTGGATTTGAAACTTTCAATTTTTGGGGTGAAAAAACACCAAAGGGGTTAACCTTAGGTTTTTTTCAAATATCGCCAAAAATTTAGATGGTCTTTTTTTGACCTAAACCGACGTGCTTTGATGCCAGGAGTTCGAAAAACGCGGTTTCGTTTGGGGAAAACCATGGTAAACCCTTTAAAATGATATTCAAATATTTCCAACTTTAAAGACGAATAAATCGTAAAATATCATACTTACGGCAAATCTGCCTACGTCAATCGATTTATCTCGAAAAACTGCATAGGAAAGCGCCAACAAATGCTTGGATTTGAAACTTTCAATTTTTGGGGTGAAAAAACACCAAAGGGGTTAATCTTAGGTTTTTTTCAAAAATCGCCAAAAATTTAGATGGTCTTTTTTTGACCTAAACCGACGTGCTTTGATGCAAGGAGTTCGAAAAACGCGGTTTCGTTTGGGCAAAACCATGGTAAACACTTTAAAATGACGTTCAAATATTTCCAACTTTAAAGACGAATAAATCGTAAAATATCATATTTACGGCAAATCTGCCTGCGTCAATCGATTTATCTCGAAAAACTGCATAGGAAAACGAAAAAAATGTTTGGATTTGAAGCTTTCAATTTTTGGAGGTGAAAAAAAACCAAAGGGGTTAACCTTAGTTTTTTTTTCAAAAATCGCCATAAATTTAGATGGTCTTTTTTTGACCTAAACCGACGTGCTTTGATGCCAGGAGTTCGAAAAATGACATTCAAATATTTCCAACTTTAAAGACGAATAAATCGTTAGATATCATACTTACGGCAAATCTGCCTGCGTCAATCGATTTATCTCGAAAAACTCCATAGGAAAACGCCAAAAAATGTTTGGATTTGAAACTTTCAATTTTTGGGGTGAAAAAACACCAAAGGAGTTAACGTTACGTTTTTTTCAAAAATCGCCAAAAATTTAGATGGTCGTTTTTTGACCTAAACCGACGTGCTTTGATGCCAGGAGTTCGAAAAATGACATTCAAATATTTCCAACTTTAAAGACGAATAAATCGTTAAATATCATACTTACGGCAAATCTGCCTACGTAAATCGATTTAATCGATTAATTTAATTAATTAATTAATTTAATTAATCGGTTAACCTTAGGTTTTTTTCAAAAATCGCCAAAAATTTAGATGGTTTTTTTTTGACCTAAACCGACGTGCTTTGATGCCAGGAGTACGAAAAACGCGGTTTCGTTTGGGGAAAAGGATGGTAAACACTTTAAAATGACGTTCAAATATTTCCAACTTTAAAGACGAATAAATCGTAAAATATCATACTTACGGCAAATCTGCCTGCGTCAATCGATTTATCTCGAAAAACTGCATAGGAAAACGCCAAAAAATGTTTGGATTTGAAACTTTCAACTTTTGGGGTGAAAAAACACCAAAGGGGTTAACCTTAGTTTTTTTCAAAAATCGCCAAAAATCTAGATGGTCTTTTTTTGACCTAAACCGACGTGCTTTGATGCCAAGAGTTCGAAAAACGCGGTTTCGTTTGGGGAAACCCATGGTAAACACTTTAAAATGACGTTCAAATATTTTCAACTTTAAAGACGAATAAATCGTAAAATATCATACTTACGGCAAATCTGCCTGCGTCAATCGATTTATCTCGAAAAACTACATAGGAAAACGCCAAAAAATGTTTGGAATTGAAACTTTCAATTTTTGTGGTGAAAAAACACCAAAGGGCGGTTAACCTTAGGTTTTTTTCAAAAATCGCCAAAAATTTAGATGGTTTTTTTTTGACCTAAACCGACGTGCTTTGATGCCAGGAGTACGAAAAACGCGGTTTCGTTTGGGGAAAAGGATGGTAAACACTTTAAAATGACGTTCAAATATTTCCAACTTTAAAGACGAATAAATCGTAAAATATCATACTTACGGCAAATCTGCCTGCGTCAATCGATTTATCTCGAAAAACTGCATAGGAAAACGCCAAAAAATGTTTGGATTTGAAACTTTCAACTTTTGGGGTGAAAAAACACCAAAGGGGTTAACCTTACGTTTTTTTCAAAAATCGCCAAAAATTTAGATGGTCTTTTTTTGACCTAAACCGACGTGCTTTGATGCCAGGAGTTCGAAAAACGCGGTTTCGTTTGGGGAAAACGATGGTAAACACTTTAAAATGACGTTCAAATATTTCCAACTTTAAAGACGAATCAATCGTAAAATATCATACTTACGGCAAATCTGCCTGCGTCAATCGATTTATCTCGAAAAACTGCAAAGGAAAACGCCAAAAAATGTTTGGATTTGAAACTTTTAATTTTTGGGGTAAAAAAACACCAAAGGGGTTAACCTTAGGTTTTTTTCAAAAATCGCTAAAAATTTAGATGGTCTTTTTTTGACCTAAACCGACGTGCTTTGATGCCAGGAGTTCGAAAAACGCGGTTTCGTTTGGGGAAAACCATGGTAAACACTTTAAAATAACGTTCAAATATTTCCAACTTTAATGACGAATAAATCGTAAAATATCATACTTACGGCAAATCTGCCTGCGTCAATCGATTTATCTCGAAAAACTGCATAGGAAAACGAAAAAAAATGTTTGGATTTGAAGCTTTCAATTTTTGGGGTGAAAAAACACCAAAGGGGTTAACCTTAGTTTTTTTTCAAAAACCGCTAAAAATTTAGATGGTCTTTTTTTTAACCTAAACCGACGTGCTTTGATGCCAGGAGTTCGAAAAACGCGGTTTCGTTTGGGGAAAACGATGGTAAACACTTTAAAATGACGTTCAAATATTTCCAACTTTAAAGACGAATAAATCGTAAAATATCATACTTACGGCTAATCTGCCTGCGCAATCGATTTATCTCGAAAAACTGCATAGGAAAACGAAAAAAAATGTTTGGATTTGAAGCTTTCAATATTTGGGGTGAAAAAACACCAAAGGGGTTAACCTTAGTTTTTTTTCAAAAATCGCTAAAAATTTAGATGGTCTTTTTTTGGCCTAAACCGACGTGCTTTGATGCCAGGAGTTCGAAAAACGCGGTTTCGTTTGGGGAAACCCATGGTAAACACTTTAAAATGACGTTCAAATATTTTCAACTTTAAAGACGAATAAATCGTAAAATATCATACTTACGGCAAATCTGCCTGCGTCAATCGATTTATCTCGAAAAGCTGCATAGGCAAACGAAAAAAAATGTTTGGATTTGAAGCTTTCAATTTTTGGGGTGAAAAAACACCAAAGGGGTTAACCTTAGGTTTTTTTCAAAAATCGCCAAAAATTTAGATGGTTTTTTTTGACCTAAACCGACGCCGACGTGCTTTGATGCAAGGAGTTCGAAAAACGCGGTTTCGTTTGGGCAAAACCATGGTAAACACTTTAAAATGACGTTCAAATATTTCCAACTTTAAAGACGAATAAATGGTAAAATATCATACTTACGGCAAATCTGCCTACGTCAATCGATTTATCTCGAAAAACTACATAGGAAAACGCCAAAAAATGTTTGGATTTGAAACTTTCAATTTTTGGGGTGAAAAAACACCAAAGGGGTTAACCTTAGGTTTTTTTCAAATATCGCCAAAAATTTAGATGGTCTTTTTTTGACCTAAACCGACGTGCTTTGATGCCAGGAGTTCGAAAAACGCGGTTTCGTTTGGGGAAAACCATGGTAAACCCTTTAAAATGATATTCAAATATTTCCAACTTTAAAGACGAATAAATCGTAAAATATCATACTTACGGCAAATCTGCCTACGTCAATCGATTTATCTCGAAAAACTGCATAGGAAAGCGCCAACAAATGCTTGGATTTGAAACTTTCAATTTTTGGGGTGAAAAAACACCAAAGGGGTTAATCTTAGGTTTTT
The DNA here is from genome assembly GCA_947369205.1 of Cantharis rufa. NCBI lineage: Eukaryota > Metazoa > Arthropoda > Insecta > Coleoptera > Cantharidae > Cantharis > Cantharis rufa. The sequence goes on from OX376303.1 coordinate 13,190,905, forward strand.
TTCAAAAATCGCCAAAAATTTAGATGGTCTTTTTTTGACCTAAACCGACGTGCTTTGATGCAAGGAGTTCGAAAAACGCGGTTTCGTTTGGGCAAAACCATGGTAAACACTTTAAAATGACGTTCAAATATTTCCAACTTTAAAGACGAATAAATCGTAAAATATCATATTTACGGCAAATCTGCCTGCGTCAATCGATTTATCTCGAAAAACTGCATAGGAAAACGAAAAAAATGTTTGGATTTGAAGCTTTCAATTTTTGGAGGTGAAAAAAAACCAAAGGGGTTAACCTTAGTTTTTTTTTCAAAAATCGCCATAAATTTAGATGGTCTTTTTTTGACCTAAACCGACGTGCTTTGATGCCAGGAGTTCGAAAAATGACATTCAAATATTTCCAACTTTAAAGACGAATAAATCGTTAGATATCATACTTACGGCAAATCTGCCTGCGTCAATCGATTTATCTCGAAAAACTCCATAGGAAAACGCCAAAAAATGTTTGGATTTGAAACTTTCAATTTTTGGGGTGAAAAAACACCAAAGGAGTTAACGTTACGTTTTTTTCAAAAATCGCCAAAAATTTAGATGGTCGTTTTTTGACCTAAACCGACGTGCTTTGATGCCAGGAGTTCGAAAAATGACATTCAAATATTTCCAACTTTAAAGACGAATAAATCGTTAAATATCATACTTACGGCAAATCTGCCTACGTCAATCGATTTAATCGATTAATTTAATTAATTAATTAATTTAATTAATCGGTTAACCTTAGGTTTTTTTCAAAAATCGCCAAAAATTTAGATGGTTTTTTTTTGACCTAAACCGACGTGCTTTGATGCCAGGAATACGAAAAACGCGGTTTCGTTTGGGGAAAAGGATGGTAAACACTTTAAAATGACGTTCAAATATTTCCAACTTTAAAGACGAATAAATCGTAAAATATCATACTTACGGCAAATCTGCCTGCGTCAATCGATTTATCTCGAAAAACTGCATAGGAAAACGCCAAAAAATGTTTGGATTTGAAACTTTCAACTTTTGGGGTGAAAAAACACCAAAGGGGTTAACCTTAGTTTTTTTCAAATATCGCCAAAAATCTAGATGGTCTTTTTTTGACCTAAACCGACGTGCTTTGATGCCAAGAGTTCGAAAAACGCGGTTTCGTTTGGGGAAACCCATGGTAAACACTTTAAAATGACGTTCAAATATTTTCAACTTTAAAGACGAATAAATCGTAAAATATCATACTTACGGCAAATCTGCCTGCGTCAATCGATTTATCTCGAAAAACTACATAGGAAAACGCCAAAAAATGTTTGGAATTGAAACTTTCAATTTTTGTGGTGAAAAAACACCAAAGGGGTTAACCTTAGGTTTTTTTCAAAAATCGCCAAAAATTTAGATGGTTTTTTTTTGACCTAAACCGACGTGCTTTGATGCCAGGAGTACGAAAAACGCGGTTTCGTTTGGGGAAAAGGATGGTAAACACTTTAAAATGACGTTCAAATATTTCCAACTTTAAAGACGAATAAATCGTAAAATATCATACTTACGGCAAATCTGCCTGCGTCAATCGATTTATCTCGAAAAACTGCATAGGAAAACGCCAAAAAATGTTTGGATTTGAAACTTTCAACTTTTGGGGTGAAAAAACACCAAAGGGGTTAACCTTACGTTTTTTTCAAAAATCGCCAAAAATTTAGATGGTCTTTTTTTGACCTAAACCGACGTGCTTTGATGCCAGGAGTTCGAAAAACGCGGTTTCGTTTGGGGAAAACGATGGTAAACACTTTAAAATGACGTTCAAATATTTCCAACTTTAAAGACGAATCAATCGTAAAATATCATACTTACGGCAAATCTGCCTGCGTCAATCGATTTATCTCGAAAAACTGCAAAGGAAAACGCCAAAAAATGTTTGGATTTGAAACTTTTAATTTTTGGGGTAAAAAAACACCAAAGGGGTTAACCTTAGGTTTTTTTCAAAAATCGCTAAAAATTTAGATGGTCTTTTTTTGACCTAAACCGACGTGCTTTGATGCCAGGAGTTCGAAAAACGCGGTTTCGTTTGGGGAAAACCATGGTAAACACTTTAAAATAACGTTCAAATATTTCCAACTTTAATGACGAATAAATCGTAAAATATCATACTTACGGCAAATCTGCCTGCGTCAATCGATTTATCTCGAAAAACTGCATAGGAAAACGAAAAAAAATGTTTGGATTTGAAGCTTTCAATTTTTGGGGTGAAAAAACACCAAAGGGGTTAACCTTAGTTTTTTTTCAAAAACCGCTAAAAATTTAGATGGTCTTTTTTTTAACCTAAACCGACGTGCTTTGATGCCAGGAGTTCGAAAAACGCGGTTTCGTTTGGGGAAAACGATGGTAAACACTTTAAAATGACGTTCAAATATTTCCAACTTTAAAGACGAATAAATCGTAAAATATCATACTTACGGCTAATCTGCCTGCGCAATCGATTTATCTCGAAAAACTGCATAGGAAAACGAAAAAAAATGTTTGGATTTGAAGCTTTCAATATTTGGGGTGAAAAAACACCAAAGGGGTTAACCTTAGTTTTTTTTCAAAAATCGCTAAAAATTTAGATGGTCTTTTTTTGGCCTAAACCGACGTGCTTTGATGCCAGGAGTTCGAAAAACGCGGTTTCGTTTGGGGAAACACATTAATCGGTTAACCTTAGGTTTTTTTCAAAAATCGCCAAAAATTTAGATGGTTTTTTTTTGACCTAAACCGACGTGCTTTGATGCCAGGAGTACGAAAAACGCGGTTTCGTTTGGGGAAAAGGATGGTAAACACTTTAAAATGATGTTCAAATATTTCCAACTTTAAAGACGAATAAATCGTAAAATATCATACTTACGGCAAATCTGCCTGCGTCAATCGATTTATCTCGAAAAACTGCATAGGAAAACGCCAATAAATGTTTGGATTTGAAACTTTCAACTTTTGGGGTGAAAAAACACCAAAGGGGTTAACCTTAGTTTTTTTCAAAAATCGCCAAAAATCTAGATGGTCTTTTTTTGACCTAAACCGACGTGCTTTGATGCCAAGAGTTCGAAAAACGCGGTTTCGTTTGGGGAAACCCATGGTAAACACTTTAAAATGACGTTCAAATATTTTCAACTTTAAAGACGAATAAATCGTAAAATATCATACTTACGGCAAATCTGCCTGCGTCAATCGATTTATCTCGAAAAGCTGCATAGGCAAACGAAAAAAAATGTTTGGATTTGAAGCTTTCAATTTTTGGGGTGAAAAAACACCAAAGGGGTTAACCTTAGTTTTTTTTCAAAAATCGCTAAAAATTTAGATGGTCTTTTTTTGCCTAAACCGACGTGCTTTGATGCCAGGAGTTCGAAAAACGCGGTTTCGTTTGGGGAAAACGATGGTAAACACTTTAAAATGACGTTCAAATATTTCCAACTTTAAAGACGAATAAATCGTAAAATATCATACTTACGGCAAATCTGCCTGCATCAATCGATTTATCTCGAAAAACTGCATAGGAAAACGAAAAAAAATTTGGATTTGAAGCTTTCAATTTTTGGGGTGAAAAAACACCAAAGGGGTTAACCTTAGGTTTTTTTCAAAAATCGCCAAAAATTTAGATGGTTTTTTTTTGACCTAAACCGACGTGCTTTGATGCAAGGAGTTCGAAAAACGCGGTTTCGTTTGGGCAAAACCATGGTAAACACTTTAAAATGACGCTCAAATATTTCCAACTTTAAAGACGAATAAATCGTAAAATATCATATTTACGGCAAATCTGCCTGCGTCAATCGATTTATCTCGAAAAACTGCATAGGAAAACGAAAAAAAGGTTTGGATTTGAAGCTTTCAATTTTTGGAGGTGAAAAAACACCAAAGGGGTTAACCTTAGTTTTTTTTTCAAAAATCGCCATAAATTTAGATGGTCTTTTTTGACCTAAACCGACGTGCTTTGATGCCAGGAGTTCGAAAAACGCGGTTTCGTTTGGGGAAACACATTAATCGGTTAACCTTAGGTTTTTTTCAAAAATCGCCAAAAATTTAGATGGTTTTTTTTTGACCTAAACCGACGTGCTTTGATGCCAGGAGTACGAAAAACGCGGTTTCGTTTGGGGAAAAGGATGGTAAACACTTTAAAATGATGTTCAAATATTTCCAACTTTAAAGACGAATAAATCGTAAAATATCATACTTACGGCAAATCTGCCTGCGTCAATCGATTTATCTCGAAAAACTGCATAGGAAAACGCCAAAAAATGTTTGGATTTGAAACTTTCAACTTTTGGGGTGAAAAAACACCAAAGGGGTTAACCTTAGTTTTTTTCAAAAATCGCCAAAAATCTAGATGGTCTTTTTTTGACCTAAACCGACGTGCTTTGATGCCAAGAGTTCGAAAAACGCGGTTTCGTTTGGGGAAACCCATGGTAAACACTTTAAAATGACGTTCAAATATTTTCAACTTTAAAGACGAATAAATCGTAAAATATCATACTTACGGCAAATCTGCCTACGTCAATCGATTTATCTCGAAAAACTGCATAGGAAAACGCCAAAAAATGTATGGAATTGAAACTTTCAATTTTTGGGGTGAAAAAATACCAAAGGAGTTAACATTACGTTTTTTTCAAAAATCGCCAAAAATTTAGATGGTCGTTTTTTGACCTAAACCGACGTGCTTTGATGCCAGGAGTTCGAAAAACGCGGTTTCGTTTGGGGTAAACGATGGTAAACACTTTAAAATGACGTTCAAATATTTCCAACTTTAAAGACGAATAAATGGTAAAATATCATACTTACGGCAAATCTGCCTACGTCAATCGATTTATCTCGAAAAACTACATAGGAAAACGCCAAAAAATGTTTGGATTTGAAACTTTCAATTTTTGGGGTGAAAAAACACCAAAGGGGTTAACCTTAGGTTTTTTTCAAATATCGCCAAAAATTTAGATGGTCTTTTTTTTACCTAAACCGACGTGCTTTGATGCCAGGAGTTCGAAAAACGCGGTTTCGTTTGGGGAAAACCATGGTAAACCCTTTAAAATGATATTCAAATATTTCCAACTTTAAAGACGAATAAATCGTAAAATATCATACTTACGGCAAATCTGCCTGCGTCAATCGATTTATCTCGAAAAACTCCATAGGAAAACGCCAAAAAATGTTTGGATTTGAAACTTTCAATTTTTGGGGTGAAAAAACACCAAAGGAGTTAACGTTACGTTTTTTTTCAAAAATCGCCAAAAATTTAGATGGTCGTTTTTTGACCTAAACCGACGTGCTTTGATTCCAGGAGTTCGAAAAATGACATTCAAATATTTCCAACTTTAAAGACGAATAAATCGTTAAATATCATACTTACGGCAAATCTGCCTACGTCAATCGATTTATCTCGAAAAACTGCATAGGAAAACGCCAAAAAATGTATGGAATTGAAACTTTCAATTTTTGGGGTGAAAAAACACCAAAGGAGTTAACCTTAGGTTTTTTTCAAATATCGCCAAAAATTTAGATGGTCTTTTTTTGACCTAAACCGACGTGCTTTGATGCCAGATGTTCGAAAAACGCGGTTTCGTTTGGGGTAAACGATGGTAAACACTTTAAAATGACGTTCAAATATTTCCAACTTTAAAGACGAATAAATGGTAAAATATCATACTTACGGCAAATCTGCCTGCGGCAATCGATTTATCTCGAAAAACTGCATAGGAAAACGAAAAAAATGTTTGGATTTGAAGCTTTCAATTTTTTAGAGGTGAAAAAACACCAAAGGGATTAACCTTAGTTTTTTTTTCAAAAATCGCCATAAATTTAGATGGTCTTTTTTTGACCTAAACCGACGTGCTTTGATGCCAGGAGTTCGAAAAATGACATTCAAATATTTCCAACTTTAAAGACGAATAAATCGTTAAATATCATACTTACGGCAAATCTGCCTGCGTCAATCGATTTATCTCGAAAAACTCCATAGGAAAACGCCAAAAAATGTTTGGATTTGAAACTTTCAATTTTTGGGGTGAAAAAACACCAAAGGAGTTAACGTTACGTTTTTTTCAAAAATCGCCAAAAATTTAGATGGTCGTTTTTTGACCTAAACCGACGTGCTTTGATGCCAGGAGTTCGAAAAACGCAGTTTCGTTTGGGGAAAACGATGGTAAACACTTTAAAATGAAGTTCAAATATTTCCAACTTTAAAGACGAATAAATCGTAAAATATCATACTTACGGCAAATCTGCCTGCGTTAATCGATTTATCTCGAAAAACTACATAGGAAAACGCCAAAAAATGTTTGGATTTGAAACTTTCAATTTTTGGGGTGAAAAAACACCAACGGGGTTAACCTTAGGTTTTTTTCAAAAATCGCCAAAAATTTAGATGGTCTTTTTTTGACCTAAACCGACGTGCTTTGATGCCAGGAGTTCGAAAAACGCGGTTTCGTTTGGGGTAAACGATGGTAAACACTTTAAAATGACGTTCAAATATTTCCAACTTTAAAGACGAATAAATGGTAAAATATCATACTTACGGCAAATCTGCCTACGTCAATCGATTTATCTCGAAAAACTGCATAGGAAAGCGCCAACAAATGCTTGGATTTGAAACTTTCAATTTTTGGGGTGAAAAAACACCAAAGGAGTTAATCTTACGTTTTTTTTCAAAAATCGCCAAAAATTTAGATGGTCGTTTTTTGACCTAAACCGACGTGCTTTGATGCCAGGAGTTCGAAAAACGCGGTTTCGTTTGGGGAAAACGATGGTAAACACTTTAAAATGACATTCAAATATTTCCAACTTTAAAGACGAATAAATCGTTAAATATCATACTTACGGCAAATCTGCCTACGTCAATCGATTTATCTCGAAAAACTGCATAGGAAAACGCCAAAAAATGTATGGAATTGAAACTTTCAATTTTTGGGGTGAAAAAACACCAAAGGAGTTAACCTTAGGTTTTTTTCAAATATCGCCAAAAATTTAGATGGTCTTTTTTTGACCTAAACCGACGTGCTTTGATGCCAGATGTTCGAAAAACGCGGTTTCGTTTGGGGTAAACGATGGTAAACACTTTAAAATGACGTTCAAATATTTCCAACTTTAAAGACGAATAAATGGTAAAATATCATACTTACGGCAAATCTGCCTGCGGCAATCGATTTATCTCGAAAAACTGCATAGGAAAACGAAAAAAATGTTTGGATTTGAAGCTTTCAATTTTTGGAGGTGAAAAAACACCAAAGGGATTAACCTTAGTTTTTTTTTCAAAAATCGCCATAAATTTAGATGGTCTTTTTTTGACCTAAACCGACGTGCTTTGATGCCAGGAGTTCGAAAAATGACATTCAAATATTTCCAACTTTAAAGACGAATAAATCGTTAAATATCATACTTACGGCAAATCTGCCTGCGTCAATCGATTTATCTCGAAAAACTCCATAGGAAAACGCCAAAAAATGTTTGGATTTGAAACTTTCAATTTTTGGGGTGAAAAAACACCAAAGGAGTTAACGTTACGTTTTTTTCAAAAATCGCCAAAAATTTAGATGGTCGTTTTTTGACCTAAACCGACGTGCTTTGATGCCAGGAGTTCGAAAAACGCAGTTTCGTTTGGGGAAAACGATGGTAAACACTTTAAAATGAAGTTCAAATATTTCCAACTTTAAAGACGAATAAATCGTAAAATATCATACTTACGGCAAATCTGCCTGCGTTAATCGATTTATCTCGAAAAACTACATAGGAAAACGCCAAAAAATGTTTGGATTTGAAACTTTCAATTTTTGGGGTGAAAAAACACCAAAGGGGTTAACCTTACGCTTTTTTCAAAAATCGCCAAAAATTTAGATGGTCGTTTTTTTACCTAAACCGACGTGCTTTGATGCCAGGAGTTCGAAAAACGCGGTTTCGTTTGGGGAAAACCATGGTAAACCCTTTAAAATGATATTCAAATATTTCCAACTTTAAAAACGAATAAATCGTAAAATATCATACTTACGGCAAATCTGCCTGCGTCAATCGATTTATCTCGAAAAACTCCATAGGAAAACGCCAAAAAATGTTTGGATTTGAAACTTTCAATTTTTGGGGTGAAAAAACACCAAAGGAGTTAACGTTACGTTTTTTTCAAAAATCGCCAAAAATTTAGATGGTCGTTTTTTGACCTAAACCGACGTGCTTTGATTCCAGGAGTTCGAAAAATGACATTCAAATATTTCCAACTTTAAAGACGAATAAATCGTTAAATATCATACTTACGGCAAATCTGCCTACGTCAATCGATTTATCTCGAAAAACTGCATAGGAAAACGCCAAAAAATGTATGGAATTGAAATTTACAATTTTTGGGGTGAAAAAACACCAAAGGAGTTAACGTTACGTTTTTTTCAAAAATCGCCAAAAATTTAGATGGTCGTTTTTTGACCTAAACCGACGTGCTTTGATGCCAGGAGTTCGAAAAACGCAGTTTCGTTTGGGGAAAACGATGGTAAACACTTTAAAATGAAGTTCAAATATTTCCAACTTTAAAGACGAATAAATCGTAAAATATCATACTTACGGCAAATCTGCCTGCGTTAATCGATTTATCTCGAAAAACTACATAGGAAAACGCCAAAAAATGTTTGGATTTGAAACTTTCAATTTTTGGGGTGAAAAAACACCAACGGGGTTAACCTTAGGTTTTTTTCAAAAATCGCCAAAAATTTAGATGGTCTTTTTTTGACCTAAACCGACGTGCTTTGATGCCAGGAGTTCGAAAAACGCGGTTTCGTTTGGGGTAAACGATGGTAAACACTTTAAAATGACGTTCAAATATTTCCAACTTTAAAGACGAATAAATGGTAAAATATCATACTTACGGCAAATCTGCCTACGTCAATCGATTTATCTCGAAAAACTGCATAGGAAAGCGCCAACAAATGCTTGGATTTGAAACTTTCAATTTTTGGGGTGAAAAAACACCAAAGGAGTTAATCTTACGTTTTTTTTCAAAAATCGCCAAAAATTTAGATGGTCGTTTTTTGACCTAAACCGACGTGCTTTGATGCCAGGAGTTCGAAAAACGCGGTTTCGTTTGGGGAAAACGATGGTAAACACTTTAAAATGACATTCAAATATTTCCAACTTTAAAGACGAATAAATCGTAAAATATCATACTTACGGCAAATCTGCCTGCGTCAATCGATTTATCTCGAAAAACTGCATAGGAAAACGCCAAAAAATGTTTGGATTTGAAACTTTCAATTTTTGGGGTGAAAAAACACCAAAGGGGTTAACCTTACGCTTTTTTCAAAAATCGCCAAAAATTTAGATGGTCGTTTTTTTACCTAAACCGACGTGCTTTGATGCCAGGAGTTCGAAAAACGCGGTTTCGTTTGGGGAAAACCATGGTAAACCCTTTAAAATGATATTCAAATATTTCCAACTTTAAAGACGAATAAATCGTAAAATATCATACTTACGGCAAATCTGCCTGCGTCAATCGATTTATCTCGAAAAACTCCATAGGAAAACGCCAAAAAATGTTTGGATTTGAAACTTTCAATTTTTGGGGTGAAAAAACACCAAAGGAGTTAACGTTACGTTTTTTTCAAAAATCGCCAAAAATTTAGATGGTCGTTTTTTGACCTAAACCGACGTGCTTTGATTCCAGGAGTTCGAAAAATGACATTCAAATATTTCCAACTTTAAAGACGAATAAATCGTTAAATATCATACTTACAGCAAATCTGCCTACGTCAATCGATTTATCTCGAAAAACTGCATAGGAAAACGCCAAAAAATGTATGGAATTGAAACTTACAATTTTTGGGGTGAAAAAACACCAAAGGAGTTAACCTTAGGTTTTTTTCAAATATCGCCAAAAATTTAGATGGTCTTTTTTTGACCTAAACCGACGTGCTTTGATGCCAGATGTTCGAAAAACGCGGTTTCGTTTGGGGTAAACGATGGTAAACACTTTAAAATGACGTTCAAATATTTCCAACTTTAAAGACGAATAAATGGTAAAATATCATACTTACGGCAAATCTGCCTGCGGCAATCGATTTATCTCGAAAAACTGCATAGGAAAACGAAAAAAATGTTTGGATTTGAAGCTTTCAATTTTTGGAGGTGAAAAAACACCAAAGGGATTAACCTTAGTTTTTTTTTCAAAAATCGCCATAAATTTAGATGGTCTTTTTTTGACCTAAACCGACGTGCTTTGATGCCAGGAGTTCGAAAAATGACATTCAAATATTTCCAACTTTAAAGACGAATAAATCGTTAAATATCATACTTACGGCAAATCTGCCTGCGTCAATCGATTTATCTCGAAAAACTCCATAGGAAAACGCCAAAAAATGTTTGGATTTGAAACTTTCAATTTTTGGGGTGAAAAAACACCAAAGGAGTTAACGTTACGTTTTTTTCAAAAATCGCCAAAAATTTAGATGGTCGTTTTTTGACCTAAACCGACGTGCTTTGATGCCAGGAGTTCGAAAAACGCAGTTTCGTTTGGGGAAAACGATGGTAAACACTTTAAAATGAAGTTCAAATATTTCCAACTTTAAAGACGAATAAATCGTAAAATATCATACTTACGGCAAATCTGCCTGCGTTAATCGATTTATCTCGAAAAACTACATAGGAAAACGCCAAAAAATGTTTGGATTTGAAACTTTCAATTTTTGGGGTGAAAAAACACCAAAGGGGTTAACCTTACGCTTTTTTCAAAAATCGCCAAAAATTTAGATGGTCGTTTTTTTATCTAAACCGACGTGCTTTGATGCCAGGAGTTCGAAAAACGCGGTTTCGTTTGGGGAAAACCATGGTAAACCCTTTAAAATGATATTCAAATATTTCCAACTTTAAAGACGAATAAATCGTAAAATATCATACTTACGGCAAATCTGCCTGCGTCAATCGATTTATCTCGAAAAACTCCATAGGAAAACGCCAAAAAATGTTTGGATTTGAAACTTTCAATTTTTGGGGTGAAAAAACACCAAAGGAGTTAACGTTACGTTTTTTTCAAAAATCGCCAAAAATTTAGATGGTCGTTTTTTGACCTAAACCGACGTGCTTTGATTCCAGGAGTTCGAAAAATGACATTCAAATATTTCCAACTTTAAAGACGAATAAATCGTTAAATATCATACTTACGGCAAATCTGCCTACGTCAATCGATTTATCTCGAAAAACTGCATAGGAAAACGCCAAAAAATGTATGGAATTGAAATTTACAATTTTTGGGGTGAAAAAACACCAAAGGAGTTAACCTTAGGTTTTTTTCAAATATCGCCAAAAATTTAGATGGTCTTTTTTTGACCTAAACCGACGTGCTTTGATGCCAGATGTTCGAAAAACGCGGTTTCGTTTGGGGTAAACGATGGTAAACACTTTAAAATGACGTTCAAATATTTCCAACTTTAAAGACGAATAAATGGTAAAATATCATACTTACGGCAAATCTGCCTGCGGCAATCGATTTATCTCGAAAAACTGCATAGGAAAACGAAAAAAATGTTTGGATTTGAAGCTTTCAATTTTTGGAGGTGAAAAAACACCAAAGGGATTAACCTTAGTTTTTTTTTCAAAAATCGCCATAAATTTAGATGGTCTTTTTTTGACCTAAACCGACGTGCTTTGATGCCAGGAGTTCGAAAAATGACATTCAAATATTTCCAACTTTAAAGACGAATAAATCGTTAAATATCATACTTACGGCAAATCTGCCTGCGTCAATCGATTTATCTCGAAAAACTCCATAGGAAAACGCCAAAAAATGTTTGGATTTGAAACTTTCAATTTTTGGGGTGAAAAAACACCAAAGGAGTTAACGTTACGTTTTTTTCAAAAATCGCCAAAAATTTAGATGGTCGTTTTTTGACCTAAACCGACGTGCTTTGATGCCAGGAGTTCGAAAAACGCAGTTTCGTTTGGGGAAAACGATGGTAAACACTTTAAAATGAAGTTCAAATATTTCCAACTTTAAAGACGAATAAATCGTAAAATATCATACTTACGGCAAATCTGCCTGCGTTAATCGATTTATCTCGAAAAACTACATAGGAAAACGCCAAAAAATGTTTGGATTTGAAACTTTCAATTTTTGGGGTGAAAAAACACCAACGGGGTTAACCTTAGGTTTTTTTCAAAAATCGCCAAAAATTTAGATGGTCTTTTTTTGACCTAAACCGACGTGCTTTGATGCCAGGAGTTCGAAAAACGCGGTTTCGTTTGGGGTAAACGATGGTAAACACTTTAAAATGACGTTCAAATATTTCCAACTTTAAAGACGAATAAATGGTAAAATATCATACTTACGGCAAATCTGCCTACGTCAATCGATTTATCTCGAAAAACTGCATAGGAAAGCGCCAACAAATGCTTGGATTTGAAACTTTCAATTTTTGGGGTGAAAAAACACCAAAGGAGTTAATCTTACGTTTTTTTTCAAAAATCGCCAAAAATTTAGATGGTCGTTTTTTGACCTAAACCGACGTGCTTTGATGCCAGGAGTTCGAAAAACGCGGTTTCGTTTGGGGAAAACGATGGTAAACACTTTAAAATGACATTCAAATATTTCCAACTTTAAAGACGAATAAATGGTAAAATATCATACTTACGGCAAATCTGCCTACGTCAATCGATTTATCTCGAAAAACTGCATAGGAAAGCGCCAACAAATGCTTGGATTTGAAACTTTCAATTTTTGGGGTGAAAAAACACCAAAGGAGTTAATCTTACGTTTTTTTTCAAAAATCGCCAAAAATTTAGATGGTCGTTTTTTGACCTAAACCGACGTGCTTTGATGCCAGGAGTTCGAAAAACGCGGTTTCGTTTGGGGAAAACGATGGTAAACACTTTAAAATGACGTTCAAATATTTCCAACTTTAAAGACGAATAAATGGTAAAATATCATACTTACGGCAAATCTGCCTGCGTCAATCGATTTATCTTGAAAAACTACATAGGAAAACGCCAAAAAATGTTTGGATTTGAAACTTTCAATTTTTGGGGTGAAAAAACACCAAAGGAGTTAACGTTACGTTTTTTTCAAAAATCGCCAAAAATTTAGATGGTCGTTTTTTGACCTAAATCGACGTGCTTTGATGCCAGGAGTTCGAAAAACGCCGTTTCGTTTGGGGAAAACGATGGTAAACACTTTAAAATGACATTCAAATATTTCCAACTTTAAAGACGAATAAATCATAAAATATCACACTTACGGCAAATCAGCCTGCGTCAATCGATTTATCTCGAAAAACTGCATAGGAAAACGCCAAAAAAATGTTTGGATTTGAAACTTTCAATTTTTGGGGTGAAAAAACACCAAAGGGGTTAACCTTACGTTTTTTTCAAAAATCGCCAAAAGTTTAGATGGTCTTTTTTTGACCTAAACCGACGTGCTTTGATGCCAGGAGTTCGAAAAACGCGGTTTCGTTTGCGGAAAACGATGGTAAACACTTTAAAATGACGTTCAAATATTTCCAACTTTAAAGACGAATAAATGGTAAAATATCATACTTACGGCAAATCTGCCTGCGTCAATCGATTTATCTCGAAAAACTGCATAGGAAAACGCCAAAAAATGTTTGGATTTGAAACTTTCAATTTTTGGGGGGAAAAACACCAAAGGGGTTAACTTTACGTTTTTTTCAAAAATCGCCAAAAATTTAGGTGGCCTTTTTTTGACCATAACCGACGTGCTTTGATGCGAGGAGTTCGAAAAACGCGGTATCGTTTGGAGAAAACGCTCGTAAGCGGTTCAAAATGACGTTCAAATATTTCCAACTTTAAAGACGCATAAATCCTAAAATATCATACTTACGGCAAATCTACCTGCGTCAGTCGATTTATCTCAAAAAACTGCATAGGAAAACTCCAAAAATGCTTGGATTTGAATCTTTCAATTTTTGGTGTCCAAAATACCAAAGGGGTTAAACTTTACGTTTTTTTCAAAAATCGCCAAAAATTTAGGTTGCCTTTTTTTGACCATAACCGACGTGCTTTGATGCGAGGAGTTCGAAAAACGCGGTATCGTTTGGCGAAAGAAAGAAGACTTCAATTTTTCAGAATTCGCAAAAGTAGCCGACGATATAAAATCACACACAAACTTAAACGAATTACTACGGGCGATGAAAGATTTTAATACAATGCTAAAAGCATCTTCATCACAACAAGCCAAACTAACCGGATCGCTTCAGTTTTTTCAGAACTTGCAAAAATACAATTTCTAAATTAAAATTGTAAACATGGAATGCAAATGGTATCAAGGGAAAGATGGGCAAAGTTAAAAATTTTCTACGCTCAAAAAAAGTAGATATTTTCTTGCTAAGCGAAACAAAGCTAAAAAGTACGAACAGTTTAGAATTTCCAGGGTACGTTGTTTATCGAAAAGATCGAGCAAACGATATCGGAGCCGGCGGAGTGGCAATATTAATCAAACAAGGAATACCACATACACCTATAACAATGGACGACACTAGCATCGAGGCCATTGGACTTAAACTACAGTTTGACAAACACATAATCGCGACCTACAACAAACCAAACAACAGAATTCGAAGGACGGATTTGGACAATATATTTAAGACCGGAAATAAAGTTTTAGTCGCTGGAGACCTAAACTGCAGATACTCAAATTGGAACGATCTAACAATGCAAACGGAACTAACCTAAATGATTACACAACTCAAAACCACATAAAAATTCTATATCCAGACTCACCGACACATCATCCCACAAACGGAAGCACCCCTTCCACAATAGATATCCTTCTCAACAAATCCCTTACCGGCATATCCCATCCTGCTTCATTACCCGAACTATCTTCCGATCACAATCCCATCGAGTTCTTTATCAACACCGAAATAAAACAAACTCGCACACACAAAATTACCTCGTTCAAAAATACTGATTGGAATAAATATAGACAAGACCTGGACCGGCTCATCCAAATAAACCAATCAATAAATACCAAAGCGGAACTAGATAACGAAGTCAATATATTAGCTGCTAACATCACCAAAGCCAAAGAACAAAATACCAAGAAAATTACCATCGATCCTAGCAAATATCCAATTACCGAACACATCGCTCAGTTAATAAAAGAAAGAAATAGTTACCGCAAAAAGTGGCAACAAAGCGCAAACCCAGTCTTTGCTCAACAGATGAAACAACTCAACTACGAAGTAAAACAACAATTAGCTCAGCATCGAAACAAGAAGTGGTCCGAATTGTTATCATCAGCAAAGTCACACGACAAATCCCTTTGGAAACTAACGAAGTCCTTACGCAAGCCACACAAGCCCATACCTGTGCTAAAGAACAACAACGACGAAACAATAATCTCAAATGGAGACAAGGCCGAAGTCCTGGCTAAGGAGTTCCAAAGGATACACGAATCGAGAAACACTCAAAACACAATTGAACAGCAGGAAATAAGCGAAGCTGTTAGAAATTACCTCAGTCAGCCGATCCCGCAGAGCAAGAGGCAGAAAGCCTTCGACAAAGTATGGATCGAGGGCCTCACGTACAAACTGATCACATACAACTTTTCACCTCCACTTGTAATACTACTGAACTCATACCTAAACAACAGAACGCTCGCTGTAAGTGTCGACAAATCAAAATCGTCCACCAAAGCAATCGAAGCTGGAGTCCCCCAGGGCTCCGTACTAGCCCCGAAGCTATTTATCTTATACATTAACGATCTACCGCAATTCCCAAAAACTAAAGTGGCCCTCTACGTCGACGATACGGCCATCTACGCTCATTCGTTTAGTGCCGAAGTGGCCAACAAACAAATCCAGATCCACATGGACATGCTGGAAGAATATTACAAGAAATGGAAAATCTCAATAAATCCTGAAAAGAAGGAACAAATAGTATTTGCAAGAAATAGGAAATATACGAAAATATTCGCTCCCTTACGAGTTAATCAACATAAAATAACCTCAAGTAATAAAGTCAAATATCTGGGCGTAACATTAGACTCGCGATTAAACTTTAAATCCCATATCCAACAAAGAAAGCAAATTGCATACGGCAACATGGCTTCGATCATGCCTCTACTCAAGAGTGAACAAATGTCGCAAACCAACAAAATGCTCTTATACAAATCGATTATTAGACCTACCATAACCTACGCTTCACCGGTATGGTGTAGCATATCAAACACAAGTCTAAAACAGCTTCAAATTATACAAAACAAATGTCTCAGATTAGGAACAGGATCAGAACAGGATCAAAACGGAATACAAGAACAACCGCCCTACATGAAGCCACAAACATCGAATACCTACGCAACCAAATAGACCGTACCAGCCAAACTTTCTATACAACTACAATAAAAAATAGCAAGCTCACAGAAAACATCACCGAAACAAACCACAACAATGCCCCGTTCAGAATCAAGCATAAAATGTTATATCAAAATTTACCAATGTTCACAGAAGAAATATCTTAACTCGACTCGGCACATGTGTTAAATCAGGTTTTTACATCTAGTTTTCCTGAAAAGTATCCAAAATAACTCCAAAAATTAAAATAACAAGATCAAAGATCAAGCAATCCCTTTCAGTCCTAAAAGTTCTACACGAACAATATATTGACAAAAAGAGTAAACGCGTATGTGGGAACTCTTGAAAAATATGCAAATTTAAAAATCAAATTAGTTTGACCATTTATTTGTAAGAACTTGTTTGATGTATTATCTTACATAACTGAAAATAAAAAGATTTGTAAAAAATGTAGTATATCTTCACATACTCAGTATTCAAATATTGAGTAGTAGTAACCATGATGAGGAGTTTGAACTCTGCATTCTGAGCGTGAGATAGATCCAAGATGCTACAGTTTTTGTGCATCTGGGATCAACGATGATCGTTCGTTTTTAGTCTATCTAAAAGCGTTGAATGGAGAGTAGTCTGAGCAAAGAATATATACCTATAGGAACAAGAAGCGTCACTTAACGTATTTCACCAGGTCAATTTCCAGTGCGCAGGTCCCCTGAGAATATGGAGAATTGGCGTCAAAATTTTGAAATTTAAAATTTGTATTTCATAAAATATATCTTTTGTCTTATTTATTTAATTATTGAACATTACTAATTAAATTTAAAACACTTCAAGTATTTAAATCCCGTATTCATAAAAAATTTAGAAAGTTGAAATAGGTTTACAAAGGTGTGTGTCATAAAACACCAATCACAAACGTTCACTAGTCTAAATTGTAAGGTTTTCATTCAGGTCTATTATGTATCACAAGCTTTAAAAAATAACGGTCAACCTTTATGTTATAATAAAGTTTCAAAATAGCGTAAAGCGAGAAACATTATTATAGCTAACATGTGTCAGAAAGAGAAAGTAATATTTCTATTTTCGGATCAAAACGCGGTTCATCAATTTTTTATTTCATAACGGTCACTGTTATAATAACGTTTGTGATACATAATAAGCCTGATTGGTTGCTTAACTAAAATAGGTTTAAAACACTTTTGATAAACTAAGCTTGCAGTTTACAATTTATTCAATTATTTTAAATAAAGAATGTAAAAATCTCTTATCTAAAATTGGCTTACATCTTGAGTGATAACAAAAATGAATAAGAATCTCATTTATTGTATCTTTGCTCGTTACCGATCATAATTTTTAATACACTACAATAATTATTTAAAAACTATAATATAATTTTAAAATATTAAAAAATATAATAATTATATAATTCTTTTTAAAACTTTACAATTTTGTACATCAGTATTGAAAATTATTAAGAATTTTTTTAATGTAAATTTGAATTGCCGCTTTTTTGGTACCCCCAGCAACATGGCGACGAGTTTCAAGGTCAACGAGTTTGTCCTGTCAAACAACAAAGGAATTGCTGAGGCTGAGAGTGACGCTTCTTGTTCCTATATGTATATATTCTTTGGTCTGAGTGGTTTCTTTATATTAAATAAATATAATTTTATATTATTAATAATATAAAATATCCCTTTATAAAACCAATCCCTTATAAAAATATCCCTTAACGATGTGAAATCCGGCCTGCTAAGGTGTATAATATGAAGGAGGGAGAAAATGGGTGATTAGCCTCTCCTAGAGTCGAAGATAACCAAAGCACTTTATCAATGTTTTATTGTTTACTATACAATATATTTTCTGAAAGATAAGTAAAATCAAAATCCTGTATCCATGCCGTGGGCTCATTGCAAAAAATTTTTTTTGACAACCAAAAACATTTTGTTAATGAAGAATTAAAGAACAAATTAAAAAAAGTTCCAGCTTTTAACTACAATGTGCAAAAAAAAATCACAATTAATGAGCGGAGAACTCCATTCATAATTAGCCTCCATAATTAAAAAATCACGAACCGCCACTGGATATTGGAGGTAAGCCACCAGTTTTCATTTTGTTTATTTCATAAAAATTTATTTTGCTTGCGACTGTCCAATTTTTGAGTTTTCAATTGTGGCA
The DNA here is from genome assembly GCA_947369205.1 of Cantharis rufa. NCBI lineage: Eukaryota > Metazoa > Arthropoda > Insecta > Coleoptera > Cantharidae > Cantharis > Cantharis rufa. The sequence continues at coordinate 13,209,369 of OX376303.1, forward strand.
ACTCTAGATTTTAGATCACACTTCAAACTGATCAATTTTTAAAATATTTGTCTCATACCAAGAAATAACTGAATTTTGTTTTTGAAAATTGAATTCGTGAGAGGGAGAGTAGGGAACGAACAATTAAAATGTTTTGATTTTTGTAAATTTTTAAATAATTGGAAGGTTTAATTTAATTCAATTTAACTAAAAAGTTTGTAATAATAATAATAATAAAGAGTAAAAATAATGAACAAGATAATATATCACAGATCACAGCACCATCATTGGTTTGATTTATGTGGAGGTGTAGAATGAAACACAATTTAGATAATTAGTACAATTTATTTTGTAATACATCATCATCAATTATTTAATTTAAAACAATACAAGAACTTTTGTTATCTCGGTGTAGTGTTAAACACTTTAATGAAATTTAATTTGTACTGTAATTATTACGAGATTTTTTAAAAGGACTTATTTACTGACTATAAATACTAGGCGAATACTAAAGAATGTTAATTAATTTTTCACGCTGTTCTAAAGTTACTAGATCGGCAATTATTATACTGCAGCCCAATTTCAAGTATTTAGTCCTTTACCCCGAATATCAACGTTTCTTACCAATAAAACAAAATAATAAAAGTAAAATTTTAAACAGTACAAGATTTTTGTTGATTAAAATAATACTTAAGAAATTGCAATTAAAAAAACAATTTTATATAACTTTTAAGCTTACTTTTGGAAAGTTATAATACATATAGGCACTGAGTGTTATAAAAACATTTACAAATATATTAAAGAAATATTTTCTTTCAAATTATCGTTAAAATACATACAAGAGATTGTTAAAGAAACATAACAAGAAAATTAAGTAGTAAAGACTAGTTAATACAATTATTAAACGTTAACATACAATTTTATGTTTGGGTGTCTTCGATGTATGTCTACAACCAAATTTCTTCTTCTTCGCAAAAATTGTGTTTTGTTGTTGGTCGCGCAAAATTTAAAACCAATTGCAATAAGACTTACTCTGTCTTTTCGTTCTTCTTTATCTTTTCTTTCACACTATATTTGCATTTGCCCCACCCGAAGTCAAGATTTTATTTACAAAATTTACAATCGCGGTGGCTGGCTGTTCTGGTTCGTATTCAACAAATAAATGGCACTGGTTGTCGGTGTTACTTGCAGGTTTACGTGCAACAAATCCAAATATTTTGCTAAAAGAAAATCAAAAATTAACTATAAAAAGCAAAAATTAAAAACGTCAAGCTTACTTGGAACCACTGGCTGCTTCGTTGGTTTCGTGTGCTACACTCCATTTGTTATCTTCTGGGTCCATACCACAATAAGAAATTGTGTTAATTGGATAGTGCTTACGGAAAAATAGTTTTCTTTTGTGGTCTGTTAATGTGATTCCTTGACCGCTTACTTTGAAATGAACCACCGTTGTATTTGGCGGCGGCGATTTTTTAAAAACTTGCATGACGGCCTTTTTAACTGCTTGCGGACCGGTTAGTGATTCCGTATCAATTGCAAACAAGTAAAGGACATTGCAAGCCGCACCTTGCGATAGAAGAACTTGTGCTGGATTATAACTATCAGATATTCTAATGTCGCCTTCTGGAAGCGCAAGTCGGCAAGGTAACGCCATTTGGATGATCGAATGCTGATAAATTAAAGCAGAAAGTGAGCTAAAGACTGGTTCGTTTGCACATCCTTTTAGTCTCACTCCACGAGATGTTGGTTCAATTAGAAAATGTCTAACATACTCATCCGTGTTTGTGCTTTTCGTTTGGACGTTGAATGGAAGTGTAGCAACTTTTAAGGCTAAACCAAAAGCTCCTGGAAACGAGTTTGAATCTCGAACTACAAATGTACCAGGAGGTTGATTACGCAGTGTTGTAATAGCTGAAAAATAATTTTGTTTTATTTTAATTGAAAATATACAACCGGTAAAAGTTAGCTTGATTTAAAATCAGCGTCTAATTAATTAGTAAAAGAAGTCAGTAGTTGTGTTGCATTAATAAACAAGCACTTAATTAGCTTCTTGAGTAATTAATTTGGTGCCGATTTAATATTTTAAATAGATATACAGGGTGTTAACTACCAACTAGTACAAAACGAAGGAGGTGATTCTATGAGTTATTTTAAGAAAAAAGTTCCCATTAACATGGGTCCGCAAACGCACCGTTTTCAAGATACAGGGTGTTCAAAGAAATTGTTTTCTCTTACTTTTTTTGTGATATCTCAAGAACCGTTAAGGATACAGAAATATGATTGCTTTCGAGATTGCTTTGTTACAGTTTTTATCAATTACTTATGAAAAAAAATGTTTGTTCATTATTGAATCTTGTACGTTTCTGATCATAAAATGCCGTTTTTCTGGAAAACGGTGGCTCCTACAGCCAGTGGCGTAGCCATGAATTTAGTTCGGGGGGCCCACGAGCGAAGTGAGCGAAGTGTAATAGCGTTGCAGACGAAAATTTTTAAATTTTCAAGGTCAAACGCTTAATAGAAAGTTAGAAAATTACCATAAAAAAATTATTTTGGGGGGTGCCCGAGCCCTTCGAGCCCCCACCCCTGGCTACGCCACTGCCTACAGCTTTTGACCAAGAGTACCTTTTTTATGTAAAAAGCTCTGACGCTTTAAAATTTGCTGTCAAAACGCCAATTTTTCAAGTGATATAAAAGTTAGGGGGGTGAAACTCTTACGCAACCCTTCAATCTCCACCACTGCTATATCTGAGAACATTGCTTTAGAGCCTTAAAAGTAGCTATTATTGATGTAAAAATCTGTACATAAATTGGAGCCTGTAGCCTTAACGGTTTTTGAGATATAGCAAAAAAAAGTAAGAGAAAACAATTAGAATCACCTTCTTCATTTTGTACTAGTTGGTAGTTAACACCCTGTATAAAAATTAATTGCTATTTTTCAAATTATTTTAACACAGCGGTTTAATTTTTTCCAAGTTTGTTTCTTTGATTTTTTTTTTAAATATTAAAATAAATTTTAATAAAAAAAACCCTTCTTAATATTTGTTGTTATTTAAAAATGCATTTATATATTATGTAATATAGAAATTTAAATAAATAAGTATTTAAATAAAAGTAAAATCAATTAAATAATATTACATGAAATTTAAATATTGTAATAGCATATCCAAGAAAGTTTTATAATATATTTAAATACTCGGAGAAAGTTTTATATATTTAAATAGTTCAAGATCGTATTCAAATTTTCTGATGCTCAATAAAGCCCGATTTCAATTTGTTGTAAAAGTAAATCCTTTTTGTTAAGAGTTTTTATCCTTTTTTGGTTGTAAGAACTTTTTTAATTTTTTTTATTTTTTTAAAAAAGTTCTTTTACTAATCCATTGAACTAATGTGAAACTCTGCAGAAGATACCAACCTTCTTCTCTGGAAATTGATGGTTTGTACCAATACTTGGACGTGTCTCGAACAAATTTAACATGTGCTGGAGATACTTCTTGAGGAGATTCTGAGTGGACTGAACTTCTTCTAGAATGCCCATAGTAAACTGTTGGTGAAGAGGATCCGTTTTGTAGTGGACTTTTCGGACTATGTTGATAGCCATCGCCATAATTTTCCTTGTAGCTGTTATAAGTTGAAGAATTTGTTGGTGTTACTGACACACTGCGTTGCGTGGTGTGGTGGTTATACTCAGACATTGATCCATTTAGTAAGTCACTTGGAGAAATTGGTCGGTCCTTGCTGTTCGGGTAAAAAACGAACAATTTAAATTTTGTTTCTTATCCGTCGAAATTACATTAAAAATTTTTTCTAAAATTGTAATTAATATATTTTGTAGTTCTTTTTATATTGAATTATGAGTGTTTCGTGACAACTTGTGTACCCTTTCTGAAGATGTACATGCATGCTGTATCACAGACATCTATCTTTTACCTTTCGGCAGGACTAGAGCCCCTCTTGATGCGCTTTAAAGTAGAAGTGATGGGATAACTCAGTCGGCTATAAATATATCGGAATTTATTCAAAAGGATGGAATTCAAGCGGCGTAATTCCCCTAATCTTAACCATAAAACCGGCAATTCAAAGATTTAACTTGTTTACTTACCGCAGGGTTGTCGGACTTCTGGGCGGTAGTCGTTCGGATGATAAATCGAATTGTACAGTCGGCGTTGATGCATTTGTGTATGGAGTTCGGGGATGTACCGGAAACGCCGGTGTTTGTGGTCTAGGCGAACCACTGTGTGGAGGACTGGAATCTACCTCGCTAGCGGATTGCGTACGCCATGATGATATGGATTCTTCTCGGTACTAACAAAACACGAAATAATCGTCAACATTGAAACAAATTTTTACTTTCTTTAATAATAATAAAAATAGAATATTATATCAAACACACTTACCCTGCATATCTGATATTGTTAATACATTTAATTGATAAACGTGTAACAGATTTATGATTATGCATGATAATAAGTGATGAAGAAAATAGAAGGTGCATTAAATAAAAAAATTATAAAGAAAATAATATTAGTAGTACCTGCCATGCATTTGCAGAATTAGAACTGTCATTAGAATTATCGGATCCGTTAGATAAGCTAGCAATCAATTCAGCCAGTGCATCGTGGTGCGAGTTATCTATTTGTGAATTATCAGTAATGATAGTTGAATTTCCATGTGATGATTTACTATTATGAGTTTCATTGTCTTTGTACGAGTTAGTGATACCCACCAAAGGAGGAAGATTTTGTCGAGAGTTATTTTTAACAATTTGTTGTTCCACTAGTGATAATAATCCAGTATCCGTCGTATCGCCACCTCTTACCGGTGGACGGATAACGTGACCGTGAGGACTTGTAGCTAATATAGATGCAGGTGAAGAGCTCTATAAAATGGATTAATTGGTATGTCAGTAATGATATTATTAATTCTCTAGTCTCACACCAATTTTGTTGTCTTACAGAATAAAAATTGAAATGAAAGCGGAACCTCCACCATTTTTAGTGAAAAATTATTTACCTGCGCGTGATTTTCGTGAGCCCGTTTGACCGCCATAAAAGGTCTTTCGTTTGTTCCATTATAAATTGTCCTTGAGGTATATTGAAGAGAACCGCTTCTGTTGGCTGGTATGTTTCGAGATGTGGTATTGATATGTAGAGGAACTGAAAAATCCTCGTCATCGTCTGCAAAAGCTGTTGTGTCACTGGTATATCCATCGGCGCGATGACTTGCCGAAGGCCTAATATGTCTGGATTGAATTTGTTTGAGTTCTGATAGAAGGCGCGTTTCGTGCGGTTGCCGTTCTTCGCGTAACTGAATTTCTCTACGCTCTTTCAGCTTCAATTGCTGCCTTTGAAGCCACGTTAAATTATTGGTGGTATAGCTGAAAAAATGACAAAAATTCCAGTCGATTCAAAAGTAAAATGCAAAATCAATATTATGCAGTTGTCCTTTCATCAGACAAACAATACCTTTCTCTGCTTGCGATCCATTCATATATTTAAATCTATGTCGTGACCTTGTAGACTCATTATAGTTTAAGCAAGGCCACGATGCAAAAATTATATGCAAAGCTTTATAACAGCGGCTAATTAAATTTATGTAACAAGCAAAAAGTGTTTACGCGAAAAGACGTTCCAATAAAACGGAAAATTTGAATTTTGGCCAAAAACAATTTTAAGTGGATCGTTCAATCAAAGTCAAAATCCTACATCAATCCTACTGATTAGAACTTTGGAATCTATTTACAGATAAACCGTAATTTCATAATCGGGATAAACTCGCAAAACTAGTAGCAGCGATCAAGACTTTATAATCGGAAAAAAAATAAGCCGGTGTTTGGAGCACTTAAGCAAAACAAAACAAATCTAAAAATAGTTAAGGTGTAAAAACAAAGCAAATAGTAAACTATTGAATATTTCAACAATGCATCAGGAACACCAACTAGGAAAATCAAGGTTACTACTACCACATGATAATTTCTTTCCAATACATACATGAGAGCTTAGCAATTTTAATTTATTTTTGGATCTTATGATTTGCATAGGAATTTAAACTGTTCGATACGTCGTAAACGGGACGTATAATATAGAAAATGTTATACAGGACATGCTAATGGTATAAGATCAGCCTCGACCTGTATTTGGGATAAAAATAATGCGTCCAAATAAAAACTGATTTTTCTGTGTCGATAATCATCATCAGCTTTTATCGCCTATAAACTGCGTGTATGTTTACAAGCTTGGTTGATTTTAATCACTTCAAATTTAAATAACACATTCTTGTTATTGAAAATAATTGGATGTTATGTTCGAGTCGAGGAAGTCTGCAAAAATAAATTGCAATAAAAATCTCCAGTAGTTGGTCAGTGGGTAGGCGGGTTAAAAATAGAAAATCCATTCGATAAAATGCTCCCATATTAAGAAATTAATCGAAAATAATTAAATTTTGATGCGTAAACATTTTATTGTAAACTTAATCCATTTTTAAATTTTGACCTAAATTTTTAATCATGCACAAACAGAACCTAATCCTTTGTTAGCGACCCAAATTTCATTGTTGTGAGTATTAAAAAAAACCATTAAATTAAAAATAACATTGGAAAATTTTTGTACGCACTGGGTACTTAATAAATGGTAATGATTTCATTATAATGGTACTCCAAATTAAATTTAATATTTTCACGATTGTTTTAATAAACTGATTATTATAAAACGATTAAAGTTTAAACCACAATTCCAATCTCGTTTCTTTGAATTTTGCTTGTTCAGTATCACATCCATATAAAGATATTTTCACTAAATCGAGTAATATCGAGGCTGTTGAATACCTTTTTTTTTATCAAAAGAAAAAAAGTAATTTACAAAAGCTGTTCTTGGATTCGACTTTTCCTTTCTTTTTTTTTGTTTTCTCTGATCGAATGGAATTCGTTACAAAAACACTACCTTTAAAATTTTTATTTGTCTGGCCATTGGCCAGATTGCTTCAATCTCTAAATTGGAAGTTCATAACAGTGGTAATTGGTCGATAGGATCTTTCAATTCGGTTCGTAAATTATTTTCGAACAGTATTTTCCGGAATACCTTCACGGTACCCAATTATAAGACGTCGATTTATCTCAAAACTGAAATAAAAACGTCCGAAATGGGGGTAAACGACACGGTAATGAAATAACGTACAACGTGAAGTTATCTGGAAGCTATTTAACCTACATTAAAATTAACTTTACCAGGAAGTTTTTGCCCACTTATCTTTTAATGATATAGCACAATGATCATTATTACGGATATTAATTAAAAAATTCCCGTTAAACATGATCAATTTTAATTATCACTTAAGTCGCCTTCTAATGACCCATTCGCTTTAAAAAATCGAGGCATTTCACGGTAATTACACTTAAATTACTATGTCATTTTAGGTAAATTAATTAATAAAAATTTACAGAGCCGGCCTTGAAGTAACATTTTCTTGCAGACTTGAAGAAGTGTTAATTGAGTTTCACAAAAATAAATAAATCAATTAGGACCATTTAGCAGCAAGTCTCATCTCGACTTTCAAAATTTTAACAACAAATCGAAGAAATTTAAACTTGACAATAAAATTCTTGCAATACATTAACGACGATCTTGACACTAAAAGGTAAAGCAATTTTTGGAGTGGGTGAGTGTGGTCGACAAGAAATTGGAAAGATCTCTATAAATGGTTTCGTTCGTCATCAAGCTCAATCCCGTGCATTATTTTTCAAATCAAATGTGTAGCGATTTTACTTTCCGCTCGAGTAATAGAAAGTCGGAAACGCAGATTTCGATTAATTAATTAAAATTGACTAAAATGGATATAAATGAAAAGTTCTAAGAACGGAGCGATATTTTATCTAATTTGGAAGTACGTAGTTAATTGTGGCATGTCATGCAGAAAGTTGTAATGTAGGTTACCTATCGAACATATGCAAACAAAAAGTTACCCTGCATCGAGATTTCCAACTTTTATGCAAACATTTCGAGAAAATTGGATCGATTTCCCGACAATCTCTAATATGACAATACTTTCGCAGTTACAAAGCCGATCGTTCGTGAAAAATCCGGCTTTTAACCAAAATTTTGAGCATATGGTGTAACGTGGAAGTTCAAGGTAAATATTACCTTTGCAAATAAATAATAGTACCAACAATTTTTCATTCACGCTTATTTCTTTGAATGAATTTTTATAACCACTTCATTGGTCGTTGTTAGTCAGCTTCGTGACGGTTTAATAGCATACAATTAAATAAATACCTGCTTCTGAAGAAAGCATGACGTCTTTGAATACATAAAATAATAATTAACTTGTTTTCGACAAAATAGAAAAAAGAACTTACGTTTCTGAAAATTCCGGCGATCTAGTCGAGTTTCTAAAATCTCCCGGACGTGACAAGATTTCTGTATTCGAATATGGACTAGTGACCAACGAAGTCGAAGTTTTATATTCAATAACTTTTGGAGCATTTCTTAGGCTTCCATCTGTGTAACTTCTTTTCAAAGGATCGTGCCGTTTAATTTCGTCCTTATAAAATTCTTCCTTAAATTCTCTTCTATATGGCTGACGATTTGCACTCAAAGCACTTTCCGTAAAAATATCGTCGATCGGATCGTTCTTTAAGGTCGACGTGGTCGAAGAATAAGTGCCATACTTGGAAGAATTATTGTTGTTGTAGTTGGAAGAATAGTTAGAAGAATAAGTGGAAGATTTGGAAGAGTAATTGTCCGGATACACCTGCGTTTGCACTTTTTTTAACGTATCACCTGAGCTTTTATTAAAACTAGCTTTTCGTACTAAACTGGGACTCGAAAGTCCTTTCGATTCAGATATCATATTCGAGTTAACTCCGTAACTAAAAGGTCGACTGTCTTGACGAGCGTGGTAAGGTATGTTTTTGTCTTCTTCTTCGTCTATATACCGGACATTGTCAATGTTGAATGTGATGTCATTCGCGGATGGTGAATGTCGCGGTTTCACATCTGGAATACTCTGAACGGTTAACATCATGTCCGTAAGAAGTTCGTCCAGTTCGCGATGCTGATCCTCTGGAGTTAGTGGGGACGGTTGTGCGGTCAGTGGGGGACTTGAAGAGGCGTTAGTGTTGGCGTTTTGCTGGTGACCTATGTTCACATCGTTAAAGATATAATTAGCAACTTTTAAGTTTAAACTTTAAAAATAAGATAAAATATTGGAGCATCACTTAAAAATTGATTGCAATTACATAATAAAGCAAACAAAAACACTTGAAAAACTTGTTATTCGTTTTGATATATAAATTATGATTATAAATAATAATTACCTGCAGAAGATATTCCCGAGTCCATGGACACCGTGAGAGGACTAGAAACTGCTCCGGGCGAAAGCTGCTCCGGCTTTTTGGCAATGGTCGCGTAGATGCTTCCGTCTAAAGGTCCAAAAGTATGATTAACGTCGTCTACAACAAAAATGTTTCTTAACTTTTAAATTACAATTAATAAAGCTTGACTCAATTAATTGTTTTCTTTATTGCGCATGAAGTAATTGATCTAAAAATACGCAACCATCTGATGAACCAAAACCATAATAACCGGTGAATTAGTTTAGGTTCATTAAACATCGGATTAATAATATATTATAATTTTTGTTACATAATAATATATAATTTTCTTATGTGTGGGCGATGACAATGAACAGCGTTTAATTAAATATCTAGGAGTATAATGTAATTTGGTAAATAGATGGTTTTTACAAGACCATTTGAAAGTCATCAGCAAAGATGCAATTATATTACTAATAATACCGGTATTTCATGTAATGCATTAAATTGCAACTATAATACCTACGCTATTTTATAATACAATATTTTAATGGTGCAAGCTTATATTTATGAATCGATTTCTATATTAGTTTTCCAAGTTATTGTGGCAGAAAGCCAAAAACTATCATCAGAATGAACAAAATATTATGTAATATAACATGGGAATTGCTTTAAAATTAAGAATTTCAAAGTCAAATACTATGTTGACTCAGTTTTGTAGTAATGAGTATTTGTATAATACACATTCGCGTTTATTGTATCACATCGTTTATGAAGGTCGAAATAAACGTTTTATTTTATCTATGTCTTGGGCCCTGTACGTGCATTTTAAAGTCCTAAGCAAACAAAGGGGATAGCACGCAAAGAGACCCCAAAAATTAAAAAATTTTCTAACAAAATTACAAATATTTCATGTAAAAAAGGCCTAAAAACCAAATGCGATTATTCCATTGGTTGTTTTCATAAAATTTAGGCATAAATTGCATTCGAAAAATAACCGCACCAATCCTTGGAGCTGGTTTGTTTTTTAGCTATAATAATAAAATCCAATTTAAAATTAATTTATTAAGTGATCTAAACAGCAGCACGGCTAGAAGTCAACTGCGGTTGGTGCCTCCCACTAAAGCACATTTCTGTATCCTTAATAAAATCAGTAAAACATCGATTTTTAAGTGAAAAATCGAAGCTTGGAAATTGATTATTTCTGAAATGAAATGAAAAATTTATCTATAAAAACCTGTAGGGCAACTCGACCTGCTACACTCACAAATAATAATTTGTTTAATTTTATATAATTCAGCAACACTTAGCAAGGTTAGCACCCTACTAGAATGTATAATTTATTCAAATACTCACAGAATAAAACAAAAAAATAAAAAAAATTGATTTCTAAGAAATAAGCTTGTTATACAATCTGATTTTTCTGTAACTTGACCATAGTCCAATTCAAAAATTGACTAAAACTCTCATGCCCGGTTTTAAAGGCTAATTAAAATTTAATTTATTATAATTAATGATTTTCAATAATGTCGCAACAATACTTTTTCATTGTTGAAAACCCTTAATCATAGATTAAATTTTAATTAGCCTTTGTGAAACCGGGCATTAGTTACTTAGTGGATTTGTTATTTTCTAGATTGGTATATATGATAATGGATCATCTTCTGATTATTTTAACTATTCGAAATTAAGATTTATTTTGTTTCTCTAATTTATATTTAGTAATTTCTTTTATTTATTTATTTATACTACAGTAGCAGTCATGGAAATTGCATCGCTAAATATTACCGAATTAAAATAACAATTCCTAATGAAATTTTAATAACCGTACACAATATAACACAATACGTATAATATAAAATTGGGTTTTTCAAACCGGGGGGTCTGGGGGGTATGGAATACCCTCCAGTACACCAGAGTTTGTGCGCCAAAAAGTGTTATTGAACTTATAAGTTTCAAACCGGAAATCTAATTGTTACTAAAAATCTAAGATTTCTGATTTGAAATTCAATAACACATTTTTCTTTTTTTGAACTTAATCATTAATATGCTGGGGGGTATTTCATACCCCCCAGACCCCCCGCTTTTGAAAAACCTAGCTTTGTAAAAGTACATAAAGTGTATTTTTGAGCTTATAAGTTTCAAACCAAACATTTAACTTTTAATCTATTTCTATTCAATTTTTTAGAATTTTTTTTTATTTTTTTTATTCTGGAATAATTCTCAATGCAATTTCCATGACCGCTATTGTGTACTAGAAGTTACGCTCGTAATTCAAATATTTTTATGTTATAATTAACTATACTGTAAGAATCAATCTCGTTAATCCATTCACGACTGGCACAGTCTAGAACGAATTCCGACACAAAATAACAATTTTACAATGTGAGATTAGAACTAATATAAGATTAATAAATTATTATTGAAGTACCATAATTGGTTTATTAAAAATAAACACTGATTTTGTGATAAGGAAGTGGAAATTCTAAAGCTCCATTCACTTAGAGAACCAATAATATTCGGCATTAGCTACGTTTTGTTTATACTTCAATTTTATTGGTTATTATACACTTCTACCTTTTATCTACTAATCTTTATGTGAACACAACTTTAGAGCCAGTTTAAAAATCATTAATTAAGTTGTTAATTGTTAATAAAGACAACTCAAGTGCCAAGTTTCTAGTCAATTTTCTAAAATTACTTGCCAGGGGAGGGGAACTCTATACCCCCCCCCAGTCAGGGTTCCATGGTTTACTTAATCTGTATTGAACCTATCAGATAAACTATTAGATTATATTCCGACCGAGGCTTTACCCATGGTTAAGTTTCCCAGAAATACAGTTTCTTGTTATTAAATTTAATTCAAAACTCAAAAGCAATTGATTTTAGACAATTTAGACCGTAAATAAATTCATATTTAAAAAAACAAAAAAACTTATTAACATTTACGCTAAAAAAATAATAGTTCAGGTTTTGAGCCATTTGAAGGTAGAAATTTTAAAAAATTGATTTAAAAAGAGCTATTCCTCTATTTGCCCGTTTGAAAGAAGTTCAAATTTTTTTAGTGTGCAGTAGCGACCCAGGGGGGGGCACCTGGGGGCACGCCCCCCCCCCCCCAAATTAAAAAACACAACATTTGTTTGCAATAATAGACATTCCCGGAAGGGGATCCCCCGAAAAGGTTACTTTTTACAAAAGACTTTTTACGAGTGCCCCCCGAAATGAAATCTTGGCTACGGGCCTGGCGACCATAGCAATTATATCAATAACTTTTCTTTCAATTTTAAGATTGTGAGTTTTACATCTAAGCTATTGTGCAAATCCTTCGTCGAAATAAAAAACATACTGACAACAAAAATCATTCTTTTTGCACCGTTGAACAAATTTCATTATACTCATGAACAAATTCATGGAAAATGATTTTTTCATTAGTAATATTAAAATTTTATTATACAAAATAAATTTTGTTGTTCGGTGCAAAAATGGTGAATTTCTTACCAACAAGAAGAACCTTTTTTTCAGTGAAGCTTCTATGAAAAGTTCTATATAGATTATTATTAAATCAAGGGTTGCTGACCAATATCCCCTCCCAGGAAAAGTGATGGGATAATATTAAAATATTAAAATTCAAATAATAAAAAAAAAAATTGAAAACTTATGGTCATTGTCAGTTTAAAATTCTTGTTAATGATGTATTTAGTATTAATCTCATCTGAACTTAACGACTAACCCTGATTTTATATAATATTCGCAATTTTTGATTTATAAAAATCAAGTTTCGCCATTATTATTTAATTTCAAGTTTATCCTAATTTACGCCTATGGCTTATAGAAAAACATAAATGTACGTAGTTGACTGAATGAACAGTGGGCAAACAAATACATTACTTAAAAATTAACAGAATATTACGTTCGTACATATCCATTTGTTCAACTATTCAACTATAAATTAGAAAAATCCGTTTAAAGAAAAAAATATCTCGAACTACTTCAGGAAAGTCAAACAAACGTAAGCAAATTGAGAAGCCAACATAAATATACATACCACGCTTCATTTACCAATTTTTATCAAAATATGAAAAAATTTAGTACGAAAGCTTTTTGGCATTTACTTACACTTAAAAATAAAAATTTACAAAAATAAAGTTTATTGTTTACATAATAATATACTTCAGGCAAAATACGTTTTGCAAAGACAATTCAATGGGAAAATGATATACTATTCCTGTGTTACAAATCAACTTGAAAAAATCTAAAATATTATTTTTTTTAGAAAAAAAAAATCCGAGGTTCTTAAGAAACGTTCGGCAACAATAAATAATAATTTAAATAATGCAAATTGCATAGTACAATCGGTTATTGTAAAAAGTAAATCGATAAATAATTATCACAATGCTAATTACATTCACTTAAACAATAAAGTAAACTAACCTTGAGAGGGTTTATTAAAACTATATTTTTGTAAATTTCCATTCATTTGTATGTTAACCACATCACTAAATCCAAAAGTGTTGAAAATTAAAACGTAGTTATTTTGAGATTTTAATGTTTATCTACCTTATCTCATCACATAACTTCTTTATCTGAATTTACAGGCAATTGAGGATAAAAATTAATAAACGAAATAACCGTTCCAACGTTCATAACATAAAAATTGAAAATCTGTCGGGTAAATTTTGATCCTCCTCGTAATGATTGCTAAACTCGATAATATTTGGATATTTAAAAATTGAGCAATCCAGCTCGCACTCGGCACTGTTCCATTTATAACTTTATTTATAGTGTTAAGTTATATCGCTCTATTTACCTTAAAAACATTGCAAAAACACAATCAATCAATTTACAACAATTAATCCATTTTAATACCACGATAGTTCTGAACAAACTGACTCACTTTCTTTTTCGAGCTTAGGTTGTATAGGTGGTACATTCGTTGGTTGGACAGAAATAAACGCCAGGCTGCTGCCGTTATGAATACAACTTGATAGCCAAATTATATTTAGTGATTATTTTAGATTACAATTCTTTATTGCAAACATGCTTGTAAAATTAATATAAAAGTTTGTCAAAAAATAACTTCCATTAATCAGCTATATGGGGGGTCCTTTAAGTTCCACCTTATTGAAGTTAGTATGTTCCCTAGCAAATGAGAAAGCAGAAATAGCAACGCGAAGGTTCAATATCAATGAACTGAAAAAATTTATAGTACTTATTCAAATTGGCATGGCATAATTAGCAGGAAGAGGCTGCTTGAAGTGTTTTTCACACTTCATAATGACTGCTGATGGTTATAAATATAAACCCAACGACCCAAGAAAAATTATTACCTTAAAGTCAACTTGGCTAATTATTAACACAAAAAAAACCCCGGTTCATCATTAAGACTTTCTATATAATACTGGGTATAAATAAAACAATTTTTTTTCATTCAGCTAATTATGCCTTCTGCTTCTCTCAGATGAAGTAACCTAGCTTGATCCCAGACTTTTTGTGTTATCAATAATTGTGATTTTCTTTTGACTCCCGCATTATTTATAGCGGTAATGGCTAAAATTAGCATATTAACTAATTGGTCAATATGCCAAGTCTTCACATGGCAATAAATAATTCAAAATTTAATTAATTCTTTTAAATAGCAAAGCTATGAAATAATTGCATTAATGTGAGTGAACTACAATTGTGTTAGATATATGTACGTGGTTTTCTTGCATGCTTTTGCACGATCCAACAATAAAACACAAAAAGATTACGTTATGAACTTGGCGGATTTACCCCAGGTGTTTCAACTATAAATAGTCCTTATACTTTTAGCTCGAAATGTAACTATTCAAGTATTGCTTGAGAATATTTTGTCACCGAGATGCGACTTCCTACTGTGAGTCATATTTCAATTTTTACTTCTTCAGATAAAGATCACAGCATGTAGGAGAAGGAATTATGTTAAAAAAACTGTTGTTCTAAAATAAAAATGGATGTTGGATGTTATCTGTATAGGTACTATATCTATATCTATCAGAAATTAATTACCTGTGAAGTAACTGCTATAAAAAAGTGTCTATTTTTCCTATAAAAAGATGATCTAATATTCTATTAATATAAGCATAAATTCAATATTTGCAGGTAAAAGTTGAAGGTAGTTATTTAAAATACTTATCCAGATCCCACGAAATGGCAAGTTTTCAAGTTATGCAGAATAAAGAGAAGTTGGGAACAGAATTTGGGGAGCACAAAGAGATCCAATCCTTGAGGGTTAAAGGAGTTTTCTTTACGAAAGTAAACAGCCAGCCACTACACCGCTTGCTATGAAAAATTGACAATTAAAGGATGCAAATTTAGTGTTCGGTTTGTAAAAATATGCGCTTGAAATATAGCGGTTATAATTTAAATTATCAGTTTATATTTTAAGACGACATTAATTCAGAAGTTATTTTTATATAAAGTAGTACATTGGTTAGACCCATAAATTTACGATTAATTTTTTTAGGAAAAAAAATTTAAGCAGAGCTAGAAACCCTTTAAACTTCTAAGTCTAACTGAAGTAGGTGCATTTCGCCAGCCCCCCTCATTTCGAATTTTGAATCCAAAATAGTCTAAACTGGTTTGTATCTTCCTTATTTTCATTTGTACCCATTTTGTTTTTCAGATATTTTAAAATAAGGTAAAAGGTAGTCGCGGTTAGGGATATGACGCATTTTCGAGATCTCGGCTATGGGGCCTACCACGGCTGCAAGAGATTATTAATCCATTAGTTGATTGTTTACCAACATACGAAGAACATCTACTTCAGTGTGTTGTCAACTGGGCCCAAATTATTACCTATTTTATACCCAGTTTTGCAGGTAAGCACATGTGAAATTTCAACGCATGATTTTAAAAGTTTCATATAACTCTTCCTGCTGAATTTGCTAATAGTTTTATGTGTTCTACGGTGTTGTGTGCCTTTTAAAATAAATAATATACAGTAGATTTACACATGCTAGTCTTTGTTTACATTTTATAATTTTCTATACGAAATGACGTAATGTTAGTGATATGCCGCACAAGAACAGTTGTGTAATTTTTCAGTTCTAATTAAAATGTTTTAAACAAATTTGATTTTTATCTGTTTACATTAAATTACATGTAAATTGCCATAAGCCATATCCCTCACCACCAATATGCCATATCCCTACCCCCGTTAGGGATATGGCAAAAATATCGACCTTTTCAATTAATTAAATTAATAATACTTAGCACTATCAGAATTAACTGCACTTAGGGCTAATGATAGGTAAAGGTCCTAGATATCTAAAAATCCACTCGTCATGAGAAAGTCATGATTAGTGACCGAGAAATCGAGAATCTCCGAATGGTGCGTCATATCCCTATCTTTTACCTTATCTAAAATGGGCATTTCGCCAGCCTCCCCCCCCCCCCCATTTCGAATTTTTGATCCAAAATAGTCTAAATCGTTTATATCTCGTTTGTACCTGTTTGTACCTTCGTTATTTTCGTTTGTACCAGTTTTGTTTTTGAAATATTTCAAATTTTATTTTATTTATTTTAATATTTTAAATTTTGGTTGTAAGATAGTTTTAATGGTTTGTACCTGTGTGTTTGTTTTTTGAGATGTACAGAAAATGATTTTTGAGGCATTGTTCTAAACTTGTTCTAAAGCTAATGTCCACTTGAGACAGAAAGTCTCGAGACTCATATATAAACCCATTCTAATACTAGTCTCAGTATTAGTCTCAGAGACTTAGGTATTAGCATGGTTTAGGTATTAGCAAGACTTTCTGTCTCAAGTGGACACTAGGCTTAAAAATCTAAATAGCTATTATTGAAAAATAAAAATTAAAAATTTTAAAAACCCGACTAAAAAAATTCCAAAAATAATAATTAATAATAAAAGCACCTTACTTTAAAAACTATTGTTCCCTTTTAAAAGAACAAAAAATTTTTCTTCTTCACACAAAAACATAAATTCTCGGACACTTCATTCGAAAAATTAACTTATCATCCTCTCCACCCCCTTCTCAGTACAAAGTTTAAAGATTAATTTTGAAGTCAAGGGAAACAGAGATTTTTTAATATAGAATGTATAAACAGGTTTCGTAAATGGAACAAATTTCCGTTTCCCCTGACTTCAAAATTAATGTTTAAACTTTGTAGTGGGGGGAGGGGGAAGGATGATAAGTTAATTTTTCGAATGAAGTGTCCGAGAATTTATGTTGTTGAGTAAAGAAGAAATAATTATTTTGTTCTTTTTAAAGGGAACAATAGTGTTTAAAGTAAGGTGCTTTTATTATTAATTTTTATTTTTGGAATTTTTTTACAGTCAGGTGTTTTTAAAATTTTTATTTTATTTCACTCTTTTTGGAGTTTTTTTCTTTTTGGAGAGTAAAAGATTAATAGTTGAGATAAAGGTCGTTTTATTTATTGAAAATCTGAACTCAAAACTAACCCGAAACTAAAACAAAACTTGAGATATTTTTTTTTTGATAATTTCTCCGTAGTTTATTCGTTTCATTTTTATTTTTTTAAATTTCTTATTTTTCATTTAAATTACTAAAAAAATAAAAAAAAATTTAAAGAAATCAAAAGAAATCATGAAAATACAAGAATATCTTAGCAATACCATAAAAATGTGTTTCTTTTTATAATTTTTCGGAAGAAAATTTTAAATTTGTGTGTGATACCTGTTGAAGGGGCTACAGGATCCTCGCACGCTCCTCTCAATTTAAAAATGTATAAATGTAGAAGCTTTAAAAGTAGTTAGAGCTTCAGGCGCTGAACAGTTGGAAAATAAAAAAAAACAAATTTCACAATAGATTGTGATCTAAAAGAGAATTGAAGCAAAAAAATGTGGTGACTTCTACTTGATTTGGTATCGATATTATGAAATCTAGAAAATATAGAGAAGCAGCTTGCGTAATATATTTGAAATAACCAATAAGCCTAACATAACATTGAACTTCCCATTAATTAAAGGTTAAAAGCCGACTCATGTACTTTTTTTTAGTGAGGATATAACTTTTTATTGACGTATTCATGATGCACTTTTCATTATTCATCAATGACCTAAGACACATAAGAACTTGAGAGGGTGTTCCGTTTCCTATAATTAAGACATTAACATAAGCTCTTACCCTAAAAACCTACACAATCTCTCTTTATATCTCATCTGCCTACCCACATTGAAATAGTTTTATATTTAATGCCCGTAATACGATCAAGATTTGCACTTCCATATAATTACGAATGGTAAATCATTAAATATGAAAAAAAATTAGATAATAAACAATCTTGAAAACATCAAAGCATTATGGTTTATTATAAATCTTAAAAGGTCATAAATAAATTGCATACCTGCATCTGAATCTTCATCTTCGTCGGAGTCTTCTAGGTGCAGAGGGGTGTCAGCTCGGGTCACGGGGTCATCTGTGAGAGTTACCGGGACGGCGGGCGTAGGGGCTGGTGCAGAAAACCGACCTTCAGAACCAGCACAAAAATGCAATTCCACTGCACCGTCTGGTGGAAACCTGGGATCTGTAATCATACTTATTTAGTTTAATAAAATTTATTTTTAATCAGAATTAAATAAACTGAAACTTACCGTTACAAGCACCGTCGAGTTCCTGTCGAGTGAAACTAAGGGTGTAATCTGCCACTGCACAAGTATGAAATTGACAAGCAAAGATGGTTTCACGACTCGATAGACCGCGATGATAACACTTGATTAAAATGTCACCCCTAAGCTGAAGGCCAGGACGATGATCTGCCGCTATATTTACAGTAAATTGTTTCACCCCATTCGCTACACTGTAGACTCCTGCAAAAAATATTAGATTAGTGATTTGAAAATTAATTTTCTAAAAATAGAAATTAAAAACATTATTATATTAACAAATTAATTACGAAGGTTGTGTAAGTACAAAATCGGAGAAGATTTTTAGGATTGCAGCAAAACGTGTTCAAATTTAAGTGCTCTAAAACTGCAAGAGAATTTGTGTACTGGATGGAAATAGTATGGTTTTCAGTTCCCATAAATCACAATGAGCACTGAGTAGGATACAAAATTGAAGTAAATAATTTAAAATTTGTATTCCAACAGCGCTGCAGGCGATTTTTTTAAAACTTCACAGTAAAATATATTTATAAGAGATAAGTTTTAATATAAAGCAATGCCGAACTTACGAGAAGCTGGAGTAAAGATAATCGCGGATAATCTCACCCCCGGTTTCTTCTAGTTCCGCCATTGACGAAAATTTATAAATTAAACATAAGAATATGTTAATTTAACTTTAACAGAAATAGAAAGTTGTTGTAATTCATTTGATTGTCAAATCTTAAAATTGCGAATTGCTCTCAGGAGTATTATGCAATATTAATATGAGTCAATATTGACCCCATC
This sequence comes from Cantharis rufa, assembly GCA_947369205.1. NCBI lineage: Eukaryota > Metazoa > Arthropoda > Insecta > Coleoptera > Cantharidae > Cantharis > Cantharis rufa. The sequence goes on from OX376303.1 coordinate 13,229,045, forward strand.
AGTGTATTATGTACCTACATCAAAAATTTGAAAGATACTGGCATATTTGGGCCGTGAAAGTAATTTTCTGAAAATTGTTAACGCATCAGATATTTAAAAAAAAAGATTCGACCGAAATTCAATTTCTTTTAAAATGTCTTACGAAAATATTTTAATAGATTTTCACAGAAACTTTTCGAAAATGTAGATGTTACTTTTTCTAATGAAATTATGGTAGTTTATGTAAAAATTCGAGTAAAAAGACCCAAAAACGGAAACAGTTGAAAGCGCCTCATGTATTGGCTGTTTTCAAAAGGTAAAATCCATCTCACCTTATGTCTTTATGTTATACAACTGTTTTTGGACATAATTTGGCAATTTATATAATATATTAGTACTGAAGCTGTTACGGCAAAAAACATATTAAAATAAAGTTTATTATAATTCTTAGTAAAAACATTTGCTCTAAAGTTGAGATAAATTGATCTCTGGCTATTTTTTGGTAAAAAGATCTTTGAAGCCACCCAAACCGAAAATTACTGATCCAAAACAAAGGAATCTCTGGAGCTTACGTACATTTTGAAAACATGTCTAAAGTCGCCCGAACTCGAAAATTATGGAGCTATGAATGAATTTTTGGTTTGAAACTCATATAAGCTCAAAAATACATTTTCTTTCTTGAATTCAATCCCAAAGCTAGATTTTTCAAACCGAGGGGTCTGGGGGGTATGGAATACCCCCCAGCACATTAATGATTTGATTATGTTCAAAAAAAGAAAACGTGTTATTGAATTTTAAATCAGAAATCTTAGATTTTTAGAAATTGGATTTCCGGTTTGAAACTTACAAGTTCAATAACACTTTTTGCGCACAATTTCTGGTGTACTGGAGGGTATTCCATACCCCCCAGACCCCCCCGTTTAAAAAACCAAGCTTTGTATGCGTATTGTGTTTATGAGATCTTGTGTGCGGTTATTGAAATTTCATTGGGAATTATTATTTTAATTCGTAAATCTTCATCGATGCGATTTCCATGACTGCCAGTGCAGGATTTAAGCTTAGGCCCGTGAGGCCCGGGCCTAGGGCGGCAAAATTCTAGGGGCGCCTAAACTTTAAAGGCGGGAAAATTTTAGAAGTTGTGAAATTTAAAAAAAAATAAACTTTGATTCGGATTTGCTTTGCTGTGAATGTATGAACAAATTTTAGTACAAACGTGTGAAATTTTGATTTGCTACGTGTTACACCTAAGACATTACGCGAATGAAATAGTAGCGCGCCATATTCGGCCAATTTTGAAAATATCGAATTTGAAAATTGCAGCTCCTGTTTAACTTATGGTGTGAAACAACTTTAACAAACATAAGGTTGGTTGCCGTGGTTGACAGTGCCTAGGGCGCAGGCCACCCTAAATCCGCCACTGATGACTGCTACTGTATATTGGATTAAATTCTAGAAATACGGACCGTAGTTGTAGAACAACATCTAACAAATCAAATAATAGTATTAAATTATTAATTTTAATAAACCAACACTAAATTTAATTTTTAATAATTAAATGTTCAAATTCGTTAATTTAATAATTTTTTTTTCATCAATAGGCTGAATTTCGTTTTTGGACGTTGAAATGATGATTATTGATATCATGAACATTTTTGACATATGAACGCCACTAAATCACGAGCTGAGCGGGTGGTTGGGAAAGGGGAGGAGTAATCTTAATAATTTCCATTTTAAGCTTTTTCAGATATTTACTATTTTCAGATGCAGAACTTATGCCGAGCTTACAAATATTTTAAAAATGTTAATTGTGATAATAAATTATTATGAAATGATGAATGCCATCATCATGGCATGTTGTTAGATGAGGTTCTAATTGTATAGATGTTTATAAGTTATTGCTGGCTGATTATAAATAGTAGGAGTATTACATAAATATGGTGGCCCAAAAATAATCGCAGTAAGGTATAAAATTTAAAACTACGTCACTGAACAAAACGTCATATCATAATATGTACAGTGCCTCACAAAAATAAGCGTCCAGTCCTAAAGTAGCAATGTAAATTGTACATTTTAAAGATATGTTTTTCCATATAAAAATAGCTTTTACAGCAGAATTTATTCGACATTTTTCGTTGAAAATTTCATTCTCTTCAGTTTTGTTTATATACATTTTTCTATTTCGTCGTACCGTTTTCGAGATACAGAGACTAAAAAATGCTATTTTAATTCCCATAAGAATTAATGTTAATTTTATTAAATTTTTTACAAAGATATTTTAACTCGCTGTATATCGAAAACGGTTCGACGAAATAAAAAAATGTATATAAACAAAAGTAATTTTTAACACAAAATGTCGAATCAATTTTACTGTAAAAGCGATTTTTATGAGAAAACGTCCTCAAAAGGTAAAATTAACATTCCCAACATAGGACTGGACGCTTATTTGATGAGGCACTGTATGTATGTATAATCCAGTTCACGAGTGCACAAGTATGAATCAACCCATGTTTTCTCTATTAACTCCAAAATGGTAAAAGACATCAAAATAAAAAAAAAAACAAATATTTGTCAATTTAAGCTAAATTCGTTTGTCCTGTTTAACATTCTTCACATTTTTTACAGTTTTGCAGTTATTAAAGCCTCAGGATTTCGTTACATTTAATCAGTAAAGAACAACAACAACTATCGACATATCGACTTAAAAATAAAATTCAAAATATGTTTGTTTCAACCCGCGTAGTCGTTAATCCATTCATAAGCGTCTCCGTCATACGGCAAGTTTCAGATTCAGATTTCAATTACATCGATAAAATGTGATTTTGAATCGTAAGTGTGCCTCTTGCAGTTTGGTTGGCTATAACTCCTTAATGGCAAGAGATATCAAAAAATACATACCAGCCTTTTTTGTTGATAATTTTCATATGAACAAAAAAGGTGTACTACAAAATTCTCGTAAGACAAGCTTGAAAAGAGTTATGACCGATTATTCACGGCAATGGCTGTCATATTGTGTTGATGCCATCATTGCCACAAATTTTTGAGACCCCTAAGAAGTTTGTACGTACTTTTTAATTTAGTTCGACTGAATTGGTCGAATTTCCTTATTATATTTTTTTTAAACTAAATTATGGTAGGATAGCCGCATCATCACCACAAACGGCTACTTCAAGTTTTGCATTAAACTTCGATATTAATCTCATAACACATTATTAGTTTAGATAATATTGATCTATGCAAACTTATGGTTTCTGAACAACTGGAAAGTATATAAAATATTGTTGAAAAAAATTTAAATTTCCCTTCACTTGACGTGAATATTTAATATTAATCAAGGTCGTTTAATAATAAAATTGCTATCTTCAGACGGAGTTTGACCAAGTTCACATTTTTGTGGCTTCACTGGTAATTTTAGAAGTCTCGTTGTACAGGATGTACGATAATCGAGAATAATAAAATAAGATGAATAAAAGTCGTGAAACTACATTTAAATGTTACAATATTATGTGGTATACCCGATAGGAACTACTTGACAAAGTTAAAAACTTGAAAACTGACAAAACTTGATATTCATAACGTGACGACCATCACTATTGTTCGGTTTTGAAATTCAAATTTGAAAGTTTTGATACTCCAACTTTTGAACTCGAAGGAAGAGGAACTCACTTTTCGTGTCGGTAAGAAATTCTATTGAATCGAATCAGTGGGCATTAAAAAAGAAAAGTGTCAGGTAAAAAAACACTAAATTGCAAACCAACATCAACTCAGTCAGCCATAAAAAAGTAAATCGTAAGCGTAGAAAATGTATTAAGTGTGGCAATCTTAAGATGTATAAAATTACTAAACAAAGAAAAGCACGTTTCACACTATTAAAAGCATGTAATTTTTTTTTAATTACGTATATATATTACCAGCTAAAAAAACTTCAAATGTTTAGAAACGAAACGGGAGAGCATTTTTTTACTTTGAAAAGAAGTTGCAAGAATTTCGAAGAGCCAAGTTGATAAAATCGTGATTCTTATACGGAAAGGAAAAGTTGTAATGAAGGGCAGTCACGTCCTATATTGAAAAATTAAGATTTCCACATACTATAAACAAATGGTTTTATTTGCTTGCACAAATGAAAAGCTTCTTTTTAAACGTACCCAAGAGCTTTTATGATAATGGAGAACGATCGTTTACATCTGCTGTAAATTTTATGTGAAAACCATTAGATCGTACTTTAGTAGGTATTCCATCAAATCTTATAATTTAAAAATCGTTGTGCTTTTGCAAAACATACTTCAAATTTAACAAAGCACAGACGGATCATATTTGGTTTACTCGAAGTATATCTCATATTTATTTTATTTTCAAAGAAGTCTAGATGTCTAGATATCTAACAGAATTTTAAAATGCAAAAATAAATAATATCATAACTGACCTGACGTATACACAGGCGTGAGTCCTTCATAAAGCTTCAGAAAAGCTTTAGTACCACCCCCATCTTGCTGGAACGACGGTGCACCCAAAACCGTAACGTGTGTTAGATACAAAGGAGCAGCATTCACTTTGATGTTATGAGATAAAAGGCCGGCAAAATAATTTACGTATCTGTAAAAAAGAGCTTCAAATTTAAGGAATAAGATATAAAAAAATTTGTTTACCTTTTATTCGAAGGTATTTGTAAAGGTCCTATACTATCTTCTAAAAATCGTCGCATTGAAAACCTATCTAAAGCTTGATCAGATGATCCACAAATACTGGAATAATGCATGTAAGCTGCCACTATAACACCTAATTTGTCTTTGCTGCCACTAAAAAAGAAAAAAAAATAACAAATTAATAAAATTCATCATCCTTGGGAGAATGGAATGACTGAAAAATAGTTAGAAAGCATTAAATCATTGGAAAACAAACAACTTCGCTGGTTCTTTCACGCAATGCGCATACCAACATCGTTTTATTAACTTGACGGGTCCAAGTTACATCGGGAATTTAAGGATGCCAGTAAACATTTTCAAAGAAAATTATTTTTCAATTTAACGAAAAATTGGAAAAGCGGTTAGATTGTAATTAAAAGTTTGCTGTGAGACGATTGCAATGTTTAAAAACGTTTTAATCTTGGAACAGTCAATTTCAATCTCACCAGGATCGCTAAGAAAATTACATAATCTTTGAAGTTTGCTTTCCGTGAAAAATTGAAAATATAATTTTAAGATTACGGTGAAAAATCAACCGATCACTTCAAAAACAATAAAGCAAATTTGTCACATAATCCATCACGAGTGATGTGTAAAATTCCATCTACATCATTACGTGCCTGAATGTACATTTATGCACATTATACTATGAAAAGGGTTGATGGATTGACCCCAAATCTACCTACAGTATACATAGGATTTAAAAATGTCACGAAGTTGGCAATAACCAGTTGAAAAGCTTCAAATTGATACCTATGGATTGGGATGAAATAATACGGTCGGACCTTTTGCACTGAATACATTTTCAGGGGAAAAAATGATATTTAGATATCCCAATCACTAAGGGTCGGGAACTGTCAGTCAATCGATACCACGAATTTAACTTTTTCCTAAAGACTATTAGAAAGAGAACAATTTTCTGAACATTTATCTATTAGTTTTCGAAAAATGGGCATTTAAAAATTAAAAATTTGCATACATTTTAGATAGGAATCAAACCACGATTTCTACACTAGTGCGGAAAAGTAGTACTTTTCCACACACTTTTGAATATCACAAAGTAACACTTCTTGAAACATAAAAACATAATTAGAAAAAAATAAATTGGGAGTTAATATTTAAAAAACAAAAATGGTTTTTGCTGTTCACTATTTCTAAGGCCCCCTATTTCTAGACTTAGGATTTACATATCCAGTATAGCAGTCATGGAAATTACATCGGTGATAACTTCCGAATTAAAATAACAATTCCCAATGAAATTTCAATAACCGACCACAAAGAGCACATCTGTTGAAAGGGTAAAAAGAACACCCATTTAACTGAGTACCTGAGTAGTTCAGTACAATCTCACTTAAAATAGGTGAAAAGAATACAACTATAGCCTTAGTATTAGCGGTCAGACGCAATCGTTACTCTGTCGAGTACACGTCGTACGCGTAGAACCCCTTGCTAGTAACCGCACACATTACACCGAGTTGCAACTGGTCGGGGAATGTTTAATGAGTTTCACCCCTATCAAGTAGCCCCTTGGGAGAGTTGGAGCTACATAGGGGGATGTTTTTAGCGTTCGTCAAAACGGCGCGAAACGCCCCCCGCAAAGCAAAAGTCGATTTTGACGAACGCAACCAAGGCAAATCAAGGATCCACCCTAAAAACAAGTTAAATAATTAAAAATAAATAAATACTGTTCGTAAAATGTTAGTGCTAATTAACACACGAACGGGTAACAGAACACGCATGTAGAATTCGTAGGGTAATCTATGCAAAATTTTGATTTTTAAATGCCGCTTTCTCGAAAACTAATGGATAACCCGCAAAAATTTATTTACATAAAATGCTCAGAAAATTGTCCTCTTTCCTATAGAGGATTGAAGTTGAAACTCAATTCGTGGTATCAGTTAACTGACAAATCCCAAATTATTTGTGACTTGTATCATTGTCAACTAATCCTGCTTTTTACGAGCAAGTAAGTAACAGAGGATTATTCGAGATCCTAAGCCCAGCATTTAGGCTAACACAGCTCTCACGAATGCAAGTGGAATGATGTGCAGAGACTAATAGTTCATCTGGTACTCTCGTCTTAGTGAAGACAGTATTACGCAGTTGAAACAAGGCCAAAAACACATTGCTTAGTACTGACTCGCACAGGAAACTAATCCAAGGTTCGAGCAATCCCGTAATGGACCTTGCTTGGACCTTGCTTGATAGCTGAAGAACCTCTTTCACCTAAGGAGTTACGAACGATCTTTCATCTGATTGAAGATTGGGAATCAAGAAGAGGGGGGGCTCCAAGACTACTATTATACTCGGTTCCTTCACACCATCATTCCCTAAGAACCTCTCTCGTTTCTATCTCCACGCAGTTTTATCAAACACGAAAACCTTAAGGCCAACCTTAGAAACATTTTCCTCTTTCGGTAATTCCACCTGTAGGCTTTCCCTGTCAAATCCCTGATCGTTTAATCACATCACCATCCATCTCGGATGCGGATCCCCGGAAGTAATTTTGGTAAATAGTGGATGGCAGTAAGACAATATAGAACGATAGTTACCAAGTTTTGAGAGCAAAAAAGTTCACGTATAATACGGTTCAACCTCTTAAAGTAACTCATTATATCTACCCATAAAAGTTATCATGAAGCTGTCGTAATAAATTAGTAGATATTTTTATATTTTAAAATACACTTTGTTGCATTTAGTAATTAAATTTTACTGTAAATTAGAGTGATAACAATATGAAACTTACATACAACAAACTGATAATTATATTATTACGATAACTTTCCTGACATAATCCTACAAAGCAACCTTGACAATCACGCATAGGAAGTTTAATTATGAAATTAAATGTATTTTTTTAATAAAAGATATTTTAAGTTTATTTAAAAATTCTTACCATGCGTGAAGCACTGCAATCCGATGCTGATCTCCAGATAACCAAGACTCAATTTCCTTACAAACACTACATAACCTTTCCAACGGCGGTGCCAGTTTCAAAGGCCATCCAACTTCTTTAACATTTTTGTGTTCATTCCTTAGAGCTCTCTTAGGTTCGGATAAATTAAAAACCTAACAACCAAGAAACCCAATATTATTACTGAAAAAGAAAAACAATCTGATGATGTTTCCTTACCATATAATTTTCTCCATGCTTGTTTTGTAGCATATGTGCAGCTTGTCTTTGCCCTTGCTTGTAACATTGTTGGCTGGTGGAAGATGGAAACCAAAGAGCTATAATTCTTTCCGTTACATAATTTAAATCCATTCCACCCGAAATTCCTGTTGCGTTACAGTTTCGCGTTTTTTGAGGTTGGCGTGTAAGAGTTTCTCCATAATTAATGGTATGAGATGTTGGTAGCATCTACAATAAAAAACCCATTTAATATTTTATCAACTAACCACAACATTTTGATATCCAAAAAGCATGAAAAAGAAACGTAGGTGAGTATTCGTACAATAAGCTAGTTTTTCAACATGAGGTTTACATTTGTAAATTTAAATTTTGCGGAATTCCTTTCGTGTTTTGGAATTTCCGCTGCTCCAGATTTGCATTTCAAATGTTTCGAGTACAAATCATACTCCGCAATTAAATTATAACACAAATAGAAAATCTTTCTTAATTTAGTCAAAATTCAAATGGCGTTTCAACGATGGTAGATTTTTAGATAAGTACAAAAATGTAATTAAAAAGTAAATCGAATTCATGTGTAAATTTATTTAATTAATGCATGCTTACTCAACCGATCAAATAATCGATATAAAAATAAGGAAAGAGAAATTTTTGGTAAATAATTCTCAAGTGAAATTACAAGATCTCGTTTTAGTTTAAAATAAGAATTTTTGTTTCAAATTAATGTTGTGACGCAGAGTTTATATTTTTGGCCAAGTTTAGGTATGTAATTTTCTTTTGAGCCTTAAATACCTTCAATCTTTGCAGAATCATTAACACCAAAGAAAGGGAACGGAAGATAAACCGAAATGACTTTCAACAGCTTTAGAAAGCTCGCGGTAATTTTGAGTCGCGCTATGATGAGCAGGCAGAAATAATTTTTGCACTGCATGTACCTAAAAGAATAGTGGAGAGAAGAATAGAGTTTCTCTAAAAATATTTAAGCTGCTTAATTTCGAATTTGCCCTGGATAGATTTTGACTGTCACGGAAGCCAAAAAGTATCTTTAATATTAATTTATTATAAGCTGCTATAAGGCTTAATAATATTTTTCAATAATTAAGAAATACAAACTGCTGTATTATTACCAGAATAAAATACGCGATTTATGGTGATTGCTAATACTCGTACCTTGGCGGAATTTATGTTGGAGCAAAGTTTGTTTCTCCGATTAAGCCATTGTATTACTTTTTAAATTACAATCATTAATTATCTTTTTTGTACGTGCACTATACGAAAACGTACATCCGGTGGCGCCTAAAATTGCTGAATAATAATAAATAATAATAATTTGGTTATTTTTCAACCAATAACTTATTTCACTTTGTATTTAATTATTTTCTAAAAGTAAACCGAAGCAAATTAGTGCATTAGTTTTTCTAATGGGTTTTTTCGACTCGAAACAGGAACTATAAAAATATTTTATGTTTTTGAAAGTAACCTTGAGAAGTTACTAAAATTTTAAATTAGGTATAATATATAAATTTCGCAAAACTTCTAAGAAATTTAAAATATTTCTAAAACAATCTAATTAAAGCAACATTAAATGTGAGGGTTTGGCGTGATCGTGATTTAGTAACGGAATGAAAATTCCGGGTTCGAAACCAGAAAAATTTCTTAGCTCGACCCCCTGGTGAACAGCGATTTTGGCTTATCAGGTCCATTGACTATAGAAATCATGTACAAAATTGATGTAAGCTATAAATTAAATTTCAAGTAAATTTTTGAATTTTGTTTGGTGTAAACAATTCGTGTTTTGCTAATTCATTGAATAAATAAATGGAGAGATAAAATTAATAGCGCTATAAAATTATTTTGTTATCACAGTTGAACAGTTGGAGTTATAAATTAAAATTTGTTGTTTAAATTAATCCGCGCTTGTTAGTTTGATTTTTAAATTAAAAAATATATTTATAACCTGTAAGCAGTGAAAACTGGTGTCGAGGGTGATTTTTCAATAATTTAATCTATGTTGGAAAAATTGAGGAGAAAATTCAAGCATCAGGTTAGTCTCCAAAAAGCATCAGCACCAAGGTTAGTCTTTGTGTTTTATGTGGTAAAAATAAATTTGAAGATTTTTTTTCCATATTTTGGCAAACAAAACAACTTAAATAATAGGTACAACTCAACATAGTGTACTGTTTTATTTATCATTGCACAAACACATGTAAGTAAATTTTGGCAAATAGTAAGTAAATAAAGTTAAATTTAGTGTATACTAAAATTTCGATTTGAAATACATTCCGTACTACGTTAATTTTTTCTAATCAAGATTTCAAATACATTAATCAGCAGTTTGGACTGAACTAAAAATAAATATTCTTTTGTTTTTTCAACCAGTTTCGTGCACTATCCGGTGTACATTATCAGGGCCCAGACTTACGATATATATCAAATTTGGAATATAATAGTTCTCATCAATATATTATATTATCAAAAGAAACCTAAAAGCAAAATCCTGCAAAAGAGCGTTTGATTTAGTTTCATTGTAATTAACTTGCAGTTGCAAGATAACAAAAGTTTGGAATTTGCCCAAAAAATAATCTCATGTTCATCGGTAAAACATAAAACGTTTAAACCCAAATCCGCTGTTAGTATTTAAGTGCCTCTATTTGGCAAAAAAACAACAGTTTGTTAACAATTAAAAAAGCAATTCTTTTATTCAGAAGAATTATTCAGAATTCTAAGTCTTGTGTACAGAAATTTTACAGGATATTTTCCCCTTGTAAAAAAGTGTAAAATTTAACAGTAAACAGAAAATTTGTTATTTATTTTAATATATTATTTAGTTTTAGTTTATTAAAACCACATTTTATTAATTTTTATACGAAAATGTTACTGTTGTTGATATATTATTACATTGCCAAGGTTGTCACCATACTGAATTAATTATTCCATCTGTGTTGTGACTTGGTTTGATAAGAAATAAACAAACCAATGAAGGAATCTGCTTCTGTGCATGCCGAATACCAGACAAATTTCAAGTAGTAGTTACATTAAATTATTTTTTTTAAACACAGGAAGAACGAAGAAATTTTCATTTTTCAGTTTCTTCCCAAACATTCAAGTAATTACTTCTAAATGTGGGATAATATATTTTAATCCTACATTTTCTTTTGGTATTCTATTTTGGGAATTGTCATTTCATCGCCGTTTTACCATAAAATTACTCACCATCAAATTCAAAATAACATCAAGTATACGTAATAGAGCCGCCATGTTGTTGACGGTTAGGTAAATTGCGAATTGCAAACTATAAAAATTTCCGGAAACCAAAGTAAAAGTCTTCAGATTTATAGCACCTGACGTGTTTAATTTTATAAGCCGGTCCTGAGCTGTAAAAATTACTAGTAAATATTTATTTAGAAAATTAAGATCTTGTTTAGGTTTTGAATTTGTACGATTACGAAGAGGTTACATCGGTAACCACATTCGTTACTTTGAAAATGGTCAGAAATTAAATAATACAAAAATATAAGATACTTTTTCGATTAAAATGGTAATTCTTTTAAAGAAAATAGTATATTAAGGAACTAGTTTCGTAAGCGTCGTTTTTATCGCACGCAATCCGTTAAGTTGCGTACTCGCGTTGTAATCCGTTAGCCAATTAACAAATTGTGCACCAAGTAATAGGTTTATAATTTTAATATACAGTGAATAACGAAAAGTTTCGCCCACTCCTATGTTAACAATGTAAATTGGCGGTTTTGAAGCCGTTTTTAGCATATAAAAGTCCGTTTTACAGCAAAACCTTCTGAACATTTTTTGTTGAAAATTTCATTGTCTTCAATTTTGTTTCTATACATTTTTTATTTTAGCGCACCCTTTTTGACTGACAGCGGCTTAAACAAGACTCGGTAAAAAGGAAAAAATATTGTCATCTATATATCGGAAACGGTGCGACGAAATAAAAAAATTAATAAGCATTTTTTCTTATAAATTTTAATCTTGACTATTTTGTTTGAATCACTGTCATTTGACCGAAAATTATTTGGCCGACGGATTATTTGGCCGACCAGTTTTTGGCCGACATTTTAATTTTTGGAAAATAAATAAATATTTAAATACATTTTTTTAATTTCACTTTTTACGTTAATATATAAACGAAATTAATATAAAATGATTGTGAAATTAAAAAAATTTATTTAAATATTTATTTATTTTCCAAAAAATAAAATGTCGGCCAAATGAGTGTCGGCCAAAAACTGGTCGGCCAAATAATCTGTCGGCCAAATGATGTGTCGGCCAAATGATTTATCGGCCAAAAACTGTCGGCCAAAAAATTCGGCCAAATGACTGGATACCATTTTGTTTATATACATTTTTCTTTTTTTCAAAAAAAAAATTGATTTCACACATAAAAATCAAAAAAACAGCAAATAAAAAACATAACAACAATAGTATATTACATTACTAGTGGAGAAACCGAAAGATTCGCTCACGCATTTGCGAGTTTTGCACACTCCGCCTGTTACTAACGTGGTCTGGCTCTGACCTGTGGGTCGCTTAGGGAACACAAACAACTTCGCACGTTCGTAGCTTCGCAAATATTTAACCAATTTTTTTTTGCAGGTATGAACCCCGTCTAGTAACTACTTTTTTTTAGAAAGGGTAGTTAAATTTTTCTATTGGTCCATTTAAAATTTACATACAACTAAAATTTCAACTGTTCCTGAAAAGACCCAGAGATAAAACGCAGGGTTAAATTTTGATGATCCAACACGTTTTCGTTTTTTTTTCACTGGGAATATTTTTATTTCTGATGATTAGGTTAGCTTTATTTAACCTTATTTGCAATTATTATTTATTTACATAGCGCATTAATTAGCAGCAGAAATATTTATTTGTATTTCATTAAATTTTTATTGCAATTATTATTTATTTTTACTTAGTTTTTATTGCGCTCCTAATTTAGATTTATTTTATTTGTATTACAAAAATGGTATATTTAATAGCATTACACTTACGTATATCAAATATTATATAGATTTAAAATTTTATGCGGTGTATTTGTAGCAATATGATAATAATATAAAAGAAAATATTTAAATATAAGAGATATTTACTATATCCTACACTAAACAAATGAATTTTTATTATATTAAATATATAAATATAAAAAAAAGTTAATTATATTTTTACAAAGAAAAATTATGTAGGTACAATAAAAATTGTTCTGCGGTAGTTATGGATAAATCCAAAGAAAAAATTAAATAAAAAAATCTTTTTTTTTACTAATAATTCAAAATAAAAATCTTTGCATTTCAAAATTATAAAATTCCCGCAATTATTTAAATTTTTGCAGTAGATATTCTAAAAATAAATGGCATAAAATTCGAATTATTCAATTAGCACTGGACATTGCTCTTAATAAATACGAATAAACATAAGGAAAATTGCTGACATGGTTTCGAATTAGGTCATGGACCATTCCAGTAGCTAACCAAATCTAAAGTGAATAACCGAACAAAACCCAGCCTTATTCGCGAAGTTGCAAGAAAAAGAAAACAACTTCATAAGCTCAGAAATAATAAAATTTTATTGCGCTTACCTACACCATTAATTCTTAGCAATCGTCACGAAGTACGAAATAATCCCAATAAATGTTGTGTAATATGTCGATAAAATTTAAATAATGTAAAATAAAGGGTTAATTTTAAGAATCATTATAGATATAGATAATGCGAGTATGTAAAATATGCACTAAATTTTAAAAAAGCTCCCGGTGTTTTACGACTGCTCGTTAAATTTAAATAATTAACTTACTTTAGTTATCCCGGCTCCGTTTCTAGTTGGTTCCTCATGGGTGTGCTGTAACAAAAATATGCATAAATAAATTGAGCATAATAAAATAATGATGGTGAAAATTATGCATTGCCAAGTTACAAAACTAAATTTCCTACTTCTGAAATTGCATTTCAAAGTCGGTTTCGAACTTTAGATTAACTGGAAATCGGTCAAAATGTGTTGAAAATGCATTGTCATGGGAAAGAGCAGTAGCCAAATGGTCAACTGCTGATAAAGCTTAGCATCAAAGGAAACTGGAATCGATTTAAAAGTTCAAGCTTTCCTTTAATCAAAGCAAACTTTTTATTCAAAATCTTATATATCTGTAATTTCATCGCGAAATGAATTTTTTTTGAAGTTAGGTTTAAAATGTGTCTCACTGGATGGCCTTAACCTATTTAACAAGCTTGAGAAAAAATTGCGAATGATCAATCATTAAACTAAATTGCCATGCCCATCACTCACTCAATACCTGGCGAGTGTCCCAAGTCATGAAAAGAAAATTTAACACTCTCGAATAATTAAATTTCCAACATTTGATACAAATGAAACTTAATATTTACCTGTGACAAATTTTCCACATGAAATGCAACATGCCAAATTGTGAAAGCAAGTTGATATAAAATGGTATCATATAATTTATTACGATTAATGTTGTTTAAATTTCTTTTACAATGACAACACTGAATTTGAGCATCTAAGTACTGTCCACGCTGGGGCATTTCAAAACAATGACTAGCACCAGTTTAATTTGGTGTAATAATTAGAATTTCCAGTTTGTGAACGCGTTACAATTAACACACAAAATTTGTGAGTAACTAATTAAGAATTCCAACTTTTCCTTATTACAAAAAAAAAAGTTAAAATAATAGCTGTTCAAGCAAACGTAAATGTAATGACCAGAAAAACTGAGAACAAAACGAAAGCCATGCTATGGCGATTTCACTGATATCGACATTTTGAAAAAAAATTTAAAACCAATATTCGAATTAAAATCCGGCATACCGGCGTGCAGACACGCCCGCAGTCTAGCTGCAGCCCGGAGTTAGTTTAACATCCGGAATCCCCTCTCTCGTAAAGATTTTTCCAAAAGCTCCATTTCGTGTAACGTCGTCCATACGGATTATGCACATTCGCACGTAATATTTTCTTGATGAAACCTTACGACGAGTTTATACGACGTAATTTTATCTTTCAGTGGAGGTTTATTTACATCATATTAAATATTTACGTTAATTTATAAACAAATGTTTTATTTCTGTTTTAAATTTCATCCGCACGAATTTAACTGGCATGAAGGATAATGAATTACACAGCATCAAATAATGTGTACACAACATTTTTAATAACTTGGAAAACTTTTAGAAATTAAAAAAAAATTAAGCGCTTAATTATTTCAATTTTATTCTTATTTATTTACCTTTTTTTAAATATACGTGCCATTTTCTAGATGCTCTTTGAGTATTAGGTTTATTTATAAATTATGTGTGTCCCTGCCCACCACAAATATTTTGAGCCCCATTTATGCCCCCCAATAAAAAAAAATTTTATTATGTAAAAATCGATTTTACAGCAAAACTTATTAGATATGTTTTGTTACAAATTTCATTATCTTATAAAAAATAAGTAGACGAAATTAATGCTATAAAAGCAAATTCTGAAAATTTGCAAATGCAATACTGAAGCTAGTAGCATTGAAATATTCGATAAATTGCTTTGCTCATTGCTCAATAAAATATTCTAGTCCGGTCCAATTTTGATTTTTAACTAATTCTAAGCATAATAGTAAATTTCGCTACGTTTGTAACTCATCAGCGAAGAGTAATCCGACTTCTTGGAAAGAAAATCAATCAGCAAAGTGTTTTGCCACACTATACATTTGTATCTTGTATTGCATTGTTTCAACAACAAATGAAACTCATTAATATTAATAGAAAATAGACAATTTATTATAATATGTAATTTAGTCGAGAAACTTCAGAAAGGAAATTGTAATTAATGTTCGTCTGAGATAACACCTAAAATTTTTGTTGTTTCATGAAAGATAAATATGCAATGAATTAAGATTCCTCAGGCTTCTTGTGTTCTAACTACCAGCAACTAATAAATATTCTACGACAAAGCAATTTGAATTGCTTGTTTTTTAATAAGTCAACCGGTCTAGTTACATTAATTTGATTTTCGATTAGTTTTTCATCATGCACATTAGTAAGCTAAAAAATTTTCTTCCCAAGATTTCAGACCAAGCAACAAGAACAAAGATTAGTGGGGTCGCGCCTGAGAACAGTTTAGTTGTTGTCAAATAATTTGTTCCATGGTTTGGCTTTCACGTCAAGCTGTAAGTTTTTGTTTAAGTTTGGATAGTAAGTAATAACTCCAGACTTATATTCTCTTTTATTTCTCGTAACAACCTTGTTATATAACAATAATATTATTTAACCAGATTTGAGTAAAATTTGTTATTCTGATTTTAAATACATAATAATGAAAACATTATTTTAAAAGTCAAATTAATTTACCGATTAATTTTCATATCTTTGTGAACTTATTTCTTGTTATTAAAACGTCAAATTGAGCAAACAATGCTATGATCATTTGCAAGCTTAACAATAACATTTTAGTTCTTGTTACATAAACAAGCAGTAAACAGGGAATTTCTCTATGGATATTTACCTAACCAATAAACCCTTACTAATTAACTGAAAACTAACAAAAACAGATATTAATAGCCAGATTTTATAATTAAGGCATTTAATTAAATTGAGAAAAAAATTGTAATTCGTCGGGGTATTGTTTTCTATTTAAGAGGCATTGTTTTTACAAATATTGAGATGCTACCCAAAAAACGTTGAATTTAATTAAAGCTTCCGAAGCTGCAAAAAATATGAAAATTAAACTAAAAAAAATATCGTTTAAATTTTAAACAATTAACACTTTTTGCATTATGCAGGCAGTAAAAGCGCCGCAGATGAATTTTTGAGAAGAATAAAAATGGAATAATTTTAAAGTCAAGATTAAAACCATACACAAAGAACCCATAAATTATAGCGTATCTCTTGTTCATAAAAAAATTATTCAATTTAACGATGATTTATTAAATTAATTCTCCTGAAACTTTAATTTTACTTTAAACTTTTAAATTAAACTTTAATTTATATTTAATTAATATAAGAACCCCATAAAGTAACCATATAATTTATTTTTTAGTACTATAATGTTCAGCTCAAGCACCAATTTGCGTTTAAGTAGCACAAAAATAACGAACCAACTATTAAAAGGTTAAAACAAGCGGTTATATTAATAAAATTGTCTAAATACATTTGACCCCTAACAAATATTACTCCAGTGATGACATTGTTGGGAATACTAATTTATTAATTTAATTCAGTCGCGTTTTGATGATTAAATTATACCTAATCTAATTAACACATTTTAATAGTATTAGCTCGAAACATTTTCTTTGCCACAGTTGTGTTGGTGAACCGGAGTCGACCGGTGATCACACCAAGCCACGCGCCGATCTCTGAATTCGCATGTTAATTGCTTTAGAAACGAATATAAATGGAACATTTTAAATAATTACCTTGTTTGTCCTTCTAGGTTAACAAAAAAACCTAACCGAATAACTTGAATCGCAAATTATTATCAACAAGTTTGGTAATGTGAAAATGTGTCTATTAGTTTATTTAATAAAATTGAATAATGTCAACGTAATTTATTATTTATCAGATATCACAAATTTAGACCGGATATTAAAAACATTTTGTTTGATATTTTTTCAAACAACACTTTCATAAAATTACTTTTTATCGTGATAACTTAAAATAGTAATTATAATATAAATGTTTCAAAAGCAATATGAGATTAATTTAGCCGTTGGGCGCCAATAATTTCCTATGTAATTGCAATTAAAATAAAATTTATTTTGACGGCTTTATTAACGACTCGACACTCGCTAATCTTGTAAATCTGTTGAAAATCACTAGTCCGAGTGCAAAATTACAACAAAATTATTTATTATCAAAATTAGAAATGTTCAGTAATCTCATAAAAAACATTGCGTTTCGAGGGTTCTTGGCTGCATTTTATCAATTAAAAGCTTTTATTAAGTGGTATTTTGCCTTATCTGTTTGAGTACTCATTTTGCTTTTTTTCTCGAACAAAACATAAATTTTTTTAAGATTATAGATTTGATGCTGAAAACATGAAATTCCAGTTAAAATTTATAATATAACAAATATGAGGTAAAACAATTCGTTGAAAGAATATAAAATTAAGTGAAATTATTTATGCATTCAGGTTTGCAAATGCCAAAACAGTAATGACGTAAGCTCGCATTAGTTATTCAAAATAACAATACTGGTTCAAAGACTAGAACTACATAGTAACTTGCCATGCTTAGTTATGTGGCAATAATTTGATAAGCATATATAGGTATATTTTATTATGCCCTCTACATCATTGTCACTATAACAAAATTACGTCATTAGTATATTCAAATTTCAGGTGTCAATAGTATACACATGTATACCAATTTACAAAAGAGAACAGAATTTTTAAATTATTTATAGTAAATAAATAATAATTTATCTCTTACTTTTGGTTCAATTTCTAACCTTCGAGATTATATTTAAAATTTTGAATAAAATTGCAATAACGGCGGGTTTCATTATAAATGGTGCAATAAATTCTGAAAATATTTAAGTAAAAAAAAATCGATTCCAAATGAAATATTTATTTTTCACTGTTATTCCATACTGTATTTCACCATTTAGGTGTGAAATCATTTCTAATTTGACATTTAGAAATAGCAACAATAAATTTCAAGTTATGGGAAAATTTAAATATAATATATAACAGAAATTAAAATATATATTTGCTTAAATTCTGAATTTTGTAGTAGTATTAATTTTCACAAGATAATGAAAATCAGAAAATCGTAAAAATTGAATTTTTGAACGGAATTTCCGGACCGGATCGGACAACCACCTTAATCGTAAACTATAAGGTCAAGACGGCCCGAGACCGCTTCATCTCGAGACGGTCATTAGTTTAGTAAGTTTAACTGAACAACTGAATTATTTTCAAAACTTACATTTTTATATAAAAATTTCGATTTAAACTTGATTTGACAACTTGGATATTTATCGACAGAAAGCTTCAATTTAACAATTTTCAGTTTTCATTACTTATTAAAACGGCAGCAATTGAAAATCGAACATGAGCATAATTCTTCAGAAAGTTTTTTGCAAGGGGTAAATATTCAGTAAAATTTCTGTACACAAGACTCGGAATTCCAAAGATTTCCAAGGAATTCTAAAGAATTCCAACGATTTCCTAGGATTTCCAACGAATTCCAATGATTTCCAAGAATTCCAAGGATTTCCAAAGAATTCCACAGAATTCCAGTGATTTTCAAGGAATTCCAATCAGTTCAAATCAAAGTTAAATCTAAAGAATTACAGTGATTTTCAAAGAATTCCAGGGATTTCCAAGGAATTCCAGGGATTTCCAAGGAATTCTAGGGATTTCCAAGGGAATTCCAAACGAGTGTAAACAAAATTTTCAGGATATTTACCCCTTGGTTTTTTGTGTCAGGATATCTTGCAATTTAAATTTTTATTTTTATTAAATTATAAATAAAATAGCTATTTATTTAACCAGTTAAGGTACGATCTATCTATCGCGTAACGCCAAGACGTGCTAATTAGTCGTATGTACTTTGCATTTGTTTGGTCTATCTACGATATATCGTTTAAGTTGCCTTCAAAGCGATTCGATTATTAAACGCGTCGTCTTCCTGCGACTTATTGATATAGATAGACCAAACAAATGCAAAGTGCATACGACTAATTAGCGCGTCTTGTCTTTACAAGACGCGATAGATAGATCGTACCTTTAGATATTAATGTATAACGTTGTCTAACGCAAGAAGTCATAATAAAGTGATACTTTGTTATCGCAATTAGGTAAAATATACACTGCGAAAAGTAATTTGTCGCTCTAACAAAGCTATGTAGCCCAATATAGCCTCAACTGAGTGTTTTTTGCTGCTATAAACAAATTTTTTGTTGCCGCAACAAATTTTATTAATTTAAAATATTAATTTTATAAATTAGTTGATTTAACAAATTTTCTTATTCTGTATAGAAAAAAACTCTGTTATGGCAGCGGAAAATTTGTTGTAGCAATGAAAAACTCTGTTGAGGCTATAGCTACTAAAAGTTACGTTAGGGCAACAAACCTTTTTTCGCAGTGTATTATTTAGAAAAATAAAGTACCTACTATTAAATGCCGTTTCAAAATCATGTTTTTTGAATTTTGTTTAATTTGGAATTTTGTTTGTTTAAAAATTTTTATTTTTGATTTTAATTTCATGTAAATATTTTGAATTTTGAGCACACAAATAGTAGGTAGGCACGCAAATTTTGATAAAAAATGCGTTTGGCCGCGTCCGTCAAAGTGGATCGACGCGTTTTGCGGAGGTCTCCGTTAATTTCGTTATATTTTGCGTCTCTGATTGGAGATTATTTGATATTTTGCTTATAAATGGTTTTGATTTGCGTGAGTAATTATTTTTGATATTCGAATATTTTTGTTCCGATTTGAACGAGTTTTGGCGGATTTTTTAAAGTAAATTTATTAATGAGGCAATTTAATTGGATCGAATAAATTTGGATTAATGCGATAATTTAATAAACGTAATAATTTAATTAAAATAAAATTTTAAATAGAAAGATTAAAATAAAATCTGGTACAACGAGTGGTGTTATCTCGCAATATTTTATCATAATTTCAATTTTGGACGGCGATGTACAAAATTATTTTGAATTTAAAAATTAAGATTTGTTAATTAAATTCATCGCAATACATTTTGTGTTCGTCACATCGAAACCTTGCACACAGGCGGCCAATACATCTACGAACTCCCTTGTTATTTAAGTAAGGATCCCATAACATTTCACAAGAAACACAGTTTTGTACAAATTAAATTTTGATTATCTAAAAATATAGATAATATTTGTGTTATTAATAAAACTACAATTAGTATTAATTTTCATCAATAAATTCTTTGGTATTGCCCAACAAAAGTTTAAGTTTCTCACGTTTTGTAATCTTATACGAAAATTTCAAGAATTGATTTCTTTTTATTTTCGTTTTCGTTTCAAATGCGACAAACGAAATAATAATCCTTGCAGAATTCTGTAACGTGTGTCCTGATTTATAATTATTTATACTTTTTTAACTTATAATATTAATTTATGTAAAATTAAAATAAAATAAAATAAGATTGGTTTAAAAATTTATAATCTAATCAAAACCAAACAAACCTTTTAAATCTATAATTTATAATTTCCGTTCCGAAAATCTGCTATTTTTGTTTTAATTTTAAATTTAAGACTTCGTTCTGTTGTTTCCCAACCGTGCCAAGTGCCTCCGCCAATGAGAAGTTGATGTACAGTTATCATTACCTTAATATAATTTTAAGTCTCTCGGGACTTATACAATTTTGGTATCGACCACCTCGTAAGTTTTAATTGTTATAATTTCTGACATCTGAAATCTTTCTAATTTTATTCCATCCCACATTACCGTATTTGTATTTTTAAGAACTAAGCTGCACTGGAAGCATAATATTTTCGAAACGTTTTCATCATCTGATATATCCATGTAATGACTTTGTAATTGCTGACTAAATTAATTTTTATTTTATTTTAAAGATGATTAATTTGAAAACCAATTTTTACAATATGGTGGAGTGTTCGGTTTTATGTAATTTAATTAAACCGTAAACAATAGAGGATTGAGGGTTCTTGCACACGAGAGAGAGGCTTCTCCCTTTTTCCAATAATACAAAAACACTGATGTATTTTATTTGAGAAAATTGTTGTTGCGGTTTTAAAATACAGATATAGCCGCTATCAAGTTTGACCACATGAGCCCACAAATTAATAATAATTGATAATTAATTTAACGTAATCATCCTTCACAGATGTCGAACAGACATTTGGTTCAAATGGCCCATAAATAATAATTTACTGTTTAGGTCAATTTTTAATTCATAAGTCTAAATCGTATACAAGATAAAGATCAGCTCATTTTTAGATTTCAGGATTATAAATGATTTTGGGGAGATTCACAAACAAGGAATTAATGTTGTACATTTTCCTTTGGTGTTACTGTTCCTACTGTAATTATTGATATAAATCTGGGCTCCTTTATTTATTATCCAATTTAGTTCATTATGGGTTTAATTAACAGTAATTTTTTATACCATATTGCGTGTGAAATAAAAAGTCCAAAAAAACATAATAATAAAATTGAAAACAGGAGAAATTTAATCCAAAATATTTTCTTAATTTTGTACACGTCTTCCGCATAAGTTAAGTCCTTCTCGTGTGCCAAAGATTTTTTACCGGGAAACGGAAACTTGTTTTAATTAAACTTGGATTACCAGCTCCTTATTCCAGTAGATTAAAATTAATGTTGGCAAGTAAAATTTAGCCATTTAGTAAATTTCAAGGTAAATTAAGCTTCTATGATTAATTACAAGAAAAGCCTTTTGATAACCGCTATTGTTAACAAAACCTCTTGGTGCTAAGTGCCTCTTTTATTTTAATTTCGTGTTTAATCATCCTTGCGACTTGGAATTTCGAAAATAAACATTTACCGTGTCCTTCCTTTATTATCACAGCTTATATTTTCCGGTTAAAAATATTGACTAAAATTTTTGTAAAACAAACTACACGATTTCGTTTTAATGTAGATTAACTACTTAAATTTACAAGTGGAAATAAAACAAATATATGTACGCACACATCTGAACCCTCAGCATCAGCACCAAGTTCTTGTGTATATTTTCCCTAATTAAGCCCATTAACTGTTCTCCGTTATGTGTTTCTGTGCATTGTGGTAAATGTAAACACATAGGTGAAATGAATAGCCTGGTAAATATCAGTTTAAACTTTACTTGGTATATGCAACCTATGCTCTTGTTCTAAATAATTAAAGTATCTGTTTTGTTACACCAAACACGTTCACCTTAAAACTAAGTTTAAAAAATAAATAGTTACCTCGTATGTCAGCTCTATTAACCGTTTTCAGTAAAACAAAGCACATTTAATATTTTCGTCATGTAGTGCAATTTCTCTCACTCACGTACATTACAAAGGCATCAACTTTTAGTTCCACCCGCACTTTACAACAGTAAATTTAAGAATTTTGCAGCTAAGTGCATCAATTTTGGCCATTGGAAAAGAGATATTGAATTTTAAAACGTTTCGGCCAAGGGGTTGTTCTATCATTTCAAGTACGACTCGCAGATGCCGACATGTCACTGACTCTCAAGTTGCTGTTCTTAGCATCTACACCGGGAACATGGCCTTTGCAACTGCTTCTACAATTCTAAACGCTTAACCGCAGTGTGGTTTCAGATTTTTGCTTTAGGAACTTATTCATTTCAACGTGACAATGTTACGAGGTCAAGGCTTTTTATTTTGTCGAGCGCAGTATCATTACGACCACCAATAATAACTGAGAGCAGTAAATTTGATTAGGGCGATTACGATTGGAGGTTAATTAAATTACAAACAAAAGGAAACAAATCTAAAAGTTGGTTTCCAATTTTCGATATCTCATAACTTAGTTTGATTGTGATTAATCAATAGAGAGCCTCAGCCTTATTGTTTATTAAGCAACTTGACGACTTCTTTTTGATAATAAAAATAAATGATGCAAATCTTTTTTTATTTCGCCAAAAATCCAGGCCTTCCAAGTATATTACGAGAAATAAATTACCAAATTTTCGCAATTGTGGTTTTGCTATTGCCAGTTTAGAAGGCCGATGGAATTTAATAATATGGAAAATATTTTTTTTTATAAACTTGATGTAAGCTTCGGTTCCATCTCTCAAAGGCTCGGTAATTTGTAGAACTATAACGGTAGTCACAACTCAAAATTATTTTTAATTTGGTAAGCAAAACACAATAAATTTGCTATAAAATTATTTTTAGAATTGAAACTGCAGGAGGGTGAGCTTTTCAAACTTCGAACACCGGCTCTGTATTGAGTAACGGGTGTTTGTAAATGGATATGTTAACTTTTGGAGTCGGCACCATTAATATTATAATCAAGCTTAAAAAACGGGGCGTAAAAGCACGTGCTTACGGATGTGAGAAAGGGAAACACGCATACGAATGTAAATAAAATGTTACACGTGTTCCGTTTATCGGCCGAAACAAGGTAAAGTACCGGCATACAGATGTGCTTATCTAGGCGCCAGAACCCAAGTATTTCACCGCAAGACATTTAAACAATACCAATTATAAACGAAACAAAAAAGATGAATCGATTGAATCAAGTTGCGCCTCTCATTGTTAAACTTAAATTTAGAATGAATTTGCTGGCTAAAAATCTCACCAGGTGGAAGTCGTGGTGTAAATATTAAAAGCCCCTTCTAAGAACAAAACAGAATAGGATATTTAAAAAAAACAATATGTGAGATGTCCGAAATAGTTTTCGAGCCATGTCCACATTGGTTTCTATTTGCTTCATATAAATGTAAAACATGCGAATGTTTACATAATATTGTGAGTTCTATCACCGCTCACAGGAAGTTGGTAGTTGAGGAAGGATGTGATACGTAATTTGTCAACATAGGGGATACGGTAAGAAAAAAATTATAGATTTTCCTCCAGTTTATATTTAAAATGATGATTGAACAAAACGTTTTGCAAGCATTCTTTTGGTTTATTTTTACGACTTGCAACAATTGATTCAGATAATGCAGTTCATAAAATTAAGAATTTCTATATAAAGCTCTGCTGTTATTTTTATTGTTGGTGTGGGCTTGGTCTTGAAATTGGATTTATTTAAATATTTAGTTTTTATTACTAGAATTTGAGAGTCTCATCGCACAGTGCAATAACCTGTTTGGAGGCAGAAGATACTTTTTGGATTCCTCCTCCAAAACTACACGGCAATATAGACGTATATATAAACAATTATTAAGATATTACGACCTACATAACTTTATTTTAGTCTATCATATGACTATTGTTAGAACGCCACGCTTGAGGAACTGTGGGGTTAAATCCCAAAGTTAGCTAATTGTATATAGAGGTAATTAGATCAGGTAAGTGGCAATCTGCATAAATGGTAGATCCTAAAATTA
Organism: Cantharis rufa; assembly: GCA_947369205.1. Classification (NCBI taxonomy): domain Eukaryota; kingdom Metazoa; phylum Arthropoda; class Insecta; order Coleoptera; family Cantharidae; genus Cantharis; species Cantharis rufa. The sequence continues at coordinate 13,253,832 of OX376303.1, forward strand.
AATGAGTTTTTTGATTTTGCTTTCTTATAAGAGAGAAACAGTGTTTTAACCGAATTTGTACATAATAAATACATTGTTACATTTCTTGAAAGTTTTTTCTTCAAAATGGTCGAAGAAATTTCTTCAATTTCCTTTCAGAAGCACAACAAATTCTTTAGGTAGTCACACCCTGGTGCATAATTAAATACGAACGGTAGACACAGTGTTTTTGACTCATTAATCTTCATCAGTTATTCCCAAATAGGTCCAGTGGTGTCCTGGAGAGCCGTAGCGTCTTCCCAAGACTTTTCTTACTTTTCTATTCAATGTAGTAAGATGTGACATCTAGATGAGCTAGCGTAAAACTAATAATAGAAAAAAAGATCATGATTAAAATTAGGAAAACCTTAGTTCAAAAAGATCGCCGCAATTTGAAAAAGTTTGGAAACCACTGGTATAAGTGTATAGTTAACCAACTCGTAATTATGCAATATTGTACTAACGGCGCTGAAGTCTTCCTGTGAGTGGAACGCAAATTACGCTGTCATACTAAACACTTGACAATGCCCACGCTTTAGTAGTTTGCGTTACATTTACTGCATGGAAACTCCAGCCGTTAGTGCAAAATTGCATAATTAATAGTTGGTTGTACGATACCGAGGAAGACTAATATAAGTCAGAAACACAGTGTCTACTGTTTATTCTTAATTACGCAAAAGTGTACGAAATTTATTACATTCCTCTAAATACGCGAACTTTGGGTTTATAATGGGACAGAGTATAATAGTTTCTATGGAGCTTCTCATTTGTCGGTTTATTTATATTCAACCAATCAGAAGCCAATTTTAACTTATAAAAAGTTTCTAAAAACATTATGGTAGTTGTGGGCGTAAATTGCCAATATAAATATTCAATTTTGAAAGTCATTCAAAAATAAAAAATTGAAATTAATTTTTAAAAAAATTAAAAATAAAAAAGGCCCGAAACTGAATGCGTGTATTCGATTGGCAGTTTCCATCAAGGTTGCCCCGCCCATGATGTGAATTTCTAATCTTTAATCTCTAATCTGCACTCGAAAATGACGGACGTTGGAGACCTTTTTTAATTCGGGATCGTACCCTAATGTGCCTCAAGGCTTGTCTTGGGTTGACCGCGTTTTGTTTAACGTACTTTTTTTTAAGGACCGTTGCGTTAGGATACTTTTATCTGGTGACCAAACTCTTGGGTATCGCTGAGTCTCCAACTTCTTTTTGGGCGTTCAGGAAAGGAGCCTGAGCTCCGGACTCTGAAGTCGCGGACTTGCGGTTTACTTCAGCTCGTCACAGGGTGAGTATAGGAGAATATTGAATTTTTAGAGTGGTATAGTTGTCGTCGTTGCGGACAACGCTCTGTTCCCTCGATAACCTCCAGGTTCATTTGGACTACGGCATTGGTCTGACCCGCGGGTTTCGCTTAGAATGAAAAGCAGGTCCGAAGTGATCTTATGAAGAAAGCATAGGAGTGTTTGGGGTGCTACGTGATCTTTTGTGTACCTGAGCGATTTTTATTAATTTGGTGTGTTCCCTTAAAAACCGATTGTTAGTAATATACTTTATGGGGGGGGGGGGGCTAAAGCTGTTAATGTTAACAACAATATTCGCACTCGGATTCACAGAGCTGGGAGGGGAGGCTGCAGGATTGCCATGAGTCTCTTGTACTGCAGCAAGTCAATGAGTTGATAATTACCGAGCTATCGGACTACCGGGTTTTCGGAGTTTTCTCTTGGGAACTCTTCGATGGACTCCATGTTCGAGTTCTCCTGCAGGCGTTTGTTTGACAGGTACCATTGGGCCTTCATGGCACGTCTCGTAGCAATATTCTGTACCAGCTGAAGTTTCCTGATGTGGCTGATGGCCGCGAAGCCCCATGATGGTACAACATACATGAGTCCAATGACCAATGTCTGACAATGGCTTTAACCAGTTACGCTAGAAGTTCAAGTACTGCAACTACACGTACCGTCAACAGAATGAACAATTCAATGATTCTTATGTAAAAATTCAATATTTAAAATTCGATTATTTTGAAATTTATAGGAAAATTTGATGCAGATGCTCTGTTTATCCGCTTTATTTTAATGTAATCTTTCAAATTCTACAACAATTTTGGTGGTAACTATAAAAATAAAAAAAAATTAGCCTGGCCCAAATAGAGGAGGGTCGGGGGTGATTCGCCTTAACCCGGATTTCAGATCGAAATCTTGAAAAAGTTTAAATTTTTTTTATCTGACATGAAGTAATCACTTTTATCAAACAGTCTATATTAGACGGTCTATAATCTTATTATGACACAGAATACCTGTAAATCTAACAAGTCTTCTTTAGAATTTGCTAGCCACCGGTAATCCACTTAGGAAAACCTTATCAGAAATAGTGCTTTTCAGATGCTCGCGTAAATCCATAGCTCCATAGCATAGTAAATCCATATAACTCTTTGCAAGCATTTGAAATAAGGTTAGTGGATTTTTTAATCAGTACAGTAATCAGAGTATTCCTTTGAAAGATTAGGAAAAGTTCAATGGCAAGTGCAGACATGTAACAGAAGTACATGTAACAGAAGTACAGAAGTATGTGGCTCCACCTATACAGAAAAGTATATGCGACTTTTTTTTACGCTGCGGTATTTTCATTACATGTTTGGATGCAATATCAGTGATTTTGGCGTCAACATTCTTACAAATCACAAACTTTACTGGTTAAAAATTAGCTTACTGTTCTTTCGAGTAATTAAGTGTAAATAATGAATTGTGGTAGCGTGCGAGGTTATATATCCTCTTGCGCTTGATCCCATGATGCATTTAAACGAACTGAATTTATATGGTGGATTTACGAGAATATGACGTATATCTAGTTTTATATTAATTATTGAAATTCCCAAGAAAATGTTTCCATAACTATTACATATTTTAGTCCAATTATAACAATTTATATGCAATAGTTGATGCAAATAATAATTCCAACACTAAAAGTTGTCCAATTAAACGAGAAAATGATCGAACTTATACATCGCATGAAGTGCTCAAGGATATATAAACAAGTGGTTTACATTTTAATGTTTACTATTATTATATAAGTTCATTATGTTGTAGCAAAATATAAATATTTCTTTAATTACCCGATCAAAGAGTACCGAGAGATCGCTATACCATCGATAATATAATATATTGAATCATAAAACCAACAACCTATTCGATTCCTTATTTATTATCCGCAACTGAAAACGACCTTGCTATTTTTATATTTTCAACCATTGATGTAATGATGTGCAGTTTATAATAACTTGATTGAAGATCTATCATGCACGAAGTGATTGATTCAGGTTATACCGACTTCTCAGGTGCGCGTGGGCCATGATGAAGATTTCAAAATTTTAGAAAATACCCTTTCCACTATTTCAAGTTAGTAAAAGCAACAAATGTTATTTTATTCACACATTTAATCCTTACCAATTGATCGTGTATTTCTTTTGGTGTTGTTGGATCGACCGATTCACAAGTGGTTTGCACAGTTTCGATTTGTACAATTTTGCGATATTCTGGCTCAAGTTTTTCCAATGTCATTTCTGCTTCTGGATATTTCATTATTCCATTTGGAATACCATTACGTAAAGCTTCGCCATTTTTAACAACGGTTACTTCTGATAAATGTTTTGGCGCTTCGCGAGCTGTTGGAAAAGCGCTATTTGTACTTGTCCGCCATTGCTTATGAATTTTCCAACTTGTATCCGTAAAACGATCGGCAGCTTCCTGCAAATACCGTATACATGTTTATCGTGTTGATTAAGTTAATTGTGAATTAGCCTTTAAAATAAAAAAATAAATTTCAACTACCTCGCAACTCATTAAAATTATAAAAGAATAGGTCGCTGACCCAATATGATGAAAAATATAGTAAGAATTTATTCCTTGACCGCATGATCGACAATTATATTGTAAAAAATAATTATACAAATCCGTCTATAGAAATAGAAGTTATAAGGATTTGTGAAAGCTATGCAATATTTTATAAGTGTATAATAAATTTCTTTCAATTTGATACAAAAGTGTACTTATTAAGAAATGTTTAACAATGTAAATCATGAAATAATATTTGTCCGTTAGTTTCCATAAATGGAGCTAATAATGGCGAGCATTGCTTTCTACCGCCCGTTACACACAAATAACCATTAGAACAGATTACATTAACGATACAAAAATTATCTTCAATTACGTTGGAAGTTTTCAATTTTCTAGATTTTGCTCATAAATTAACCGCCTTGTACTCATTTTGTGTTGAATGTACATTTTAAAGGCAAAAATGATGCTTCTTCAATAATGTGATAATTCAATATTGAAGGAAATAAACAGTTGGTTGCAAAATATCATCGAGCTCACCTTGAAAAATAAATTATGTTAATTTCAGATAATTAGTGGTTAACTTGAACTCGGCATTGCACTTTTTTTTCGAATAATTGTTGTAATAATTAGATTAGAATTTCAAATGCTAATGCAGAATGTTATTACAGTTTTTCTGCAAGCATCATAAAATGGATACCAATTTTCTGCTCCATTTACTTTATTAATGACTTTATAATGATAAAGACAAATTATGATAAAACAATTAAGTACATAAATTTACGACATAAATGTAAACATTGTTCATTTAGTAAAGCACACATTATCTCGCAAATCCTTCCACAAACAAGAAAAACCGCACCTCAGGATTAAGTCATCGACAAAATAAAAGATTGAAGACAACATTTTACGATTTGTAGATTTATGCGACAACTATTGAAGTCACCTTTTCGATGGAAAAGTGAGCTCAAATCGAATTAGATTGTTAAATTAATTCAGGAAATGCAATTCCAAGTACTAATGTATTAAAATTGTTCTTGTAAAAGCCTTCGAGGAATTTATATAGTACGTGAATTTCGATTTCAAGAGATAATGACATAATTGTAATTGCATCTAACTGAAGTATTCATTAACTTAATTTCTACCATAGCCTCAATTTGAAAGTCTCAAGAGTCGAACTAAATTTTAATTCACCAAGATGAAGGTCTTAGTAATTCAAGCGGCTACGTGGTTCCCCCGTTCATCAAATTTTTAAATTTTGCTATATACACAGTGGCGGATCCAGGGGGAGGGTCATGGGGGTCATAACCCCCCCTTGAAGCCATCATTGTGGCTAAATTAAAGCTTTTGTAAAGTGTAAAAAGTGTTTATATCTAATTTAATATTTAAATTAACAAAAAACTGATAATATCCATGAAAATCCTAATTTTTCTCATACGTGCTTCTAGGACAATAAAAAAAATCGCCTGCGGCGCATTCCGCTAACGCGGTCTAACGACCGCGCATATTTATTCAGCCCTAATGAATATCCACTACCTATGACCCCCCCGTTGCCAAAAGTCTAGATCCGCGCCTGTATATACAGGAAGCCCAAAATTGTTAGAACTGAAATGGTATTGTCCAAAAAGCAACTTGTCCTTTTTGTAAGATTTTATGGTTGCAATTAACAGCAAACTGCACTCTGAAGTTGCCGAGAATGGCTAAAAAAACTTAATTGAAAATTATGTGGTAAACAAATTTAAGATTAAAATATTCATAAATCAACTAAGTTAATAGTCGACAATAACAAGTTGTTTTGCCATAACATATACATCAATTGGTATAAATTACTCTGTTCCGTAAAAAGAACAAGAAAAGTAATGTGTTTATTGCTAGTGGGAATAGCTAAATCTAGAGAAATTGTTACATCGTTTTGCTTGATCGAAATCGTGTACAGCGAGAGAATATTTGAATTTGCAATAAAACACAAATCTTACAGCTAAGGGCAAGTTGTTAGTTTAATTGACCGAAAATCCTTAAGAGTGCTCTGTAATATTCTTATTCTGTACAAAACGTCTTTTATTACAAAACCTTTTTGAATTGCTGTGCTTAATGCACTCGTATAGGATAAATCTCGTAATATAATTCTGAAAAGATTTTGTGCATTATTTATTCCAGCAAAAATTCGAGAGAAAAAAGTGCGAATTTTTAGGTCAATGCAATGATATTCATTCAATTTCAGTCACACAGAAATAAAATACTCCTGATATTAAAAAAAGAAAGAAATAAAAACAGAATGAAATAATTAAAAACTTAAAAAAAAAAATAAGTCAATCACACACAAATGAAATACTTCTAATATTTTCAAAAAAAAACAGAATAAAATAATTTAAAAAAAAGAAGAAACGGTCCGGCGAAGCCAAGTACGAAAGCTGGTATCAAATACCTTACTTGTAAATGTATCAAGATCAGCATGATACACCAGTAATTTTTTACGGCAACTTGCCAAGTAAACCAATGTTGTAATTTTTGGAGTAAAATATAAACGCATTGACCTATAATTTAAAATGGATTTCGATACTTGAGACTAAATTTGATCCAAAAGCACAGTAGGTTGGGTCTCTACTAACTTTTAAAAGACGTACAGACATTGTACAAAGCTAATTTTGCAATTAATCGATGATTGATCAGTACCAGTAAGAAAGTTATTATTTGTTCGATTAATTGATAAAATCTGTTTTGGTTAACTGATTATTATTAATTGAGACATTTTCAATCACCCAGCCTTAGTCACTGCTAGGAGAACTCAAGAATAACTCGATCGAGTTTTTCTGAAACTGAAATAACAATTAGTAGAGTAATGGGGATAAATTTTACTGATCATGATTATCGGAAGTCGGTGTGCATCTGAAGATAAGGAATCCCTTTAAGATAATCCCGAAACTGTGGTCTTGACTGCTTTTTTTTTACTGCTACCAGTACAAACAGATCACATCGACTGAAACTATTTTACTTTTTTTTTATTTTAATTTTTCATTAAAATTAATTGTTTCTACCTTTTCGGTCTTGTTCCTTTTTTATACTTAAAGATGAACAATACAAAATAGAAGATTGGTATTGAAACAAACTTTTTATAGCATTTGTTCAAGTATCAACTCAAACATAACTAAAACATAACAAGTTGGTAAAAAAAGGGGTTGATACATCTTTCCTGAAGATGATTTATGGTTTTGTTCATCTTTCATTAATGGATGACATCCAAATATAAAATCCCCTGATATATGATACACACATTTTTAAAACTTTAACATAATATAAAATCCAATGAACTAGATTATAACGATTGTCATACTTGAGTAACCAATAATACTAAGTAAGTTAAATTTATTACGCGATTGAATAGCATATTTATTTATCAATCGATTGATCATTTAATCGACAGTTTTAATTTCTATATTGGATTTTACAGCTAACCAACCGATATAAAATATAGCACATAATAGAGTAATTAATATAGTATCTAATACTACTACGTATCAAAAAAAAACTTAAGGAATTCGTCTGAGCTGCTTACACAATTTATTAAAATTGAAAGCTGACAATTAATTTTCGATACCGCGTCGACGTATTTTTAGATACATAAAACATAAGTAGTGTAAACAATAATTAAAAGTTGGCAACTTAAAAAATTAAAAAAAAAAAAGATTAATTTTCAATAATAATTATTGGAATTATAATTAACAGAAAAACGGGTAAACAGAATTTAAAATTAATCATAAATATGTCACAGCATGGATTTAAAAAATAATAATTATGGTACAGTACTACTCGAATTGATGTTTTTAATCGTTTTAATTAAGCGAAATTGGTAAATGATACTAATCGAAGTGCTTTATAATTATTAAGTTACGTCCAGTACTGTGTTATTTATAACCAAAACTTTATTTACGCAAGGGCGAGCCATCCACTCGCAGTAGGTCAATTCATTTTCAAAAAGAAAATAACTTTCTAGTGCTATACAAAAATTTGGAAATAGAGAGAAACAAATGCTAGTATAAAAACCATTTTTTGTCCGAGCGGGCGTAAAGTGTCACATCTCGGCTCTAATTAGCAGGCGTAAAAGTGGTACTTTTTCATCCGTCTACTAATAAAATAGCCGAAATAAGTGTTGCCATGAAAACAAGAAAGCTTTTATTTCACAAATTTTTTGAATTTTTCATTACAGAATTTGTCGTGATTGTAGCTCGCGCCTACTCTGTGGGCCAAAAAACACTTTACGCCATAGATACAAAAATAACTATTATGGTGGTAAATTTAATAGTTAAATGCTCATGTGTATAATATGCCTAAATAACGTGAACTAACAATACCAGAACGAAGTCAAATCGTTCTGCTATAGCCTATCAAGGACTCTCGCAATCTACAATACCGCAATAGCCCAGCAGACGAAATGTTCACGTTGGCGGTTCAGAACACTTTGAAACGCTATACGAAGAGACCGGCAAGTACGAAAACAGAAAAAAAAACTGGACGAAATCGTCATTTAGTCAGAATGTCCTTGCGAGACCGCAAAAAGTCATTTAAGGACCTAAGCAATGAGCTCTTTATGGAACACGGGGTTGGAATTTCACCCCAGTCTAACACCTAGACCCCAAATTTTTATTTGTTAATTGTAGTTGTTTGGCCGACCTGAAGTGCAATTTGTTCGTCGGCTAAACTACGGTGGTGGCAGCATTGTGGTATGCGGGGTGTATATCATCGTCCGGTGTCGGAGAAATAAGTTTGTGCGAGGGGCATATGACAAGTCAGCGCTATATTTCTCTGTTGAAGGAAGTTTTAGAGCCATCAATTTTAAAACTGTTTTAATACGAAACGTTTGATTGTTTATTTCGGCAGGACATTACACAAAATTCCAGAAATTTTCTAAGAATTGCAGTGATTTTCTAAGAATTGCAGTGATTTACATGGAATTGCAGTTATTTCAAAGTAATTCCAAAGAAGTTTCAATCTCAAGGATTTCAATGATTTCTAAGGAATTCCAAATGATTCCAAAGCAATTCCAAACAAGTGTGTACACAATTTTCGTAAAATTTGTCATGCACAATTTTATGTATGGGGACATTTCCAAATTTGTTAAATGATTAAAATTCGACTCGAGCTTCTTAAGATCTCAATTTTTACAACTAACAGTTGTAGTCCTAAGTGCCTAAGTTGTACCAAAAACTCCACACAAAAAATAGTACTTGCAAATTGCTAAGCTCGACACTTGACCTCGTACAACACGTTGCCAATTGTTTACATTTGTGCGATTATTATAATTGCTTTATTACGGTGTTCTTTACGCAAATTGAAAAATTAATTGTTTTTTAACAATCATTTAAATAATCAACTAAACGATTAACTTCCCCGGGGCCAGAGCTGGGGGCAATCATCCTTTAAATAATCAAATTCTTATAGCAGTTACATCCCGAATTCTTATTTTTATTAGGCAGGCACTGTGCTTTTTGCAAACTTTGTTAACTTGGCAGGATCGAAACTTCTTTGATAAAAACTGAAAAAGTCAGAATAATCATCAACATTATCATTAGAGGTCGAGAACAATCAATAGCGCTATCGATTATTATTATCGATAGTAACTACTATCGAAAGCCATCTATAGTTTTCTGTAGCTATCGATAGTTTTCGATAGTCGTGACATGTGACTTCAATACCGGCAATTTACCTTCATCATTACCAGGGCCGGATAAACCATGGGTGCAATGGAGCCGTCGCACCCGGCGCCAAAGTTTAGAAAGCGCCAAAATTGAATGTTTTTTAATGATGCATAAAAATGTGCATTGTGATTTCAAGGTACTACATTTTTACTTTAATTATAATATTTTATATAATATTATATTAGTATTAAAGGCGCCATTTAGCTAATCTGCACCCGGCGCTAAAATAGTTTGATCCGGCCCTGACCATTACTGACATCATAATTTTGATTTTTATGAATAAAAATACAACGTTAGTTATTTGAGTATTTTGCACTTTTACCAGATGCCATTTTTTTGCAAAAAATTTTTTTTCCTTTAATATCCACTATCGAAAACTATCGATGCGATGGTCTAAACGTCGCCGTCGCCTATCGATAATTATCGATTATTCTCGACCTCTAATCATCATACTAAACTTGGAAGGAACAATTCTGTTTTTGTCTCGACTTAGTAACATCTTCCAAATTTTACTTCTTATATAGCTGCTTTGATGTAGTCTCTAATATATGCTATGTAGAAGTGTCGTAGCCAGGTTTGGAGTTTGATCACGTTAATCCAGTCATGCGCGCCAGTTACTAATACAAAAAGTAGAGTCTTTCATTTCAGGAGAGGGGCAACGTTAACATAAAAGTTGGTAGAATTGTAGACCAAGGGTTTAATAACTCTGAATTTTGAATTCCACCCATATTTTATGATAACTTTCGAAACCTTATAAAGATTGCAAAACTTTACCAAGATAACATATGAGACTGTATCAAGACAGAGCCGGCGTTACCATATGTGCGAACAGTGCCTTCGCACAGAGCGGCAGATTTTTGGGGCGACAAATTTTTGTTTTTTTGCATGTGAAATTTTGGGTATTTTTATTGAATATTATTTATTATTAATAATCGCCATTTTATTTTATATCTTTGATGCTTCTGTTTATTTGGACGTCTCGTTTGTTTTTCTATCTTCTATCTAACAGTGAAGTAATTCACTAGAATTCCTATGAAAGCCATAAAATGACGGCCATGTTTCTTGAAAAAAAATTTTGCCTGCGGCGCACAGTGGGGTATTTGTAGATTTGTACTTAAAAGCTGGCCTAAATTCAAAAATCAAATGCTACTTAGCCACGGTGGTGAGTTTTTCCCGTTTTACCTCGCCCATGAAGCAAATTGGCTAGCGCCGGCTCTGTATCAAGACTTCATTCAGAGTCATTTATTCTAGTTTTACAAACTTCATTTAATGATATCAGATATATTTTTCTAGTGAGCCTTCATTGGCAACTCACTTTTGGGGCAAAAATAAAAAGCATATGCACTGCATACGTTAGTCTATCGAGACGCTACTATACTTGCAGTGGCGGCTCGTCAGAGGAGGTCAGAGAGGCTTAGCCTCCTTTGACTTTTAGTAGTATTAAACTATTAAAATTTTCAAAAAAGCAAATTGTAGATCATGAGATCTATGAAAAAATAGATACTTCTTCCACAATAAATAAGCATCCAGCAGAACATACATGCAGATGGTTTAGCCATCAAACATGTCAAGTTTTTCAGTTTAATTCTAAACTAATAGTTTCGAGATTACTCTGAAGAAATTTCTCATCATCTGATCAAAGACTATACACGACTAAAACTTCGGCTTATATACGATGTTATCAATTAAATGTGGCATTGCAATATATTTAGCGTCAACCTCCTTTGTGAAACATGTGCCCTTGTACACTTGTAAATAGGATCATCCGAGTTACCCTTGGGTGGGGTAACTCTCGGCACTAAATAATCTTAAACGATTAATTTTACATAGAAAAATTTTGGTATTCTCGAACGAATTACGGCACTCGTTTACCACTCGTGCCGCAAAAATATTAATATTAGAAAACACTCTTTGGAAACTCCAACTAAATATATAAGACTAGAGATCCCCAAGCAGATACATAATACTCCTAATTATTATAATAATACAACATCCGAGGTTCGAATTTTAATTAGTTAGACAACTTTTTGTTGTATTAGCTGTCTACCTCATTATCATAATTTACGAAATATCTTCGTGAAAACTACCAAATTGATTTTAAAAATTGCAACAGCCCGTTTCTAATTTTTATAGGCATCAATAAAACATCATCGTTGACCTATAAATGTTCAAGAAGTTAAAAGCAAATCTATTGCCAATGTCGCATTTAAGATGTTCGAAATCCATAAGACGACCTTGATGACGATTTATGTTCGGTAATTCACGTCGCGGCTACTATTGATACTGATTAGTATTTATATTACTTTTTAGTATCGAAATTACTCAATTATACTGACAATTTGTTATTGACAACAAATCAGCTGTTGTACTGTCTGTGTGTAATTTATGCTGTATAAATAGCGCATGACTCTTACGTTTTTGATAGATTATTATTATAAAAGGTCAGCTCGTAATATTTAAAATTTACGTTATTATTTATCTACGACAATAAAATAAAAATAATAAATACCTCGTTTTCCTTCAAGTCAATCTCATTTAGCTCGGAGTTGCTACCTAGAGATAGCAATCGGAATAACTTGCGTGGCTTCATCGGCTCATCGTTATTAACTATTAAAATGGCTAATAAAATATCGAAACTACTAGCAGTTTTGTTTACATAATGTTAAGCAAACCTTTGGCATGATTTCATGGTGCAATAATAGAATTTACTTCAGTAATCGAATTCTAATGTTAAAGTGAACTTTGTTCAACTCCATTCTCTACTTAAGCTACTACGTAAACTTAGAAGTCGATTAAACGTAAAACTTTTGGGAAAAATTGTTTTTCCCATTTCGAAACTTTCGGATATACGCAGTCGAAAATTTCCTTTACGATAAATATCGATCGCTAATACGAACACCCGGAAGTCGAATGCTAATTTCAGTATCGTAAAACAATATAAGTTGGAAAACTTATTTTATTCTTGTTGAACCAACTTCAGCCGTGTCGAAAGTAACTCGATTTGATCGGCTCGTTTATTTGAATTAAAATCTACACGTTTTGCACCACTAGTTTCACTTGCAATTGCACGAACCAACTACTGATTTCCTTGAACAAATACTACTGATGCTATCAACCAAGCAACGGTTCAAAACTGTGTTTATGTGTGATGTGCGAGTTAATGTGTGCATGTGGTACGTAGTAGTAATTAGAAAAAGTTTAGACCAACAAATTTACATAAGTTGACATTCACTTACAAACACACATTTGGAATAACGTCAAGCACACACACAAGAATTGTTTAATTAATGTATTATGTAAGCAAGTGGTTGCACAAAAAATCAATAATGAATAATTTAAAAAAGGTTTGTCAATTTACATTATCATCCAATTATGCAAAAATTTGACCTAAAATATTGCCCATTGTCAAGGTAAGGGAAAAATGTCGAGAGCAGTCTGCAGTTGTGATCCCGTTAGTAACCAACGTTAAAATATCTTGTTCGGTGTTTATTTAGACAATTTAATCATCTTTATAATTAGAGCTTTGAAATGCAACAAGGAAAGATATCAATAACTTCATAATATTACATTCATCCGGTGAACGTCGACAGGCTGTGGTTGCATAGGCTTCATAAATTTTACACTGAAAATTATCATCAAATAAGGAATTTTTTCGTTTTCATTTGGGATTTGATCCTGCAAAGGATAAAATTTTTGTGGCTGTTCTCTTGTTGTCAATTAGAAACTGTTCTAAAATTTAAATTTAAAAGGAACAATTTACATAAATCATACATTTGTCAGACCCTCCAATCCAAATCAATAAATAGAGGTGGAATAATTGGAAACAACAATGTGATAAAGAATATTTAATTGAGTAATATTGCAAAATTTACATAAGTAATTGAAATGAAAAGTCGTGTAATGAATTGATAACATTTTACTGATAAAACAAACATGAATGTAGTACATCAATATTACATTTTTGAAACCATAAAAAAAATTGGGGCATATTTATTTTAAATCGGAAGCTATACAAATTTATTCGTGTTATTGACATCCAATAATATTTAAAAATTAAATTCCTGTTTACGTTACGATTTAAGCACAAAAAATTTTTATAACTTATTTTTAAGTAATTTTTTTCTGCGTTTGGTACTAGAAAGTCACAGGAAGTTTTTTTATTACATACCTCTACAATTCAAAACACAGAATTTGATTTTCCAACCTTCAGCTATAATTTTCAGTAAATTGAAAGCGGCGCTGTACATCTTTGATGCTTTCTCAACATCAAAGGTTGTTTTTAAGTCGGTACAAATCAAGATGTGTTACAATTTTGTAATAAAATTAAACAGACAAGTTTGCTTTTCTGAAAAATTATTTAAAAAGTAAGCCCATGATTTAATTTCAGAATAAAACTGTCAAAAGCACTCACCACAATTTATTTATGGATAAATAATAATGTATCATGCAAATTTGGCAATTTAATGCTCTCACAGGGGAGTACTCGATGGTTCCGCAAACAATTTGGGCGCTACCAAATATGGAGTGTTGAAAAATTAAGTACTTTTTTTATTATGAGGAATCTGTTCGGGTGGAAGAATTATTTGTTGCGTGGGAAGTCCTCCGACAAGAGAAGACCGATACACACGAGCAAATTACGTATTGTTACACCACTGTTTCATTTTGTTCTATTTTTCATTTTTACTAACATCATTTATTTCGAGCAAAAATAAAAGTAATAAATTGAATGCGTATTTGCAATGTGGTATATATTTTTTTTACTTTCCTGTTTTTCAATAAAAAATAAATATTGAAAATAAAATTTGGCAAACACTTAATATTTGCGATGTTCGTGGGAGGCAACCCCACCGGTTAGTTCAACAAATAAAAGAACTGTCAGATATCACAAGCTGATCAAACATAAAATTTAAATTTTTCTCAATTTATTGATTTCCATAATATGTTTTAATTAAAATCCAGCCAAGTAATAACCCAAAATTTACCAATACGATATCGAATATCAACAACGCGCACGAACAGATTAACGTTCTCGAAAAAAGAAAACTCATTTTCCAACTCATTGGTTTAAAGGTTATATTATGAAAATTTTAGAAATAAAATATTCCCCAGCTGCTCAAATGGAGACATTTCCAACGTCAAACTGAAAGAAGGGATCACGGTGATTTGACCGTTACTGAAATCTGAATTGCAAACCAAACTTGAGGAATTCATTCAAACACCGAATAGCGATGATGTAAATAATGTTCCACGTGCGATAGTGTAATATACACATAAAGCTATAAAAATAAACTACATTTTCATCTGCTATATCTTTCTTTACCTTAGCACCAGAGCATGAAAGGCGTTATATACTCACATGTAGGTACTAAGTCGTGCACAAATGCATTTATAAATGCAACAAAATGGGTGTGCTGTAACATTTTAAGTATATTTCATGACTCACAATACGTATTATAAAATTTTATATCGGCAAATACAAATGCAGTCGTAAAAATTTAATTAAAACCCAATAACCTAGAAAAATGCACGGAGAAAAATATTTTTATTGTGCATGCAATTTTCAATTTATTGTATTTCTTCGTTGTTTATCATTTTTCTACTCAATGGACAATTCTAAGAAAAAAATATAACAAAGACATTTCTGTTTATCTCTGGACTAGACAATGCATTATCTAGAAAATTTAACACTGGTGATGATATATAATATAGTTTAACAAACACATACACAAGTATGTAGCACGATTCCAAAAGAGAAAAAAAAAATCAAAAATAAACAAATCGAAAATCTCATTTAGTGCAATCTGAACATTTCGAGCTGTAATTCAAACAGTAATTTAATTTTAAAAATTTAAAACGAAATGGTAGCCAAGATAAAACCCACTTTTCTCACTAGAGTTACATCTCCACATAAAACTTTTTCAATAAATTACATTCTAAAGACTTAATCATAGTTTTACACTTATAATAACAACGCGGACTTGATTAATGCCTTGGAGTGTAAAATTTTATTTCCACTTCGTTAGCGCTATACCAGTTTCAACTCATTTGTAAGTCTAATTTTTTTGCCAAAACACAGTTTACACGTTATAATGTTTTAATATGTGTAATTACGCAACAAAAAGATTAGCCCAAATTATTTTCCATAAAGTTCGACCCTAGGTAAATAATTTTATTATTCGAACCTGTAGTTAACTTAGATTTACTACCACACCTTATTTGCCGATCAATTTGATGGAACGAACAAAATTATTTAGTGTAGGCGCCAAACCTGTTGTATCATTAAAAAACCGATTAAAGCAGAAGAGCCAGGTCCTTGAAAAAATATTTGCATCTTCATTGTGGTTCGGGTTAACGATACGATTGTCTTAAATACAACACATTAATATTTTTCCATATTGTCGAGATTTTAAATATTATATTTCTCGCGTTGCATGCAGAGAATGTAGAAAAAATAATAACAATAAAAGTTTTTGTTAATCCGACTACAATCGATTAAAGTTATAGAAACGCCCATTTTAACAGACATAATAATATTCTTCGTTATCTTTTGATTGGAGTGAATAATTAACGAAGAATCTTATTAATTTTCTTAATAGCTTTCAAAGCGGCTAGCCAAGATATAATACAATTGGAATTTGCTAATACTAACATACTTTTTTGATAACAATGCTGACCCAAATGCTATATGAATTATGTTGAACAAGTATTTTGTATTGTCACGTTTAGTACCAACGAGAACTATGCTATTATTGTCATAATTCGTGCGATGTTGAATCTAGTACTGCCCATTTGTGATTAAAATTATAAAACGGAAAATCAATGAAGGAAAACTTTTTTATAAAGTGTATTGAAAATATCGTAAACAAAGATAACGAACCTTTCCTCAATTTTATAATTATTTTTTTACCAAGGAGTATGCCCTCCCCCCCCCCCGGGTCAGTCCATCAACGCAAATACGTAAGCTATAGGACATTTTTTTCTTAGAATGATTTCTTTTACCCAATTTGTTCGATGAACAAATTTCATTGTCTTGATGAACAAATTCATAGATCCGATGAATTTTGTTCCGTTTTCATCAATAAAGTGAACCTTTATTATTAATTGTAACTCACGTGACAACGCAGAATAATATTAAATAGTTCGATCCTAGACTGAAAATATTAAAAGTTAAACCTGATATTGTTGAAAGATGTAAAAGTATTATTTTTACTTCGAATTTCAAACTCACTTAACACATTACCGTCCGATAAGGTAATATAAAGTCCTGTACAGATGAGAATAATACTTCAAAATTTGAAGTTTTAAAATTTTTACCTTTGTTACCTGTCATTTGTAAGCTCCCGGATGGTAATGTGTCCTCTGGCGGACGGGTGAGACTTGTCAGTAATGACTTCCTCTACACGGAGAAGTAAAGAGAGGTAGGTTGATAAAGAAGAGAAATTTAAACGATTTAACGAACGATTTAAATGATTAAAATATACCGTCAAATATACATACATTACATTGGAAGAGCTGAATGTAACCACTGCCAATTATCTAAAAGCACGCTACATGAGACACCAACGAAAGAAGTGGGAGAAGAAGGGCTGCGAAGGTACAGTTAATGGCGACCGGTGAGATTGGTGCAGTCAAATTACTACTGCTAAAGTTCATTCATCATTACGAAGGAAATACTACGACGTGGGGTAAACACATTTTCGCGTGTGGTGGCCACCATTATAGCGCTTTTAGGAAGGTTAGGGTATGGTTACGGAAGTAGGGATTCGATGGGAAATTTGAGTTTACGTTTTGACATTTCAAGCTTACGGATCATCCGTTAAGCCGATAATTCAGTAGTTGAACCGATCAACCGCTGATCCGATGAGTAGTTGATCAGATAGGCGTTGATCCGATGAACCGTTGCGTTGGTCCTATATGTAGAAATACCGTTATCCGATGGGTTCTTCACTAGTTATGGAAATGTGCTGACGTGCAAAAATAAATTTTCATTGTTTTTCACGGGCAACTATGATCGTGGACATTACGATTTCATAAAACCACGCGGGCAACTCGTAATTGATGCTGATCATGACGAAGACAATTACGATTATCCTTTCGAAATACCGAATCGGAAACGATCGAAGAAAATTCGGTGGTAAAAAAATTTAATTTCTCGAAACACTGTTTCAAAATTATGGCATCAGTCACCTTAATTAATTTTAATACAATAAAGAATATTAAAAAACTCGACATATTGTCATTCATTATCCTTTTTCCATGTTCTCTACCTTAATAAATTTAAGGGTTAAAAAGTTGCATTATATACCGTCAAAAACAAAATCTTTTATGTGAAAATAAATATTTAAATTTCAATTACATATTTTAAATAATATTGGACAATAAAAAAATAAAATAATAAAGTATAATATTTATTATAAATTTTTGTAAAAATTAAAATTTAATTACAAAAAAAATCTGTGCTTTTGTAAATTAAATTAAAACAAATAAAATTTCATTTAATTAATAATTTTCTTCATATTTCTTCAATTATCGTTGAATTAAATATTAGTTAAAATATATATTTGGTATTTACTACAAGATTTCATTAATTTAACGAATATTTTCTTCAGTTTTGGTTCAGCGTAATTATATTAAAAATTCACTTCCGTTATATTCTCCCCAAACAACCTATTAGGATTACGAGGCAATCGTGAAATCAAATCCAAAAAGGGGGGGGGAGCATCAAGACACAATCTACAGTAAAAAAAATGTATGTCAATTTACATTTAAAATTAAAAAAATTCACCCGGAAATTCCGCTGCGATTTACACGAACATCAAGTTAGTGTTACTGGATTTGGAAAAGCCAATTTTAATCAAATTTAAATCGAGTTTGTTTTTATGCAGCAGAATTTATTCAAGTTATCGATAATTTTCGAATTTTAAAATGCCAATTAGATTGGAAAAAGTAGATAAACCCAAATGCAAAAGCACTTTTAATGTTTTACACCTAATTTATGCAATAAAATTTCCAAATGGCAAAACGAGTCTCCCAACTTGAAAATTACACGAAATAAAAAACCGTACTACGTTAATTTTCAGAGCTGTGCAAATTGGCCAAAATAAAAAGAAAAATTTTAATACCTTTAAA
This sequence comes from Cantharis rufa, assembly GCA_947369205.1. Lineage (NCBI taxonomy): Eukaryota > Metazoa > Arthropoda > Insecta > Coleoptera > Cantharidae > Cantharis > Cantharis rufa. Next base: position 13,272,504 of record OX376303.1, read on the forward strand.
CTGCATTCGTGAAAACTGAATTGACGATCCATTTACCTTTTTAATGAAAAAGTGATAACTAAAATTAAACACCTTCAGACAGTTCAAGGTTGCTCGTAATTAAGTTTCTTAATTAATTATAAGTACTTTCCGACATAAAATAACATTTTTTATAAATATTCTGCATTTACGGTTCACAATTTAACACTTAGTTTTTAATTTATCTCGAAAATTGAGGTTGTGAAAATAAATTAATGTTGAGAAATCTTAAAAGCAGTTTTTCTAATTTATTTTTTTTTTTCGTTATTGTAATTCAAGATTCTCGGTAAATTTTGTGACGAATTTCATAACACAAAATTGCTATGCAGGTTGGAAAGAAAGCAACAAACTCCATAAGCGTGGGTGGGCTTTAACTGTTTTTTAAACAATAAAATATGTAACTGAACTCCTAATATTTACGATCATTGGAACACCTTTATTTTTACATGATTTCGCAAAACTAATCGATATATTAATTGTTGTAAATCAAAATATGTACCTACTTTTAAATATCCAAGTGGAGTTGAATCGTCAAAGGATTCCTCCATTCTTTCACGTTATCGCTATCTGAATTAAATTAGGAAGCCTCCTATGAACTTCCAATTTATCAAAATTAGTTTTATGAATAAAAGCTCTTTCAATTTTCTGAAATTAGATTAATTCAAGAACACAACCGCTCCTTGAAACACATTATCTGCCAAGGAAATGATAATTTTTCAAAAATTCATTAAAAGTTCCGGCTCTCTCGCACATTGCAATTTATAAATTGTTATATATTTCTACTCATTGGACTTAAAAATATTTATGACCTCATATCAAGATGTGTATTTGAACTTGAAATGCACAAATTGATAATTTCGTGATTAAATTATATATGAGCGTAATAACAATTACTATCGATTGCTACTGAATTAATTTTAGTACGACATAAAATTGTATGCTCTCATTTTGCCTTATCTAAATCTTCAAAATTGATTGGTACGTTTATCTGCCTGCATGCACCAATGCCACTACTATTATTCAGATAACACGTTAGAATTTTATTTGCAAAATTCGATAGAGCAAAAAAGTTCTTTTTCTTAAAATTTACTAACCATTGGAGTTATTGAATGATACGCCAAAAGGATGCCTTCGTCCTTGCAAGGATGTAGTACCTCCAAAATTTGTTATCCTTTTCGGAAGGAAGCATGCACAAAATAATAATTGTTCATTGAACAATACCGGGAACCTCGTAATTACATTTGCACCTGTACCAACGAACCTCACACTATAACAAGTTTATGTTGACTGATTCGCCCGCGAAACGATCGAAAGATTATGTATCGCGCCAATGTCGACCGCCACGAATACTTTTCGCCGTCCGAATTACAATAAATGAATAAGATTCATCAACCATACAAACATGTATCCAGCGGGTGGTAAACGGTCTGTTGTTACCTGCATCCATAATACAACACTAAACTGTGCTCTTGATTCCCATTCCACATAAATTCTTATCGCAACCTTATAATTTGTTTAGTTTGTTTACAAGTTTACTTAGCTCAGCATTCGTTCTGTTGATTGTGAAAATAACTTGAAATTTTCGAGATGGAAACTGCGGTCAATGTTAAATTTAAAAATTTATTAATAATAATGTCGTATACTATGTTACGAGAATTTAAATTCCCTCTTACAAACAGATGCTACTTTTAATATATACACGTAAGTAGGTACTTACCTATAAATAAACAGCAATGTACATACATAGACGATAAAATATTAATATTAGAAAGATATATTAGGCATTATCGTCTACATAATAAATATAGAAAATTTACATAATTTTTTGTAAAAATTTAATAGTCCGTTTTGAACATTTCTGTCGTGAAATAGGATATTAGGTTACACAGTTAATTGGAAAAGACCAAAGCCATGTTGTGGTAGTGTTGTATGAAAAAATAGATGAGGTAAATTCGTTTGAAAGTGTACGGAAGTAGGAACGGACACAAGATTTTAACAAATTATAATATATTTATAGCCAAGATGTTTTTGAGCTAATTTGTCGTAGCAAACAGCAATAGCCTCATTAATTATACCTAATAATGTTTACTGCACAAAGTAAAAATCAGTCATAATTTAAATTTTGAATAATAAGTGGGTCTAAAACTCCACTAACCCTCTCCTAAACTCTAAATCCCTCAACGATTTGATGTTCAAATTCCAAATCCCAGTCGAGTTTTTATTCAACAGGTAGCTATGCAGATCGTGAAAATCGTGGGATTTAGGCCAATTAATAACAAAAAAATTCCAGAAATCTTTATTTTACTAACCAGTTTCGACCTAAATGCAGGTCCTCATCAGAGTCTACAACAAAATTGAGAAAGACTTTTCTATCATTAGTTGATCAAAATCCAACTATTTTCCATCAATTTTTCTGAATTGAATATGTGGGGTCGCGATTTTAATTATTGAAATAAGAAAATCTCGTAAGGCTGTCCACTTGAGACAAAAAGTCTCGAGACTCGTATATAAACCCATGCCAATACTAGTCTCAGTATTAGTCTCAGTTAGGTATTAGCATGGTTTATATAGTAGGAGTCTCGAGACTTTATACAAATATAACACATAAACAAATAAACATAGGTACATATAACAAATAAAAAATCTAGAAATTTTTGGAGTATTTTTTCTAGTATTGTTGTAGTCAATCAGTGGTGGATCCAGGATTTTTGTTTGGGAGGGGCTTGGACTAGCTGAGGGTAGGCCTTATTAAGATAAACAGCAAAAATTAAAATAGCACATAAAAAACCTGGAGGGGGGCTTAAGACCCTTAGCTTCCCCCCCCCCTGTATCCGCTACTGTAGACAATTTTATACTTGATAAAAATGGTTCGCATAAATTTTGTTTTTAACGTTTTAAGCAAAGTGGTAATTAGCCATTTAAAACCGTAAAGATGTTGCCAGTAATTTGTGAGAGAGACACAGTCGAAATAGCCAGGTGTAGTATTCCAATTACTTGCTTACGACCGCGATTTTTTAAGACAGTAATATTTGTGAAAAAATTTCAGACAAAATTACAATTTTTCCATTAAACTGAAATAGAAAATAGAAATTAATGAAAATATTTCAGTCTGGAGAATTTTCATTAATTTCCATTTGACTTGGTTCGCTATCTCAGGCTATGTATGGAAAAATTTATTCCATTGCCAATATACTTGAACGCGAAACTGGAATATTTCTCGAAAATTCCTGCTTACTCATATTGGCAATATTAAATCAAGAAAATAAAAACTGTAAGTTAATTAGCTCCTAATTTGAAAAGCGCCGCGGGTGGTTTTTTTAAAATTTTACAGTCAAGCATGTTTTACGATTAAGTTGTTTCTTTGTTGTCCAAAATTTAATGACTTCGTACAAAATTCACCTTAAAAATGATCCAAGGGGTAACTCATAGCAGAACTAGTCTAACCAGTGCATGCTCTTAATTTGCTTTGGAAATCTTTGCAAATTTGTTGTTAATGGTCGTTTTTTTCTGATTAATTGAGGTGTATTAATAATTGAAATTATAGGGGCGGTCAGCTTTTCAAACATTTGCTGTCAAAACGAAAAGTTTGTTGAATATTTTTAATTAACCAAACATATTATTTTTCTGCTTCATATAAATCAATTTTGTAGGTGTACACATGGGCGTCCTTAGATGGGAAAACGAGGGCAGTGGTACTATTCTGGCTTTCTAATAAAATTTTGAAGTCGTAAATGTAATTATTGTTGTTAATATATCGGTTTCGTAGTGTAGCGGTTATCACGTCTGCTTTACACGCAGAAGGTCCCCGGTTCGATCCCGGGCGAAACCAATTATTTTTTAATAATTGACAACTAAAATTGAAATCTAATTAACCAATAGTCTTCTCGTTAAACCGCTCAAGACTGGACCCCTTCTCGTCCCAGAGGGCTTTATTAAAAATTATTACGTACCGGTCCAGTATCGATTTTTTGCGTTAGGATCACGAGGTTCCACACAGAGATTTTATAACTATTGGTTCAGTAGGGGTTTGGTTATTCTACTTAAACCTAAAGTAGTTCCTCTCATGATTAGCTACGATAGCCAATGTTCTGTTCGTTAAAAGGTTAAAATAAAATTTTACGCTTCAAATGCTTAAAAACTAGAAGTGACTCATAAAAAATCGGTAAGTTTTAATTTACGATACTAATTAAGCAAAAAAAGAGTGTTAATATCGGTTTCGTAGTGTAGCGGTTATCACGTCTGCTTTACACGCAGAAGGTCCCCGGTTCGATCCCGGGCGAAACCAAGTTTTTTACAAGTAATATCCATTATTGTATTTAATCGAGGTTTCCGGTGGTTCCCCCATCAAACTGTTAGATGAATATCGATTTTCAAATTTTATGCTAGAACTGTGCTGATTGTTCTCACTGATGCACTCATAAAAAATAGTATATTATACACCAAGGGTGAAAAGTTCATTTTTATATCAGGAATAAAAAGTTATTTAACTTTACCTTTCCAAATAATTTAAATACTTTTAAGTGGGTATTTAAATAACATTCTGATTTTAAATACTCTGCAGAAATGCTTAATCGTTATTTATATTTGTCAGTCAAAAATATTTAAATAATTTGAAAACCAACGTTTGGTGCGCCATAAAGAGCTATGCTTTGACCAGAAAAGCAGAAAATTGTATCTTTGTGTCGTCACATAAATGTTCCTTTTATAAATTACTAATCGTAGTCCTACTTGGTTGATTTTTTCAACTTTGCTTTTAATTTAACAAAATATCGCCATCGGATTGCTGATCGCCAATATTGTCGTTACGGATTTTCTTCACGTTTGCTTACTTTCAGTTCGTTATTCTGCACAAGCTTAAGAAATTTAGGCAATTGATAAAAATGCCAATGATAAAAAGCATTTCTGGTTTTCACTAAGAAATAATCACAATTAATTTGCATTCCAAATAACTCCTCCGTGCGAAAAACGTAGGTTGTTTTGTAAAAAATGCAGGGGTTTCTTCGGTTACTAAATAAATAACATATTTCAAAACGACTTGAAAAATGAAAGTAAAATGTAAAAAAATACATACATTTCCCTTATGTAAAATTACTCTGCATTCTTAAGAAGAGAATAAATCTTTCTAGAATTTTAGTTTGTCATTGTACACAATGGAAGGCTAGACAGATTATTAAATGACAGAAGTGAAGTAACCACTTAAATTTGCGTTTATAATTAACAATAATATTAAAGTTCAAGTTGAAGTGTGAATTACTAAACTTTCAAACAATGCTGCATTTTAAAAGTAAGGAGTAATTAATAAGGTCTTGAATAATTATTATTATATTTATAGTGACAGGATATCGAGTGATTTTACTTTCATAATGTCAAAGGCGACGTTGAAAAACTAATTTTATACCATTTCCATACAAAGTCAAGTATGATTTGGTTCTTCTGTAGTGGAAACAATTATAGCTTATTTGGTGTTATTTACAGGTTTTTGCAAAGAGGTTCAGTTGGAAGGGCAAGTGGAAAAAGGATAAGATTAAATGGAAAAGAATCAACTTAGAATCTACAAACAGGAAAACTATGAAAAATAGAAGACCAAAACCAGGCCCAAAAAAATGTATAGGAATTTTAGAGAGAACGCAGATCAAAAACCAAGGTAAATTAATGGACAGGGGTCCAAAAATTATAAGTAACCCCCAAGTACCCTATTTCGCCCGAGTGCGATTTTACATTTCTCCATGAAAATTACTCAACTGAGTTTTCTGTTGACCCAAAATCCAACCTCTTTCAAAATGGTTCGTATAGTTTGCATATTATGTTTGTTAAAATTTTTATAAATGTTTTTTCAGCCGAAGATTGAAAACTTTCGTCGGCCATTTATTTCTGACTATTTTATTTATTTATTCGTGTGTGTTAATTGGGAAGTCCGTTCGGGAAATTATAAGTAAATTTGCAAATAGGTCAATCCAATATGAGTAATTCTATTAGCTATTGATGCATACTATAGTAAATGATCCTTTTTCAGGCTTAGCGAAATAACGATCGGAGAAGTATAATAGAACTTGATTTATTTCTTTCATTATATTCCACGAATTTTCAGAAGGCATTCAACCTTGCCAAGTTTTACGGTACAGTCAATATCCTGGTTTTACCTAAAGACTTATTAGGAAGTACTAGCCATCCAGTTTTTATAACAACATTGCAGAAAAGCTGCTAATACCATATTTCCGCCTCGCCCCAGTGGAAGGTCGCTGAGATCGGTTAATCTGCAATAATTTTCAAGTTTCTATCTACGATTACGATGCATGAGCAGTACCGAAATACACCTGAACTAGGATAACTGACAGAAAGGTATAGCGGTATTTCGTCTCCGACTTAATATGGCGTGAGGTATGTAACGTCAATTTCTCAATGTTTCTGAAAATGTCCACATCCTCTTGCATAAAAAAGTCGGCTGATGAATTAACAAATCGATCGTAGAGCATGAATGATAAAAACGTTTAAATGTCGCACTACGTTAAACAATAATTTATCTTTTGATTGCCATTCCTTAAAAAAATATTTAGTTCATAGATAATATCGCATTGAATCTAAGTGGGTGATTACTTATTGTACCATATTGGGAAGCTCATCAGGTGTCGGATAGTTGACACAATCTAAAGTGATTTTTTTTAAATATCGAAAAATTCAAAAACCTACAAGTAAGAAAAAAAATGAATCCATAATAAATTAAGTGACGAAAAAAGCGTGAACGCTCACAATTGAGTTATAGAATCGAATTGGAGGTGTATAATGGGTTGCCTGCACTACAGGCGTGTCAGAATGTCGTGGACGAATCGTCTCAATTTTCAAATTCTTTTCATATTTTTATTATTAAATTTTAGTACCTCTGGAATGCCTATCTACTTAAATTTATCAAAATAGTTTTGGTATTAAGCATATTATCTTTTGATAGTAGTTAATTTAAAAAATTTGATAATCAAAAATTTGCTAACAAAATCTGATATTAAAAAAAAATATTTAATTTTATTTTTTTTTAAATTAACAACACCAAAATTTAGTTTTTAACTTTAAATGAGCGTTAATTCTCGTCGTTTATTTGCATAATTGTCTAGTCGGTTACATAGTTATGCAGTTATGTTTATGATTTATAATAATAAATTTATGATATACAATAATTAGCATAGATGAATATAATTATATTATCTAGGTATCTCCTCGTTTACAAGTTCGGTGTTTGTAAAATATGAATAGCAGGTTGTAAACACCATAACCCAAATTTTCCTTTAAATGAAAACTTACCTTACTCTCGCAGACTTTGTGGCAAACATATTTGCAAACTGAAACAAAATAGAAAATTTTTTAATATAATAATTGAGAGATGTTTTTTCGACTCTGTTAAAGCTCGGTTAACAACATTTTAGGTTGTTTGTTATGTACTCAAGTTAGGTTTAATGATTGGTAAGCCTTAACCGAACTTCATTCGAGAATTGAAAAATGATCTTAAAATTAGTATAGAATTAAGCAAATAAAAGCTTTATAACATAAAATTTGTCCAAATTGTTGCAAGATAAAGCACAAAGAACCTTACATAAATTTGAAGCGATAAAACGTGTAACGTATAACAATGTTAAGATTTCTTTACCATTTGTAAAATTTTCGAGAAAATTGTATTATAACCGTCAGAGTAAATCTTAAAATTAAAATAAATGCAATCATAAAATTTAAACGTATTGCGTCGAGGTGCTTTTGTAAATTTTAATTCGAATTGAAGCAAGAAACGTCGGATGAGCTTCTGAAAAGCCCAGTTTAATATTTATTATTCATCCGGTGATAGGAATTATTGCCTAATCTCGACAATAATGAAAGTTTCAACGCAAGAATGGGTTAAATAAAATTAAGGTATTGACTGAAACGTTAAACGCTTTTATTTAGTAAGAGCTTTAGTGATAAATTTATGCAATAAATTCTTAGTTTGATACAAAGGATATTTGAAAATATAAACTGCACATTCTTTTCCTAGTGCTTTTACTGTCCACAAAATCGGTTTGCATTTTTCTGCGGTGTCTCTTTTCTGACGTGAATGTGGAATATTTTAAATTCTTTATTAATGTGAATTTATTTTAAAATTTATGTTGCCAAATTTTTAATAATAAATAGTCGAGCTTACGCCGAGTTTTATGATTGCCCCTTCCTATCGCAGTGCATTAACTGTAATAAATTCACACATTTTAAGCATCATAATTTCAAAGCTCTTCTCCGAACATCAAATACTTCTTCAGAGCACGTTTTAACCTTCTAATATTTTGACAACTTCTCATATCCGCTGGCAGTTTATTATAATCAACTGGACATGAACATTTTACGAAAATCAAGTTATGAACAAAGCTCGAGTTGACATGTTTCTCTTGTTTCTTGTAGCATAATCCTGCCTTACTTCAAATTTTGACATTTTTCTCCTTAGTTATATTGTTCGACACCAATCAAACGTTGTAACTTTTATTGATATATGCATGTGAAGTAATGGAAAGTATATTTTACTTCATTTTGAAAAGTCTGCAGAACTGTCTGTTATCCAATTACATGCTTCTATTTTAATTCGGCTGTGTAGCTCTGTAAAGGATGCTTATGTGCAAGGTTGCTACTCAAGGTGTAGGCCGTTTTATTGTCAAATTATCAAGGTTAATAATTTGGTCCAGTCAGTTACCATGGAAAGTTCTCCGGGAGTTTTCTTATAAGGTTTTAATAGATTTTCGGGAGCTTTTTTTGCCTAATATTTCCTTTCTAGCCCATTTTACCATAAAAATAGTTATGTAAGAAACTTAGACGAAATTCTTTATAACTTATGTCTTACAAGCGCCCCAAACTGTACCTTAACTTGAAGAATGAGAGTGAATGAGAATGCACTGAATTACCTCATTAGTGCATTAGACCTCAGTGGGAAAAAAAGCGCGTAATGTACTCGACCTTATAGGAGTGCGGAAATAAGTATTTTTCGCCATGTATTTTAAGACCAACTTTGCAGCGCTTGTACTCTGAAACTATTAATTTTACAGAAAAATAATCCAGACGTAAATGTTTGAAATGACGTGAAATGTTTCTTGAGGATTTATTTCTTACATAAATTTTCATCGTAAAATGAGCCGGAAAGGAAATATTGTTGAAAAACCGTTTTTGGACACCATTTCCTCAAGATGTGCATGGCGCAAGCGGCAAATATATGAGGTGGCTAACTGAAAATTTCAAAAAAGCACCTTAAAATTTATCAAAATGTCTAATATCTGGATTCTGGATTGGAAGTGGAGAGTAGGCCGAAGCTTGCATGCACTCAGGCCACATATCGGGCCCATTATGCTACCTCCGGTTGTTTAGCGGCCCACCCTCCCTTCTATTCCTCGAGCATCCCAAACTTAAAACAAACTCGACTATTTTAGAAGGCGGTGTGTCACTAATACTGGCCATGTCACCATGTCAGGCCAGAAGTTCCCTAACATGGATCCTCTTTTTGACGCTAACGTCGGGCAGTTGCAGAGCACATGCTCCATCGTTTCGTCTGTTTCATTACATCCGCGACAAATTGGACTGTCAATCAGTCATTGTATTTAGATGTTTGCAGTGTTCCGTAAGAAATCCAGCAATAATACGCAGATTATTCCGAGATAACTGTAGATAATATTTTGCATGTTTTTCAGAGGGAAAACGTATTGTGGCCCGCGCTTGTCGGCATCCAATCACATTTGCCCATTTTTCCGCATGCAATTTTCGTGTTTTTATGGTGACATCTAAGGTCCCGACAGACGGCGTAATGAAAGGCTCAGGACCACAAGGTGGTTTACCCGAGCCCATCCTTGCCAGCTCATCAGCCCTCTCGTTGCCCTCATTACCAGTGTGCCCTTTTACCCGAAACAATCTTATGGCGACCTACTGCCATAAGAGCAGCCCTGCTGTCTGTGAATGTTTGAATTGTTTTGCCCCGGATATCCCTTTCCTGGACTATCTCCGCACAGTGGAGTATACCCATAAGTTCCGTTTGGAAGACGGAAGTTAAATATCTACCCAGCGTTAAACTTATATCCAGCTGTAGTTCAGAAGAGAAAATTCCTGAGCCTGAACCGGTATTGCTGTCGGAACCATCCGTATACAGACTTATGTCTGATTCGTCTGCTCCTGTTGCGTTTGGCAAGATGTTAAACTTCCTGTCAAACAAGGAGAGATTCGGTTGACATCTAGATCCAGAGGATGCATTCTTTTCGAGCAGACCTCAAGGATCTGCGCATGTCCACCTTCTTCCTGCCTATGGGTCCAAAGGCCCCATGCCCACATCCTAAGAGCAGCTCTCAGCGCCTGCTCCTCCACATAGAGATCCAGCGGAGGACGGCATAGGAGAGTCTCCAAGGCCACAGTGGGTGTCGTTCGCATCACTTCCGTTACTGCCAAGCAGACTGATCTCTGCAGCCGATATAGAGAGGACGCTGTTGTTGTCAATTTGGTTCTGGGCCACCAAACGTGTGCACCATAGCATAGCATAGGTTTTATTATGGCCGTGTAGAGCAATCTTCGAAGAAAAACCCCACGATCTTCCCATTGCCCTTCGACACTGCCAGAAAGCCATGCCAGCCTTGGTGATTTTAGAATTGATATGGCTGCTCCAATTCAGCTTTCTGTCCAGTATAATTCCCAGATACTTGACTTTGGATGCCATCTTGAGAGGGGTTCCTTTTAAGAGAGGCATTCTCATATTCCTTAGCTTTCTTTTTCTAGTGAACAGAACAAGCTCCGTCTTGGTCGGGTTAACCGAGAGAGACCGCTCCGTGCACCATTTCTGTGCACCATGTCTAATATCAAAACTCCAAATGTCTTGTGTACAGTTACAAGCGTGCAAGTTACTGCTGTTTATTAAGATTTATAATTTATCTGATCAAATTTCAAATCAAATACTATAACATTTATTAATTTAGTGTGAGGCAGGAGAATATCTTACAGTTCCCGAAAATTACATATGGTATAGATATTAGGGCTGGGTATCCCTCGCTTCCATATTTAATTAAGTACGAAGAATTTACTGAATAAGAAAATGACTAACGTGCAGGATAAAAATTTCAGAAACCAGATCAAATTTTGCAGATATTACAAAATTCATAACGGTGAGAAACCTTTTACACAAAAATTGATTTCACCCAACTGACGAAGAACACGACAAGTCTTTTTTTCAATTTTTAAGTTTACCATTGATAACTCAATTTTTCGATTTTTTTTTCGACTTTTCAAATATTGTCAAAATCGACATTAAACTATAGATTCTCCATACCAAACTTCATCGCTTAGGAAGGATATGTGGCAGAAAAGGAGACTGAGAGAATAAAAATGTAAGCTTCTATCTAAATATTGCCTGAACACGACGAATCCGAAAAATTACACCTTGGATACAGAATAGGCTATAACGTCTAATAATATATCCAATTTGTATATTCTGCAATTGAAACTTGAAGTTTTAAATACTATGCTAATATTGCTTATATACATCTCGAACAACGCAACATTGGAGTTTAATTCCTTTCCAAAAGCTTCTTGTGGATGAAGTTCGGTTAGAAATAATGAATAATCAAATCAATTATTAATTAATTAGTTAGTACGAATTTCCACATAACGAAGTATGTGAAGTGTAAACTGAAGAGATATTTGTTCAATTGAATGTATGTATTATCCATTGTTCAGTATTAAAAACAAATATAAAATTTATAGTCAATACAATGGCAATCCCATATGTAAAGTATACATACATACTACAGTTGTAGATGAAATATCCGTCGTTCACAAGATAGGCGTGTCATAATATACAAGCACCGTGGTAAAAAAAATACGCCAAAGCATTGTACAAGAAAATATTTTTACTAAAATATAGTAATAAATCGCTAAGTTTTCAGTTTAATTTCATTAATAAATTAACCGTATACAAATGCAGTACAGTCTCGTTTGTATGTAATAATTTTTGTAAGCTCTGTCGGTGCTATCAACGTTTACGTATTATACCTGAGTTATCTATCATCTTTTATATTATGATGAAATTAATAGAACACTTTCCACAATTAAAATATATTAATTTAATTTATCCTCAATGGGTCATAATATTATTTTATAAGATAGTTTGACTTTGATCAAATCTGGCCTGGGTTTTAATAATAAAATAAAATAAAATAATAATAATATTGGGTCTTCCCTTAAAGCTCTTTTGTATTATTAATTGTAATTTTCGAGATTTCAGATTATTTTAGATTTGAATTCAAAATATTTCGTGTTAAATCGGTTCCGTCCTTTTAAAATAATGTTTCACTGGCAAAATTTTGTTGCATTTTAATTCAAAAACTAATATCGCAAAACGAAAAATGTTCGCGTCAGGCAAACAATAATTTGATAAAAAAAAAACTTGACAAAAGGAAGCAGCGCAACAACGTTGAAATAACGGTAAGTAACAATTTTATTATTATGAAATTAAAATACTACAATGAAATCTAAATTTGAGCAACAAATTAACAAAATAAATATTGCCATTAATTATACTTTGTTTAATCCTGTTCTCTCCTTTTGATTGTTGTTTTTTCTATTACTAAAACTAAAAGTATAAATTATCACTTGCTTAATTTTAGATAAAAAAATGCGTAGAATTGGTAAACAACCGGCTTTAAACATTTATTAACAATTAATCAATAATTACGAAAATAGAAAAATATAAAATAATAAATCTTTTAATTCTTGAATTTATTTAAAAAACATAAAAGATTCAACTTTGCGGATTTATGAAACTATCAAACTTCGAAAACTTCAACAGTAAAAACTTGACTTATTTCAACTTCAGAGTTGAAAATATAAATGGAAAAGACGAGAAAGTTTTGATAATGTCAATACAGTAAGTTGAAATAAAATAAACATAACAGGACGGAAAAACGATTAACGTCCAAATCAAAAAGTTATTTCTACATTTAAAAAGTCTTTTCGGGTCTTTAATTAATTCAAGCTTTGCTTTTAAGTTAAAAAATTCAGATTTCAGAACAAAATTTTAAATTAAACTTAATTTGACAAACCTCGACAGCATGATCCCTCGTTGAGTATTGGCTGATGACATAAGTGACAGGGTCGTGGTTTTTTGAAAACTTTACATCGAAATGCATGACTAGGTCCTGATGATGTTTCGGGCTGAAAAAGAAAAAAAAATTATTATCAAAGCGGAATGTGCCAAGTTAGAATTTCATCAAACTGCATGGAATAATTTGATATTATCTCAGTTTAAGGAAGGGTTAAAGTCAATATTAGGGTTAATATATTTTGCGATGTTAACATATATTTACTTAGTCGGAAACTGCAGTGTAGGGAGTTTAAATTACACGATTGGATTCACCAAAAATGTAATTACACGAAAAACATCTAAAAAAATTATGACGACGACAAACTTGAGTTCAAACGAAATTTTCAAATTTAAACTACCATGTCAAAAGACTAATTTATATAAAATTGTAATTTAATTATTTACAACTACTGTAAAAAGTATAATTGTACTTTAGATGTGCAATTTAATAATTAAAAATTAAAGTTTCTCAAAAGTATATTAAAAGTGAAGTAGCAGTCAACATTTCCTTTGGATTATTTTAAATTAGTTATTTTCATTTGCCGTACTAAAAGTAATTGAAACATTTATACCGTAATGAAGACCTTTTAATGTCGCGATTTAATTACTTGTATACATAATTATTAATTAAACGAGATTTCAAGATAAAACAAAGAAAGTGTTGATGCAACCAGCAAAAATAACGCATTTCATGTTTTCTAATTGCTTTTGCAATAATTTAAAACTTCAACCAACCGACAAATAAATATCATAAATTGCTGTATGCAAATAATGGCCGATTAAAAAAAAATTGAATGAATCTCGATGAAGTCGCTTTAATTCAACGACGCGTTTTTTATTTGGGTGGTTTACGAAATAGCTACCGGTTGCATTCTTTCGTCGTTTTTCGCCGATTAAGTTCAGGCTGGAACTTCTTCCAGCATTAAAAGTTTCGATTTTCTATTATGCCTTATTTTCAACGGAAATAATAGAAAAAATATAAACAGAATCAGCACAAAACAAAAACCTTGTTTGGAAAAAAAAAATAAAATTATGAGAATACAAAAATGTTGTCAGCTACGAAGTATGTTTAATAAAAATTTATATGGAAGTATTAAAACCAATATTTATTAGTTACATAATTTATTACCATTCTCAAATTATAATTTTAATTAAGTTTCATAAATACAAGTATAGCGGTTTATACATGGTTGGGAATTGTATATACTGGAAATGCAGCATTACTGTACGATATTATTCAATAGTTTGAATATTAAATCAAAGGTAATAAACTCTCTTTAAAACCAAATAATGTAATTACTAATTAGCTTTATTAATCCGGCACAATCCTGATAAATTATATCGGCACGAGATTCATATTTAACATTAATTACCATATTGGAATGTTGTGATTGCTGCTTTAAATGGTTTTTATTAAATCGCTATAAATTATTTGAAGTGGGGTTAATCATGCACTTATTGGACACCTAAGATTTTTTTTAAATTCACCTAAGCACATAAATTTTATTTATATAGTAAAATATAAAAAAAAAGATGGGACTTGCACAGAAAGAAAGGTTTGGTATTTGTCTAAAATATAGGTAGGTAGATACATAAATTTCAGTTATGGAACATTTAAAATTACTTTTTTTAAATAAAATAGTAAAAATCAATAATATGTAATAAATAGTTGTCGAAGAATTATGTATTACGGAAAATTTATATGTTAATCAATAAAGCACTTTTCAGTTTTAATAAAAATTCTCAAAATTCGCAAACAGGTATATCGATCAACACTCTCATAATGTTATTTAATAATTTATGTAAGCTGTCATCTCATATGCATCTACATACATCATCATTACCATTATCGTCTTCCTTACTTTCTTCCTTGTAGGTATAAGTTATATGGTACAAAAATATATCGGCGGTGTTTCCTTCAGGTAGGTGAGTTTGGCATTGAAAACAAATAGTTATGATTTTTTTAATTCCTCTTGCTGTTTTATATGAGTCAAACCCGGAACGAGCTACATTTTTTTACATCTTTACAAAATTTGGACAATAACATAATCAAAAAAATAATAAAAATTTTAAATAATTATTATTTGTTTGATCTGTTAAAATACGCAAAGCTGGAATACCTAGCGTAACTTCGAAATAGTTATTTAATATAAGAACGAAAAATTGCAATCTGCCGATACCGAAAGTATTATTTTTTTTAAATTCACCTGTACTGCATCATAAAATATGACATTGGAGAATTATGGTTACTTTAACTACAGATAGGTACGAAAAATTAAAAATTACAGCCAAGTCATACATCAAACATTGCAGAACTCCTTTTGCGCGTGGTATAATATTAATTTAAAAATTAATTAGTTTAATTCTTATCTGCAATGTTCGAATCGGCACCACGGGAGCTTTATTTAAAAAAATAATAATAAGCACCACATTTTGGTTCACGAAATTAGATAAGTAATGGCTTCTAAATTTGGCCATCAACTAATTCGTTTTTAATGAAATTTTATTAACAAATTTAATGAACAATCCACTTGAAGTATTACAATCCAAACTTAATTAAGAATCCCTTTTCATTAACATTGTTTACTCTCTTCTCTCTTGTTATACCTACCCAATACAAATTTTGCTTTCTTTCGAGTAAATAATAATTTTATAGTGGGGTAGGTTAGCCACGTGCTTTTTGCTATTATTAGAGGGATATCGAGATTTCCGAACCTTTGTTAATAGACAGCTGCAATATCTTTACGACACACGTATGCTCTTTAATATGGTTTAATGTACCTACGTTACCTTTGGTTGATAATCGATGCCGAATTTAGAGGAAGTTACCTGAAACTTTGCAGCTGGCAAACCAAGTTTCAGAAAATTACTGCTGTAATTAAATTGATTTTATGTGACTAGGCTTAGTTAGTTTACAATTTCCATTAGGCTTAATAATTGTGAATGTAATTATTGTAATACAATTTGAGAACAATTAGATTTTGTTCTTGGTCGATTAATCACTGCTGTCTCTCGAATTGCATTTTTAAAAATCAGCTGCTCTAAGAAAACAGTAATATTGTACACGAAGAGGAAGTTGCATTCACGATTAATCATAATGAAACTTATAAAATAAATATTAATTTAAATAAGCAAGGGGACAAGATTGATTCATTCGTCTGCATATGTTTAGCAAAATATTTATAGCTAGCAGTATTTTTGCTTACATCAATATTCGCAGTCGAAAAAATTTTTAATTCAAAATTACTCTCGTAATTCGTGAGGCACTTACAAATAAGCTTATTATAGAAATTATCATAAACCGTAAAAGTTTACTTATCCGGGCGGTATTTATACTTCAAAGGTTTAACGACATATGAATATTGAATAAATTTACCCTTACAAAATACAGAGCTTGTGGTGCTACGATTATTTTAAAATAGAATTAAAAATAAAAAATGTTCAAACTTTTTTTTTAATTTTTAATTTTACCAAAATTGTTTACAAAATTATAAAGCATTCATCGTAAATTTTTTTCCGCTTCATCTGAAATTGATTATAGCCTAACCATTCAAAACGCTGCAAAAACTATAAAAAATTTATTAGACAATTTTATAGGAAATTAAACTTTTCACGAAAAAAGTCCCTAAAAATGATCTATTTTTTATCTTGAATAGTTTCCGCGTGAAAGAAATTTCAAGTTGAGGCAAACAATTAAAAAGTTAATATTGAGTTTTTGAATGCCTCCCGTGTCTAAATTTTGCAAGATAAATATTACGCTGTCGCGGAGTTATTGTAAGAAATTAAATTGGGTGCTATTTATATGCTATAACAACAAATGAAAAATGAAACATTGTAATTTTCAAATGCCACAAAAATATTACTTTGCATTAAACATAAAATATGTAAAACGAAATAAAAATAATGGTTTTGCTATAGTACTAACTACTGCTTAGATACTTCGCTATAAAAAGAAATAACAATTGCAATATAAACTGAAAAACTGAAAAAAAACGAAAGAAAACAAAATAAAAAATGAATGTCTAGGTTTGGTGCATACAAATAGCTTCTATCATCATTTGCGCTTGTAAAATTAAACGAAATAATACTACTTCTTAATGTTAAAGCGTTAATGGACAAATTATATCAAAATTTCCGATTTTTCAATATCAAAACAAAATATCAAAAACAAATGCGTTAGAGAAAAAACTAAAGATCAAAAAGGAATATGATGTGGTTTATACTGCCGTCATACGCAAGAACACAGTAAGTCGGAAATTTTTGAAAAATGAGTTAATATCAACTTAGTATATATGATACGTTATTCTACAGATCTAATACGATAAAAAACAGAAAAATACTCATCAAAAGGTAAAAAAGTCTTCTAAAATTGCATTTACTGCTATGTTTATTGCATTGGATTTAAATGTTTTTGCCGTTTATCTCGATTTCAACTTTTTCAGAGTTACTGTGTTCTTCCTTATGACGGCAGTATAGTACCTATAAAAAAATGTTTAATTTATGATTTGACGCAATCGTTTCTCTAACCGTATTTTAAATTTCAAAGTGCGATATTTTTTAGATTTTTATAAAAAATATGTCAATTTTGTCGAACCAATTACTTTGAAATTCAAAATAAAATTTGAAAAGTTGTAATTGTAGAATATAAACATGCGCTTTCCTGTTATTATTAACTTTGTCTTTCCAACGTCAAATTTCAATATTCTGCGAGATGACCATTAACCGTTATAAAAATCAATTTGGTCGAGTACGAAACGCAAGAACAACCAATTTTGCAACCTCAATTATATATTGCAGATCAAAGCAACTTTAAAAAAAATAGTTCAGTGAGCGAGGACCGACCAAAACAAAAAAATTAAAAGCATTGAAGAAAACAATCTTTTGAATCAAAACTAATAAGTTTGATTCAAAATAATTAACTTTTGTTTCAAACGAATTAAAAATTGATTCGTTTCACATGGAAACTTTTTTTTTTCTCTGTGTGAAACCCAAAGAAATTATTTCGACTCGAAATTTACAAAATATGTAAATAACATATTTTCTTGCGTTTTTCTAAGTTTTGCGATGAATATTTTATCAAAAAAATTCAAAATTTTATTGATTACAATACATAATTATTGTAATTGATTCGAGTTTTTCAAACACGAATTATTACTGAAACGAAGATTTCTGTTTATGTTATGTGATAGCGGTCCAGGACATTTTGCCGTCGCCAATTCCCCGTCGCCGTTTCGCTGTCGGCCCAATTCGCCGTCAAAAAAGTACCATTTAACTTTTTAACGTTAACGTGAATATTCAACATTTTTCTCCAATTTCCAAATTAATCTAATAAAACTCTAATTTTTGTGACGATGTATTTTGACGCTATTCATTATGAGCCTCTGGCCGCACTTTGGAACCCAGGACGACAATAAAAAATTAACCAATGAGATACGTTAATTAGCCATTAGTTAGTGATATATTGCGAGTTTTCTCAAAATATTATCATCACCAGACTTGAATAGACCAAAATTCTACTGATTAAGTTAATCGCGGTTAAGGCACAACTAATCCATGGTTAACGATAACCGCGGGTATTGCAGAATCGGTTTTCTAGTTTCATCGTTGATTTCCAAAACGGACATTAAAAAAACGCCCGTTGGAACAATTCAGAAGTAATTGATCCAATTTAACAAAATAATTAAAAAGCTCTATTTTTATCTCAATAAAAATTTTACATTGTCAGTTGAAGTGAATTATTTAATTGCATTTGGAAATGGGGGCGTAACGAGAATATCAGTTTCTTATACATTTAATAATGACATCGAAATTATTAGCGCTTTATATTTCATGATGAAAAGAAAGTTCGAGAATGCTGTATCCACTTGAAAAAAAAATTTGATTATTTCTCAAGAAGGGAGGTGCTACTGTTAAAGATCAGATTTCCACTAGGCGAACTCGAAATTAATTTAATTAAATTTATTTGTCAAGAATTTTTAAATATATTCCACCGTACAAGAAGCTGCGACATTTAAGAAAAAACCAAATAAAAAATACTAAAGCTTCATCCCTAATATAAATATTTACAGGATATTCATCACGTTAGTGAGTATTAAAAGTTTTTTGACGTACCCACAGTAAATAAGCTTCAACAAAAATTAAATTAGTTGCCTTTAACGTGTGCTCTATATTTTTCCTAACTTGTAGACGAACTTTTGTTCTGACAAATATGTTAGCAGCTTGCTTGGCAGTAAGTCTTAAAAAAATATATTGTAAGGGCGTGATATTTTTAGAATTAATTGATTTTCGGGGTTCACGCTTATTGTAATCAAAATTTAGACATCTAAATGAAATAAGCAATCAAAAAGTTACATGCTTTCTTGAACGTAACAAAGCTTTAAAGCTCAAATTTTAAATGTAACTTTACTGGAGATCACATCCGTTTTTCTTATTTCTCACAAAAATATTTTTACGAAAGAAGTACTAACAATAATGAGAAGTAAAAAAGCTACACGACCAGCAGTTGATAAGCAAAAAAGTAATAAAATTCCGTGTACCACATAATGTGACAAAAATATATTGCAAAAATTTTACCACTAAAGAAAATTGCAATTTTTGATGTACAAGCTTTACTACATTGAACAGCAATTAATTTTAGGAAAATTTTTAAACAATTTTAATTAAATTCTTGGAAAACCTGCCGCGGGTTTTGTGTCGAGCTGTAATACACTATTGGACATGTTCGTTTTACATAATTAAAAATTTAATTTATAGATTTTCAAATTATCAATAAATTAATTAATTACCTGGGGGAGGTACTGCTATTTCCTATATGGAAATATAGTTTTGTTATATAACCGTAATTCCGGTATCTTACTTTGTTTCAGACATAATATGCCGCAGCAGGACACCGAGTTTCCTTTAAATTTTTGGGTAGGTAAGTTACGATTAATTTGTTGTGTTAGGAAAATGGTATTGTGCGTCACAGTTATTTATTATAATTGATATAAAGTATCGTTTTCCTCATACAAACATTAAAACACGGTGTGACAACAACTCAGGTATTTTTATGATCGAAAGCACCATTTATTTTGTATAAATATCATTTAAATTGTTTTGATTATCGAAATTAACCAGTGTTAATGGATTATACGGTAAGAATATTTAAATTAACGTTTCCCCACTGATAGGGTTCCATCATAATTTTTAACGACGAGTTATAAAATATAATGTTAAAATATATTTTACTATGCATTTTTAAACATGGTTAAAGAGCTTTACCTTTAAAATTAGATAAGGACATAAACGATCTGGTAAACAAGAGAAACGATTATTAATTTTGTGTCCCTCGGGTTAGTGTCACTATTGGGTTCGTTTTATGGGTCCTCGATAGTTTAGACAAAAATAAAATCAACATTATACGCGTTACACCGCTTCAAATTTTCAAGAGCTTTTAAAAAACGCTTCAATTTACATAAAATATTAAAAGAACCCTGCGATCTGGTTTAATGATCGTATGCAACTACAGTAACTTTTTTAATTTTAAAATATACATATTTTTTACCTATTTCGAGGGCAAATAGCGGTAAAGTTTGAAATAACTTCGAAAAAGTTTCTATCAATGTTTGAACAAATCGTCTACATTAAACGCCAAACCCTTATACTGTTTGAAGTCCTGAACTAATATTTGATCGTTTCTTCGGGTTTAAACTTGAAATTTATTCAGCGCTCTTCTGAAAAAATACAATGTGTGAAATGTTTAGCTCTCGCATTGTGAAAATCACATTCGGGTGGTCTCTTCGTATTTATAAAACCACAATAAAGTGTAATTTTTATAATCAATAAATTACTATTTCTCCATGGATGCGCCAAGTTAAACAAAAGTATAAAGTTTGAAAACTTTGCGTGGTATTATATCAGGTAGAACGTTAGAAGGGCTTTTAGTAATCCTTTAATTTAATGCAATTTAACATGACTTATGGATCCCAGACCCTCCATATCGCTATTTATAAAAATAAATTACCAAGCTTTTAAATGTAAAATAAAAGATCATAAAAATGCCAAAGAAACTTTTGAGAGCCTAATTGACTGATAATTACAAATAAATAATTCATTTAATTAAAAAGAATTTAAAAAAGTTGCTCCATTTAAACGGCCAAAAAGTTTAGGTTTATTGATTAACAATTTTGGCATTGATGTCACGGTCAAACTTAAAGCTCGTTTTATCATAAAACTCCCCAGGCTAAATAGCACTGTTTGATATCCCAAAACCGAACAAAAAATTTCGAAACACAAATAATGTAAATACATCTGGTCCAAATATAACTTCTGAAAAATGATTAGCGAATAAAAAATGAAATATGCACTGCATTATAAATTTAAGACTAAGCGTAAATCATTTCATAAATGGCCAAGATATGAATGTAAAATTACCTCGAAAAACTTGGATTCTTTTATGATTTTAGTGTCTTTATCGTAGCGGATTTGTTTTAATATGCGTATTTGCATTCATTGCCCATTTCTTATTCTTTCAAAAGCTTACCGGAATTATTCGAAGTGCAACCGGGTAGTAGTATATGGTAATATGTAATTTTTCAGATTTATTGTCCCACACTTCTTAAGGGTGGATAGCCCAGACATATTAAAATCAAAATGCGGATTATGTCTCGCTCTTCATACAAAAGTGTTTACTCAGGAAGTCACCGTCTCGTCTGCAGTTTCAACTAAAAATTTGAAAAGGGTTTTAAGCATCACAATGAATAATCCAAGAACCGCCACTTTCACGATATCATAATAGTTGTTACACTCAATGGAAAAATGGAAGTTCAACAATGTTTGCGCTATGATAATTAAAAAACTTTCGTCGACTTTGCTTAACAAATTAATGGATTTCTCGAAAAGAGCGGAGATAATTAACAAAAATTAACGCGTATAGTTTTGCAAAAGATAATGACCCTAACTTCATTTCGTTAAAGCCTGCTACAAATTAACAACACATGTACCTAATTCCCGTGTGTATATTGCAATTAGTTCAGCTCATGTTCTCTTGGGTAAAAAGTTGTAAGTGTGAACAATTTTTCCAATTACAAAATTGCCTAACTGTACTTATTTGAATTTCAAATTATCTTTACTAATTATTATTTTTCTCAGAGGTATCCAAAAGGCAGTGTTCAAATAACGTTTTTGTACCCATATTTTTGTTTTAACCATGTGGCTTATAGGGGCGGATTGATAATGTGAAAAATGCTGACAGTTCGGCATGGGTCGGCCCCTATGACGGTTGCGTTATTCGTTTACTTATTTTAGATTTTCATTTCGTGGTGTAAAAATGAATTAGAAACCTAAAAAGTTTAATTAGGTTCTATTTTCTTAGCGGAAAAGTTCCAATAGATTTTTATGTTTTGTTATTTTATATATTTACTTCGGCTGTAAAGTGAAAAATACCGAAATTTGGTTTCTACTGAAAAAAATTCACTTCGGTCAGAATTAAACAATTCTCGAATAATTCAAGATAAAATATTTTTGGCACAGCCACTCTAAAGTGGCCATATACAGTACCATTACATCATGTATATTTTCTTTATTTCCACTTTATCAACGAATACAATTTAAATACTTTTGGTGAAGGATTTATTGTTTTGTCCTTGTATTCCGCTACCCAATCTTCCATTTTTGAAAATAAAATTCAAAAACACTTTAAAAACTGTACTACTACCGTTCGGAAAAATGCACTTTCAACATTCATTTGCAATACAACATGAACTACTTTCTGGGCATTCCAATTACATAGATTTCAAGCGCAATGTTAACATTACTTAAATCGTAAAATACAAAATTTTTAACGAAAAACAAAAATAAATAAATTTTACGATTTTCAAAGAACATTAAGGCATTTTGGAAAATCATATCTTTAAAACTGTTAAACTTCTATTTCATATTTTTCTAGACAGGAAATTTTGTTTTCTACACTTAGATGACATCAACATTGAGTCCGAGATGCACCGAAATAGAATATGTGCAAAGATTTAATCAATGGCAAAAAAGGATCAAGAGGATTCAATTTTGAAAGCAAATTTACAGTTAATTGAAGACCACTTTTGCGTTAGATAAACAGAAAAAAACCGAAAGCAACGTTTTTGGGCAAACCTCGAAGTTCTATGAAGAACTATTTATCTTGGAAACTACATAGAATAGAACAACACTTTTTTTTATACTTTTACGTAGAGTTTATCTGCTTTAAAATTGAAAGGCTTCTTTTACTAAATTTTTGGTATCAATTATATTTATAAAAAATTGTTTACTTTTCTGGGGACCGTTGTTGGCCGTGTGGTAATAGAAAACCTTAAATTAACGGTTTTAGTCACCCCTATAAGTATTTTTCGTTGATTAGATTAAAACCATTACGAAAGAGAAAAGGAGTAAAACTGTAATTTTATGATCTATCAAACGTTTTAAAATTCCATCAAAACTTGGATAACTTCTCAATTTCGTTTTATATTTTAAAATTCTTTAGTTCTAATAATATCGAGTCTCAGGTTTCTATTTCGATAACAATATCACTTTGATCAATCAACATGAAACTTGAATATTAAAGTTAAAGGGAAGGTTGAATTACCTCCCGCAGCCTGCAGATGTTAAATTAACGTTAAAAAGTAATGAAAGAAGTCAAGTTGTAAAATTTTAATATCGGCTCTTGCAATTTACATAAGGCGAAACGAAAATGAGTTTACATTATGAAGAAATGAAATAGGAAGGCGATTCGATGTTATTTTCACATCATTTTGGGTGGCACATTCCTGTGATGCACTTCAACGTAACAGCATCACGATCACACGCCTGGGGTACATCCAGAGAGCCAGTAAGCCAGTATAATAGTAGGTTATGTGTACAAAGGAATTCCAATTTACTTTTACCCAAATTTAAGATTAATAGCCTGTTTTAACAACTACAAGAATTCATTTTGCATGATTACATAAAAAAGAAAAAAAAAGTTGGAATTATCAGTGTGGTTACTGGGTGGTGCTGTTAATTCGAATAATTTTGCACCTTGACCTTTGTCATAAAAAATAATGAAGTTCTCTTACTATTAAATTTAACGGTAAGCTAATGTTGAACTTTCTGGTTTTCTTACGACCATAAAAACAAGATATTTTCCACGGCATGTTAGTTCCACTACTTATCCTCTAATTTTCACATTAGTTAATTACACAAAAAATGTTAAGTCATGGCAAAAATTTTTGAACTGTCATGCCGTTTCCTTGCGTGTTTAAACACTCTTAAAAAACATTACAAGTAACAAAAGTTTTAAAGTCGCCGAAGAACAAAAAAATCACATTTGTAAATGTCTCCTGAAGACACATACCAACGTAGTTAAAATTTACAGCCAAAATTCGGATTGTTAGCGTTTGACAAGCGTGCTTAGAACTAAACCGACAAGAACACCGGAAAAATAAAGACTCCACCCTCTACTCTATCTAAACCCCAGTTCGAATGTTAGTCACCGGTTGGCCCACAGAATACTAATCGTTTATTTTCTCATTACATTATATAATAATTATTTTGTGAAATATTTTCAACTCGATTAATCTGAATTAAAGATAATGAAATCCAGACTCAGATTTAGGCATTTAGGAAAGCTCCTCATCCACACTGAATAATAAATCACTTACTTGATTAAGTCAAACCTCAACCCTTTTACAGCATTACTTAACTTTTAAACAAACTGAAAATGCCAGGCATTAAATTTAAAAATATTTTTTTCGCTAATTTGTCTGTTTACCGTATTTGGTAAATATTTGTTTGCAAAGTTAGAAGTTCAAACAATAAACAGTTTCTGTATAACTGTTGGTAATATTTAACAGCCATTTTTCAGGTTGTAAAAAAACAGCGGTATGTTGAAAGATAAGGAGGTTCTAGTTGTCGTTTTAGGTAATGATAAATGGCCCAACCGAAACTCTTCAGAAAAATACTTTTGACGAAAGAAACACAGTAGCTCCTACGTATTTAACTTCTTCCATCTATACAAAGCGACATTGATTTCGAATCATTTAAATTTCACAGCCTTTCATAAATTATTAAATTTTTGAAAAATTAATGGAGAACATTTATGTGCGGGCCAAATAAAAGAGTCGGGAAACACTGATCTACATTATATTTTTTATTGTTTTACCATTAAGTTTTGGTTTTCAAATTTTTTAGAAAATTGTATTATCGACTAATTAATTATTTAATTTTTAATAATTAATTATTAATAATTTGAAGTTAGTTTTATATATTTTGAATATTAGCACATCAAGTTGGGTTGTTATTTTGTAGTAAAAAAGAAAATAAGAATGAAGTTTGACATTTTCAGAACAAGCGTGTTACTTTAAGAATTTCAATACTACTAGCATTTCCAAATGAAAAATGTAAAAATTTTCCCGAAAGAAAAATAAAACTGACAGTGGCAGTAAAAGGATTTTAAGTTATAATTATTTTTTAAACTTTTCAAATAGAAACTTACGATAAATAAACAATTTATTCATAATTTCCATTCCGTAAAATGCAGCCCCACAATTCATTTATTTACAGAAGATATCATAAATAACATTTTATATATAATGTGTATATAATAAAAATTGAAAAATTTATGATATTCCGTGTCCGATAGTTTCTTTCCAAATAAACGTTCGTTATCCCCACGATAGAGAAAAACGTTTGAAAAGTCGATTCTCACTATTTATAACAGTTGTAACTTTCTCACGTTTATTTTCTAATACTTGGTCAACAACTTAAAATTATTAATTTTATCTGAAAATTATATCTGCGTTGTTTGTTTGGAAAGCTTCAGCTTCTAAGAAAATTAAGTTGTACAGTTTAGTTTTATTTTCGTTCGAACAATTTTTATAGAAAAATCAATTTATAAACTTAATTACCTTTAATACAAGAAAATAGAATAAACAAAACGTTGAAAGCTTTTTTAGATCAATATTAAAGCTGGTTTTCGTTGGAGTTATTATAAATATATTACAGGAAAGCTTTAATCGTAAAGATAACTATTAGAATATGAAATTGCTTTCGTTCGTGCAATTTAAATTTATAAAAAATTGAGTATCTTGATAAGAAATCCCTCGACATACTAAAGACAGTAAATAAATAAAAATATGTCGAGGAATTTTTAAGTTACAAAAAGTCGGCTAAATTAGAAGGCGCTATTGAAGAATAATAAAAAAGCTCTGAAGCTTTTAAATATATTGATGATTTATCGCTACTGCTCGAATTGCCGCATTACAATTTAAAATACCATGTGGAAACGTTTAAGTTAATATTGCTTTATATAGGGTTGACCTATTTGATATATCAAAACAAACTCTTTTTTATCGGAGAAACGTCAAGAGCATTTCTGACAATTTTTTTTATACCTTCAAACTAAAATGTAACTGTGTGTTTATCCAATACTCTAAAGGCAGCAAGGATTCATTTTATTGTTTCATAATACGATTTAAAATTAACAGGAAATTGTAATTGAGGCAGGTACTGAACCAAAAAGTAATAATATCAAATACAATAATTATAGATTGAACTAATTTTATTCCCTCACAATCGGTAGAGTGTTTCGAATATAATACAACAATAATATATACCGTTATATTTTCGAAAGTGTCCCAACGTGCTACAATTTCGAAGGTAATTTTCTGGCAATATAAAAATAATAAAAACATTTAACAACACAATTATCATCAAAAAAAGTGAGTATAATGACTTCTAAATGTAATCAGTTTAGATAATCGTCATTGTTTCATATAATTGCATTGAACTTGAACTTTTTACTTTAAAACTATTACAATGACATAATATACACTATATATGTAAAGTGTACGTTTCCGGATCCGCCCTGTGTATCATTTACATAATCTATTTAAAAAGCAACACTAAAAATAAATTCAGTTGCAATTTGATAGCACAAAGGTGATATTTTTGAAAATAAAAGTAAAATTCCACTCCCTTGACTGAATATTCACCTAATGAAGTGTGCTTGAACAATGGAAGACCTCTTTGTAATTTACTTGAATGTCGTTAGTAAAAACGGTTTGACGTGACAGCAAATTTGAAAGTTACAATAATTGAAAAGCAGACACGAGAACAACTGAGAAATAAAATACAAATTATTAAAGCAGCAACGCCTACTACCGACAATATGTCCAACAATTAGCATTAAGCTTGTGGAATACACAAAAAGCAGTGTTAATTTGACATTCGCTCAGAGGTTCGAGGAACGGTGGTTAGAACGCACTTATAAAAAGCCTAGCAAACATTTCTAAAGTCTCTAACGAGCAGTTCATCAAAATCGAACAATCAAATCTGAAGATGTAAGGTATAAAGGAGTGAAGTCGCACAAAAAAGAAAATTATTTGAACGTGTCAGGTTCTTGATGGAATCGCTTCAAATTTTACATTGAAATGTATTCAATGAAAAAGTCTTAACAATTCGATGTAATAAGATGAAATTCTATCTGGAAATCTTAAAAATATATAAAACGGTGAAGATATTTTTGATGTTAAATTTTAAAAAACACTCCAAGTAGAACAAAACCGTACACAATTTTTATGTGTAGGGCCATAATATATTTGATTTATTATTTTGGCAGATCAAAGCGATACCGGAACGCGAAGTATTGGAACTGCAAGTTGGTCGTCTATAGCAACGTGGTAGGTCATGTCATTTTCATTTTACAAATTGATAATGAGATTGTTTGACTTATAAATCACATACAATCTAATTTCATATAAAAACCTGCACGAGAATATCAATTTTTGACCCCGCAATATTTGCTAACTTCGTTTAGATAAATCAGATAGAATCAAAACTTTTCAATTTATTTGATTACAGCAGCTCACCCTGATTCGGACCGTGCGTTGATGTTGGTTCTCATTTATTGCATTTTTGCATGCTATTTATTGGCAAAACTTCCTGATTTTGGTGTAAATATCTATTTTCGAGAACAACACAGAGAACATTTAAATGTAAATTACGTTTATCAATAATGCCATCTGGCCATATAAATTGTCTATTAGCATCTTATCGCTATGTGAAAGACTTTCATATTACATGACACTAACGATTTAGAATCCACCAACTGTTTGAACATTTCGAA
Source organism: Cantharis rufa (assembly GCA_947369205.1). Classification (NCBI taxonomy): domain Eukaryota; kingdom Metazoa; phylum Arthropoda; class Insecta; order Coleoptera; family Cantharidae; genus Cantharis; species Cantharis rufa. The sequence goes on from OX376303.1 coordinate 13,300,742, forward strand.
TCAATAGAGGATAACCAACCATTAAGTAATTAAGTTATGTTACTAAAATGTAATACAATTCCTTACTTGGATTAACTTCTCTATAATGACGAAGAACAGTTTGTCTGGTAAATTGGATTGAGAAATTCGAGAACTCATAGAGAAAAACAAATCTGAATTTTTATTCAAATTGCACTTATCGCCTCCTTTTCCTCAAAGTTTTATATCCTCTATCAGAACAAGATATTTGTTTACAAACTTCGCAAATTTGTAAAGCCGTTCCCATTGATCGTATATTTATCATATCGTGAAACGTTCGCTTTTTTTGGTATAATTTGGCTACTAACAAACTTTTCGTTTTTCCAAATTTCATTGAAATTGGAATCCATTCTCTTTATTATCATGTCAATTTTTACAACCAATTTTAATCTTAAAAGCAGATCTAATCTTTACCTGTCCGAGTTTTTAAGTTGTTCCAATTTTTAGTACCGACAGAAAGTCTTATCTTAACGTGATTTTAAATTTATAGTTTTCAACCCAGTCATATTTTAATTGGAAGGTAGCAAGAGACAGCTCCCGATCATTGAAACCTCTAACAGCAGTAATAGCGAAATTCATTAAAAGTTAAAATCAGGCAAATTTTTGACCTTATTTTAGCCAATGAAAACCTTTCAATTTTATAAACGTCCCGATTTGCTGGTTTCTCAATTAATTTGATATATTATTATAGGAATCGTAACCTTTGTAATTAAACATTTAAAATTTAGTCCATCAACCGAAATAAATTTCTCGTAGCAATTTACAAAGTTTTCTTTGAAGTATTCAATTGTTTTCATTGCGTGCAAGTTCATTAACTTTCTTTTTCCGCATTAAACTCAAATTAGATTTTTAAGACCATGTTTGACATTCTTGCGTGCAGCACTATTTTTAAATTGAATTGTTTGGGAGTTTCTTACAGGATATTTTATATTTTTAAGGTTTCTGTTTTCCGTTCTAAAATGATTGTGAAGCTATCGCGAGATATTTTTTATGATATACAAATTTTATATACGCGCGGATATAAATTTCTGTTAAGCTTTCGGTCGATAAATTAAAAACTTTTTCAGAAGAAACTTTCAAATTACACTGAAAATTTCAGTAAGTACTTCGACATCAAACAAAAAACTTCACTCCCAGATAAATGAATTTGCTGTAACGTAATTTGATAAAATGGCAACAAAACATATTTGTTGTGAAAAACCAATTTGGTGAACAAATAATAATAAGTATGTGGTGTGGTAACTGCGGAAAATGACGTGAAAATCCATTGTAAATTTGGTAAATTAATTTTTATAAAACATGTTAGTAATTAGAACTAATTATGTTTGCTGATTCAACTGTTATTGTATAATAACAGCATAAAAATATTTTTCGGGGTGAAGATATTAAAATGTCAAGAATGTTCTTATGTTACCTTCAAATAAAAATGTCGTGCAATGTTTGAAATGAAAATATTTCAATTTGCCTCGTAATCGACAAGCAATAAAGTAATGAAAATCTAATAAAAGTGACGTTCCACGCCTTAAAAAGTGCCCGAAGACAATCTATCAATCTAAAGAAGCAATAAGACCTCGCTTATTTTGTTATATCGGGTTTAAGATGAAAAAGATATTAATTGTTAAATGGAAAAGACCTAAGGGTGACATTATGATTAGGGAGTGCTTTTCCGTAATTTAATAAACCAAAAAATATTAAAATTTGCATTTTAATATTTAAATGGAAAGCAAGGTAGGGGATCCCAAGTTAATCCTATTAGCGATACCTGAGTGTACCTGCGTATGTGAAAGAATGCCATGAGAAAAGATTTAAATTTAAAAACGGACCCTCGAATATTTTTTTAACATAAACAAGAAGTATAGGTCAAAAATTAGCATTTTAAAATTTATGGACAGACGTAATCCGATTTAGCTTATTACATCTTTTTCTTTTGCAGATTAATTAATATTAATTTGAACGTACTTTCGTATACACGGTTTTTAATTAAACGAATGCCAGATTTTTAATTATACAAAGCATTTTTTAAGTTACTCGTAAATTGTACTACTCAAGCATTGATGATCCTTTTCAACTGCTAAGGTAGATACCCGTTAATAATTAAAAAGTTTGGATTTATTACATCACAGCGCTTCATTTGGAGTGGGAAAAATCTTGAGAAAGTATTACCTCCTAATTTATTAGTTTATTTAAATTAATAGCACTTTGGTGATGAGTGGATAAAGTGGCTAGAGTGTCACCTCTGAATTACTAATGTTGGACAAACAGTAATCAAATTATAAAGTAAATGTTATTTTAATGTTAATACTCGTTATTACTTCTTTAAAAAATCAATTACGTACATATGTCGTCACCAATAATTCAGTTGTGCTAAATTAAATCAATAAGTAATTGCAGTAATCAAGTTAATTGCGTTTCAGCGAACCAGAAAATTGTTGCTTTTGTAAGTCGACTGCTGGGTTTAAAAAATTAATTAATTATTTTTATGTTATTAAGTAATGTCATACAGTTCAAAATACAAATTGCTTAATTTAATTTAAAAATAAACTCTTAAAGAAGCGCTTTTAAAGCAGACGAATGCTCACCTTTCCGCTGAAAAGGATCTTATAATATGTGGATTTACTCTGAACAAAAGAATTTGTGTCTAATTATTTTTGTTTATATTATTAAGCTTCGGCTGAGTCATAACTTTTCAGATAGCAATTAAAATGAACTACGTAATTATTTTATGATCATTAATTATTTCCACTTCATAGTTATTTCGTACTTCATTAGCGGTTAATAAATTAAGCTTTTCAACAACAAATAAATATAAACGAAAAAAATTAATATATTCAGAAAGCCGCCTATTCTCACTTATTTATCCTAATTAGGAAAACACTTTACAAAATGTGAAGGTATTTTTATAAGAATTTGTAGTACACTTAAAATTGTGTCAGAAGAATGTCAACAAAAGTACCTGACGGTTACGCTTTCGGATGAATCCAATTAAGCGTGGCTAATCCATTGGTTTTCAATCCTCCAAAAAGCACTGCAAGTTTTCCAATTGCACGTAGTATATTTAATTTTGCATAAAAGTATACTCAGGTTTTTGGGATCGGTAAAATCAATAAAAGCTCAAAAATGTAAATAGAAAATACGTGATAGGATTTTTTGAAAGGCAATGAAATATTATATGGACTTACGTTATCTTCACGATTTTACCCTGAGTAAATGTTTCGCTTATAATATTTTTCCTAAAACGGATCACGCTACAATATCCTCGTTTAAAATTCAATACGAAATAAAATTACATTTTATTGTGTAAGCATGTAATTTACTTGCAATTGCCTGATTCAGTTCACCATTGCTCGCATTACAGGTGTATCGTACAGAATTTTTTGCTTAATGTCGGTATTGAATTATTCATATCATTGATCATTTTCTCTTATTGCGGCCGTCCTTATTTTTAACCAGGTGTTCAAAAAGTATTCGAGATTTCTTATTTGCAGTGATTTTATCGCAACTTCTTAGTAACACGAACTGCACTCGACATATGCATAGACTTGAACTTAATGTGGAATTCCACTCGAGATGCGGAAAACTGAAGATATGTTATTGATTACATAATTTGCATTAAAGCTGCCATCATTAATTACCATCTTAAGTAAATTTCATTACGCTTAACTTAACACAAAATCGCAATCGTATCTAAATGTTAATTAAACGTTTCGCTGTTTCATATTTTAATTAAACCAACACAACCCTATGATGATCATTATTCATGTGAGACCAAAATTTTTTTTGCACTACAATGTTTACAAAACCAGAATACAATTTACAAAAGACTTCCCATGCTTCGATCATTTATGGATTTCTAATAGAAATGAACCTTTTTTGCATAAAAACATTCGATAAGCGATACCTTTATTAACCACCGTGGCACCTTCGCACCCTTCCGATGAATTATTTACCAACATATAATATGTATAATAGGGGGATATAAAATTTACATATGAACACCCAAACCATGCAGACCTAAGAACACCCAAGATTTATCCGCAAGTTCAATTAAGAGCTTCTGCCGTATAATCAACTTTGTTTAAAATTTTTGTACATAAATTTTACTTGCAGCAGACTGTAATAAATTGTTATTATACAAGTAACTTTCATTGAAACTTTGATTAAAAAAAACTTGAAGAATAAATCTGGAACCCTTGGAGATTTTCTGGATACGTTTAACTTAAACGTAAATACAAAAATTTAATCGAGTTAAGTTATTAAATTTGATCGAAAGAGATGTATCTCAAAATTTACTCGGAAGGCTGCATTTGGAGTTTACCCATCCATGAATTTTTTCACAGTCTGATAAATCAACTTTTGTTATAAAAATGTGTCGCGTAAATATTATTTATTGTCAATCTGATCCATTTATAGAACGCAAATAAAACGACGATAAAACTTTAATCTCCGTTTAATTATTTACAGACTTAATTTGTATAAAATAATTGCTGGGAAACTACCGATGTGGTTTGATGACACTTAGGAATCAAAATTTAGTCGGTTCAATATCCTTGAAACTTGAATCTAAATACTTGTAAAGTTACCTGGGATGTAAGAATATTTAATTAAATAAGTGAGACATTTTTAATAGTGGTGATAACCATTTGAAATCAAAAAAATGTTTATTTTTCCAAATAAGGAATCTTGGAGTTGAAGAACTGGGACAAATGTCGCAAGTTGATGTACGTAAAGTAAATAACCCGTAGAAAGTATGCAAGGTATTCTTTTTGTAGTCTCCTACTCGGGATATTTTCTAAAATCGGTTTATCGCTATTAATTTCAAACAAAATAAGCAGTCAACGGGTACGCGCGCGCTTTCATAAAAATAACTCAATCTCAAAGAAAGCTTCTTATTTATAGAACAAAGAGCGAATAATTTATAAATATTTGGTGCAATTTTCAGACAAAGTAAAAAGGATAAAGGAAAAATATTACAAACGATACCACTCTGTATTACACGTAGCAGTATTATTTACATTTTAAATATAAAAATATATATACCGAACAACATTTTAAATTTAAATAAAAAATCATCATTGATTCAGTACTTTTAAACTTTTACCATAGAAAATTTCTAGAATTTTCTAAAATTTAATAAGGTCACATTTTAAATAAATCTAGTCATATTATTAGGAAAGGATACTTAAAAACCAACAATGGTAAATTGTATATACAAATACCATTGTTAGGTATGTATATTCAATTGTGTGTTGATTAAAGAACTAAACAATAATAAATCGAAAATAAATATCGATATGTAACGAACCGAACATTTATATAAATATAATACATAGTATAACAATTGCTCAATTCTTAAATTTGAAAAACAAATCACGAATTGTTTCATGCCGTTGCTAGTTTTATATTTCTTTCACATGCGAGCTTTCCGATATTTTTATATTCTAATATTCAAAACATTGGCATAGTATTTACAAACGCGATGGCTGTATTAGCATTTCTTCCTCCGTGCTTTTAAAAATTCAACGTATGTACATCATAATTAAAGACAGGAATTTTACGTCTTTTCTACGTCATAAATACGTGTTTTTATTTCATTCAGGCTGAGATAACAAAAATATGGCGTAGCTCTGAAAATTTGCTATTCAAATGTAGTAATTTCGGAACCTACAGAAAAATTCGCGATTCGTCATTGTTAATAATAAAAACTGAAGCTAACTCAACTCGATTAAATTATGCCTGGAGATGTACCATAAACTAATTTAGGTATCCACAGTAATTTTACAGTTTCCGTATTTGCATTTTTACATCTCGAGGACATCTGTTGAAGAATTTAATTGAATTTTGTTTTATGATAAGCATAAATTTATTATCATCCATAAAAGACATTATACGATCATAGCCAATTGATTAGAAATAGTACCGGCGATATTTCATAAAGTGTTAGTAGTACCGATATAAAAATTGATAACATGAATGATTGTCGATAAAATAAAACACAATTTTGAATATTAAAAAATAATGTCGACATACTCCTATTTTTTTAGTGTTTACAACTAATACTCTCAGAGCATTGTTGGAACTATTATGGATTTAGGTTCCTAATCTTCAAGTTTCTCAAGCACGTGCCCACTTTACTTATTAGATAATCTACTTGTAGCTTGCACTGTCAAAATATTACTTTAATGTTAAAACTTTGCAAAAAGTTCTCGGTTAACTTTCTTTCAGAAAAAGTTACTTATAAAAATGTTCACTAGGCGAAATATCCAGTCATGAAAACTTAAAATTATAATGCAATTTTTGCGAATCTTGATTTCCCCAATGTATACTTGCAAAAAAACAATCCTTTTTACTTAGATTACTGAAACTTTTTAAAAATAAGATTCAGGCCTACATTTCAGAAACCAGGTTGGCGATAAGTTTTCAGCTCTTTTCGAACGGCTTTTAAACTGAATTAAATTTCGAATACATTTTTTTAACTTGATATTTGTCGGAGTATGAAGAATGTCACTATCAAAACAGTAAACTAAGTGAGCTTATTGTGTATCTTAATGGTGTTTTCCACCCTACCCTACAGTTCCTCAAGCTGGGCTAGTGTCGCCGATTCCTGTTATGCCACGAAAGAAATCGTTTATCAAAACAAGATCGAGACAATAACAAAGGTTACGTCTCCAGTTGAGATCTTCTGCAACACATCATCCGTGCACAACAAGAAAAATTAATTTCTAGCCCAACAAATACGATATTTGCTGGAAAATTTACAATATAATTAGTCCAGAGGAAAATATAGTGTTCCAGTTATACTGGAGGGCATTAATTAATTTAAAATTACATTTTGTAGTTTAAGGATAAGCTAGGCATTTATTTTAATACTTCAAGAAACGCCGATGTTGTATTCTATTTACTACAACGCATATTTAACACTTTTATTGAAATTGTAATTACTTTTCAGCAGGAGGAATGTCAAGTTCGTCTCCGGGCTGAATTTTCATTCTATTTTGCAGATGAAATTTTTGTCTTATAATTAAATGTAATAAATATTTTTATATAATTTCTTTATTATAATAAATCTAAATAGGGGAATAACCCATATTTTTGCCCATATTTTTGGAGAAAACATGGCCGAATCGTTAAGACGACGTATAAAAGAGATCAGCTACTAGTGCTAAGAGGTGGTCCAATTATTCGGCAGCCTCATAACGGCTGTAGTCAAATTTGATATTAACGTAAAATGTTATGGAGATGAACCAAGAGATGACAAGATAACTTGCCCTCCCATGGTAAAAGCTCCTACTAATCCTTTATCGACTTAAAATTTTCGTAACGCAAAAAACACATAAGATATGATTATTGGCCTAGTAATTAGCTTGATCAATTGCCTACGATAAAATAAATTTTAAATCCGGAAAGAGAAGAAAGATCCTTTTGCCACCTTCCAAACCTTTTAATCTAAAAAAAGCTTCTTAATAACATAAATATGAACATGAAGAACTACTGGCTTTTGTTTTAGTACCTACAAGATTTAAAATTAAAAGTTAAAAGAAGATTTATTTTTTTAAAGCTAATGATAAGAAATCGTTAGCACGTTAACTTACATTCAGTTAACACATATTATTTTGCAAGTTCACTGTTAGATTTGTTTTAAAAAGAATTTCTTTGCAAATTTGTCAACGTTAGTCTTTTATATGCTCAATGTTCGTTTTCGCAGGAAGTTTACTAATTCTTGTGTACCTCTTTATAGCAACAAATTGCTTTATTATGCAGCGCAAAAGTTTGCTGTTCCATCAAAAGGTGCGAACTTGCTTCACGAATTTGCATTTAATTACTTCTGTTTTAGATAGGTACGTGTTTAACAAAATTATTTTATTTCGACTAGAATAAAACCACCTTTCGTATTTTAAGAGCTTTTAACTTGATCAAACAAATCATACAGTTGACTGTGGGATTAATTATGGAAGTTCGCTACGACTTAATTCTTACGGCCGACTTCCGCCGAGTCTGCCGTACATACTATTAAAAATCAATTAACCAAAGAGATAACGCGATAATGAAGTGAAAAATAGTGTGATAAATTAAAATTAAATAGAGCAGTTTCCTCAAACAAAATATTTATTTATGGACTAGTTTCGAGGAAACTAATTGAGGAAAGTGTTTTATTTAATTTCAAAAATAAATAGTAGAAGATTTGAATTCCAAAAACCATCGCCACAGTTTTTCAAAAATCAGTAATATCTTTATTTATTAGTCACTGCATTTCCTTTTATTTGCTCTAAACACGCGGTTTGTCAACGGGCGTGTTACAATAACCATTTAACTTGTTCGATTTAGCTCTCTGGGATTTCAACTTCCCGACCTATTGTTCTTCCAGGCTCATAACGTACCTGTTCCTATTACGTGATGTAATAGTCAATGAAATGCAAAATTGGATTTCCTCCGATAGTCAAACAAATTTGCCCATTTTATCAAAAACTGAGTTCTTTATTTCATTTTTTGGGCATTGAACTTGTTTTTAATCCTAAAATAAAATAAATTATGAAATTTAAATTTTCGATTTGCTTTATCGTGTTGACAATTCAAATTCAGCTATTTGTTAGTAGTTATCGCCGAAAATAAAACCAAGGAAGTGATGTCTGTATTTTGATTATTTTTACATAATATTTACAAACGTCCATGAAAGCGTAATGGCAGAAAACTGAATTGTCATGGGATTGCCCGACGAGCGGCATTTTCTTAAATGGATGTCGTAAAATTGATGAAAAATTTTAATATGAAAATGAGTTTAAAGAATTTAATGCGAAAGAAGTACATTTAAAAATGTAGTATATACTAAGGTAGTAAAACGGAATCTGGGCTATGTTCGACAAAAGCTTTCGGTTGCGTACAAAAATACGGAAACGTAGCTGTACCAAGGTAGAAGATAAATATATTTTAAAAAAACGTTGGTATTTACCTCGGGTAAAACTAACAATGTGCCTTTATGAATGGACACCTACCTTCCTTATAAGGAAGTGAGATTCAATGCCGTGTAGAAGACAGTAAATGAATGACCTGCAGTTTGTAGCCGGAGTAGAATCAGGTAAAACGACTTCATGAAGTCGGGGTTGTTAAATTGCTTACAACAAAGGTGTACTTACTTCTAATTTGACAAAAAATAGAATTTAACCCTAAAATTGCAATAGTACCTATAAAACCACGGAGAAGGCAAACCTCAAGGGTCGCAATATAAATGTGGAAATACCTAACTTGCAAAACTAAAAGTTTTACCGCAGAATGTACACACAACATGATCTAGTATGCAAAGGTTGATCTGAAACATGGACATACACACATCTTTGATGTGGATGTAAACGTAATATTTTAATTGCAACATTTTGAAATATTCGCAGAACATAAACTAAACGTTTTACAATTCAAATACAAACGTTGCCATTGTAAATTGAATTAAACTTCGTAATCGCGTTTGTTTTGAAAACAAAAAGGCCCATGAATACTAATTTTGCCAAATCTTCCGCCGTTGGTATTTGATGTATAATTCAAAATTTTTACATAATATTAAAGTTTCAAGAATGAAAAATGAAAAACCTGTAATATCTGAAGCCCATTCAAGCTGTAACGAATTTTTGATTGAATGCTCTGCGGATGAAAGGAACGAAAGGTGATGTAGCTTGAATGTACATACATTAAAGATCCAACAAGTAATTTGGTGTGCAATTATCCACGTTTAAATTGAATATTTTATAATATAAACACACAATGATTTAGCGACGAGGAAGCTTTACGTTCTAAGAAAACGGCATTCAAGAGATTTTGCGATAATATTTTGGTCTCACAAGTATAAGATGATAATCATGCAGGAGGGCTGACACGTTCGCTTCTGTAATCAGTTCAAAAGTACTCTTGGTGCGGCAAATAAAACGGAAAAACTTTATTGTACCTCAGCAAAATGCAATGTAATAACGGATGCAGTCTACTTACATAATTTCAAGGAGGAAGTCGAAATTCAAAGAACTACAAAGTTCCTTCATATTGCTTGAACTTGGAAATTCCAAGGACGATAAAGACATTTTTGAAAATATTTCCCTCGAACAAGCGTGGAAACTTTCCCAAGTTATTATTTATAGTATGTTATGCTGTTTACAGTTGTTGCAAATAAAATAGTGACACTTCCTTGTTAATCTTCCTTTGTTAAGATTTGTCGCAATGATGGTACTGTTAGAAATTCATAAAGCGTAAATTATTTAGTGTCGACTTCTAAATAAGTAAGAATTCGTCGAAAGTTTTGCTACGACGAGTACGAAAGTGCAAAGACACAAAACAGCCGTACAAGTTCTTATTTATGCAATACCGAAATTTTAGGTCGGAGAGCCGATGGAATTGTTTTGTAAAAAAATTTACTCCAGTTCGTTTGATACCTTTGAAAATTACTTTTTATATAAAAAAGCTTCTACGAAAGATGGGAACCCCACTTCCAAAGCCGATTATAAATTACGATATTCACACTTCATGTGTAATAAAAATTAAAATTCAATCTACAGATTAGTGAACATGTTAACAATTTGGAATGGGACTGGTGTCGAAACAAATTGGATCAATGTACCCATAATAAAAGATCCATTTAAAAACAATAACAATAAACTTGTGCCAAATTCCTTACATTTTATAGTAACGCAAAGCTTTTGGGTCAATATCATCCTGACTTACATTATGCAAATCTTTTCAATGAATTTTCAAGGACGTCAACAATCGCTTAGAAATCCAAAATACGACGAAAGTTTCCCTATTGTAGGAAGATTGGCCCTCTTATTTTAAAATTTTTTTTTTATTTAACTTGACGATTTTTCGATATATCTGTATTTTGTGTGAAATAAAAATTGCAAGAGCTTCCCGGTGAGCTTCGATTTACTCGCTTGTTAGCTTTATTTTGTGCCAGTGGCGGCTGGTATGGGAAGGGCTATAGACTCGGAATAAAATGTATGGTTTTATGATTTCGTTTTTAAAAGAAAACAAGAACTTGATGTCAAGACAGGCATTACGAACCAAGAAGTTCCGTTTCTTTCTTCAATGTGATGAGATTAATACCTTCCCTGCTTTAATCCTATATATTTCAAGTCGTCGCCCTGCTTACTACGAACCGCCACTATTTTATTTTTCCCCTTTTGCTGATATTAAATTATTTTACTTTAAATATTTAGATTTGCCTTTGTACTTTGGCAAAGCACACGATCAGCATCCATCTATCGAACAAGAATTTTGTTTTAAAATAAGTAGCGCCACTCGCACATATTTTACTCGACCCATCTCATCTGAAGCAGGTTTGGGCTTCTCCCTGACAAGCTGCAGTAGTGTGTGTAGCAAAAGAAAGACCACCTTGCTGCGAAAACAAGGATATTTGGTTTCAACCCAAATCAATCGTTGTAACCTTCATAATGATATAAATAAGAAAGTTTGAGATATACTGGATGCCCAAGAATTAGTAATTAAAAAATTGAGAAAATGCGAAAATCTTGACGAATAATTGATAGTTGTAGAGATTTACATGTAATCAATACCACTTAAACCATGTTCAAAATTACAACTCATTTACATGCTAGTTAATAGTTTGTTTGACATAATGACATGAGCAAATACTTGAAGGGTAATTCTGAAATGCACAAGACACCCCTTAAAGTCGATAAGTCAAGTTTGCCATAAATAGAATGTAGCAATATTTTACACCTGGCCTGAATGTATGCTAACGACAAGAATTTAACTCCCAATTTACTTTTTGCTGTAAGAAATTCCATTTTCAATTGGGTAACTTTTAGTCGATCGTGAAATTAACCAACACGAGCTTAGCATAAATTTATTCTTTACTTTTCTTATAGGCATCGGTTTGATAACTTAATTATTACGACGAGGGTTGTTCTTTAAGATAATTGTATGTTAGCCTTTCGGGAATGCGTATAAAACAACTTCAAGTCAATACATGGAAGAATTACTCGGTAATAATTATATTTCGCCGATTTAAATTATTTTTAACTTTGCTTCGAAGTCCTTGACAGGGAGAAAACCCTTCTGAAATTTAAAATAAACATAAATGAGAACCACATTACATACCACTATACGTATATTTACAGGTTTGTATCTTGAAATTATTAATAACTTAATCTTACCTATTAATATAATACTCACAGCTCTGACATTGCTGTAATCATAATCTATTCACTTTACTATACTTAGGCTGTATGGAACTAGTAGTAATGTATTAACATAATTTATTTTGAAAGAAAATTAATTAGGCTCTACTTATTTGCATATGACATTTTAATAAATTCAGATGGGTTCAAGACGCAAAAATTTTGAATACTTAATCACCTAAGCCAGTTTTTAAGTTATCGTAAGTAAAGTAATCAAGTTTTACACAGATCATGTTACGAATAAATTAAAGCTCGGCTTAAACTTTTCATAAGTCACTCTAAATATACCTACGAATATATAAAAAATTTGATAATTATCTTGTTTTCACTCAATTTGATATAGTATACTGCATTGGAAGATATCGCTCTCTGGGTTCAAAAATATCGTGGCAATTGACCCCAGAATTGATAATTCAGACAGAAATAGTATCCTAGTTTATTACGTATTTTATTAACGTGGTAATAATTATTATAGAAAATCGAAAGCATAATTCCAAAAGAATTAGTTGGTTTCAGTTACTCGTGTAGGATTTACCTTGATATTGTTATTGAACTTGCGTTAATGTTGATCAACATAAACATAAAATCCGATTTTAATTTTTGGATTACCATAAATCAGTTTCAAATTAACCAACGTCAACTTTATTCATCTACATTGATAAATTTGTTCCAATTAAGCAATTACACCACAGCTATGTATTTATTTAAAATTTTACCTTCAGCATCAAATGCACTGGGGGACTTATCGTGGGTGGTTTTCTTTTCTCTTGATGACATAAACATGATCTGATCCAAGGCATGATTACATTCCTCGGTGGTAGTCTTTTGCTATTATTTCAAAACAACACCATTAGTTTAAAACCCACAACGTGTTGTTTGTTCCATTCGGCGATTTTTTAAAAAGCTCTTAATTAAGTCCAAAAATTTCCAAATTGATTTGTCTAATGAAGTTACATTTTAAAAAATTAAATCGTAAAAAGTTTTTATTCAAACGTATTATTTACGAACGAGAGCTTAGACCGTTACCACGCACACATTCCAAGTCGTACGGAGTCCCGGACGCAACTGACGATTCGGTACCCAACCGGAACTTTAAAATGCAGCCTCTGTAGCAGCCCTATAGTTCAGCTACTGCTAGTTGTAGCCAATTGATAAGGCCAACCATTGATTATCAAAGGTATCGAAATGATATTGATACTAAAATTTCACAAAATTAATTTGGGCCAAGTGAAAACGTTTCTTGTTAAACGGAAAATATAATTATCGTAATTACCGCCTGCGAAATTCTTTTCAATGTTTTGTATAAATATCTACAAAAAAAGTTTCAAATTTTTTTTGTCCTTTTAGTTTTTAGTAACAAAAATATTCACGTAGAATCTTCTAAATGTAAACCGACAAATAAATTCTACGGTTAAATTATTTTAAAATTAATTTAAATTTTCAATGCACCTACATCATAATATGATGATTGTATACACATTTAGGATTAACTGAAATCAAATTTCCGATTTAAATTTAAATTTGTAGCGATAAAGCAGGGACTGATAAATAAATTAAATTTAGCGGCCAATTATCATAATTTATATCAACATCTACCACACAGAAATTGAAATATAAGCTCCTTGCAGGAGCAATCTGAAGAATTATTTTACATAAAATCCAGTTAGAGTAGAACTTGAGGATAAGTTGTAAAGTTAGTATAAAGTTTTGTTATATATTCTAAGCAAACTCTTATTTTTTGATATTTTCCATTCATATTTCCGTATCTGAGATGCAGAGTTAAAGTTTGATCTTAGATTTTCTTTTTTGCGAAAGCTTTTTACTTTAATAGTTTTTGATGTTTGAAAAAAGGAAAAGAATTATGTAAATATTTTTAAATTATTCCATTATCACAAGCAGTGATTCTCAATATTTTTAGATAACTGCAATTCTGACAAGAGTTTACTTGTTGAGAATTATTGTTATGGCAAGTTCGGCGTTCAGCGCTTGTAATAAAATTTTGTTGGAATATTAAACCAAAAATACTGAATTTTAAAGAAAAGTACAATGACGGTTTGCTCGACAGCTGTTAATGGAAAATTTTACCCCCCGTGTCTTCTGAATTGTGTACAATAGTGACAATTACCCGCATTTATCAATTTATATTATTTTACGTTAATATGATTGATGTAACCAATAAGTAACCCTTTTAACTAAATTCTTTATTTTTAAATGTTGATTTATTGTTGTCTACGGTTAAGGTTAAATAACAAATGCTTATACCCCATCATCATATACCATAATATAATGTAGGTACTTAATTGAATTGATCATGTCGTTTTCAAGTTTCATGTGAATAGTGATTTGCAAAAGTACCTATATTTAGAGATGTAAAATTATACTAATAAAATTAATATGATGATTGGTGATAACCGTGATATTGCATTATCGATGCCATGTATTAATTCAAATATTTATTAACATAAAAAATAGTTACAAAAAAATATCTATAATTACTTCATTATCATGAAAAAGTTAAAACCTTAAAAGTTATCAGTAAGTTCGCCAAAATGCGATACATTTTGCTTAAAAGCAATGCAGTTCAACTCGTAAAAGTTGTGGGCCCACCGCACACATGTTAATAAAATAATAATTAATATAGTCACGCGATTACCACATGTAAAAAGTATGACAGCTGTTGCATCAACCACGTCGTCCCAACGAAAATTAAAAATTGATATATTTGTTATTTTAATGTGTTCATACCGAAAGAATCTGTACAAAACCTTCGCGAGAACTAAATCGTAGCGGCGGTTTGCCTTTGAAGCAGCATAGCCGCGCGCCCTCCATAATGAAACTTTAGAGTCGGACTAGTAATAATTTAGTTTATTATAAAATTATCATCGTCACTTAGTCATAATTTTTCAAAATACAAGCATTGCTCCTTTATGTAGTGTAATAAGGTAATCATTGTTTACCGACCAAGTGCGATAATTGTACAGTTGTTATGGTTGCATTATTAAATAAAGTTTAAAGGTGAATTAAGAAGATCTAAACATTTTAGCCAACTTTCCGATTTTAATCTTAAAAAATTGTTTCAAAAGTATACACATATTTTTATTAGTTTGAAAAGTATTATTGTTAAAACTTTTCGACTGCAGAATCCTGAAATTGTCAACAAAGCTCGACAGAGCAATTTGAACAACCAATTGACTAAAATTTAATGCATAAAATATACAATTTTAAGAAAACGTTATAGAACATTCATTATTATGGAAGACAGTCAGATAAATAATGTCATTACGTTTGCCATTTAAATATTTCATTCCGTGCACTTTAATTGCTATTTTCTGAACAATTTAGTTTTTAAATTTGCCCAAAGTAAAGTTATATCTATAATCGAAATTTTACTCACTAATGTGTAAAATTTAATGTCCCTTTAGTTATAATCACATAAGTTGCGGTTTGAAAATCAAAGTAAATTTTTAAAATAATACGAAGAAGATGTTTTTAATGACTAATAAATATACTTATGACTTTACACTAGAAACTCTGCAAAAACCATAAAGATCTTTAAGTGCCGATCCTCCTCCCTTCACGGTATGTGGTGTAATCTACGTCTTTTTTACGTTTTCAGCAGGTTTGCTTAGCTCTGAACAACTTTAAGTTAGTTTTCATCTTCATTATTTGATTTAGTAAATTTTTTGTGTTGGCGATATTTCTTCAAATTTTCCACAAGTATAGGGGAGGAGAAATCTCCTTATCTTCACTTGTTCAAAAAGTACAGTTTTATTTAACGAGTGTTTTATTAACCAGGATTTGCAAATGCAAAAAGATGAAGCTTCAAATTTAATGCTACATACCTACTATTTATACTGTAATGATTTTTACATAAAACTGGAACTGGTGAAAAACCATTTAATTTATTTTCTTTTGCTTGAAAAATAAACAAGATAAGGCAAAAATGACCGTAATAAAATAACGGCACACTTTGTACCAGCCGCTATAAAGATTCCAATATGTTTTTGTAATTTTCTCATAATATTTTTTTCAAATCAAACTTCTGAAAAACGTAATTTGTGAATTCCAACAAACATTTTTCATGGCGCAAACAGTTTTTTGATTTTTTTCTTGAAAAATTAATATTTTTATATTGACTTATATTTAGTTTCGAACATTTCGAAAATAAAGAAATGTGGGTTTATCCATTTTTGAGATTCTTCATCAACAGATCCAAATGTAATTTGAATAGCCATAAAACGTTGCACATGAGTGTGTCAACTATCAGCTATATGATCTCATCTTCATTGTGTCAGTTTGATTTAAAACATTTTCACGTATTGTATGTTTAATTGCTTTCACACCATTGCACTAAATTTAATTCCGTATAGGCTTTGCAAAGTAATCAAAATAAAAGTTTAATTTTTACTATTGGGTAGTAACTTATTTGTAGTTATTCGGTGAAATCTCTTGTTAATGTTATTCCGTGCACGTATTTTACAAATTACTAAATTAGCTTGATGAAAATAAACTTTGGATAATTTCATTTAGTTTTATGTGCAATTATTAGATTCGTACACTATGTACACACAAAATAAGTCCTGAATATATCAAGTTTGAAGGACGGGAAGGAAAAGACAGTTATAAAATGTAACTGCGATCACTAAATCTGCTCCATAATGGGACGGAGAGATTTGCGAGGTGAAGATAGCGCTAGTGCTTTCATAAAATGTAACATCAATTTACAACATCGTAAAAGATTATGATGTAATTGTATCATATTCTAAGTTATGCGAAAATCACTTCAAGACAAATTGAGTTAGCACGAAACTTTTCAAAACAAAAAATTTGCATTGACATCATGAAGACTTTCCCAAAAACAAGGAAAAACTAAGATAGTACTTTATAATAATATTTTAAATATTGAAATTGGATGCATACGTAATGTAAAAACTTTCGTGACTGTAAATTACACTTTAAACATATAACCAGCTTCGGTGAAACTTGGAAATGCTTTAAAGCACAAAACTTTTCAGAAAAAAAAGTGATAATAATTAAGTAACATTCTCTATAAATTAATGTTAATTAAACTTTAAATAGACTACATATACCTTTAATTAAAATTCGAGTTTTGTAAAGTTTAATATTATTTGACTTGGCACAAAAATAAAAAATTTAAATTTCCATGCTTTATATTTAACATTAATTAATTAACATTTCACAAAAGTTTTATAAACTTTTTTACTTAAAATTTTAAAGTAAATTTAAATATGATTACTTGTTAAATAATAAAGCAGGAGCTTAAAGATTAAGATAATAAAAAACTTCACGTATCGAATCACATAACATTGTAAATTTAAATTTAATTTGTTGTTATTAAGTAGATGTTTTACAATAGTTCATCGTACATAATTTTGCTCAGCCGAATAAACACTTATTTAATTTTATTTGTTTACTTTTAATCCACTCTCGTAAGTACGAAGGATCCGTTATGTAAAAATGGGCGATTATTCAATTGAAAGAATTCTGAGCAATAATTGCCACACGTTAAATTGCGGTAGGTATTGACTATGTCATTGTTAATAAATATTTAAGGCGAGGCAACCAAACTGTGGTTGATTGGAAGTTTAATTTCAAACTTTATTCGCTTCTGACACTAAATGATTTATTATCCTTCCGGTAAATAACGTAAAGCTTTTTCTCGTTCTTCAAGATTAAGGTGGATAAACTTGGCAATTAAAATGATTTCAATTAATTATTTAAATATTATTTTCCCTTCCTTGGCATTGCCTTCGCCATACAAGAAACTACTCGAAATTCGAACCAAAACCTAATTCCAGATTAGTTTGCCTATAATGTGACAAGGATATTTTAAAATGTACGATGTGTGCTTTGCCGTTGATCAATAGATGATTGATGATATGTATAACTAATGTTGGAGTTACAAATATTTGCAAGGATTAGTTCGAATAAAACACATCTGCTAGTGAATCCCACTGCAACTGTTTCAGTTAGGCCTGATTGACATGGTAGACGTTGATGCGATACATCAATGCAGTAGAAAAGCAGATTTGCTGAAATATTCAACGATTCGGTATAATAGCAACTGATAATAAATATACAATGCAATTAAATCAAATAATTAAATTAACAGTCAATTTCATGAATTTATATTAATGCTGTTATCATAAGCGGAAAGGCATTATTTAGAAATAGGTCAACTATTGGTTTCAATTCACGCATTTTCCCTAGAGGTATTGGTAGATCGAACCAACTTGATCGCTTTTCTGGTTATCTATTACTTTTCGTGCTTTGGGATCGAGGCAAATTAGTATTTTCCAGCAAACCACGATACGATATCAACAGTTTAAAAATTGCTGCAATATGAGGAAATCACCTAACAAAACATTCAATTTTTGATAATTTTATGCTGAACCTAACGTAATTTATTTGTTGTAAATTTTCAATTATCATCAATCAGAGGCTTAAGACAATCGTAAGCTGAAATAGATTTTTAAACCATTAACTTTACTGCCACAAGTTATTCTCTGCTGTAAAGCACCTAATGTAACACATTGTATAGTTCTTAATAGTTTCCCTGTTTCTAAGAATTACGGTCCGTACATCCTCAATGACTTGAAACGCAATGTTGTCCTAAGGTATTTTAACAAAAAAGGAATTTCTTTCGATTTCACAATGATGTTGGCTTAGATGGTGTTCACTGATTTTAAGTACCTAACGCATTTTGGACAATAATATACCTAGTGTCCGTTTTGAAATTTTTCTTCTCACTTCACCTCAATTTTCTAGTCGAAAAGATGTACGAGTTTGAAACCGAACACCCAGTATAGAGAATTGTGTAACGCACAATATTTGGTTATTACAAAAAATTATATTTTTTTAAAGAACCTCGTTTGATGAAACTTTTATGTATGTACATAATACTATATCCACATTATCTTGATGAAACAGTCAATTCAGGTAAGGAAACTAAAACATTTTATAATTATAGTAATTTATAAAGCAGCATAATAATGTAGTGAAGCATAAGAAAATGTGTTTGACCCAAATTTCTTGGCCTCACGCCAAAAATTATTATCACAATATCCCATATAAAGGGTAAAATATATCTTCTTGTAATCTCAAGAGGTAGGCATGAACTACTTTCAAAAATAGGAAATAAATTCAGAATTCGTACAGTTTCTGGTTTTTGTATCCTATAGGTAGAGATTTATCAAACATATTTGAAAAACGTGTCGATATAATAAGAAACGATTGTGTAAATTTTCGCAACAATTGACGAACGTTTCAAAATACCGATCACGTATATATTTTGAAAGAAAAACTGCGGATACATTTTTTTTTATTAAATATAATAAAAGGTGAGAAAATAATTAATTGGAACTTGAATATTTATACATAGTTTCATACCAACTCAATTATTACCTTCATAATTGTAGTTAAGTTACAAAGTTAAATAGAGTCGGATGAAATTTAAATTACTTCAGTAACGTGAAAATTTATTTGGTAGTCAAATTAATAAAACTTTTAAATTAAATAATAGTCGACAGGCAGGTAAAACAAACCTACCAACGAAACAATTTGTTGGATTCAAAACTTTTTAATGTAGTACAATAATCAACTTCCATACATTCTGAAACATTCTTTCAGTCGAGACCCTAACCGATTATCGAAACTCATCTCGAGAAATACAAAAGAAACGATGGACCTCGAAGCTGATTGATTCACAGCATGCATTATATTTATTTATCCGTTTCTGATCAATTTTATTAAACTATCGTTTATTTAACGACGATGCTTGACTAACTCTATCTTAATCTAGAGTCTAGTGTGTGCCAATAGATTTTGCTCCACCAATTAAATTATCTTCTAGACAGTTAAGTCATTAACGCTGTACCAGTATGAGGGTGAAATTTACAGTCCCAAACGTATACTTGACTACGAAATGTATGGTGTATGGGTACACAAGGTGTTTTTTTTACTTCTGTAAGTGGATAGAATATATAACTATAAGTTATAAAAGACGGTTCATTAATGCGAGTATTTATAAAGAAACAAGTTATTAGCGGTGCTATTAAGTAGTTTTCTTCCGTACCCCTGCATAACATAATATTATCGATTTTAGTAATTTCTACAAGATAATAATTTATAATATTTACATATTAGGCAACGAATGCTTAAAAAATGAGTCTAGAGGTAAATGTCGCGATCCCATCAATTTTCCCCTGGGTGCAAAAGGCATAAAGGAGGTCTTACATTTATTTTCTTTGCTTCTATCTCGAAAACGGCTAGCATTAACCGAAAAGTTCTAAGACATTTTATCAGCTTCAAGTTATCTAAAATAACTTTTTAGTTAGGACTAACCGTATTTTCGGGACTTTCTTCGTGCCCACTTGCACCCCGCGCTTTACCTAAGTTTGAAGACTTTTAGTATGTTTATCTCCTAACTTATTCAAGCATAGCCCTAAATTCAAAAATTACAATTTTGCTATTTCCTTCTAGAACCCCTTTATTGCCTGGACTAATAATAACCTATACCAGTGGGGTAACCATGCAGCCATGGGCCTGTGCCCTGGATCCCCAAAATTTTTTTTAAAATAGCAACATTAAATTATGTAGATAAAATATTTTATTTTTTTGGTCGTGATAGAATCGGGCTCTTTAAAGTTCGATCCCCTGTTTGATCTAACACATGGAACACCGCTATAGTTATGCCGCTGACCTATACCACGTTATTATTATTACTGTCCATTATTATTATTGATGTACATAAATTAAAAATTTAAATTTTAGTTGCTAATGGAAGTATTACTTACAATGTATAACGTACATTTTATAAGCTACTATTATTATAATAACTATGCGTGCAGAGTTATCCTGAGAAAAAAAATTTGTTGTAACTAATTTTTTATTAGAAAAGGCATCAACATTAACAAAGTTTTTTTTTGCTACCACAACCAAATTTTTTGTACTACAAAGTAAAATGCTTTTTGCTGAATTAATTAATTCATTTGTTAGATATAATAATGTTTTGTTTTTGAAGTCTTTTTTTCTGAGTGTACATCAGCTTTATTTGATTTACCTATACTCTATTATTTATTTGCAAAAGTAAACATATTGTTTGAAAAGCACAAAGAGCTTTGCTTTTTTTTATTATTTGTAGCATATATAATAATCTAATGAATATTATGTTTTTTCTATAGATTTATTACCAAAAAAATTGAATTAACCGATATACATAATTAAAATCGAAACATGCCCAGAATTTGCAAAAGAAAATTTTTTGTTATTATCTTCCAAAACAGAGAGGTACATAGATAGGATTGGTTTTAATAAGGGATTGGCTGCTTTTCATAAAAATTTCTTTTATTTTATTAAATACAAAATTTTCTTTATAAGGCGACTCTCTGAGAATTATTATTCTGTTCTGAACACTTTCTATGTTAAAGTATTAGTTTTCATTTTCTTGTCTTAATTTACTATAATAAAAAAAAATTTGGAAATTGAAATGCTGATTTCAGATTTTACTATGTAGTATCTATGTAGGTACATACTGGTAATATTTATGATTTAACAATTAATTAACGAATTATAATAATTCTGGTAACCGGGGGTGATAAGTAAATTTTTGTAAACAAAACAACACAATTTCAACAACATTGAAAACAAACGAGGTAGAAAAATTGATAGTGATGACATTAGGCTTATTTAGACGGTGGGCAGGCACGAGTTTAAATTACTAAATTTAAAAAATTTTCTTCTTACTGCGTCTTTGCTTAGTTTTAATATATATATAGTATGAGACTCTAATTTCTGCAACAATATTACACAGCAATCTGTACACGGAGAACCATGATTTGTTGCTCTAACAGAGCAGGTACATGTCAGCGGCCCCCTAGTTTCGAATTTTTTGTATGAGTTTGGTGTCGAGCGTTAGAGCATTGTTTGAGCCTCAATGAGCTTCCATTATTTTCGTTTGAGCCTCAAATAATAGGTCGTAAAGTTATTCGCAAAAAACAACTGGAGGGGGGGCTGTAGACATGATGGCCCCCTAGTTTCAAATTTTTATATGAATTTTATAAGCAATGAGCTTCCGTTATTTTCGTTTGAGCCTCAAAAGTCGCGAAGTTATTCGCAAAAAACTACTGGGGGGAGGGGCTGTAGACATGTTTAGCAATTTTCGTTCCCATTTTGAATTTATGTATGAAATTGATGTCAATCGATAGAGCTTTGTTTGAGCCTGAATGAGCTTCAGTGAGCGAGATTTTAAGTTAATTTTTTACCAAGTTATGGATAGTTGAAATGTTCGACCAAACTCCGAGCAACATGAGTTAAATCTTAAGTTTTTTAAATCTCGTTAATCTTTTATTTAAAATTTTTGTTATTAGTTATTAACTTTAGTATGTAATTAATTTTCTTTATTTGCTTTTATCTAGTATATTATAAATAAAATTTAATTTCAATTTTTACATTTACCTGTAAGTATATTATTACTTATTTTTTACAAATATAAGGGTTGACAGGGGGGTAAAATAAATTTAAAAAAAAATTGGAAAAATTGGGTGGAAGAAGCTTTACGTACCTTTACTTGGGGTAAAGTGATCTTGAACAGGCACAGCATTATGGAAGAATTAAATTTGCAAGTTTTATCAAAATGTACCGTAGAAATTACCTCTGATATATCGGATAAGGATGAAGAAAACGAAGGATATGGTGAACGTCTAGAATTTCGAATAACTTTGACTGCGGAAGAGTGGAAAAATATTTTTTTGTCCAAATGCTCTTACAAACGATCGGATGGGAACAACAGCAAAAATATTAGAAATTACAAAACTTTGAAAGCACACTATTGGACAGATTTAATTCATACTAAAATCTTTAGGGAGGCAAAAATTCCGTGTTGTATAATATACAACCCCCACCCACGTGACCCCCCCTCCTCCAAGGAAAGGTAGTAAACTCATCCAAAAATTCGAAACTGAGAGACCGCTGACATGTACCTTATCAGAGCTATTAGTAGCTATAGCTTCAACTAAGGTGTTTTTGCTGTTATAAACAAATTTTTTGTTGCTGCAACATATTTTCTGCTGCCATAATAAAGTTGTTTTCTATTCTGTAAAAAAGATTAGTTGATTTAACAAATTTTCTTATTTTGTATAGAAAAAAATTTGTTATGGCTGCAGAAAACTTGTTGCAGCAACGAAGAACTCTGTTGAGGCTATAGCTACTAAAAGTTTTGTTAGCGACAAATCCTTTTTCACAGTGTAGTAAAGACTAATAATTTTTTATAAAAATAAACCGTTTTTTTTTTTAAATTTTTTTATTATCATTTAGTGTTGATTTTTAATGATCATCTTCGGGGTTATGTATAAATAAAACAAATACATTTATTCAATCATGTCATATTTACAATAAATTTCTAAATAAATTCTACAAAATTTTCTAATCTGGCTTTATTTTTAGCGAATTTAGGAATTTATCTTCTAAGTAATGCTATCCATCAAATCAAGAATACGAACTAAGCCAATCTTCCATATAACTTTATCTAACACATAATTTATCGTTTTCTTTGAGAGTTGATTTTTCTAACCTGCGTTCACTTTAACGCTTTTTCACACCATTTATAATTAATTAAATTAAAAATTTGCTTAGAATTTGCAATTCGCATGATTGTAACAACTAATTCGTGGTAATTCTCTATGATAAAATGTAATTAATTTGTTCTTAGTGTGGCTTTTCTTCTTGAGTGGCTATAATTTTCAAAATAACTTATTCTAATAAATTGATTTATTCTGCAGATTTACGATTTGAATCCTTTTAAACAAATCAAGAATATTAGTTGCGTTTCTGGTAGCAAATAGGTACCTGGCATATTATGTATTTTTAAACAATTTTTTATTAAAAAACAAACAGTTTTTGAACAAACTCTTGCTCACACAGAGCTCTCTTTTTAAGCAAAATATTTGACTAAAAAAAGGATTCTAACTTGTAAATTTCGTACAAATCGCTGCCTTAAAATTTTACCTCGGAGTGTATGTTATAAAATTATGCTCTTTTCGTGATAGAATTACATACAACTTAAACAAATTACCTTTCAATTACCACAAATGTAATTTTAAAATGCAAATGTTTAAATTTGCTTAATTTATTATAATAACATCATCCCATATAATTTTGTTATTATAATCTCTTTGTCTTTAGTAGTCTGGCAGGCGTACATAAGCCACAGAATAATGTAGGTTGCTATATCATTCTTAAGGAAGTCATAAATAACTGATAATTTTGATGATTGCTGGTGGAATTGCCATCGAGACAGTGGACCTATTACTCAATGTCCTCTAAATCTATTACTTTCATTGTAATTTCTATTACATTTTTAATTTTTAATGTTTTGGTCTAATAAAAATGATATCATTAATAAATTAATTTCAATTTAGTATAATATTTTAATTAAAACAAAACAATCATGTTCTTTTAATATAAATTTATATTCTACAGCTTTTATTTAGCCTGTTTTTGACAAATTTTAAATTTAAATTGTATAATTATTACAAATTACTTTCATTTAGAGAATTGAAAAATATATTTTTTTCAGTAAATTTAATTTTTAAAATCTTTCCAAAGACATAATTTAAGATAATTTCTCCAAGTTCCAAAGTATGAATTTGCAACGAAAAAGAAATATTTGGCCGGATTTTCTTAATGTTGAATTTTTTGGGGTGTAGAAATAGAAATTGTAGAAATAATGCGATTGATACTTTTATTATAGGAAAAAAATTATAAAATCAAAATTATGAGAGATAATAGTCTGAAAGTGGAAAACGTAATTCCGTTTGAATTTTTGACGTGCATTATTAAGGACCTCTTAGTTAGTCAAACAAACGTCAAATCATTCTAGCCATTTAATTTCCGTAATGTGACAACTTCACTCAATTTACTTCTGACAATTTCGATGTTATCATTATTCATATTCTTGAATTGGCGATTACTATATAATGCATTATATACTTTGAAAATGGTTTCATTAATCCTTATCCCATTATTGGGAACGATTGCGCTTTTATTATTGTGAATGGGTGTAGGATAGGGGATCATCTATACGTGTCGGATGGCATTAGATTAATATCCGATATCTTACAAACGACTTTATGACAAAATAATGTGACTAACATAAGTGCAAACAATAGAAAACATTATTCATTGTAAGCTTGGAGCATGTAAAGTTAATAACTGTACTTTATTCCATAGAGGTTCCATTGTTAGTTAAAAAATGCTACTTTGTGATTTGTGTAAACAACTTCTACTACATTTTTCTTGATGAAAAAAGCAGTTTGCATTAATTTTAATGGGCACCGAAAAACTTGGCAAAATAAATAACGCTTGTCTTGCTGTAGGAAAATCTATGCTCTTGTTTTATATCAACTTGAAATAAGCAAATGTTCTTTTATAATACAAAATTCAACATAAAAAATATCTTATGCCCAAAATGTCAACCACTCGGTTATAAAGCAGCGGGAACGAAAGTGGAAATATAGATAGTGTATAAACCAAAAGAACTTTTTTCAATGATGTGATTTATATCAATTTTTCTTTTAAAACGATTAATGTAAGACGACTGATACACTCAGAAAATTTTTAAGTACATTGGAGATATACTAAGTTCGAAATGTTCATTTGGAACCCTACTTGAGTCAATATTAGCTTTCCTTACGGCAATGTAATTTGTAGTAAAATCGTAAAAGTTTGTAGTAAATTTAACTTTCAGATAAAATACTAGTTACATAATATGAGTTAGAAATGATCGTTACTGATGAAAATAACAGTAGTTGATAATGGGTCAATGGTCAACTTGAATTAAATTCTTAATATACATAATAATATTAATATCCGGATACACAAATAATTTTCTTAAATTAAATTTTATTGACAATATCAATTTGAACAGCGGATATGCTTGGTTCGAAAGAATGCTAAACTTGTTCGAGTGCAAAATCAATTTCAGTTTCCGACGAGATATTTACCCCGGAGAACTTGCCAAAATTTAAACGGAATCAAATTATTAAGAATAGGTTAATTTTCAGATTATTCAAGAATTGTCATCGGTAAATCAAAATCAAGTTCAACATTTCAATGATTATATGCTGATGCATGCTGAAATTATAGAGTCAGCGATTCGGAAAATTCATTCATATTACCATTATCTGATTATAACCGAGGGCGAGTTCTAGAAATATTAAATGGCCGGTGGTAATTTATGCTATGTAAGTTGTAAAGCCATTAGGTCCACATACAAGACAAAGACCAACAGATATCCAAATCACCACTCTCTTTGCCAATTCTATTGTTATTTAAATTTCTACATTAGTCCTAGCTTGATTAATCGTATATATGACAAGCACCGATTCAATATTTACTTTTGGTGCACTGTGTATATATTCAACACATTCAACTTGGTGTAGTAAATATATTCCCTGAAGACACTACCTTCACTGTGAAGTTCTTCCATATTATTTTCTGACATTAATTTCTTTTCAATTTGAATTTTGTGTTCAATATTCCAATTTCATTTGTGTGGGCATATATTTTCATGATATGTGATCTTGTGAAAAGAAATATTATGTTCTGTATATTTTTTTTGTTGCTCACTACATTTTCACTGTAATATAATTTATTTGAAATTAAAAATATTATGCATTGAAAACTATGCATTTCGTATTAGGAAACTGTAAGTTATTTATTTCTATTCGAAAAATCCAAATTACAAAATTATTAACCGTAATTTCTAATAAATCAAAGAGTAATAAATGTTTTAACGACAAAGGTCAGAATAATTATGTGGTAATCATAAGCGTTAATAATATTTTGCATGCTTATAATTTATCTTAGTAAAGTAAATGTAAGCTTCTTCATTTAATACTATATGCCTTCATAAAGACACCTCAAAAATCATTTTACTGAACCACAGAACGTGTAATTCTGTTATAAAAACTGAATCTTTTGCATCACTGGCATTCCTTTGTTAAAACAAAATGTTAGAATTAATTACCTTTTTAAATGTCTAACATTATAAAACTTCGTACCAAAATTGACATTCAAAATAAGTTAACCGAAAAAAGTGAAAACAAACAAAATTTGTTGATGCGAAGTAAATAAATTTAGCCTCAACAGATTTTTATTATCCGTTAAGTTGCATAATATAGTATTTTTTTGGTAGAAAAATAATTAAGAGTTCAAATATTTTTGCTTTCGTCTGTTAAGATTGTCTATCCTTATCAAAAGTTTGCTAAATTAAACAGGATTAACTTCATTTGGTGGTGGGTTCGGTCAGAACAGTGTGAAATCCAATACTTCAGTAAACCTGAACCTTTTGAGAGAAAACTTAACTGCAGAGGACAGAAAATGTTGTACTAAAGTATTCCGAAAATCCCAAAATAGGACAGAGAAAATACCATAGAATTATACCTTCGTTTATTCATTGCAATAGCTTTTATCCTGCAAGGACAAAATTTGTCTTTCGGATTAGCTCCAAAAACAGAAACACATAACAAATTAGTGTTTTTTATATTTTGTAAACTCAAGTGCCCGATAAAATCTTAATTGTATACGACGTGTTTCCCACCATAATAAAACGTGGCACTTGTGGTTAAAAGCAATGCGTGTTTTAAATTTGTTAAAATGGTAACACGCATTTAATTACGACACTTGCTTATTATGTCTTAACATTTTCCAGCTAAACTATTTTGGATCAACGCACTTGATGTGATTCGTAGAAATATATACTGGAGGTCTGCCGAACATGACTGGCAAATATGTAAAAATAAAGTTATTTTTATACGTTTCATGCAAATCCAATCAAATTTGAAATATTGAATTATATTAAACTGACGGCAGCGGACGTTTAATCTTGCCTTTTTAATATGCAAACAAATTTAGCTCAATCAGTTGTAATCTTACATACCATTACCGCATTACCATCTAATTGGCAATATCTAAAACTGAAACCATAAACTTAAAATTAGAATATTACTAATCCGCAAAGCACTCTTCGTGTTGAACATTTTAAATTAGAAGTAAAACTAATAAAGTTCTTGTAATGCATCATGAGGTTTGTACATTACCAAAATAACAATGATTGTTTCCAGAGCAATAACCTTTGTTTTAGGTATTGAAAATAAAACTATTGGTGTCATCGTGTTTATCTATAGGTGCGTCTACCTTGAACCTAAATGCAACTATGGACATTGACTCAGTCTACTTATGTATTTCTATAGGTATTTTCGAAAAAAGCTCAATCAGCATTACAGAATTTCAGCAGCATGGTTTTTACCAAAACAACATCTCAATTCCGACACAAGCTTTCAGTAATTGATTTAATGATATCAATAATTATGGTATATTAAAATATTTCCACATTATTAAGCACCAACCTATTAGAAACGCCTATTTATTTATGGCTTTATTATGCTGACGTGTATTATCTTTTTATTGTTGATATTAAATATACATCGATATCAATTCATCCGGTTAAAAAGTTGTAAATTGGCATTTTAAATTTAATTAACAATCCATATTCATTTATCACTTCTCTTCATTTTTAAATTTAAAAGCCAAGAGTACTTCGGTTGAAAAAAAATTAATTAAAAAAGGAAAATCTCGTGTACAAACAATTTATAATAATTAATTGGGGTGAATGGTAATATCGAATAAGTACAACGTATCGCAGTGCGTTTAATTTTTAATAAATAATGGAGCAATTACAATGCTACCTACATACAATAATAAAGTCATAAATTGAAATTTAAAATTAATAAATAATACAATTTTGCGCAAAAGCTGCTCGGACGATATGCCTATATGGTATGTGCAATTTATATGGTATGGGTGCATAAAAGCTTGGATAAAAAAGTTGGAAAACTTTGTTCCGACTAACAACGGAGAGAATTGAAAAAGTTTTTTAAAATTAAGTATGTATTACAATAATAATAACCTCTTACCTTTAGCAAAAGTTGTAAAGGCAAACTTATATTTGGAGATTTTTTCTTTTCGCGAAACCACAAACATTTAAACCAAGACATTGTTAGTGTGTTAGCTACATTGTTAAAACATGCTACTATTTAACGGTAATATAATATTTAATTTTTACATTCTTGCTTTTAAGCTACATTTAATTTATATTACTTTTTTATGGTTAAAAATAAATTTTGTAAGAGCGCCATAATCGGGACGATTGTAACAACGGGTTAGTAGTTATTCTCTCGGAATCCCGAATGCTACTGCCAAACCTTTACTGCTTCTTCTCTATATCCTCGAGCTATATTTTGTACAGAAGGGTAGATAGAATTGAATTTTTTGTTGCTTTTGCAACAAAACTTTTATTTTGCTAAACACCTTAACACTACGAAAACTTCCTTTTTTGTTTCTAAACAAAAGTTTCACGCCGCATTAAATTTTTTTTACATTTTCATTTTTTATGTCTTCATTTATATTATTCTCTCACTTACCTAAAAATATGAAACTCAAACAAAGTTATAGGTCACGCCAGCCAAGTTTCCGTAATTGGGTAGCTCTACGTACCGTACCGGACATTCAAAAGCGTTGTACGCATAAAAGTTGATGTTATTAATTACCATAAATCATAAATACTACTACTATTAAGCCAAACTTGTGTGTTTGCAAATTAAGATGTCAGAATAACGCCGAATATAAATTATTAATATTTGATTTTAATTTATAACTTCGATCATATGTTGTTGCATGTAAATGCACAGTTTCCGAGTTACGCAAGAAGTTTAAATTATAGGTAGTACAATGTGCAATTTTTAAATTAAAACTCCATAACTTTAAAATTGCTTTATTGCCTCAAGTTTGAATAATAATAATTAGAAAGTTGCAATTACCGAATGCACTCTGATGGGAGAAACAATTATGATAATATTCTTTGGTGGTCGTACAAATAAAAACACCCATTAGATGCATTTAAATTTTAAAGATGCATATAATTTGTGTGGTAGGACTGCAATCACCGTTAGTAGCCAGGAGCTAATTCAGAAGCGATTTGGTGTCTCGATTCCATCAAGATTATATAAAAAACGATTTAATTGCACAGGTAAATCTTCACTTACTGCCGAATAAAATAAAAAGTATTTAGTAAATTTTAGAGAAACCACAAAATGTTGATGACAAAAGCACGTAACTTCCAAAATTAGCACTTACTTATTAAGGATAAATTTATACAAAATTATAGTCTGTTAATTATCGTAAATTGCAATAACAGATTTATTAATACTAAACATAAAAGCATAACGGCTAATATTTTTAACCAAATTAGTTTTTTCCTCATCTATAAATCTTGTTTATTAACTTCATTTGCTGGTTAACCAACAAATTGTAAATTAAACCAAAGACCGGACAAAAATACATTTCATGCCACCTTTTGTTGCTGCGTATATGAATGGCTTTTTGTCGCAAAACTGCAGTTGGATTTAAAAAAGTTTAATTTGGAAGTTAGTAGTTTTTTTAAATAAATATAGCGGGAACAATATTTGGTGTCAGACTTCAGACTGATAATAATTGTTTCCAAAATCTATCTGGAGATTTACTTAAGCTTACACTGTGAAAAAGGATTTGTCGCCCTAACAAAACTTTTAGTAGCTATACCCTCAACAGAGTTTTTGCCTTGCTACCATAACAAAGTTTTTCTATGCAAAATAAGAAAATTAGTTGTAGCAACAAAAAATTTGTCATAACAGCAAAAGAAACTCAGTCGAGGCTATAGCTACTAATAGTTTTGTTAGAACAGCAAATCATTTTTCTCGGTGTATATGATGCCAAAAACTACCGAGTATGTAATCTCAACAAAAATCCATGTGCTTTTCATTTAATCTTTTAAATTTGAAAATAAATCTATTGCAATGTTTGCAGATGGTATTAAGTAGATAATTGAAAATTTTGAAAATTAATTCCGCTGCTATATGTATATATAATATTTACACTAAATGTTGATTCATATAACGAATAAATGAATGCGTTACTCTTATTTTGCGCAATTCCCATCAATAAATTGACAGCACACATAAACAGTGGGGTTCTGTTTATCATTCAAGTCAACACGTGTTGTTTAAATGATGTGCGCACTACCAAAACTAGGTTAATTGAATTAAACGAATGAATGGGTATTATTATAGTGCTTCTTTTAAATATCGCAAAATAGTAAACAGCCCTACACCCAGCAGCCGAAGCAAAAAATTAAATTTTAATTGTAGTTTATGATTTATGTATGTGGAAGTTTCGTGCATTAGTGGAAGTTGAGGTAATTATACTTACCTGGCGTTATTATCCCAAGTTTCTCTTTATTGGATTTGCTTTAGTACTAGTATCAGATATTTTAATCTATGTACGTCATACAACCCAGATATTG
The DNA here is from genome assembly GCA_947369205.1 of Cantharis rufa. Classification (NCBI taxonomy): domain Eukaryota; kingdom Metazoa; phylum Arthropoda; class Insecta; order Coleoptera; family Cantharidae; genus Cantharis; species Cantharis rufa. The sequence goes on from OX376303.1 coordinate 13,332,347, forward strand.
AACCAAAATTTGAAAAAAGATTTAGAATACTTCAAAGTATCATTGTGAAAATAACACAAAAGATACTCAGTAACTCTTTGGACCCTATGACCTACATTTGAATTTATAGTCTTTCATTAATCGAATTATCACATAAAGATATTATTCGTTCAACAGTAATCTCTTTTTAAATATTTATTAGACGGTAGCCTGCACAGTTTCCGTGGTGCGGAAGAGCTATCACGCTAAGAAAGCTCTCAGAAGGCTAACAATAGGGTATATATAAAACTTCATTTAAAAAAAGTTTGTTAGGCTCATCAAATGTTCGGTGAATGTTTAATTTGCTTCGCGTTGCCTTCCTTCATCTGCTAGACTTGAAAAAGTCAACAAAACGATATAGGACAAGCATAAACAATTTTAACCCTGGGTTACGTGCAGGGTTAATTTTAAAATAATATTATATAAACCATATATTTATATTTTCTCAGTATAGGTTTATATACAACTTCTTTCTAAAAAAAATTTAAACATAAAATGTAGATTCTATTACTATTTCCATTTGCCATTTCGTCTTGAGGATGTCATTGATTTTTCGCCGATTAATCTTTCGGTTTTATTATGGTGTTTTCCAGGTCGAGCGGAATTTTCACTTCGTTACACAATCATTAGCGATCACACCAAACCACAAAAGCTGACATCTTGTCGCTAACAAATGCAGAGTAAATTAACAAAACGAAATAAAGTTAGTGTAACTTTAATTTAATTGTTCTTTTATTGTAGTTTTAAAGTTTTCACGAATGAAATGAACCAGAAACTTCCTGTTAATAGTGATTTACCATTTAATTTCTACAGCAATAAATTATGAAGAAATAATTGCATACCTGCCGACATGTTACGATAATGTATAATTAATAATTATTTTAATAAATAGCAGGGACGTACATCAATTTTGTTTTGATGAACCGAAATTGCATACTGCAATTACAAAACCATCAAAGAACTTCAAAATTTTAATTGTGATTTACTTTATTACTTTCAAATAAGTATGATCATTAGTATGCATGACTAACTGTTATTACAAACATTATTAATTTATTGAAGCATTTTTCCCCTAAAATCATAAAACCCCCCAATTAGTCATGTCGTGGGAGTGGCGGATGATTGCTTAAATTTCGTGTTATATGGCCCTTTTTACCACTAAAAGCTTTTGACTATACCTACCTATATTGATTTTATATGATAGGTAATAGACAGCTAATGTACCTGTTAATTACTCATTGTCATTGTAGTAATAATATAATTATTATTTTTATTGGATGTTTTAATTTTCGATAAATTTTTAATAATATATTTCAACTTGTCAGTAATAAATGACCAGTGGTTCCTAAAATTTTATTTTTGCATAAAAATTCAATTGAAAAATTAAAATTACATTTTTACGTTACGTTTATTATTCAAATAATTAAAAACATAATAAAGGTGCTGGTTTGTTATAATATTGAATTAAATTAAAATTAAAAAATTATCAAGTACTAATTAAATTTTATTAATTTCAAAATAATAATAAGATTAAATATATTATTATATCGAATCAAAAGTTACTGCTGTAGAACTACTGCTAACATTGGGTTACAAAGCACGAATAAAATATAAAACTTACTAAACAGCTGCTTTTCGAGTTTATAAAAATTCTGTGCATTAATTTATTTTTCTTTATTTGTGAAATATACGTAACTCCCCATTCTTTTCATTTAAGTATAAATTATATTTAATTTGAATTTAATGTGAATTTATATTATCGTATAAAAAGATGGTAGGTATGTACATCGATTAGAACCGATATTTATAAACTGGAAAAGATTTAGAAATAAGGAATTTTCACCATGAAAGTTATATATTTTGGATATATCGTTTATTTGTTAATTTATTTTTAATATTAGGGTTTGGTATTTTAGTTGCGTTTAAAAACAGATTCATCTACACGAAAGAGTTTAAAAAACTATGAACTAGAAGATATAATTTAAGTAAATTTGAATTTAACATAATCTACATTGGAAAAAAAAGTACATAATAAATTCATCATTTTTGCGTCGATGAACAAAATTCATCAATACAGTGACTTTTTTGTCAATATGATGAATTGTGTTCATCAGATCAAAAATGATGAATTTTTCATCAATATGATGAAACTGATTTTTTTCGGTGTACAAATGAAATCTGCTGGTCTCAGTTAACACAACATATTCTTATTATAAGTGGCCGAAATATTTATAATTCTCTTTGGAGATTATGTAAGTTTTAAAAACTGACTTATAAAAGATATCAATAAACCCGAGTTCATTGGTTGTAATTTATTTTATAATAACAATAAACTAATTCATTAATCTAATGAACATTTATAATATAAACCTTGGAAAACAATGAGTTAACTGGAATCTAAAATTTACACAACTTATTGGCTCTTATAAACCAACAAATTTTTAACCCGAGTATACCTACATATATAATATTTTATGTAGAATTCACAGGTACGAATATCAAACCTATATAATATATTTTTACGTATCGTTTTGTTGTTAAAGATCAAAATTTATTTATATGTATAAGAACGTAGAGCAACTGTCCAATTCCAATTTTTGTCAGATTGTTCGTACGCTATTGGAATTATTTGAATTTCTTGACACATAAACGAGAACAAACAGCAAGTTTTGAATACGAAGTTGTACTTATATATCAAAAAGCAGATCCTGGACGTCAGCCAAAAGTGTGAATTAATAACGACTTCTCCTGAAGAATTGACTTCTAGTGGAATACTTGGCAAAATTGGTCTTTTACCGGAAAAAAAGTAGCATGCAATATTCAATGTTTATGTGCAGCTATCAGCTTAAATCCTCTAAAATATAAATAAACTCAATTATGAAATAAGCCAGGAGCAAAATTAATAAAAGAGGATTTTGTGAAATTGATAGGTAATGAAAAATTATTGTAAAATTTTATAAAATTATGTAACCAACAGGTAATTTATGAATTTTAAATAACGAGGTTTATTTTTGTATAGGGATAAAGTATTAAAAACTTACCTGCATGTGAAAGGACCACACAGAAGGTTTGTTTTTTACGAAATTGGCAATTTCAGTTTAATTATATAGAACTTGTTGTAATTAGACAGCACGCAATCACTTTCCGGATTATTAAGCTTTTAGAATTTAGACTATATTCTTACTTCGAACTCTTCGAAGCGGAAGTGTAAAAATTAATGATTAAGTTTTTTACAAAACTTTTAACAGCATTTACAACACAATCTACATATTAATTGTACTTTTCAATAACAGACGGGTAATAGGAGAGGCTCGGCCTAATTTTTATAATTACAATCACGAATGAATCAATTATTTACTAAAAGAAGGAATAAAGTTAGGAAGGAAGAAAAAAATAAGCCACAAAATTGCATCATTAGCTAAGGGTAGTGTAAATCCAAAAGTGAAAAAAATTGGAAAAAATTTAAATGTTTGTAGCGTAACCCAGCTACTGGGGTAGTTCTGGAATTTAGTCTTGTTATTTGAATACTTGGCAAAATTGGTCTTTTACCGGAAAAAAAGTAGCATGCAATATTCAATGTTTATGTGCAGCTATCAGCTTAAATCCTCTAAAATATAAATAAACTCAATTATGAAATAAGCCAGGAGCAAAATTAATAAAAGAGGATTTTGTGAAATTGATAGGTAATGAAAAATTATTGTAAAATTTTATAAAATTATGTAACCAACAGGTAATTTATGAATTTTAAATAACGAGGTTTATTTTTGTATAGGGATAAAGTATTAAAAACTTACCTGCATGTGAAAGGACCACACAGAAGGTTTGTTTTTTACGAAATTGGCAATTTCAGTTTAATTATATAGAACTTGTTGTAATTAGACAGCACGCAATCACTTTCCGGATTATTAAGCTTTTAGAATTTAGACTATATTCTTACTTCGAACTCTTCGAAGCGGAAGTGTAAAAATTAATGATTAAGTTTTTTACAAAACTTTTAACAGCATTTACAACACAATCTACATATTAATTGTACTTTTCAATAACAGACGGGTAATAGGAGAGGCTCGGCCTAATTTTTATAATTACAATCACGAATGAATCAATTATTTACTAAAAGAAGGAATAAAGTTAGGAAGGAAGAAAAAAATAAGCCACAAAATTGCATCATTAGCTAAGGGTAGTGTAAATCCAAAAGTGAAAAAAATTGGAAAAAATTTAAATGTTTGTAGCGTAACCCAGCTACTGGGGTAGTTCTGGAATTTAGTCTTGTTATTTGGGATCTATAGTATAAAACAACACCCGTATCTGATTATTACCTTCACTGGTTTGCATAAAGTGGTACCACTCGAATGACGGGTCTGCTAAGCAAGGCTTTATCAGTCTTCTTAAATGGTTTCTCACCGGTGTGAATTTTTGGAAGCAGTGCATATTTTTTTAATTTGACCATAAGACAAGAAGTGTAGACAAATAAATTGACTTGCAAATTAACTTGATAATAAATTGAAATATTTGAAGTAGAGTTCAAAGGTAGGTAACCAAAATGAAGTAAAGTTTTGCGGGTCCCGTATAGTTTGTGAGCAGCACCAGAGCAACTCAAGAATTAAAAGGTTTTTACTTTTATATATTACGTCTTTTTATATTTTTCCAAAATAATTTCTTTCAAAGGACACTCATGTGTATTGTTAGAATTAAGTACACTGGTTAACATCACGCAACAACCACTATTAAAAAAAGTTTGCAGAGAGATTCAGTTTCGAACTAAGCCGTAAGCCCAAACATTAATCTGTAGTAGCTAAAGACTAGATAATCAATAGGGCTGTTGAAAAGTTTACAAAGAAAGCACAAATTCAAGTAGGTACTTTCTATTATTTTCCAATCGAGCCCAGGTATCCCAGATGCAGATCATAATCAGTGCCGAAGGAAACGTGGCATTTAAAACAGAGAAATTCAATGATTTTTTCAGGCGATAAATGTGAGTCAAAAAGGCAGGGCCGCGTTAAGGCATGTAAGTATCCTAGGCATATTCTTTTTTGCCGCCCCCTTAAAATTAAAATTTGAACTTATTATAACAGCATAATATTTTTTATTAGCAAAATAACAAATTTATTTACTTAAACAGTAGACAGTTTTTTGTTCTTCGTTTATTTTTATTTTTTACTCTCTCGTATTACTATGCGGCACTTAAAAATTGTTTATGTTTTCTACATAATGTAATTATGATTTTTAAATATGTACAATTTACAATCAAGTTTCTATTTATGTTGCATTTTTTATTAGAATTAATTACTATTTTTGCCGCCCCTATAAGACTGCCGCCCTAGGCAGCTGCCTTTCTTGCCTAATGGATAAATCTGCCCTGTAAAAAGGCAGATATTCCATGCTGTCAAACAGTTTTTGAGTTGCGATCTAACGTAAGTAGTAATCAACACATTTAAAACTGTTAAGCTGGTAAATTCTTGATAATACCTTAAAATAAAACCTGGTAAGAATAATAAAAAATAATCTAAACCAAAATTTTGCCACAAAGCACTAAAATTCCGATAACATGCGCAGTTAGGCCGGTGCCCGTTCGTACCTTCTACCTACGTTCGTAATAGATACGCTTAAATTTTCAGTCGTAGATAAGAGATTTATATCTCTTTTGATAATTATTTATAAAAAAACTAGAGTTCCATATTTATACTAAAGAAATTAATTTTGTCTTAAAAACATTTTGTATTAATTTTTATATTTCAGATAAAAAATAAATTTTACTTCCACTTTTTTTTTAAACTTCCTAAAGAAAATGAATTTTCTTAACTTCTGGTCAACTGTGAATATTCTAATATTGAATATTATATAATATTCAAACATGATTGCTCATAAATGTTATTACTTATTAGATACTAATTTGAATGTTGTTAGCATGAAAGTGTAAGTAGGTAATATTTTTTTTTAATTATTTATCAAAACCAAATTTTCTAATTATTTAATTAATTACTCTAATTAATTTACTGATAAGTAAATTTGTAGAAAATAATACGTAAAATATTGTTTTGATACTAAAAGTATACGTTTACTAAAGATAAAATTTATAATTTTTTTTGAAACAAGAGTATTATTTTTACAATTTAAATAATATTACTTTTACTGCCGGCGACGAAAAGCTCTAAAAGTTAAAGTAAAATTTTTTTAATTTACATTTAGCAGAATTTTTTCATAATAATTGTACAATAATTATTATAAATAAGTTATGAAAAATATTGTCTGGGATTATTTGATAATTGAACGAAAAGAAATTTTCTTTTGCATGGCGCCTGGATAAGTCTGTAAGTCTGGTAAGTTTGTATTATAGCGTATAAAATGAAATAAATGGAAATCTATAGGTTATAATAGATCCATATACAGTATTAGTATTAATAATGTATTATAATGTATATAGAAATGTAATAAAGTATTACATAGAACTCGAATCAGTAAAGGAATTCGTATCTTTATCCACTACAAAATTTAAAAAACGGTTAAAAAAATGAGTTAAAAATTTAAACGTAATATTTTAAAATTATTGCCAAGAGTAGGCAATATTTTGTCAAAATAGCTTTCTAAATTATTGCAAAATACAGTAAATATTAATTTAAGAAAACCTCTAAGGCATGTAATGTTATGCTACCCTTAGAAGGAAATCGTAATATTTTACTACATACCATACTGGAAAGTTTTTGCTGTGCACGTAGCATCATTAGTTAAGAAAAGTAATTCTTCAAAAATAAAAATTCTTTAGGGAGAAAATCTGCATTTTTATTGTTTACTCATTTTAAAATCAGATCTCATCTGAATTTCTAAACAACTTCTGACATATAATTTTATATTTCCCTCGGGTGGTAGCGTAGAGCAGCGAAGCTCATCTAAAATATTTTATTAGAAAATTATTTCCGCTGTTGGAACTTCGATTTTTGGTCTTATTCTATATTATAACAAAGTATTGTCTCCTTTACAACGTGAAATATAAAATTTGTTAATGCAAATCAAATCAGTTAAATAGAATACTGTATTGGAACTACTAAGTGAAACTTACATTTTATGCCAACAGATGGCTACTGCGCCTTATCGCATTTTAAATAAAATTAGTCGCTCAAGTTTTACATAAATAATTTAAATTTTATTATAATCGTCGTTATAATATTATTACGAGGTTTAATTATTATAAAATTAAAGCTTTTTTATTATTCCGGTAGATTTAGTTTAGATTTCTACTTTACATTTAAACGATTTAGACAAAAATAATTGTAATATATTTGGTATTGTACCTATTTTTCTCTTACATTTCATACTTGTTACGTTAATTTATACTGAAGGATCAGATCTTCTGGACGAATATTATCAGAGTTGCAGCAAAAGAGAACTCAGGTGGCTAAAATGATCTTATATACATTGCAATCATGTGGAAATTGATTAGTATATAGCGTGAATGTCAAAACTACGTAACTCGCACTAATCGACGTCAATATTTTAGCAAGTTCATTTATGGTAATATATATATATATATATATAGCAATAGCTACAGTAATACAGAAAGCAGTCGTTAGGTAAATTATTATTGATGGTCCAATTCTAACTTAAATATTCGCACTATCGGCACTGCCCAAACAACGGAATCAATTAGCCATCTGAAGTTGAAGATATTTGTTAATATCAGTAATTACTAGAAAAGAAAAAAGGAAAGTTGAGGTAAAGGATAAAGTGAAAAATAATAATAAAAAGAATGGGAAATTTATGAAGGATAATTTTGTATTAAATTTATTTCAATGTTAATTTATTATGTATAAATGATACCCAAGCAATACACAATGTATTAATAATATAATAATATGGCAAATAGATATTTTATTTATTTATATCCTTACTTGTCATGTTGCTCTCTTATTGCACCTACCGCTAACTAAACAACGACAACTTCAACTTAACATATTTCTAACTTATATATCAGGAACATTTTAATAATATAAAATAAAAGTACAATATTATTAACGACTAAAACTGAAACGACTCTTTTGATTTTTAAGTACATTATAACTCGTGCTTACGAAATGCAATGCATAACGTCAAATATTAATTACAAAAAATTAATACTTACAAAACAAAATAATGAAAGTTTATGTATACCTATCAGTTATATCTTACACATACATCTATTTCATATAATATAAAGTGTATACGAATCTGCCCTTTAGCAAAACTATATTTTATCGGTGTCAACGGTTTGCTACACACTATATAAAAGTTACGAGTTATTTGTTTAATGTATTACCTCTCGTAAAGGGAGTTAGGTTAGGAACTCTGCGTCAGCTTTGTGCCACTGGAACAAACACCAGTGGCTAGGCTGTTTATTTATTACAGAAGGCACCCAGTCCCTCAACAATAGAAATTTTATTCAATGTTTTTACTATACTATATAAACTACTCGGTAGCTATAATATATTTATTAACAATTAACAGTTATTTGCTAATTCTTATTTTAGTAATTGCGTATACCAAAAAATGTTCAATTAAACATGAAAGACTTTAGTACTATATTATTATTATTATGGCAAAGAATATTGTTGAGGAACCGTATAATATATATAGGAACCATTACTCCTGTTATTTGCATATCTAATGCGATTGTTGTAGAGTCCTATATAAAATTTAAAAACATTTCATAATTTTTGCTAAAAAATTATAAAACGGTTTTGTTTTTACATATGGCACTGCACATATAAATAAGCTCGCCATAGTCCCCTAAGGGTTCTCTTTTTTTTACTATTACAAATCCTTTTTCTTCAAAATTAACTTATCTTACAAAAAAACAAAAACAACTGTACATTATTACAACTTAATAAAATATATAAAATATACTTTTATATCTTAAGTACAAGATTTTACCGGTATTTACTGTCACATTGGAGGAGATCTCATGTCATTTTTAGTTAAGTATAAAAATATAGTAGCAATAAAAAATATTATGTAAATGATCTATAAAACTGAAACCGGTACATATTAAATATAACATTGTTTGAAAAATGAGGTAGTTTTAACCGGAAATATTGAAAATCACAACTGTTTTTAAATATCTACTAATCTAATCGTTACGTAATATTTAAAAATGCATTAAGTTTCGTAAAAATAAAACACATAACATAATGTAAGTACATACATGAAAACACTGAAATAAATAACAGCCTTCGTGAATATCCATTGCCGCATTGGTCAAAATTATTTCACAAAATTTGTCAACGATATATAATAATATCTGGATTATTGTTGAAATTTGACAGAGTAATTAATTCTTTTTAGAAAATAACTAATAAATATAAAAAAGAAAGGTCGCACTGTCGAGTCGACAAAGTTAAGAAAAATAATATTATTTTCAAATCGGCTTCTATATAACTTTGACAAATTTTGCACGAGATATTTTGAATGATAAGTAACAAAATGGTTATATTTATAAAATAAATAATAAGAGCGTAATTTAAAACTTAATAACATGATTTGTACATACATTAAAAACGAAACAATATATTTAATTTTGTGAAAAAATATAATATGTTCGTATTTATATGTTTTAATATTTTATTTTTCATTTATAAAATGCAAAAACGGTGAAACAATGTTCTTGAATTGATCGTGTTGTTATTATTAATATCTCGCTAGTAATATATTCTGGGGGGCATAACGTAATAACGAAAATTTGTAACCATCACGCAATTTCTTTTTACATCATGACCAACGATTATTGGTTTTGTATTTGTTACAACTATTTATAGTACATAATAATATATAAATATTATCAAACAATTTGTTGATCTAATAGTTTTAAAAAAATCTATTAAATAAACAAATTATAGATACTCGTGCAGGCACCCTTGTTACAAATGTCTTATATATCTTAATATATCTTTTATACGTATTAGCAAATTGGTTTGCTCTTATTATTTTCCTTAATTTTTGTATATGTACATATTATCCAGAACAATATTTATACTAAGTGTAACCATAAATTACACTGAGCTAATAAAATTATTTTATTATTTAAAAAAAGTAGTATTAAATAAAAAATATAAAAATAGAAATATTCAAGAACATTGCATTCCCTATGTATCCTTAACTTCAAAAACGGTATACATTCATGTTGCGTTATAAGTGTGCATTAACAACCTAGCTATCCTAACTTACTCAATAATTAACAATGACCTTTTTGGAGTTTTTCGCTACGTTTACGTATCTCCTATAATTATAGTAGTCTTATCTAAAACGTAAGCGATTACAACTTTTCTAGTCAACATTTAACAATTACCATTATTCGAAGTACAACTAACTAGAAGAGATAGCTTGCAATCTGCTTTTTTACACCTACATTAGCATTACAGCATTGAAGCCATAACAACGAGAACTAAATGTTAGTTAACTTGAAATAATAAAAACGTTCACTAAGTCAACTATTGCAACAATTCTTATTACGTAAGTACAAAATAATAATGGAAGAATCACCAACAATATTGACCATTGATGTTGCCTTAATTCTAAAAGATCGAATTAATTGAATAACAAATTTAGGGCAACACAAGTCACGGAAGAAATCAATGGAAGTATCTTTCAACAATACTATTTACAATACTTATAAAACATAAAAGCTAATGACTGAACGAAAAAATATTATTTGCAGTACCTGAATGCTTTTTATTTAATTTACCTGAATTATTATATCACGGACTATTATAAATATATGTATGTATAATATGAATTATATGTATACTCTTATTGTTTAGTGTAAAATATACATAAATACCCGATTTATTGAAAACAATGCGAATATTGTGTAGAAATGTGAATTTGTACTTGAAATTTTGAGATGAATCTACCTGAGTTATAATTATTAGTACTTAAGTACAACAATTCAAAACTATTTTTCACAAGACACACATTTTATATTTTCCGGCATCTAAAGATTGCTTATAATAGGGAAGCATTTTTTTTTTGTAAATATGGAAGCATATGAATTTAATGAAATCTGCAATATTTATAAAATAATAATTTTCATGATCTTTAATCAAAAACGTATTTGTATAATAAAGATGATATTTTAAAAAACGTAAAAAAGGAGTAAAACTGCAGTCTTGCTTGGTGTTATAATAATGAATATTTTTTAATCCGGGGAAACCCCCTAAATATTGTATGGCACTTGAATGCAGTCTTTTCGCTGGTGTTCGATTTCAACCAGAGCTGGGCAATATATCGCATATATTAAATATATCCGATATATCACATACGTACAATATATTCAATAAAATATTGAAAAAAATTTCCAGCCCTAATTGTAAATTATAATTTCAATTTGTGACTTTAGAAATGAAATCGTGCTCTCTAGAAATTTCATGTGAAATCAACAATTTTTATACAACTCAATTTGCTCCAATTTTTATTCAAAAAATTATCGTATAACTGCTTACAAATTAGGCTGGTTTGGAAGGTATAAACTATAAAGTTTCATATTGTATTGAGATCATAAATATGGAATATTGTCAGTAAACTGCAAGGTGAGATTTATAGAAATCTTCAATATCTTTCAAAGCTACCTTTTTAAAAATCATGTATATAAGTAAAAAACAGGAATGGCAAAAACTATCACGAGTAAATAAACACGTTGTCGATTGATTTTGTATTGAAATATATAGGGTATGTTAAACATATTGTGAACCTATAAAATATATTTTTCTATAATTATTTTAAAAATGTAACTTTTTGAAATATTGAAAATTAAAAAATATATTATTATTACTAATGGAAGTTATTTTTTGCAAACAGTATGTAGAACTATTTTTGTTGATTTGACATGGAAGGACTTTTAAACATTTACGATTAGTCAAAATTTATGGTGTGGCGAATATAGTGCGCATTTTAAAGACTTTTTGCTGAAATGACTAGATTATTGGTTTCATTATTATATTATTGTAACGAAAATTATTATTAAATAAATACGCAGATAAAAATATTGCGAGCAATAATGGTTATTGTTTTAAAAATCTAGTTATACAAAAATAGTATTAGGCAAAAGCCTTTTGTACCATTGTAACCTGAATAGAATGTTTATGTATAGTGCAAATGTATGTAGAAATAAATACATTTAATAATTCCAACAAAATCTGACCTATTATAAAATTCTGTCTACTTGAAGCCCCCTTTTATTGTATAATTATTTTATTATTAAATATATTTATTGAGTTTCACGAACCGAATAAATCTTAAAAATTAATGTCGATTTACAGGAACCCGAAATACTATTGTGTGTAAATTGCTGAAACATACAACTAATCAACATTCAATCTGGCACGATTTATAGACATTTCTAAACATTATACAAATCTACACATCTTATTTTAACATCGATACTAAAATGTCATTTTTTATAACTGCAACATAGTCCGATAATAAAATTTTTTTCTTAATTTACCGTATACACACAAGAACCCTTATTATCCTGTACCTTATTATTAAATAATTAAGTATTTCTATTTTTCTGAGTATATGAGGTAGACGGATGGAATTTTTCAATATTATTTGAAGAGAAAATGTATTTACTTGCCTTTGAAACGTGTGTGGTAATATTGAGGTAGATGGATGGAATAAAATGAGTATAACATTATGATTAATGGCAAGAATTGCAACAGCTGAAACGTACTTGAACTGATATAAACGGTTTACTTTACATAACTGTCTTTTCATCTGTTCATTATTCACCAGCTTTTACACCTTCTGGTTCAACTTCGTCTTCACTATAATCGTCTTCTTCGCCTGCCGAAGAACCCAAGTCTTCTTTGTCTTTGTCTATGTCTCGGTCTCGATCTCGGTCGTTATTTACCATGTCGTTATCGCTTCTCTTAATTTCGTCCACTCTTTTCATAACTAAATCGTTAGCCAATCCCATTTGTTGCTGCATTTTTTCGAAGAAATGCTGTTGGGATGCTTTATCCATTCCCATAGCATTTAGTTGCGCCATTTTGGCAGCGTGAACTGCCGCGACGGCTTGTTCCGAGGACATCATGCCCATGCCTAAACTATTTTCCGTGATGAACTGTAAATACGTGTCCAAAATTGCAGACCCCGTCGAATTACTGGAACTAACGGGAGGCGCCAGAGGAGCTGGATATGGCTCTTTCGATAAATTATGTGCTAGTGATTCTATACTTTTTGCCGCCACCGCTTGGCTGGATAAACCTATTTTATTAATTTTTACACTCCCCGAATTGTGATGCAAAGGTGGTGACATCGCCAAATCTAAGCCCCCGTACGATCTGTGATGCGATATCGTCAAATCTTCGGGGTCGTTATCTCCACATAGCGAACTGCCCGCTTCGGAAGGAGCACCAGAATATACACTTTTTACATCTAGCTTCATGTCGGACCTTCTTGGACCTGTGGGCGAAGCTCTCGCCCTCAATTCTGCCGGACTTACTTTAACACCCGCTTTCGCTAACAACCTAAAGAAAACCAAAACGGCGATATGAGTAAAGATACAGACAAAAAAAATTGTAATTTAACAAACCTGCTCGCTAATTCCGGATCGAAAGGCGCAGGCATGGGAAGAACCGGCAAATCCTTCGTACTTATGCCTCGATGTTGTCTCGACATGTGCGAATGAAGCGAATTTCTCGATTTTGCCACAGTTCCACAAAGAACACATCTGTAACCCGGACATATTGTATGTTTATCTTCTAAATGCGTTCGTAACGTATGCGCCGACCTATAAATTTTTCCACATTTTGGACACGGCCGTGGATCTGTCGCTCGAACTCGCATCATGTCTAACGAACGTCTGGAAACTGCAAAAGTTCGCAATATAACAATTTTATATGATAGACCTACGGTTGTTAATGAATTTTTTTAAATTTCCTCATTAAATTAAGAAAAAAAAAGTATAGCTCAAATATCGCAAATTTTCCCAATTAGATTTTCGAAAGTAATTCTTGGTATAATGTATATTCGTAATTATTATGGCCAAGTTGTAGTTTTGGAAAGATTTTTCGTGGTTTAAATAAAAGCCTTTTTTTCGAAAGGAACATTTTTTAATACTGTTTTTACACGAGACTACAGTTGTTTATCAGTAATTTTATAACATTATCGATTCAGCGAAATTATTACAAAACTAATATTCAAAATTTACTATACACCACAAAAAATACTGTAATTAAATCCGACGACACTTGGTGAAATGTTGGAAGTGCGCTGTAATTTATTGTTAAATCTGACAAACAAAACTTGAAATTGGAATGTAGGTAATCAATTTGCTTCCGAAATTTTAGGAAAAATTAATCCTAAAGGGGCAGAAAGAAAAGTTTCTTAAGCTTAATCACGATATTTATTGAACTGAGATGTAGGCCTAAATGTTTTTGCCAGTTAGTAGAACAAAAATGTGATTATTTCAAGCTGTGCGTGTTAGATTTAACTATAATATAAGGATGATAATTAACTGCCTACTAAAAAATTAACATAAACGTATTCATACATCATAATTATTAGCTTTAGCTAACTTACTTATTAAATATTATGATTTTTCCAATCAACTATATTAACTAATTTAAGCGGATAAATAAAAAACTAGTGAAACAATTGGATCTACGCCCGAATTCACAGTCACATCTTTGGCATTCCATTTTACATAAATACAATTTTTATATATTTTATCGATTTGTCACCTTTTTTTTTTCATAAAAAGCTCACATCGCTCAATTATCACTTATCACATTTTTGTTTCCGGAATATTTTATATGCTCCACTTCATTTGTTTCATTGCTTCCCATTGCTGTGAATGTTTAGTTCTCATATGATTTCTGACAGAGTTGGGGTGAGAGAATCGTTTTGCACATTCTGCTACAGGACAAAATGGACTATCGCGAGGATAATGTTCTTCAATATGAGCACGTGCCTCGATGATAGACGCCAAGATTTGGTCGCATAGAGGACATTCGTATTTGATCTGCCTTGCATGTAGAGACATCTGAAGGTTGGACGGCGATGCGTTTCTTCCACCCCCGCAGTTGGCATCTGTAATGCCAAATTCTCCCTGCACTTTAACTGTTTTTTGCTTCACGGTTTTTTTTAAATTATTATTACTAAAGCAAGCATACAATAATAATAAATCTAATGTAACTACAAAAATTAAGCTTGAAAAATTTGAAATTATTTTTGGTGTACATGTTTTAAAATATCGATTTCTGCAATATCCCTCTCACACAAGCAATGCCCTATGTATAATATACAATAGCATACATATAAAAATAATTGTTTTATTTATGTAAGTTTTATATATTATTAAATTTTCTCAAACGAAAACCTATAGTATGTATTTATACGAAAATTTTATTTTAAACCCCCAGCAATTGAGGAAAATCGTTTCCAATTTGTTGCCTTTGTCGCACCCCGTGTGCCTGAAGCTGATGGTTAATTAAATAATGCTTAGTTTTGCACTTTTTCCCGCAAACATTGCATGTTCGCCACATATCCTTGGAAGTGGGTACGTGAACATTTATTATATGCTGCTTGAGATTACTAGGCGAGGAATATGTTCTTCCGCAATATTCGCATTTTGGTCTCTCGTGGCAAAAAGTTCCAGATCCTGGCAAAGCCGCCCCTGTAACACAGAGGCGGCATTAAATTAAATCAAACACAAGAAATAATTAACAATTTTTGTTCTTCAAAACGGCGTAGTCGCTAAAACTGTTGTCCTTTTTAATCAATAACTTTGTTAATGTAATCGTGTCGGTATATTAATAATTTTGTAAATACTTCGAACGCACATAACCTGTAAAAATCTTTGTGCTTTTCTGATGCAAATTAACAAATAATTGTTTGAGGTTGCTTAGTGTCCTGTAAGACTTTCCACACCCGGAACAAATAGGTCTACTGAAGGTTCATAAAGCAAAAGCAAAGCCGTGTTCCCAAATTAAGCTCTATTTTTTCTATTTCATGTTCGTGTCTTCTCTTACGCGTTCTTACTTTGGCATATTTTTTACTTTAAACAGCAATTTGTGAAGTTAGTCGAACAAAAATCTTTGATTATCATAATGTTAGTATTACATACATACATTTAATTTATAATCATTAAAATAATAGTCGAGGCAATTGAGTTGAATTGAAGTTATTAAAATAATTATTTTTAAACTCGTTCATATCATGGCAAATTGCATGTCGAGATGGTTTATTGTAATTCAAGTTTACTGTTATGCTCGCCTACGAAAGTTAAGCCGATTTTAAAATAGCCAAAAAATTAAGCTTTGCTATTAGCAAACGAAAAAAATATTATCGAAAGGGAAAAAACAAATCTTCGAAGTAATTTTCTTAAAATATCCTAACTAGCGGGTACGTTATCAGACAAAGTAATAAACGTTGGTAATGGTGTCCTAACACGAACAGTCGATAACGGTTGTGTATTACCGACCGAAGCGATAAAGAATAAAGGGCATAAAATGTAAGTTTTTCGTATTACTTTTCCGTTTTTTATTTTTCCTTTGCCGAGTGGGTACAATCTCACCGAAAAAATAATTTTAAACCATCCCGAAAATGACCAACTGTTGGTTTTTATTGGTCTCTCGTCCAAATGGAAAGCGCAAACTGTATCGGGGGCTTAAATAATTCATCGATACGTGCGATTATTTTAAAATTAATCTGAAGTTTAACCCCAAATATATAATACATGCTGACGTAAAATTTACGTTTCGCACACCCTTCTCACATTCATGATTTAGTATATAGGATGTGCGCATCTTTCCGAAATCTCATGCTTGGAGTGTACCACCTCAGCGTCCATCCTACTGTTCGGACAAGAGACACGGGTGCTCGGTATAAATCAATAGACAGACCTATGCCTGGAGGTTTTAGGGATGAGAACATTGAGAGGTTGAGAGCAATCTCGATGTTTGACTGTGCCTCCGATCCCCCTCCGATCAATTGCAAAGCTCGTTAATATTGTTTACGCAATGTTAGCTATTACGTTTATTAACTGAATGTTTGAATTTTAACCTTTGTTTTAACCAAACATCCAAATATTCCTACATCTTCGATTATTACGTTTAACGTATTTTTTTTCCAATTCCATTCGTTCGAATAATAAATAATCCGTAATCCAGATTTTACCTCGATCGTTTATACAAACAATTAATTTCGTTAAATAATAAAATTACATTCGAAAGCGAATTGCGTGCGTACCCAATCGCGAAAATAAAATTTGCTACATAAAAGTAAGATAGGTGCCTACTCAAAAAGGCAACCCTCGAAAGATAAAAGAAATTAGATAATTGATTTTATCTTACGATTTTTAATTTTTAAGCAAAAATCGGAAGCTTTGTTAAGAATTGCTTGCGAGGGGAATATTAGCGACTCAACTAAAATGCGGGAAAAGAGGCAGAATGTTAAAATTAAACTAGACGAAATGCAAAACATATTATAAAATACAGCTTTCACCAATTGCCAGAAATAAACCGCCAAAAGCGTTGAATTGCGGCTCAAATACTTAAGCTTTGCTTTATCTGTCGCTTAAAATAAAGTGTCACTTTTAATTTCCACTCTTTGATTTCATTTGAACTGCCTTTGTATAATTACAAATCGCGATTTACAATTTTATATTTTTGGCTCAGACGAGCTGATACTCTTGCCAAAATGATTATAAATATATTTGCATATACATTGCTAAATAGACAAATAAATCAAATATTAATTCTAAGAATTATTATAAAAATTTGAATAATAACATTAAAAAAATTTCGTGATACTTTTTATTGTCATATTAAATCATTAAAATTTTTAGTGCGCACTGATTAAGATCTATATAATTAATGTAACAATTAAAAAAAAGTAGTATGTACATGTACTGCCGAACAAGGACGGTTTATAATTTGCAATATTTTACAAGGTTTGCGTTTTTAATTTAAGCAATAAATAAATATATGATGGCATTCGTAATTACAAATTTGCATATAATGTTGACTAGACTAATGGATGTTGTCCAAAAAATAGCTTTTATTGTCTCAAAAATATAAATTTGTAACGAAAATTATTCTAAAGCCATCTACACACGGTCAAAGTAAATGCCGTTGTAGAAGTGAAGAAAAATGGAGACGACCGTGCGTAGGTGCCTTTATTCTCATCAGATTGGACAATTACGCCCGATAATTCAAGTTCGCCGTTTCCTTTGCAGGGTGGGGGCGTTTAATAATTATCATATTTTCTGCAATAAAATAGTGTTCTGAAGGAGTGAATGAAAAAAACGCAACTACGTTTACGTTATTAAGACAATTTGGAGCCTAAAGAAATAATACCATGTTTGATACCTTTAAAACTATAATTTCATCAAAAAGCACTCAAATAAAAACCCAGGAGTAAAATCAATTTTCAACTTCGTTTCCACTTTGTGATAATTGATTTGGCTGTAACCAGCAAATGTTATACAATTGAATTGTAAACCTTGCCGGAGATTGAACTTAAAAAAATCAAACGATGTCTACTGTGAGTGTGCCTAATTGATTAAAATTTTAAATTTAAATTTTTGTTTCTACATGCAAATCTTAAATTGAATTTTGTTCGATACAAAAGAAAAAATTTTAATAATTTATAAATTTATAGTATAATAATCATGAATACTTCATTGGGAGAAGGAATACACTTGGACTTTATTATAGAAAATCGTTCTGGGCGGAGGAGAGAAAATGCGAGAAGTAATTCCATTTAAGAAAGAGTAAACATATTTGTTACTAATTACCGTCAATCCACATAACTACCGTTTAACTGAGTAAATTTTCGGATTATCCGTGACAAGTTAAGCCTTTTGTAGGCTTACGACACCGAGTTGTAATCCTAATACCATTCATAAAAAATGTAAAGATATTTTGAACTCGATTATTATAACAACATAATATTTTTCCCTAAATTGCGTATATGTTTAAGAAGCGTGTTAAATGTGTTATAAGTGTTGTAGCGGTTTATTAATGTAGAATTACCTTTGAAATTATAGTTAAAGGCCAAATTATGTAAATTGTTTATCATCCAAGCGCCCAAATTTAAAACTCTTTAATCCGAGAAACAAATCAATACTTAATAAAGAAGCTGTTGTTTAGTCTTTAAAATTAGGATAAATTTTATGGAAAAGAAACTTACCGAAACTATCATTCGCGCTACCGTGCATTCCCGAGGGGCCTGGCATTAATCCTTCGAGACCTGAAAAAATTAACTAAAAGTTCAAGGGATTTTGCACAATATTAGAATGGGGGATTTACCTCGAAGACCTAGTAGGGCTCCGGGAAATGTGGGGGTTCTAGATGGATCCAAGAGTCCGCCGTTGGTGTTAAAAGGGTGTTGATCATCTAGCATGGGATAATCGGAGGGTTCAGTCTTTGGTGTAACGGAATCACCGTGGTCGCTTAGTGCTGTATCACTACTATTACTGTCTTCACCTGTCGATTGCGCCTGTAGCGACGAATCTGATTGTCCTTTCTGAAAAATGCCTAAATAAAAAATCTACCTGTGCATGAAAAAAATTTCGCTTACATTAGTATGTATTGTGGGTCCACCTTCTAGAGCTTGCCCCAGTAATGACTCTCGCATATCTCCATTTCCCCTCAAGGGACTTCTACCCCTATCAGGCGTATATGACCCTCTAATGTGATCCGAACTTCTAGATCTTTTTGCTGGCGGTGGTGACAAAGCTCCATCTCTTACAGAGTCAGCCCGATCTGTCGCCCACGGCAACGATGCGGAATTCTGAAGAGAAAAATTGGTAATTAATGTAACTTTAGCACTAAATTATCTTTTTTAGTTTCGGAAATTAACATTTTAATTGTTGTACCGAATCGAACCGTTTATAAAGAGCACAAAAGATCGTCAGTTTAAGTAGTAAATGTCAAGGCTACATCCAAATTTAATAGATAAGTCCATTTACCTAGACTTTCAAGGTATACTTGAATTTTATAATAATAAAATCGTGAGATTATACGGCTAATAAATCAATGCACTCAAAAAGCTTATTATATCTTAGATTCGGGGCGTACATAACCATAGGTAAACGATATATTAATGCAGTTCATTTTTCAGGTATGTAAAATTGGTTTACCATGATTATCATTTTCGAGTCGGTATAATATTATGGTGCCATTATCTTGACCATCGTTTTTTGTAATATATACATTTTAAAAATATTCCTATAAGCACAAGTAATTAATAAATCGACGATCTGCTCCGAAAAAGTGTATAATAAATTCTTAATTCAAGTTAATTTCAAAATATAATATAATGTCACGCAGAGCAGTACCAAATGAACGCCAGTTTACTATTTATTAGGTACAATTTTAAATATTAAGTTTTCTTCGTGATTACAAATAACCGAGTTATTTTTAACCGGTATGTTGCAAGTTATATCGTTTATTTCTGGAAATACCAATTAGAATACAAAATAACAAAGAGGAAGTAACAGCCGAACTAAAAAAAGTTATGTACACAAAGTTTTGTCGTCGTTTATCGCAGATAAAAAAAATCGAAACTTACCGGTGAGATTTTATCCTCGGAAGCTGTAAGTCTGGTGTGACCTGCAGATCCTGTAGGAACGTCCGCCAAACCCCGAACTTCTAACATTTGAGCAGTTTTTAAAAAATCTGTTAATTGTTCTTGACCTATGTGAACTTCTCCATTATACATAAACCTGTTTTCAGAAATAATCAAACTATTAGTAAATAAACTAATGGATCACCTTTACCTTAAAACGATAAACTTTTGGGTAAGTAAGTCATATCCGTTTTCCGATAAGCAAATTTAGTGTAGGACAAAATAATATCCCACACTATCGACTCTTCCTTCGTGCAAAAAGTTGAATCATTTTAGGTAAAAAAGCTTCATCGGGAAAAATAATGGAAACTCACCTTAATAAACTTTCCATATCTTTTTGTTGAACATCTCTAAGAATAACAATAGGGTGTTGGCAAGGATTAGCTTTAAGAAGTCTTCTGAAATAAGGACTGCACGCCGACAAAACGACTTTGTGGGCGGTGAAAGAACAACCATCACAGGCTAAAGTAACATCTACAAAATCTTCCTCATCTCGAAGATGCCGAAACGAAGACAATATCGAAGAGTGGAAGTCATTCCATCGCAGTGAATACTGCTGCTCTGGGGAGGTTTCGCCCCCCATTGGGCACAGCGAAGGGGCAATTTCTACGCCAATTTTTGCACACTTAATTCTACTTCTTTGTATCAAATGTTTTCAGTTTCAATCACTTTTGCTACAAATCGCGTGTGTTTTTTACGCATTTGTGGTCGATTGGTAACAAATTTGTAAAAAAATGACGTTTTTTCTTATAAAAGTGTATCGTAAATCCGTGGTTCGTATCGTAAATGTTGTTTATAAAAGTCTTGAAAGTTTCGTATAATTTTTGCGTATGTTGTTCAATTTTCTGAAAATAAAAGAATAATAAGTTGAATGTTAATGCGATGCACAAAAGTAAATGGAATATTTTATCGTTTAGCATAAATTAACTCGGTTTAATTAATCATAATGCAAATTTAATATTTCACTGTTTATATCATTTCACGGTATAAAAAATGAATTAACGCTATCCTGCTATTGATTACTTATCTAGTTTTGATCTCTCAGGTGAAGCCTATTATACTAATACATCATCATCATCAACTGACAAGTTGCTGACACCACAACGCTTCCGAATTACGCTGTATCCACTATGCGCTATCATTGCTTGTAAACAAATATTAAATTATAAATAATAAAGTGTTTTATTAACATTTCGAAACGGCTTCCATTAAAAATCGATAATTACGTGAATTTTATAATATCAAGCAAATAATTAATGTTACAATCAAAAACGATCATTACGAATAATGAAACTACACCAAAATTAAATCATAAATTTTGATTGAGAAATTTTTAATGTTACCTCAATAATAATTATTATTAGCAAATAAATAAATATGGAAATATTAAATTCTGGCCACGTTTTTTCTCGAAAAACTTAGTTTTTCTGGGACATACCTATATACATTTTATTATAATTTAATAAAAAAAAAACGACTTTAATAAAATATATTATTGTAATTTAATCACTCGGTACAAAAATATTTGACTCGCTTTCTAGTTTGTCCTCAAAGTTTCCTTATTACTTTAAATTTGAAATGCTATTATGTGTATAAAACAATTGGCAATTTTTTATTTTACATAATATGCTGTAATTTGAGATATAAAAATTAATTTTAGGATGAATTGAGTTTGAAATGTTTGGAGTTGTGGTTTTCATATATACGAAGATCTTTTTGACATGACAATATAATTAATTGTTCCCTCTGAACCTTTCGTAAATTCAACGTTTTAGATGAGGAGTTTTGGATACGAAATTTAGATGAGCTGTTATATAATTTTGCGAGATATATACAGAATTATCTAAAATTTCAGCGAGTTTTATTAAAAACTTAGGAAGAAGGTGACCCCCGGAAAATTAAATTAATTTTTATTTACGATTAAAAGGACTAAAATAAGTTTACTTCCCAAATTAAACGGTAAATTGTGGCAGAAGCTAGTTCCGGTTTATGTGGTGTTAAACTGCCGTCATTGGCCGACACTTGAAATTTCACGAGATATGATTAGCCGTTACGTTATAATATACATTTTTTGGATATGTTTAAATGTGGAAGGCAAATCACTTTCGATCGATAACATTTTTTAAAAGCTTTGTAATGTAAGTTTATACAAATCTGTAATAAGGAAACAAAATTTTTATAATTTAAGCAAATCTAAAAATTATCGACATTCCCAAATACATATTGAAACAAAACGCGACTTATGCATTATGATAAAATTCATACAAAAACTTTCTAAAGGTTGCAAAATATGTTTTCATATTGATAATTGTTTCATAAAATTTTAATTAATTGAATATTATATCAATATATTCAAATGGATAATTAAAGCGAAAATGGTAGAATAAATTATTAATTATGTTTACGTACTTATTATGTTACAATCAAAAGGCCCTATGTAATTGTTTCGGTATGAAAATTATTCCAACCTCCTCTTACACGTTAAAAATCCAATTACGGTGTTAATTATAATATAATATTGAATTAACGAACATGAAAAGAAAACACAGGTAATGTTTTTTTATTATATATGTAATTATTCATAATTACTCGCCTTAAAAAATAATTAAACATGATTTCTTTGGTGTATTTTTGTATGGTTAACGAATTCATGCTTCGATAATGAGAAAAAAATTTGGATACCTGAATAACCGAATTGTAAACTGGAAGAATATAATTACTCCATTATTGTATAATTCATTTGTTGCTTATTAAAAACAAAATTCTTGGTATCTCTCAACTGATTCAATTAAATTAACACACACTCAAAATAATTAACACGGTTGCATGGCATCGTAAATCGCCAAGTTTTGAAATCTCAAAATTTATGTTTACGCGTTTGCCCCTGAATTTCTGCAAAACGCATGCAGTGGTGTCAGGGGTGAAGTTTATCCGAATTAGAATCGAGAAAAAATACAAATTTGGTTAGTTTGTAGAAAATTTAAATTTTGATTTGTTAGTGTTTTTGTGATATTAAAATTACGATAGTGAAAATTACCTATAAGACAGAGTCATTAAAATTTATATATTCGACATCCATATTTATCCGTTATTATCGATTCCAGAATAATTGACACTTTAATACGAATTACGTAACGACTGTTTATAATACCGTATCCAAAATAAACCGAATTATAACTTTTGAACATTAGACCGGTGCGGTGTAGTTGTTGTCTCAATTATTTTTAAAATTTGGTGCGAATTGCACAAAAATGTTTACTGTCTATGACGTTGCCAGAGAAATTTATTTTTGAATTAATAAATTTGATCTAAAATGACTGATTTCCATTAAATCCATTCGGAACCAAATTTTAAAAGTAGAAAGTGTAATCTCAAATAGTAGCAGCTATTACTGCACCTACTACATAGAATAATTTGCACAAATTAAGCATAAAAATGTACAAATCGCTAATTTCTAAAAATTTACAATACTTGCGACCGGTCATTCCTTTGCATAAATTTGATTGAATATTAGAAAAGAAATTGGTTCGAATGTTTTGGAAACATAATATAGGAAGTCATTCGATCTGCGCTGGGGAAGAAAATATACAACAAACGTCTTGCATTTTAAGTGCAAGTAACTTTACGTAAAGCATAAAATAAAATCAATAATCCGCTAAAAAATTGGAGGTAACTGGACAATGGCGCAATGGCAAAAATTGGGGATGTGCGCAAAAATAGAAAAACCGCGTTAAAAACTACGAGAGACGTGCGCAACTTATACAAGAACAAGAAAAAAGTCTATTTCTGATTGGTTCTCAATAATTGCAAAATCAATACGCAGTTTAATACAATTTAATTGATCAAACAGTCACAATTTATATCCTTACAAATGGAATACCCCGCCAACAAAATCAAATTACATCTACATAACCTTTCAAAAAAGTAGGTACGACTTACACATTGCTCAGTTCTCCTAATTTATTGCCAAAATTTAATTTTTGACCAATTTAACCACTGACGTAACTACACTCACGACACAAAATTTCAAAATAATATATTTTTTTCAAAACTATTCCGTTCACCATTCCTGGTTCACTAATATATATTATTAATGAAATACTAAATGCAATTTGCGAGGGGGTCGGTATAGAGAGATAAAAATTGTATAGCACAAATTGTTAAAATTAAAAAAATATTTTCGACTCACAATGTTGTACCTATAATGTCAATAATAAATATTTCCAAATATTGTATTGTATTTTGAAAACACGTGTGCGAAACCACTATACGTACTTTTTATTTAAAAAATGTTTTTTAAAATTTTCGCGAAAAAATAATGCGCTCCTTTTCAAATATCGTTCGGAAGTTGAACACGTTTGTTTTAGGGACGATAAATTATAAACAAAACACTGCACTTTTAAATAACAACAATCGCATCAACAATCAACAACCGTAGAAACCATAGATCAAGAATGCAGTCAAGGCGGTTGGTTGCAATTGTTGAAACAATCGCAATCGGTGCGAACCGCGTCTTGCTCTTACTTTGCTGCGTGCTCAACACTTGCGCGTCGACCTGCCGCGTATACCGCCTACTACCATTTGATGATTTGAGCAGTACTTGCTCTCGGTGCCACTTAGCTCACCATCATGGCTGCTTTGCTCAGATCTCAAAAACCGGTCATATCCGTATCTCCGCCCGATTTACACTGCAGCACTGCACCACTACTCTCAATTTGCACTCTATTTCTGCATCGACACAATAATAACTAGAGCTGGGATTTATATGCACAAAAATACTTGAAAATATGCGCATATATATGCATCAAATTTCTCTAAAATATGCACTAATATTGATAAAATATGCATTGATATGCATAATAATAAATTTTTTTTTTAATTTTTATAGGTAATGTATTTTAAATATGTAGTACCTAATATATAAGCATAAAGTATCGTTCTTGTCCAATTAATGCTACGAAAATTAATCGAAAATAACCCAAAATATATGACATTTTTTCTTTAAAGTCTCATTTTCTCCGATGTATTTGACTTTAAATTAATTTTTTTTTATTAGCTAATTTAAATCAAATACATCATAGACTAACAACATATTATGAAACTTGGCAAAAATTTACTATCATTCTAACTAAACCAAAAGGCTACCCAAATATTTGCAATGAAGAAAAACATTAAATTTCTAGAGTGCATATTTCAAAATTGAAGTTGTAAACAGAACGCACGACTATTTTTAAAATAATTGCTTAAATTGACAAATTAAATAATAAAATTTTTTATTTTCTCTATAAACATTATCCTAAAAACTCCAAAAGTGGCCTAAATATGCACAAATATGCATTATTTGCTGAAATATGCACCAAACATTGAAAATATGCAAAATATGCATTTTGAGGAGCGCTTTTTCGGATTCGCTTTTTCCTAATTCGTCCAGATTTCAAAACGACTCTGTTGGCATATCAATATTAAAGAATATGCAAAATGCATAAAATCCCAGCTCTAATAATAACCATACGGGGCTCTAGCTAAAAAGCTCTAACCTCGTTATTGACATTTGTTTGTCAAGAACTTATCGTAACGTAAACATATTGAAAAACAATTCTCGTTACGTTCCCTCAAAATTTTCAAACAACAACTTTTGGTGGAATTCATTTTTTTATATTTTAAAATAAACAATAACTTTATTTTATAATTTTTTTTTATAATAGTTAACCCATAAATTTGAGAATTGCTATTTCTATTAGGTAGGAACCAACTATTTTATGAAAAGGAGAAATTCTCCAACTGATTCATCAATTCGATAAGATAAATTTTGGATGGAATGCCAACCTCTTCGACGTAAGAATCATTTATTTATTTAATTATCTAGAAAGTAAAAAGATGTTAAAAATGTTTCTAAATTTTCATTTAACAAAAAAATATTAATTGCCAATTTGGATAATTAAAGCTTTGTCAAGATGCGTTATTTACTTTGAAATATTTTACATTCTTTAATTTCATTATGTAAAATTACGAAATCTATTGATTTTTATTTAAAAAAGAAATACTCATTCGAATGCAAATTGGAGTTTGATAAACTTAGCTTGTTATATCGAAAACAATTTTATTTAGGATGACAAATTTTGCATTATAAAGAAGTCGGGATGCAAATATTTTTGTTGAAAAATAAAATGTTTTTTTATAATTAAATTACAAGTAGCATTCGTAACATAACTTAATTAAAAAAAAAGCTTATTGAAAAAAATAAATATGTACGGAGGGGCTCTCAGAAAATCCCTTGAAGCCAGAAGAATAATGAAAGGGAAATGAAAATCTCGAATCGTTTGAATTAATACGAAGTGACCAACCAAGGGTGCCGTATCAACAAGCAAGCTTGACAGAAAGTAAAAAGAAAGAAAAAAAATAATAATAGAAATGTAGGTTTCCTATGACAACATTTCAGGGGAAATATCTCAGTTTTATTTTAAAAAATGTTTCTCGTATACGTATTTTGTCACAATTTCATGTTATAGGTGTAAATAAACAATTCAGGCGTAAAAATTATTTTTCTTAGTGTAACATTTGGAAATCTGTCTCTTTTGTAATGTTTTTCACATTTTGATGTCTCGACCCAACGCAACGATGACGAAATTACACTCGTACGGTGTATAAGAACCACAAGAATATCGGAATTTAATGTTTATACTTGAAAAACAATTCAGAATAAAAAATTAATTATTTTAAAATTATTTTCTAAATATTTAAATTTCTTAATGTAAAACTAATGGACATTTAACGATTTACTATAGTTAGAAATAAGAATTTATTATAGGTGCGTATCGTAAATGTTTAAAAATCAATAGGTACACTATTTACGATTCTGTTTTAAAATTTGTCGATTTCGTTTCAAAAATTTGGTTAAAAAAATTGAAATATTACATTTTAGCGCTTAGTGCGCAGCACAAAAAATATCAAGATCAAGAAATGAAAAACATTTTTGCCATGTCCATATACCATTCGAATTGAAAAGCGTCGCCAAACGTTACAAAACGGATATACAAATATAATGGATATAACATACCAAAGCCAGTTTCATGTAACGATAACGATGCAAGTTTTACATTATCTAAATTTTTTTGAATACATTTTGAAAAAGTAAATAAATCAAGACAATAGGGGAGAATAAATCACCAAGTTGCATCGATATAGCTTTATTTCTAATAGATATTTGTCTCAGTGGCATAGTCGAATTTTGCCAAGTTATCGGAGAAGCTAATCGATTGAATTATATTGTATTATGCATGGCAACGAAGCTCAAGAGTATACTAAAAGAGGAAGTTAACAATGGATCTGCACGTATCACATCGCAAAACGCTATTCTCCCTTTCTTACGGACTTATTTATTTATAAGTTTCATGAAATCCATTTTTCCCTTTTACTTTAAATACGCAAAAATGTATTACAATATCAAATCGACTTTTTATTCGAAATTATTATTAAAAATTATTTTAATATCGTAACATAAATCAAGGTTTGACTGCGCTATTTTAAATTGCAAAAACAGAGTTTTTCATTAATAAATTTTTTTAATAAGTGATCAATCCGAGTCCAAAATTATTCTATCAGTATTTTGTACATTAAAATATTCATATTTTTATCATTCGATAAATTGCAAAAATGCAAGTATGAATTTTATTATTAGCTAACAAAAGAAAAAAACGATGCTACGTATTCAACCTACAGTTACACAGATCAAAGGGATTTTACCCCTCAAGTAAATTGACTAATAAACTGAAGAGCCGCTAGTTATTGCTATCCTAGGGAGAAATTATTGAAGATGTATCAGATTTGCGAAGAGAAAAATTGAGATTTTAAAAGTTATAAGTGCTTTTATTGTTATTTAGCTACTTTGTAACAAAATTAAGGTTTGCCACTGAAAGAATGCGGCGTCACAGGATATATGTTGCAGGAATAGAATTTTCTTCGATTTTAGATTCTTAATAAACGCCTATATCAATATAATTTGAATTTTTGAATTACAAAATTTAGGAAATTTTGCTGAAAGCGCTTTCTTGGTATTTCTAATAAATTATTATAATAGTCGACCTTTTGCTAATTTATAAGAAATTATTGTTGGGGTTTACGTCATAAAGAATATTTTGAATTTTTCGACGTTGAGGTCGATACTATTAGCTAATTTTCAATATTATAAAAAATCCAAATACATACATAATTATAGAATTAGTAATTAATATATGTGTAAAAACCATTTCTTATAAAAAATTTGAAAGCTAATAACTACACCAGGCTTTCGGAAACTAGCCGTAAGAGTTAAGTCGAACGGCTTAAGAGCAATGTTCAGAAATACTTGGAGTTATTTGTGTCGATGTTTTTATGTAATTGTCTCTCTACAACTGCAAACTGTAATTTTTACTTTCCTGTAGAATATTTATAATATATTAATTTTCAGTGGCAACGACTTAATTCTTACGGCAGTCTTGTGGGTGCTAATTTTAAGAAGCGCGTATTACATTACTTGGTTATCTTGAAATGCCAATATTACAAAGAAAACTAATATTTACCGCACACTATAAATCAATTATTGGTGTATTTATTGTTAATTGTGATAATAATATGCATTCATTTATTTATCTTATTTGTAATTATATATAAATATAATTTTTAATTTATTAAAAATTAGCAGTACAACAAATTTAATTTGAAATCCTTTCATTTAAAGAATCTAATAATATACATTTCCAACATTTACATCTAATAACAGGAAATGCACTATACTATTATAAAAAATTATTTCTATTAAGTAAAAATAAAACAATATTCTTTTTATGATGATCATTTGCAAGTGAGACTCGAAATCAAGCAGAGATACCAGTAGTCGACAGTTTTCACAGAACTAAGTATTATTATTTTATAGTTGTTCCCACGAAAGATGAAGCTGACGTCAGAACTATCTGAATGAAATATTGGATGAATGGTTGAGTTGGCGGTCGTAGTAAAAACAAATAAAATGGGCCATTAAAGAAACCGGACCGTCTGACAATTTAATTTTTTTTATTAAGACCGCTAACTCAACCATTCATCCAATATTTCATTCAGATAGTTCTGACGTCAGCTTCATACTTTGTGGGAACTACTATATATCTTTAAATGTGCATGTATCATTTTAATTTGGGCGATTTTAGTTTTGAACTGACTTTCTTATACGATACACAATAATACGTAAAAAGGATTATTTTTAAGTGCTAGTGCTTAAAGGTCAATTTATAGTCAAAAAGTAAGTGTCAATTTGCACGTAATATTCACATCGATAATAAATGGTAAATGCATGTCAATAATATTCTAAGCAGTTTTTTTAATGTTGAATAATTGAGTATAATTAAGTGAAAAATATTATAATTGACTATTTTCCTTCTTGAAATTTGCAAAACAATGTTTTGTTCCGTTCAGAAGAAGAAATAATATTAGTGAGAGTAGGTACAAAGCTGTGTGTGGAATACCCTTCAGCTCGAGTCGATATAATTTATTGATATACCTAGCAGAACTACAAATATTTAGGACAGGGTATAATTGTACTAAATCAATTATATTGGGCTTAGGAATTTAAAGGGTATCCCCTTAGTCTACCCCGCATAACTTATATTTTTTTAGTTTTAAATTTACTTTGAAATCATTATTTGTAGAAAATATGGCTCCGACTGAGCGGCAGTAAAAGTTATAACGTTTTTAACTGTGATGCTAAGTGTTGAAGATGAATTCAGTACACAAAATTATACCAGAACTAATTAGTAGAGTGCCCTCAAATGTGACTTACTAACAAAACTGCTAATAAACAAAAAGATGGCAAAAGCACTAACGTCCGTCGCCGGCAGTAAAGTAAAACAGTTGCTATTTTCATGACGCATTTATATGCTTTTACATGAAACTTTAATGTGAAAGAGCTGTTTATATTATATTCATAGCTAAATTTATACCTACAAGGGTTTGGTTACAATACATATTTACATGAAGCCTTAATTTATTGTAATGATCAGAATTTATTTATAAATTTTGAAAAATAAACCACTTTACTCGCTTTGACCAATTTTAAGTAACCAATTGAAAAAAATTTTATTTCGTTTATTTTTTTAGAGAAAAGTCATAGGTATATTAAATCGAAATGTGGCTCATCTTAAACATCCTGAAAAAAAAACAATTTCTTTTGACAATTACCACAACTTCTTTATGATTCGATAAAGAAATTATTAGCCTGCCTTAGTACTACTTAGATTTTTTATGATTTAATTATCACAATATTTAATACATATAACGACAGCAAAAAAGACAATTTTATTATTTGATACTTTAAGAACGTCCCCAAAAGTAATATTATTTAAAATACAGGGTGGGCCAACTTCGATGAGCTGATTTAAAATTTTTATAATTATTTTGTTTTAAAAATTTTTTTTAATGTTTATTTTTGCAAATAATAAATTTTTTTATAAAATTTAATACTGTTTTCATACTCAGTGCAAAAACAGGGTGGGCCAACTTTGATTGAATGATTCGACATGCTTTTAATTTTTTTGTTTTTGAAGTTTCCTGTTTTTGTTGATATTTTTACGTCAACAAACCACAAAACATTCAAGAACTAAAGGAGAATATTCGCACAGAAATTGCAAAATTAAAACCAGAAACATTGTGATACGTAATGCAAAATACCTTAAAAAGAGCCATTAACTGCCAACAGGAAGACTTTTATTTGCAAAAAAAAAACAATAAAGAACTTCAAAAACAAAAAAATTATAAGCATTTCAAATCAGTTCGTCGAAATTGGCCCACCCTGTATTATGTAACATTAAACGAATAACATAATTATTCTGTTTTTTAATAAAACTAAAATTTTAGTTCCAAAACGTGTCAGAACAGTTTTTGGTTTTACTGAAATATTAATTGATATGGTTAATGTCGAGTTTCAGTAAATAATCCACATATTTATCAATTACTAATTCATTTTTTACAGTTTATGTACGCAAAAGTTTGTAATAATTTCTATGCATGTATGCGTCATCCGGATTTTTCTGCGAATTACAAAATGTCAAGACTTTTTAAAGAAATTTAATAAATTCTGACAAATAAAAGAGAGAAAGTAGCAGAAATACAGCGCATGTATGGATTAACGAGGAGGTCATCGGAGATGGGTAGATTCTGTATAGGTAGGGTATGGGTAAGTTAAAATGTGAATCATTTTTTATCTCAACTTTCATTTAAATGTCAGATTGACAGAAATTTGCAATTTTATTATTTCTGGTAAACTCTAACTTCAACATGTTTCAAACAAGGAAATAGTATATTACATTACTGGTAGAAAAACCGAAAGATTCGCCCACGCATTTGCGAGTGTGCAGACGCAAATAAGTCTTCTTCCTGCACATATAAATCTAAAAAATGTATGAAAATACAATTTAATATAATGCATGTCATCAATAATTAAATTTAAGATTTTAAAATTGCAATAACTCGAAAACAGCGCTAGATATCGAAAAATTGAGCAAAAAATTTACCTCCTCTTGTTCGTACTTTGCAATTTATCGTAGGAAGCCTTATGAAAATTCTTGATCAATAGCGCGCATTTTGCGCGCAAAAAATAAATGAATGACTGCATTTTTCACTCACTAGTGATTGAAAATTCTTTCGCCCACTCGTTACCATAGAAATAATTTGAACGAGTAAAACAAAAGGTTTCTAGTTGCGTATTCAAGTAAGAAACGACATGTTTCAATAGCATGATTGAACAAAAGGATCTTATTGCCATATTTAACAGTCGATATTCTCTTATTGATACATGAGAACAATTATGGAACGTAAGCGACTATTTGGATTGGGATTTCTCTAAGTATAGACTACATATGTATATATAGACTGTATATAAATCAGTGGACCATGGAAAAATTTATATTTGCTACATGATCATGATAGATTGGGTGTATCATTATCTATTATAGAAAAACTCAAAAAGAAACTTATTGGATTTTTGGATTTGACATTCCACTTTGGATTACAACTGCCTAAGATTGGTTTATGCAGAACGCAATGCCAACAATTCATGTTACTGATCGGTCCAATTCGAAACTCAAACCATGCGAAACCAATCAGTATTGCCATGAATCATTGGCTTTGCGTCACGTCGGCAAAATCTTGGTGTCCACCAAACCAAGAAAGAAATACAGGTGGAAATTAATTTTAATTAATTTTTTTTGATATTTAATATGACGAAGTTATGATTTATTTTATAGAAAAATTTACCGACGTCAAGCCACTTTCTAGATCCTACATAACACACAGATATGACTCAGTCGTGTTGCAGTAAAATCTCTGCGAGTTGATCTTAAATTAAAAATTTCGATATCAGTTTTTGTAATTTAAATGATTATGCGAAAGCCATTTTTATGTCTAATAATTTTTAAAATTTATTTTAGCAGTTTTCCATAATTAAAAAGGTTTGATGTAGGTAAGTTGTTTTGAGCGATAAAATAAAAAATATACAGGGGGAATTAATATTTCTGGTGGTACCAAAACCAAAACAATACTTTTGTTATGGTTTGCTATGGATACAGATATAAATAGGGGTTTATTTATTTCGGTAGAAAAGAAACCACGAACCAGCCAACAATTATTTCATTCTTTCACCAATTTCAGGCATGAAGAGACGAAATATCTAATTTTGAGAGTCTCCTGGGCCGTTTGTGTGATTGAAAAATTTTTAGTTTCAGAAAATTAAAAAAATAAATAAATGTCATTAATTTCCATCTTTGAATTTTGAGATTGTGTTATAAACAAACCATTGGCTGATGAACTTCATATAAATTAGGTGCAACTAACAAATTGTCGATTAGGAATTTTCATTCGAAATAGATAAAATTAATAGGTATGAATACATTTCGCATACATAAACAACGATAACTATGTATATTATGTATGTATTTACATGCGATAAAATTACGAAGAGTTATGATGGTATGTAAGGATCTCCATTATTAAATTTATTAAGATTTTTCCCATATGCGTCATCGTAGTTTTTAAATAAATTTCCAATGGGCAAATGTTTTAAATGTTTTAACAAAAATACCCGACGACGATGAAAAGATCGGACGCAAATTCAGAATTTGAATCAATTTTATTTTTGTTTTCGTGATGCAAAGCAGTATCTTGGGAGTCGGAAGGGTGCAGTAAAGAAAAGTGAAGAAGAGAGGAAGTCATAATTAACATATTATTTTTATAAGAGGGTTGCAAAATGATCTAATTAATAGAAAAGATGCGGAAACTCTTATTGAAGTGTCAAAATAATATTAAAGCTTTCAGATATAAAAAGGTTTGTGGTGCTAAACAAGCACACAGTAATAAAATTAATCCGAAAACATAAATATTCCATAAAGGGAAGCCACTTCCGTTACGTGCAAATGTGCGAATAGCCTTCGCACATTTCCGTATGCATCGGTCGTCCTTTCCGTCGCATCTACCCCATCCCCCACCCTTAAAAAGAGTATGCAAATATTTCCGAGAATTTGCAAAGTGCGGTCGCGAAAATGTAGTAATTAGCTTAATATTTAGGTTCGCAATGTAAATCTTCTCTTGTTTTTTTAATTTTATTGCAGCGTCTTATAGCAAAGGGCGAAGACTCTTTAGTTTAAGGTATGTTTTGGAGCTGCACACGTTTTGTCGGAAAAACTTGGGTTATGTTTGGATAAGCTAATTAGTTCGATTGTTTTTGACACGACGACGACGGT
Source organism: Cantharis rufa (assembly GCA_947369205.1). NCBI lineage: Eukaryota > Metazoa > Arthropoda > Insecta > Coleoptera > Cantharidae > Cantharis > Cantharis rufa. The sequence continues at coordinate 13,366,726 of OX376303.1, forward strand.
CATACTTTTTGCGACACATGAGCTTCGACGTTGCTCGCGAGTTATATAAAATTTTTAACGATTGTATGTCATGATTGCAAAACATTAGCATTTTGTTTAATTACTCGAAATAATAAAGATTTCATTACCATTTGATAAAAAAAAATAAAATTACTCCAGATAAGGAGTAATTAAGAGCAATATTGCAAAAAGTAACAACAACTTATATTTACCCGAATTTTAATTTACACTGGTCATACTCACGAAACGGTATACGTACACGTACGTTGGTTAACACAAAATTATGAAATCACATTTTGTCAATGTGTCTTTGATTGTTACCCGAATCCGTATTGACTAAACACTACAATGTTCATGTGTAAAATGTTTTTTGTATGCTTAAATTCGTAACATGGCGTACCATACGCATTCACCCCTCACCCCGGCAGTGCGCGTATTTCTCTTCCGCCCTTACTTATCATCCCCTCGCCGCCGCGCAAAACAAACCTATCGATTTTGGGAGCACCGTACCTAATATATATACCCTGCTTGCAGTAGTTGCTAGGGTGTATGCGTTATTCTGCGTCTATCAAACGCATACGGCGCTCTTAAATGCCCGTCATAAGAAGAAACACTTACGGCGAGATAAGTCGAAGCTTGCTAAGACGCAGACTTTTGATGTATGTTTCTATATATTGCTTACTGCAGCTAAAGGTACAGAACGAAGAAATTGCGTAATAAAAATAAGACGGGCGCCATTTTGAATAGATTTTATAGATCGTAAAACATAAAATTCTCATTTGAGGCTAATCAATGTTGGGGTACCTTTTTTATTGTTATGTTAAGTTAAAAATATAAAACACTTACTTCGCAATTTTATCCGTACCGAAATACACCTTAGAGTTCAATTTTATACGACCGACTTTTTCCGGCGTTTCCATAACAAAACACTTTTATTTTTTCTTTTATCATCGAATTGCCATGAACGTAAATCGCCGTGTGCAGTAGATGGTTTTTCCAGGTGCCGTTTTCACTTAGGAAAACAATTCAATAAGTTATTTTTTGGCACCCGAATTAATTTCATTACGCAAGTGTAAGTGCAACACAAAACCAAACTCCATTATCATAAAATCATCTTCAGTATTATACGCTTTAATTTTCAACTAAAATTCATTATCCAGCAGTCACATACCTACCTGTTATATTACGCCCCTAATAGCATTACCATTGCCATTGATGAGTAATGGGTATAAACCTATTAGACAGCAATTAGATATTGTATATATCTATGTATGTATGTATGTATCCTTATATGTATTTAAGTACTTATATAAAACATCTCGGTATTGATCGCAAAGTTAATCTCAAAACTTGGTTTCTATTTATGCATTGCTACGTTTCCTACTTTTGTGCGAGCTTTATTAATGGCGAAAGTAATAGAATTAATTTATTTGTAAGACGTCTTACCGTAATAGGATAAGGAACTAATTTTTCTTCCTTCTTTATTTTAATTTTTTATGGGTCAAACTCAAACACAGTCGATTTTCGCAGTAGTTGTAACGTTCGATATCGAGTAGAATGTGCGCAACTTTATTATTTGTGGTTTTGTTATTTTGACCAATTTTTTGCCAGATAACTCCCATAAATTTTCTTAAAGTATTATCAAGCATTTTTCTCTAGCATTCTCATAAATCACAAAGTTTTACTTTTTTCAATGTTATTACCAATTCAAATAATGTAACAAGATCATAACTCAAGTATTTTGTCACAAGTAGGGGGGCGCAACTTGACGTTTTTTATTGTAGCAATCGGTATCGCTTAACGATTTTAAAATTTTTTTTTGATTTATTCGCAAATTTTTCCAAAAAATTCAAACAACGCTCAGATATAATATTATGTAGTACTTTTTAACTTTTATCTTACATTAAAATAAACGATTCCACTACTAGACCGCATTTTGTATTATTTAAATGGGGCAAATAAAAGATCTACGCATTTCACATGAAAGATGGCTTTTCTATGAAAATGTCAACTTTTTAGGAAAATTCATTTGTACTACTAAAAACTTTTTCTTTTAGAAACTTGAAAACACAATTTTAACTTGGGGATGAGTTTTCAATTGACAGCTAAAACTTCAATCGTAAATACGAAACCATCATAACATCACACGAGAACATCGCCGTCGTTTAATTAGAGTGTCTGTTTTCCGATTTTACTTCAAACTTTATTCTTATAATATAAGAAGTTTATTCTAACCTGAAGGTAATGAGATAAAATCATTTAAAATAGCAGCAAAAAAATAATATTTCAATTTTCCAATTCAAAATAAAGTTTTTCTAACTTGTGAAAATCAGTATCTAATTTGTTATCGCCTGATGTTGGAGTTTCCTTCTAGGGTTCTCACTGTGTGCTCATCTTATTTCTGTGTACGTAGGTCGCGTTTCCCTGATAGTTTATAATGAAAAGCTTCTGGCATTAGTCTATCGCTTCTTTACGCGCTTTTCACGTAGTTTCCTTTTTGAAATTCGTATGTATGTAAGTAATTTTGCTCATCTCCACTGTACGTGTTATAGCACCGTTGGGGTTCTTTCAGTTGTTCTCTTGATTTTTATTTTTCTACAAAATTCAATTTCCTTATGCCGTTGAACTTTATTTACTCTTAAAAGTGCAACGCGAATTTAAAGAAAAATAAATATTTTTAGTATTTCATTTAATTAAAAAATAAACTTTGAGATAAAACAACGTCGAAGTAAAGAGAAATCGCCAACAAGATAGCCGGGATGATCTTACCTCTTTGCAGTTTTGATGGCAGTGGCGTCCAATATGAACCTTTTTCCTTTGAAATTTAGGCTTTAAGTCTTGGTCGATTTGGAAAATTACTATTGTTAACTTTATTTAACATTTTCATTTAATACAGCATTGCAAATAATTGTTATAAATAATTTAGGGAATCACACAGCAGCGTCACGTCCTCTCAGGTAGACGCGGTGAGTTTGTTAGAAAAATGTTTACACACGCTAAAATTTAATTTTATTTATTAAAATAAAATTAGATTTGATTTAAAGAGAGTAATTTTTATTATTTGATTCGATTTAGAGAAAAATTATTAAAATACATTCATTGGGTATTTAATAACAATATTTAAGTAATATAAGTGTTAATAAAAAGTTTACTCATGCTCTGCCGAGTTAATTTTTAAGTTATTAAATTGAGCTGGCATTTTATCGGGAGAGTCGGGATGTACAGTCCCAGCGGTTCTCATTTTTCAAGTTTAGTTTTACAGGCAGATGCCTGTATATTGCTCTTTGCTCTTACTCAAATTACCAGATCGAGGGTAAATAATAATAGAGCATTAATAATAATAAAATAATAGATGAACAGTAATTATTGTGAAAAATTGTTAAGAAAAGAAGAAAATAGATCTTCAGCCGTTCTTGATATAATTTACATCCGGAAAATGTAGGAAATTTAGTTTTAAAATATTTAGTGTAGATACATAGGAAACTATCATTTCGTTGTATATTTATAAATGAAATTTAAATATTAATTTTATTTTGCTATTTTATTTCATAAAAAATTTAAATTTATAGCAGTGTGAAGAGGGGGGGACGGGGGGAACTCGAAAATTTTTGGCCTGAAATAAATTCTATTTAAGTTTTTTTCGAAATTGCTTCTATTAAGCTTTGATATTATTTATGGACTTTTATTGAATGTTTGCAAACGAATTTCCAAATAGCATAATAATCATTACAGAACTCTTTCGTATAGACTCTTTCTGAGTCTCTCTGGATTTCTAGAGAATTTAACTTAAGATAATATAAGATATAAATTAAGCAAAATGGCTTGTATGACGCAGTTTTTCATCCGGAAAAAACTTATTTTGACCAATCAAAATAACGGTTTTAAGTAGAGATCAGGCAAAAAATTTTGTTTGAAAGATATAAAAACTAATATAAATTAGCGAAATTCTTACCTAACTTTACATAATGCGATTTTCTGGTAGACGATTGGTAAGAAGTAATAAATTAATTTTTTCTGATAATAACTTCAATTTTCTGCATGTGTTGAATATTCTGGGTATTTCAACTTATTATTTATTTTATTGGTTTCCGCTTTAGCTGGAAGAACTATTGATGAGGAATTTATTAATATTTTTTATTCTACATTTATAGTTAATTATGCATTTTTTTAAAATTGTGTCTTTGGGAAATACAATATGATCGCATTGTGAATATAATTTTCATAATATGATTTTCAAAGCTCGGTTATATGGTTAAGTGATTGAAAATGTACAATAACATTTTTGATTGGTGTTAATATGATCTTTAAAGTAAACTGATATGTAAAAGAAGTACGAAATGAAACCTTAACTGGAAATAAAACCAGAAATCATGAAACATGTAGCATCTAGCAAAGAATACATCTACAACCCACGAGTTGGTTTACAGCCGCTTTGATAATATATTTGCCACTATTCCACTTTGTTGGGCTGTTTACCTTAATTATATTGCTATTACATTTTACATACTACATAGGTAAAACAACAGTTTTAAAATTTGAGATGGTATTGTAATAAAATAGTTGTTTGACCAGTGTTTGGTTTGATAATTAAATATATTATTTACTTAATAAAAATTATATTAGTTGCTAAGATAATATATGATAATTAAGTTTTTTAATTAAACAGGTAAAATTTACTCCAGTGGAGAGGGAAATAAAGAAATCTTAAATGTTAAAAGTAACATTCCTATAAACGGCAGAAATATTATCTACTTTGATAAATTTTTATAAAAATACCGTTCTCAGTACTGTTGAATATTATTATCATACACATTCCTAAATTTTGTTTAAAAATTATTTAAGTATCAAGGGGGACATTGGCTTCCCAACAATAACTATGCTTATTTATTTATTTCTCACAAAAATTATTTTTTGTAAATTTGCAAATTTTATTTTTTTATTAAATGAAAGCTTGAAAATATCAGAAAAATCTGAAAAGATATTTTCGAATCAAGCTTCAAAGTATATCTGAATCTGGGCTTTATAAAGGTCGATGACCCAAAACATGAAAACTTATCTGAATGATGAATACAAAACCAATACATAACTGAAGAAAATCGTAGAAATGCTTTTACATACTTTTGAGTTTTCATGAATAAATTTGTCCTACGTTTCAATTTAGATATCGTTCCTCCATTTACTCGTTTGTATGGTGCGAATGTTGAAACATAATTAACAATTTTTTAATCCATTAAATTATAAACAATAATAATTAAGAGATATGTTATTATTTAGAAATAAAAAATGTAATTATTATCATCATTCCATAGCTATTTAGCTTTATTTTGCAATTTGACAAAAGATTTACATTGATAAAAATTAATTGTTAAAAAAAGTCATGAAGCGCCAAAAAAAGGATTATTATGAAAATATTTGATAAAAAATATTGTTTGTAAAATGTATTAGGTTCGGTAAATTTTATAAAGAAAATTTATTAAATTTTATAAATTATTGTAAGATAAGAAAGAAAATTCTTTAGTAGTAATTTATGTTTTGGAGTGAAATGTAAAGAAAATTTCTTGTTAGTTCGTGTGGCGCCTGCATACTCTATATATCTAATTCATCTCAAAAATAGACTTATCTGGAAGAGATATAGGCTGAAAAACATCTTCAAAACAAGGTCACTATTTTATGTCTCACTTCCAATTACACAGCTCATGTACGTTTGTTTCTCTTCAATAAGTTCCCAAATCAGCTATCCCAGGAAGAATTTGAAAAATCGATAAATGGACGCCGCTGACGTAAGCGTCGTTTTGCCGACGCGTCGTCTTGCGGAAATGAACGAAACTCTCCGAAATTGCAGGTGGTGGCCTGATTGACATTTCTTCATGTGGGTGCTTGTGATGGCTTATATGTGAAAAATGGTATATTAATGGACTTCATCGTGTGTTGTAAACGGTTATATAAGTTTCCATAAGTAATTCTGACTTATCGATTTTGTTTTGCTCGTTTTTTATCAATTTCACTAATATTTGACAGTTTAAATGTTCTTAAATTTTCTGTTTTGCTGCTGCAACTCGAGGGGTTAACAAGTTTAAATTGAACAAATTTGGACCGTAACTATTTTTTTTTGCAATGCACCATTATTAGAACCAAAAACGGTTATCTATTGTACAATGATCACACGCCTTATCTGCAATATGGCAGCACGACATCATACGTTAACTTTATAGGTAAATGTAGGTCAGTCTTTCTATTATCATTAATAGTTTGTGATAACTAAATAAGTAGGTAAATTAAAATTTTGTTTAAGTCAAAAATCAGTTGACGATTGTTTACAGAAGTGCACATATTGTAATAATAATAATAATTATTAAAGTGATTCTATTAATCTAATCAATTAGCTAAAAACAAGTGTTAGTGTTTGCTTAACATTATCGGGCAATGGTGTAGAAAACCCACCATGGTTTAGAGGGCCATGACATCTCGCCAGCCCTCTGCAATTGTTGATAGTCAAGGGGCCCAATCCCCTCATATTGGAATTCAGGTGAGATAGTTTGTGCATTAATATTGTTTGGAATATGAGCACCGCATAATGATTTCCTTTTTTAATGAGGCTGTATCATAGACTAGAATTAGTAAGCTAGAGACGTTTCAAATTTGGTTTAATTAATTTGAATTTAGTGCATGTCATCGTCTAATGATGGACGTACAATAAACCCACATACTTGCGTTATTGTATTCCAATTAACTCAAACACAAATTTTACTTTCAATTAGTTTCCTCACTGAAAACATATTGAGGTGTCCCACATAAGATGTCGTCAAAATTAAGATGTAAGAATTTTAAACGGCCTTCCTCAAGGCTGTAGAGCTTGACTAAATCCGGTGTGTTATGGTCTCCAATGCGTTCTATATTATGTCTCTACCACAACATCTTTATTTTTATTAAATTAACTTTAAGAATATTGCAATATTTTTTATTAGGAGTCGATTTCTTTAGGAGAATTTTTCTTGCGACACAAGCGTAAAATAATCGATACTCCAGTAGTAAGTGCATGTACGATTGCGAGCAAACGGACGATGGAATATAAAAAATGAAGTAATTGTAAACAAACAGGATGAAAAATTTTCATTGTTTACAAGTTAGTTAGGTTAAAACATTATGTAGCTATCAACTAATTTTAACATTCATCGGATATGGGTCATCATATATTTTTCATTAGGAATAAAGGCGTAAATTTCGCTTTAACAGAATCCGATGCTTTGTGTTAATATATTTTCTATGGAAATAATATTTTAAAAAATCTGCCGTTCCCTACTGTTTTTACATATTACAAAGTTTCTATACCTATTATTTTTTTAAGTTTTATATTTATATTTTTAGTGTACAAAACAAAGTAGGTAACTTTGGATTAGCTGCATAATATACAAGAAAGCATCCATTGTTTTTTCGGATGGGAGGGAGGTTAAGTCGGAAGCGTTTCTCACGTAAGATTCCACTTTCTGTTAATTAAAATTTGTTTTGGTGTTGAGATTACTATTTGGTATATTACATCCACAATGCGACATCACTGGCACATGTTGTCGGCTGTGACACTGGTTGAAGATATTGAAAACGAAATAAGATTAAATAATGAAATATAAAAGATTACATGAAAAATCTCTAAAAAAGATACGGTACACACTCATTTATGAAAAATAAATGCCTGTACAAGAATTACACGAATTCTTTCAATGATAAATCTGAAATTATTGAAGAAATAATATAATACTGAAAAAAAAAGAAGAGAAAGAAACCATCGCCAATTGTTTTGAAAAAAAGAATTTGGTAAGATTGACAATATTGCATTAAAGAATACATCCACTTATATTATGCTGAAAGCAAAGAAATATCCGTAACAACTGGAATGTGGTTTTCTATTAATTTATTATTTTATTGAAAATAGAATACAAGAGACTAACCCATATTGCGATTTTTTTTTATTTTGATCGTACCAACACAGACGCTTTAAACCTTTGCTTAATGAAAATGCGCGGCTGTTCGATCGTGACTGCGTTACAATATTATAATAATTTAATGGGTATTAATGGAATAAGATAAAGACAGTTTTATTTAAAAAAATCAGGTATTTCTGAATTACATTAATAATAATTAATAATATTTTATTTTCAAAATTATCAACGATTACTAGGTAGGAACTATTATTAAATTCAATTTAATTAATATAGCAAGATCTTTTCCTAAAAGATATGAAAGAAAAATTCTAAAATATTTTTAATTATCAATTATTGAAATTAAAGTAGGTACTAAATAACTTTGATTAAAAGTTAAAAGTAATGTAATATTAAAAGATTAAAGGTAATTAGAAACTTGTAGTGTAACTAAAAATTCAGCATTGTTATTAATGTATTAATAATAAAGATAAGCAACCAATATTATTAACCAAGGAGTTACACAAAAGGTGTGCTAATCATCTGCTCTTTTTAATGTAATACGAATATATTCTAAACAATAATCATCATAATATTGACGATATACATATTGAAGGAATGGAAAGAAAAACCCCGCAAAGAATTTCTGTGGAAGATAAAATATGCAGCAATTAATGAGCTGTGTATTAACATACAGAACATTCTAAATAATGGCTTTTAGGTCATTACCAGGTCACAAAAGAAATTTTAGCCAAAAAGCAAATATCACCTTTTGCCATGACCAGGCAGCTCATTAGACATTAATCCGATAGAAAATGTCCTGATGTTTTAAAAAAAGGACATATCAACGAAGGTTCAACTTACGAAAATTTAGCAAAAAATATTGCTTTTTTTTCTTCGTATTTTTCACGATTTTTCATAAGAAATATTTCGTTTTATAATAATCTAAACCAAGATTATGGTTTAAAGGCCAGGGCCGTAGTTAAGATTTGTTGACCCCTAGGTTAAATCTGTGGCGCGGGCCCTACCGAATTTTTTTGAGAATATACAGCATCAACGGAAATAAACTTGTTTACTTGATCATACTTTTCATCTCTTTGATGTTCGTGTATATGTTATTTGTTATGAAGTTATTGCATACTATACAATTTATTAAAATCATAATTATAAAGTATAATAAATACGGTCCTGCTAAAGACATAGTTTTGATAAGTAATATGGACAGGGACTGTATATAAAATGCAAATTTGAAATAGTTTTTCTTATTTACTTTTATTGCTCTTACTTCTTCATTTTTTTGTTTTCTTGTACCATAATAATATAATATTTATTTTAATTTATATTCAGTTTATATATTAAATATTTCTGTATTTCTTAATTTCTCAACTTCGTTTAAATATTTCTTTTTATATTGATAGACTCGTAAACTATAGAATCGACACGTCTCTTTACATACATTTTTAATGTTTCATTGTTATCGACTTTTTCGTGTTAGGTAAATTTTAAAAATTCATCCAGGCTTAATAAACTTATTAAACTTTGAAATTCTTCCCTTCAGCCTTCATGGTAGGTAACTAGACTTAATTATGTATACTCTATTATTAGTTGCCACCCAAAAGCTTTTAATTATGTAGATATTATACAAAAAGCATGTGCTTTTTTGCTTCCACATTTTGCTTTTATTTACACTTTTCATAATATATCAAATTCAAATGTAAAATCCAAATTTGGATGAAATTCTTAAATTATTATTCTCATTGCTCAATCTTGATGGATGTTTATTAAGATTGATGATAGATCAACTTTAGACGTTTGGGGGAAAGTACATCAAAACCTTTTGAATGGTGATCTCATTTTTTAAAGAACAATATAGGTGATGTAGAAAAAGCACTCGCTAAAGCTGGTGTAGTACTAGACAAACTTTGCCATGTCAACTTGTTACGATTAAAAAAATAACCCAGTAAATGCTGTTAACCTGTATACGGAAGAATTGAAATGGAAATTCTTAAAAATTCCATAATAATAGAAATTATAAAACTTGTTACAACAATTACGTTAATTAGGTTTATTTTCTCTAATCTACATTCCGGGTTAGTTATTTTAATGTCTACCAAATAAGCAACAATGTTATCACAATATCCGTGGTCATACCGCGTATGTTTAATTTGGAAAATATTACATTAACATTTGGCTACGTTTTACTTTGTCTCTTTCTAGGTTATTCCATATTAGCTTGCGGAAAGACGATAGAGTTAGCACAGCCTAAATTATATTTTTCGGATGTTGTATCAAGGTCTCGGATATTTGTCCCGGAAATATAAGACTTTATCCTTATCGAAGCTTTATCATTTTTGGCATTATTATGCATTAAATTTGAGGTGTAGTTATTTTGGCGATAATTGTTATCTTATATTTATTTATATAATATGAACTAAATAAATTGTTTTAATTTCAAATTTTGCGTTATCGAGAATACGTGACAATATATAATTTGATTTTTTCTATTACATTTTCGGTGGTTAAACTAACCACTGCTGTGGTTAGTTTAATTTTTATTTAAAATAAAATAAATAAATAAATTACTGTGGGTACTTTACAAATTACATTGCAGTTTAATCATATATCCGATATAATTTTTTATAATTTTGTTATTTACTTTGAGGACAAAATTTGTACTTTTACTTATATTTGATACCATATCACGGTTTGAGCGATAATGAAAAATTTTCCAATATATGATATGAACATTTTCCTTAATGAACTACACATCACTTTTGTAATTATTCGATTTGCAGAAATTCAAATTGGACATTGGACTTTTTTTGATGTTTTCAAAATTTGAATATAAGTAGGTATATAATTTATTATGTAATTACAGGTTTACATTTTAATCGAATTTTCTTATCCACAATTGGTATATGTGGTTAGATTATAAGTTTCATACTTACAAATAATAATAATTTAACCATAACAGATTTGCATTATTTACTAGCCAAATTTATTTTAATATTTTTCTGACAAATATAAATTTTTATTCTAAGATTAACCATTTTACTGCAGATGCACTACTTTTATTTTTATTGCAGTTATATCGAGCAAACAGCTAAAATAAACGCTCCGTTTAGATTCTTGCATGTATTGTGTAAATTACTTGAGTCACTAAGACGTAATCTAGATAATTTATTTCTTGAACTATTTTTCTGGGCTGATATGTCTGTAGAAATATTGATTATGCTGCCAACTTTCTTGGGAAAATTAAAAAAATTTATTTTTATACATTAATAATAATTAATTATATTATAAGTATTAATACACTTAGCAAGTAAGGTGGCAATAATGCTAAAATAATGGTGAAATTTGTTGTTACTTTAAAATTATAAAATAGGGATGGTGGCTTGGTGTGTGACTGCTGATTGAGTCTTTTGAAATTGTATTATATAGTATTCATATTATTGATTACAAAATTCAAAAATAATGATCAAGGTATACAGTAGCGGTCATGGAAATTGCATTGGGAATTATTCCGGAATAAAAAAAAAATAGGTAAATTAGTAATTTTTATCAGTTTTTCTCAAATATTTCAAAAACTAAGCAATTTACCGCAAAAAGTGTGGTATACAAAAATAATCTACATCAAATTTCGAATAAAAATAGTTCTGTGTATAATCTTGCTAAAGTGAACGGTTTCAGAGTTACGGAGAGTATAAAAAGTAGAAGTTTTTCGTATATTTTAGATTTTTTGAAAAAATGAAATTATTATATCATTAATACGCTCTTCTGGTTGAGGACAAGATACCTCAAAAGAATGTTACTGTTCATGCTGTTGAAAAACGAGGCCTGTTTGATTTGAAAACTTACAGAGCGCCAAGTACATCTGGCTTTTTTCAAATAATTACTACAAACATGGCTTCCCTGAAAATAAATCCACTGTCATATGAACATGGCTGAACACTTAATTTTTTTTAAACCACTCCACCTGGGTCTACCTGGGTAGAGTGGTTACATGGAAATGCTGTATGCGACGAGAGAGTTCCAACCTTCCTCTGTAGTCCCTCTTTCATTCATCAACTTATACGGCTCTTCTTCAAGCTGCCACAAAAGGAACCAGCAATGGACAAAGCATAACAATGGTGACTTTTGATCAGCCTTTGTATGTTAAAGCTCGTGAAATATTAGCAGCATTCGACAAAGTTTTCACTTGTTGATGTCTTTTTTGTCAGCGACTGGATTCATAAAGTCAGAAAGTGGCTTAGAGAAGTTGTACAGTACTGACTATGTCAAAAACAGTGTTCAACAACGATGATGAATGAATTCGTGCTTTCTTCCTAGTTTAAGAGGCACTCACTACTGTATTTTTGAAAACTAGTGAAGCTCTCATTAGTGTGAATAAAGAAATGTTTAAATTTGTCTATTCAACTTTTAAACGTGGTAATGTATCTTCTGAAGAGATTACGCAGTCAGCTGCAGTGCAGAGCGTTGTAGAAATTTTGGAAAACCAACCTCAACGTTCAAAAGAATCAGGACGAACACAAAAACTATGGATTTACTTCATAGAAATGGTTGAGCTTGTTCGAATGTTTATTAGAGCTGAGAGGAGTGAGGACTTTCTTCTTCACCTTTGCTGTGTCCATCAAATGCTTCCCATTTTTCATGCGTCTGGTTGCTGGTAAGCGTTTGGCTTAAACTACGCTAAATCTGCACATGTACACCTACAAGACTCGCTAGAAATTCTCAACTCAATGAACCCAGAAAATGATTTGTTCGTTAATTGTGGTTATTTCACCATCTGACATACTGAAAAATTTTGGTCTGGAGTCTTAAGCGACATGACCATTGAACAGGTTTTGATGAGATTCTTGAGTATCATTGGTAGATTAACCGGAGATAGAGGAATAACAACGATAGCTATTGCAACTTGGATCAACTTAATGCCAGCTTGTTCTAGGATGTGTGAAGCAATGGAAGAATTTGCAGGTGTGCTCAGCATCTCTTCAGAGCAGCACGTGGAGCTACAAAAGGCAAGGCAGAAAAAAAATTGCAAGGACTTGCAAACTATTATTTCTTGGCTTGAGAAACACAATCCGTTTTCTAAAACACTTGAACTCTCTTCCTTATCAACAGGAGTTGTAGCAGATGCAAACGTCAATTGTGATAAAGCCCTTGAAGTTGGAACATTAGCCTTGAAAGAGATTGAGAACAAAATATTCAATGCGATACACTTGAAAAAAAAGTAAGATGTTAAGTCTTTAGCCTCTATAACCCAGTCTATGACAATAAAAAATTAACGACAACACTGTATGTGTGAACCCCAATACTTTCTTACATTGGATGGTGTGCACAATAAGGAGTGATGAGAGACTTGAAGAAATATTTAAATTTGAATTATGTGCTTCTCCTCCATCCTTCTTCTGTCTTGTCTTGGCTTCAGATTCAAATGAATCATCAATCACCCCAGATTCAGAGAAAGTTGATGAAGGTCACCTCCTTCACACAGGTTTATATGGCCTAGCTAGACCTGTAGAAGCCTCTTTTCCCTTAAAAAGTAGCGCCCCTCGAGATGGTGGTGAGGTCGTTCCTTCAAGGGTTTATCACTAATATACCACTGGCCGGCGACTGAAATTGCAATTTGCTTTTACAAAACACAATCCTGTACAAAAAAATTAATTTCTTTAGTAATATCATAATTATTTTTCCAAAAATCTAAAAAATGTGAAAAATGTCTACTTTTACACAATCCGTAACTCTGGAACCGTCCACTTTAGCAAGATTATGCACAGGACCATTTTTGTTCGCAATTTAATGTAGATTATTTTTGTATATAACATTTTTTTTAATTTTCAAAATATTTAAGAAAAACTGGTAAAAACTACTAATTTACCAACTTCTTCCCTTTCCCTACAAACCCGACGCTTAAAGTGATGTAACTTTTTACCAAAAAATATGTGGACTGTATAGAACAATTTGGCGCTAGAGGGAACTTTTTACTTTGGATGTTGGGATTAGGCCCTTTTTGGACTAATTGCACTGTACTATATACAATAAAGATATAAATAAGTGCTTTACAATTATTACAAATTTAACAATTGTTTTTACAGAACAACAATGAATAAAAAAATATATCTACAAAATTATTGCTTGGTGTGCAGAAAGCTTTAAGAAAATATTCATCAAATTCTAAAATAAAATATAGAAAAAAAAATAAAAATATTTTTCTAGACTGTAATATTTTTTTTATATATTATGGTACACCAATGAAGAGTATAAAATTTTTAATTTAGAAAGAAAAGGTTTCTAAATAGGCTATCTCTTAAATATTATCTAAATTATAACTGACAACCTGGTGACGCCCAGGCAGCTACATTTGAATATTTTGGAATTTTGTAAACAACTATTCGTATTTACTTCCCCTTCATACGGCATACAAACTTTATAATTATAGTTATCAAAGTTGCCCCTTTGAATCAGTTTCACCCTAGTTGACGGTACATACTAATTCGGCAAGTTAAAATTTGTAAAATTAACTTTTTTTAAAAAAATCAAAAATGTTAGTGAAGAGTATTCACGAAAAAAATGCAAGAAACCATTTTGTGGTACTTCCGGTTTTACATAAAATTTTAAATTAATGCTTAACAAATTCTCGTTATGACTACCCTAAGCAATGCTATATTTAATTTTTCCATTATGTTAATTATCATTTTATCCTTTTCTCTCTATTTTAGGCAGTTAAATTTACGGAATAGGTTCATAAAAGCTATATTGAGGTGTAATTAAAGAACAAAATGTGAGTTAAAAATAAAAGACCAAGAATGTACTACGCTACGCTTTCAAAATTATTACTACTTAACATTGAAGAAGTAAATCGAACGAGTAAAAAATTCTTAATATAAAATAATTAGGTGGTTACCCGTATCCAATATTTAAACTGTCTCCTAATTGTTCATTTAGGTAGTAACGAAATCACCCCTTAAGATATTATCGCGTTCTTTGGGTAAATTATGTTTTGTAACTGTAAATATTTTCTGATAGATTAATAACGAAAAGACGTTTCATTAGTGGATTGCCATTAAAGTAAAACAGGTAAAAATTATTTTCTGGGGTTAGTTAAAGCATAAGAAGCAGAACATTATTTAAGTTTAGAATACAAAGCAAAACGAAGTTTATCAGAAAAATTTGTTGAATTTTTTTTGGTAATATGATATTGTGTACTTAGCAAGTACTTAAGCTTTTATTTTCAACCCCCATGCATTAAAAAGATTCATGTTGGTGCGTTTACGGTCTAAAATACCAGATATCGAGTGTGGGATTGTTCGGTATGCAGGTAAATGCAATGACAAGCTGTTATATAAGAAACGCAGGTGTAGAATGCTTTTATAAAAATTTACTTATTATTTAAGTCCTATAATATTTAGAAGTCAGTGGCGTACAGTAGTTGCGTAACGAAATATACCGTAATTTAAATGTATATTATGGATTTTTTTAACTTGGAATATTTTTGTAAAGTGGAAGTTTTTTCTCTTCTTTATTGACGTTTGCAGAATAAAACGCAGTATACAACAGCGAATTTCTCGGGGCAATAAAGTTGGAAATCGTTAAACTAACTTACCGCAATTTTAAATCACCCGCCACTGATTAATAATGTCAGTCGATCGAAATTTTTACCTGCATTACAGTAAAGGTAAAAGATATTATGATAATACGACCTACTTCAAACTAATCATGACACCGACAGATATACGTGCTGCAATGCACCACTTTTCAGACTTGGCCAACAAAATAACAACTAAATTTAAAAATTGACTTTACTTATTTGGAAGGGCTTGTACAACGACTGGCGCTAATTTAATGAAAAAATAAAGCGTCAAATTTAATTTTAATAAAGAGGGAAAAGTGGGCAAAATTAATTGCAAAATTCATTATAAATAAAAAATTTGGATTTAAAAATGTAATTTTAAAAATTCGTCAAAGTTATAAATTTTAAAAGTCGAATTTGTAAACGGTACATAAAATTAGATAGGTGGTGTATTTTTTACATCTCGCAGGTAAGAAACAAAAAATTTATAAATTCACCCGCTGGGACGTAATGTTAAAATAGATGGAGTGAATTTGTAAAATTGAGAGGAGTGGTCATTTTATTTTGTGCACCTTGCATCTTGAAGCCTTAAACCACCCCATTCATCCATTACCTATCTTAACATCGCATTGTTCTCAAATATGAAATCTGCTAAATAATTGTAGCCCTTGTCTGCCGAAATGATAAATGTAGGTATTTTTGTACGAGAAATGCGGCATTTTCTTAATAATTAACAGAACATTTGCCGTAACCAAGAATTCTCAAGCGTCATCGAATAAAATTTAAACGCTACCTTTTTTACATATTATTTTCAATTTTAAAACAACATTAAATTGGTCGTCTTCGCCTTTTTTAATTATTATTTATAAGTTTGGATCCTTTTTATATTAAACGAAATTACAACACATCATTAAGCAATTTTGCTTAGATCGAATTCCATATACAAACAATTCATCAAAAAACAATACCCCGCTTTTCAAACAAAGAAAGCCTTGAGACGGGAGCTAAAAATTTTCCTAATACCTGTGCGAAAGAATGGAAAAAAATATGTTAATTTAACATTTAACGTCTGGAATTATTCAGCAAGCGCAGCGGATTGTTTATTACACAGACCGATCGAAGAAACCAAATTTATTGTGTTTAACCAATTCTTAGAATTTAAGCGAAAACGTTGTACAAAAATGTACAGATCCACTTTTCAATTTTTACTTCTTTTGATTTCCAGAAATGGATTATATAACCGACATAGAATTTTTAGCTAAAAGGGATACAAAGTCGCCGTTAATTGGTCTTTCGTTCCATTCATTTCGTTATAAATTTGATTAATCTAACTTGGGTTTCTGGTTCC
Organism: Cantharis rufa; assembly: GCA_947369205.1. NCBI lineage: Eukaryota > Metazoa > Arthropoda > Insecta > Coleoptera > Cantharidae > Cantharis > Cantharis rufa. Next base: position 13,383,557 of record OX376303.1, read on the forward strand.
TATCAATTACGTATTATATTATCAATTGTTGTATTGCATACATTGCTATAGAACCTATTAAAGCTTTTTGTCTATTATAATCATCTTCAATTGAACATAATTTTTTCACTTATTTGCATGTACAAATAACATTAAAATGATTCAATTTAACTGCTTTAAATATTCATATAAAATTTAACCTTGTTCGTATATGTATAATCAACAAAATTGGTTTTTTGTGCTAATGGTTTCATGCAGAAACGTCAGTGTGCATTATCCTCCATAAATTGAAAATATGTAATATATTTCATAATACTCATAACTTCATAAACTCTGTCGAGGTTTGTATTCCAATACAAGTTAAATACAACCACGGATCAAGCTTCCTTTTTTTATTTCCAATTTTTGCAATTCCTTTGACTGTGGAGGAAATAAGACAGCATTATTGGGCGCCAAATAAATTTTATAAAACTAACGCAAAGCCAAGAAGAAACAGAAGAAACATATTATTATAACAAATAAAAAGTTAAATCGCCACAGAATAAGGATGATCGCTGGTTTAGTTATAGAGTGAAAATTTTGGGATTGAATTTCGAAATTTTTTAGTAACATTAATACGGTGTGAAGTCAAAAATTGGTTCTATATTGGCCAATTTACAAAACGTCAAAATCAAAAGAAAAAATGGTTAAATTGGAAATCTAAGAGCTTTACTATTCTCAAATTTGATTAAATAATATATTGTTTACCCAGGAAAATAAATTGGACCATTTTTCTCCCGCAACGTGGCGTTTGTCGACCAAAATATGGGGTCGGCAATCCACGTTAGAAAAGAAAAATGAATTTTGCTCCTAATACAAATATGTTATTGTTTCTTCGTATTTTGCTTAAGTATACACAATTAGAAATATTTTGTAAAAATTAACAAAAATGAAGAAGTCGCTTTCTTGGAGTGAATAGCAACAACATTTTTTAGTTAACTTTGCATTTCTAAAGATACACATTATTGTTAAATCCACAGAAGTCAATTTGACACAAATTATTGTAAAATGGACATATTTTTAATGTTTATACTACTTTCTGAGAGTAAACTAATTGAATTTTGCAAAAATTTTTGTCAATTATAATAAAATTAGTAGCGTTATTATTGACTCTATTATTTGTTGTTGCTGGTTTAACAAAAAATAAGAGTGGACCTGTGGGAACTCCATTTTTTTGTTATTATGGCAAAATATTTCTAACAGTGTACATATGTAACTAAAAATCTAGTTTTGGAAAACTGGTGAAAAATTCAATTTTCCTGACGTCGCGTGGGTCTTTTCCACCCGCCGCGCCGGGTGGAAAAGAGGCACTTTACTCTATGAAATCACCGCGCTAAGACTAATTTTGTTCTCTATCGGAGAAAAAGTACTATATATTGACTCCAAACAAAGTTTAGATTTTCAATAAGTAAAAAGTATTGTACATATTATTATTAATATCAAATATATTGTTGCCAAAGATGTCGTATAACAATAAGTTTTCTTTATTTGTTGTAAATAAAACTCATCCAAACAAAAAATCATTAACTTACTAGAAAGCACATATTTTCTTTTACTGTGATTGGAAAAGTTCTCTCATATAGATCGATAATATTACATGTATAGCGTTGTATACAGGATACTGTATATTAATAATGGTATAATATGCACCAACATCTGAAAGATTTAACATATAAAAAGTTTGTATTACTAAGCTAATTTTTATGTTTACGCTAAAAAGCTTTTGCAAGATGTAAAAACGCATTTTTTGAAAGTTCAGGCACTTAATATGTACAAAATCAGTAAAATAATCAAACAGAACTAAAGAAAACTAAATTTTTAATAAATTTACATTAAAACGCATTAAAAATAACCATAACAAAAATATTTTTGTTTAATTGTATTAACTGTCAAAAAATTAAATTTTCTTTTCATCAAAGAAACCACGAAACTGCACGCACTCACTGCATTCTTTCAATAAGTTTTACTAGAACCGAATGCGGAATATTTGTCCACTGACTTTCTAAACTGTTCCGAAGGTGATTTTTAGATGTTGGACACACTTTCCAAACTTTCCTGTCCAACTCATCCCACAACAACTCGATTGGATTAATTCGGGCTCTGGGGAGGCCACTTGACAATTAAAAAAATTTATTTTTGCTCTTGTAGCATTGAAATACTTTTTGCATACTACCGCTGTATGCTTGGGGTCATTGTCTTGCGTGAAAGTAAAATTCGGGCCGATTAAACACAATCCCGATGGTAAAGTATTTTCATGCAAAAATTTAAAATAATGTTCTATACTCATCTGTCCTTCAATGCGACGTAAATCCCCCGTTCCTGCAAAAGAAAAGCTTCTCCACACAAGCACCGAACTCTTTCCTTGCTTAACAGTAGGCACAATACACTCCGGAATCATTTTTTCTCTTTTTGATTTTCGAACAAATACGCGTCTAGTTTGTCAAAAAAATTCAAATTTAGATTCATCACTCTAGAGCACTTGCTTCCAGTCTTCCACCGACCAATCTAAATGATCTCTAGCTCACTGAACTCTATTACCAAGTGGTGGTGAAGTGGAAGTGAAGTGGAAGTGAAGTCGTTTTCACACAAAATGAAATCTTCATTTTGCGTCCGCGATTCACTTTCGAGGTGATTTCTGGTGCTGTCAGTTTTCTATTTCGCTTGCTTAGTAACACAATTCGTAAATCTTGAGCAGCTGTTGTTTGTTGGAATGGTCCTGGTCGATCTCGATCTTCCAAAGCGGCAGTTGGTCAATATCGGTGAATAATATCGTTTATGGTGGACCTTTTCAAATTGTAATTTTTTGCAATTTGGCGAACCGAATTGCCTTCCTCTAAAAGGGCTATGCACGTTTTTTTAATGCAACGCTCTATTTTCAAAATATGTAAAAATATTGAAGCAATTGTATGTAAAATTATATTGCCACAATAAATTGTCGGCAATTTACCTCAAATTAAAAATAAAAAAAACGGTAGTTCGGTAAGTGAAAGAGTAGCAGTAAACTGTTAAAAAGATCAATGCGGCTTAAATTTATTTTCCCAAGTGTTAAAAAAACAAAACTAATATAAAACTTTTAAGAATTTTAGAATAGTACTTATGTATCTCCTGTTATGAGTAAATATTTTTCTCATTTAACAAATGCTTACGAAATTTTATTGTTAATATTAGGTGTCCGAACTTCCATGAGCGGTATAGGGTACAAAAGTACATAATTTTGAATTGACGCTATATATGAATGCTGGGCAGACATGGTTCGATTTAAAATTATAAAAACGAAAAAAAAATTATTTATTTTTCTCAGAAATTTTCTTACAAAATCAGTGTTGATAATGTCTCATTCAAAATAATCTCCCTCGGGTATAATGCACTTCAGCCACTCTTTTCCAATCTTCAAAATACTTCTTAAATGGCTTCTCAAGGCCTGGTATGGTTTTCAGCCCTTCTACCGATTTTTTTCTTAGTTCATTGGGAATTTTCCATTGAAAAGATTGGACCCTTGTTTTAATGCTGTAGCCATATTATACTCACATTTTGATTTCAAAATTTGCAAAAAACTATTTCTTTTACTTTTCCAAAGTTTTCATTAGTAATTGATGTGATTTCACGCCCACATCTGACATTACCTTTTATGTTTTCTCGATCTTTTTAAAAACATTTAAGCCACTCATAAACTCTTATTATCAACATAGTCTTTACGCCAAAGGCAGCGGCGGCGCGTCAGATGAGGCAAGGGAGGCTTATTTTCACCTGAAATTCTAGACTAAACTATTAGAATTTTTAAGGAAGTAAAAAGTTGATTTTCAATCGTAAGATCTATCAAAAGATAAATACATACTTCTTTCACAGTAATGTAAGGCTACCGCAGAAGCAGAACTATTAGCCTAGAACATACATATACATTTACGCAGATGGTTTCATTATAACCTTAGAGAAATAATTCGGACGAGATATCTCATCGGTAGGCACAGATTACCTTACAGTGACTATGCATCGACTGAAACCTCTGCGCTCATTAGTTTACATTATTACAAGCACATAAAGAGAACGCACTTTATCATAGTGTAGTTTCTTTATTTAAAAAGTTGTGAGGGTGACATGAGAGGTCGCAAAAAGAGTGGTGTACACTGTTACACTTACTTTATAATTAGCTTCCCCAAATGAAAAACTAAGAGCCGTCACTGGCCAAAGACATTAAGTAGCATTTTCAATATTTCACTACATTTAACATAGAATTTAATTCAAATTCGTTAATCCGCCATTTTCGAAATAATAAGATAGGCGAAGATCGTTAAGATTATGTCATAAGTAATAATCTGTTAAACATAAACTGACAGTCAGTTGTACCAACTAAAAAATAAAAAATCGTTATTAAAAAATCGTAAAAAATTTTTTACAATTTATTTTTTATATAAACACTTTTATACGTCAAATATTAAACGCATATTGTATATGTCTTCATATTCCGTAGCATCGACATAAAACTGAGCTTGCCAAACAAATTGATTAAAACACTAAAAAAATGGTGGTCTAAAAGTATTGACACTTATTTTGCATTAAATTATTATGTTTATCAATTCCCGCAATTTACAATGAATTTTCACCATTTTCAGCTGACCTAATTTAGTTATGATGCACGTTTATGCCAAATTTCATAATATTTTGTTACGCGATTTAGCCTGTGCGAGTGATACTATTTCTTTTCATACCCCAACCACACACACCCTCATACAGATAAACAACCATCTAAAATTCATTAAAATCTTAAATCTATTCATCTTAATTCAAACAATCAAATTTTTCGTAGCTCCTCTACGACTTCTTTGGTTATCAAACTTACTTTAAGTTATAATATACAAATAAAAATAAGGAAGGAAAGGAATAATATGAAAGTACCTAATTTACACTCTCATTACAGGTTTGAAACATTGCTACAAAGGAAATTTGTCATAATCGCTTTTCGTGTGTAGGTATTTTTAGAATTTAAAATTTAAATCTGTGACTAATTTGTGATATTTAACTTAGGTATCTACAAATGCTCAAATTATTTTTAAAGCAAGAACCGTTAGTTTGAAGACACTTTTTCATCTTTTTATAACTTAATCTTTTAAATTGCACTATAGGTATTTCCAATTTATTCAGCATTCAAATGTCTAATTATTCCAATATGACTCATTCGAAAATTAAACTTAAGTTTTGCGCAATCAGTAGGTAATGCAGTTTGGCGAGAACAATTTTAAATTTCTAACCATGAGCAATTTGGGAAATGAAAAGGTCAGGTCGTTAGATTGTATTGACGAATAATTTAATTTTTGTGAAGTCATTTGAACTTCTGATAATATGCAGAAGTCAAACAATTGCAACCAACTTTCAAAATGACCAAGATGTGCGGTCGGAACCAAGGTTTAATTTTTCATATGAATTAATGTAATAATTTTAATTATAATAAAAATAATATAATTATGTAAACAAAACAAGGAAATTAAAAAAAAGTATCGGACATTACATTATACAGGTATATTTGAATCGAATAATATTTTATTCGACTTGTGGGTTTGCAAAAGCGCCCTTAAAAATTGATACTAATTTATTACCGAACGAATTTTTTGATAAGAAGAGAAGATATGGAAATACTTTTAGGTGTTAAGAGGTTGTTAAGGAAATACAAAGATATTTGTGGCACGTGCCACTTACATTTTTATTCAGCGCGTATATCAGCGGGTGTTGTTCACGATTTGGCTGATTCACGATAAGCCTCTTTAGGAAGGAAAATTTGACGTTATATAGCTATAAAGCTCACTTATTGTGGGAATTTTGAACGAAATATTAGGAATTGCAATAAAAATTTGTGACTTATGTTATTTTTTTTCTAATTAATTTTGAAATTATTATGGCGGTGTTCATAAATTTCCAACCAGGTTGATACAGTTCTTCATGCATGGTAGCATGATAGCTACCATGCCCTGCCATATAAACAAATCTGTAGGTCAGGTCATGTTCAAGGTAACACATTGTTTCAGAGTGCAGTAGGGGCGGGCAGTTTAGAAGGTCCCGCGGTGGGTCAGGGTGCCCGTTTAAAGAACAAACCTCGTAAATTCACCGCCTCTGGCAGCCTCAGTGATAGCTCCTCCAGTGTTAAACGACAGGTAAGTTAGATCAAATATGACTTGTAATCGTTGATGAATAACAACATTTATAGTCGCTGAGTTCCTACTTTAAATTTATAAACATATCATCACCAGACAGATGAATACCAAATTGCCCAATATTTCGTGAATCATTCTTTTAGAATAATTCAGACAACACGAGTTCTTTGTTTAAAGAATCTATAATATTTCGTCAAACAAATAAGTTTTCATATTTTTTCTTCAATAGCAGGTGTTGAATTTACGTATTACATTTTTACCTATCCTAAAATATACTGTTATGAACAATTTACAATTCAAATGCAATAAAAGTTATTAACGATACATGAATGTAGTATTTGAAATTTATGGAAAATTATAAAAATCTCCTCAATTTCTAAATTTATCACCTTACCAATAATCTTTTTATATATAAATAAAATACAAAACTAGTTTAAATAACCTTCTTATTTATATTAAAGATACATTTCCAGATATTAATTAACACAAAGTGTTAATTAAATTAGTGTTGGTGATTTTTTTAAGATTTAACATTTTAGACACTTATTTTCATTCTATTACTGAAACGCCATCTGTGTTTCGGAACATTTATTAGTATCCAGAATTTACGGCAACCCCAGATTACCATAAAATTCTAATTATTTCACTTGTGGTTGTATGTTTCATCGAGATATCCTTTCCTTAATGGAAAATGATAAAACAAAAAGCAATTAATTTTTATTACTTGTAACAATAATTTATTCTCATCACTATTTATGTTAATGGTACTTGTTTCTAATACTTACATCCCAAAATGAGATGTTGGTTCTTCTAATAAAAACCTAAAAGTATCTACTAATTGGTAATTTTCGATTTTACTTTACAAAAAGACAAAATAACGAATGTAAATATTATAATCTTCAAAGCAGATCAAAGTAGAGTATGAGCAACAGACCTGTGCCTGGAAAATCTGAAGAAAAATTGTAAAATTATCAACATCAATTTCAACCATTTTTGTGTAAAATTTCAATAATATTATAAAATTATAAACCACTGTTTAAAATACAAACGTTGCTCTGTACGCAGATGACACCGCAATTTATGCCGCACATTAGTTCTGTGCACACAAATTTGGTAAAATATTAATTTATAGTTAACATTTTTGCTTAGAATCTTAAAAGTTACGGCTTCAATTAAAAAGCAAGAACCTTTTTTGGAATTTGTGTTTATTATTGGTGCAATGCGAAATTTGAAGACTTTGATATGTTACCCATTCCTAGCGTGAGTTTTGCAATTGTGGTATAACTTTAATCTTCAAAATCATTTATTACTTTGTGGTACCTAATTAAAATATGTAAGAAGTTTACATGAACAGTTTTTTACGTGAGGTGGGTGAGTGAATAAGAAACACGCAAAGCGTGCCGATATGCAAGTTTTTCTTCTAGCTAAATTGAAACCAGCTTCCTTGGGGTATATATTTATGAAATTACAATTAATCACGTCATTCAGGTATAAAAAACATGCACGCATTGCAGACGTATGTATATCCCATATTTCATTGTATTTTATAAGCCAAATTTACACCAGAAGGTTGGTTGGTACTTAAAATCCAGCTTGAAAATATTATACCAACTATCTCTATCTTTGTATTCTTGCACGTCAAGTCTACTAAAATGTAAATATTTTTTTAGTATTATATTAATTTTCTTGTTGATCTACCACTTGGACCAATATTATTAGCATCTCAGTAGCAGTAGCAGGATTGTATTTTTCTATTATGTAGATTTTAAAAAATGACTAATTGGGATATATCATACCGGAGAATTAAGTCGGTTAATCATGGTATTTTGATCTAATTAAAACACCTTCATAGTAATTAGAAGAAATAAGATAAAAAACTTTATTACACTGTAAGTTGAACAGGTTTAATTATAATTTTTTGTTGAATACCATTTTAATTGCAATTTTTTACGCTCGGATTTGCTAAAAATATTATTTTCAATGACATCAATTATTGTAACAGAATTTTGTACTCGGTAATATTTTTCATGATTTAGAAGAAACAGCTACTTTGGATAAAAATACTTAAACTTATATTATTTAACCGTAAGAACTAAAGATAATTAATTCAATTAGAAAAAGCAAACAAAATCCCGTTGAAGTTGGAAACTTTATAAGTATTTACGTACTTTTTAAGAACGAGCCCGCATTGAAATAGTTACAATATTACTTCTCTTTTTAATTTATTAAGGATTAAACACGAAATTGAAAATGAATTTTAATTCAAGTATCTAAACCTGTTTGCAGCAAGATTATCATAGTTTAATATAAAAAAAGAAAATATTATAACAAGCACTTGAGTGTGAAGTGCTTTTTTAATAGATGGACCAGGGTATTCAATGCTCCAAGCTATTTTTTTTATTGTTTTGGTGTTTATCAAAACAACATACAAATATAAATCGTAAATTATATTTTGTAGTTGAATTATATTATAAAAAATCTCGTTAAATATTGCGTCATTATATTTTAATTATTACCTATTTAAATAACGTTTAATTTGGGCGAGGTAACGTATGTCGGGCGCGGGGGTAGGGACGTTGCAGTACATATTACTTAAAGTTTTCTCGAGGAAATTGTGTGGTTCGCAACACTGCTTCATATTATCTTAAGTATACTATATTATCGAATCATGTAAATTAACCGTTTAGATTTAATGAATGTTTGCGAATAAACAGGATTTGTACTGAATCTTTCAACATTTTGGCTTTGTAATAGAATTCAGATTGGTAAGAACTGGTAACCACACTACAATTAGTTACAAAAATTTATTACTTTACTGTAATCTCCATCGAATAATAATTTATAAATCCATTTTAATCAAATATCGTGATAAATTAAGTGGTTTTCCAAACATCGAATTTATTACCTCTTGTAAATTGTGTATAGTTAAAATGTAATGTGATCGATCGACGGTATGTTATAAAATTTGAAGTAATTATTATATTCGTGACTTACTTCATGATATAACCATTATAACTTTGCATTAAAGTGATTAGGCCCATAGTCAGGCAAAGCCTTGATTGCTTGCTTACCTTACTACTTTTGGTACCCTCGATCATGCACATGGCACTTATTGTAAACTTATACAAATATAAAGATACAAAAGTTCGATAAATAATATTTTAGTCGGTCACGCTCCACTGCCAACTCCAGGATATTTTGAGCTTTAAATTTAGGTAAATTATAATTTAATACGAAAATTGCTCTTATAATTACTACGTACGGCTCGGTATACTGCATTGTATATTAATAATTTATTCGATTAGATAATAACGCAGTGAGTAACCGCAGTTTAAATCAAATCTATGGTGTACAGGTAATTGAAAGTATTTTGTTGTTTACGCCGAATTAACCAGGCGCTCGTGACAAATAATCGAGTCATGATTTTCATGAACCTGTTCCATTAAAGTGATTTTGTAAAAAAACACCCGATAATTGTCGTTTAATTTTTCCTTTTTAACCTTGACTTCTCCTCAATCGGCCAGACTCAATTCTTTGATCCGTATAGTGTCGCGTCGCCTTTTACCGGAATTTCCGCTCTGCAACTCAAACAGTGATCACATCGAGATCAAGCGGCGCTGTGGTCAATCACTATATTATAGTCCTCCTCTTATAAAAAACTATAAACCTTTTTTCGGTGAAAATAATAATATTATATTTTGTATTACTAAAAATTCAGAATTTAACTGCTTCTTCTTCGGTGCTGAGTTCAATATAGTTTTAACCACATAACTTCAATATTTTATGTAAAACTAGTTCCATAGATACTCTAACTTCTTCAGAAACAAGTTCTTCCAAATACATATTAAGTTTGGCGATAAATATTATTTTCACGAGGAATTTCAAATTGTAAAAACTAAAATCGAATTTTTTTTACCGTTCCTAATCCAGTTTAGTCTCATTTTTTTAAACATTTATCTAAAATTGTTTTGGGCCATTATTTTAATGTATTGCAAATTAACTACTTTGAGTTATGTACTTACGTGTACGCTTAATTATTATAGAGATACATATCACAAAAAAAGTATTGCCTTAAGGTTTACAAATGTAGCTTTCTATAAGTTATTTGCTATTGAACTATCTTATTATTTTTACTTCATGTATATTGCAACTTTAATGATCATTAATTAAATCAATAGCAGCTTTTCAAATATAATGAACTCACCGGTGTACAAAATTTTAATTAAAAAAAAATTAATTTGGTAATATTCAAAATTATAATTGCTAATTAAAAAAAGTGTCCATGATTGCATAAACAGAAGCATATATTTCGATGATCGTTTAAAAAAGTACTTACCAAATTAGTAGGTTGCCATTAAAGATAATGCCATTAAAAACAAAAACCTAGTTTTATAAATTACTTACTGTTATTTATTGCAAAAAATAGTTTTTATTGCCTTATTACTTTGTCAAACTAATAATTTAGACAAATCTAATCTCTTTACTGCTTGATGCACGCTTTTATTATTTCTAATGTTTCAATTTTGCGCCCAGTGAAGCATGGTGAAGTTTACATAAGAAACTGAAAATGATGCGTTTCTATAAGCACAGCTTAATCGCAAGGTTTTTAAAGCAGTATAAATGAATATAATTTTTACTGATTTTTTGCTGCTTTAAAGAAAAACGAATATATTCTGAAGAGAATAATAGATAAAAAAAAAAAAAGAAATGTATATTTTTTAGCAAATATTTAAAATTTTTATTACTAGAATTACTTAAAGCCACTAAAAAATAATTTGTAATCAAATTTAATGAATTCTACTTCCATTATTTGCTCTTATAATTTTTTCATGTTCGTGGTGAATTGCTACCTACAATTTGTTTTCTACCCCAACTATGTATTCATTGTTCAGGTGGTATATTGTCGTTTGAAAATTTTATATGGCAGATACACATACAGAGAATTTTGAAATAACATTGACGTTATTTGTTTACATATATTCATGTGTATTTTTTTCAAAAGGATTTTGGACTCCCGATGAACTGAACAACCCCCAATTCAAATTATTAAAAATGTCTAAAAAGAACTTTAACTTTGGAATTGACGGTATAAGGATAAAATCCTATGTTTAGTGCGATGTCCTTTCTCTATTTAACAGATTGTTTAATTTGCATAACACTTTGATTGTTTTCCAATTAGAATTAAACTGTTGAGCAATTGTCGTGATTGATATCTTTATTATAGATATAATATACAAATTATGTTTCTTGTTTACTATTTTCTATAATATTTTTTTGAATGACTTTTAATTTACTACTTTTATTTTACTACTTTTAATTTACTAATTTATCTCTATTAATATTATAAACTTTACATAACAATCGTCATTATTCATTTTTGTTTTTTTATTAATATTTTTTATTTATTTATTTAATATTTTTTTAAATTATAATTTTTATTAGCAGTAATTCTGTTAGTATACACAACTGAAAGAAACATAATATAGCATAGAGTAATTGTGATGTAAATATTTTTGAGTTTCAAATGAACAGTGACTGCACACTGCTTCAGTAGCACATCGTTCCACGACACGGTTTATGTTCCTGTTCCTGTTTGGACGTAAAGTAATATTGGCAGTTCAGTAAGATTACATCACTTGGTTAAATCTCGCGTGTCAACTTATTTTGATCTCTTAATAAAATATATTTACAAAGTACATTTGGTTATTATCGTACAGATACGTACCTTTCTGCAAGTAGCAAATAAAAATGTTACGAAAAGGATTTTTTTAAATTACGTAGATGTTCTTACAAGCGTTAGCTAGCTTTTGTAATTTAACTCAACAGTCCATGAGAGCGAGATCTTTGAAAACTTCGTAGGCTTATAATAAATAATAATGAGATTCCAATAAAACTCAAATCTCATCTCAGTTAATTAAGAAAAATGCAATATTATGAATGAAAGAGTCGCTCTAATGTATTTAAAAAAAAGTACAAATTAAGTATAACAATTAAAATATCAAAGGATAGAAATTGACACAATATAACTGTCGTGTTCCAAAATCATTTAAAAATTTTGAAATTTGAAATTTTATTTTGTTATAAATATTTTAAATAATTGTTCACGCAAAAATTTTTATGTTGGCACGAAAGTTTTGTGATAACTGATAACTTTGCCTTTGCCAGGTCCGTCAAAGTGGACGGACGCGTTTGCGGAAGTTTCCGTATGATTTTATTAATTAATTGAGTATTTATACAATAAAAGTTGTTATTTACTGTGAGCAATTTTTTATTTTTGATTTGAATGACTTTTGTCCGTATTTGGGCAATTTAGAAATGATTTTGAAGGTTTAAATGCGAGTATTAAAATTTATAAAAACAAGAGTCTCGTGTTCATAAAAATGGCATTTTCTTGAAATTTAAAATTTTACAAAATTAGAAGGCTTCGGACCATTGCAATATATAGTACTTGAAGGATTATATCAATTAAGGACGATTTTATCAATTTTATGCTGTCGCAAAATAGTTATTTATTAATTAGTTGAATTAACAAAATTTTTTTCTAAACAGAAAACTTTGCTAAGGCAGTACAAAATTTCTGTTGAGACTACAGCTAATAAAATTTTGAAAAAAAAATTTTTATCTGGGAATTAAAAACTACAGCGTTTTCAGTTTAATTTTAGGAAACTTTATGAGCATTGTTTTGAGTGTTGTCGTAAGACCTGCTATTTTTTTAAATTTTATTCCAAATCAACAATATTTATTTGAATTGGCTACATTTTTCAATATACCACTTGTCCTTTTTTTATTTGAAATAAAACAATGAAAAGCAGTTGAACTAATAATTTAACCGTCACTGTTATACCTTCTTGTCAGATTGTAATTTGACATAATATTGATTTGTATTTTAAAAAGTGTCTTTGATTAGTTAAATAATAAATGAACGTCGCTTTATATTTTTATTCACAATTTAATTTGTTTGTATTTGAGTAACTGTCTGTCATGGTTACTGACTAGTTTATTCTTTTTTAGTTGGTCAGAATGCACCTGGGATAATTTCACGGACCAATAAGAAATGCACTTTGCATGCAAGTGTTTATATACTGATGTAGCTTTTAAGTTTTTTTGCACTTTTAATTTTTTAATTTTGATTAATTCGACGACTTTCATATTCACAATTTTTTCTGTTATTCCGTTTAAATTTTTTTCGCACTTAAACGGGTGACCCCTTCAAGAATACCTTGTTTAGGCTCTACTCAAGGTGGATGTTGACGCGTCAGGGAGTTCTCGATGTCACTCTTAAAAAGAAAACTTTTTAAAAACTATTCTTTGATATCGCAATTTATTTGTGTTTATAAAAATCTATTTTTGTTCTTTAATTTTTCAATTTTTATTTTCATTCCTTGTTAATTCGATAATCCCGAAAAGGTTTTTTAATTTTTAATTTTATGCTTCATGATATTTTCTGGAATGTTTTCAATTTGTGTTTTAAATAAAATTATAGGTAAGGCAACCAAATCTGTCGTTCTGTAATGTTCTGCAAAGCAAAAGGCAGGGTTTTTATTTCTACTTTAGAATAAAATCGTGATATTTGTAGTACTAATTGTAAACACATTTTAAGTTTTAGATAAGTTAATTATACTTATAAAAATACGGTAGCTTCAAAATTATTGCAGCAGTTTATTATAACGTATAATCTACATTGTATTCTGATTTTTTTCTGAATCCATTGAGAGCAGATGATTATAAAAATTGCATTTGAATTACCGCATTATCATTGTCTTTCAAACAAAACAAAACAATCCAAATCATGCACTAGAGTTTGTGAGAAAATTACAACGATAGACTCAGCTGCTGTACCGCAATGGCGCCTCGAGAGTTTTCTTTGATAAATCCCAGCTTTAATCTTTTAGTAAGTGAATTTTTATAGTTTTTACTACAGGTTGCCGCCAAATTTAGGTTTAGTCAAGTAGCAATTTTTTCTTTTGCACTAGGTCCATTCTCTGATGCGGAGCAATTCTTTCCTGTTTCTTTTATTTTTCGACAAATTTTCAGAACCCAAAATTTTAGTTCCGTACCTCAACCACTTTTGTTTTTTTTTTGTAATATTACCATATAAAATTTCTTGAGATGCTTTTAGGTTATTAACTTCTAAAAAATTTACTTATATTATCTTCAAGCGAATAATTAATATACTTTAATTAATTAGAGAAGCTTGGGCCTAGTGTGTAAAGTGAACGGTGGAATTAATTGTTTGTTTTTGTTGTTGTTGTTGTTGAGCAGACTGCTAGTTGAATTTGGCCGTCACTGTTACCGTAAAGAAAAAAAAACAACAAAGTATGTTAGCTCAATTTTATGAAAGTGTGATTATTCAATTTTTAGTAACATTTTTTAGTATCTCTTAAATTGAACTTATCTAATATAACTAATTGAAAAGCCTTTGGCAAATGCAAGATTACACAATATTAGACAGAAATTTCTGACATCTTTTCACATCTGCAAGGCGTGTCGGTAATATGTATTTAACATGAAGCTATCTACTATTGTAATAAAATATTGCAGCTTCTGAATAATTTGATATAGCTAAAATTAATGGCAGTGAAAGTTGTTTTTGTTAAATATATCTTTGAACTAAAAACAATTGTACAACGTTTCGTTTTTAAATAATTAATTTCTGTAATTCTTGCGCGATTCTAATATTTATTATTATAGTCAATTTGCGTTTTTTATATTTACGAGTATTGTTATTAATGTATTCTAAACTCTGCTTCAGCACAACAAGTCAAATATTATAAATTAAAAGTAAGAAATAAATAATCTTTGCTAATAATTTGAAATACACAATAGAAAGTAATGGATATTATGTTTTATTAAAATATTGTAGAAGATAAAATTGTTTTATGAAGGAGGAAGTATCATGCAATAAAATGGAACGAGTTACCAACAATTAGTTAAATTAATTCGCGTTTTAATTATGGGGTCTGATTATAATGAATATGAAGTACGTACCTACATTTTAGTTAGTTAAATATATAATTAATAGTTGTACCTTTATCTTCATTTTCATAAATTAAGATTTTAAACTTTTGATTAACAAAGTGTGAGTTATAATGAAAGCATTTCGTTCATTCATATTTCTAGTTTAACAGAAACAATTACCGATCCCACCATCTTCACCTGAAATATGCTTATATGGGATTCAAAGGTTTTTATAAAACCGCTTGTAAAAGATATTGGCTACTAAGTTATTAATTCTGAGCTTTATTAATTGCAAGAAGCCGATACAAAATTTTCCGCATTCTTCGCAGAGCCATCCCGCCTCCGCTATCACAAAATTACTTAACTTATTAGCTGCTTTAAAAGCGGGGTTTTTAAAAATGCTGAACCTGAACGATTCAAATAACGCCAAACCAAGCCCAAAAATTCCCAAAAGCAGAAATCAGGTACTCGTAGCTTAACAGCTAATTTGGGGGGCATTTAGTTTTTTTTTTGGCATATTAACCAAAAATTCTGAAAATTAAAAACCATAGCATTTTTCCAGTGTATGTTAATTTCCATCTATTCAAAGGGTATTTCCACGGAGCTAGGAAAATACATTTTTGTTTAATTCTAAGTTTAAAGTTTTTTTTATGTCTTTAATGACTTCTTTAATTGATGGAAACTTTTACTTTTGTTGGTCACCCCACCGTACATTATAAGAAATCATCGTGCATTTTAATCAACCGAATTGATTTCTATCTGGAAGACGTAGTGCTTTCATCGCTTCATATGATGCACGCTTCACTTCCGGCGTAAAATTAGCATGGGCTATTTTGCATTTTTTTCCATTTTTATCAGGTGTTTGAATTTTTTAAAATTATTGTTTAAATAAGTAACTTCTAATTGGTTATGTAAGATTGTTACAATGTTACAATCTCACATTTACTATATTACACCTTGCTATTACCGATGTGCTAATGAATATATGCTGGCACACCTCTGGGAAACTTGGGCTTCTATGTAAACTTACATTTAAATTAATTAATTAGTTTATCATTACATTAATTCCGCATTTAAGAGTTTAGATTACAAGGGGCGTCAAAAAGTTTGTTGCCACAATGCGCGAGAATAGCATTTCTTGGGCCGTACTAAAAATTAATGGCAATATTTTGATTTAATTTAAATATTTTAATAATAATAAAACTAGTTTTACCAGTTTTTCTGTTTTCTATTATACTTATTATATTATGCTTATGACCCGAATTGCATTCTATTCTTTTACTGATACTAATTAACATTACGTGCAACAATAAAGTTTAACTAATGAGCTTAATTAAATTAAAGAGTAATATATAGAAATAATAATTCTACATCGTTACATAAATAAAACTGGATTTTGCTATAGAGGTAAATGGCATATACAAAAATTATATCCATATACGATAACCAATAATTCATTTTTTTATATCTAATAAAAACGGCAATTTATAATATTTACGTGGAAAATTTACATGTTCTTATAATTAATGAAATAAAATTTAAATAAGTGTTAATATGTAATTTAAATTACGTATCTCAATGGGATTTCGTACAATTGACATTTTATTTGGTTTTACGTAGGTCTTACAAAACCATATTTGCAAATGATTTACTAACGATATTATACCTATGCTTTTCCAAATTAATGTTGTAGAAAAAAAATTTATTTGCCCAAGTTCTCGATTTGAGTATGACGAAGAACATTGTATGTATGTATGTATTTTTAAGTATTAAATAAAACATTTTATATTGCTATGCAAACAAGTTTGGTAATTGATGGAAGAGCATATAAGATGCTCTTCTCATCTCATTAAAGTTTTTAATTAGGTTGTGCCACAAGGTTTGAATATCTCAAAGTAATTTTTTAACCATCAGGTATTAGAATATACTTACAATTTGATACTTGTCTCACATACACACACCTGCATTCCATGATAAAATTCATGATCGGTTTAATTTCACTTATGTAGTCTAACAAAAATAAGGTGCGGTTGCCAAATGGAACCAATCAATAATCATGCTTCTTGATTTTAATAAGGAGATACAATTTTTATTGCTTAGACGTTATATTCTAATTACCAACTTTAACCTTTATCTAAATTAGTAAATTTTAATAACGGTATTAATATTTATATTCAAATATTATGGACCTACCAGTTCTACTACTTTATTTTATTACCATTGCGGTGCTTATTAAAGTTTTTTAAATAAAATCTCATTTACTTCATTAGGAAATTAATACAGACGCAAATAAGAGTTATATTTCCTGTACGAAATTTTTTAATTTAACTATTAACATATATGGAGCCTCTTAGCTCTCATGAAGAAGATTCAATTGTTTTTATGCCATCATTTATCGCTGTTCAAACGTCCAACTTTAAAAGCACCAAAAGCTTGTTATAGGAACTAAGGTAGCAAGCTCCCAGTAACATAAACCAAAAACTAAGAGTTTTATTTATTTAAAATTTGTATGCCTTTTAGTCAGTGGCGTAGTGAGGGGGAGAGGCGCCAAATGGTCCGCAAAGCAAAAAATTGGATAATTTTTATTTTTATTGTAATTGATTTCTGGAAAATATATTTTAAATTTAGTAATTTTAAAATTAGTATATTTTACATATAATATTATATGGTTTGTGCCCCGGTAACGAGTTAAGCTCGCTACGCCACTGCTTTTAGCATACTTTCTGCATCTGAGAATTTTAAAATTATACAGGAAAGGCTGAAATTGTAATCACAACGGGTTTTTCACCTTTTTTCAGCAATTTTTTGATTCTTCGGTGCAAAAATTATAATTTATTCGTCATCTCAATACAGAACCACATTAAATCTTAGAATTACTGAAAATATTGTTGTGATATCCATTTTAAACTTTTTTAAAATGTTGTGCACTTCTCATTTCTCTTTTTAAAATTTTATTAACTATGAAATCATAATTGTCATCATGAGATGTTGTTGGACAAGGTTCCAATTGTATGGGTGCGCATGATGTAAATTAATTGATTCAGTAAATTGTTTTGGTATAATTTTCCAATTATTATTGCTGCTTTATTAAAAAATAATGTCCAATGTCAATGTTTGAACATTTGCGAAAATTGTATTTTATGGAATAAAATTAAAATGGTCGCTTGCGTACTCAGAATCGCGGTTTTAGCTAATGTTTACAATGTATTAAGTATGATGGTGGGAAAGCTGTTTTTTGCTGGTAAAAGTTTATATTTCTTACATACAATGTATTAATATAATCGTATGTGTAATTACATTTATGTAATGGCATTTAGCTATTATTTTATTGTTAATTGTAGTACTGTTTATTAATATAAATTTGCATAGGTATAATATATCATTATTATATTATCAATTATAATATTTACAACAATAATTATATTTATAGAATATCAATTTACGAGGACGGCTTCATGTTGCATTGTCCTGACCTATGAATGCAAGGCTCAATATAAAAATTAGTGTGTCAACAATAACATCAATTTCCTTAACATTTCATTAGTCTATGGTGAAAATTAGTAATGAAGTTGTTGTTTAGTGGCTGCAGAGTAAACATAATAGCGTGACATTCTTAAAATAATAAAAATGGAGTGTAAAAACGCGATCAGGTTTTTGTACCCAAAAAACGTGTAATTTTGAGCAAAAGAGAATAATTAGCATTTTTGGTCAAATATATAAAAAGCAATATCATTTTCATGTATCAATAGTATTTTACAGGGGCTATTTTTGTTTTCAATTGTTTTTTCTCCAATAAAATGTTTTACTGTGAAAATGAATTTGTCGGCTTAACAAAATTTTAGTAGTTATAGCCTTAACAGAGTTTATTTGCTGTTATAACAAATTTTATGCTACCATAACCAATTTTATTCTTTACAAAAAAAATTGTTGAATCAACTGATTTTTTTTCTGCACAGTAATAACTTTGTTACATCAGCAAAAACATTGCTGTAGCAGCAAAAAAAATTGTTGAAGCTACTAAAAGTTTTGTTAGGGCGACAAATCTTGTTTAACAGTGCAATATTGCTAGGTCACACAACTCACAGAAATATTATAAATTTAGATAGAAAAATAGATTAAAAAGGTGAACTCAGAAATAAATCTCAAACTAAAGTTTGGTTTTTAAAATTAATTTAATTTGACATAAATATAATTGTGAAGTTCAAATCCCAGACTTTAGATTCTAATGCGGAATTTTACTTATTAGTTTATTTTATGCGATTGGTAAAGAATTTTGTTTATTTCAAATACAAAGTAGAATAATTATTACAATATGAGTATGTTTTTAAATTCTTAACATATTGATCATATTGATCATATTTATAATAAGAAGTATTACATGTTAAATTAATAAATTAAACCTGGGAGATAATTCCAAGTTTGTCTGATTAGAATCGTAAATTTGAAACACGATGTTCAAGCAATGTGTAACAAACTATAATTATTTCAATTAAAATAATGTATTGTAATTTATGAAATTTATTAATTTAATATTCGGATGTAAATATTAAAACTTCTTATAAAATTATAAATAAAATTTGAAAATTAAGCTTCTTGATAAAATTGAAAGGGGGCGTGCATTAATTACGTGAACACAAAATGGAGGCGGAGGGGTTCGACAAAATCTCACAAAATCTCATTTAAAGGGAGGGGGGTAAATGAAAATCTCACGTCAACTTTTTAATTCAGAGATTTAATTAATTAAAAAAAAATTAATTTAAGATTCATTATTATAAAAAATAACATTTTGTATTTTAATGTAAAAGTTTAAACTTTTAAATGTTAGAAAAATGAATAATTGAAAACCTTGCTGTGAAAACTGTGAAACTTAAATTCATCTGTCGCAAATTAATTCAACTATTTTGCATCGTTTTTAACTATTACATACAGTGGCTCCTGAAAGTATTCGTACACTCCTATATTAATAATGTTAATTGTAAAACTGTTTTTTGTCATATAAAAAACCAATTTTACAGAAAATTTTTTTGAACATTTTTGTTGCAAATTTCATTGCCTTCAATTTTGGTTACATACATTTTTCGATTTTGTTCCACCGTTTCTGACTGAGTGACTTAAACAAAACTTAAAAACAAGGAAATCCTTGGAATTCTTGGGAAATTTTTTTGGAATTCTTTAGAATTTCTTGGAATTCTTTGGAAATCGTTGGAAATCATTCGAAGTCTTGGAAATCTTTGGAATTCCTTGGAAATCCCTGGAATTCTTTGGAAATCACTGGAATTTTTTAGATTGCACTTTGGTTTGAACTCATTGGAATTCTTGGAAATCTTTGGAATTAGAGTAAATCTCACGTGAGGTGGAGGAGGGGTTTTCGCTACATCTCACCAAATCTCACCAAGGGGGAGGGCGGGGTCAAAATTTTAAGAAAAACTGCTCCCCAAACAGAAATTTTTACTATTTTTCAAAAGTTTTTTAGTTTTTATCAATGTATTTCTTATAAAGCAGTGTACAGTTGAAAATAGCGAAATAAATAATAAAATAAAAAAATGAAATTATAATTATTATAAGTACTTACACACCCCTAAAATCAAAGGTAAAATCACAGCAATATTTTGTTTTGGTAACGAAAAATATGAAATAGTAAATGAAGTTGGTATGTTTTTGAAAGACAGAATGAACGAATATCTACTATACCCATCACATGAGTGTAAGAAATTAAGGAAGATAATCAAACAATCAAGAGAACTTTTTAGGATACCAAGATACCATAAAATTGATTAGGTATAAAAAAAGTTGCCGAGAGCAAATATTTAAAAAAATTATTTTAATGCGCGATATGCCAATTTTGTTCTGTATTAGTGAGTTTTTTCAGTGTTTATTACATGAGAATGCTAAAAACAGTGTAAAAACAATTACCCACATTAAAAAATCGTAACATTTTATTATTTAATTATTTTTAGTGTTGTAAGTACAGCTTATTTATCAATACCAACTTAGATATACCACATATTTGGGTTCAATCATTAATATCCCGAGAAGCATTCGTTGGAGAGAAATGTTGATTTTCACACTTATAGACCATAAAATTGTCTATAATTTCGTTCTCTTGTTGTTTGTGCGCAAATTGAACAGTTCGCCAATAATCAAGTAATAAACAATTAAAGCAGTCTTGTTTGTAAATTAATGTAGTACCCAAGTATTTTTTAAATTATATCCAATAAAGATCTTTTAATATTATAGTAGGTACTTAATAAACTAAGCTTCTAAAAATAATAGTTTTTAATTTTAAGGCTTTTTCTGTATAGTTTTTTAAAATTATAAGTACGAAATTGTTTACAATTTTTTTATAATTACACCTAACATTAAAATCTGTTGTTCACAGATCAGTATTCAAAACATGTAGGTTTTGAATGAAATATTCAGTTGGTTAGAATAAAAAAATTTGTTTAATCTAATAATAAATTTATGTTTATTAACAAATGGTTAACTAAAATTAAACAAGTAAATTTATATACAATCGTGTTTTTTCAAATGTTGTTATTGATTTCTTCCATCACTTAATTATGATAATTAATAATAATAATTGTTTATGTTGTAAACAACTTTACAATTTTTTGTATATAAACTAACGCAGCTTGCAGTTAAAAACAGGTAGTGCATTTGATAAGTGTTTAGAGGTATTATGTAATATTTATGTGGTATTTGTTTTAGTTTTTTGAATTTGGTGTTTAAAAATTATCAGCAAAAGAGTTTTCTCAGTTTTTACTTTGATTTAAAAAAAGTTATTTTTCCATACGAAAATATCTGGCTAATGTAATTTATTGTTAGCGGTTCATTATTTTGCTTTTCACGATATTTTATTAGTAGACTGTTAGTATAAAAATATTTCATATTTTTTATACTGAATTTATTCTTAGTATTATTGATTATGTCAACTAACTTTTTTCAAAATTAAAATTTAGAAAAAAAAAAAAAGAAAACGATGTAGGAGGTGCTTTAGAATTTTCCAATATCAATCAATTGCTTCTAAATCAAGCTATTTGCAAAAACGCCTTGATAATTTTAACAAATTTCAATAAATAAGTTATAAAATCAATTCATGTTTTCCTTCCTGTTTTCGACAAAATGAAATAAAAAAATATACCTAACATAGGGTCGAGGTGAACATTATAATTTTACGGAAAATTCAAATCTGAAATAACAATTGTAGTGGAAAACCTTTTAACCGGCTTGCTAAAGTAAGCTTTTTTAAAATTTATTATATACCCAAGTATTTTTGAAAATATAAGTCGACTGTAATTTTTGGTTTTTAAAATACACGAACCTATTGTTTAAAATATTGATAACCTATGACATAAATAAATTATTATAAATAAATATCAATGTTGAAAGTTGGTTTGTGTGGGTTTCAAAATTATCGTTGCCAGTTTTGTACAATTTGTAACAGCATAAATTTTACTTAAGATTAATAGTTATTGTTTTACACAAAAAATTAAAGTTATGACTACAGGTAATTGAGTTAACGAATTACGTTGTAATTCCATTTCAAGGAGGTGAAGTTACCAAGTCGTTTACCTATTCGTAACATTGGCATATTTAATATATTGTTGAAATTTACTTCAGAATGATAAGCAGGAAAATTATATTCTAATATAATTCCCTCAACCGCGTGGATTTAATTTTAAGTAGCAACCCCAATTTTATTTACAAACAGCATTGATTTAACAAAACGTAATAAAATACCTCAATAAAATTAAAACGACAGCAGAAATAAATTTTCTCAAACGTTTAAATATCAATTTTCTAACGCACAATTTTGGTGCACTATCAAACAGACAAAACATTAATAAATTCATTTTCTATAATATAAATTTCTTAACAAATGTGTGAAATAGGATCACATTAGCGTCTTAATTTCTATTAAAATTGAAAAATAATACAGAAATTTAGCATATTTTATGTTAAAAAACTAATTCGAATTAGACTTTTACAATAATGTGTTTAATATTATATCATTAGCAAACCTGTTATGCTCTTCCAAATGATTGTTAATTTTTAATCCGCTTAATTTATTCTGATTTATATTAAAATAATTAATATTTATATACCAAATTTTTATCAATATTTGCTATTTTTTTGAATAATCTATTTTGGAGTCAATGACCCGACAACTTGATCATAATACAATACAGGGTGCGATAAAACCAATTGGCGGTTCGCTTTCGTGCTTCCCGATAGCGCCAAAAGTAGAAGCGGCATCTGTACTACGAGTATTTTGCTTTTCTCAGTTCAGAATAAAAACGTTAATGTTTATTTATAATTATTATTGTGATGTGGCTAAACGAGTAAAAACTCGTTGCAAAAAATTTAACAGATTTTTAGATTTAGATGTGTCTTTTTATTATAATGGTGATTACTTACGACGCAGGTACCTACATAAAATAATGAGCATGACATTTTAAACCGTAAATTAGTTACCAAACTTGTTTCTAAAATTCAAATTGTTCACTTATAGATATGGCGGTGTTCGTTTATTGCCCCACATTGCTGAATTTATTCTTCTGATAATTTAGCATAAAGGACATTTTAGCTAATACTCAAAACCGGTGCTTTAAATATGATCATATTTTATGGCTCCATACAGTATAATTGATTCGAATACTTATCGCTAATGGACATAGGAGTGATATTCGTTAGATCAGTGGGTAGAAATAATGATATGCATAAGTTCATTACAGTGGTCAATGACAAAAAAATGGAATGAACATAAATTTTATTTTGGCGGAAACCGTAGCTATATTATTATTTTAAAACCTCATTATGGGAATCTTTTCTAGTATTGAGTGACCTTATTCGTAAATTGCTTTTGGCCATTTTAGGCTTAGCTTAAGATGTTATTGCTTTTCTAACTGCTGTTATTTGAAACGTTCACATATGTGTACTTAAACGTTTTTGGTTTGTTATTTAAATTATTATATTCTCAAAACTATTGCATTTGTTAGTTTTATTTGTTTCGGTCTAACATTTAAACAGCAATAAACCAAGTTAGGTGGAAAATTAATCGACTGGAAAATTTAAACTAAATTTTATCAATGTGATTATGTGTGTATTATTCAATACTTTTACCGAAAAATATTATAAAAATGCAGGGTTCTGATTTAAAGTAAGATTTGATTTTCAACAGGTTACCCAATTAAGAAAATATAGAAGTTGTTTTTGTCAATAAGTTAGATGGTCCTGTTGAGTATAGGTAGTTTGGTGTAGCAGATGAAATACTCAACTGAAGGCCATCGGGAGTTCAATTATCGGCTACTTCAAGTGATTTGTGATGAGGTTTGGAAAACGAAAAGAGGGGATATATAAATAAAATTAAAAATGCTAATTTTTGGTCGTACAATGTGTTTCTAGACACATATGGGATATACCCAAAATTAGTAAGCCTTTAGTGGGTTATCCTAATAATAAATTAATAAATACGATTCTTAACTTAAAACAATTATGCTTCAGCAATGGTCGCTCTTTTTCCGTAATTTAGGACAGATGTTTTGTAAACATCTTTTTGCCTATGTGTCCACAGTTTAACATGGACTTGAATTAAGCAAAATGTAAATATCACGTTTGTTTGTTGTGGTTTTTCTAAACATATTATCCTTTTTAGTGATTTACTTTCTAAGGTGAGAAGACGGCCAGAATAAAATAGTTATTTCGTCCCAAGATGGAGAAATAATTTACTATCATCGATAGCAGTCCTGAATAGATTAACGAGACACCTAATATCGTTGAATAAATTAATAAGATTTTCATATTGATCTTAGAACATACCTTAATTTTAGTTGGCGTCAATAAAAGTAATTTTGTTTTATATTACTTAAAATTCAAAGCTCCAATAATTTGCTCCAATAACTCCTGGGTTATGAGCCTAGGAAATAAATCGTTATTTTACATCTCCGGAGAAACATGGGTATATCTAAATATTACACTGTGAAAAATGATTTGTTACTTTAACATAGCTATTAGTAGCTATAGCATCAACTGAGTTTTTATGATGTTATAACAAATTTTCTTCTGCCACATCAAAGTTGTTTTCTATTCAGTAAAAAAGATAAAGTTGATTTAACAAATTTTTTTATTCTGCATAGAAAAAACTTGGTTATGGCAGCAGAAAATTTGTTGCAGCAACAAAAAACTCTGTTGAGGCTATAGCTACTAAAAGATTTGTTAGGGCGACAAATCTTTTTTCACGGTGTATGTTATTGTAAATTACTGTTTAGAGGCAGAGCCGGAACTAGGGTGTGATGCGCCCGTGGCGACTTTGAAAGAACCCCCTTACCGGGGGTCTGGAGAGAGGCATACAGAGCCGCAGGCAAAATTTTTTGAAATTTCCAAGGTCAAGCGCTCTATTGTAAAGTTAGAAAATCAGAAGTTAGAAAACAATTTAACTTTTTATCTACTTCTATTCTATTTTCTATTATTTATTATTAAGAATATAGGTAATATACTTAGAAATATAATTTTTTAATTCGGGAATAATTTCCAATGCAATTTCCATCCGTTACTGTACATTGTATGAAAACAGCTTTCATGATGACACGACAACTATTTTATTTAAATGTAATTATTTTGCAGGGTGTTGAACGTAAATTACTTTTCCCCATCATGACTACTTCAAGTCAAAATTTAAGAGATTTGACTAATAAATAAAAAAGACGTGTCTGCCATTTATCCTTTGCGATTGTGCAAATATTTAAATTTAATACTCGTATTTAACAGAACTAAATAAAACGTCAAAATAATAAAAATTAACAGTAAAGTGAAGAAATACAATATTTAGAAAATTCAAAAAACCAAAAAGACATAAATTACCATTTGACAGGTTAGTATTAAAATAATTTGAAAAACAAGATGAATGAATATTATGTTATAGAAATTTAAAAAAAATAATTAAAATTTAGTAATTTCATATAAGTTCCTATTTCACGATTTTTTTCGATCTTCAGTTGCATATGACTAAGAAAATAAAAACAGAAAATATAACTATTATGACATGACGGTACTAATAGTCACGGATCAATCCGAGACTTAAGATAATCCTAGAATTAACCAATGAGATTACTGGAATTTAGACCGTATCGTATCGTAGCAACAGGAGCTATTTCGAGAATTAATCTAGAATCTCGGATCAATCCATAACTATTAGTACAGGCATAAAAAACAAGAAAAATATTCAAAGTAAATTAAAAAAGGGGTAAAAATAAATACACCGAGAAAAAGGATTTGTCGCCCTAACAGAGCTATTAGTAGCTATAGCCTTAACAGAGTTTTTCGTTGCTTTAACAAGTTTTCTGCTGCCACAACAAAGTTTTTTTATGCAGAACAAGAAAAATTGTTAAATCAACTAATCTTTTTTTCTGAATAGAAAACAACTTACTTATGGCAGCAGAAAATTTGTTGCAGCAACAAAAAATTTGTTATAGCAGCAAAACAAAACTCAGTTGAAGCTAAAGCTACTAATAGCTCTGTTAGAGCGAAAAATATTTTTTTTAAAGTGGAGAGTAATAAAAATTTTGACAAAATCCAAATATCCAAATCTAAGCGATGCCAAGTGTTAAAATGTTATAAATAAGTTTCAAAGAACAACACTGTCGCTTTGAAATCTAGAATGCACTGGCACCCTATGATGATTTCTAAAAATTTGGATAATAATTTTTCAAATTTTCCACGGTTTAAATGTAAATTTCATACTGATATAAATGCGATAACTTCGTAGGAATAAACCAGCACATAAGAGAAATATTAATTTATTTATTGAAAAATTTATTTTTCAATAAATGTAATACGACATTTTTATATAAAAATACTTTATTGCAGATTTGAAAACTCGCGAGTAGGTTATATAGTCAAAGGTTAACCTGAACTCAGCTGAACTTAAGTTCAATTTTTTTTAGAAGTTTTTAGGTTTACCAATACACATACATAGGTATAATATACATAAATGGTATTAAACGTTTTATAAATATTTGTCATGCATTTTACTTCTACTTTGTTGCTAAAACTTGGAAAATAGTAATAGCATTAGCTTAGTTAAATTTAACTTACGCTTCTATTATAAAACTGCGACTTACCTATACAAAAACTAGTCTAGGAGAATGAAATAACATCCAGCAATCTGTAACGACGCTTTTTTGTTCTTTTCATTGTATTGAATAGGATTGAAAAGTAAAAATAAATAATTTTTAATTTTAAACAATCAAATGCAGTATAAATAATTAATAAAATTGAAAAATTAATTTAAATATCAATGAACAGCATCCCAACTGTTTTATGCCCGTACTAATAGTTACGGATTAATCCGAGATTCAAGATAATCCTAGGATTTACCAATGAGATTACTGGAATTTAGATCGTATTGTAGCAACAGCTGCTATTTCAAGAATTAATCTTGAATCTCAGATTAATCCGTGACTATTGGTACAGCCATTAATGTATTTTAAATATTTTTCTTTGATAAAATTTAATCTTAATCATTTTGTGTAACCTGAAATCGTATAAATAACAGTTGATTACATTAGATTACAAGAGATTTAAACAATTCCTCAGTGAAAAACGCCTGAAAGCTATACAAACAAATTTAACAACTTGTATCCGAATCAGTTAGCAATCGGGTAGCAATATGCTGCAACAGTTCAATATTTGCAAAGAAAACAGCAATTACTATCTAATATATAAAATTCTGATTTTTACTGATTATTATTGAACCTGTCAATTTTCAAAATTTTGATTTACTAGTAAGTACAATTAAATATTTTTTTGTTTATTATGTGTATTATGAAAATGTGCATTAAGAAAAGTAAAAGGCATCCGTTGCCCTACCCCGACTTTAAAATGTAACCGACCTATGCTGCAGAAAGGTTGGTATATTATAGTAAATAAAAGAGGGTAGAAAATTCTGTTTCATGAGTCGTTTGCGGAAGCTGAAGATTTTGTGCTGATGCAAAAGTCGACGACAATTTAAAATATAAAAATGTTCTCTGTGCTTTTATACAAAAATTATTAGGAAATATTTTATATTTATTTACTTTTTATGTTAGCTCATGGACGCCATGGGGTCCTCTCGTTGACGGAAGCTGCGGCAAGCGTCAAGTAAATCCGTCACTGGGCTTTAGTTCTAAACTGGTATTAAAAATTAAATTGAACAACCTCATCATGATTCGCCATACTGCCGAAACGCTAACCTTGACATCAACATGTGAAGATAGGAAGCACACTTTTGACACTTAAAATTTCGAAAAATGATCTTATGATTCTAGTTTTGTGACGGTTATAAAAAAAGTTGAACACCGCTGTTCTAAACCGCAATGGTTCTTCGTGGGTGGGTGGTAGTTTTACACACACATTCATCAAACAATATTGTCATGCAAAGAAATGAAATTATAAAATCAAAAAATTTAAATTGTTACCAGCTTTAACCCAAAACAGAATTTCCTGTTAAAGATTTTTTTTTCAACTTGAAAGCTACATTCCCGTACCTACCACCTACCACCATCCGAAATAATATTCTTACATAAATTTTGTTTGGTTGTAATACTGAAAGTAAATTGTGCAAAGGTAGAACACGCCCATATTTTTTGCTCCTTATCCTAAAGTTAGCCGAGGGTAGCTACCCTCGAGTCAAGGTCACGTTTTAAATTGCCGACAAATTCAAACACTTTTACTCATTTTTCTACTTATATTTATTATTTATTTTCTACCACATGTGTGTGTGTGTACCAAGTTACTAATTCTAAGAAAATAAATTTTAGTGCATTTTTTGTCATCCTACTTCCGGCGGTCATTTCTTAACATAAGTAGCATTTTAAAATGTATAAATAACTAAATAGTAAAATAGAGACGTAGGGGAAGAGAGACTGTAATACCAGTTATTTTGTTTCATTTTATTAATAAATTACCTCATTTTAATTGTTAATTAAATTTCATATACCAAATATAATATAATTAATTTCGATATTATGGATAACACCGGCAAGGTTAATATAAATCACACATAGATGATGAAGATAACATTCAAAGTACTGTAAGTACACTTTTTAATGTTGTTTTCCTTATTCTGGCTTTACCATGTTTAACTGAAATTTTGATAATTTATTGTGAAAAAATTTAAATTAGTATATCGCTATAGGCTGTTTTTAAACCGTTTCTTTCATGTTTTTATTTTTTGTACTTCTAATATATCGATTATTTATTTAATTTATGTTTGACATTAGAAATTAGAGCAATTACTTTTGTGGATTATTAATGTAGAGATTGGTATATAAAGTGGTTACTCGTTATTCTTGTTTTTAATCACGTTTTACTGTTCTGGTAACTGTTACTTGTTTCTTTTTTATATAAATACGTATACTAATTAATTGACAATGGACAATTTATATTTGAATTAGCATTTGCGTATTATAAAACAAATTTTTTACGTATGTAGGCTTAGAGATATTATCGCTTTATTAAATTTGCATTTACATCGGTAAAGTAATAAAGCATTAATTAAGGTAAGCGTTCTGATGGTGAGGTACTACCCTTGAATGGATTTATTATATTTTATATTATACAAAAGATATTTTTTGAATATATCAAACCATTTCAGTGTAAAATACTCATGATGGATAATCTATTTTCGCATTCAAATCTAAAATCTTTTCAGCAAGTGTTTAGAAAAAGCATAATATCTGAATTTACATTTCCCAAAAAATTTTGATGTACCTGGTAAGCCCAAGGAAGAGCGAGAAAATATTTACTGCGTCTGAAAAGTAGTATATTAAACAAAATGAAGCGAGAGATAAAAATAGTTTAACAATTAACGTCGTTAATATTTGTTTGCTTTTAATGTCGAGTAATTGAAGTACTTGAAATAAATATGATTGATGTATGATCTTTAAATAAATAACGCAATCGTAGCGTTAACGATCTATTCGATTGTTTTATATTTTCTTTTAATTCGCGCTAGTCGTTTATTTTGAAATTAATCATAAATATTGCTATGTTTAATTTCAATTAATAATAAAGTATTATTATTAAAAGTTAACTAAACCGGGTATCGAATAAGAATTGGAGATAATGCTGTAAGTGTTAAAGCGTTACACGCTAAGGTGTAGTTCGCAGTCTGAAAGATAGAGATAATGATGGCTCCAATATTAGCGTGGGAGAACGATAAACGATTTTAAGATATTCTAACTGAAATCCCCACAATAGAATTATTCACACACAAATACCTGCCTTAGTCAACAATAGCGAAATTTGGATTTATTTTTTAAGCTGTTCATTCTTTTTTCAGCGCATATCTTACCTGACACAGTCATATATGAATTATTATTGTGTAGTCATGCTTACTTTACAAACAGTTGGATTAAAGTGTTTAGCCGTGTTTGATTTATATATTAATTTATTAAAAAGCTAACATACCTATCGATATCTTTACAGTTAGTTTCACTTTGTAGTGTGATCTTTAAATAAGTAATTACAACATCATTTTTCATAAGATGTACTTACTCTTTGATTTTAATTCCGAAACGAAAGTTAATTTGTTACCTTCACTATTTCAGTAATTTATTCACTTTTAATGTTTCAGTGAAAGTATGAACTCGGTACCGTATTATTCGCACCGCAGTCGCCGTGCAAAAGAAACCAAACAAAAAAGTATTAATGTGGAAGCAAACTTGGCGGTGTATGGAATATTTAATTTGTATTAAATTAAATAGCTTTTAATATAAAGCACACGACACGTTAGTGTAGTAACATATAATTTCTCGCAATACAAAACATTCAATTCCGATGGTCTCGGGGAAACTTGTTAAATATATCAGTATACATAGTGAATACTCAAATACAATGCAATATCTACCCCTACATTATTGTATTCCTGTTCTAATGTAAATTGGATTTATGGATTGCGAAGGTTTTACTATCAAATAACATTACATTATTCATATTTCATATTTCAAGTTTTGTTATCATTAATAATTGAAAACAAAAGTTTAAATTATTTTGTGCAAATACAAGCACAATACAAAAATTTGACACAAATAATGCAACCTGTTCTATCTATCTTGAAATACAGTTTTCTCATAAATGTGATGTTGCAATAAAAGTTTTCGAACGTGTGACCATATACGTAGAGTTATTAAGGTACATTGTCGCATGTTCTTATAACTTTTCTGATCAATTATCATCCAAGACCACCGGGTTTGCAGGGTTTAATACCTGTTATGTTTATCCCAATTGTTTTTTTCCATACATTCTCCAGGACTCAAGGACGATGCAAATGGTTAAAATACGAAGAGGACTGTGTGGTAAACCGAGATCACATACTATCATAAATACTTACAGTAAATCTGGTACAAACGAAACAAAAAGTTTCAAGGGCAAATTTAGGTATACATTTTTTTGTATCTGACATACACTTAAAATTGAAACAGCAGGTGTAAAGATTTTTAAAATTTGCGCTTAGGTTTGAAATTTTATTTGCCGACAGGACATTTATTATCTTTAAATCGTAGTAATTTTAGTGTGCTAGTTTTTATTTGGCCCGATGGTAAATAATAATGACGCCCAAAATAATTAAATTCCGTACTTCGCAGAAGTTGGCTATAGCGCAATAAATTATTACAGATACCTGAACATTTTCACGCAATGAGTAAGTGAATTATTAATCATAATAAAATACATAAATAAATAATTTATTTTTATTAAACACCACAGAATATAATATGTATTTTCAACAATAACACAAAAAGGATGAAACATAATCTGATTCATCACTCGATGGAATTGGATTGTTCAAGTAATTTAATTTTTTCTTTTTAACTGGACCATAATATCAAAGAATAATGAACTTTTTAGATTCTTTTGTAGGTGTCAATACAATTAAAACTTTTTTCAAAGAAGTTTTTGTAATGAAAGACAAACTCCAAACAAATTGCTTTGTAGTTTTAACAAACTGAAATTGAACAAGAGAAAAAATAATGATTCTTTGTTTTAAACTTACGAATCAACTTACTTTTATTTGATAAATTCTAAAAGATTTTTGTGAACTACATTATTATTATTTGGACAGGCTAATCCATCCACTCACTCATTTATTCGTCATTTTAGACCATCTGGAAAGCTGAAATTTTGCACGGGTATATACAGTCGAGAAACATCCAAAAAAATTAATTATACCTTAGGGGAAAAATTATGGGTGCTTTTCGCATTTAATTTAAAATTTTAACAACTATAAGTTATCCTAATCTTTAACTGTTATGTTTCTGTATAGGTACATTTATTTTTTGATTTTATGAAAATTTAGATTCTGGAAAACCGTAAAAAATTATATTTTCAAAAATTTTTGATTCGGAAACGCAATTGTTTTTAAAGCAAAAAGATTTAAAGCTTAAGCACTTTAGTGTTTCCGGTCGCCGGCAGTAAAGTACTTTAGTCCCTAGCCTCTAAAGTCACAGTATAAGTTTCTAAACTTAGTTGTTTTAATTTTTGTGGCTTGACTGTAAGTGAAACATTAACTCTTAATAAAACAATGTACTTCTTCCTGAAGAACTAAAAAAGAAACAGTATTTTTAACAGAAATAGAACGTGGTTTCGGTAGACCATTTTTTACTTTAATTTAATTTAATCTCCAGTTACAGCTCTTGGTAATTTATCTGTTGAATAAATAGTTGATCAGACCTAATCTTGGGCAAACTTTTTCACCTCTAATTGAATCAAAGTTAAGTTAGGTCACATCTGATTTGGTTAGTTATCTGAAAGATTAACTGAAAGACGGCAGTGAAAAGATCGGCTTAAAATTAGGTCAGTTCTGTTGTTCTTTAAAAACAAATTATTTGTTTTGCCATAAAAAATTAGACTTGAGGAATTCAACTGTAAAAAAATTGATTAAATTAAAAATTTGAATTCAATTCGTCAAACGTCAGTTAATTATTGTCTTCATAAAAGGTGTGTTCGAAATAATCACACAGAAGCTGTGCTTTATTATTTACCAATTTTTATAATTAAGATTTATAATTAATTATGATAGCGAAAAATCGATTTTGGTTTCATAGTATATGACGGGCAGTCAAGTTTCCTATCTGATTATTAATGAATTGGTGAATGAAAACAACAGATGCAAAGTGTTATACTACTTGAGACGACAAGGACGTTAATTAAGTGTCAATTCTCACGAGAATTTTAACAATTTAGCTTATTTACCATAAGGCCTATCATTATTTCAATTAAAGGATTTAGCGTGTTTGTCTGTTGTTCAATATTAGGTAGTTTAAAGTTCTTGTTTTGGAAAAGTTGAATCACTTTTAGAAGTTTTTTATCATCATCAAGCAAACCAATAATTTAACGTTAAAGTTAACTTTGTATGAATTTGCAAAAAAAATGTTTGGTACATAAATTGTATCCACCTATATGAGAACGGGTTTGTTTCTATTTGGTATAAAATAGTGATTTATACATTCAAGATTCCTTGCGGTTCTAGGATTAATATTATTTAAGCAATGTTCTGAGAATGGCGGCCATGTAATTATATCCGTCGGTACAAAATACCTGGCTGGATGACTTTTAACGCAATTTCCAAGTGGCATATCTCTGATATGGGTCGAGGGAAATGCCTTTTGTTTGCTGCCTGCCATCATAATGTGGATGTACTCTGAAGATCGACTACGTTAAGTTGATATAATAACCAATTAATTTTTTACTTCTTTAATTTTACACAAATTATAGCAATTAAACAGCCACATTATAAAATTAAATTTCAATTTAATCAATTCAATTGCTTGTTATGGAAAATCAAGAGCTTTCATTAGAACGGAGTACTTCTACTTTTACCAATAATCAATGAATTTATTTAAATATTAATAAAACTGTTTAGAGATAGTTTACTACTAGTAGGTACTAGTAAATTACTAAGATAGCTAAAGAAACGCATTAGCCAATGGCTCATCATTTGGAAATTTGAAACTGAAACATTTTAGTGTTGGAATATATTGAGCTAAATGTAATAGAACTGTATTGGTTTGATGTGAGCTATGCAGAGAGGGATGCAATACCTGTGTTATTTACCTGTAACGAGCACAGCAAGGGCGATAAAAAGTCGTTTAGTTTAGTGGTCAGGTTTGTGAGACAAGGGTCCATAGTCTTATCGGCGGGTAAAAATAAGGTCAATATATAAAATTGCGAATAACAACTTTAAATTAGTAAATAAAATGTATTATTGAAATCCAATATTTTCCTAAATTGGTTTTTCATTATTGAAAACATTCGAGAACGTTTCCTCGCATTACAAATAATATCAAAATTAAATTTATTATTTTATAATATGCTTTTTTATAACTTTTCGAATATAAATAAATATAATTGATTTATGATGAATTTAATTTGCTTTAGATAACTAACTGCACTGCACATTTTGATATATTCAGTTATTCGACACTAACTCGAAAACGTCACTTATCTCTCGAGGCTAAGCCAGAACGAGCCCCATCTTTAATTTTTTACCTAGTTCTTATTAATGATTTCTTCCTACACTAACCAATTAAATTTTTATTGCGTTATCTCTACAGTCAAGATTCGAGTTGCAAGTTTTAACGATCCATTCACGTTATTAAATTAGAAAAAAATTCTATTCCTTATTATACCTATAAGTATGTCTTTTTCCTCGATCAATAACACTTTCAAGTTAACGTAATTGCACTACGGCATCTTAGGACTAAATCTTGGGTGATAGAGCTATCATTAAAATATAAGTTGGATAAAAACTAAAATTATGTAAATTTATTTTTTTGTATGTACCATTAAAATTAAAATGTTTGAGTAGAAGTGCATTTAAAACATTTTGGAATGGATATATCAGATTGAACTTCTCCGTTCTGGTTTTATTATGAGAATTTTTAGGTAATTTAATTATTAAGCATTGTAAGAAGTTCAAAAATTATTAATTTTAGTAGTTAAATTGCCAACTCGAATTTTATTTGATTTATTACTCAAGATTGTAAATATAAGTTATACTAAAAGCATTTTTATAGCTTGTAGTAATTGATTTACGTTTATATGCCGGTATTTCTTTGTTACCTGTAGGTAGTTCAAATACCTTTTTGAGATAATGGTCTCTGTGCACTCTTTATATTTCTTAGAGTAAAAGCTTAATACACATTTGTACATAACAGCCGCTAGTACCAGTTGACTTTATCCTCGGTTCTATTATATTGCTATGTTTTGTATGAATTGCATATTATTACTGCTACTAGTTTTGTCTGTTTATAATAAAGTACTATACAATTTTTGTATTTTTTTTCTTTGTTATATAAAATTTATTAAAGTAGGTATTTATAATAAAGAAGCAAATGTTACGGTAGTTTAATTATTTTTACTAATATTGATAGACAACAGGCAAGTTACGGGGATAAGCCGTCGACTGCCGAGTAATCGGTAAGTTAGAAATTTCACTTTGCACCTAAACGTAAAAAGTGTAAAATGAATATAATACTACCGTCTTTATAACAAGTATACTTTATTATAAGCGAAAAAGCTCAGCGAAAACACAAATATTATTAACAAGAATTGACTTGCTAACCACCTGTTGCTGGTCCTAAATAACTTTTTGTAAAATTGAGAGAAAAACTTCTTTTTCACAAAAGAACTAGATTATAATATTTATGTAGCAAAAAATTAAAAAAGTATTAATTAAATTAATTATTTTGCTCAGGCGCAATTTTTTTGCGGATGTTGTTATGTTGTAGGCAACACACAACGCAAAATTTTTATTTTAGTTATTTATTATTTATCTTATATTATTTATTTAATTACAAACAGTATTAATAATGTTAATTACGAAGATAATTAAATAGCAAATTTACCCCAGCTGATTTTACTTTCGCCATACTGAATTTTGTGGTAAATATATTATTTTCTGGTGGTCGATGCGATTCTACTCAAATGTTAATTACCTACTCGTATAAAGTTGTATACAGATTCCTTGGAATGTATTTTCTCCTTTCTGTTCTAAGTACCCTAACAATTTAATATTTAATTGAAATTAATTGCATTCCTAAACTACTATAACAAAATACCACCCATATGCCTACCTACCCCTAACTAGAATACATAATTATGATTTTCATGATGTAAAATGCAATACATAGTAAATTTGAAATTGAAGAACTTCAGTTAATAAAGTAATGAGTAAATTAAGATCAAAATTAAAATTAATTTTTATTTAATAAGCAGTTACTACCAGCAATAATTACGTATTAATGGTAATGTTACTAAAATGGTAGTGATTATTTAAAAACTATAATTATGTAAACTAAACTGGAGGTAGCTAATGACATAAATAACTATATTAAGTGGTTTGATAAATTCATTTATTTTGAGCGTTCATAATATGCATCCAATATGCTGCATAATTATATTATCTGCTTTCCCAAAACTAATGGCGAAAAGTATAATAATTTCTGTTGTCAGAATTTCAAAATTAGTTTCCTTGAAGAAAGCGATGCATGTCTCGGTTGAGGTTTGTAATTTTCTAATGGGTCCGATTATGTTTGTTAACAAGTAAAATGTAAATTTAAATTTTAAATTGTGATAAACAAGAACAAGGGGTTGCTTGATAATAATTAAGCATTTTCTGTAGGGCAGTCACGAAGGAGTTTTAAACTTGCTCACCTATATTTGAAAGCACGTGTCGCGTGTAGCAGCTGCCATTTTGCAGGCAGACATGTGGCTGACGAAAAAAAATTAAAAAATCAAAAAGCTTACTTATATAACTAACCAGTCGACCTATATAAACTCCAGACGCTTAACAATGTTGTTCTTTTTACTCTTGCTTTTTTTTTCGACGAACTTTACGAACACGATTTCATGGATTCAAGGTCAATATAAAGCTTTGTTTTTTGGTTTGCACATTGCACATTGCATTCCTTGATTAGAATCTTCCTTTAAAAATTTAATTAACTCTAATAGCCTAAACATGTTTGTACTTATTTATTTAATTGCGCTTGATAAAGACTAACAATAGCCAATATAATGCAAATAATAAAATCTTAATAGTTTTGATTATTTATAATAAATATTTATCAATTTAAATCATTCTTACGTGGGCATCATTAGCGATAATCGTTTATTAAACTAATGAACGAAATCGACCACCCATTAACATGTAGGAAATACTTTGCATGCATGGTTTGTGAAATCAAACAATGGCTGTAAGCAATTCTTGTATTTTAATATCTTTTAAAAAAATACCTGCTATTCATTTCATAAATTAGAATTATAGAGATACTTCTTCAAATCTTACACAAGAATCTGGTATTATTTTTAATTTATAAACATTTTTAAAGTGGAGTAGGTAAAGCAACAGAGCGCGGGGGCTTACAAAAATAATAAATGTTATATAAGCACGGAAAGCAGTGCTCCGATAAAGTCATATTTATTTATTTATAACTCAGTTATTTTTAAACAATTAAAAACTTTGCGACAAA
Organism: Cantharis rufa; assembly: GCA_947369205.1. Classification (NCBI taxonomy): domain Eukaryota; kingdom Metazoa; phylum Arthropoda; class Insecta; order Coleoptera; family Cantharidae; genus Cantharis; species Cantharis rufa. The sequence goes on from OX376303.1 coordinate 13,421,181, forward strand.
AACGCTATATATACTGTATACTATGTATAAATTTTTAAATTTATTCTATTCGCAGCTTTTAGGCTGTTGGGAAAATTTGCTACTATTTATGATTGTCAGAACAAATTTTCTTGTTTTCATTGTTAACCATAATTGATTGTTCAATTACAAATTTTTTAATTATTTCTTTGTTACAGGAATCTTCACCAACTTTGACGCTTATATCGTCAAAGGTAAGCAAAAGCATGTGGTGCTTGATAATTTTGTAAAATAAAAGTGCTAACGTTCTTCAATAGTATATATAGGTATGTTATAATGGCCTATGTCAAATCATGTCGTAATTAAATTTTTTTATGAAAGACAGTCTTCTCGGGATACATTTAATTACATTTATTTCCAAATATTTTAAGTACGAGATCTTACTTATGTACATATATCAACAAACTAAATTTTTGGACGATTATTTGATAACGACAACATTAAATTGTTCACCAATACCTCCTTACCGTCGACTTCTCATAAATCGCCTTTGAATACCAGCAAAAGCTAATATTGAGTATTAGTCAAAAATTCCTTAAGGATTAATTATACAATAAAATGAATTACACTTTCCTTAAGATTTATATTCTGATGAGAAAGGTCTCCTTGTAATACAAAAATTCGTTCACTTAAAATTGACTCAGAAGTAGTAAAACCTGATTAAGCACTTCTCAATGAGGTTGTACCTCCGACCTCTTTTTATTTTTGCTTAGTGACGCGCTTAATGGATTAACAAAATTTTCTTTGACATGTTTGTCTGTTATTAGATAATGACTTTCCGATTTTTGTTACCATTTATCCACATTTGAATATTAATTATTACAATATCTTCTTCACAATAAATTTTGTTAGAATATTCCTTTTGAGATATTTTAAAACAGTTACGAAAAGTTTAAATATTACAGCAGCATCAGTAGTCATTGTGGTATTCTTTCTATTTCCATATAATATATCTTTCATTATGTTTATTAATTTATCAATGGCCAAATTAAAATCATGGTGTCTGTTAACTTAGATTAATTTCTTGTAATATAGAATAAATAGGCAAGATAAAAGTTAATACTCATTAAAACGTTAAAGATACAAATTGATCATTCAGTAAGTACATGGGAAAAAGTTTAAAGTTTAAACATTTACATTTCCTTATCTAAAATTTCAGAAAATACACGAAAGATATTGCAAATTAAATATTAAATTGTTTAATTTATTCCCAAATCAATGTAATTTTAATGTAAAAAATTAGTTGCCGGTATGCAAAAAGAATAATTAATTAAGAAATGATTTTACGGTAGTTAATTCCTTTTACTTCTGTGTTTACTTCTTTGACTGCGTGTATTAGTGTTCTTGTTTTCTGCAATATAATTTTAATTGGCATTTTTTATTTTTTGTACCAGTTCTTGGTTTGTTCACCTATATCTCTGAAGTGGTCACGTATTTTTTATTTATAACAACTAATTAGAAGTTCAAGGACGCCACACAACTGGAATCAATCAATCAATCACATTTATTCAATATAATATAGTACCTACTTGTGAATGAGTTAATGAATGTAAGAAATTATTAATTAAAAAGACCAATTAATCTCTTATATGTTTTAATGATAAAATTACTGAACACTCTTCAAGTATAAATTAAATTTTTGCTCGCTTCAATAAATTTGCGATTGCTTTTAAATACTTTTAATTTCTTTTGGACGCTGCTGTGGTTATAAGCATTAATTTATTTAACACAAAAAAGTGTGTGGGTTTGTCAAGTTTTTTATAAAGTACATATCTAAATTTTATGTAGCTATAGCAATCATTTAAAAAGTCAAAGACACTTCATGCGAATCTTTTGTTGTGAGGTGTTTCATTTATTTGTTTCTTTACAACAAATAAGAAGTTATCTAAAATTACGAATCATGAATTATTGCTAAAGTTTTCGCCATAACTTACTGCCCAATTTTTGCACTTGTACCAGTTTCTACTTTTATTTCGTTCATCAACGTCTTTCTTTTTCTGGTTCCAAAATCCAAAAACATGAAGGTTTTTCTTGTGCGATATTCCGCATCAGGATTTTATGAATTATGCAGAGCAAATGTAGATCCTGAATCACGAAATGCAAATGAACTCGTTAGGAATATCGTTTATAAAAGTACTTTTTGATAAAAGCAGACAATATAAATGACGTTAATTTTTGTGATTTCAAATCACCGATGCGACTATTTATTCTGAGAATAATAATCTGATCTCTCTTAACGAAACCAGTCGAAATATTCTATCTGGGAGTGGTAGGACCAGTACATGCTACATTATTTTCAATGCCTAATTATTGTTTACATCTCAAGGTGACCGTATATGTATGTATAGTCATAAATACTACTATATTTCTTAGCCAGGTAAATTTGGATACCTGTTCTTTAATGCAAGTTGATTTAGAATCTACTTGATATCAGAGTCACTCAAAATTTAATCCAATGTAACCCATTAAAGTATTAATTTTATTTTTATCTTTCAAATCGTTTTAATGTTTCTTTCAAAGCTACGGTGCATTTGTGATCGTGTGAGCCGTATTCCACCAAATACCCGCATAACTCTACTTTATGGTTAGGTACTGAATTGTTAATAAATGAATAGTAAACTTGTTAGGGGTAACTGGTTTTTATAGTAAAGCCGGCAATATGTAATGAATACTTTATAGCCCATGTAATACTATGCTCTCTCTCTACTTTTAAAAAGACTTGTTCATTAAATTCATCGGAATGCGGTATTTCGGCGTATATTGACCACATAATCATTGACTTTTAACGCTTTGTCTAGTGTATAATACTTGATCAATTTAATTCTATGTATGGCTTCATACGAAAACATTTGAAGCATTTTTTTAATTACGATAATGACCGATGATGTGGCCAGTATTTTTCGGAAAACTATAATTCTATACATGTTTACAAAATAATCTTCATTTGTATTTAACTTTTGGTGCTAACGTTTACCATAATTTGGTGAATATTACAGCTTTCATAAAAAGGGTAAGGAAATGGGTTACCTTCTTAAATGGATCAATTTTTACCCTGCAATTTACATATTCTGTTCAAATTTTGCAACCATAAAAAACTAATTTTCTCAATTAGCACTTCCAATAATAAAATTCGCTATTTTCATTGCTGATAGACTTATTGGTTAGATGCCCAATCATTGGGCGGAGGTTACGATTTTGACGATCTTCTCGCTTTAGTTAATTAAAAATCTATCATTATTAAATCTCCGCTTTCAGAAAGTACTAACTAACTTTTGATGGATTACTTTGTTTGTTTGTGCGATTACATCTGCTTTGTTAAATTTTTATTTGGTTATTCCTGGTTTTATAACTTTTTGCTAACTTTACAATAACATGCTGCATGATTATTGTTGTGTATCTAAGAAATCCTTTAACAGACCGATAAGTATTTTCGTTCTTAATCATCTTTCTTTGAAACGTTATTGTTATACTATGAATTAAACTGCATTATTGAAGCGTTAATGGAGTAACCATCACACTGGATCACCTTGGTAATGAGTAATGACTTGAGCAGGGGTTATGTACATCACACTATATCCTTTAACAATGCCAAGCACATATTATATCTATCAAATAAATATTAAAATCGAAGCAACATGAAATTGAATTGATTCATTATTTGATATTGATTTTTTGCTAAAACGATGATATGCAGATTGAATCATCTCTTCGGCGATTTGTTGCCGAGGATGCATTTCTATAAAATAATACATAAATAAAACGAGAAAACTATTTAAAAAAGTGGAATTGACTTGAAATCGAGGTTAAGTACATGGGGGCGAAATACTATCTTACAAAACTTTTTGCTTATTATCTACTTTGAAAATGCGTTTTCAGGATTCATTGTACTTGTAAGCTTTTTATGTTCCTGTTTACCAGAAAGTTTTAAGTTTATATAAAAACTAAGTTCAGTATGCATTACAATTTAGATAACTTTCATATCACGTAAGGCACAACCACTCGAAGACATTTTACGATATTCATTATTTGGGATTTTGCTATACTAAATTGATGTTTAGAGAAACCAAAACCAATAAATTGGTTTACGATTTTTGTTTTCCAAAATGATAAATGGGATTCCTTTTTGTTTTATATATAAAATAAAAATATTTTCTCAATAATTGCAAGTGTTTGTTAATTGTCCTGGTTTTGAACTGAACGGAATTTGGAATGATTTTGTAAGCGCCTGACCCATTTTTGTTTTTGGATATTCGCTAAAATAATTGAAATTCTAAAAGTAGAATTATTTAAAAAATGTAATTTGCCGCATATTTAAAGAACTATTAGTTAGCTGCATATTAAGTGTAGGTTAATCATAGATGAAAATTTATGTTAATTACGTTAGTTAAAATTATTATCAAATCAAAACTACAAATTTTAGACATTAATTTTGGTGTCGAAGCTCATATTATTGATATAACATGTTAAAAATCGATAACTCTAAAAACATATGTTCGTTCGGTCGTCAAATAATATTAGAACTGCAATAAACATTTTGATATTCCATATTATGCAGAAAAATTTTTAGAATAATTTGATTCTACTTTTTTTAAGTAAATATTTTAAATTACAAATTTACTTAATTTAGAATTTTTTAACTGTTTTCTTCTTACAAAATTGTTGCCATGTATATTTGCGCAGTCTTTCATCTAGCAAAGTGACGTTGTATTAAACTAAATATCAATTGCACTTATGATAATGGAATAAGTAATTAGCTACACTACAATACTAGCTATTTACAGCTACATAAACTATTAAAGTGCTTTATTTTTATGGTATTATAACTGAATTATAGCTTTGATGCGCTACTGCTGCTTACAGCTGCTATCAACAGTAGGAACTAACAGTCATCACCACATGTTTAGTACCGCATCTTCTTTTGCTCTTGCTGCAACGTGAAATTTTTCTTTAAATAATTATTGTAAACAATTTTAGATTTTTATTTCTGTTTGGAATGGCTTCTGCCGGAAAGTACCTATACAAAAAAGTCTTATTTCACAATGTAATTCAATTTGTATGAAATTAAAATTAGATTTTAAGGACACTCAGGGGCAAGAATTTTCTCAAATTTCTTAGCATCAAGATATTATTTTTGTAATTGTAATAAAGCCAAAGAATTTTAATTTAGAAATTCTATATTAATTGTTATCAGTGGGAAAATTCAGGAACGCTCAACTGCTTAGCAAATTATTACCGCAAGTTTAAATATAATTAATATAAACTCAAAGAACAACATAAGTAAAAGGCAGTCTTTAAGTATCTTTAGAATTAATTATGCTTAACTTCTTCACCTTAAGATATCTATCAAATACGAATCCGTTCGACCAATTAATCATGTGACCAATCCAATTTTTAATTTTTTATGTTGAATTTGAATTGCTTTACGTTTAAGCGTTTCTTTACGTGCCTATTTAAAAAATAATGTTGTTTGCAGCGTTCTGTAAAACAGAATTTACCTCCGTCCCAATACCAATTTAATTGATTAATTGAATAATGACTAATGAAAAGTTTTAATTAAAAGTGTCTCAGCTGCCTTGTAGCTCATCTACTCCTCAATTTACGGTTTTCCTGGCTTCCATGTCTGCAGTGTGACAATTGGCAGTACCGCTGTTCGGTTTGTTAATATGAAAAACAAAATTCATTCAAAATAAAGTTTTCTTATAAAATCCTATATATAAAGCTTATGTGACACTCTTCCAAAATATATGTATTATAAGTTAATTTTGAAATCAATAATTGATCTTTTCAGAAGAATAACAACATAAAACTAGGTATACGATATTTATGTCATCTTATAGTATAATATAGGTATCATTTGAAATTTTAATTTATTCATAACTCTCAAGTTTGATTTCAAGTATTATAAATTACCAACAAAATCTCTATCTCATGACTTGACCTGCGGTAATTTGACGCGAGAAATGTGGCTTCTGGTAATTTGACTCTACGTTATAAAATGGAACACTTCGGCGTCGTTTTCAAAAAAACAGAATATTAAGACAATTACATAGTAGTCGTCACGGAACTTTAAGCTCGTCATAATTGAAAACCATTGTTATGCATTATGACGAGACTTGAACTTCCGTGACGACTACTATATTATTGAATATTAATATGCAAGCAATGACAAGTCAGTCACCATTGCTTGTTTTAAGACTAGCCATTTTCATGTCAATTGAAACGTTAGCATTATTTTTGTGTTATTTAAATTGACATTGAAATAATACTGGTAAACTGGGCCATATTTAGAAAATGGTAAACTGGGTTAAAGGCAATTTTTATTAAAATTTTGGAAGTGGTAAACTGGGCCAAAGAAAATTTCAGGTAAATGAAGGGGTGCAGGGTGTACTCCCGTGTGAATTGTTTTATATCGTTTTAAAAAGAAAATATCAAAACTGTAACCTAACTGTAGACCAAGCGGTCTGCATCCTCGCTTCCAATCTGCCAGGCTAAAGTGAAATAAGCTCTACGCATCCAGAGGCGTCGATATAAGCAATAAAACGGTAATTTAATTTTTTGATGATTTTTGAAAAAAAAATACAAAAGGTTAACCCCATTTGCTACTTTTCGATTCCAAAAAATGAAAGTTCGAAAACTGTAGCTCTTTCCACGGTTTTTAACGTAATTTGACAAGAAAAATTGATTGGCGCGGTCAGAATTTTATACAGAAATAAGTATAATATTTATAAGTTTATTTGACCTCTAAGTGAGGTCAAATTGCTCTGTCTATTTGTCACATTTCAGCACGTTTTTATGCGTTTCCGCACATTTTTGTTCGTTTCCTCACGTTTTTGTGCGTTTCCGCCAAGCCAAAGTGCTTTTTCCGAGCTCTACGCATCCTGGATGCGTATTGTCCAAATTATTATTTAAGTAATAAGACGGCCATTGAATTTTTTGAAGATTTTTGAAAAAAAACGAAAGGTGCTACTTTTGACCCCAAAAAATGAAAGTTCGAAAGCTGTAGCTTTTTCCACCGTTTCTTTTCTTTTCTTTTCTTTTCACCGTTTTTTCATTCGAGAAATCAAACGGCGCTGGCAGATTTTTGCTAAGTATAATATTTATCATTTTATTTGGCCTCTAGGTGAGCAAATGCGATTCTTGTTTTCCCTGTCAATTTGTGACATTTACGCACGTTTTTTTCTTAATATTTAGTTTAATTTCTTATAGAAATAGTGGTAGAATTATGGGTGCCGCTGTAGCGAGCGTTCTATATACAAATTTCTGCTATATGCGGTTTACCACAAAATTTAACTGCCCTTGCAATGGCTCCAGCCCCCCTCCCCGTTAAGTCACTAATATTTAACCAAGAATATAATTTCCATCGCATCTATTATTGGTTCCATCAATTAATTACCCGGGAGCTGTCAGTGAATCCTTCCCACGATTAAATGTCTTGGCCCATCTGGCCATTAATTGGATGATTTGCCCCAGTCCGAAACTTTTACTCTGTTTACCATTTTTAACATTTGGGTAAAATTTGCTTCTGGCTCAGTTTACCATTTTTAAAATTATAGTGAAACTTTGGCCCAGTTTACCATTTTCAGGTATGCTTTTAGCCCAGTTTACCTTACCCCGAAATTCTGGATTTAAGAGCGAGATTTTGCAACCCGTTGCAAAACCTCAGTTACGGCTTAAAATTGATTGAAGATATTACGATGATTTTTTTGGAATAGAAAGAGGATAATGCTTCAAATGACTTTGTATAATTTTTATCGTGAATAAACAACTATAAAAATTTTAAAAATGCTACTATTATGAGTACTGTAAATGACGTTTTGATTCAAAATATCTTTACTGATTTTAAATTGCGCGCCTTGCGTTTAAAACAGTTCAATGCTATTTTAGAAGATAGCCCTTCAATAATTGAGAATTTTTATCCGCCACTTGTAGTTAAATTTAGAATTTGTATAACTACGCCATCTATTAGATGATCTAATGATTTTCCTTTTAAGTGTAATTACTGATTAGTGGTATACTGGGGAATATAAGCCCTCCAGTCGCGGAAACGAAAGATTTGCGTGCTTGTTCTATGATTAGATTTATCAAGTTTAAATTTTTTATTTATTTCAGAACAAAATACATTTATCGGTCCTCCCAACCCTCTAAAAATTAATTTAAATTAAATTAAAATCAAATCAAATCTAATAAATACTTACTAAATATAAACGTTAATTCAACGTCAAAATGTCGTCGAATTAACGTCGTCATTCTATGTAAATAGAAATTTCTTAAAAAATTTTTAGAACTTTTTTAAAATATAGTGTAAGTGTATCTTCTAAACTTCAAAACTTCATCCAGTTGATCGCCTAATGATATCGATTATAGTTATTAGTTTTTCTGATTTTGTTAAATTTAGAAACCAATGTGTACAAACAATTTTGGTTTATAAAAACGAGTAGGAGAAGTGATGTTTTGCACTTTCATGTTATCAGAAGGACTCACGGACATTCTCGCAAAAGTCTTTTCGATAGAATATCAAATAAACTTGATTTTGAAATAAAACGTAATTATTGGCGTTTAGTTACTGGTATCATTAAAAGGTTTAAAATACATACCTAGTCTATTAGAATGACCACACCTTTACTTAAAATTCTTTTTTTACTTCATTTCTGGTTCTAATTGGTACGAAAATATCAACAAAATGTCACGGTGTCATTTTTTTAAAGTTAGGAAATAAATTGCAAACGAAAAAATAAATTTTTATTATTTTACACCTACAGCAAGTTAGAAGAATAAGAAAGGGAGAAGGAAACAAGGCGGTGATACATTATATAGTACGTGGTAACAATGAAATCATAAAGATAATCTAGTTTCTAGTATGTTAAAAACTACAATTAAATTTTATAAATTAAGGTAATCCACATTAATTCTGATAGACAGTCTAATGTTGGGGTACAATTATTCGTACCTTACATTTTCAGTACCAGCATTAGACCCCAAGCGATTTAGTTAATTCATTTATTTTAAAAACATATTATTATCTTGGGCAAACATTGTAAGTAACACAAAAAAGTAATATTACTTGTTTTTAAGAATTGAGGATCATTAGTTTAAAAGCCGGTATATAAATTTTACATTTACACAACAATCCAATTTAAAAAATTGAAAATTCATTAGATAATGAAAATTATATTGATTTTTTAAAATCGTCATGGTATTATGAAGAAATAGCAATAGTATTTTATTAAACATGTCAGTCAAAATTCTACCAGTTTACTTCAAATTATGTTTTGTTCAAAAATCGAAAGTTTATTTCGCTCAAAATATTCAAACGTATTTTATGGCTACCTTAAAACCATAATTTCTGTGTAAATTTTGAAAGCTTTTATTACGTGATAAACTTAATGTGTTATGGCAATCGTGTAATAATAATTGAGAGAAGTGTAATAGAATGTTGCAAGTGGCACTCTCTAGCAGCTACTCGCGAAGCTCTAAAACTGTTTAAGCTTACATCGTGGACGCTTCTAGTCATTAGGTCCTGGCGCCGAGACGCCACTAAGCTCCAACAAACTTTAACTGTAGAAAGGGAAAGAAGATTGTCACAAGATATCTGCACCTACGCAAACACGTGCCAAGAATTGAAGAGCATCTACCTCTTTGTAAATTTCATCTGTAATGTTTATTAAAAAACGTACTACTGCGTAACATTAAAATAAATTTATAAGATATTTTCATCAAGTTGATGTCTTAAAAGTTCCCTCGTTATTTCACCAAACAAAAAATAATCTAAAAATTTCTTGCTATAGCAGTGTTCACCGTATGCTCCATTTTTGCGTTTGCAAAAATTGATTAATCAAATTAATGGAATTCTTTCAAGGCATTCAGGGAGCTATAATAATTAGAGATAATGAAATATGTGTTTACATTCTACAATTGAACCCGTAATGTCAATGTTAAATATACAGTGGCGGCAATATGAAACGCACGGTCTTAAAAATTTAAGTAATTGGTATTATTTTCATATATATTGTATTAAAATTGAACTAATACTTATATGTTTCAATTGACTAACCAAAATATATACAAAAATTACAAATTCAATAATATAATATATATATAACCACTTAAATTCACCCCTGTAATAAATAGCACGTTTTTCAGGTATATTTTTGCACATCAATAAAAACAAAAATTTCAGTTAAAAATATAATTTAAGTAACAATTATGTTGTATATAGTTTACTAATCGATAATTATTTTATTAATATGTGGTTAGCCCTCATCGTGCCTTTATGGCATCCTGTAAACGACGAGGAATTGATTGCACTAACCGTTCCAGGTAGTCGCCCTTTATATTATTGTCCGATACAAATTTTAATGCCTGTATTAACTCGGGTACACTTTTTGGAGAATTTTGAACCACGTGCCGTTACATTATTGCCCAAAAATTCTCAATGGGATTCAAATCTGGGCTATCCCGTGACCAATCGATTACATAAATTGCATTATTAATAAAATAATTAGCTACCTGTATCAAATTGAAGAGCAATCAATTGGATATTTTTGCATAATTTGATACTTAAATGTATTAAAATCAATGCCCGATTAAAAAATTTTGAAAAAAAAAATTAGTTACCACGGTACTACTTACTAATTTTGCAGTACGACAAGGTGCGTTATCTTGCTGAAAAATGCATTCATCATTTTCCGCGTATAAATTGAATACCGATGGTTGTAAACTAGTTTTTAATATACCAAAAAATTTTACAAGGTTCTGTAAACGCTAAAAAATTTTTGGTATATTAAAAACTAGTTTACAACCATCGGTATTCAATTTATACGCGGAAAATGATGAATGCATTTTTCAGCAAGATAACGCACCTTGTCGTACTGCAAAATTAGTAAGTAGTACCGTGGTAACTAATTTTTTTTTTCAAAATTTTTTAATCGGGCATTGATTTTAATACATTTAAGTATCAAATTATGCAAAAATATCCAATTGATTGCTCTTCAATTTGATACAGGTAGCTAATTATTTTATTAATAATGCAATTTATGTAATCGATTGGTCACGGGATAGCCCAGATTTGAATCCCATTGAGAATTTTTGGGCAATAATGTAACGGCACGTGGTTCAAAATTCTCCAAAAAGTGTACCCGAGTTAATACAGGCATTAAAATTTGTATCGGACAATAATATAAAGGGCGACTACCTGGAACGGTTAGTGCAATCAATTCCTCGTCGTTTACAGGATGCCATAAAGGCACGATGAGGGCTAACCACATATTAATAAAATAATTATCGATTAGTAAACTATATACAACATAATTGTTACTTAAATTATATTTTTAACTGAAATTTTTGTTTTTATTGATGTGCAAAAATATACCTGAAAAACGTGCTATTTATTACAGGGGTGAATTTAAGTGGTTATATATATATTATATTATCGAATTTGTAATTTTTGTATATATTTTGGTTAGTCAATTGAAACATATAAGTATTAGTTCAATTTTAATACAATATATATGAAAATAATACCAATTACTTAAATTTTTAAGACCGTGCGTTTCATATTGCCGCCACTGTAGAACAAATAACTAGTGCACTAATTTAAATATTTAATTTATAACAAATTATAATTATTTGTAATCTAATAAATTATATGAGTCAAGGTTATGTTTACTATAACACGGAAATTAAAGCCATCTAATTTGGATTTAAACCATAACAATAAGCTTCAAGTTTGGAAGGATTAAGTTTATTCTGCTGCCGAATTCGAAGTGTAATCCTGATTTTTTTTCTTAAAAATGAATTTATATAATTATGTAAATGAATTATTTTTTAAAATATAAAGCAACCTGCAATTTTAAATTATGAATACACTTATTTACATGTTGTTTTGGCGAAGGTAGAAAATCTCCCCGGAGAGCCAAGAAAGTAATCCTACTAATTCATATATAATTTTCTTTTGCGACGCCTCTACCCTTATTAAAATTAAAGAGTACATTTCGTTGCGAAACATTTTTACCAACCAAAAGGAGTTAAACAATAAAGTAATTTATTTAAACACCCCTATAAACAAAAACTTTCAATTTCTTATGCGTATATTCTCAAACGTTTTTGTGAACGCCAGTCAAAAATAATTAAAACTAAGAAGAAATTAAAAAATCACCTTAGATGGTATAAACAGGATTGGTAAGGATTTTCCGGGTTCTACAACTCATATGAACAATTTTTGTTTTATAAAAGTTCTGTAAACTGAATTACTTGGTCCACTTCAAGTTTACCACTTTTACCCCATTGATAGTCAGTTCTAACTGGGCAATGAGGTGTTGGCTGGTCTCCTAAGCCTCCCAATTGGTGAATATTCCGTTGCTTATTTTTGATATTGTTTCTTCTTTTGGGTACTTTACGAACATCAAAGGAATGTTTGTTCCTTTGCCTTTATGAGCAGCATTGGCACTTTTGTTCCTGTTTCACTTGTTTTATACAATCTTTCGTGATTATTTCTATTCAAATTATTCCTTGGTTTAGTTTTAGAGATTGATAAATTGTGGCTATGTAAAATATCAAGGTCCAAATTTCAGTTAAGGATATGACTCTCGTCAAGTATAGTTTACTAATAGTTATCATCGAAAGTTATGTTAATAATATTATATGTATTATGTATGTGTATAACGGTACATATCTTTAGATTGATCACGATGACCGAAAATCTGATATATCACGAAATTTACTTAATTCAAAATTTAATATTACATTTAATTTATTATCATTAGCATTTTGTGTAAAAACTGCTTATTTAATGTGCAAATCTCTGGTTCATAACTTACAGAATATTAAAGATACATAAATTTTTATTTCGCACGAGTCTTTTATAAAGTTCATAAACGTCCGGCTATTTTATAAATTTTTCTTCTAATGTTAATTTATTACTTTGTCTGTAGTCCGCTACTGAAAATATGTTTCAATCACTGACACAACTTTATAGATTGCTATTGGATTATTGGATATATCATAGGACATGCAGGACCTTCATCGTGGGCAGACCATTTTATGCTGCGGTGAAAATACCAACTCTTTTCTTTGTAGTCGGGACTTCCAGTTTGATTTCGACTAAATAATAAATAAGTACATGCATTGAAAGAGAAAAAAATAAAATATATTGTCGTGTTTCAAAATCATATTTTTAAAGTTTTGAATTTTGAGATTTTGATTTTGTTTGATTTGGAATTTTATTTTGATTTTGTAAATTAATTTGTTATAATTATAAATATTTTGAATTTTGTATGTGCGCGCCAAAGTTTTAGGTTGATAAGAATTTGGTAAAATGAAATGGGGGATGAGCCGGATCCGTCAAAGTGGACGGACGCGTTTTGCGGGAGATCCCGTAGAAATTTGAATTTATTGCGTCTAAAATATAAGATTTTGATTATTGTGTGAATAAAGTTTAATTAGAAAGCGTGAGTAGAATTTTATTTAGTGATTTGGGAGTTTTGGACGATATTAAAGAGATATTTGGTTATTTTGATGAGTAATTTTTGAAGAGAGTTGGATGTTGAATTTAATTGGATAATTATGATGTTTTATTAGTTGAAAGTTGAAGAAAATTAATGCAGGATTGGTAGTGCGAAGCGCATGGTCGTTCTCACGCACATTTTGAAATTGTATAATATAAAAATTTACTTTAATATTTGGAATATTTTGGAAAAAGTTAATTTTATAGATATAAGAATTTTTTTTTTTAAATTTTGATTACCAGGCATAAAATAAATACTTTGGCGATCCTAATTTAAAGAAGCCTGCGTGAGCAAGAGATGGGTGAATCTACGATTGCACTGTATTAAAATTCCGGGAGTCTAGCAAATATTTCTGAATATTTCCGAATTAAATTAACAATTCCCAATGAAATTTCAATAACCGTACATAATATGCACACAAAGCTAGGTTTTTCAAACCGGGGGGTCTGGGGGGGTATGGAATACCCTCCAGTACACCAGGTTTTGTGCGCCAAAAAGTGTTATTGAGCTTATAAGTTTCAAACCGGAAATCTAATATCTAAATATCTAAAGGTAGGTTTTGCAAGCGACTGCACTTGCAGTACCGCAGAACTGCTCATATGCAATTTCTGTTATGTGGCTTGCTAGACGATAGAATCGAAGCGCAGCAGCTCCCATTACGTATTGCACTTGCGACTGACGCCAGCCGTAACTGCACTGCTGCTACTGTTTCTTGCAAAACGTACCTTAAGATTTCTGATTTGAAATTCAATAACACATTTTTTTTTTTGATCACAATCGCTAATGTGCTGGGGGGTATTCCATACCCCCCGGATTGCAAGGCTAGCTTTGTGATTGTGTTCAAAAAGGAAAAAGGTTTCAAACCAAAAATCTAACATTCTAAAGTACAAATCACATAAATTTGCCGGTACGTCGTAGTTCAAAATGGTATATGAATCAAGCTGAAAATCACTAGTCAAAGAAGTAAGTTTCAAATGCATCTGTTCTTTTCATTTTAATATTGCTTTAAATATAATTGCTTAATATGAACGACGTCCTAAATTACATTCAGTATGTCATTTCTTAATCAGAATTTCGTGACGTAGAGGCACAGATATTTGAGGCAAACTTTATCTATTTCTGTATCTTTTATTATTAAGAATATTATAAATATTACAATATTAGTAATTAGAAATCTATCTTTTTAATTCGGGAATAACTTCCTATGCAATTTTCAAAACCGCTACTATACGTGGGCACTATTGATATGTATTTTTTCAGATACCAAAAATTCTAAAATTACTTTTGCAGAAAAATACAAATCTTTTCAAAAATATTGCACCGCTAACTTTTAATCTTATTTCCAAAAAGTTCCAAAATTTTTCAATATAATGAATTTGGGAAAGCCAACTTTTCAAAAGATATAATTTATAAAATAAGTTTGCTTGTGTAAGTTCAAATTTTAACTATTTATAAATTTTAATATAAATTTTTTGAAGAGCCAAACACAAGTGATAAGTTCTAGCATCTACTACGATCCGGTCGTTCTCTCAAGTTTTACAAATTTTATTATTAAATTAATTTAATTAAGATTCCAAATCTCCATATCCAAATTTTCATGATTACAAATCATGAAATTAACGGTTTCAAAATTCATTAACTTAAATAAACAAATATTATTTAAATTTATCTTAAACAATTTTTAATCCAAGTAAATAAATCAGAAATAATCACTTTTTATTCGGAAAATTTAATATTTTAATCAAAAAACACCAAATTTTGTCCGTGCTTTCAGCCGGCAAGAAAAGCTTATTTTCCCCCCTAGTTAACGCTATATTAGCCAATTCGCGGGAATTTCAAAATTTTACTCACTCCCTCCCCTCTTCCTGTACATAAAAGAAACACGATGATATATAGAAATCCGAGATTATTCTCACCTTCAAGCTGTCATCTGAAAGACTCGTGAAGTCTTCAGATATTATAATATTTTTTCAAATCTACAATGAAATATTGACGTCCATAATGTAGTATTTCGACTAAACACATTTATTATTTTTCTCTTGGTTATTGTCAAGGATTTAATGCAATTAAAAATTGTAAAGGTGATTTTTTAACAATAGAAAAAAGTAGGTATTGGTTTTATGTAGATATGTTACCTTTACCAAAAAATAGCCGGTAGTTTGAATTAAATAGTAGCAGGTAGTTTAAGATGCGAGGTCAACTAGTCTTTAGGCACACAAATGCATACACTGATAGTTATATCGGTTTTCTTGCAATACCATGAAAGGGTGTGCGATATGTGCGTCTGAAAGATCTAGCTTTGATAGCAAAAGAATTAATTTCAAGTTTAATTTTGACTTCAAAAGCAAAGCTGCTTTTGCTATGTGAAGAATATCACTGTCCAAACAGTTATTTTTTCTCATTTCTGAAAACAAAAAGCTCCATTAATATTTCACAGAGCTTTTACAAAGTAACGAGCTTAAATTATTATTTTTCTCAGAATAGCCGGTAGTAAGTGTTTGTTTTGTAAAATTCAGCATATCCAGAAAGGTTTGCACTTATGCATATCGGTAATAACCTACATATTATATTAAATTGTGGGCATTCCATGAAATGCTAACGATCAGTTTAAATCGATATGCACACAATTTTTCATATAGTAGTCATGAATTTTAAACTGGTGAAATTAAACGTTTTGTAATAATCAGACGTCTCTAAGCTACACTTTGATATGCTAATTTGACCTAGGTTTAGGTAATCTAGTATGCAATTGTAATTAAATAACAACTTTGTTATGTCTGGATATCAAGGTAAAACAAATTTAGTTTTAAAAACCCATATTAAACGATAACCGATATTGCAAGAAAATTAAATGCTGTCTATTAAGGAGTCAATCAAAATATTACTAACGTGTTATTTAATATAATATTTGCATATTTTTAAATTAAACTTTATAAAAGTTTGATGATATAAAACACGAACATCTTACAGTTATTTTCAAAAAACAACACCCAACTACTATGTAGTAGACAAAATTTTAAACTTTATTGCTTTATTTTATAGCTTCATTTGAAAAAATAATATATTAAAATGTTGATAGGTATTTCTATTTATTAACTTGGTCGAACCACATCTTACATTATTTATATTATCATTTATTTGCAGAATACCTCATCAATTGGTCCTTGTCCCATTGTGAGACCGATAAGTTTGCTTGGTCCTTGTAATATTTTCATGTCTTGCTTGCTTTTTAAAATGTATAACTTATTAAACAAGGGTTTGATAATGTCATTTTCGTACCAGGATAGAACTCCTTTAGATCATCATCCTGATTAATCGGACGTACAGCTCCCGTTCATTCTAGCAAATAATATTACGCTCTTTGGCAAGTTAGCTTTCTAAATTGGTCTTACCTTACTCGCTGATGGTTTTTCGTATTACATAAAAAAAGTTTTACGTGTCATGTTTCAGTTTTGTAATCTAGTCTTGTCGTTCCTTGTTTCATACTTTTATTTATCAAATACGTTTTAATTAAATTAAAAATTAAGATTTTTAATTAAGATTTGTATGAAACTTTTTAAGGGGCTTCATGGTAAAATTACCAGAGCTCAGTATATCATTTGTACGACTAAATTGTATTTATGTTTATATTATGTTATCACGTATCCACAATCTTTTGTGCTGTTGAGAAATATCTGTATAGGTAACATTTTTAATTATATGACCGACTTATTTTAATGAACATGACATTATGTTAACATTAAATTGTGCTAAAACTCACGAGATTAAAGTAAATATTTATAACGGCATCTTGTTACTGTTAACATATGTTTAGAAATTTATTAACAAATTTCAACAAAATAATTTAATCATCACGATGTTTTATTAAAAACGTCTTCTCGGTAAAATATGATAGTGAATTAGAGACAAACGTAAGCCTAGAGAGCAGGATATCATCATCCCAAATCCATGGACCATCAACTCCGTCAGATTTGGACAATTTACAGTCGCCCACTGTAAATGTTCCATATGGTATTGTTAAAATGAAATTTATTTTGTTTCTCAAATAACATTCTTTAGTACCTTTGCGGCTTTTTTACGAAAAATTGTTATCGGTAAAATCTAAATTAGTTAAAAGAAAATTATGACCATGACCACAGTGAATTTTTGCTTTAAATATAACGTAATAAATAATTATAAATTTATAGGTTTTTGCTATAAAAAATTGAAATGAATTGTATTTAAGTTCATGCACATAAATATTTATAACAAGGGACAAAACATACTTATTGTAACATTAACTAGAAGTTTTCAGGTAGATTTGGTACTAATATTTAACGATCAATAGTTCCTTGAACACATTTTAAGACAAAGAACAAAGAATTGGTTTTTGCTCACATAAAAGTTGTCAAGCGACTAACTTGAAATACGATTTTGATATAATAACCAATAAAGTATACTATAAAAAAATTTTATAAATAGTTTTAATTAACTGTGCAGTTCTAATAAACACGATGATTTACTGTGAAAATTTTATTTTATTTATTTATATATTATTTTAATCTCAATTGTTCTTTGGATGCAAATGTCATAAATTTGCTGGTCAATCGAATTAGTAAATAAGCTAATCCAGTATATTTGGTTTAAATTAATAAAGACATTTACGGTATCTTTTTTTAATGAATTAGTATTATCGATTTTATATGAGTTGTAATTTTTTTTCTTATCAGAGCTGTTGCATTATAATTTTAATCTTGAAAAATGAGAATTGCCTTTTAACATATTATAAAATTCTAATTAATGATACTAATTTTAATATTTTATTTATGTATTAGCAATATTGGCAATTTTAAAAATTGCTGTTTTAATTAAATACATGACGACAACATCATAAATATAAAATTATTTTATAATCAGTAAGTACTGCTTTAGTCCTTTGACGTACAATAATATAAATGCACTACTTTGAACCAATGCATTCCGAAAATTAAAACTAGGTTTAATGATAATAAGTTAGTGTACAAAATTCGTTTTATTAGAAAATTTTAAGTTAAGTGTCAACTTTCTCATTTAAATATCCACATTATGAGAAATTAAGTTTAATTACTTTTGCTGTATACCTAAATATGGTGTTAAGTTATTAAAATTATTTTAAAGGTTAAAATTTTAGAGGACATAAAGTTTAATCTTTGTTTTTATTTTTATTTTTAGTTTTTGTTTTTAGTATTCTATTTTAGAGTCTCTATATCTACAAATGAGTTTTAGTCGTACTATTATATAATATAGAATAGAATATGAATAAATTCCGGTTTAAATTAATTTTTTATTGTATACTGTACAATATTGAGAAAAAACTCAAAATGTTTCTTCTATTAATTTTAATTTTAATTAGTTTACTTTTAGCTTTAATTAAATAAATAATTAAAATTTAAATTTAATTAAAGTAATAAACAAATAAAAATTTTCAAATTTAAGAATTTCTAACCTAACTTGTTAAATAGTCTCTAACCTAACTTTTAACTTAAGCTTTAACTTGACGTTCAGATTAATTCTAACGCAATCTTTAAAAACATTTCTTTTAAATTAAATGTACATACATAACTAAGTAACTAATGCAAATAAATAAATTTATAGATATTATTTACTGTGTATTTTACTTTATTGTATTTAGATTATTGGGTGTAGGTACATTTTTATTTAAATTACAGAACTTCTGATATTAGTTTGTGGAAATTTATGGTTTTGCACTAACTTACAGCTGTATTCATAAAAATATTGTAAAACGCTCTCTAAACTTATTTTAGTTAGAACGTGTTTTAAGACTTAGAGAGCGTTTTAACTTTTGTTCATTCATAAACGGTTTCTAAACCTATTTTAACTAGAATGGTGTTAAAATACCGATTCTAGTGAATTTGGTGTAATTGAGTTGGTGTCTTCGAATTATATGAACTACTAACTGAATAAGTGAACTAAAGTATAACCTAAAAGTTGTTTTATTGTATGTATAGCACGGGTACCCAACTCCTGTATAGAATTTGTGACGACACGCCACCTGGTGTTACATTTTGTATATTTAAATATTTTGAATATTTCAATTTAGAAGGTTGTAGCAACAACTAAATGTGTCTTCATTTTTTATATAGAGTGTCAACTTTCCTTAAAATAGGTTTAAAATTGGTGTAAAGAAGGCACCATCCATTTTTAAATAATGTAAAGTTGAAATACTGTTAGCGAAGGTTTGTTAAGCTAAAATACGTTTATGAATAGTGATTTTTGACGTTTACGCTAAAATAGGTTAAGAATTTTTATGAATACAGCTGTTTTAATCTCTAAAGTAAAGTCTAAAATAACTTAATCTCTGCTTACTTCCAACTTAACTAAATTAAGCTAACTAAACTTAACTTTAAACATAAACCCTATATTTAATTGTGAAGGAATTAATTGCAGGAATTTGAAATCAAAAAGAGGAATTGGTTTGCTGTTTATCTCTCAGAAATTCTATTTTTTGTTTTAATAATATATCTTGCATTTGGAGTAAAGCTTATTATTTGTATTTTAAGGTATAACTAACTATATAGATTCTCACAGCAGTGGATTTCAGATTTTTTGTGAATTAGGTCTGATTGTTCAAAAATTAGATATCAAGTCCTATTCACCAATCAGAATTCACTTTCAAAATTCGTAATTCTCATGATTCGTTACTATATTAACAATAATACTATTTAACATTAACCATAATATTTTCCTTGACTCTTCTTTAAACTGACAAATCTATGTGGCAAAATATATTTCATGGGTCGATTTACTAATTAATCTTAATCTAGCATTAAAATATAAAAAAAGAATTAAAACTAACGAGTATATCATGCATTTACATTTTTATCTATTTCTATGGTATAAACGCTTAATTTATGAGTTCATAAGTGAGGGTAACTGATTAGTTCTTATAATAATAAAATTAGGTATAGTACCCTAACCGGGCCTACAGGTTTTTATAAATATCACCAACATTCTTGCAGAATTTCAAAGAATGAAGCGATTAAACTATGGATGAACTCCAAATATCGATTAATTTAGGAATTAATTGATTTTAAAGTTTAAAAAATTTATTTTTTAATTTTAAAATTTAAAAAATATTGATCTTTCATTTTCGAGTTCTGTTGGGCTCCGGGGGATTTTTTTAATATGGTTTGTGCTTGTCAAAACGGGCCGCAGCGCTCGAGCAAAGCGACACCTTTAGGGCAAGGTACTCCTCCAACCTAAAATACCAAGAGGTAAATATTCAGTAAAATTTCTGTACACAAGACTCGGAATTCCAAAGATTTCCAAGGAATTCCAACGATTTCCAAGGAATTCCAACGATTTCCAAGGAATTCCAAAGATTTCCAAGTCTTCCAATGATTTCCAAAGAATTCCAACGATTTCCTAGAAATTCCAAAAAATTCCAATGATTTCCAAAAATTCCATGGATTTTTAAAGAATTCCACAGAATACTAGTGATTTCCAAGGAATTGCAATTCCAAGGAGTTCAAATCAAGGTGCAATCTAAAGAATTCCAATGATTTCCAAGGAATTACAGAGATTTTCAAGGATTTCCAAAGAATTCCAAGGAATTCCTACGATTTCCAAGGGAAGTCCAAACGAGTGTACATAAAATTTTCGGGATATTTACCTCTTGTAATACACACTAACACGTTAAGTATTACAATAATAAAAAACTTAATTTTATAAATTTTGGGCCCTGATTAACATCGATTAATTATCTGAAATGGCTAGAAGAAATGACTCAGACCGGGTATCTTTCTGTAATGTGTTGCTTGACGTTATTGAAACAATTTTCAATAGCAAGGAGGAATTTATAAATCATAACACCTAGCCGACGACAACACCCCTTCAATGTTGCCCAGTAGAAATTCCGCATCGCTGCAATCGAAGCGTTTCCCTATGTCGTATAGTGATTCCCAGAAAAAAAGACGATTACGACACAACAAAATCGTATGAACTAAGCCAAGAATTCCTATTGAAATGAAGTGCCTCTTTTGGCGTCAAGGGTTGAAAACAAAGGTAACCAATGTATTCTTATTTTGAATTAAAATACACTTCATTTGACTAGGAATTCTTGGCTTAGTTCATACGATTTTTTTGTGTCGTAATCGTCATCTTTCCTGCGAAAGATAGCTGCGTAACCTAGCCATAACTATTACAGGAGGTGTACTGAAAATTATTTATATGACACACTCATATATATAACGAGTATAAAGTAAGTAATGGGCGGATCCAACTTTGTGAAAGTAGCCAATCGAATAGTTGGTTCCAGTTTTCCGTGAATTTGGGCCGTATTTTTGAATGATCCATAAAATTTAACTTTTATATTTGTAATTTACGCTTCAAACTACCATAAAGTCATTCGAAAATTTTTTAAATTGTAGGCCCGGTGGGGTTCCCATAAAATTAGTTACCTTTCTTACGTTGTAATAATCTCACGTTATTTTTCTCACGTAGCGAGCGGTCAGAGAGAGTCTCGGGTTCTGCTATAAATAGCAAGAATTTATAATAGTAGATCAGGCCATCTTAAATTATGGGTCAATTCTATGGTCAAAAGCAAAATTCTATGGTCGCGAGAGATTTTAATGTCAAATATTATCATCAAAAAAATATTTATTTATTTTTCTTTTATATTATTTTATATGGGGTCGGTCGCCAAGACCCTCGCAATCATAAATGGGGTCGTGAATGAAAAACGTTTAAGAAGCCCTGTAGTAGATATTATTAAAAATATATTAATTATTTATTTATTCAAATTCTTCTTTTTTGAACAATTTGTCTACTCACCTTGTGACATACTATCCACCACGCGATTAATAAGCCTCTTAACGCTTTCGTTAAATAATCTACTATTAAATGACTAAAAATGGAACGGAGCTTTAAGTTAATCTATTGATTTTCGTCAATGAAATATTCAAATATTCCATTAAATAATCTGAATTATATTATATTATTTATATTACTTGACTGGTTAATTGGAGTTTTCGAAATATTATATTTTAATATTACAAATAAAAAATTGCTTAATTCAATATTAAAATTCTTATTAAACAGTTCTTATATTATTATGTAGGTACTATATTTCAATATTAAAATTAAACAAAATATTAATTTCTTGTATCTCTTCATCAGTATCCATATTGAATGTTTGAATGCTAAATATATGGGGTGGTGTAATAGATAAATTTAAAACTTTCAGTGCGCAAGTAATGAATGAACATTTTGAATCACTCAACTGCCAACAATTTCTTTTAATTTTATAGATTTCAAAATTGATGTAATAATTTATTTCAATCCAAAACAAAAATGTTTCGAACAATTTATTTCGAAAACGCGTCGTTTTGTGCTTTTCTATGTCAAAATTCAAAAATATTGTGAAAATCCATTAAAAGTTTCAAAACTCAATTTTTCTATAAATACTTGAGATTTTTTGGTACAAAACATAGTTTTTTTAGACGTTTATTTTGTATCGACACTTGAAATCTGGATCAGTCGTTTGGTAGTATGTGATGTTTGTTGTAACATCGTCTATTTAATGTTATCGAGTGCAGTTTCCTTTCAGAGAAAATTGCAATTCCGGAAATAACAATCTGCCAAGAATAGCGTGGCGTCTCTTTAATATACTCAGTTGCAGTATCGAGTTTGATTTATTTAATTATTCATACCCTTTTCTTGGTGGAATTTTGCTTTTAGTAAATTATTTTCTTGTATGTTTCTTTGCACTTGCATTATTTCGAAAGCTGTGTGCGGTAGCACTAAAATTGTGTCCTAAAAATACCACAACTACTTTATTAAATAAAATTTACTCGTCTCTTTTATTATTTATTATATCTCCAGACTAATGTGCAATATAATGAAACATACACGTTTATGCTTGCGATAATATTAATATATAACTTGTAATTTGAATATTTTTATGTAATTAAATCAGATAACGATAGATTAATAGAAGTAAAACAACTTCTTCAAATTAGAAAATTTTAGCGAGATGAAATAATTAAACTTGCAAAAATAAATAGGAGTGTCTTGTCATTTGGTATACAGCTACAAGTATATAAAACTAATCATCATTACCATCTTAAAATGTACTAAAAATATAAAACTCAAATCCGTTTTAAAATTTCCATATAAACGACTTCTTGCCAAATATGTTCGCTTGTATGTAGTCAATAAAAATATTTTGACTTTTAGAACCGCTATTATAAAAATCTATCAAAAGTATTAGGTATAAAAAATATTAGGTACCTGTATAATATATCTACGGTATACCTCATGTACATAAAAAACATATAAATATTGTGTACTGAATATTAAACTTCAAATACTTTCGACTGATAGTTTTTCTTCAACAACGATGGATCGTTGGATCTTAACAGTACAAAAATGTAGGTACATCAGAATTTTTTTTTTATATTTAACATAGTCTGTAATACAATGAACAAAGCAATATAAAAGTGAAGCGTGATTAATTTATGTAATTATTCCTGTCAGTACCAAAAATTAAAACCTGAAACCTGTTTTTAATCACAATTTAGATAATAACGTTTCATCTAATACGCTATTTACTGGTGGGTTGATATTATATAAAATTACGTCATTTTTTCGTTTTAATTCTCTAAATAATTGAACATACCACACAACCGTGAGATGCGGTTTAGACATGCAGTTAGACATTCACTTGGATGGGTGACCACATGACGACACCCCTCTACTTAACCAGATTGGTAGGGCATCTATGGATAGAAAATTTTCACTAACATTAACTGTTCGGATCACACTCAACCTCAGATAATTTTAATACAACGATGACAATGATTAAATAGGTGGATCCAAAATTAGTTGTTATAATAAATTTTTCGGGACATTCGTCTTACAAATTTGACCTATTTAACAACAATAACTGCAAATAGAAAGAGAAGGTATAAAAATATTTTTATAAACTGGAGACCCTGACGATACACTATTGTACAATAAAATATTAAAAACCAACTTTTTGTTGTTTCTGATTTTTATTATTTAAAAAAGAAATCAGCATGAAATGAAATAAATTTCGCGAGGCAAACAAAAAATGTGTGACTTGAACGCAAAGCATTTCCTCTTTACTTTGTAATTATCTTCAGACAAATAAAATATTTATAGTTTTAATATTTTTTAATAGAACGTGATATGTGTGGGCTGCGCATTTGTGCGTATTGCGTAAAAGTATACGTACACTCACGCACAATTTAAAAATACATGCACAGCACAGCACATCTTATTTAGAAAAATTACGTACGTTCCTAGATACATCAATTACGAAATGTATTTATTTCTAAGTTTTTAGCTAACAATAAGACAAAAATGTATTAGTTAAACTTTAATGTTTTCTTTATGACGTTAGCTGTGTATTCTTAGAGAAGTTTCAGCATTTAAAGGATATCGGTATTATTATTTGCTAATAGGAATTTCGCTGTTATTGTCGAGTAATGTAGTATTTATATCTCGTTTTGTTAACATGAGTGGATTAAAGTGTAAAAATCCATATTATATTGTAGGTGAATACACGCTTGACAAAGACACCTCTTTATTTGCAACTAACTTCACAAATACCTACTCTATATTACTCCGAATTTTGGTTCATTTATCATTTATATTGCAATACTTGCTCGCGAAATTAGCTAAGCATTTAAATTTATGCCGTAATAAATTGGAAATTTGTCAAAAAGCAACTTTATTTACAATTTAATCATTACGGTATTGACTATTTAATTTTAATTATTAATTTATTAACGACGAATCCTTGAATGGTAAATGTCTTTTCAAACAATTTAAATTTCCGTTTTGACCAAATCAAATATTATACAAGGATTTAGAAACTACATGTATATTTGTTTTTAATATTCCTCAACAGAAATTCGTATTTTCTCTTTCAAATTGTAAATTTTTAACTTTCCGCATAAATAAACATAGAAAGGATAGTTACCTATAAGTGAACATAAAAGGGCACCAGAATATTGAGTTTTTCATAAAAAGGAAGAAATTCAAGTTACGCCTCCTGGCAGTCTACAGAAAGCCATTTTCAGGGCTTTAAAAGCAAAAAACTCATAAAACTCAACTATAGAACAGTTTAAAATAATCGATCCAGCATTGGGACATTCTATTCGCTAGTTATTCGAGTTCTTACTTTTAATATCATTTTGTATTTGTTGTTGTATCAATAGAAGAGAACAATTCCACCTAAAATAATCTCCACGTGCCAAACCACGTGGTTATTTCCGTAGCGTGTGTAATCAGAAAGTACGCCGTCCTGCTACTGTAATAACAGGAATGCACTCGTTTCAGTTCAATAACAGCGATTTTATTTATAGTTACTCGTAAACATATTCATTACACATCTAGTAAGTTTCGAAATATACTTTAGTTCTAATAGTTTTAATAAAAATCCAATTTTGCCACACTCGTTAATCTAGTCGTATCAGTAAAAAAAGAAAAAATCTTTTTTTCACATTTTACAGCATCCTTATCACGAACTTTTTTGACAAATTTGTTATTATAGACATTATGTACATTTAAAAAGTGAATAATGGAGTTATTACGTAAAGTGCTGATGATATCATGAATAATCTGCCACTTTATAAAATGACTTCTTGATATATTGTTCTCTTTGATACTTCGCGTATCTTTCGGTTGGTTCTAAATTTATTTTTCTTCTTAATTTGAATTAAATTCGATTTTTGCAAAAAGTATTTTTAAAGTGTTTACTAGTTTCTTTCATCAAATAAAAACAAGTTTGTCCCTGCTGGTCCTAACGTAATTTACATAATTATTTACTTGGTTTTATTTATTAATAGAGATATTTCAGGTAAGATTACAATAAACAAATAGCAAATCTTCCTTAAATTAAAATACTTAAAATGCGTGATTTATATGGTTTTAATAACCTTAGGTAGGCACATATTATAAGATATCTCAAACCCATCAGTTGAAAATTTAGTAAACATAAAACTGTCAATATATTCTTGTTTTTGAAATATTAAAATATTTAAATATTTAAAACTTCAATAGATCAGTTTGAAATTTTAAAGTTACAGTTTAAAACCTATGTAATGCTGGACAGATCATAATTACTTAATAAAACACAGTCAAAAATTAGAAAAATTATTATCAGTACATTCCATAAATTATAAAACTTGATATTTTTAGATAAACCACAGCACAAACAATAAATCGGTAGTACATAGTTTTAAATGTTTGTGATGTTGCAACTAAATTCCTGCCAGATTTTGTAATAATGCAATATAATGTCATCTTCAAAATCTTTATATTCACAAGTTTGTCTGACCTAATCTATATTACTATTCGACCAAATCTTTAATTAATTAATTAAATATGGATATCGCACAGAGGTCTTATCTCAAACAATGACATTATCATCGTTAGTATATTACCTATAATATGTAAATCTGCATAATGATTTAATCCAATTCAGTTCAATTCATCATATTATCTGGATTTCATGAATTTTAAAAATATAATAGAGTAATTATTATAATACTATAATCTATATTAGGATATAGTACATAAAGAGGTAAATTATATAACTAGAGCGAAAAATAATTTAATGTCGAGATGGATAATGTCACGACATGATTGTCAGAAATAAATATTGATTTTATAGATAAAAATGATCATTGACCAAATATTGCAACTAAATTAAAAAATTTTTGTAATTTTACAATAAAAGTGAGAAATTTGACCACTTTGTATTTGTAAATGATTCTCATAAAAGATTACCTCAATGATTTTTTGTTTTCTACTGACGGAGTACGGTATTTGCAAAATTTTGAAATAATTTTAAAAATTTATCAGCTAATACCATGCAAATTATAAAATTAACTATAATAAAAAATGCATTACAAAGATTTGCATTAATTCACTTCATCTCTGATGCCGAACAGTGCTTTTACAGCTTTTTAGCCTCCCCTACAATACCCTCGCTGTTTCTTCCCAGAGTTTTCTTGCTTTTCTATTATCATTTGGTTGACGTCTATGTTGTCCGATAGTTGCTGCCTCTTTTCAATGAGATTTGCATTAATTAAATTAATTAATTAGTAGTCTCTTGCGTAGAGGGCTCTTTGTTTTAAATTGTTTGCTACAAAGAAGTATTTCCTTATTTGGCAACAAACTTTATAGCCTTAATATATTGTCTTGTTTCAAAATCCATTTTTATTAATTTTGAATTTTGGAGTTGTTTGATTGCTTTTAATTTTTTTTTGAGTTTTCGATTTTGATCTTGTAAATAATTTCTTTTAATAGTGAATACTTTGAATTGTGTGTGTACGCGCCAACAAAATTTGAGTTGGTAATAATTTTTGTAAAAGAAGACAACTTTTGGCTTTTGCCGGGTCTGTCAAGGTGGACGGACGCGTTTTGCGGAAGTCTCCGCTGATTTTGTTTAAATTTTCGTATCTAATAGATATTATTGGTATGATTATTGTGTGAATAAAATTTTATATTAAAACCCGAGTAAAATCTTCATTAAGTGATTTGTGAGTTTTGTCCGAAAGTTGGACGATTTTGGAGAGACGTTAAAGATATTTTAGAGATTTTTGGTGTATGAACTTTAATTGATTGAGAACGAGAAAATTAGTTTGGATGTTAAAATTTAAAATTGCATTAATTTCTCAAATATAAAAGTTAATAAATTGAAGGTGACGCGACGTGAAACAGTTGAGATAGCGAGGCGTATGGCGTATCGCCCATATTTAACGTTTCCAGTATTATAATCGAAAATTTTTCAAACATTAAATTTAAACAATTAAATTTTTGATTTTGCTTTTAATATTGGGACAAAGAAAATTTCACTTCATCTGGCATCCCAAAACGTGGGGCTTTATTTTTTGGAACTCTTCGTTGACTCTGAGATTGAGAGGAACATTGGCTCAAAATTGGCACATATTTGCTAGTTTTTTTAGAGTGGGTTTATTTTTAATTGAAAGATCGATTATTTAGAAAAGGATGGGAGTAAGGATGGTTTTGGAAAACAATTCAGTTAAAATGGAAGATTCATTCGGGGAGAGAATTTTATTAGGAGCAATAAGGGAGAATGCAATAGAGTTATCGGACACATCTGACATAGCCACAGATTCATCTTTGTTTTCTAGCACTCAACAACAAAAACCAGAGGGTGATAAATATTTACATAGTTTTGATTTTCAAAAAATGATGAGGGAACTAACCCTATTAATTGAAAATAAATTCGAAAATAATAACAAATTAATGGAAAATATTAAAAAAGAACTCAAGTCTTTTACAAAAGAGTTACGTGAGGAAATTAATAAGAATTTTAAAAATTTGCAAGGAAAATTGGTAGTTCTAGAGGGGGACTTAAAAGTTAGTAATTCAAGGGCAGAAAAAGAGGAATTAAAAAATAAAAAATTAATGAATCTGGAAAATGAAAACTTGATGAAATCGAAAGATGATAGTTTGGATGAAAAAAGTGAAAACTTGATTAATCTGAAAAATAGTAATTTGGTTGTTTTGGAAAGTAAATATTTTGAAAATGATAAAAATTTGGATATGAAAAATAATGAGATGGAAACGAAAAATTTGGATAAAGGCAGGGATTTCGTCATACAAATAAAGGAAAGTATGAATAAAGAAAATATGGACAATTGTACTACTAAAATGATGGAAAATTTAGATGAAAATCTACTGGTAGTAAAAGTAAGTGAAAAACAAAAAATAGAAAAGGACGAGAAGCAGGAAAATAAAGAAATGGACAACACCTACGGCAAACTGTAAACAAGGATGACGGTAATCAGAATTTTAAATATTAATCTTGGGTTTGCGAATAAACATCCGCCTAATAAAAAGATTGTTTTGTGGAAATCCATTAAGTGGAAGTAATTTAGTTTAGATTTTGATGCACAACCTTTGTGTCTTTTGTGTCAAGACATTGGTTCTTGGCCTTGTTTTACCAAAAATGCAGAGGAGCAAGATGTCGTGTTTCAAAATCCATTTTTATTAATTTTGAATTTTGGAGTAGCGAATTTTGATTGTTTTTATTTTCTTTTGAGTTTTCGATTTTTACAAAGTTTACAAACATTGAATTAAAATAATTTGAACATTTTATTTTGGATTTATTTGGAAAATTTGGGATTTGGATATTTAAGTTTAGCCGGGCACTTATATTTTTCAGGATTACTTTTAAAATTTACTACTTAGAGAATTTCACTACAATATAAATAACTATTTTTGCAGGCACCTCCTTAATAAATGCCTGATGTACTCCAATAGTTAAACTATACATTTTTCTTCAATATTAATCATCTAATTTAAATTGTTATTCTTAATATTACATGTTTAATGTAGAAAATACAATATTCTATTCAGCGCCTATTTTTAATTGAGTTGGGCCCTAGGCTCTAGCAAATTTTCGGGCCCCTTATATTTGAGTGTAACTAATAGCATCGAAAACCCAATTTTTGGGTTTTTTATCAGTATTTGATAGAAAATAAAAACCAAATAAATTTAATAGAATATGTAATTAAATACAAGAATATTGCCTTAATCTTTTGCAAGATTATTGATAAAATCATTGCAAATGGATGATGAAAGATAGTTAACATATCCACTTCCCGGATTACCATATATTTCAAGATTTCCAGCTAAGAACGAGTCAAACTCACTAAGAAATTCCAACGAGCTTAAAAAATTTCCATTTCCCTTGGTAAAAAGTATACCATCGTGGAACCATAAAATGCTAAACCATCATTTATCGTTAAAAATTTAATGGCAGCGATCACCCTTAACAGATCATTTTTCCAGTAGTCTTTTTCTTTTGGGTAATTTTTCTCTACTTCAGTATCTATTCTTCCTTCGGTGCAGCTTCTACTAACTATTGTACTGATAAAAGCTGCTACGTGTTCATGAGATCGTTCGTGGCTTTTTAACGTCAGATTTACATTTTTTCTATAGCCATCGGATCTAGGAGTTGTACTCTTTTTCAAAAAAAGTTTGCACACGTAACAGTAAACAGAGCTAGATTTGCGACTATACACTAGCCATTCACCGAGAACTTTTTCACCGTTTACTTTAACTTTGTAAAATGCTGAACTTTGTAACTTTCTTGTTATTTTACCGTCAAGCTGTTTTGAAAATCCACTTATTTTGTCCAAGTTTTGTTCTGGTCTGTTTTTAATAATATGCTCTTAAAAATCTAAACTTATATTCTTCAGCCAATCTGCTAGGTCTCAAGTCTCTTTAGGAAACATCAGTTCACCTTCCTGAGAAATTAAGTCCTCATTTACTCCGTCGATTTCAGCAGCAAATTCAGTATTTGATTCTTCTTCGTAATTCGTTGCTTCTTCGTCTTCGATGAAGCTTATGTTACTGGTAGAAGAAGCAACAGGAGAAGGATTAACTTCCTCAACTTGATTAGAAATAGATGTTGCATCTGTTGGTCCTTGTTCCGCTAGAGCTGCTGTTTGTAGATACATTAACATTGCATTTTTCTGATTTTCTGTTTCATTTTCTCTGAGTTTTCTCTTCTTTCATTTTTCATTTCCACTTTGATAATTGTAACTCATCTTTATTTTTTATAATTTTATTCTTGATAGGCTGTTTGTGTTATGTTCATGGAACTAAGAACAAGTGTGATGCTTTTAAAATATTTGATTTGACTTAGCAAAAACGTTTGCAATTCTCGCGTTGTTATTTGTTTAATAAAAATTATAGCTTTGTTTTAGTAGGTAGGTATAGGGTTCGAAAGATGCATGATGCATATAAAAATTATTTCAATTGTATTTATTATATGAGAAATTTAAGTGGGTTTTTTATTTTGTTTGTGAATTTTTAAGATTTTATGTTCTCTCTTTTCGGGCCTCTTTGGCCATTGGGCCCTAGGCACGTGCCTAATGCGCCTAATGGTAAAATAGGCCCTGATTCTATTGCAAATCAGACATGTTATGTGTCTGAAACATAAGCTATAAATGTTTCTCTTTGATCTGGTTCGTTCTTTTATATACTGCAGTATTGTTAAAATCGATAAGTGCAAAACGATAAATACTTAGTAGCACTTGGTAAGTTGGTAGCATATGGGAGTGTTTCTAGGTTTGACATTTGAGCTTTTTTATTGGTTCATTCATATACTGGTACACATGCATGCAGTAGATGTCATGTAGATGTATCTTAATACGGTACCGAAAAGATTGATGAATAATAGTAATTTATATTTTATACATACTATAGTATTCTTAATATTACTGAATGCTAAATTTTAAAAACAAATGTAGAAAAATTATAGTAATCTACTCATTTACCACTCGTGCTGCAAAAATATTCTTGTGAGTTATACACTGGTTGAATAATATACTATTATAGAAGAAAATGAACAGCAATTTCTAAACTATGATTTGAAAATTTTTTTAACTTGTGCAGGCGTTGTTTCACTATTTCGGTAGACTTGGCATATTATGTCGACCTGAAAAGTATAATTGAATTTAACCAAGTGCGGCTTTATAATAATTACAAAGTTTTGATTTGGCCCTTCTAATTGTTGTTATGTTGAAATCGAAAGGCGGAGATACCAATTTACAAATTATGTTAGTATCATGATATTTTTAAACAGTTTGGCAGTATTTAAGCTTTTTTATGGTATAGAAATAGGTAATTGCGTTATAAATAGCAAAAACTGGATAATTTCCATAATAAATTGTGTAGTCAATTGCAAGGTTTTCTAAATATTCATCCACTCGATGTGTTTGCTAGAGTTCATTAAATTTGCCATTAATTACGAAACTATTAAACACTTGATGGTCTAACAACGTGTAGGTAAATTATGAAGTTGTATGACGACAAAATTGAAGTTATAAACAGTGATGGCATCTTGAAAGTTTCGCTGAACAAAAATTTTATTAACAATATCAATCACTAAAATGTTTATGCCATCGTTTGACGACATTTTAATTTTGCAAGGCGTCTTTACATTATAGAAGAACATTGCATAAATCAGGTCCATGTCCCCAGCACCCCCACCTCAAAATATTTAAATCGGACTTGGTGTAATCGTTTGTACTTCGTTTGTACCTGTTTGTACCGCAAAAATTTTCGTTTGTACCAGAAAGATAAAAAAGTTACAGCACTTTCAAAGTGGGGATGCCAGGGACATGCCAACACCCCCACCTTAAAAGATTGAAATCGGACTTGGTGCAATCGTTTGTACTTCGTTTGTACCTGTTTGTACCGCAAAAATTTTCGTTTGTACCAAAAAGATAAAAAAGTTACAGCACTTTCAAAGTGGGGGTGCCAGGGACATGCCAACACCCCCACCTCAAAGTATTGAAATCGGACTTGGTGCAATCGTTTGCACTTTGTTTGTACCTGTTTGTACCACAAAAATTTTCGTTTGTACCAAAAAGATAAAAAAGTTACAGCACTTTCAAAGTGGGGGTGCCAGGGACATGCCAACACCCCCACCACAAAGTATTGAAATCGGACTTGGTACAATCGTTTGTACTTCGTTTGTACCTGTTTGTACCGCAAAAATTTTCGTTTGTACCAAAAGTACAAAAAAGAAAAGCTGAAAACAAGCTAAATAGAAAAGTTAGAGATCGACGCGCATGCGCATATTGTACAGGAGTGGCTTCAAAGCTCAGTAAAAAATCTCTCCCCCCCCGTATTAAAGAATATAACGAGGGATATTGTTATTATTACTGTGGCGGCTCTAAATTGGCGGATCCGATAATTATTTTATCCCGCAGATTAAAGAAAGTAAATCTCTATATAAGAGAATTACAAATGTACTTTGAATAAAACACATCATTTTATAATAAACTAGCTGGATACCCGGCTTCGCCTGGGGTCTCATTATAAATATAATGCTTTGCTTTAGTCTGAGTTCTCGAATGTTTTCCAGTCTTCCTTTCCGCTGCTGATTTATTTGTGAAGCTCAAAATACCTTTTTAGGTGCATTTCGCCAGCCCCCCCCCCATTTCGAATTTTGGATCCAAAATAGTCTAAATCGTTTGTACCTCGTTTGTACCTTCCTTATTTTCGTTTGTACCTTCCTTATTTTCGTTTGTACCTTCCTTATTTTCGTTTGTACCTATTTTGTTTTTCATATATTTTGAAATATCTAAAATGGGCATTTCCCCAGCCACCCCCCTCATTTTGAATTTTTGATCCAAAATAGTTTAAATCGTTTGTACCTGTTTGTACCTTCCTTATTTTCGTTTGTACCAGTTTTGATTTTGAAATATTTCAAATTTTCTAATAATGACATTCTGCTAAATGTCCTTAGCCTCTCCCCCCCCCCCGGATTTTAAATTGAAATAAAACAAAAATATTTGTCTGAAAAACAAAATAGGTACAAACGAAAATAATGAAGGTACAAAGAAGTACAAACAACTTAGACTATTTTTGATTCAAAATTCGAAATGGGGGGGGGGGGCTGGCGAAATGCCCATTTTAGATATATCAAAATATATGAAAATCAAAATGGGTACAAACAAAAATAATGAAGGTAAAAACAGGTACAAACGATTTAGACAATTTTGGATCCAAAATTCGAAATTTGGGGGGTAGGCTGGCAAAATGCACCTTTTTTGGGGGGGGGGAATTACGGGAATCTCGTTAATCGGTCACTTTCCCTTCAACTTTTTTAAAATTTTCTTGCACTAAAACATTTTCCAAGTCCTACTGAGTATGTGTTCCAAATTTGGTTAAAATCGGTCGAAGGGTCTAGAAGTGTATAGCGAACAAACATACACACAAGCTCTTTTATATACTATATTAGATAGAGATTAGAGATAGAGAAGAAGATAAATACTTAGGATACAACATCCCTAAATTACTTATAACAAATATTTTCTATTTTTCTTATAAATTTTTTATTAATAAGATTATAGAGCAGTTAGTGGGAGTATACGTATTTATAATTTGTGTATTATTTATAGCCGTAAATCGAATGGCTAAAAAGAGCCGGCTACGTCACTGGTTATTAACATTGTTCTTAATTATTGCTTTAGAATCTAGAAATATGGTACAACCAAAAATAAGAAAGCTACACATAGGTCAAAACTATTAAAACTATTTTATATCTAAATTTCGAAATCCGAGGGGGGGGATTTAGCAAAATGTTATTATTAGAAATTTTGAAATATTTTAAAAACAAAATTGGTACAGACGAAAATAAGGAAGGTACAAACAGGTACAAACAAAATGGGAACGTTATGACGATCTACAAAATCGTTCCAAGATAGTGAGACAATCAATTGTCGCCACTAATTGTCAATTTTTGATTTACACTATTTAATAGTACTATAATAATAATTGTACTTTTTTAATTATTGTGTTTGCTTTTTTTTCTATTAATACAATAAAATTATTTATTTAAAATAACTCCTGTTCATCTTTTCTGTTAAATGAAATGTAACCAAGTGTAACTCTCTCGCAGTTCTCTAAAATTTGAAATGCTCATAACTTTGAAGAAACTTTTCTTCAACATAAATTGTACATTACTATTTATTATAAGTAATAATAACAATATCGCTCGTTATATTCTTTAATACGGGTGGGGGGGGGGAGAGTTTTTACTGAGTTCTGAAGCCACCCCTGTACAATATGCGCATGCGCGTCGATCTCTAACTTTTCTATTTAGCTTGTTTTCAGCTTTTCTTTTTTGTACTTTTGGT
Source organism: Cantharis rufa (assembly GCA_947369205.1). Taxonomy (NCBI): domain Eukaryota; kingdom Metazoa; phylum Arthropoda; class Insecta; order Coleoptera; family Cantharidae; genus Cantharis; species Cantharis rufa. Next base: position 13,456,399 of record OX376303.1, read on the forward strand.
ACAAACGAAAATTTTTGCGGTACAAACAGGTACAAACGAAGTACAAACGTTTGCACCAAGTCCGATTTCAATACTTTGTGGTGGGGGTGTTGGCATGTCCCTGGCACCCCCACTTTGAAAGTGCTGTAACTTTTTTATCTTTTCGGTACAAACGAAAATTTTTGCGGTACAAACAGGTACAAACGAAGTACAAACGATTGCACCAAGTCCGATTTCAATACTTTGAGGTGGGGGTGTTGGCATGTCCCTGGCACCCCCACTTTGAAAGTGCTGTAACTTTTTTATCTTTTTGGTACAAACGAAAATTTTTGCGGTACAAACAGGTACAAACGAAGTACAAACGATTACACCAAGTCCGATTTAAATATTTCGAGGTGGGGGTGCTGGGGACATAGACCTGCATAAATCAACTTACCGTTAATACGTAAAATAATACTAATATACACATTATCAGACAATAAAATTTTAGGTAAATTACGTTATAAATTTACACATATTCGAGTTGTTCGCTATTAATTTTATCACGAAAGGTTTCGGCGTATGTAAAAAATGAGCCTCCTAGAACAAACATATATTATAATTGCAAATTTCTAATTTGCTGCTTTATAAAATTTGTGATGAGAGCATAAACTATGAGCATTTGAATAAGCCTGCGAGTTGCTAAGTGGATATAGTACAATAACGTTACAATTTTCTAGTAAATATACAGTTACCATTTTAATTAATGTTTATGGGTTTAAGCCATTTATAGAAAACAAATGTATTTGGGTCTAATCGACAACAGATAACATACGCTTTAAAATTAAAAGTAATTTAGAATCAATTTCTTCGAGTTTTGACCGAACGTAATAAATATTCCATACCGCATAGGATATTTTTTAATCGTGTACGATACATATACAAGTAATTCAAATGCTAATAATTAGTATAATTAATAAAAAAAAGTTGAATTTAATTTATGATATGGAAATTAATTAATTGATCATGTAAATGGTTGCTTAGTGGTAATCCTAAATTCTTACTTGAAGGCCAATGGGTAAATATTTTATTAACGTCATTAATTGAATATCAAGTACCATTATTATTTAATAAACAATCACATAAAATTGGAAAGGTTAAATAAAAGTTAATTAAAACTAAATTCTAAAAACAACTATTTTAAATAAGGTGTATTATTTTCTGAATTGATAAATCAGTAATAAATGTAAAATTTAGCCGGTTTAATAAATTGCGTTGTTTTGTATAGCAAATTCGTGTTTAAAAATATGTATTTTACATTAATACAAGAGTATTAAACAAAAGGAGCTTATGTGTTTGTTTACGAAACTTTGCAAATCTTTATAAAGTATTCACAAACCGATTTTCAATTTCGAAAATAAACGTTGCGATGGCATAAACATGTTTGGTACAATTTTATAAGAAGCTTACATATATATTGGCAAAATAAAGTAACAAAAGTTTTCTTTGTACAAAATAAAAATTATTGAACAAAATTTATATTTCGCACAAAAATAAAAAATAACAGCAACAAAGGTTTTGCTAATATAGAAAATGTTTTTGCCTAACTTTGTTCAAGATATCCACCAATCAAAATTTCTAATTGTTTCAATTGTATTTTAATCGTAATCCTTTCTGTGATTAGAAACTATAATTATTGGCTCCGCATAGATATTCAATTCAAATTTTGTGTTTATGCAAATATTCAGAAATTTTGCTTAAATTGAACCCACAGCAGATGCAGTATGTAGTTGGCTATTATATTATGAGAAACAGATTGAATTTCCGGTATCAGTAAGTACACACAACATATGTTCTTTTGACTAATGCAATGCGATATTATGGCTTGACTATTGCAGGCCAACTTTTTCACTTTTATGCTCTCTACCTTAATTTGTTACGCTGTTTGTGTGAAACGACTCCAAAACCAATAGTATTTTTCATACATTCACACTTCGCTTTACGTCTGGTCAATTTAAGTGAAACCATTGACGAAATTAGATATAATAAAAATTTTATGTTTTAACTGGCTCCATAACATGGTTACATAATAATTTCTAATTGAATTTTAAGTTTTTAGGTGCACTAAAAATGTTACGACCGCAGATACCTGAAAATGCCCGAGTACTATTTGAAGCTATTGTTAATTTATTTGAAAAAATCTTTCCCTTCTTCAAGAATAACATAAAATTCCATTTTATTTTTGTTCATTTTATTTTTTGTTCAAATTATTTTTGCAGTGTACCTATATAAAATAGATTAGTGCAACGCTAAGGAAACCGAGTTATCCCATCCAAAAGTTAAGAACAAAATGCTATTGCAACATATGGCCATCGTTCGTAAACGTATTGCAATGACGCAGGATATCGAGTTACAACCACCCTGCACGCTTACGGATCACCCTTGTCAGAAACAATTTTAACTTCACGAAACTTTGTAGTGAAGTTTACCTAATAGAGTAGAGAAACATACTTATTGAAATAAATTCACATTTACGTTTCATCGATAATATCATCCACTTTGGGCAATTCTTTCTAAAAAAGTTCGATTTCCAGTTGATGTCAACTTATTTGCACCGTGGTTTGAATTTCACGTTGAAGTGTTGATTCTGCTTACTTATTTAATTGTTTTTAAATTATTGTCAAAATTATCTAGACTAGATACTATTATTTTGTCTTTTAAACTTTAACACTAGGATTTTATTTTCTTAATTTCTTTTTAAATCCATAATTTAATTTGATTTCTTTGAGTGACTGTTCCGCCACTGGCTAGTTAACTTGTCAGATTTTATTGTGATACATATCTATTTTTATTATTATTATTATTTTATTTTTATTTTACTTTATGGACATATTACTTACAATAAAAAATTTATTTATGGGCCATTTTAAGCTAAACAGGAATGCTCATAAAGAACTCATTTTGTAATGCAAATACATTTTGAAAGTGCGTTTTTCCGAACAGTAGTAGATAGAATCAAAAATTATTTCTGATTATGTCTTTTCTTTGCATTAAAATTTTTAATTTCACACAACAAGTATAACTCGTACAAGTATGATTTTTTAGTGATCTTCGGTGATAACGATAGAGGACGATCTTTTAGTTTAGTTGATGATAATGTACACAGAAAAGCTTTAAAAAATCAATTTAGAAACCTTTAATATGTCCATCCGGTTAATTGGTCAACGATTTTGAAATATATTACTTAAGGCAGGAAAAAATTAATGTAAAATATAGATTGCATTTTAAACTAATTTAAGTAATTTAGGTAAAAAGTTAAAGGTAAACTACCACATAATTATTAAACTAATGGAACTGCATTATTGAAATTTTATTTCATGTAATAAAATTAAATAAATTTTTATAAAATTTTTAAAGATTTTAGGACAAAAGTAAAGAATAGTTTGGTAATAAATAATTTGATAGCAATGGTTTTGTTTATACAATATAAATTCGATATAATAGAAATATAATGCATTACAAAATTAAGATTCGTTTGCAAGAAGGAACTATATACTTAGATAAAATTTCGTTAATCCATTCAAAGGACGTCAATAATCAATAGATAACTCACAAAACTTCATAATATAGCTTTCACAAAGCTTTACCCTGTTCTTTGGAAAAAAAAAAACTAAGGAAAACAATACGGTTTTTTCACTAGTTTCACTAAGCCATGGGCGCCGACTACATGAGTGTATCAGGGTGCATGCATCAAAAAAAAATATTCATCTGTAAATATGCAATTCATATTATATTACAATTTACAAATTATGTAAATGTTAAACAACTTTTTTATTAACTTACCTTATTGAAGTACTAAATAGACACGTATATCGAACATATTCTTCCTTAAGTTCCTTTCTGTTGTTCCCTGATGAATAAATTTTGATTTTACACCCAAATTAGATGTTTTCTGCCTTATTATAACTCGCAGCTACTTTCAAAAATAATTCCTTACAAGAAAAAGTATATTTTGGAAATAAAATGATGCTTTTCGTGAAATCTGCTTTTCGGATGTTCGGATTTCGGAAAATTCTGAAAAGTCACAAAAAGCGCCTTTGGCGCCATCTTAAAAGTCAAGTAACAGTAAATACCTCAAAATATTTCGATCTTCGATAATTACTCTAATAAATATTTACCGTATAATACAAGTTCAGTTTGTGCACCCATTGCAATTTTTTAAACCCAGCAAGAACTACAACAAAAAACTACAAGTATCCATGACTTACATTGGTCCGCAAATAATAGTATTCTACCCCACGGGTTTGTAAATGAAAAATTACTGAATGAGTAGATTCACGCGAGCTGCAAAGCGAGTGCATGAAGTCTACGAGTTCAGTAACATTTTCTTTCTAGGGTGGAAAAGCAGCTAGGAAAAAAATCGTTGAGTATTATCTATTATCTAACGATTTCTGAAACTGCTTCACTTTGAACACGAGCTTTGATACCCGAAAATCTATGAAATTAGATAAAAATAATTAAGTTTTAAAAAACTTAAAACTGCTAATCTTTTTTAAATGAAGATAGCATTTTTTTGCCCCGGTTTACACTTTCTATTGTATCACTGAATAAGTTTTTCACTCTTTGACGGCTATGAAACTTGATAAAATATCTGAATTTACTGTTTGTAGTAGCGAATTTCTTATGGCAAAACAAATTAGGTGATGTAATAATTATTCGCTGCATTGATCATTCATTGAGATAGTATCGAATCATAGGTAGATAAGTTGCTTTCACAAATATATTGATAGTAATAGGTAGTAATATTGCTTCGGAAGGCGGTGGGTTGGACGGCATTCGTAGTGGGAAAGCACCTCCTTCAACAGATCCGGAATTAAAATAATGCTGTCAAGCTTCTAATTTGCCATTATTGAAAAGCTTTACAAATTAACAACAAAAACATTCAAATAGTATATTCTGAAACAAGTTTGGAATTAGGCATATTCCGCACGAGGGAAAAGTTTGTCACCCGAGCCAATAGGCGAGGGTGACGGTTCACGAGTGCGGAATAGCCATTCCAAACGTGTTTCAGACTATACTTTCTATACGACTATTAAAATAATAAGCTGTATAAGTTTTGACCGTAATTAGAATTTGTAAAAATGAGAAAATTTTTTTGTGCGCGATCGATCTGAATTTTTGCACATGCTTTCCTACCGATAATTCACAGGGGAAGAGTTGAGGCAAGGGGGGGAGAAGTTTTTGCTCAGTTTTTCGATATCTAACGCCGTTTTCGAGTTATTGGTAATTCAAGTTTGTGTGGCGGAAACGCAGCAATAACTCAAGAACGGCGCTAGATATCGAAAAACTGAGCAAAAAATTGTCCCCCCTCGTACAGACCCCTTGTGAATTATCGGTAGGAAAATATGTGCAAAAATTCAGATCGATCGCACGCAAAAAAGTTTACTCATTTGACAAACTTGCTTTTTGTTTATAAATTGTAATCCAGGCACTTAAATATAATATTTACTATTAATTTGACAGATGTGTAAATAAATTAAATTCAAAAATTTGGTAATAGATGTCACTTCAAATAGTAGTCTATTCTTTGCTCTAATTGGTCTAATCTGTGTGAGAATAATTATTCTCGCACCGATATCGGTGTGAGAATAAAAAAACGAAAGAATGTAGATATTCTGTATTTAAAAATAGAATCAGAATGCCCACATTCTATGATAGTCGTATAGAAACAATTTTCTTGTTCGGTTTAATATCTGTAATGTAATCTTGTTTAGTGGTAGAAGGAAATTTTTATAAAATTTCACTTTTCTGTTATCAAAAACTACTGAGTTAATTAAAAAAAAAGTTAATTTTTTTCTGAAAAACAAATTTCAATCATGCAAATAATTATATTATATGAATTTAAATATAACTAAAAATAATTAAATTATGAAAATGTGTTCAAATCTATTTTGTTTTAGTGTTCTGAAAAACCACGTGAATTAAAACACGCTTTATAGCAGTCAGTGCCATCTAGAGAAGAACGGAGGAAGCACAGTTGGAAAATTTAGTGAACTTTCTAGTTAACTACAGATAAATTTGAATTTATTTTCATTCATTGCATTTGCTATTGTTGTATAAATAGCAACACTATTATTAAAAATTAAACACGCTAAAGAGTGATTTAGACTTTAGTGCCCTGGGTGGCACACGGGTAATAAAGAACCATACAATTTACGCATTTAAGTAGGTCTCTGCTTATTGTAGATTTTGAAAATGAAAAAATAAATAAATAACTTGGCAATAAAATTGTATTGGTCTTGAATGTTTGGATTTTCTTTTATTGGATAATATTAGTACTAAAATTAGAACATACTAGAAAATTTGTATAATAGCAATTATAAATTTGGAAAAATTAGCAGTTTTCAGTGATTGGCAGCTTTGAAAGTATTAAACCTATAGATCTACGTTTTTTTGGCAATAATAATTGTATTCGTTTATCAGCTTTGAATAGCCTAATATTTTTCAAAATTTGTCGCACTAAGAACTAAAATGTAACAGCTGATGCGACTCAGTTTTTTATTTTTAGACGCAATACTGGGCTGAAGTGATCTTGGACGGATCCAAGTTAAGTCAAATAAGTATAACATACTCATTATAGTGCGGATTTGATGAATAAGGCAATTAAAATCTGCTCCGTGCGATAAGTTTCCAGTTGGTTTATGAATGAAATAATTGTAGCGAATATTTGTTGTGTTGTTTAGTTCGTAAAAGTTTTGAAATGTCTCACAGGCATCGTGTACCGACGCGAAAACAAGGCAAACATGCACCAACATCAAAAGATTTTTATTCTATTATGAACTTTAGAAAGGCTAATCGCCGTAACCGAAGGGTAATTATAAATACTTATCTGCATAATTCTTTTAACACTAATTAAGTTGTGATTATGATAATAATAATAAACTAGAATTTATTATAATCAAATGGAATTTCAAATAGAATCATTAATGTTTCCAATATTACATAAATATACTTATTCAGAATTGCACAAGTGAATAATTAAACAATTAAAATTGATTTTTTCGGGAAGCAATATCAGAGTGCTTCAATGCAAAATTAAGATTTTGTATTCTGTTAAAATGTAATAAATTTCTGTTAAGTTTAGCAGGGCCGTAACTGCTATAATCAACAAAATTCAATGAAGGATAGTATGTATAGAATGGCACTAAACAATAATCAGAATTACTTTGTCAACAGACAAACAACATACACGCAAATATGAAAGTACATTATAAACAAAATTGTATAACAGAAAAATGGAAAAATGAAACATCTTAAACAAAAAAAAGAAATTGTGAAATCAGTTCAAGAGCTACTCCAATTAACAAAAAATGAAATACTATTAACTTACAAGATAGATAATAGCGTGAATCATTGATAGCTCATAATTACAACAAGGAAATAAGCATGGTTATTTGTTATGTAACAATTGCATGATCATATACAGCAGCGGTCATAAAAATGTAAAAGTTACGGACATTTTTAGTATATATTTGCTTTAACGGTATTTTAAAATTATTAATTATTGAGTTAACTAAATTGATAATTTCTTAATTTCATTTCCTTATTATTTTTTTTTTATCTTAATTTTTAGTTTGCCTGTATTAACTTTGAAAGGACATAAAAGCTAAGCTTCTTCCACATCAAGTTTGGAAATTCAAATGTTAACATATCGAAACGACCGGTTTTCATTCGGTGCATATTTTGAAGATAAGAATCTTCAAAAGAAGATAAGGAATTTTATTGGAGTAATTTCGAAACCGGTAACACCGTAAAGCCAAGTAGTCTATGTGATAGGCTTGCCATCTGCATGTAGTATGTTTTCAAGCTGCAAAAACTGCTCCTGCAGTTTGCAGTTGCTCCTGCAGTCCATAAAAAGATAGATTACACGATCGAATATCTACTTTTTTTAAAATTTATTGCATAATCCCTTAAAGTAAAATTTTTAAAATTTTTAAATTGTAAATCTTGTAGCTAGCACATTTCTATGACCGCACTGTACATTTAGGGAATGGGCCGGGAACCTAATATTTGCAATAAGGAACATTTAGCGATAGAAACACTTTAATATTTGAGAAGCACTTGTATTTCAAAAAGCGTCAGGTAGGTATTGATAAAATTAATATGATCCTCAGACAAAAAAAAGGTTTATAAATTAAATGTTTTTAGAAGCTTTTGAGATCAACAAAGCAAAAGTAAAAAATATGATTTTATATTACACTGAATCATTATTTGTCTTTATACCTTGACAACGAGATATATTAAATAGGCTATAACGCCCTAGGGCCTATAAATCATAATGCCCGCTCATTATGCCCTCTCATTCGCAATTATATAATATAATTCAAAAAATGTACCATTTTATTATTTACAATTTTATTTAAAATTAAAAGCGTAACTGTCAAATGAAGATCCACTAATTGAACAATTAAAAATTAAAAAAAAAATTAAGTTTAGCAATCATCAAATTCAAAATTTATAAAATTTTTAAATATTGACAAATTCAAATGCAGTGAAATATAAAACGTTGTATGCATCACGAGCATTATGCGATGTTTATGCTCTCGAGCAACTTAAAAACTCTCGGGCCTGGCGGCCCTCGCCCTTTTAAATTGGTTGCCCTCAACATAAACATCGTCATAATGCCCTAGCTACATAAATAACTATTATTACTGATTAAAATTTAAATACGCTTCAGTCAAATACACTTGTGACCGATATGTCTATGAATATAAAATTGAAAGAATGCTCTTATAACATTTGATGTTGTAAATATCATGCTCTTCTTTATTGTTGAATAATTATTGTAGTATAATCTTTCTAGGACTTAGGACATTCTGATATAGCACATAACCGATTATTATTTCTAAACATACATATAGGGTGTCTCAAATCTCAACGTCATCCCTTTGTGGACTGATAGCTCTTGACTTACCAGAATATCAAAATATGACCTTAGTGAAAAATCGTCAATTTTCGAGATAATAACACTTTTTTGAATTTCCTGAAAATCGACACCTTAAATCAGTTTTTCAAGTACCATATGTACGAAATTCCATATTTTAAGCAACCCTGAATATTCCTGTTATTGATTACATATTAAAATAAGACTATTGGATGGCATAATTTTTAGAAAAAAAAAGTGTTTTTGCCTGACTCGTGAATTAATTTTGTTTTATTAGCCAACTTCAGCTCTTCATACTGTAAAAAATTGTTCCAAGCTAATCTGGCAAATTATTTTAAAAAATTTCTCATCTAATGTAGGTTTAAAAATGGTATAACGTGTCCTGTTTTACTTAAAACAAAAATATATTACTATTTTACTGAAAAAGGAACATAGTGTAATTATTCCAATTTTCCAATAATTGAAAATTTAAATGAAAACACTTGTTAAAGTTATTAAAGTGACATATATTTATTTAACACTAAACAAGACACAAAAAATAAGAAATAAATAAAGGATAGTTTAAATAATATAAAATAATAAATAAAAGAAAATTAAAACGATATTTTACTAAGGTAAAAGGAGTTCCAGGAGTTCTGGGATACCCCGTATATTATAAATCACAAAAGTGGTTTTATTCAATTTTATTTAACTTATGCCCGATTTCTTTACCTTGAGATATCTATCAGATAAGTATAAGTATAACCAATCAAATTAATCAAGTGACCAATCAGAAAAGCGCAATTCAAATTTAAAATAACAAATAAAAAATTTGATTAGGTATACTTATACTTAAACTTATTCGATAGATATCTCAAGGTGAATTAATCGGGCATTAAATAGCAAAATAAAATCTATCAAATAATAAATAAGCAAAAATAAAATTTGAAAAGAAGGAAATGTATGGAAATTGTTAAATTGAATAGTAATTCTATTAGATTAAAGTGAATATTATAGCAGACGCAAAACAGGTATTTACGTAACATAAAACAAATTTATTATTTACAATATATTGCAATGTTCTTTCTTATAAGCTAAGGACGTCCTTATTTCAATTGTTTTTAAAATACAGAACACAATAAAATATATTATAAAAGAGTTTTGCCATTTTCTGTATAATTCGTTTAATAGATTTCACCGCAGTTTTGTTAGCGACGATGCCGGGGGTGGCCTGGGTAGGCACGTGTTCACCCTATGGATTGAAGTGCCCACCCACATTTTTTAGAATATACGCTTTATTTTTTCACTCATTTCAAAAAATGCTGGTACTGTCACCGAGTTTCCTCCTATCAATCAGTCTTCAGAAGTAGTAGGTCATATATTGCGGATGCATTGAAAACTTTTAAAACTATTAGTTAATCGATTCCACGAATTGAAAGTTTTCCTATAGACTCTTAATTGGAAAAAGGACAATTTTCTAAAATTTAAAAAAAATTCAGGGTGGATTATCCATTAGTTATTGAGTAAACGGCATTTAAAAATCGAAATTTTACATGCATTTTAGACAGAGATCAAACCACAATTTCTACACGGGTATTCTGTTATCGGTACGTGTGTTTAAATATACGAGTACTCTATAGTATTTGCTGTTGAACTAGCATTTTATGAACAGTTTTTATTTAGACAAGCGCAGAACTAGTTTTTAGGGTGAATCCGTGATTTGTCGTGGTTGTTTTCGTCAAAATGGCACGAAGCGTCCCAAGCTCAAAAATCGCTAAAAATATCCCTGAATGTAGTTCCAATTCACCGAAGATGTTACTTAAAAGGAGTGACACGCATTTTAGGGTGGATTCGAGATTTGCCTAAAACGCACATAAAACATCCTTCTACCCCACTGCAACTCGGTGTAAACTATGAGTTTACTAGCAAGAGGTAGGGGTTTTACACGTACGATATGCACTCGGCAGAGTAGCAATTGTATCTCAAAGCAAAGCATAAATGACATATAAGAGGATACTCTTAATTTCCTACGTCATTGGATGGGGGAACTTGGCGTGGGTAGTTTTATGGGATTACTGAACCCGAGATGGCGTTGAGCCTGCCTGATTAAGATTTTTAGGGATGGAAGGAGGGGTATTTGGGAGGAGAGAGGCAAGGTTGGGGGCTAGGGCTAGGGAGCAAGCTAGATAATAGAAAACTGACTTACTGATAAATTGGGCATGCTGCTTTTGCTTGAGAAAGTCGCCTGAACGTTAACGTACGCGAGATTAAAGTGAATTAAGTTTGAATTTTGAGTTTTGAATTTTGAAATTTTAAAATTAATTGAATTGAGAATAGAGAAGAGAATGAATGAGAGATAGCGAGCAAGACCGGGTAGAAAGATTGGTAACACGGAGTTCGCTTAGGTCAAGTCATCATCAATAGTACACTCTAATAATCAAATACACACACTATCCATGTATTTATCTGAACAAAAATGTTACATTATGTAAACGAACATATTATAATCTATAATCCAATCTAAATATAATAGTTAATGTTATAGGCCAAGAAACTTAAGCGACCTTGCTTATTTGATTTAAAATCTGAAAATATTAAGAGGTGAGTGTAAGTTTCTAAGAGGAGAAAAGATACTTACATAGGACCTGGAGGAGCAGGTTGCTTGGTATGATTAGGAGGTGGGCACTTCAATTGTTTTCTGTAATTATTAAAGTGAGGTGAGAAATTATTCTGAAAAATCAACGATACTTATGGGTTCGGTGGAGCTAGGATGTTCAGAGATCTCTTCGATGTTGTACTTCTCCAGGTTTGAGACCAGAGGGTTTTCGATGTCGTGACTTCGATCGTAGAGTTTCTCTGTTAGCTTCGTGATGAATTCGCCTCTAAATTGGCTTCGGCATGGATTGATTAGGCTGCACGAAGCAGGCGCCTAAAGACTTCCGCAGGCAAATGTTTTGGACGATCTGGATTCGGTTTATTTGCCTGTTGGAGGCAAAAGTCCATTATTGGGCTGCGTACGTAAGAATTGGCCTGATGAGCGATTTATACAACCTCAACTTGATGGTGGGATCTGGTGTGCTGCGGTTTCCGATGATTGGATTTAGCGGTCCAAAGGCGCTTCTAGCACGACTGCTAATTAAATAAATTATTTTTAAAATGCCTAGAAAATTGTCCTCTTTCCAATAGTCTACAGGAAAAAGTTCAATTCGTGGGATCAATTAACTTACAGTAACCAAAACTTTTAACAACATTTTATACTATTAGATCGCCAAGTGTTGAATAAAATTTTAGTATTGGTATGTTTTTGCAAGATATTCATCTAAAATTATTCAAAAGTAATTCGTGTTAGACGTCTGGGACAACAATAAAATTCTGAAATATATTAAACTAAAATAATTGTTTAATTCTTAGTAATCTTGAAAAAACTCCCAATGGGAAAATATTTTAATTTTCGCGGAAAACTGAATGGAAATATTTATTTCTAAGCAAAATACAATTTATTATTATTAGAAACATTACAAAAAATTAAAATTAAAAAATTATTAACTCGAAATTAGATGCGAAATAGTTGATAATAATAAAATTGTTTCGATCTTATTAGACTCTCCTCAGACAAGCTTAATCAACCACTGGTTAAACATAGCCTCTTCTGAAATTAAAACAATTAAACACATGGTCTTTGGTCTTGAGCTTCTAATGAGCCTTTTTAATGTGAAAGCTATCTGTTTAAATCCATGTATCATGAGTTTGCTTGGTAATTTCTAATCTTCTTTTGTATAATTCATTATTATCAACCATCTAATATTCAAGGATTATACGCAATTTGCCCGTTTCAGCTTCACCAACGTGACATTATAAACGAATTATAAAAACAGACAACTAAAATTATTTAGCAGAAACGATAGAAAACAGTAGAAAGAGTTCAAAAGGCCAAATAAAATCGAACGGGTTCAACTGCAATTTTTTTTTATCTAACTCAGTTCATCTACCTTAGCAGCTATAATTTGCCAGTTCGCATTACTTGGAAGACACACGAAATTTTCCTTGTATCGTGAATTTCATGTGGCGACTGTCAGCCTGAATTATTAAAAATGCATTAATTATGCAGGATATTAGAAAATGTACGTCTAGAAATTTCCCAACTTTAATGGCTTCTAAGAGATATGCTATCAAAGCTTGTCAGTTAACAACAGAAATCATGAGTAGCATTAAAAACAATTAGTTGTTAACTTTCGTAAATTAAATCTGTTATTATGTAATTATTTGTATTGAAGCCCAAAATTTTATTTCGAGCAGCTTAATTAAATTTGCGTCCGTATTATTTTATGAATAAAATTAATGCATTTCATTTACATTTTCATTCAGAACTGCCGATCATAGTTAAAGTAAATGAAAAGAGTTGACGTGGAGTAAAAACGACACACCCCCAAAATTTAGTCAGTTGTTTAAATCGATAGTTGCACATGCGCTACGCCATTTAACCCTCACCACTATCCTGTACAGTCAGAGAGGTTAAAGCTCGTATCCCGTAAAGTGTCAAGATATGAAATCTAAAAGCTCGATATATCCTTGATTGTACCACCTCACCTAGCGGTGTTCTCTAGTATTACTCATGGTGTATGCCTAAGCAAAACATTCTGTTTTTATATTAAAAAAAGTATTTTGACTTGACTTTTAATTGCAAAAATTGTGAACTATAATTGGCGCAAATTACTTTTTAGTTAACATTGTGAATGTGACATAAATTCAAGTTACAGTTTTTATCGCTTGTGTTTAATACGTGTGTGTTTATCTGAGAGGGTTGTTTTCGTATTTATAGTTGCATTTTAAACTTTATTTCGTCGTTAATAAAAAAGATATTGTTTATATCAGTTTTTTAAGTTTTGTTTTATTGGTCAACTTTAATACTAACGTCTTATTGTAATTATTTTAATTTTTATATTAGCCGATTATTATAAAATTTATTTGGAAGTTTTTTGTAATTAGCGATAACATTAATTTGTTTGAGTGTGACAAATACATATTACATTTTTTTTATGTAAATTAGTTATAATTGACTCTAGTGGGTGCACAAGGCCACTATTAATTAAAATATGTTGCAATGATGGGTTATAGTAGTTACAATAAGCAAGGGTATAATCAATTATTTGCACAGGTAAGAAACTCAATTATCCAATTTTTCTTGAAAGAAATAAATTTCTTATCGCGCTTTAATTTATATTTACGTGTTGCGCGAAAATTTTTAACATCTGCATAATTAGTATGTATAGGTTTCTTTTTACAATACATGTAAGTTCAAAAACAGTCACGTTAACCTGTGAATGGCGAATGCAACACGCACGGTATCGTTTTGCGTCATGCTGACGTCACAGTATTTTTGATTTTTTGTTCCGATTGCACCAAGTCGTATTTACTATATTTTCCGCAAAAAGGAAAATCTCTTAGTAAATTTCATTTATTGTTTTTTCCTAAGTCTAAAATGAAACAATCCCACTTTTCTAATCTAATTCTGAGATTTTGAAGTTATTTTTATAACTCTCTGGAGAGACCAAGGGCCTAAAAGTGCGCTCTTATAGTTCGCCAGTTTCGGCTGTAAACCATACGGTCACATTATTTATTTAAAATTTCGAAATCAAATTTGGGATTATTGCTAATTGATTTTGAAAACGACATGATTGACATAGACGCGTTATTACCTTTTATCCAAGTTAATGTATAGTCAGTGTGCATGTGTGTCTGTATAAGTGTATTTTTTTCATCACCACCCTGCTATGTTTTTTTAACATAATATTAATAAATGTATGCTCAATGTATTGCGTTTGATTAGATATTATCACAACATGACTATTAAATTAGTAGCGAAAGAATTATTGGAAATTTTAAATGACACATTTAGTTTACGTGCATTTGTTGCGATAAAGCAAATGTGAGTATTTAACGAAAGTAAAACAAAACGCAAGTGCATAATTGCCGTTGGAAAAATTCACTGATTTTAGTATTTAAGAAACGGGTGCTCGATTTACTGTATATTTGTTATAACATTTAATTGTACATAATTTTGATGTATTTTTTTCAGTTTTGAACCTAAACCTTTTATATGTTTTTCTGTAAAATATTGAGGTGTTGCTTAGCTGATACCATTTATTATATTGCATGCTCACCAGTGGCCTCTCTACTAACTAATGTCCAAGTACACTTCTCTGGTAAGCAAAAATTAAAATAATTTGGTAGAGGTATCATTGGAACACATTTGCTTGTTTTGAAATATTTTTAGTTGCATTAATTGCTTGTGTAATTACTGTGGCAATTTTATTATAACTTTTTGTATTTAAGCAAACAGCACCAAAGCAGCAATTATTAACTTTTATTTACAAACATCCTATAGGAATAATTAAATATAAATACGAATGTCAATAAATAACTTATTTGGCATAATTTAGTAGTTCCAAAAATATGTAAAATCAATATAGCTTTGATTACAAAATTATTTTAAAATTTAAAATATTCGACGAAACCAATGAAAACCTACGAAAACAAGGAAGTCGTTCGTTAATTCGTTTGGTTTTGGCTTTTTCATTTAAAAATTTATATTACATCTTTTTCAATGCTTCTGAAGAGGATCGATAAGTGTGGCGAAAACGCTTAACTGATCCATAACCTTACTTTATGAAGCCTAAAGCCACTGCAAAAATCTCATTGGCTGAAAGCTATCTAGTAGTTGGATGCTACTCAATAAGATTATATAAAATATTATTTTGTATGTTGCCAATTTTTCGTCTAAATACAACGAAAAACGAAAAGTATGTCGTTGGTCATTCGTCGTTATCTGGAACAAAACATAGTATTCGCATTTGTAAACCGGAAAAGAAGATTTGTTAAAATCGTTTTTAACTTATTTGCATAAAAATGATATCAATTTTACAAAAGATTTTAGGGTTTCTCAAATTAAATGCTTTTATATATTGCCTTTTCGGTTAATGTACTACAATCGTCTCTTGATTTATGCGACATTTTACGCGGCTTTGATTATACGCGCCAATGCATAATATAACCACCACCATTTTTAGTATGTACGGGCGATTTCGTTTACATAGGGTTGAAATTGTAAAGTTCGACAAAATTAGAATAGAAAAAAGAAGAGCTAAAACCACATTTTACTACTAAAATTTCTTTATGGCGGAACCGTTGAACGGTGAACTTTTCGGTTGGGCGAAATTATACAACAAACGGTTAAGCCACAAACCTATTGTATATACTTATAGTTCTTAAAATGACAAATGAAGTAATACCACAGCGGTGTTTTGGTGCTGTGATCACCGGTTGAGTGGCTAAGCTAAACTTTCAAATTCAAATTGAGGTTTTTCAGAAATTTTTAACTGACTCTTCCGGCTGTGATACCGGTTGTAAGTTTAATTTAATCAAAAAAATTGTTTTATATAAAACAGTCACATTAAACAAAAATAAAAAACCAAAAAGCAAAAATATTTTTGGAGCGAAATTGAGAAAATAATTTAAATTTTATTTTTAGTTGACTAAAAATTTAATTGATAAGCTCTGTATAGATTTATTATGCTACAAAAATTTTGGATTCTTGGATTTGGAAAATGAATGATCTACCGTCTCGCAATAGTCCCTGTAAATTCACTAATTGTCAATAAGTCCTAATAGCCTCCCCTTGATTACGCCATTGACGTTTTTTCAAAACATCCAATATTGCTGGGGAAACCTGATGTACAAGTGAAGGAAAATTTTTCCTACACAATTTTTGAACGAAAATGTTGTGTAATGTAATACAGGCTTTAGCAAATTTCCGGAAATCTTAGAAAATCCGAGGAAACTTGAGGAATACCATAGATTATTTTTGCTTTTTTAACTTTTCTGAATGGAAGTTTCAAGGCAATACAGAAGGAAATTCGGGGAAACCGTTTAAAAATCTCATAAAACCTGGAAAGAAATTTTATTGGTCACAAGTTACAATAAACAATAAGCTAATAATAGTAGATCAAAAACCAAAAATTTGCCTAACATTTAAAAACCATGTGCAACCATACATAACTTCTTCATCTAAATTTTATATTAAAACAAAAAAAACTTTTGGTGCATTTTTTTAAAAATTTTGAAATTTTGAGAAGCACTTTGTTGTAATAAAATATTATTATGAGAACAGTTCAGTTATTATTAATCTGTTTTATGGTTTCTCTTCACTGCAAAATTTATAGTATCTTAATTAATTAGAAACAGCAAAACTTAAACGAGAATTAATATTAGAATAATATTAGAATATTTTTTGTAGTATAAAGCAGTAAAGATAATTAAAAATTAGAAAAATAATTTATGGAATGATTTTTCACCATAAGTTTATGAGAACTCATCGCAATATGATGTTTGAATTACAATTGAACCTTGTCATGATACATATTTTTGAGCCAAATCGTGGACCAAACAAATTTTATTAAAACTGTTGATCTATAACTTCATTTTTATATATAAATTTCCTAAATTATCACATTATATGATCTGTGGTAAAGAATGGTAACATTTAAAACATTCCCGAAAGTTTTAAATAATAAAAAAATTAAAATTTTTTGAAACCTACTTTTAAAAAGTATTAAAAATAAATAAAAAGGGAGGGGAAAAATAAAAAACAATCAAATTTATAGAAAATTGTTATTTCAGATTTTGATGCACTCTATTTTTGAACACCATTGCAAGATTACCTTTATATATAATTCTTAAACCAATTTCTTGTATCTACACCATTTTCTGAAAATTATTATGCTTAAGAAAACGACGTAATTTTTACGTTAGCTTAACGTGATTTTTTACTCTCTTTTGCACAATATTCGATCTAAACTGTATATTAATACATTTATGATATATTTCAGGGCTCAGCTGATTCGAACTATTCACAACCGTCTTCTGATCTGTCGTTGGACGAAGAAAAGGAAACTTTACGTCGCGAAAAAGAACGCCAAGCATTAAATCAAATAAATAAAGCAAAAGTAAGTGTAAGATTTACAGTTCTTTATCTCGCAATCTATATTATATAAAGGGGATTTACAATGTCTCTGTCTTTTCTCATTCTCTTTTAAGGCCCACACACATTTTTTTCCTAGAATTATCACTCATCTCTAATTTTACTATGATTTAAAAGAATGCTTTGGATTACTTTACCAAACGCCAACTTCCTAATCCCATTTCTCATCACGTAGTAGGCTTCTGGTTTCTGGTTGTTAGACTAAATAACAACTTTGCACAAATGCTTGCACATTTAAAAAGCTTTTAATATTGAAACTGGTGCATTCTATTTTAGATTTGTTTCAGGTCAATGATCAATTTTCTCAGTAGGTAAATGTTTCAACAATGCACGTGTACCTGTTTATCCTTCATTGTAATCCAATTTAAATTTATTTTCAACTCAAACTAATAGTTAGTTAATGAGCGCATTCAGAGATGCTCAGCGGTTGAGTAGTTGAGGACTTCAACTTCAAGTTTATGTTCTCGTGATCTGTTGAACAGCTGAGCGTCTTTGAAAATTTAGATTTTATGAAATCTACTAATTAAAATCTCTTGCAGACAAAACCAGTAGCATTTGCAGTACGGACTAATGTTGCCTATAATGGCGACGATGATGATTCTCCAATACAAGGCTATGCAGTTGCGTTCGAAGTAAGAGATTTCTTACACATAAAGGTACAGAAATTTACGATTAACTTATTCCCTGTACTAAATTGGGTTTTCCAATAGGAAAAATACGACAATAATTGGTGGATCGGCCGACTTGTAAAAGAGGGTTCCGACATTGGTTTCATACCATCTCCAGTAAAACTAGAGAATGTGAGACTTCAAGCATCCCAAGCACGAAGTACTAAGCTTTACTCTAGTAAGGCTAGTTCCAGCTCTAATA
This sequence comes from Cantharis rufa, assembly GCA_947369205.1. NCBI lineage: Eukaryota > Metazoa > Arthropoda > Insecta > Coleoptera > Cantharidae > Cantharis > Cantharis rufa. Next base: position 13,475,187 of record OX376303.1, read on the forward strand.
TAGGGGCCGCTGGTAACGATGTTTCCAGAGGTAGCACCCCTCCTACGCCTGGTATGTCCTCTCCATCTCACTTTTGTGTTTTTGATGTTTTTTTTATGTATTACGTGATTTTTTTTGATACAATAATAATTCCACTTAATATTTTACAATTAACATTTAAACAAGTTTAAATTTTTAATGTTTTGGTGTTGTTTCTAAAATTAGTAATAAAATTACTCTTTAGGTAAATGTGATATTCTATGTAGGTAGATGTAATATTAATGAGTTACCTTTTTTCATTACAAAATATTGTTAAATATATCAGGGTGCAGGGGTCTATCTATAAAAGTGATAAAGCGACATTGATAATTTTCATTCTGTTATGGTAATTTGTATTGTAAGTATCAAGTTTTGGGTTATTTGCTAATAGATTTCTTCATCGGCAATGTTAAACAGAGCCTAAACTACAATTTGCAATAATTGGTTCATAAAAATTAATAATAATAAAATGTAATTTTTTTAACTTCTATAAATTCCACCACCCTCTTTGTTGGTTTAGTTTTCATATGCAAGATACTCTTCAAACTCCTTTCTATTGAAGGAAATTGCTTTCTCTTTGATTTTCCGATTCCTTTCAGGAAGATACATTGTATACCTAACAATGCATTATACAATAATTAGAGCTTCATAAATTAATCAAAGCAAGCAAATAAATTAGTTAGTTTCGGCTCTGAAATTAATCGTTTATGGCTAATTTTCTAGTAATAAAAAACAACAATACTCAACTCATCAAAACTAAAATTAAATTTTTAATTGTCAATAATTTTTTCAATTTATATTTTTTATACTATTTTACAAGGCAACTATTATTTTAAGTTTATTGAACGTGTTTTAACTCGATCCTTTGTCAATCCTAAATCACATGTATTTTCCCATCCACACTAATACAGTCTCGAGCAATCCTTCCTCTCTGATGCTTTACTGTTAGAAATTCGAGACATAAAGGCACTTTACATTTTACAAAGTGTCATTATTTCTCCATCTTTTATATAAAAGGCTATTAGATTGTAGTGAAAAAGGTAGAACTGATATAGATAGAAATGCTTGATGTTAGAGTTTAGCATGCATCGATAAAATGAAGTTGTAAATTTTACTTAATTTGACATTTTAATTTTGTAGGAGACGAATCAGACTCTATTGGTAACGTTAGAACAACTAAATCACTTACAACACCACCTGCGAAAGATAAGAAAAAACCATTCTTTAAGAAACAAGAAGCCACTGCTCCTTACGATGTAGTTCCGTCTATGAGACCCGTTGTTCTTGTAGGTCCTTCATTAAAAGGATACGAAGTTACAGATATGATGCAAAAAGCCTTATTCGATTTCCTAAAACATAGATTTGAAGGAAAGTAAGTAGAGCAATAAAAGTTCTTTCGTGCAATAAATATGAAATTTTTTTGTAGAATAATTATAACTAGAGTTATGGCGGATATTTCGTTGGCAAAGAGATCCTTGCTTAATAATCCTTCAAAAAGAGCTATAATGGAAAGATCCAATACTCGCTCCACTTGCTTGGCAGAAGTTCAAGCGGAAATAGAAAGAATATTTGAACTTGCCAGAACGTTACAGCTTGTAGTATTAGACTGTGACACAATAAACCATCCTTCGCAACTTGCCAAAACGTCGTTAGCACCAATTATAGTTTATCTTAAAATTACTAGTCCAAAAGTAATATCGATTCTATCGTTGTTTTCGTGTTTCAGTTTTTTGTGTTTCAGGTTTTACAAAGATTAATTAAATCGAGAGGTAAAAGTCAAGCTCGTCACGCTAATGTTCAAATGGTCGCCGCCGATAAATTGGCCCAATGCCCTCCGGAAATGTTTGATGTAATATTAGACGAAAATCAATTAGAAGATGCTTGCGAACACATAGCAGAATACTTGGAAGTCAGTAGTTGTTGTTTATTGGTGCGATTTGGAGTTTCACGGCAAATTTTGTTTTAGGCTTATTGGAGAGCAACACATCCAGATATAGTTCAAAATGTTACCACGCAACTCGGAAGTTCTCCGCAAGCATCTCCCAGTGGAGAACCCATTAGAACTACTTTGCCTGGTATGCATAATTCCATTTTTTTTCTGCTGCTTTATCGTCAACTGGAAGAAATTTTCCGGACGTTAATCCTTACTTACCTCATTATGTGTGCTACATTACTAACAGAACTAACCTTTCTTTTACAGCCCACCACGATGTGTACGACTATTCACACGACACGAGAGGTACTTATGCAGGTGTTAGATATATAGGCCTGCAAAGCTGGGAGTCAGTAGATTCTCTAGAATCGCTATCTTTTTTATAAGCACTGCATGTGTGTTCTATATTATGCCATTATCTATTGTCAGTTTTAATTATTTTGTACATGTAAGAGCATTGTGAAATTGAAGTATATTGCATAAAAAAGGCTATATTTTTAAGTTACATTTTTGCCAAAAATTGTCTTTTTTTATTTTGGTGCATACTTTTTTAACGAAATAGTGGTAGATTTCTATATTATTATTAGTAATGGTATTATTTTATTGTTTTAAAAAGCTCATTAACTGTGTATATACAATGGGGCCAATTTAATGTTATTAAATAAATTATTGACACTATTTATGCTTATTCATTGGTTTTGTTTAAATAATTTTCAGATTATACTGGCTCAATGACACCAATTCCGCCTGCGTATTAGTGTATCGAAATATTATAAGCAGGTTTAGTTTTAACTATTGCACGATTTTAATCTTTTTTTTTTATTTTTTATGGCTTGGCTACGCACGATCGTATTTGCTGCGCTTTTATCTATTGCACTATCTTACTATATCAGATGGAGTAATACCAACCCCTGGTAGAATTTGGCGAGCTGGCTCAACCGATTTATTTGCTTAATGCTCACTTATTTTTATTATTTAATAGTAAGTAATATAATATGACTGATGACATTTTTTTCTTAGATTAACCAAAGTATTTGTACTTTTTTTGAATATAAACTAAAACAGTGGGGCTGTCATTCAAACAACTAGTTTTGTTAATTATGGTTCCTGAGAATTTTTATTTTACCTAGTGTGCTTTAAAATTTTGTGCTTAGATTAGACCGTGACAGTCAGCACAATTTAATATTAAATAATAATTTTCATCATCACTAGCACCTCAGTTACTGTAGTTGACTAATCATGTTGGCAACAATTGGTTGATTAATACACTCAAGCATATCAATATATAACAGTGAGCTGTCAAAGTGCAGAACTACATATCTAATTAAAATTAAAAAAAGTTGTTTTTGGAAAAATTATCGCTGGCCGATTCAATTTTCCACCATGGCTTGTTTTCGAGTAATCATATCATTGACTTTTTCAAGTGACTACTTTTATTTTCTTTGGTTTTAATATATCGTTTAATTGTTTAAAATAAATCATAAAAATTTTGGCAAGAAATTTTCTGTTTTAATATATTTTCAGTTGTTTTGAACTGACAGACATATTTTAACTTTGTGGAAACTGTGGATCATTTGACAAGGTCAATCTAGATACTTTTAGTTAATAAGTATATCTTGATTTAAGTTGGAGTCTGAAGGTTGGTTTATGTCAAACGCCAACGTACCTTTAAACGGCGTCGTGGCAAGTTGAAACATTATATATATAAACATAAAACATACAGTTTTATTATTTACTAATTTAAATTTTTTAGTTTAATAACTAATCACTTGCAATTGTTTTTTGTTCTAAGATTCCCTTATGCAAGGTGCCAATATTTTCATGCTAATAACACAAAGAATATTGCCCAGAAGTTGCCACTTAAAAACAATTGACTACGTCGTTATTATTTGAAAACAAATATTGGAAAATTGAATATTTTTATAATATTATAAAAAAATTATTGCGCCCTAAGATTTTTTCAAAGAAAACTTTTTATTCAATTTTGATAAATTATTTCCATACTTGAGCAGCTCGCTGTATACTGGGTGTTAAGCCATAAACTCGAACCCACGGAAATATCGTAGTAAATCAGGTTTTTTATATTTCTGCTTAAAATAAAAATAAAAAAATATAAAAATTTTGAATCTATGTAGAAATTTTAAAAGTCTGATTTATAATGTTACAATTTCTCAATATTCGGTTTTAAATTTTGCACCCGGTATAATTAGCAGTGTTGTAATTATCCTAAAATTGATGGTGAGTATGCCAACTATCTTCAGCTAAAGCAATCTTTTACTATGTACATTTTTGTTCTGTTCTCATCTCATAAACTTTACAGAGGTTTCGGTTAATTAATCAATTTGTTGTTATATTTGAAGCAGCCCTAATTTTGTGCAATTAATTGATATTAATTCCAAATGTATGATAACAACAGGTGGGTCAATATTTCACACAGCGCATTCTCGTGGAAGGTCACGCTTAGAACGCGATCGTGAATTTGACGATTTTATAGAAAAAGAACCCCATTCGCAAAGTCATGGTAGTGGTGTGCCGTCGCATTTAGCCGGAGGCCAGGATTATCGAGATCACGCCTTAGATAGAAATTTAGAACGAATACCGACTCGAGATCACCGAGGTATGCGGGAAGACGATTTTCCGCCTCATAGAACGTCTTCAAGAAGAGCCGTTAATGTTATCTAGTGGAGGCTTTCTACGGAACAGCCCATTGAAGAGGAAATTCATGATGATCTTAGTCCTCAAGCGGAAGTTTGCTATAAACCTCAGATACCTAAAGAGTTTAGGGGAGAGTCTTATTACGATGAACGCAGACCGGAGAAAAGATTTGACGATCAAAGGTATAGTGATAGAAAAGCGTACAGTAAAAGATACAAAGAACAAATGGAGGAAAAGCAACTTCTAGAAGATGAATACGAAGAAAGACGATATTTAGAAAATCGTGATCATAAAGTTGAAAGCAGGAGATTAGCCATCAACGATCACCGACAAGATCACTTTTCTTCTCGTACCGAAGGAAGAAATTACAGACAAGAACTTCTTGATAGATTTTCTAATATGGATTTTGAGGACCATCATGAATATCATGACCATCAAAGATATCTTGAGTAATTATGACTTAACAAATTTTAGATAGCCGAAAACAAATTTTTTAGTTTTACGTCTTTGATGGTTTCTACAATGAGGTGTTCCGTAAATGTGATTCAATAAATAAACTTCTAAATATGAACATTTAAAAATTTGACCAGTTTGGTGCCACATTTGAGCATTTAAGCTCAATTTTTAATCACTATGTAACTAAATTGTATAGATCAAGCTTTAAAGTAGTACTTTTAGGGTTTCTAAACTCATTTGTAAGGAATGATATTGTTGAAAGCTGTATAAATTTACGTATTTTATATATTGTATGAGAGCCTATATTAAAAGAACTGAAAATCACAATTTGGTCGAAATATTTATATATTTAATTAAAAAGATAATCATTTCTACTAGGAAGTAATCCTGTAATTTATATATTTTTAGAATTAATGTAGATAATAAATTTTTCAAATTTTAATTGTTATTATTCAAATTTATATTGATTTCGAACCACAGCAGTGGCTTGGTGCGATCTTGGTGGCTTGGCTAGCTCGGCCTTCCGGTGAACATCGACACGCTGTGAATTTTAAAATTGGTTCAATATCTAACGTAAAAAAAAAATGTTGAGTTAGGTTTACTTCCTGTTCATTCTTAAATTTTGTTATTGCTAATTATTTTTTGTGGTTCTAAAACAACCTACGTGATATTACTGCATATTAAAATTTATTGTCATGCAATGACTGATCTTAGGAAAGTATATTAATAGAATATAAAAAATTGCACTACTCTTAGGTATGTTTTATGTATTTATATTGTATAATATTTATTATCTGCGTAAAGCAAAAATCGCCTATTCAGAATAAAATTAAGTATGCATAATATATTTTTTAAAATTCAGTATGTTTGCAATGTTTACTTTTATTATCTATCGATTATCTTCTATTCTATATCCTTTTCTCTATCTTCTTCTTAACTTTTTCTTTCTAAATTAATTTCTTATTTTTCTTCTAACAAAATTGATAGATAATAAAAATAAAATGAATGTTATATCTTACATATTCTTCAGTTTTAATAGCGCCGACCAACATAATTAATTAAAAAAAATCATTTCGGTTAAAAAATTTCAATACCTACTTAGTAAGAGAAATACTTCCTCAGTTGAGCAATACTTACAAAAATCAGTGCCATTAAATTGACCAAAGTACCTAATTAATTCATGATCGCAATGAAATTTTCCGAATACTTAGATTCTACGTAGCTTAGAAGTTATATTTATTATACAGTGTTTTGTAATATTTTAATTTGCTATCAAGCACATGCAGTGTAGTGCTATAATTATTATAAAACCTAATTTATCGTTTGTATGTTTGTGTGGACATAATATTACGTTAATCATTACGCTACCAAGTAGCAACATTTTTGTGTTGTAGACTTAATGAATAATTTTTGTTACATATTAGAAACATTTTATATAGTACCTATAAGTAATTATACAAATAGTCAAATTTTTTAAATTGTAAATAACTAATTTAAATTAAAATTTAGTAGCTACAATATTCTATAATATTATTGTCCAAATTAATATAAAATTTTGTATAATTTACAAAACGCTTTGATTTCGTTATACGAACAATGCTAAATAAACGATTCAACTCTTGCGTTATTTTTTCAAACTCCTGGTTTAAAGTGAAATCGATTAACTAAAAAATTTAAATAACTTATAATTCGCTTAAAAAATATTATATTTAAAATTCTTATAATTATAAAATTTATTGCCATAAAGTACAAGTTAATATCGACAAATAGTATATCTCTATGTAAGTATACAAAAATGTTTTGTATTTAAAATTTAAATTACATGACCCTAAAACTATATGTATAAATATGTATATGTATTAAAATATTTAAGTATTTACAAATTTTAATATGGTACAATTTATAAATATTTGTATAATAGAAGTAAGTTTATTTTTTAAAATATACAAATCCTAATAGTTTTCGATATGTTGAAGAAAATACAAATCTTTATTTAACACAAAAATATAAACTTAAGAATCGTGTGAAATGTTATATTTTTGGCCACCTTCGTTACCATCGTTCACTTTATTTTCTTTTCCATCTTCATCGTCCTCGTTAATAATACTAATGTCATAAATCGATGGCCTATGACTTCGCCTCCAGCCTTCGGGAACCGGTTGAGGTGCTTTCATTTTGGTTAACAACTTGGGGCCCAATAAAGTTATCAAAATAGCTCCAATTGGCGCAGTTAAAATTATGGAAAGGACGCAAATCATCAGAATCTTCTCGGCATACGTTTTTTGGGGTTCTTCATCTCCCACCACCGCTAAGGTCAATGGCCCAAGAGCAGCCTAAAAAAAATAGCATTAACTATATTAGATTTTAAACAGTCGTATCGACCTACCTGCACCGTAGCTTTGGCCATCCAAGACAAAGCAACAAAAACTTTTTCTTTCAAGTTTAATTTACTTCTAATCCCTACTAGTACTGTAGCCATTATTCTTATTATGCCACCTGCAAATAAGCATCCGATTCCTATACTGACAACGTGGATATCTAATTCGGAAAAGTTAACTTGAGCTCCAGTAATTCCAAAGAGAATAGGTTCAAATATCATCCAAAATATTTCGAAAGCAGTCGCTGCGGGATTATCCTCCACTTCCCAACCTTGTTTTGTCCAAAAACATAACGACACAAACGCAGCTGAAACGCATCCCAGTGGACCTGCACCTTCGTATCCGATTATTTCACTTCCAAATACAGCCACCATTCCACCTGCCAATAACATTAATATTCTAAGAGGAACTACGAATGGATCGTGTCTCTCAGGAGCATAGTTTGAAATCACTCCCCAAATTATTCCAAAACCAATTCCCCCAATAATACATATCGGCCCTTGTAATATCTGAGCCGTTAGCGAATCGTGAGAAAACATGATACTTGAAATTATTCCGAATCCAGCAACAGACGTGGCATCATCTATTCCAGCAACGGCAATAATTAAAGTTGGTATTCCTTTAGCCACACCGTATCCTTTAGATCTCAGTCTAAACAAACAAGGCACTACAACGGCTGGTGATACTGCTGCGACGATGGTACCCAATAATATACACCAATCCCAGGGCATATTCAAGAGATAGTGACCCATGACAGCAGTTACGCCTGCTTCTACAAACCATGGTACCAATCCCAATTTAGGCACCGTAAGTTTTAATCGTTTCAGTGCATGAGGATCGAGATCCAATCCAGCTCTTATTAATATGATTACTAAAGCTGTTTTCCTAAACAAAAATATATTATTAAAATTATCGATTGTTTTTTGTTTTATATTTACCTCAATTCCCGCGTGACATGCGAAAACGATTCATCAAAATTTATTAACCCAACGTTTTGAAAGATTAGACCCGTGAATAACATTCCTATTAAAGCTGGAAGCGTAGTTAAACTTACAAGCCATCCACCAAAATGTGCACAAATTGTTAATAACATAAGCTGGAACAATTGGCCTCCTGGCGCGACGGAAGCTCCTATTATGGCATACGCTACCCCCCAAGTAAATATCCCTATAAGCGTCACTGCTAGTATTCTTGAAAATTGTCGATAGGTAAGACAAAAAGGGTACGGACACATGCTTGACCATATTTTCGGTTGCCAAGAAAGATCCTCTTCTTTTTCTCGACATCTAACACAAAAGGAATACCAACACGACCTGTGGATGTAATCTATTAATTAATTTATAATTAAAAATAAGTGAAAAAATAAGCTTACCGTTTATTTTCATCAATATCTGAAAATCTCGTCTTCGAGTGCACAGAATCTGTTACCGAATTTTTTTTAATTCTTGCATCACCGTTTGTATGTTTGAGGTGCTCTGGAAACGAAAGCAATGGTTCATATTCATCGAAAGAATTATCAGAAAATACATTGTCCATCGATGAGTTAAAGAAAAACTAGTTTTTAAGTGCTATTAATTTTAAGTAATTTTAAGTGCCACCAAATTGACATGGTTGAAAATTTTGAATTTGTATTATAAACAAATGCTAGAGGTGTGGAGGATAAGATAAAAGACATCATGTAAAATTTTGTTAGTAAATAAATATTCTAGTAATAAATGTACGTGGTCGTTTTTAGTTTACATAAATTAAAGTTTAAACGCAAGACAAAGATGAAGTTATAAATTAAATTAAGTAAAAAATTATACTTACCATCGTGATGGTTCGCTTCTGAAGCTTGAGCGTTGTGCAATATACTTTTTTTTCTGACAGGTCCTATTCCTGCATGGTCTGATGTTGCTGATACTTTTCGACTTCTGGGTGAATCAAATGCTGGATTGTCATGTCCATGATCACTTATTGAACTTATTTTGCGTCTGGAATCCGCGTGAGATGTTGTGGACACAGACGTGTCATTATCCAAAGACATAGCTACAAAAAAGTTAAGTTAGTCATACAAAGATTTACTTGTACTGCTTAATCTTGTACTATAACAAATATTATTTGTATAATAATTTTGATAAGAAACGTACGAAAAATATCCGCAGACAGAAAAATGTTTGCGTAATTTAAGACGATTTCTACATTTTCTGTTATTTTAAATATTACAAAAACCAGTAATAGAGAAAATGATTGAGAAACAATTGAAAATCGCCAATTTTTTGAAAATTCTGAAAGAAACTTCTGAATTCTAAGATTCCTTTTATACGAAGTCATGGTGTTAAATTATTTGTTTATGCAGTATCAGATAGGTAAACCACATGGAAGTTTTAAAAATAATAATTGAAAATGCCGTCAATAGACGGCGCCACCAAATGTATATTATAATTATTGGTTTGTATTCATTTAAAAGTTGTCCAATTTAATAAAGCCATTCTGTTAACAATCCTTTGAAGAATATCAAGTGTTTCTAAAAATTCCACAAAGTTTGTTTATCTATACACTAAATTATAAACAAAGCTGTAGTAAATAAAAACTATTTTCTATACCAAGATAAGTTAAAAAGTAAGAAATTCAGCGAATATAGCGGTAACTTTTGGATGACTCAAAAGTCATTTGAGTTAGCCCTTAAACGAATTGCAAATTATGCAAAATAGTTTTTAACAAATTAATTTGCGTTCTTGGTATTGTTTTCATATTACTGATGTGTCTTACACAATATATGTAATATAGTACATAGTATGTATAGTACCTGTTCATAAATGGTAAATATGATTTTAATGGATAATCTGATTTTTATTTTGCAATATAAGATTTGATTTTGCATTTGTTTAGTAGTATAAGGGTCAATTTCATATAATAAAAGTTAACAGGGTATTAAAATTTAAAAGACGACTTAAAACAAAACCGATGATTTTCATTGGTCTGTTTTCAGGGCCGGATTAAGACTACTTGATGGCCTAAGCAATCCACGCCTGTGGGCCCCCCTATCAATAAGTAAATTAATATCGGTCTTCAAGAAAAAAAAACAGCACTGCGTCGTCGGGGCAGAGGTGGTGATGGGCTAATCGCAAATCGGGAGCATTCGAATTTCAGAATGATGCACGAGCGAGCGAGCAAGCGGGAGCGGGGTTTTATGACTTATGACTCCGAAGTCAACACTTTAGTCAATTTCAAATGCGAGAATTTTCAAGCAGCCTTACCTTTCATGTGCTAGCAAATACTTTTTTGTGCTGTTTCTGGTGCGTGCTGCCCCCCAAAACGTGGTGCCCTAAGCAATTGCTTAATTTACTTATGGGTTAATCCGGCACTGTCTGTTTTGTCTTAAGTCGCCTTTTAAATTTTAATGTCCTGTTAACTTTATTATGAAATTGGCTCTTATTATTATTACATAGTAAGTATTATGATGATATATATTTAAGTCACTAGCAAATACGATCGAGAGACGAATATCCTATCATAGTTTTGATATATAAAAATAAAAATTACAAAATAGTTGTACTTACTTCTTTTACAATGGCCAATTGGATTTACAATAACGGTATTTTAAAGTTTTACACTTATTATGTACGGTTTTTATGTATTTATATAAAAAATAATTTACTTTTTCAAGTTGGTACTATTTATTTTATCACTAATGTTAAAAATGAAGTATACGCGGTGTACAGGGTGGTTCAAATTCGAATGTTTTTATGGGCAATTTGGTAAGAGTTTTCTAAAGGATAAGTGCGATAAAACGTCTTATCAAAACGAGTTTCTTATACTATTTTTTTTATTTTGCGCTTTATACGCTCTAAAAATATTAAAAATGTGCATTTTATTAAATAATAGCAAATTTGAATTTGTTTTTGTATTTTTGTGATAGTTGGTAACAAAAAATTTACAGGTTAGGAGATCGCATAAAAGTTTAAATAAACGAAATTATACTTGCAGTTTACTATGTTCTTTATTATTATTAATTATTTTATAGACAATTAACATTATTTTGCATCAATTTATAGGTTTATAATATTATTTATAGTGACATCATTAGTTTTAATTTTCACTGACGTTTAGTTACCAACTTTTTAAAACAAAAAATTGCGTTTCGAAATATTGTCCATTTCGATACGCGACTGGGTTTCGAAATAACTTTGTTTTAGACGCAAAATAGAAAAAATCATTATTGACATCTAAAACAATTGTCTCCAATTGTTTTCAATAGGTGTCTTTAGTGAAATAATGTGAAATATATAAACTGAAATAATATACCCCACATGTTATATATAATTGAAAAGGGGGTGAAAAACTCAATTTAAATATGTTATAGCCAACTATGGTTTCCATTTAAAAAAACACAACTTAATGTTATAACTCGGAAATAAATGAAAATATTTAAAATCTCGTTAGTCCAGTTTATTCGCCTTAAAAAAGTGTCTGAAGAAGGTGTAATATTATTTTTACAACTTTACAAACAACTGAGATATCGACATTTAACGAAAAGTCGAAAAAGTGAACTTTAGGCCATAACTCGAAAACAAAAAAAGATATCGAATTCCGGTTTTCATCATTAAGCTTTGCTTAAAAAAAGTATATAAGTAAAAATGTTACCGAATTTCCCATAAGAACATTCGAATTTGAACCACCCTGTACATTTGATCAATTTACCCATCTCAATTTTTCTCAAATTTATTTCTGCTTCCTTAAAATATCACGACATGTTCTTCAAATATTACTAAAGTACTTACAGGTCTTGCAAGTTATTGTAGAAAATTGAAAAATTTGTCAAAAAAAGTAATATTCTTCCATCATGACTTTATTTTACAGAGAATTAATTTTATTTAATAGTTTTTTAGTTTCCCAAAAAATAATATAGTTTTTGAGTACATTCTTGAAAGCGAATCTATCAACTTGAAGTATTATTATTTATTAATTATTTTGTTGCAAAGAAATGAATTTCAGATTCAATTTATTGATTGATTTATAATGATTTACAGGCTCACGTTTTTTGGCGGTGGGTGGTGGAACTGCAATGTGCAAAAACTCAGTTAATTTTAATCGTGGCGGATACATGGCGTAACCGCACACACAATTCCGACCCGAACCCGACGTGACCGTACCGGATCTACATCAGCTGGAGTACTCGTGTCAACGGATGGTTTTATCTGCTTTCAAATGTAGTAACCCTATCTGTTGGTAATCATTTGTAATACTACATTAACTGTAGTTAAAACTCGGGGCTTCAAGCCTCCCCTGGACCCCCGGGTTCCATCTATTTTAGTCTCCGACTAATATATTCAACGTGGAACATGTTTCTCGGTATCAAACACTTTCTTCAGATTTCCTAACAGACTTGCAACAGTAATAATGAATCAGCAGATCGACGGATCAACAGATAAAAACAAACAAGGTGGATAATTGATTAATACGTGGCTTAAGTAGTGTAACTCGATATCAACCATATCAATATTTTAGAAAACCCAAAAAATGGTTTTCATTTTAATTCATCTGTTTCTAGTTTAAGTATAAAAGAAATCTTGCCTTAATTCATTAATCCGGATTAAGCGCAGATAATGCTTATTGCCAACCTTAACATTATTACTATAGAAACTATAGAAATAGTTCTGAAATTTGCAAAATGAAATGAAATTTGCTTGCGAAACATATGTTGCGTTATAAATAAAAATTTTTCCGGAATTTAATTGGGTGCTCTGTGTGATTGACTACCTGTCCCTAACGTTATAATAACCATAGATTATCATTTTCTTTTCGTATTCTCCTTTTATATACTAAAATTATATATTACCTACTTACAAAATAATTATCAGATAATCCGATATCTTAATGCGTGCTTTATTTCGAATTTTTCTGTATCTACCTTATATTCGAATCTATATTTTTCAAGTTTAACCAGGAAGATAGCAGTATTATAGAAGCCTAAGAACTACGATCAGGTCAGTCCATCTTGTTTCATGTCGATTTTTGGCAGGTAACGACCGTAAAGTCATGTTCTATTTTTTTCCTCTGAGGTAGATTACCGGGTTAGTCTCAGATGTGCCCGTAACTCTGTTTGGTCGTTAATGAGGACAAATGATCAATCCAGGGAGATCGCCAGCCTTACGTGCCTTCCGAAGCACAGAGACGATCATAGGAAATATTTTAGACTCTTTCCGGATTTAAACCGGGTATCTTAGTGTCTGCAGTTATTCAGCTAACATACTAGGCTAATGACTAGAGAGCGGATTTATATGCCCTAAAAACGTGTAAACAAAGTTTTATTTAATTAGGCTTTACAAAAAGCTGCTAGAATTTTTTTAATCCAATCAATGCAAATCCTAGCAGGTTTTTGTAAAGCCTCATTAAGTAATGCTTTGTTTACACGTTTTTAGCGCATATAAATCCGCCCTCTACTAATGACCGTCTCTGTGGTCTCTTGTAAAAAAATAATAAATAACAAAAATTAAGTAATAGTAAATACAATGCTAAAATAAAGACAGGGTGGGTAAAAGTATCAAAAATTTTATATTAAAAAAAAATTTGAAAATATTTAAAATATAGTCGAGCTTATTTTGATATTAAACATAAATTAAAATTATTTTTGAGGATGCAAGGTAGATGTAATGGGGCAACCATATCTTCCAATGACTCATCAAAAAACATTTACCCCTTCCTTAAGCTTTGCCTGGATCGACCGTTATGATCCACTCTATACCCATTTCAATTTTAGATATCAATTATTGATATCTAAATAAAGATATATATTTTTAAAATTCTTAAGCTAAACAACCATTCGACGCGACGTGCAGGGACGCACTAGTGAAAAAAGCCTTACACGTCTGAAAATGTAACATTTCACCTCCAATACAATTTCATGCGAAATGTAAATATTATACATATACTAGTTACTAGTAGATATTTAATATATACAATATATGGGGCATATAAAAATTGTTTAAAAAGAAATCAATTATTTAGATAATAATTATTTAGATAATAATTGATTTCTTACATTGCATTGTTAAAAACAAAATTTTGATTAAAGAAGTTTTGTTCTTAAAAATTAAAAATTTGCGGTCAGTGATTGATTTATAATTATGTCCTGTTATCTATGTCAGTGTTCGTAAAACGATCAATTTATTTTTACTTATACATAGTACATACTTTCTATAAAGTTATTACATTATTATCTTTATTCTCATATATTATATGATATTAGGTATCTAAAAATTATACCAGGGTTGTCTCTGGACCCTTTAATATATTATACAAATAACTCGAAAATTGGACTGTGCTAATTAAAACCAGACTTACAATGTCTAAAAATTTAGTATAGTAAATATACTTATATATATTATAATTGTACATATTATGGTTTATGCCACAACACAGTATAATAATATAGAATTTAAAAAAATTATTAAAAAAACCTTATCTTGTAACGCAAAACGAAAATATGAGAACAAATAAATTTCTAATAATTTTCTTCTACGAAAATTTTCACTTGCATTTTTTATTTTTATTTATTTTCAGTTACGGTTACAAGCTACAGCATTAGAAAAAAAAATGAGTAAAATGTAGAAAAGACTTTTGGTAGCCAATGCTCCATACTTACTATAGGTAGGTATATATTTTTTTCTCTGTGTAAGCATAACTAAATTGAATTTAAATTGGGGAATACCTATTATAGCATAATACATACCACTTAATTCCATTTTACGAAAAAATGAAATGAAGTAACATCCTACATAATCTCAACTTTACGATATGATTTGATTATCTTAAAAAACATCTAGGACTTAATAAACACTCGTAACACATTGGCATACAACATACTAACTTTGCCACGAGTATGAAACTGGTGAAAAGTAAATAACAAATTAGTATTTAAATTATTTGAACAATATGGTTGTTCAATATAAATAGGTATAATAGCAATTAATAATTATTTGAAATAAAAATTTAGGGATAAATTTAGTTAATAACGGTTTTAAGTGTAGCAAATTATTTTTATTTTATTAATGAATCAAAATTAGTTATGAATGCAGTCATGCATAATAAACAATTGGATGTTATTCAACAGGATGTTATTAGTATGTAACTATTTTAATTTAAAATGGTCTGTCACTAAGATTATCTGAAATTTAGACCGTTTCTGCAAAAATTCTGTACGTGCTGTATTATGTTGCTGATTTACTATACCATTTACTTTTTCCGTTGTTCTATATTTTAGTTAACGACGACGGCATTCGGTACGTGTCTCGGCCGGTGTTGCAAGATTGAAAAATATTATGCACAGCATTCGGTAGCACCATCGTGCTGGAAATTCAGCTTTCTCGCTGCGTGTCTCAACTGGAAGCAACAGCAATCAAACAATTATTGGGTAACAATATCGCATTGCCAAGCTTATCAGTACGGCATAGTGTGTAGTGAAATGCGTAAGTGATTACTAATAAACAATTCTGGGTTCGAATTCCAAATCTGCATGTCGATAAATTTTTAATCTTTTTTTTTTAATTTAGCCGAAAATAAATTATAAATAAAAATGTGTGTCCAATAATCAACATTTACTTATTTTTCTAAATATCATTCTTTATTTGTTGTCTTTGTAAGTATACTTGGGGATAACGATATTTCATCAGTCCCTAGTCGCTAACAAAATACACTTTTTTATTGAATCCTCGCCATTCTTGTCTGATATATTCCGCAATCGTGCAGCACCATTTTTATTTGTAGTATTAAGTTCTATGTTATCAAGAGCAGAAAAACTTGAGACAAACCAATCTAAAATTTTTTTAAATGTCACACACATGCTTTCTACAGGGCAATTTATCAAATCTTAATACAACGACAAATCGAATTTATTTAAAAGACAAATAAACGTTTGCGACTTTTTCTATAATAATTGCAGTTTGCAAATTGCGGTCAGATTACAGAGTACGTATTTTATAAGTCGATGACAAATTGGTTCCTTCTTTTTTCAGACAAAAGCGTCCCTTTATTCAGAACACACTAATTAATGCAATTACTGATTCCATTTTAACAGATTTGTTTAAAAACTAACTTCCCTGTTATTTCCTAATTATTCTTTAATAACACAAAATTGGTGATATTTTAGAGGTACAAACTGACATCTAAGCCCGAAGTTGTAATTACCCAATTATTAAAAATGAGGACTATAACTAATCAAAATTTATTGAAATAATATCGTTCAAGAAAAAAGTTTAGATTACTACGTTAATGCTTTCGAAATAAATAACCACGTTAAAATTTGCGAATTATGAAAATGTAAGTAATAACAACGCATTATTAGCAGTTTGTCTTTCTTGCATCTAAACGACCACTTTTTATATCGTTATTTTTTAGCATAAATAAACCGAGAAAGCGTAATTTTCGTTTCTGTGCTAGTTAAGTTTTCTTCGTTTTTCTTTAATGGGGTTGTTTATCCTTAGAAATATTTTTACTTATATTTTATACTAATTTTTAGTACTTTTATATTTCGTGCGTAAAAAGGTTAAAGCGTTTAAAACGAAGGTGCGAGTTTTGATTAAAAAAGAAATAAATTAAAAAATACATTACGTAAATTATTTAAACAAAAATTGTTGTCGGTGGTAATCGTTGAAACATAAATTACGACGGCCATATTCACTAGTTTTAATAACTCCAACTGCTTATACTTTTAACGATTTGTTAGAATAACCACACCACTATTTTATAATCAAACATAAAAATATTATTTCAATATTCACAATTTGTTTATTAATCATGGCACATTCTTTTGAACTGCATGTACAAGCCAATGCCGTATAAGACATTATAAAGCTACCACGTATAAGTAGCTAAAACAAACAGTCTTATTATATATTCAGCACAGCGTGCCGAACTTGGTGTAATATTTTATGAGCTTTCATAGAAAGTATCTATCTGGATTTAATTTGTTCTTATTATGTCGTTATAGTAAGTACTACTTAGCGCAATCGCAATATAAAAGTGAATACCTGTCGATAAGAAGTGCTGAAGGTGTAGTGAATAATATCACAACAAAAAAGTTATTGATTCTACTAGTTAATATTCCAGTTATTAATTTGGAAGGAGATTCTTCATTCAAAATTTCATATTGAACGGTACGAATCATTGGCAGTCATAATCACCTGTCTATATTGAATAGCGCTTATCTTCAAGGCTTCCATTATGTATTATCAAATCGGTTATGGCAAACATAACTAATGAATTTTGGAAATTTAACGATGTGTAATTAAAATTTATAGCACTCATGGTAGATAACAATATTGCACCATTAAATACAAAAGAATTGAACATATAGGCTAACCGAAATAGAATAGCATAGTAAGTTTGAACAAAAAAAAATGTTTAAATGAAAACTAATGAAAATCGATCAAAACTTAAATGTAATTATAAAAATTATTTATTAAAAGAAAAGTAGAGGTAGTTTTATGTAAGAGTGGTAGGTCAAAGGTAATTTAAAAATTAACATTATCATGTTTGACAAAGTTCACTGAAGACATTGGAACCTTAATGCATGTATTAATAAATAAACTACTATAATAAATAATATACTCTAACCATTTAATCAATTTATTACCTACAGCACTTTTAATAATGAAACGTGTTTTGTATTAATATAAAATCCATAACATTAATATACCGAGATGATAATGTTTGATTTATCAATACAAACTTGTTAACACTTTATAAAAAATTATTCAAAAAATTTTCAAGCAATTAAAATTAACGAGCAATTTTATAAGAGGGTATATTTTTTATACTGGTTTACTTTGATATAAAGTCAGTTCGTAAAGTTTGGACTTTCTACTTCAAGATTATAGTGTTTTTAAATTTCCTTACTCAGAAAATTGTGCTAAAGAAAAATAAAGGTTGCTATTTAAAATTTTCACTAACATGTCAGCTTAAAAACAAAACTTGATAAAAAAATTTCAATGACAGAAAAAAGGAACATTCAAAAAGTAAAGTAGACGTGTCCGAAGTTTTTCTGAGAAAATTTCTTTAAAAATTTTTATCTCAAACTTTACGAGCTCACTGTATATAGTAGGTATACGATATGAAAAGTTAACGGGAGTTTTCAATATGTTTGATGTAATTCAAATCATTACATCCAATGACATCAATTTTATTACTACATTACATCATATAATATTATATGATATTATACACGTTTGTTTATTATGATATTTTAATTTACAATGTTTTAAAAATTATACAAAGTGTTTCTAAAATTCCCTGAAGGTTGACGCATCTGATACTTTGTTGTAAAATGTAGTCATAATTACTTTAAAATGATAAATTTAAATTGCTAAATAGGCCAAGTAAGGTTCAAAAACTTAAAAAAAGAAAAATTTTATGTATCATAGTATAAGTTTCAAATTTTAAATGCAAGATTAAAATTTTTAATTTCATAACTTATTTACGTTATTATTACAATTAAAACTATTTAATGGAATGATTATAATAGTTTGTTACACCTTGCGATAAATATTATCACATGTTAGTAACAATAAGCATAGGAAAATTTTACGTTTTAAATATTTTTGATGTAGTACATAAGTAATTTCACTTACTTAGTAAGCACAAGTAGTTTAATAGCAAAAAAGTCGTTTAATAATAAAATATTTCATCCATCTGCAAAATATCTGAATTTACTAAAATTAATTCTCTCAAACTTTTATATTTTTGAAAGAATTCAAAATTATTTGAAGAATATAATAATTGCTAAGTTTTCCTTTATCAAACTGACCTTAGATTGATAGAAATGCTATTTTAAACTCTACTGCGCAGGTGAATTGCCCGTACTAATAGTCACGGATTAATCCGAGATTTAAGATAATCCTATGATTTACCAACGAGATTACTGGAATTTAGACCGTATTGTAGCCTAGCAACAGCTGCTATTTCGAGAATTAATTTTGAATCTCGGATTAATCCGTGACTATGGGCATAAATGGAGACCAGCAGTATGGTATAAAGCCGGTACACGACAACTCACTATTTCCACTCGGCGACGGTTAACTCGGCAACGGACAATTCGGCGTTTATTCAGAAATACAAATATAGTAATTGATATCAATTTTTAGTCCATAATGTATACCACTAATCCATCAATTATTTAATTATAATATTATTAGTTTATAAGCTCTTGAACTAATATATAATTAAATTATTCCCCTTCAAGAATTCCCCTTCCCTTTTTCAAGAAATATAATTAACTAGCTGGATACCCGGCTTCGCCCGGGGTCTTATTAAAAATATAATACTTTGCTTTAGTGTGTGTACTCTAAAGTTTCCAGTCTTGCTTTCCGTTGCCGGTTTGTTTGTGAAGCCCGAAATACTTTTTTTTGCGCGATCAGCGATATTCGATTTGCTTCGCCTGGTTTGAAAACCCAAATATTAAAACTTGTTATTTACTTTTTATTCGAATTTAGAAGAGTATTTTTACGTCCACAACCTTATTCAATTCTCACAGAGACATTTTTTGTTTACGTTCAACACATTAAGTCGTTGTATTCTATTTTGTTTATATACTACTAGGGGGGCTTTCGGCCAGGAAGGAATATGGCTGTTCCCTTTTTCAAGAAATATAATTAATATCATGTAACATTTATACTGTATGTGTAAAACTGAAATATACGTCATTTATTGACCCTAACTTGTCAGATTTCGTTCTCATCTTAATTTTTCAATGATTTTCTTGGGATAAAAACTTAGTCCAAGTCCCACTGAGTAATTGTGCAAAGCTTGGTTGAAATCGGCTGAAGGGTCTAGGAGTGTATAGCGAACAAATATCCGAATAAACTAACCGGTGGGTGGCGTCGCCGAGTTAACCGTTGCAGAGTTGACCGGTTGCCGAATTGTCCATCGCCGAGTTGACTATTGCCGAGTGGACTGTCGCCAAGTGGACATCGCCGAGTTGCCCCTGGCCGGCAAAGCCTATTCCGGTGGATTGGAAACCAAAATCACGGCTTAAATCTTGGTAGCATCGGATATACTGCTGAGATCTAAAACCCTATATTGATCCATAGAAGAATATCTATCAGATCATGAGCTGTGGGAAAGGTAACGGGAAACTATTTCATTAATAATAATTAGTAAGTTACCTTAACTTCGACCAGGGTCAGTGTAAACTGCTCTTATTCGACAGGCAGAAAAAAAACTTCAAACCTCACTTTAAACAAAAATTTAATATTGACAGTAATCCAAAATGTAAACTCCGTTTCAAGCAAAAAGGGTGGTATATTGCTAAAAATTGATTTAAACCTACAGATCCAGCCTACATCTTCACACGGATCTTCGGACCATTTTTCTGAAAAATATCTTAAATATGCTGTAACCTTCAGAAGCTAACTATGTTTTGTCATGGACCTTTCTTTAACGACCACATCATTCTATGTAAATAAGCGTTTTCTAGGTTTTTCCTGTGGAGTATTTCCTTCTCTCTTGAAATGCGGTTTGCTAAGAAAGTAAATTCAATCATTCGTACGGGAGTCGCCGTAAATTGCGCTAATATCCCAAAAAAGCAAAAATAGAAAAGTGTAAACTGCCCTCCTAACAAATATTTTGCTACTAATCTCAGTAATACAAAATACATAGTGATGCAGCCGCAAAATAATTAATTAAATTTATTTATTAAATACAAATTATTATCTTTTAATAATTGCTGAAATAATTTTATTTTAATTTATTGCATATTAAAAAAATTCATTTGCACCCTCGGCTCCGGTCCCCTCCGCTCCAGACGCTCCGGGCCGTTTTGATAAACGACATACTCGCTAAACATATTCCTCTAGACCGCTTCTACTAGCCAAAGTGTGCTACCTGAAAGGGGGTGGATCTCTCTCGATATGGACTCAACGCTGTGATTTTTGCTGTTCTGAATTAAATATTTATTTTTAATTGGTATTAGTGTCGGAGATTTATGAGATTAATAAATTAAACCTCAGGTAGTTTGGAGGCCTGTTAACATCTGGGATTACTGGCAACCTCTTTGCTTAAAGGGCATTTTTCATTTTATGGTCAAGTTTGAAGGGCAATTTACAATTCCTCTCGTATGGACTTATATTTTAGCGCAAGATTTGCTAAACAGGTAATTTAAACCTACTCTAACCTACAGAACAGCTTTATGTCTTCGCACGAACCTATCTTTATGCGACGGATCTACTTTTTAGATTACTGTCTCTCCTTTTATTTAGAGAGGAGTTTACATTTTAAACATGTAACCAAGGATTTTTTTTTGACCAAGTTGATCGTTTAGATAGGTAACTAATTTGTCGAGTTGGTGTTTGTTAGAAAAAGTGTAGATTCCATCATGAATTGGCAAGTAAAAATTACTTTTTTCGATTTTTTGTTAAAATTATAAAAATTTTTTTTACAGCGTTCAGTTTCTACATTTGTCAGATGTCGATTGGAGAATTTTCAGATAGTTGACTTATTGGGTTATCGGTTGCAGGTCAGCCTGCAACTTGACCGTGTTCGTGGAACTGGAAGATGTAAGTTTCGAATGTTTTGTTTCCTACATGAACGACGGATTTTCTATTTAGAGGATAATTTATCGCTGTGAATTTAACCATAATGAATTAGTTGTGATTTTGATAATTAATATCCATAATTTGAGATCTTTAACTTTCCTTATGATTTTGTTGTTTATGTTTCCCGTCTAAGTTTTTGCATTTATAGGAATGCAAATATAATTTTCAGCACATTTGCATAATTAGATAAGCATTATTAAAGTTCACTATTGCATAATCTAAAGTTTTTCTATATTATATTCTGTACTGAAGACTACTAATGAGTCAGAAACTAAATGTTTACCGTTTATCCTTAATTATGCAAAAGGAAATTATATGTGTATTTCCGGAAATACATGAACTTGGATGATATTGTGAATATCTTGTCGACCTTTCCATTGAGTTAATAACTCGTGAAGTCCTTGGCATTGTTGAGTGTCAAGTCGCATTGCACTTATATGAAGACCATCAGAGCTGTAAGTGCAATAGTGAATAATTAAGAGTCTTATTAAGACTTTAACAGCAGCAAAATTAACAATTTATCAAAATTAAGAGCAGCAATGTAGCTCAATGCAAACATGATTTGTTGTGGTGTGCAGTTGTATGGGTGACCCCACGCAAACCTCTTTATGAACATCGCGAGTCGCTGTTCCCCTACCAACCCGCACTGGTCAACGTAGTAGGGCATGGCTAAAAATCCTTCTTCTTGAAGGAGGTCATGCCATCATCTTTTAAGCAATTAGCTAAGCGAATCATCTTAGCAATTCGATAGTAGAATCCGTAGTTTGTCCTGTGGTGGTTTTTCTCAAATATCTTCTTCAATCTAGTGCATCTGGGTGAATTCCAAATTGGAAAATAATTGAGCAAACGATTGCAGTCAATTTTTGAACTTTATATGTTCTTCGTGATATTCTCGCCGTTCGCCACCAGAAATTCATATATGTAACGTTTAATATTTTTGCCCGCTTTTAATTGGCCAGATCCCACAACTGTATTTTAATCTGTCGAAGTGGTTTATCCAACATTTGATCATGTGTAATTTTCAAATGCTAATATTTGTATTTATTTCACTTTGAAAAATATTTTCCATTTTTCAAATTTACATCGATTGCCTGTTATCAATGTACTCTCATGTATTTTTATTTGAAAAGGTGGGAGAAGGGAAGGTAAAAATAAATATAAATTTTTTTTATTTATGAAATATTGTAATACCTAGGTATATTTATTAATGGATAATATAAAAAAAAAAAATAAAAATTGCAAATCACGGTAAGTATAGGATGGTTGGAGCTAAATCTCCCTATTCTATATTATTATTTCCACAATTCCTATATGTGAGATTTTAAATAAAATAAATTATTTTTAAGTAAAAGGTAAACGATTTTATACTACAATCATATTTGATATTGGTCAGTTGTAAGCATCCCTTCAAGGGATGAGTTGAGTTTGGAACACCCTGTCTATTGGTATTTTCATTGTAAATCGCATCTTCCAGTTTATTACATTTGTAAATAAAAAATTTAATAAAATAATGAAAATAATAAATATAATACAAGTAATTACATTTAATGAATATTTTAATATCATTATAATTTGAAATAATTATGATAATTAAATAATAAAATGATGAGAGAGTTATTTTAATATTGATATTTAATTATTCAAATATCAAAATTATTTAATCCGTATTTAAACGTAGAGAAAAACCCTTTTTCTCATTTGGAGATGTCCACAATTGACATTTTGCTGTTGAATTAATATTCTAAGATAGACGAAAGCTTTTCTCTAATTTTTGAGATGTTCTGCATCACTTGATAAAACTGATTTTTGAGTTTTACGTAAAGAAAAAAATAATTTGTGCACTAAAAAGCAATATTTTTAAGTATTGTGGTCCCTCCCACGTACAAGAACATGAAGTGTGAAATCGTTAAGTTACTGACGGACGAAGTAAGTGCAATTATTTCAAATTAATATTTATTATTAATATCCATGTGCCGTGTTTGAATCCTCAATTCAAGCTACTTTTTGTGTAGGTTGTGCTTTTATGTGTACACCATTACACACTATTGTACACTGGTAAGTTCTTATGCACGTAACCGTTCCACATCTTTTCATACTAGCGCTTTTTAAGATTTTCACAAGGAACTTTCTGATCTTTTGTTAACTTTTGCAAAAATTGCATAACACAAAATAATATAATTTTTCGAACTACCCGAGTTTTTATGAGTTTCTATCTTTAAAATTTTACCGATTGAAAACAGAGAATTTAAAAAATAATTGGAAGCGTCATAACTTTCAGAAACAAATTGAATGAACAGATAATCAAAAAAAAAATATATAGGAATTCGAATATATTTGCAAAAAATACACAATTTTTAAAGGCGTGGCTGGTAGCATGTCAATCTCGTTATTTGAGATTTTTATTAAGTTAACGATTGATTTTATATTTCTGATGTCTATCGTATTTCAAGGTTAAAAAATGCAATCAGCTTCAGCCTTAATATAAATAAAATAAAATATTCAGCGTTACTTTAATCTCGTTATTGTTATATTTTACTACCCAGTAGATCTAGCACAATTGGAATTACATTATAAATCAACCAGTAGTAGATAATTTATGAACAATTTATTTCAAACTGCATGTAATAATTTATTTACACAACTGTACAATATACCATACAATACCTTATACATAATGGTGCAACAAACTAATGAGGAAATCGTTGAACTCATCAATAAGCCAGACGCGAAAATCAAAAAAATCTTGCATTGAAATATACCGTGAGTTTCTATTCGAAATCATATTCCCTGCTTAATTTCAATAAATTTAGTTATAGTCATTCTTTTTTATCGCAATGTTCAAACTTACTGTACTATTTACATTTTTTTAATGTATGCAAATCATTCATAAATATATAAAAAACATAAACATTTACTTAAGTACTTGTATACATCATAGTTATATCGAGATTATCATTAAAAAATATTATTTTATCCTAACAATCATTGTTTTTTTACAAATCGTGTGAACTGTCTGAACGGTGATGAATATTATTTTCGCACTTACCAACAAATTCTAAAATTTTAAAATTCAAACATTAATAAATCACTTGCAACGCAAAACTGTACTGCGCGATCAAAAACTAAAATATTACATTAAAAAAGGAAATAAAAAGCTGAATATTTCCGTTTGCAGATTAATAACATTGATTTGGTTTTCTACCAATGCTTCTTTTTATAAAAATATGAATTAAATATAATATTTAAAATGTTTTATCCGTACCTTATTATTTATAAAAATATGCTTTTGAAAAATTAAATTCAATTAGAGGTATAAAGCTTCATACGTTGCTAAACATAAAAAAAGTTTTCAGAATAAGAGTCTCAAAAATTTAAGAATAAACATTTAAATAATTATAATAATCATTTTCTGTTGATATTTTAATTTAAAAAAGAAAACAAGAACCAGAACGAATTGCAAGTCAATAGACTTTATTTTGAGTTTGGCAGCAACTGGGGATAGAACCGATATCCTAACGTGCGAAACACAAATTATTACACTAACAACCTACTTTTAATTACCAGCACAAAGGTTAATTAAAAATATGTACATCAATATATTTTCAAGAGTAAACTTTTTAAATTCTGGAAAAAATATATTATGTCACATTAAATGAATAATTTATAAATATTTAATGATAGTATTACTACAAAAGTTTAAATGATTCCTAAATTAAGCGTAAAATCATTAACGTGCTTTTAAAATTCATATTTTGTTACGGACACATTTAATTAATTACATTAATTGGCGTAGAGTAATTTTCAAAAATACCCATTGTAATTAACAAAATAGCATTTATTTGAAATATAATTAATTATAATGACTATAAATATAAACTTAAAGACGTAAATTTTATGTTATTTTTTTATATGCCTACAATAATTGATAATAATTATTTAATTAAGTATATTTACCCGTCAGTAATTCCGGGACCGATTTTATTGGACCGAAAAAAAAAAATAACAAAATAAATAAACGCACCAACTTAAAATTTTGAAACAAATGGTTTTCTGCAATTTTCTTTTCTTTCTTTAAATAAATTGGTTTTATAGTATTAGAGTAATAGTGTCACAAATTTTGCATTTTTTATCCGATGCTGTACGGCTGCTAACAATAGTTATAAATTGTTAGGTCCTGAGGTACTAAACATTGCCACGTGCTACGCGCTGGTGCTGTTTACCCCTCTAATAATGCGTTCATTTTGTCAATTAGTTTATGTTATGTTGTTAATGTTAATACGAGTATGTATGATATATTTGTTTGTATTTCAGCATTTAAATTAATTTACAGGTTTTGAGAATCCCCATAAGAAAATAAATCACCAATAGAATTTCACCCCAGATGTTATGGACGATGTATTCTTGCCGCGGTGGTATTCCCTCTCTAAG
Organism: Cantharis rufa; assembly: GCA_947369205.1. Taxonomy (NCBI): domain Eukaryota; kingdom Metazoa; phylum Arthropoda; class Insecta; order Coleoptera; family Cantharidae; genus Cantharis; species Cantharis rufa. The sequence goes on from OX376303.1 coordinate 13,501,625, forward strand.
AACCGATATAACAATTCCTGAATATCAGTTATTGTATTTGTAAAAGAAATTTAGTTTGCTTACATTTTTTTTTTAGTAATTATTACATTAGTGAAAATTTAAAATTGATTAATTTGAAAATATCACCACAAAGTGATAGCAGGGTAGAAGAAGGTTGATCAGATAATTCCATTCTGAATTCTGAAGTAAAATTCAGAATGAAACACGCCAAGGATCAATGGTCAGCAATGCTGCAGAAAAAGTTGCTAACAAGGATTTCAGATGAACTGAAGTTCAAAGAACTTGTAAAAAAACAAGAAGGAAAATCTTGGGTACCTACTTGGGGATGCAAGTTGAACAATGAGATTATAAAATAATTTCAGAAGTTTTAATCTCAAAATGGGAGTATCGCGAAACATAAATATATGTATAAAATGGAATTAACCAGATATTCAGGAGAAAAAAAAGTCAAATTTTTTGTATAGTAATTTATTGTTAAAATAAAATCTGATTGTACTTGAAAACGTAATTTTTAGAATTTTCCGATTATGTGTGAATTTCTTGGGATGGATAATTCTATTTTAAATGAGCGAAAAAACAATTTGAAACGGAGTTTTGGAGTTTAAATCGCTTGCATGCTAAGCAACTGTTTATAGTTGTTTAGGTTATTATTGTAGATTATTTTACGCTACATAAAAAAGATAAATATAGCTTTTTATTCTATCGAGCTTCCTTTTCGAGATATTTTAGAAAAATTAAAATCAGTCGAGCATTTTTTATTACTTCTCAATTTTGGCTAATTTTCAATCGTAAAATATGCTATTTTTTAATTGCCAAGATATAGTCATTCTAAACTACTTAATTGTGAACAGTATATTTTGCGTTTTGACTTTTTGTAATGGCCTGGTCACACGGTCAATATTTTCATAATTTTTTTATCAATCTTTTTTTTTGATAATTAATAACATAATAAAAATACTTTTAACAGATCGTCAAAACGAGCGAATTTTTTCTTATCAAAATATTGACCGTGAGATGAGACCATTAGGATATAAAAACACTAATTTAGGAATGAAAACCAAAAGTGTTAAATACGATTAACAAAATTAGTGGGTCTGTGAACCCGTAGTTAATTTACTGTCTGATGGCTAATAATTATAACGTTTCCAGTTATTTCTTATTTTATTTGGTTATATTGTTATAAAATAAGTCCTGTTTCTTAAAACTGTAAATATTGCAATATACCAAGTTTTAAGATTTTCAGCAAAGAACGTAAACATTATTTAAAAAATAATATCGTCAATTGTAGAGCAATTAGCAATGTTTTGAAAAATACCTTGGATTATAATTGGGAAAACAATTTGTCCATTAAAATCACTAAAAGTTATCTGTCGATTAATAAAAAGTTAAATATATTTCACTATATCTTAATGCACATATTCACTGATTAACATTTAATCTAAAACTGGTAGTTAACGTAATATAAATAGAGAATCACGTATTATTGTAAGCAACAATCGTTTACTTTTATTGTTACGTTTTTGTCATAGTGAACGCTTTGTAACTGAACTTGATTATCGCGAACAACCTTATATATTTAATCATCACAATTAGCACCTCCATGTGCTTATTAAATATTCTTAAAAGCATTTTGTTACGATAGCAGAGTTGCTTCTTACACTAATTAAATTTTAATAACCAACCAACATGGAAAGGTAAACACAAATATTAACCAAGTCAAAACGAAACGATCACTGAAAGTATTTCAGAAATTCAATTCGATAACTAAGGAATTATATAATATCAGTAAATTTTTATACAATACAGATACAGATTTAAAATCCTGTATATAAAACAATAAATTATTAATTGTAAATTAATTATCGCACTAAGTTAATTTATATTGCAAAATAAATCTTATTTGTATCCATTTATGTAATGATTATGCGAATGTAAGGTTGATATTGCTTTTTTGTGATAATTTTATTAAATTTTTGTACGTAAATGCAATAAATAATATAAGTATATGACGTAAAAGGTGTTTTTGGAATTACTGAAAATGAAATCCAGTATATTAAATGTACAGCAAGAGCATTAATAGATAATAATAATAAAATTGTGTTGTAGACTTCCTGTGAATATATCAACAAATTATTTGAAATAAAATTTTTTTGTATTGTAATTTTTCAAAATATATTGCACAGAACTGCTATAATAAGTGATATTAAATTTGTATATTTACTTCCTCAAATTCCAAACATACAAATTTATGTACATAAGTTGAAATGTTGTCGTAAAAGAATAAATAATTTAACTTCAAGAACTAATTACTTTGTAGGCTATGTTAATGATAATAGATAACAGTAAAATAATTATTACCGCTTTCCATGAACAGATAAAAATTATCAGTAAGTAGTAGGTAGCATCAGAAATGATAATAGGAGTAAGAAAATTTGACCAGTCCACTAGCTATTAATTAGTTCTTCTTTTAAAATACGTAGTAATATGTACTTTTTATGGGGATTATTTATATTATACGAGATATTCAAGTCTGCAAGTGTTATGGTATATTTTCCACATCATAATGTGAAAAATGCTAAATTTTTCTAATTTAAAATAATTTTAATTTTATAATTTTTGACTAAAATATGTTGTTTTTTATTTTATTTTTTTCCACAGAAAATTTGCAATTTGTAATTAAATGCATTTGATGATAGGTAATAACCATAAAATGTGAAATATTGCTTTATCAAGATTTGTTTTTGGATTTACTTAAAATAACCTATTATACATTTTTATGTAGTTTGTTTTATGGTTTTTCAAGAAATTTCACAATTGTTAAAGTGATAACCATTGATTGGAAACCCCCAAGTTAATATTGTACTGTTTTACTGCCAAGGGCCCAACAGTGCTTTGGGCTCCGACCAACATTGGACTTTTCAAAAATGTTTTGATTCTAATTTAAAATTATATTTATAGAAATTAATCTCCCATGTAGCTTTCTGTGGCTTAAAATCCATGTAAACTATTGGGTCCCTGGGTATAATAATATTTTCAACTCACAACGCAGACATTGGAAGGAAGGTCATCCACGCATCATATGTAGTACACGATATTTAAAAAAGACATAAGCATGAAAGAATTATTGTAATTCGCATGAAAAAATATCAACCTTCAACTTGTATGTTGTCCAATTTGGCCGAAAATATTTTAGAATGTTTATGCAATGTAATTTAAATTAAGTAATTACATTGATTAATTTCGTTACTTTTTTTTTAAATTTATTACCTCTTTTTAGTACTAAATTTTTTTAATATAATGTACTACAAAATACTTTCAAACGTAAAATTAAATAAAAATAGAAAAAGTATTTCAATAACACGTTTAAGTTTTTCACCCACCTCGTACAAAATATGAAATCAAAATTTGAATAAATTATTATTGGTGCTACTAACATAAATAGAAAATTTTTACAACGTAATAATGAAAACCAAATATTAGATTAAATTTGTTTGCATTATAATTACCCATGTATAGAAAGTTTTGTTACTTTTCCAACATAGGTCACGAAATTAAAATTTGGTTGTTGTCATTATTTTACGCCCACATTATTTTGGCCTAAGTACAACTTGGTGGGACTGTATTTGTTTTTCTCTAGAATTTTTGGGAATTGACTACACTTATGTAAATATAGGTAATACATGTGAATTATTTTGACCACATAATGTCTTTGCACTCCAGAAAACCAAATCAAGAACTTCCTTAGTTCATTTAATACTAACTCATATTTATTTAAAAATTGACAGAATAAACCCTCTTTTGAATATTTTTGAGCGCAAATGAAAAATATTTTTTTAAAGTTGGTTAGTACGCAAATTTAAAAAGTAACTTTGTATGACAACTTTTTCTTCGGCAAAATATAAAAACCAAACAATAAATAAACGTTTAAATTAAGATTTTTTCACAAATTGGCTATGACGAACATCAAAGGTAAATAGCAAATTTTGTGCTAATTGATTTAATTAGCTGGTCATGGCTTATAAACTCGTGACATATTAGCACTTCCACTTAGATAATGTAATGCTACGTGAGAAACTTGATGGGGTATGTAATGTGGCACATTGCTGAAAATAATTGATAGTACTAAGTAATTTAATTAATATTTATTTAAAATTAATCACCGATTGAAAAACTATTTCTTTCTTGTGTAATCGGCATTGAAAGAAAAAATTAAACTAAAAATATTCTCATTTGATGTGAAACCAGAGATTTATATTTCAGCAATGGAGCATAATAAGGAATCTCAAAAAAATAAGTTTTTATTCAGAAGAGCATTAAATTTATCACCATGTGACAGAGCCGGATTGCGAATTAATTCGCGGTGTGTTTATTCATATTTTCTGCATTTAAAATATTTAACAAAAAAAAATTTAAAAAAAAATTTTGTTAGCCTTACAACAACTAAGAGAAAATGAAATACTATGTCACAGAACAAATTTTTTTGTATACTTTGACAATAATATAAATCAAATTTGAATAAAGAATTTTTAACATTTTGCGCTGCCCGTAAGTGCTACATGTTATAAACAAAAAATATTGTACTCACATAGGCATCGAAGAGAAAATATCTGTTTGTTAAGCGACTTTAGGGAGAATATTTTTATTTCAATGTTTTAGCTACGTTTCTTTTCAAACTTAAGTTATTGAATTTTTAACCTTTATCGAGTTTGGCTAATGTCAAAATAAGCAATGGAACACTTTATAGTACCAAATTTGATGGTTTTGGTTAATTATATTTAAAATGAATTACAAAATAAGTTTTTCCATAAAAAATAGTATATCTGGGATTATGTTGATTCCATAAGTATCTCTGGCAAAACTTGCTATCACAAAAAAGAATAAATTTTGAACTAAAATTTGTCTTATTATTTATTTGTCTTTTTCTCATTCGCCCCCCCCCCCCTTCTTTAAGGCACTGTTTTATACTTTATTGTTTAGAAGAATTCTCATGATGGACTCCAGATTTTTGCTGAATGAAGACTGATAGAACAAAATTATCTAGTTTTTAAGTCCCAGAGAGACAGAGTCGGAAATCGGAACTGCTCTGGTGGGCAGTTGTTGTTGAATTCACATTTTTTTTTTTAAATTTCCTTTTTATACAATTGGTTATAAAAATAATCGAAATCGTTACCTTAAACAAAGCTAATGATGATCACGGTCTATATTTATTATGTATTTATAATAATTGCAATATAATAGTTGCAATTATTTAAGAATTGTATCATGCCATCCCCTTAAGTTTTTTTATGATAATTTTTGAGAAACCAAACAAACGAATATACATTTATTCGAATTTCATTGTTTCAAATCACAAACCACTTACGTTTTCAAAATACAAAGAATCGACCCCTCCCCCAAGATATATATTTTTGTTGTTTATCCCCTTGGAAGTTAAGATTGGGTTAATTTAAGTTAAGTGAAGTTAAGATATAATACCCAAATTTCATTTTTAGTTGAAATCCACAATGCACGAAAATTGTTTACAGTTATTGCAACTTATCTAATTAAACAATTAGGAAGTGCTATACATATTCGCTAAAGTTAATCTTGTAAACAGAAAAATTAAAAATATGTTTATTAAATTGACAGAAAGGTTTATCGTGTAAACAAAAATGAGGTTTCAAAAATCAATTATTTTGTATTACAGTAAGTACCTACTATAAAAAAATATAATAATATAGACAAAAATATAAAAATGTAATTATGTAAAAATAAAAATAAATAAATCACAAATTTGCTATACAGTTTCAAAAATGTTTTGCTAATTCATACCCATATTTTTATGATAAATTGCTATTTAATAACAGTATAAGTGATAACGATTTAAAAATTACAAAATAAAGAGTAAACACTCAGAAATAATATATAATACCTATAGTACCAAATATAAACAATAATTTTTTTATTTTGTTTGATTATTATGCCGAGTTGCAGACAAAAATAAAAAAGCAACGTATTTCATAAGCATCCGTTTGAAAATTTTTAAAGTATTTTTGAAAATATTAGTGAAGACCCCATTTTTTCATAATATTTTGTAATTTTATTAAAAGCCTGTGTTATCACATAAATTAATAATAAATAAACACAAGAATGAATGAATTTATTGTACAATTTTTTAAAACCATTTGTAGAAGTAAATTTGTAAATATTATAGAAAATTAAGCTTACCGTTTTTAAACTTGAGTAGTTTATTATCCAGTAATGAAATTTTGCAATTTAATAACAGGGTTATTAATTATTTTTAAATGACATTTTACTGTTGTAAGATTGGATGACTTTTATACAGTTCTAATAATTAGAAAAATATAATTTACGATCTTCCTTAAATTTTTAAGAAGCTATAAATGTTTCTAGCTACTGGCAGTAATGAATTCCGTAACATCCGCTTACTGTCCTTCATATCAAACAAATTTTTAGTTTAAATAATTTTTCTAAATAGCAATAAAATAGTAATGTAAAAGGATTTGATGTGGTTTTTATCGATTTTATATAGCACTAGGTAATAGTTTTACTTCATCATATCCGATTTAATTCAATTATTAAAGTAATATTTAAAAAAAATTTTATATTAATTTTTTTTTTAATTTAAACAAATCGTCATACCTGCTGATGGAACTTGTAAGAATTTCATTTTGGAAAATTCTTATAACAGCTAATTATCGTACATCAAAACTATCTCTTCATCATTAATATCTATTAGAATTTGTTTGTAAACTTTGCGTGTAACTCGTGAGCTATATCAACATATTTTACACACACACATACAGACTAAAGTAATCGCTGCCACTTGTAACTATTGAAACTAATGTTCACTAGATAATCTGCACCCTACGCTTGTAGCTTTAGAGGCCAATTAATAAAGTACGTGTTTATTACGTGCTATTATTACATTATGGAAAGTCGGACTTTATTAGACTAAAAAGCAATTATATGCACTTAGTCAGGCGAGTATTTTTTTAAATTAGAGCATTTACAAGGGTTATGGGTAAATTTACGTTTACAACTAAATTATCGTAATGGTATAAATAAGCGTCATGGTAATTGCCTCTATTTAAAAAATTAAATTAAAATACTATAAAGGTGCTTATATTTCGGTTCACGCCTGTAATAAAATTCATTCAGGAAATTAAAGAAAATTGCATAATTTTCCTAAATAATTAAAACCTGAGCAAATGGAAAATTTACTTTAGCATTTGTTTAGCAAATATTTAAATGGTCGGGGGCTTAAAAATTTAGATTACCCCCGATTATACTTTCGATAAATTATTCTGCTTATAACTTTATCATAGCTTGGAAATACTTTAGTTTGTACCTACTTACATTTAATTTTATATATGATTCTTTGATAATAATAATTAAGTTTATGTAGTTATGCACATTATTTTTAAAACTAATACTATATAAATTAACTTAACTAAACTTAACTTAGCACTTAAGTAAACGTTAAAACACTACTAAAACAAAACGCACGGAAATCAGAAGTTCTCCGTTTACACCTACTTTAATTAAAGTTTGGGTATTGTGATTTGGAGGAAACAATTTTCATTTCAGTTGACATTGACATACTCTTTTTGGCAGGCAAAACAGTACAAATGCAAGTTTGCATCGATTAAAATTTGTCTGTATTATAGGATTATTAAATTTTAATGTTATTTTTTGAATTTGTAAAAGTAAATTTTAAATAATAGTGTGACTGAAAATCCCCTACTTTTAAATTTTTGTTTCTTCAAATTTCCAATTATTTTTCAGCAATTTTCATGAATTTTTAATGGTTGAAGTTTTAATGACATTAGTATTGTAGCAAAATCAAAACATGCATTTATACCTCTTTTGCCATTGCTAAACTTGCTTTGTTGGTAGTTCTCCCAAGACATCGTTATTAGCCTCCAAGACTCTCTACTCAAGAAAAATTTTGCGGTTGCCACTCCTTCTATGTTAGTTATTAATAAATACAATAATTCAAAGTGTGTTAGGAAACCTAAGCATAATATACTAAAGGGATCCGGTGGCTTGTCAACTTGTCAGTCGTCCTGATCTTCTGTTGTACAAATGGTGTGGAATTCAACTAGAGTGCAACACAATACCGGAAGGCCGAGCTAAGAAATTCTTTCCAGCCCGAGAGTCGAACCCAGTAGCGGATTTACCAGCAGGCTGAGTAGGCTGGAGCCTAGGGCGGCCAATTTTAGGGGCGGCAAATTTAGGACAAAATTACTCGAAGTTATACTTTTAATGCCGCAGTAGAGTAAATTCAAAATACATGTAAAAGAGAGGTAATACGTATTTTATATCAACGTGAGAAGTAAAATTTTTACCTAAATTTAAACAGAATTTGCAAAAATAATTTAGAAACTGACTACCGACTGATATAGGTCGGTAGGGGCGGCAAAATTTAAATAGCCTTCTGGCGGCAAATGTGTAAATCCGCCACTGGTCGAACCCAGAATTTCCGCTCTGTAACTCAACCAGCGATAACATCAATCCATTGCTGTGGTCTATTTTAATTTATATTATGTAAATATTTTGCAGAAATTTTAATAAAAATGCATTTTCTCTCTACACGAAAATTTTCAGGAGGTTGTCTAAAAGCAGGCTTTAATTTGGTAAGTTCGAGCTTTTGCAGTGTTGGTTTGAGCAGGTAAAACAAATGAAATTTTGAGTTTTGGAAAGTTAATCATATTTTGTAATTTGAGAAATTTATTTTGGGTATTACTTACAAAATAAAATTAAACTGTCGGTAAAATTCAGTTTTACGAATTTATTACAATTAAAAAGTTATCAAAGGAAAATTTAAATGTTTACAAGTTGTGAAGTTGAAAGGACGATAAAAGTTTGGATAGGCTTGTGGTCGACTGATGCAACGTATAAAAGTAAAGTTTAGTTTCCGTTAAAAAACACTTGGAATTTTAAAAAGATGAAATTTTATTAATTAGATATTTTTATGTTGAAAATTAAATTGTGTTGTTGACAGCATCCAGACAACAATAGAATATTAAAATAATAAAGTAAAGGGTTAAAAAATATTTATTGAGATAGGTAGGTATGTAAGATAATTTAATAATTAATAGCAATTTGTGTACTGTGAGCCCAAAATGGTACATTACCGCAGTTTACAACGAAGTGAACTAATTTTACCAGAGTAGTATTTCACTTGTATGAAACATATACTCGAATGTACACAAAAAATTTTGTCTGTAATATCCAAAATATCCATTATTTCCAATATTTACATAATATTTTTCTTGGACAGTTAAACAAAATAAAGGATGTTTACACGTTGATTTAAATACGAGCAACACGTATAATAGAATATTGTTTTATTAGGAGCTAAATGTTTGACTGTTTTAACAAGTTTGCAGAATTAACAGGTAAGCACAACGTTATCGAGAAAATTAAGAAAATACAGATGAGCCACACAAAATCCATTAGATTTAGACAGTGGCGTAACGTGGGTTTTCGCCGCCCGGGGCCGATCGAAAATTTGCCGCCTCTTTATTTTTTCAGCAATTCACCAACAGCACTTCAGATCAACTTGAATGGAATAAAATATTTATGTTACAGGGTGCCTAGTATTATTAATTATTTCTGTCACTATTAGTTTTAAAAATTAGATTAAAATTGTACTCTTTGTGTTTTTTTCATAGCTAAAACTTTTACACAATTGTCAATATCAAAATGTATGTCATGTTCAATTGCCAGAATAACTAAATTTGATAATCTCAACGTGGACATAGTCGATCTCAGATAATTTTTTATTAACTTTAGTTTAGAAAAGCTTTTCTCGCAACTGGCAGATGTTAAAAAATTCTCAACATTATGACAATGTTTGGTAAACCATCTTCAAGTTTGGACTCAATTATGTATTTTAATAAACCCAGAGCGTCGGACTTAATAAGCTCTTTTTTACAGTGTGGGCCTGTTGCAGCTACGAACGCTCGTAGATGTTCGCGCTCATGTTGGAACTCTTCTGTATTTATGTATCGAGGAGCTTGATCTAGGTTAAGTTCTTCCGAGCCCAGAATTACTGCAGGCATTAAAAAGGCATATTTTAGCGCTAGATTTTGTAGCTGTTGGAATCGATTACGAATTTCGGCAGTTACTCTAGAGTAACTGTCTAAGTAAAAAAGTAAAAAAAACAGCTGTCTACTGAACCATTGTTTGCCTCAATTTGTTCTCGTACGATAACATTTTCGGCGCCAAAATTATGCCTTTTCTTAATTCGGGTTTAAATAAAATTCCAAGCTCTTTACATAAACTTTTAGCATATCGTAGAGCTCCGTCCATAAATTCCTCTCGTTTTTCTTCTAATACGGTCTGTAAAATACTTTTGAGTATCATTTCTTACTGGTTGCCATACATAAAAATGAAGTAGATTGCATAGCAACCAATAAACTTCCTGCATTCGTTCGTGTGTTCAAGCTTTTATTCGTTTCCGTCAGTTTTTCCAGTGCAGTCAAAGTTTCTTTGTAATGAAGTCTAATGGAATTTACAGTTTCACCTCTAGTGCTTCAGCGTGTGTCCTGAACTCTTTGAAAATGTGCCGTTTATTTTCTGATTTTATCGATATTTTCACTGTTTTGTGCTAAAAATTACAAAAATTTGAATTTGCATAATATCAATAAAATATTTTATTATTTTTTATTAAAATCGAGGAGCTTCCCGCCGCCCTCTGTTGTATGCCGTCCGGGGTCATGGCCCCACCTGCCCCCTACGCTATGCCACTGGATTTAAATAAGCATTTCATTTTTTCGAAAAACTTCAGAATAGATCCATTAGCTTTAATTAACTATGCCGTTACTTTGGCAGCTAGGCACTAAAGTGCTTTACTGCCGGCAGTTCTAAGATTGTGTTATTTTAATCACAAATCGCATCTTAATAATTATCTGCAGGTTAAAATAGACCCACGTGTTAATTCTAAAAAAATAAAAAATAAAAAAATTGGAGGTATGGTAATCGAAAAAAAATTTCAACTTTTTTTTTTACATTTTCGAGATCACCGTGTTCAGAAACGTAAAGATCTGCAAAAAGTATTTTACTTTCCTTACTTAATTTTATCCTCGGTGAACCTGGTACTTTACCGTACCCCACAGAAATTGTAAAAGTTTTAATTATTTAAAAATTTTAATTAATAAACTTGACTTTCAGGTTAACTGAACGACATTATAAAACACACCACTTATTTTTTGAATTACTCAAATAATAGATTGTGTTTGTAGGAATTATAAATTCCGTCGAGAAGTTTTAGAAATTTGTGAAAGATCTTTAATATGCGCAAAGGTAAATCTATTGTGCTGTCTCTCTGTCATTTATACGTCTTCTAAATATTAATTATCAGATATCGAACATTTATATATTATGTGTATTTGGTATGCTGCACTAGTCTACGCTAGTGTACACTAGATAAAGCTTTTCAATCTCATTTGTATCACGGTTTCTTAGCGAAAGAAAGCAAATTTGCAAAAACCGGTGAGGGTGTGTACACTACTGCAGCATATCAAACACACCTACCGTATTCTGTCTTTTTAAGATCAGTGAGAATTATATAATAATTAAACTTACGCCATTTTGATATCAAAATTATAAAATTTTGTAACCTTACACAGATAATTTTTTTTCAGTGTTGTGATTTTTACAACATTAAATAGCAATTTACAAAATGGCAATTTAGACTTATATTATTCTTCTTCTCAATTTTCCATAGAATATTTTTTGTTTTACGGAAAGCAACCTGTTGCTTTTGACAAGTTGAAGTAGCAAGGGTAAGTAAACTCCAAATTAACCGTGAGTTTGACGAAATTGTAAAAAATAGTTTAATAAAAATTGTAAAATATACCAGGAAGCACTTAGTTATTACATTTATTTACAGGCTAATGTTTATTTAATGCTCACGCGCATACGGCGCAATAGTACGGCGCAACTCATAAATATAAATATCCTTTTGGCAATTATTAAAAATTAGACCCACCAGAATTATACAATTTTGAAAAAGCAACTTACAGTTTTCGTCATGAAATTTCTGAGATTGTCTATTGTGTGATATGCCTGAAAACACAAACTTAACGCTTTTCATCTTAAACTGACCTCACTACAATAATATAATGGAGGTTACTGAAACATAATTATGGTGCCGCGTTAACAAAATAATCTTCTCGGTTCTAAGGACTTAAGTGGCATTTAGTATTCTATAAGGAAGCCAAAAGACATTGCCAATGTTCGTTATTTCTTTTATTAGTAATTTAAAGGAAACGGAATTCCTTAGCACCCTCGAATATAATCTTTTATTATTGAAAAACGCAGTATAACGAAATAATTTTATAAATTAGAAAGTGTGAAGTGAAAATGAATAGAAATACCTCCAACAGTCCTACATTCAATATTATTAAATCCTGGCACGTAGCTTTTGTGTTGTCCGTATAAGTGGGTGTGCCAATGTCAAGGGAAGTTCTAATGAATGCCTATTCTCTTGTTACTTCACTAACCTTTGCGGATTTTGTAAAATTATTTATCCGCTATTAGTTGCTAATACCAAGTTCAAACGTTTAAATGTATTGAAATGTGTGGTGTTTTGAATTTATCTACGACATTGAAGGAAATTCTATTGTACAAGTTTCTTCAACAGAAGTGGTAATCTTTGATAACATCAAACGAAAGCATTTCCCATAATCTCATATAAATTTTGCTACCGCATCAAAGGATTAGAAAATATATTTTACTAATCAAAGTAATAAGATGTTGTGTGTTATAGTGTTATTTCGCAAAAATTCAATTTTTTGTTGTTGGATATTGGAAATACTACAAGATGCATCATTGTGATTTTGGCAGCCCAATTTTATTCGTTTTACTTTCTGGTGAACTGGTGGTATAATGATACTTGTAAATAAAAAACAAATGACGATCACGTTAAAATGTCAATAAACCTTCTATGAATATGATGGTTTACTTCCGAACGTAATTTTCTAATTTCCTTAAACGGTTCCTTGAAAACATTTAAGAATAGAACAGTTTTGAAGTTTGTTTAGATACTAAAATTTAAAAAATTAAAATTGAGCTTTCAAAGTATACAGAGTGTTCCATAAATGATTATTAAACATTGAGAATTTTGGTTTACAAGCCTGTGTGCAGTTGTAGTGCAGTAAAAAACTTATAAAAAATAATATTTAGGAAAAAGTGGTCTACGGCGACCCCCCTTTTGGGTTTTGGTATATATAAATCTTTCAAATAAAAACCTAATTGCTTTATTTTTAGTATTTTTGCAAATATCAGTCAATATTTCAATATTTCGCCAAACAAATTTCTTATCTTTTAACTTTTCTGAGCTACTGCCAAAAAAACGAAAACAAGAATTTTTCGGGGTTCTAAATCCGGCATTCCTATATTACAAATCCGACCCCAATATTATTTATCAGATTTTCAATTTTAGAATCTCTTATATTGTTGTTAAAACTAAAACTTTATGTAAACTCAAAATGTAATAAAAATGGAAAAGTAGGTACCTATCTGAGATATAAAGGAAACTTGAATTAAAAAACAATTAGAATTAATCTGATTTAATTAATCATTTTAATCAATTTAAATTTATCATCAATTTTATTGCATTTAAAGATTTTTTTCGCTTTTTTGCTTAGTTATAATAAATTGAGTTCTGTTTTTCCTTAAAACAAAAGGAGGTATGTAAGGAGGTATATAAGAAATCTTACGGATTCTTACGTGGGGGGAGGGAAAGAGTCGACGTATTTACTTAAGTTCCTTAAATATTTTTTAAGATTTATTTACCTTTATATATTATTATAATATAATTCATATTTTATAAAAATAAGAGGTGAAGAGATGGGGCTAAATTCATTTGGTCTGTTAAAAAATAGTTACTTGCTAGGAACATTCCAAAGATGCATGAACACTAAAAAAATTATAAAAAATGTGCCTGAAAAAGTCAACCTTGTTTTATTATTGCAAAATATCGTGATATGCATAGGTACTTTAACTTGGCTGAAATCGGAAATACATTGATTTTTTTAAGTTTTCAAGTTGAAATGTTGTTTCTGTATCTCTTACGAAAACAGAACAAAGAATTACAATTTAACGGTTTGTAGGACTTAATTTGTAAAAAACTCAATTTTTTTTAATGTTCTTCTCTTAAACTTTCAGTTGTATAATGACGCATATGACTCGACCAAATTTTTCTTATGGTATTATGGATATCTCTAGTACTTGCCCTCCAAATTTCAGCTGCAGATACTCGCAGATGCGACCACACGAGTGTTTTTACTGAGACTTATCCTATGGATTATCGGATTACCGAAAATAAATTTTTTTATTTTAATAATTTTTTTTATTTTAAATAAAAAAAAAGATTCGCCACTATCACCCAAGGCCGTAGAATTGTTGGAACACCAGAATTTGGATCCAGAGGAAGAGGAATAATATTGGGATACAATATTTTGAAGAATATCGCGCCATCTGCTGACTGCATTTTAGTCTCTTAAAACAGGATCTTTTAATAAAAATTTTTTTTTAAATTCTGGCGTCAGATTGGCGTTTTAATTATTTTTTTGTTCTATTCTATTAAGGATATAGTAAGATATCTTCCAGATGTTTTTCAGATTTTTTGTCCACAAAAAACCCGTTTTTCTACACTGTGCAGCTCCCAAATGGCGGCGCCCAAAAATCCAGCGCCTAAAAGTTTGGTGCCCAAACGACGGAGCCCAAATGTCACGTACCGGTCTTGTATTGTACAGTAGCAGTCATGGAAATTGCATCGGTGATTACTTCAGAATTAAAATAACAATTATCAATGATATTTCAATAACTGCACACAATATAAACACAATATACACACAAAGTTAGGTTTTTCAAACCGGGGAGTCTAGAAAAAGTATTATTAAGCTTATGCATGTCAAACCAGAAATCTAATTTCTAAAAATCTAATATCTAATATTCTTGATTTCAAACTCAATAATACATTTTCGTTTTTTGGAACATAATCAGTGATATGCTGGGGGGTATTCTATATCCCCCCGGTCCCCCGGTTTAAAAAACGTAGCTTTGTGATTGTGTTCAAAAGAGAAACTGTAATTTTGAGCTTATGAGTTTCAAACCAAAAATTTAACTTTTTATCTATTTCTATTTTATTCTCTCTTCTTTATTATTTCATTTGGGAATAATTATTCCTAATGCAATTTTCATGAGCGCCATCTGTATATCGGCCGACTGAGAAGGGGGTAACCGCGGTTCAATTTCTAGTTGTTTTGCATACACTGTTGTGATCTGAAGTCCAAGATAGATTTGTTAGTTGTGGAGAAGGCTTCGGAAAACACCCAATTAATTAAAATTCCATAGTACGTCATCTCGGCTTCGGTGATTGCCTACGCACTGTTTAGTGTTTGGCATTTGAAGAAGAATAGGCCTCCTCTAAAATATACTGTTGCATATTATTTAGTCTTACATTCTACACTGAAAAGTGCAATTAATTTTATAACAAAATACGAACAAAGCAATAATATTAAAATTCATATTAAAATTTAAAAAAATATATGAAAATGAAAATAGACGGCCATTAGTCTAGCATGGTACCCGGTTCAAATTCTGAAAGAGTCGGCGCGGCGGTTCCAGCCGAGCACAGTGCCGGATTAGCCATATATCAGATGTAGCAAATACTTCGAGCACCGCGCTTCTAGAGGCCCCGTGCCTAAAGTAGAAAATATTTTTAAAAGCTAAATCTGAAAAATAAATATAGACCGACAATTTACAAGTTCAATATTGTCTACTCTAAGCGCGAGGCCCCTAGCTTTTTTCAGCAAAAGATAAATAAAAAAAAATTTTATAGAACCAATTGAAGAGAAAGAAGGAGGGAACTCTGCTAATTTTTTTTAAACAGACAAATTTGTCGGTTGATAATAAAATTTTTGTAATTTAATTTTTACGATGTAAGTAAAATTCTAAGGTAAAATACTTTATCCTACCCAGTAACCCAGATTGAGATAATCAACATGAGCAGCAGAGCCAGAGATACGGGTCGACATTACGCTTCTGGAAGTTCAAAACGAAAAAATGAAAAAGAAAAATACGCAAAAAAGATGTTCAAAAAAAGACTTAAAAAAAAGGAGGAGGTTCTCAATTTGTGTGTATATTATACGCATTAAATTTTTTATTTTTATACCAAACCTGTGGGCCCTTTTATAATATTTGGTGCAGGCCCCGCGGCACTGGCCCAGCAAGCTACCTCCGATGTAAAACAATTAATATGCTCACATACTAATAAGCAGAAGCAATACCAGCCTTAAAGTAGAAGAAGAAGATATGAAAAGACGAACGATTAGCGATTTTCGAAAGCGAAATTTATTAATCAGTTAAATAATTTCGTAATAGATGTCGCTGCTAGTAGTTATTCGGTACAGTCATTAGATATATACAGGGTGGCTCAATTTCGATCCCTCTTATGGGTAAATCGGTAACCATTGGAAATATCGATCTCTTTTTTTGAGAAAAGCCCAATGGACAAAACCGGAGTTGGCTATCTTTTTTTGTTTTCGAGTTATAGCCAAAAATCCGATTATTGGACTTTTTCATAAATGTCGATATCTCGGTTGTTTTTGAAGTTTTCAAAAAAGTGTTAACACTTTCTTCAGGCACTTTTTTAATGACAACAAAATGGGCTAGAGAGATTTTAAATATCTAAGTTAGTTTCCGAGTTATAATATAAAGTTGTGTTTTTTTAAATAGAAACCATAGTTGAATGTGATATTTTTGAATAGCATATTTTATCCTCTTTTCAATGATGTATAACATGTGGGGTCTATTATTACGGGTTCATCCCATTTTCATAAAAAATATAATAAAAATAAAAAATATCAAAAAATTAAATATGATAATAACATTTTTAATAAAAAAATCACTAAAAAAATTGAAGCACGTAACAAAAATTAAAGTAAGTATTCAAACTAAAGATCTTATTGTTTTCAATACATAACTTTTCAAAACAAAACACTACCAAATTGGCACCTAAAAGATTTTCACCACATGTTTTATAGTAGGCTAATGTTTGTTTAATTGTTGGGGAATTGCTGTCATTGTTTTATTGTTATATTAAATAATCATTATTACTTACTTATAATAATAATAATAATTATTATTAATTATAATAATATATTATTATTTACTGGTCATTTTACGTAAATATAAAATGGCTTATGAAAACTTTGAAAAATTTGATATGTTGGAGTGCTACATTAAAACTAATAATAATGCTCGTCTTGCAAGTGCAGCATATTTCAATAGTTATCCTGAAATAAGACAACCAGAGATCAGTATTTTTAATAGATTCAAAGGAAATCTTACTAATTATGGAAATTTTAACATGCCTAGATCAGGAAATTATAATATTCAAGATGCTCAAGAAACTGTCATTAATGTAATTGCAGCTGTAGTTCAAAATCCTTCAGTTTCGAGTCGTCAAATTGAAACTGAATCAGGAATTTCAAGATGTAAAGCTTTGCAGATACTAAAAAAACATAAATTCAGGCCTTATGTAATACGAAAACAACATTACCTACAACCAGGAGATGCTCAGAGACGGTTGGAATTTTGTAATTGGTATGGGCTAAAATGTCAACAAGATGAAAATTCCTTCAAATGTGTGATTTGGACAGATGAAGCTTACATTAGCAGTGCTGGTATATTTAACAGGCATAACGAACACTATTGGCCTGATGTTAATCCTCACCGTACTGTTGACGTCCAAATGCAAGGACGGTTCGGTTTTAGTGTGTGGTGTGCTCTATGTAGTTGGCAATCATGTTTTAGTATATTATACGTATAGAGAAAATCTAAATGGCCAACGATATTATAAACTCTTAAACGAACATTTTGTTGAAGAGTATTTGGATAATCTACCCTTGCTGGAAAGAAGATATTTGTATTACCAATAAGATGGTGCACCACCCCATAATTCCAGAATTGTTAAAGAATTACTAAATAGCAATTTTGGAAAATATCATATTTAATTTTTTGATATTTTTTATTTTTATTATATTTTTTATGAAAATGGGATGAACCCGTAATAATAGACCGCACATGTTATACATCATTGAAAAGAGGATAAAAAATTCTATTCAAAAATATCACAATCAACTATGGTTTCTATTTGAAAAACACAACTTTATATTATAACTCGGAAACTAACTTAGATATTTAAAATCTCTCTAGCCCATTTTGTTGCTCTTAAAAAAGTGCCTGAAGAAAGTGTTAACACTTTTTTGAAAACTTCAAAAACAACCGAGATATCGACATTTATGAAAAAGTCCAATAATCGGATTTTTGGCTATAACTCGAAAACAAAAGAAGATAGCCAACTCCGGTTTTGTCCATTGGGCTTTTCTCAAAAAAAGAGATCGAGGATGCGCCATCCATTTTTTGATATTTCCAATGGTTACCGATTTCCCCATAAGAGGGATCGAAATTGAGCCACCCTGTACAGTACCGCAACGTCCGGCCATTTTGGGTCCAAATTTATGTGCTTTCTCTCTCGCACTCATTGGCCACTCGCACAATGAGTGAATGAGTGCGAGAGAGAAAAACAATAAATAAATTTGGACCCAAAATGGCCGGACGTTGCAGTACTGTATATATCTAGTGACTGTATTATTCGGCAACAACAGCTATAACTTGGGTCAGAATGAAATTATACCATAACAAGGGGAAGAACGTGGTTATTCTACTATTAAAAATTAAACCAGAATTTACATTCTACAATTTTTGTCCTATATACAGAAAAATATAACTTAAGATATTGCATTTAAAAATTAAATACCAACATACCGTACTTTATTCCACCTTAATTTTCTCTTTCTTGGTTGATAGGTGGTAGAATATGACATCTTGAAGAAATCTACAGTTCTAGAAAACTACTAACTATATTTTTATGCATTTTTATTGCTCAGCAGGTACGCTAGATTTATTGACAATTGCAACTTAATGGATTAGAATCGATGTAGTGTTAAGCGTAACGTTGTAGATTTATATTTTTGCTAAGATGATTTTGATAAGTTAAGTTTGAAAATTAATTTACAGTAAATTATGTAAACAAAATAAAAGATCGTGTCACTTGACAGGATACGAAATATTATTAACCGCAGGAAGCGACAATTTTTTGTATTAAATTGTGTATTGTTGCCTAGCAACGGATGAAAGCTTTAGCTTGAGTTATTCATTTAAAAAATCGGTGTTTTCATTACAAAAGTAAAACGAGCACAAAAATACAATTTAATTTAATAATCAACTTTTATAATTTAATAATAAAACATATTCGTGGTCACATTGATAAAAGATGTACGTATGTATGTATTTTAAAATAATACATCACAATTTTTTTTATACAAATTTTTAATTCAAGTTTCGCATTTATTTTAGGTATACTAATCAAATTTTATTATAAAAAATGTATTATAAAGATTAAATAAAATATTACAATAAACTTAGCAAATACAAACAAGTTTAAGTATTTATTATTTTAATAAAATATTTAAAAATTAATTACGACTTACTTTTTAACCCTAATTACTTTATTGGACATTTAACAAATGGCACAACAGTTTTAGCATACATTTTTGATAACTAATTTGGTAACATTATGGGGTTTCAAGTTTTCATAAAATATTTACGTTTTTGCGTTATTAATTTAAACAATAATTAGTATATCGGAAATATTTAAAACTTTGAATACCATTTTGGTTATCATTAATGTCGGCAATATACTTAATTAACTTGAAAATAATGCAGTATCTGTGAATATTGAAAAAATGTATAAGTTAAAGCTACTGCGCTGAGTCGTATTTATTTAAAAACTTTAAATATTTTCTAGGTTCTCTTTTGGATGACAATTTGATTATCAAAATCCAGATAAAATATTAATTTTCATATTAAATTTTAAAATATAAAATTAATATTTGCTAAATACAATGCAATTTTCACCATTCACATTCAGGATATTTACCATTTTTCAAAGCATAATATACATATTATTATGTTTTATTAAAAAGTATTTAATAATATTTACGAAAATGTCATAAGACCGTAAGTTTGTATTAAATAAAGGGTGTCTCAATTTGAACTTTGTTTTTAATTTTTGAATAAAACATACAATTTGAATGAAAGTTTGGAATATTTTTATTGAAATATGTTGTAGATAGTCTACAATTTAATGTTTAAAAATGATATCATCTAAATGTCCACCGCGAGCACCTTTGCAAACATTGATTCTTTGAGTAAAATTTTCAATGACTTTTTTACATAATTGAGGTTGGATCTCACGAATTTCTTGTTCAATGTTGGTTTTAAGTTCTTGAATTGTTGTTGGATTGTTCTTATAAACTTTATCTTTCACATAGCCCCATAAAAAATAATCCAACGGTGTCAAATCACACGATCTTGGTGGCCAATTGACATCACCAAAATGTGAGATTAATCGATCAGGAAATTTTTCATGGATTAATTCCAATGTTTCACGTGCTGTATGGCATGTTGCACCATCCTGTTGGAACCACATGTCTTCAGTATCTACCAAAAATCGATAGTAACGACAGTAAGTAACGACCAAAAATATCAATAATTTTACGAAATGTGGTTTTCACAGATCGACCATTTTCGTAATGGATTTGAATAATTTTAACACGATTTTCAATAGTAATTGCGGTCATTTTAGTTAATGGTAGACTATATACTAACAGAATGTCAAAAAATAAATTGACATATCTTTCGCCGTAGGCGAAAATAGGCCTACTGAGAAAAAAAGTTCAAATTGAGACACCCTTTATATTAAGGGTTCGCGAATGAATCGGTAGAAAACATAATTGTGCTTTATTTACACTTGGGAGATTTGAACGTTGAAAAGAGAGATAATCATTTAAGCTTATTCGGTTATTTATTTGCTATCTCAAGTGCCACTTTTTATAAATACAGGTAATAATAAATTTGCATACAAAGTTTGTTAAAGCTAAATGCGAAAAAATAAAATTCCGGTAATAGGAAGTTTCTGCTAGTGGTTACTGCCACTTGCAAAGAATACAACAACGCAGTAAACTTCTTCTATCAAGTAGGTAACAGGTGTTCAAATAAAAGCAAAATTCAATTAATTTGGAAAAAACTTAACTTTTATAAATTGCACGTAACATCAAATTCGCTTAACGTTTCCCAATTCTGTGATAACATATTGAAGTTTATTATTGTCACATTCACATTGCTATCTCTTTTTTCGATTTGATGTCAAGATAAATTAGTTACCTACAGGAGAATTGAAAAGGTTTCAGATTTTACGAAAATTTTGGTAGATTCAATATAATATAAGTAACCCAATATTTAAATTTTGATTAAAAATTTGAATCCGGGCTTGAATAATTATTCACACGCACGTAATTTACATAAAATATTAAAACAAATTCTGCTCTGGATAACGCGTTAGCTTCAAAAATTGCGTAGAGCTTTTACTCTTATGAAAATCATTTTTCCATATGACAGATTGTTAAATTAATAAATATTTTAAATCCTGATGAAAACGGTTTCTTGATCTATCTTTGTCCTTACCCGTATTATTTTCGTTGAAACTTGTGCGGCTACGATTTTATTTGGTGGATGTGATCCTATGTCTGTACTACAAACTTCGACGGAAGATTAATGAAAATATTTTATAAGCCGTTGCTCATTCCATTACTTTTCCTCGACGTAGTGCAGTGGTGACCCGTCATGCAACATTGAGAAAAATGTGTTACAAATTCTGGTGTGTGCAAATTAATTTTACTTAGCTCGACCAAGCGTTGTCAGCTCCACTCTATAATAAAAATTATATCGATGTATTTAATTAGCTGCAGCTGTTAGATTTTTCTCTAATCTAAAGCCAATAATCGTAGTCCGTTGATGATTACATAATTATCGTGATAAATTACTTGCCCGGAGCAAACTAAGTTGCACCATTTCCATAAATTTATATTCGTTTCGATGTACACGTAGGATAATTTATTTATCGCATCTATTATCTAGATCCTAAAACTCTGAATGAGTGTAAACTGCATACCTTTAAAAGTTGAAATTATGAATTTATTTGCTTTCCTTTCGGTTAAGAGCTTTACACACCATTCATTCTAGAACTAATCTTTTGTAGAATTTTCATTTCTTGCGTGATGATAAAATGATGAATTTTTATCATTCTGAAAATGATGATAAACTAAGATTGATGTAGTAATTAGTATTTATCGTCTCAGCAACCAATACCGGTTCAGATTGTCTGGACATGACCGTGTGTAGAGCCCTTTAAGCGGTTCAAAACATTAAATACCTACCTATTGCGATGGTTACAGCCCAAGCGGTAAGTCGGAAAAAAAAACATTAAATTATTTAATTGGAATTATGTTATCAATAAATTTAAGCTAATCAAGATCAGGAAAACCACATTAGAAATATAAATAAGTATTGAAATCTGGGTTTTTTCAGAAAATTCATCTTTTCTATATTTTACATCAATTTTTATTGATTTTTCAAGTACAACTGCTCTGAAAATATCAACCTGAGGAAAATATAGACACAAATTTTTTTATATAGAATTTAATTATCTTA
Source organism: Cantharis rufa (assembly GCA_947369205.1). Lineage (NCBI taxonomy): Eukaryota > Metazoa > Arthropoda > Insecta > Coleoptera > Cantharidae > Cantharis > Cantharis rufa. Next base: position 13,524,260 of record OX376303.1, read on the forward strand.
AGCTTTGTATAATACCATTGTGGGTGTAGAATGGAAAGTAAGCGGGTTATCGCACAAAACCCAGATTTGATAGCTAATTTATAAAATGAATGGTAGTTGCCGACTTTAGAGGTAATCACATATTTTAATGTTTTTCCCAACCAAATCTATTAAAAACAAAAAATCCCGTGAGCATCAATTTCGCGCTCGAAGCTTCCTGCCGTCTGGACGATTAAGGATATTACAGATTAATTTTTGGATAGTATGAGAAAATAATTTCGATTTTACTTCTAGCCAAAATCAATAAAAACTAGGATTTACTGGATTTAATAGTAGAGAAGTTAATTAAATTTTCAAACATACAATAGCCTCCGTGTTTTGTAAACTTGAATTATTATTGTTTTTCAATTACACCAATTTGCACATTTGTATATTTTGTGGTATCCTGGTAGCATATTATACAAGTTATACATATGGCTTGTTCTTGTGGTGCATAAATAAAAGAGATAATTTTAAAAAAGTTTAAGCAAAAATAAATTTATATTTATTTACGTAAAAATTGTTATTTTTGCAGTACACTTAAAGTACACCGCGAAGTGAAGTAATAACGGTGAACACACAAGTTTCATAAAAACCAATAAATTACCAATATTATAAATTTTCGTATTTCCAGAACGTTTTAATCAATTAAAAACAAACAACGCAGATTACCAACAATACAAAATGATGTTTTATTTAACGTTTTAGTATACTAAATAGGTAGGGTACCTAAATTTGCGATAAATAATTTACATTTAGAAACGCCGCATCATCATTCATTTCCAATTACGTTTTTTTTTTAAATTTGTAGTTAAATAGAAACTTTTTAATTTCTGCACAAAAAATAACCCAAAATTGAAATCCAATACGCTTTTGATAAAAAAAATTCTTAAAATCAGCGGAAATTTTGCATTTGGTTCAATTCAAAATTGATGTCTTTTGATGTTAACGTTAATGAAAATAAAAAAAAATACAGAACATTTCGCTGAAAGGTAAATGTAAAAGTTATCTTGTATTAATTTATGATGAACTGATTGTGAATGGTGAACACAACGGACGTGATTGACATACGGGCATGACAATCACAACGTATGCCATTTCTAAATAAATTCAGTCAGATATGGTTTTGATTAATTGCGAGGATAACATGAAATTAGTTTGTTCGAGAAAGTCTGTTTCACTTTAACTAATTAGTTAATCACAATACTATTGGTTTATTTTTAATATGTACACTCAAACCGATATCTCTTGAATTTGAACACGTTTTTTCATAGTTCCTGGTGTCGTGGGCACACCGTGCGACCTAAGGATTCCGACTTGACTGCAAGAAGTGGGTGGTTGATTTTTTGGAGGAGGTGGAGGTTCGGGTATGCTAGGACTAATCACATTTTGCGGTTCTTCTTGCAAAGAATAACTTGGAGGATGCAAAGAAATTCCCTCGATGCGTTTAACACCTGACGGTGGCGACGATTTAAACTCTTGAAGTGGCAATTCTGGAATATCTTCGCTTAATGCTTGTTTTTCATAATTGTATTCACTAATAAAATTAGAGCTAGATTTACGTTCAAAATTACTAGCGTGCGAATTTTTACAAGAATCGTACCTAATTTGCTGAGCTTCGTGCATGGCAACTTTGTGTTCATAGTTTTCGCCAGACGAACTGCTGCAACTTCCTAATTCAGTCATTTCTTCTTTTTTCTTCTGTTTAATTTTTGTTTTATCTCTCTGATGATAAATTCCAACAAAAATTAAAATATTTAACAACAGTAAAAAACATCCTACCGCGATCGTCACCGTTAAGGCTGTAGTGTAACTTTGATAATGGCTTGTGGCTAGTTTTTTAAGTAAATTGTTACTGTTTGAAATTTTATTATAAGGAATGTTAGTGGTGTGATTTGGTGGACACTCTGTGGTTGTAGCTTGAAGAGCTGTATCAGACTTAGGTGGCAGTGGAGTATTAGTGGTAGTAAACGAATTTGATCGTGGTGGAGTTGGGGCGGACGGTGGAGCTATGATGTGAACTAAATTCGGTTTTTGTAATGTCTGCTCTCGGACCGAACCTACACAAAGATAATTCGATTAGTATTTTATCGACTACAACCTAACCGATGTCTTTAAACTTACCGTCGTAATATTGGTCACCTTCTTCTTGAAAATGATGATGCCTCATTGAAGTTTCATCTCCATCGCTCGGCCGATGTAATTGCGGTATAAGATTTAACCATAGAGACATTTTATGACCACGATAATGATTTTTTATTTCCGGACGATTTCCTGCAATATAAAATATGTGCGAATTATATGGATGAACATTTTTGGGGTAAAACGGTTATTAAACTATAAATAACGCATTTTAATGCTGGATGAATAGAAGAGGCAAATAAATTTTAAAATATTTGTTATTCGAAAGAGATAATAAAAATTCTTAGAGAATCATTTTACAAATTTATTAATTCTCTAGACAACAATATTTTAAAGTCGGTTTTAATTAACATGATTAACGACGAAGCTTTTCGTTTAACTTTGAAAGTCGAGCAGAAACTGCACGTTTGGTAATATTTTATGATAAGAATTAATTGCTGTTTATACGAACAAAATTTGCATAAAACTTGTGCCCAACTATCAACATATTTGTAATTAGAGTAGACCGTTAATACATTTGAGCAAGATTAAATAAATTACTTTGGATTTTTATTTTAAATTTCTACTTAGGTGCTAAACTATTTCATTATTCACGATCAATACGTTTGTTTACATGACAGTTTACATAATTGCACCAAGTCGTATTAAATATTTGTTTAAATCTTATTTACGTGACCGTGAAAATTAGTGTGTTAATGCTACAACTTTTATTTGTGTAGAAAATTAATTTTAATTTTTAAAATACGAAGTCACGTTACGTAAAAACTTACTTAAACCAGATAGGATAACAATGTCATTTTGCTCATATTCTGAATACATGAACGAATTCAAAATCGGTAATTCATTTGAAGAAATATAACTTATAATATTATATAATATAAAATTATTACACTTTTTTCATTTTCAGAACTCGAATTGAATAAAACAGCTTCATATTTTGATAGGTGCTGACTATCTTGTTTATTGGAAAGACATCTGTCCATGACATTGACGTGTTTTATTATATTAGCCAAGGCCATAGCCGGGTAAGCCTTGGGAAATGGCCTTTCCACCGATTGATTTTTTTCAGAAAGTCCCTTTCTAAATAACATTAAATTTCAGCAAATATTCTTTTTGGAAATTTTGAAAATTTTTTTTTCAGGAAAATATTTTTTTATTAAATTAATAAATTTATATATTTCCTTTTATTTTGTGTATTATCAACAACATATTTATATTTCACTGTATGGTGTTTAATATTTAAAATTTAACGTGAAGTTTAAAACCGCACCTAGATGCCAGTGTTTATTTCGAAAAGAAAAAGAATAAATAGTTAATTGACTTTATTCAATTTAGTGCAAAGTTTCAGAGAAAGTTTCAAAACCAAAGAGTTTTAAAAAACAATAATTATAAAAGTTAATTAGTTACAAATTATATTCCTGATTTAATTGATTTTATAAACACGTAAATGTCATTCATAAACATACAAAATAATTATTATCAAAAGTAATAAAAGTTTTCTAATTCAGGAATATAGTTTTTATTTTTCTTTTCTAGAACATCAATAAAAACTACATAGGATTTACTGGTTTTAATCGTAAAGTTAATTAAATTCTCAAATACATATATACAGTAGCCGCGGTGTTTTATAAACTTGTTGTACATATTGACATTAACACAGTGAAATACAAAGAATCTTTAGTTTTTTTTTATCAAAAATTGAAGAAAATATGGTAGATTTAGCGCTTATCTCTCCATAGTAACCAATTAAATTTACAACTTTGTTCTGCTTTCAAGCAGCATATTGTTTATATTAGGTAGGCAACGTTTACTTTACGTCCCAAATGTCACAAATTTATCCATTCCAAAAATAAAAAAATTGGCAGAAAAGCTTAATAAACCTAAACTTTATTCTGAACTGAAAAGAAGAAGAATCGGAAAAATTTGAGGTTCTGTGCAATGTATTGTATCTCGGACACGAAAGAAATTAAAAGTTATCTTGAATTTTGATAAGCACTTTTGGACCATGTATTGCACAGAAAATAGTTCATTTGAGACTTATCAATAAATTCCTCCGCTATTTTAGTTCGATAATGAATGAGACCTAAAACACCAAATTAAATACTGTGTAGTATAACAGATTTTTTTTTTTATTTTACTTCATGGATGAAAGCTTTATGAAATGCAAATTTTAAAATTACTGTGTTTATCAATATTTATTCAACATCATAAAAAAATAGGCCGCAATTTTTCAATCAGAACTCAAATTACAGTCAATTTAGTCGACGAATGAAACAATATACCGTACAACCAAAAATAATATTTTCACAAAAAAATATAAATTTTATTTGACTAGTTTCGGTAGTTGGTGCTGACATATTTACAATATTATAAAATCAAAAAATTACATTAAAATATTTATATGATTTAAACAAAAAGGGATATGAAATAAACGCAATCTCGAAATACGCTAACAATTTCTTCTGGCTTGTATTGCATTTCGCTTACAGAAAAAAGAATGCCATTCAATTTAATCTTTTCAAAAAGTCCGTGTCAACAACTTTAAACTAACTACTTCGAATTTTAAAGTTCTCAATTGAAGATCAGTATTAACTTAATTACTTGAAGTCCATATCTTCAAACTAATAACATCAGATCTTAAAGTTCTTAACTTTAAGATTTTATATCTTAAAATCTAAAGAATTTTATATCAAATTCAAGTTTCTATAAAAATTTTTTTGAGAGCATAATACTTCATGTTTAATACTTTAAGCGTCGTTGAAAATCCTGTTTTCAACTATAGTTTTCAATTGTTTTGTAATTAAGGTAATCCAGGATTATATAAATGAAAAATATTTAATTTTAACATTATTTTTGAAAACTTTTCATTTGACAATACGTATCGACCAATAATAAATTTTCCTTTTGGATGTCGTTTTTTGCGTTTTGAATTTTTAAAAATATAATAAAAATATATCAAATATTGTCTATCTGCAGACGTGGAAAAGAGCCTCTTTCGATTGGTAACATTATTATACTACGTTACAATGGGAAGTAGGATTGCCGCTCAACTACAGTCCTTGTCAGCAAAATGGATACAATGTCATTTACAATATTTGCAGGTTTATACAAAGAGAAATAAGTTTGTAGAATAATAAACTTTTCAATATAAATAAAATAATAAATTCAAGTAGCTCTCACATATTGAAAAATTCTGAAGTTGGATTAAACCTTGCATAATTATTATTTTATAAAATTTTTAATTTAATTTTTACATAAATGAATTTTATTTTGAATTAATTAAGTTTATTGTAATCCTGCAATAAAAGTCAAGGGAGTGTCCAATATATTTCTATTTTTTCTATTTTATTTTATCTGTATTTTTATTTCTTCAGCATTTTATAGCTTTCACTTACAACATTTAAATTAATTTATGTACAGAATTGTTTTCATGACGATATTTTTTAATTGTTAGTTTTCTGTTTTCCAAATGTTGTTCATTTCGTGCACTTGGCATAGCGATATTACATTACTGGATATTCCATTCCACCAGAAATCGTAATTAAATTCTCTAAGACTGATTTTGTAAAAACATTTCAACTTAATTCTCGGCTTAAATTTTAATGCCAGAATAATAATAAATCAATAAACCAAAGGCCAAGTGATGATTTGGGATGATTTTAAAAATTGACTTACTTCAGAAGTTGTTTCTCTAATCATTGATTTTATGGATGCTGCTTTTTTATGTATTTATATGAAATGGAATCATACAGATGATATGAATCTTATATACAAGCCGCAGAATTTAAAATATTTTTACGTTTATACAATATCTAGAATCATATTAAAAATTTGATAATTTCGAGAAAATGCTTTACCTTCCTTGAGCGAAAAGCTTTTTATTGCGACTATATCTCGAAATTGCCGCGATATCGTTCTGCTTGTTAGAATGTCGATATTTTCTTTAGCACATGTGTTATAAACCATTGTTCTGAATGGTTAATGACCTCGGAGCTTTTTTATTGTTAATAACTTACGATCAAATTTTCGTTTGAAACTGAACTCGAATTTATTTCTTCGATGGAATATTTTTATTTTGAATTAAATAATTGAAAATTTTATTATTTATCAGATTTATACTACGATTCTTCTTAGTGTATAAGTATATTAAACTTAATTCTTGCGAATAAAAATACACTTTCGTATTACAAACATCGTTAAAATCTCAACAAAAAGTTGTAACCATGAATATTTTGTATTCTTGATTAGTTTTTTTTAGTGTCTCTGCGCTGAAGTATTAAAGTAACAGTAATATTAATTAAACATAATTATCTTTTTTGTAAAGCAAATAAACCATTGTTTCTTCTAAAAAAATTATTTAATTTTTGTTAGCGCTACTTTTGCAGTCGCCGGCACTAAAGTGAAACTTGAACAAAAGTTAACTGCTTGCGATTGTTTTATGTTTGCTATCTGTTCACCTTACTACGTTGCAGCTTGGTAATACGCCATGTAGTACATTTTCAAAACGGCATTTGAGATATTCGAGAGCCAACTAATGCTACGGAATAAACACGTAGACCGGATTATGGACTCGTGTTGGTTGTATCAATACTATCAAATAATATTAGTATTGCTTTAAATCGCGCGCTCTACCACTAAACGTACACCGATTATAATATTTATTATTTATTTTACTCACTATATTATTAAATTAAATTATATATTTATATTGTAATCTGCAACACTACTGCAATTTAAATTACGAGTACATTAGTGCAACTCGTGCAAATATAATGGAAGCACCGAGTTCCGTTCTGCCGATGCATGTACATAATATCATAATATATAATAATATAATAATATGAAATATAAATAATATAATATTAGGTAGGTACTTAGGTACTTTTTGACAACTTAGCTTTTAAATTTTAAATATTGCAGGTTTTTTTCGAACTATTGGGTCTGCAAATGTTAAATTTTGCTGAAACATGTAAATTAAAAAAAAAAATTTATAAATTAAATATGAACTTATTTAATTATTGAAATATGATTAATAATAGAAAGTTACTTACATTCTTGAGGGTGATAACCAATTATGAAGGAGTAGCTGATTAAGTAGGTATTCTTGACTACAAGCAGTTAAGTCCAACTTACAGGGTACTGTTTATTATTATCTAATTTATTAATTTCTAATGTTATCGTGTAAGAACCATAAAATTTAATAAATTGAACTGCAAAGGCTTTCGGTATATTGCGCAATTTTCTGACTACTACATCTTTGTTAGACTAATAAATAGATATATACTTATCAATCATTTAAAATGGCTACTGGTCTTACAATCAATCAACAGTTGATTCGGGTCTGTTAAATATTTAAGAGATATTATTAGAGGTAATTTGATACAGATTGCATTACGGATTTAACCAACAAGTGTAATAACTAGTTACGTTTTATCAATGGCATGGTTTCGGTATGATATAATAAAATTAATCTAGGTGCATAATCTCACTTCAAAGCAGACTATAAGTTATCCTGCTTTGAAAGTTTCTGAATAAGAAAGTGCTCAAAAGACGGAATCTGGCAAATAAATTTGTATTGTATACAACGATTGGGAACTTTATTAAGATTTATCCTACAACACGATGAAGCAGTGTTGCATTGTTGAAAAGTCATCGAGATTTAATTATAAAAAGATTTCTTGAAAATATAATATAAATTGTACAAGAAAAAGTTCGTGAAATTGATGAACAACTTCAATTCCGCCCGCCGTTCACCTTTCTGCCGTAGCTAAAACTTGTGGTGTTATATTTTTGTTAAAAGCTTAGTTCAATGTAACTGCAAGATTCTTTCTTAATATTTAAAAACTTTATATTTTACTTTTGTTTTGCTCAGTCAATGTCAATTTTGAAAGTTAATTCCCTACGGTACGCAAATAAAAAGCAAATAATATCGGCTGGAATATTTTATTGTATTGTTTTCGTAAATTAAAATGTTTATAAATTTGAAAATTCGTTACGGAAAAGGATTTCTATTTGTATTTGTTTGTTTTGCATTTTAAAGCTTAGCCAAAAATTCCACAAGAAGTAATAAATTTAAGGGCAAGCGCAATAAATAAGAGCAACAAAAATCGAAAACGTGCGTTAGTACTAAATTACTTCTTTTGAAAAATCTTACTAAACAAAGTAATTTTAAACAGCAATTCAGTTGGCAGATTAATTCATTTAAATTTTTTAAAAATATTCGTCGATTCTTGGCAAAATATCGAGTGTAAATTTAAAAATAAGTAACTTTCTTTTCTAAACAAATGTTTACGACCCATTTAGTAATAGAAACAATAAATTATAAACGAATTAATTTGCAGTAGTATTCATCCAAATTGAAATATTTACGGCACGGCACCGTTGCGTTGTTCTAAAGTTGATTAATTCGGTAAATTTTGCAATAGTACATTTAAGTAATGGAAGTTTAATGTTCCTTCAAATCAAGTGTGTCTGTCTGTCGAGTATAGCAACTTAAAAAGTACATTTATCAGTCTTGCAGAATTTGACAATGTTTTCATTAATTAAGAGAGATATTATTTTTAACAGTTATTTGGGTAGTAATTCAACTTTGAAATATTAAAATTAATCAAATCAATTAAAAAATTTAATTATGAAGCTTATGACTAAAAACGTCCATAGAAAACTGATTGATGAAGGTTTTCACGAGAAGCATGAAATTTTAAATCTTGCAAGATAAACTGGTTCTCATTTTCTTCTAAAAAAAGACGTCTATCTTCAGATTTCCCTTGTAACTGGGACATCTGGGTTTGGTTTTAATTGAATAACCCACTACTACCGCATTGCATCCGTCAGCGCTATTAATCACGGGAAAACTAAATGCGGAAAGCGTTATTAAAAATACTTCAACTTCACACTAGTATTTTTCCTGGTGTAATGTACGACTTTCCAGCTCGCTCAAAGTAATTTAAATTAGTGGGTGACTACAATATAGGACTTCTAATTTTTATAATTTTCTCTAAACTCAAGTGCACCACTTTTAATAATTAAAACTTAAGTACTTCAATTTCTTAAAAACAAACAGTTTTATGATTTAATAACATAAGTACGTTCATTAAACGAAACTGCTTTAAAGCTTTTAGAAAATTAAATTATGGCATGTCTCACAAAGTTTTCTACAAATGAATCAGCAAAAATCGATAAACTTAATTGTTTACTTAAATTTTTTTTAATTACAGCTAATTAACAAGAAATCACGCCACGATCATTTTTTAATTTATTCGTTTAATTGCGGATATATTTGTATTGGGAAATCGAGAAAATATGTTAATTTTTAGTATATTTGCATATAAGTAACAAAATAAACCACTGATATAGATAACATACCCAATTCGAGATAAAGCTGATTGATGGTATCATAGGTATCCCAAAATGGTGTGCTCATATCTTCGTTAGTTTTCTTTATACTATCGTATATTTCAGACGATGAGTTTGGAATGGCTCCATTTGGATCACTAAAAGGATAAAAAAAATATATTGTTAAATATACTTGTCACATAAAATAATTTTATTTGCAATATAAATTTTTAAATTTATACCCGCAGCAATAAAAAATGTAACTCCAACTTACATGATATAACATCAGTAACATAGAGTTACAGTCGTAATTTTTATAGTATAAAATGCCAAATTATTTTAACATAACCACTAGTATATTTCGAGATAAAAATTTATGTAGAAGAATAATTAAATATCAAATTATTTTTAGATCATTCAATTTACAAAATGTAATAAGTTTTTTTGCTTTTAAATCGATATTTTGAATTAAAAAGATTGCAAATAACAGCCATCTCATATTAAAACATGTATATTTTTTACTGTCAACTAACAGAATTTGACCGCACGTTTTCAGAAATCAAACCAAAGTTATAATATTATACTTTTTCCAGAAAGGAGTTATTTTGGGTAAAAAAAATTGTTTTGTCCTTTCTCTGTAGAGAGAGATATCATTTCTTTGGTAAAAATTCTTAAAATTTCTACTTATAAAAATATAATACTATATACAGTATTCAGTTTACTCTCAGGTATATTTATAATAAAATAACTATTTGTGCAACTAGTGCACAACTGGGCTAAAGTCTCGATAAAAATTTCACGGTTTGTAAGGAAAAATTGGCTTTTCGCACTCGTTTCACACAATATTTTTTATAATTTTTTAAATAAGTAACAAAAAAATTAATTACATCAATTATTACTAGCCAAGTGGTTTGAGGTTTAAATTTGGAAATAATTAAAGGAAAGGTGCAAATTGCTTTAATCGCTTAATTTTTAGTCTGATATAAACATACTGAAGTTATCTAAATAGCAAATAGTAGACAAATACAATCAATCTAACGTGAATTTAATTTTTTGCTTTGTTGCTGCTTTGTTTATTATTTTCTGATTTTCTGTGAAATGGATTGGTTTTTCAAAAAGTTTTACTTAATAACGGTTGTAGTCCGTTAAATTTCCTATTCGGAATGGGCGTCATATTTTTTGTAAAATGTTTCGTTTAAAAGCGACAGGATTTTCAAAAAAAAAAATTTCGAATTTTTCAAAATTCTTTTACTTATTTTAATTCATAACTCGAAGTCCGTTGATTTTATATGTATAATAAAAGCTTTGAATCTAGTTTCTAGATTATTTTACGCTCTTTAAAAAAGCACTAAATAATTTTTACTGAAAAATCAATATTTTCGGGGCTATGCCCATGTGAAGGTGAAAATTAAAAAAAAAAATGTTTTAAAGATGGCTAACTCTTGAAAAACAATTTTGTTAGGTAAATATTTTATAGTAATGGCATATGTGCATAATGGTACAGTAATGGCCGTATGCACGGCTTGTACACGAAATGGCAAAAACCGATAAGAGTAACTTATATCAGAACCGTCTAATCTAAACGAACAGCTCCAGAAATCATAAACAAGTAATAATCAACAAAGGTGGAAAAATCTTGAAAAATGTATGAAAAAGATCTCTGGAGAGGTGATAGGAAAGAAAAAAAGATTGAAAATTTGGCCACCTGAAATACAAAAGGCAATCAAGGAAAAACAGAAGGCTCACGAAAAACATCTACACTATCTACAGCAACCAACAGTTGCAAACTCAGAAGAATATAGAATATTCTTTATAGAAGCGTCATGACTCATTATAGGCTTTTTTGGCAAAATACCTCGGTAGTTTACTATTGACTTCCGAGAGAAGACTTGAACCGGGTATCTCGGTATGCACGAGAGAAGACAGATTTAGAAACACCGATAATAGAGTTTAGAGAAGAGCTGGAAATCTTTAAAGGCATCTTACACGAGACGATTTTTCCGACAGAATAGTGTTTTTTTGCAAATATCTAGTTAACAGTTTATTTTACGGCATAAAAAGTTAATAATAGTTATTTATTTATCTAGGGAATTATGACGATGTTTAAGTTGAGGGCAGCCAATTTAAAAGAGCGAGGGCCACCAGGCCCGAGAGTTTCTAAGCTGCTCGAGAGCATAATAAACATCGGGTTTATTCTGTGATACATACAACGCTTTATATTTCACTGCATTTAAATTTGTCAACATTTAAAAATTTTATAAATTTTGAATTTGACGATTGCTAAATTTAATTATTGTTTTACAAATTTTTAATTGTTCAATTAGTGGATCTTCATTTGCAAGTTGTACTTTTAATTTTAAATAAAATTGTAAACAACAAAATGGTACATTTTTTGAATTATATTATATAATTGCGAATGAGAGGGCATAATAAGCGGGCAAAATGATTTATACTCCTTAGGGCAGGGGTCGGCAAGTAGTTTTAGGTGGGGTCCGGATACTGTGGGAAAATTTTAACGAGGTCCAGGAAAAAACAACTGATAATAATTAAGTGCTACCTATTTATTGTATAGTTCTGTTCTGAGAAGAACAGCAAATTTGAAGTGTGTCTTCGAAGTGGGGCGGTCCGAGGTACGACCTTTCGCGGTCCGCCTGTTGCCGACCGTTGCCCTAGGGCATTATAGCCTATTTAATATATCTCGTTGTCAAGGTATAAAAGAAAAATAATGATTCAGTGTAATATAAATATTATTCACACTAAAATTTTCTATAAGAAAGATCTTAATTATGTAGTTTTTTGAATTATAAAAATTAAGGATTTTTGACAGGCCCGTAGCCAGGAGGGCACCTGGGGACACGTGCCCCCCCCCTAAATGTCCAACATTTGTTTGTAATAATAAAAATTCCGGGAACAGGTACCCTTGAAAATGTTACTTTTTACAAAAATCCTTAATATGAAAAGGTGATGCCAGCCCTCGCTTCACTCGGGCAGGCAAATTTCACCCTCGTCTGAAATTGCTTTGTTTCACCCCTTGCCACACAATATACTATTGTTCGCCATACACTCCTAGACCCTTCGACCGATTTTAACCAAATTTGGACAAATACTCAGTAGGACTTGGAAAATGTTTTAGTGCACGAAAATGTTAAAAAAGTTGAAAGGAAAGTGAGATCTCACAAAATTAGCTGAAGCGCATAAACGGATTAACAAGAGTCCCGTAATCCCCCCTCTCCTCCAAAAAAGGTATTTTGAGTTTCACAAATAAAGCCCGCCTCAGACGATGCTTGTTTTGCTGCTGGATTGCTTGCTGGGAGCTTTGCTGGCTGGCGCGTGCTGGCTGCGCATAGAAAATGACGTCACTGCTGGCTTGCTTGCTGGTTCCCGTGCTGGATTTTCGTGATAGAACCTGTGCTATTTTTGCTGCTGGATTTCGTGATGGGTTTCAGCGCTAACCAATGATAAAGTCGCGTTGTGTTCATAAACACGAGTGTTACCGTGTGTTGGTAACTGTTGCTACCTGCGTGCGCATTGAAACCACAAAAGTAGAAAGAGATAGTTAAACGAGTGTGAAGCCAACCAAGCACAGAAACCATCACCTGACCAAGCAGGTAGAAAACCAGCAAGCAATCCAGCAGCAAAAGAAGCATCGTCTGAGGCGGGCTTAAATCAGCAACGGAAAGCAAGACTGGAAAACGTTGGAGTACTCAGACTAAAGCAAAGTATTATATTTTTAATGTGACCCCGGGCGAAGCCGGGTATCCAGCTAGTAATTAATATACCTAAATTTAAGCGGTTAAAACAATGTCAGGCTTTTCCTTAATTATTCTCGAATTGAGGTCGTTTTTGTTCCTGAACCACTGGACTATACAGAGTGTTGGTATTTTTGCCTGCAATAAACGGTTATACGACATATTGTTGTGATTTCGAAATTTCATATTTTTGAAGTTGCGAAGTTCTGCTTTTGCAAAATAAAAATTTGATTTTTGCGTAAGTGTTGGCGTTTAATTTTGAAAATCGTTCCAATTTTAGACGAAGATTGGATATTTGCGAAAATTTGAATTGGATTATTGGAAATTGAAAATATTGAAGTTAATTTAGAGACAAATTACAGTTTGCATAATTTTAAACATAATAATTAGTTTTTATTATGAAATTTATAAATTTTAAAATTGGAATCTGAAAGGTGCAGATGGATTAATTGGATATCGACGCATATGGTCGAGTTATCCTTTCGGTTCCAAAAATATAGAATAATAGAAGAATAGAGAATCAAAAAATACTATCGGCAGAACTTGCCTTATCTGACATACTTTTCAAAAATGATAGCTTGTTAAAGTGAAAGTAGTGGGAAAATTTTAACGAAAAATGTGAAAATATTGAACGATTTATCAGACATTAAGCTAATGTTTGTTATCTCGTAATACACGAGGATTTGCAGTGGTGCTGAATAGTATCTACCGGTCTGAGCAAGTTAAGAGTGGAAGAAATAAAATAATAATTATATTAGTAGGTTATACAATGAGTGGAAAATGAGACAGATTACTGATCGAGTAAAGAGATTTGAGCACGAGACGACGTTAGGCGAGCAACGAAATCAGATAAAAGCATTCCTGACCTTTTTGTTGATAAAAATATTTTGTAAGATTTATTCGTCAAGCCTTGAGGAAAGCTAAAAACGAAATAGGGTAAATTTATACCATAGTTGGTGTGATATTAGGATATTTGTAATATTATAAAAAAAATTGAAAAATAAAATGTTTCATTCGGTTTAAAACACTGTCGACCTACACGAAGTTTGCAATTTATAGCAGACTAGCGACCGACCAAGTTAATCTTATTAAAATTAACTTATTACGTATATTTAGCTTACTTTTATAATAAAAACTTTAAGTATTTGAATATATGTTGCGCAAAATTATGCATTCACTGCGTTTTATTTGTGACGGAACACAAATCACGATATTACAGTAATAACTTATGAAAATCTTTTGTAGAATAAACTTTGATACCATCATTTCTGTGCCGCGAATGTATAACAGGGATGTTTTTGTCATAAAAGAAATATAGAAATTTTAATAAAAAAATAAAGAACCGCATTATGTGAAAATAGATAATACACGTACACGTAGGCAAAATAAACTTTACCAATAATGAAATACGTCACGAAGTTTAATTTAATAAATAATGCATTTCCTGCAAATTATTGAAGATATTAATTCCAGAGGCCACTCCGTTTTCGAAATTATGGGTGTAACAATTAGATCTGTTTGTGATGTGGGCACCCTGTAATTAGCAAAATATCTTCCCTAACAGTTGATGAATGCCGGAGGGTCACTTGGTCGTTTGGTGCACATGTTGAGTGCGTGATTTTCATTTTACTAATACAATTTGCCGTTACCGCTTAATATTTTCTCTATGTTGTTATTTTTTATTTATTTATTTATTTCCTACCGTTAGCGTACATTTATAAAAGTTAAATGTACTTAACGAAAAATATTATACTTTATTTAATTTTTATTACACTATGGAATTGCAATATAACTCCGGCGCCAAAACACTGAGCAATGTTTAATAATTTCATGCACAAGCACTCATCTAACCGTTCCGTCTAAAATTTCTACTTTGATTTGGAATCCAGTTCGACTGCATGATCAACTTTAAGTTACTATTTAAAGTTGTGGAATTGTTCGTCTCGAACTATTTTTTGAAAAAAACAATTATAATTATAACTTCTGCATTTGTATTTTTGAGAACAAAAAATATATTATTTATAAAATACACCGATATTATAACTCAGAGGTAGTAAACTTTTCACGTTTTACTTCATATTTAGTTACAAAATGGCTAGATGAAAAACTTTTAATAAATCATATTATGTTACTACAGTAGATTCTTGTTAATTGCCACACATCGAGGCTAGAACGCTTTGGTCCAATTAAGCGGCTGCCACAAATTACCAAAGTATTATCCAAAAAGGGTAAATAGGGATTGTAATGAATTGGCGTCTAAACAAAATTTCATTAATGACGTTAAATCGCCCATATCATTTTTCTACCGTTCTGTATCTTAATTTTTGTAATATTCTGAAAATAAATGGCTAATTACCCAGTTATTTAAATGATATTTTACAAACAATCTTTTTTCTAGTTTTTTCTAAAAAATTCTCAAATAAATTTAAATTTGTTTTATCAGAAAATATAACAGCATCCAGAAGCTTCTTTATTATTGAATTGCAAATATGTAGTATAAGTGTTTGGCTGGTGAACCACCGGCAAGCTAAGTTTATCGCTACATAATTGATACTCAAAGCCAGTAGCCCATAACATAGTTTTATGATTTGAGGAGTTCAAATAGCCGATATTAACAGAATTTCAGCGGTTACGCCAGTAATGTAGCTTTAAATTGTAGGAGTCATACATAAAATCAATATCTTCATCATCCATATTCATATATAGGTAGAACCCCATCTGACAACATCCCACGATAACAATTATTAAATATTGAAAAAAGTTCTGCATATGAGAAATACAAAAAATTATTAAAAAATTTTTTAAAATTATTGTTGAATGGTATTTCATACCTCCCAGACCCCCCGATCGAGATTCCACGAGTTGAAAGCAAGTGACGAGTGAATTATTTTTCGTAAATCGATAATTTGTTGTCGTTTATAAATTTCAAATTTTTCAGATTCAAATTCCAACTTTTTATTTTACAATAAATATTTCAAATACTTTATTTATTCTTTCTGTTAGAATGATACTGTATCTACTCTTGCAATGAAAGTGTCACTTGTTCTATTAGTATTATCAATCGAACAATCTGCATTTTCAAATCTGGTGTAGAAAAAATTTAATGTATTGTGTGTTGTAATTTAGTGCTTTACTGCTTTATGTATAATTATTTCAATTAATTATCTTTAATATAAAAAAAAATTTTTAATTTTAATATAATTTAAGCTCTTTTATGTTATAAAAGTAAAAATATCAATGTTTTTCGAATCGTAATTGAATTTAATTTTTTAATATTGCTTGAAATTAAATCAATATCTACTGTAATAATATACTTCTGTCTTTATTTTAAAATTTTCTGAATGAGAGTTAAATTATAAATGCTGCAAAAAGTACTAGGTTACAGCTGTAGCTTAACTATAGCTTAAGGAAAATCATCAAAGGTAGCTGATGTGGCTTAGCTACTTTGGAAAGTTGGTTGCTCAACTCTGGTTGTGTGCTTTATACAATCTGAGTTCTGTAGTTAGTAAAATTTAGTTTTTAGTTTAAGCTTAACGAACAACGTCAAAACATTTCTATGTATTTATTTATTTTTGTCACATTAGTAAATTAAATGCTTGTTAAGTGTCTGAACGAAACTTAACATAAATAGTTAGCGGTTTTTAATAATTTAATATAAAAAATCTATTTATTTGTATAATATATCACAAAGGTAAAAAAAAAGTTACGAAAAAAACGCCGACAACTGATACAATAAATTATTTGGTTTAAAAAACCTCATTCAATATCCCGAAAAAAGGAAATTTTGAACTGAATAATTGTTATTGACAAAATAACCGAGCAATTATTATTTAAGAAGAAAAAAGATTTGCTCGTCTTTTATAAAAAGCTACCGGGATAGTTACCGACAATTTCTCATTTTATTGAAAAAAACTTTATTTTATCTTTTTAAACTGCTGAAATTATTTCTGTTTGTAAATCACAACCGCAACGCTGTGGAAATTTATGAGTTACTTAAGTTAAATATTTAAAGTGAAGTTGAAAATTGAAATGGTAAAATATTAATTTGACTTGAAGAAGATGCGTTTGGCTTATAGCGGATAATTACAACGAAATTAATTGTAAACTCAATCAAGCGCTTACTGCCGTACCTAAAGACAAGTTGTTAACCTTTAAAGTTACTAAACCCTATAATTGCTTATTTTAACTTTATGTATACCAAAACAGAACTGTTCAAGCTTATGGTAAATCAGGTTAATAACTTATTACCACAAAAGAATTTAATTTTGTTAACTTAATACTGGTAATTACTTGTGCAGTCAATAAAGTTTATTAACACTATTATTTTAAAATTAAATTATCAACTTGCTACTAGTTTTTCATAATTTAAGCAGGTAGATGTAAAAGCTGGTGTATTAATACATCAACGTCAACCACAAGTTTATTTGATTTTAAATTGTGATTAAGCTTTTTAATGAATATGTGCAGTATTATATGACTTTGTATTACTAAGAGTAAACAAACCTAATATTTGTATTCGCTTCCCATAGAAAGCAATTACATATTTGGTTAATTAAAGTAGCCATAAAGAAACAAAATCTACATAAATCGTGTTTTTACCTACGGCAGTTGCATCATTACATAATAAAAAAAATGAATATGTAAACTCAGTACGTATCCAATAATAGCACTATTTAGAAATTCACTAAACATTGATTTAAAAGCACGAAGGTAGGTTAGCACAATATTGTACCAACTAGCTCCGGTTTCCCCTACATAAAATAAATCAGAAAGGCAAATGAATTTATTTTCCTTTTACAGAATATAAAAAAAACTTACCCTTTCCTCACAAAATTGCTAATATAATGAATCATTAATTTAGCTACGACAGCATCTCCGTGTGTGTAATTGTGTGGAAAAAAAGGTCCACCCCCAACTAATGGAAGCCCCATCATGTAAGGTATGTCTTCTCCTCGAACACTTCCAGTTCTCTGCAAAAAAAATTGACGTTTGAAAAATACTTTTTCGAGATTCAATTTATCACAAATACCTACATTAATAAAGTTCATTAAGTTAGAGAGATCGAAAAATCAAAATAAATAAAAATGGTATCCTGTGCTTATAACAGTTAAATGAGAAAATCGATTTAACCATTAATTCAGGGTTAGAATTGGATTATTTTATTTTGTATGGTGAAAACGCCTGCATTGGAGATTTGTTAAATGCTTCTGGGAATATTAACCTCAATCTCAATTATTTTCAAACTTTCCAAATAGACCACATTATGTAACATAGTTATGAATTTATTATTATACGAAAGTTAAATGAAAATATAACGGCAATATAATATACTTAATTGTATCCAAAATTTGCATAGCTATAAATATTAGTAAGTGAAAATTTTCTGATTATTATTATTTTTTGGACATTATTGGTGTGATACAAATTTGCTTTACTTTTTTTTTGTATACCTATTATCATTGTTGTCTTAAGGACTAAGCTAAGAAACTTCGAAAGACTTCTAAAAGTCTTTGAAATTTTCTTCATTACTAAGGTCATTCGTTCTACATGGAGTTATAAGTCACCGAGAGATTATAGTTGCAATATTTATAGCTGGAACTTAACTTAAATTAAGGGTTTGTAAATCTACTCAATTTTACTAAAAGTTTGTTAAGTTTGACAATGAGAAATAGAAGAATATGATGATGGTTATTTATTTGCTTAGTAAATTTATTATACACTCCTTACTATGAAAAACAAAAATTCCGTTACAATCATCTGAATTTAGCACCGACAACTGCGGTTATTTGACAATTTATGGTTATTTACATTGAAAATGGTAAGTATTATGTAAGTCTTGCAGTATCTGCGAGTAATACTTTAGGTATATAGTTTTGGATAATTTCTGGAAGAAATATACACTTTTCGCATAAAAATATTCCATAACTTTAAGCAGAGCGATTGCACCAATAATAGACAACTCAAAGACGATTGCCTATTTGAAAAAGGATGTAAATATTATATTTTTAATAAAACAAGCAAAAATTTTTTTCTTATTTTATATTTTAGTCAGATAAAGGATAAGTGGAGAAAATATGTGTGTAAAGTAGAAACAGCTATTGTTTTTGAGTTGCATAGGAATGTCTATCACTTCGACACGCACAATTTTTAAATACATGTTTACCTGATACTTTCAGTTTAAATTAGGCTCAGAACAGGCTCATTAAGTTACGGTGTTCCGATCGTCATGCAACACCTCGTGAACATCAAAGATATAAAAAAAATCCATTTTGTAACAGTATCTTACAAATATCTGTGAGAGGAAATTCATTTGCTGTTTTTATGTTACCGTTGTTTAAAGCGATTAATACTCTATCATCCTTTGTAACATTAGCAGCTAGCAAATCCCGGTCTGTCTATATTTTGAGTATGTCTTTGGTTAACGTCATATTCCTGAAAGCACGTAAACTTATAGAAATTAGTCGATGTGACAATGTGATTTGTTTTTTTTATCTTGCGGATGTTTTAAGTGTAGGTTTAGTTATAATTTTTTTTCAATCGTATTATCTAAATTCAGTAAACCAGAAGTTGTCATGTTCTTGACCAAAATCAAAAACAAAGTGGCTATTTTTGAAAAGCTTGCGAAACTATTTAAAATTTTAGACAGTATAACTTATTATAATATTGGAAGTTACCAATGTTGTAAATTAATCATATGACTTCGTTTGCTTTTTTAAAAACTACCACAAAAATTTGTAGGAATGTTCAACATCAACATTGTGTTCGTAAATGTACGCCTTATACAAAGTATTTATACCACCTGATATTAAGTAACCATTCAATCCCTTGTGAATTTTTTTTTACATTTTCAACATGTAACCGAAGCGATATTATTAATTTGCATAGTTTATTTTCAGAATATGAGCTATATTGTTCACAATTGTTTGACAGTTAGATATGCATGCTCATGAGAGTAAATATTAGTATCAGTGTGTGACTAAATAAAATAAAAGTAAAATTAAAATTCTTAGACAAATTGATTATTACTTCAATTATTAAAACATTTAAGTGAAATAAATTTAACAAAATCAAATAAAATATTTAAAAACTCATATTTTCTGTTTCCCATATCGGAATGCAGGAATGTAAAGATTTTCTTCCCGGAATTCCTGAAATTGAAATTTGCCAAAGGTGAGCGCTAAATACTACATCGTGTAGTATTGATGACACGTTTCTTATAGACTACTAGGAGCAGTTTTATTCGCTTAGTCTTTCGGGTTCTCGCTTATGCGGTTATAAGGGTAACGTACCGTTATCATATTAGAATACCCTACGTTTTATTTAGTTTATGGTTTAAATTTTTGAGAATTTGGGATGATAGTTTATCCAGTTAGTTTTTTAGTTTTCCTACAGTCAAGCCGGTTGTGTCTTCAACGCAAGAGAAATAATATTGCTAATACAGGTAGTTTCTCAATTAAGGGATCGGTTTACATCTAACCGAGGCGAGATATTTGAGAGGGTGGTGTGTAACAATTTATTGCTAATAATTGTTCGCCCCATTTGCCCTTTGCTCCGTGCTGCTAATGAAAGAATCGCCTTGTAGCGCCACTTTTATTGCGGCGGGCGCTCGCTAGAATTAAGTTAGTCTTGGGTTGGAGTCGATAGAACGTAAGTGTAAATTTAAAGTCTGGTTGGGGAGTACAACTACGCGGCCGTTTATTGTTAAAGTAAGCCGAGTTGAGGAATTAGAATCCGGAGAGGATTATTTTGTGAATCACCAACGTGACCCAAGACCAGTTTCTTCAGGTGCCTATTGAGGATTTTTTCGACCTTTTAACACCATTGAGTCAATATTCCATCATTCACGATCGAGAATTTTTTCCATTCTATTCAATAATTGCGAGTGTAAGAATCGCAAGTTATTGTCTCTTGAGTCCTGCTACCGCTTTCGACGTAAACCAAGTGCTAGTGTTCATCGTGTGCTGCGATTTGCGCAAGCATCTTTTGTTCGATTCATCAGCTGCCAAGTGATCTGTTCCCGACAGCGTCCAACAAACATCTCAATTTTCAAGCAGCTGGAATCCGTTATTCGGATTCCTGGAGAATCGAATAATATCTTGTAAACTGATCAGGCGCTTCGTAAGTAAAATTTTGCTTCAATACTTCATGTTGTCGATTGGGATTATTACTTGATAATAATTTTTATATTAAAATCAATATACTGTTATTACTTGCAGTTGTTTTATTCAGGGTGGAAGCAAATTTTTTCTGTCCTTCAGATCCACGCTTTGGCTTCTCCGTTAATTATAAGAGCTAGTTTTTCCAACAGGGGCTTCACTACTGATTTTATTAAATACTGAGGAACACCTATCCCAGGTGTGTGTGGTGAGAAAGAAAAGTTCCATTTTTTTTTTGATACGGATATTTTGAATTATGTCTGCCAAAGCTGAATGTTATAAGGACCTATGAACTTTTTGCAAAACATCCTAGAATTTGAGAACCGTGATTCTGCTTCTTGAAAAAAAAGCAGTATATCATTTTACAGATAATGCCATTTTAGGACACTTCCTCTGAAGTTCTAACAATTAATAACAATTATAACTTTTACAATATTTTGTTAATCGATTGTCTCATTGAAAAAACCCAAACGCCGATATTGCTTTGAACAAAAAAATAAATTACTACCAATTCCCTGCTATAACAATAGCGATTGGATTGTAATGGCGATAAGAATTGAACTACTGTAACTTTAAATAGGTACAGATCTAAACCTGTAAGTATAATCGAGATAAACTTAGTTCAGAAGGTTACATTGGTTAGATTCTTGTCGTTACCATAATCCTGTTGCCACCGTTCGCGTTGTCGAGATCGATAAAAAAAAGAATTAGGTGCACTGCACTGATGTTTGTTTGCTTAATTTCGCGCCTAGTACTAGGCAACACATAGATCGACTTGAAATGAACTAACTTGCTTCTTTTTTTTGGAATAATTTAAATCTTTCCAAAATGTCTTATTTGATTACGGAGATTATTTTCATATTTTTAAAGTTATAAATTTGCATTGGGGGGCAGGGGGCGGTTTCTATATTTATTACATAGTAAGTATATTTCATTAAAAAATTTTATGTGCATAGCTCATTGAAATCTCAAATTGGTTCTTAATTTTAATTTGCAACTTCCTACATTAATTCGGAAATACAACATGAGATTTTAGTTTTTGCTTAATTTTCACACGTAAAGTAATGAAAGTAGGCGATTTAAACGTATACGCTCAAGTTGGAGAATTTGACCTCAGAAGTCCGAATAACTAAATTTTTAAAAAGTAATTATGTTAAAACTCGTTATCTTTAAGATATTGAATTCAGAACCGAAACTGCGAGTAAGTTAAGTTTAACCAGAAACCACACAAATTCATTCATACCCACCCAAGTCGTATTTCTACGCGCTGTCGGCATTCGCTAAATCATTCACAAGGTACTTAACTGCTTAAAAGTACTACGAAACATTTAATTTGTAAATGGAATGCTACGAACTCCAGCTTAAGTACTTAAACTTTTAATATCTTATTTTTATTCTACCAAATTCAAATTCAATAACTAATGTGTGACATATACATTAAAAGCGCATATACTCTACCAAGTTAGTGTTAAGCTAGTTCCCAGTTAGTTAAAAAATCTAAAAACCAGCGTTGGAATTTTTTTTAAGTATTATTACAATGGCTTTCAATTTTTTAGTTGTTATTAAAAATGTTGTGAACTTAATAATTAATTGTCATTTTATTTTCAGACCTAAAAAATTTACGGTTCAAGGTTAAGTATGAATTTGCACGAAATATGCATTGAATAGATGGAATATAGGTAATAGATACCGAAAGCTGGTAAAAGCATCTAGAAAGTTACAAGAAGTTGCTTTGTTTGACCTAACCTGCTCGAAACATGTAGTACATACCCACAGAAGTGCTAGCGCGGCTTGCAATAGCTGCTTTTATAACTGTTCGCTCTTTCGTGCTTTCAAACTTCTTATTACTTTTAATGCAATATGTATTATGTGGTATTGTTTAGAATATTTAGGTGTGTAGTTAAAATCTGATATAAAATACAATGGCAAAGATGTACAGTATTACTTAGAATATACACACATCGTGTGTAAAACACTATCTTTTACAACTAGTTATATAAATAGCTATTACTGATTACTTAAATTTTCAATGTTAACAGTCCGTTGCTATCTGGTTGTTTAAAATATTAATATTGGCTGACGAACTGCATTTGAAAGCTCACTTTAAAAATTAAAAATAGTTACCCCAACCCTCAGAACTGTTTCTTACACATCGACAAAGTTAGCTGAGTCCTAGAATAATATCTACTCCGATTTGAGTGATGAGTAATTAAAATGAGAAACATATGAAATTAGTAAAACGATCTTTTAAAGTAAATTGATTGTGAAATATTTTAACATTTTCTCTTTTTCTTCAGTATAACCACTGAAGATTCCGACAAATAAATAAAATAAAAGAGTTATTCTTTGTGGGAGTGAACAGCATAATTAAATGTTAAATATTACTTTACAGTACTGTGAAATAGCAGAAGAAATTAAATTATTTTACAAGAAAATTAACTTAATTATAAATTTTAATTAAATCAAGAATTATTATCAGTTAACTTTCGAATGTAAATATAAATTTAATTAAAATTGAATAAAAAGATTACATAATGTTGTAAGTATAAAATTATTGTTCCAAGAAAATTCTGATTGTTTGTATATTTTGGAAAATTAATTACGTACAACACAGAAATAACTTATAACTCGACAACCACTGCAGTAATCTGTAGCTTTCTTTCTGGAACAAAAGTGGGTTTCCTCTTATAGAAAATTATTATTTAAGAAATTGTGCCTTGATATCTTAATTATAAACCCTTTTAAGTGCTTATAGAAGACGTACAATATAATCTTTCTGTAGTAACCTTATAGAATAATTTAATTTTGTACAAAGACGTAATAATAATGTGAATATTCAATTTTCCTCGGCTAACAACATTAATTGAAATAATCAATATATTACACTTACTTGCGGAAAATCTCTTTCTCCACTTTGATGCAAAAAGTGAAGAAAAAACGTTTTTCCACCCCTCATGGAATGTAAATATCCTATTCGAATTAAGGGAGCCGCGGTATGTCCATCACTAAGCACTTCCAGAGTTGCATCTCTGACACTTAAAGGATTTTGCATAGGTCTCTCCCAATCCGTATATTCGTTTTTCAAAGTAGAAAAAATTTCGTTTAAATGATAATAATACGAATTTCTTACGTAAGTTCTTAAAATTCTATCACGACGCGTTTCATTAAAACCGAATTCTAAATCTTGCGCACTAAGGTCTAAATACGATTCAGTACTTGTTAAAGTAAACAATAAATTTCGATCTGAAAAGTCGGCAAGTTCAAAACCTGCCGCCGTTGCCACGGTGGATGAACTTGACGAAGGAGGCGAGTTTGTTGGATTCACTAGAATTGTTCCGTCTATAAACGGTGCAAATCCCGGAAGAAATCTGGGAGGGTGTACTTGCACTGCCAGAAGTTGATCAAGTGGCTTAAGCCGGAGGCATGGCGCGAGGTCATCTTCCAGCAGATCTCCATGACAGCCGGTATCCTCGGCCACTCTTCGTTTCACTGAAAGTGGATCACGTTGAAGTGCCCACGGGCTTAAACCAGAGCCACTTAACAGAACCACTCGATGTAAAAGTTCTGGAACAAAGAAAAGTTTTTAGTTATATTTTATTTTCTCTTTAATCTGCACCGTAATAATTTCTAATTAACTAGTACACGGTATATCTTGCAGAAGGATTATAACAATTTTATTTTATTTGCTGAACATGTAATATGCTAACACCGCAAATTTATAGTCACGCAAACAAGATTACCAAGAGCCTCCCAAAGCTATACAATCTGATTAGGTTGATCGACTAAAGTTAAAATAGTATTGCCCCGGCTTCTCCTGAAAAAAAAAATAATTTTTAATAATGTCACGTAAACATATAGACTCCTGCCTTCTGGATACCAGATTTTAAACATTAAATCAAAAACTAAAACTTTTACAATCTTTTTAAGTTAGGTTTACATAAATCTAAAATAAAGTCCGTCGTGTAACTCAGAATATAAAATGAATACAGTTAGTTTAACTGCCCATTTCGAAAGCACGATTATAGTAGCAACGAAGGAGCAGGATAATATAAGGTTATTCTCCAGAAATAATCAAAATAAAGTCAAAAATTTATTAGTTCCACCAATAAGCAAAAATTTTGTTAAGGTTCTTCATAAACAATTTTGTTTTCTTATATCTGGCTCGATAATAAAAGAAATCAGTTACACACTCTCGCTTTGTTATCTTAAAATTTTTTGGATGGGATTGCTGCGATATGAAATTGCGTCTCTATTTCGTTAGTAATTTTTCTTCTGCTTTCTTTATAGCTATTTAGAGTTTTAATTTCGATATAATTTTGCCCTAATTAAATTATAAATTTTATCAATGGTCCTCGGAGAGGATACTTAAAATAATATACTGCATAATTTACTTTTCATTCGAATCAGCGAAATTAATATTTTATGGCACCACTATGTAAATTAAAGCAAAATTTTATTACATAAAAAGTGGTACGTGTCTGTACAAAAGCATTTAAGCAACTCACTTCAGTCGAGATAGACTGGCACTACTAGATAATCCAAGTGAATAAAGCTTTAGAATTGAATAAACGGAGTAGTGTGTAATAAGTGGAAACTATACTTGATGCTTTAATCTGGAGAAACTATTTTCCTCCATTAATTTGTATGACATGTAGGATAATAAATAAGAAAATTAATTAAGTTTATAGACTCAAGTGTTATGTAAGGCCGTACAACAAAATATTATACGTAATTTGAAATGGAAATAATTTAATATTTTGTCATTTTTATAATAAAGAATATCTAAATTTTTTCACCACGCCTCTCTATTTATAATAAATACAGGGGACGTCGAAGAGAAATTACACGTTTTTCATTATTATTACTTCTTATACTTCTGAAAAAAATTAGGGGTCCGTGCAATATGAAGCCGAACCATTTCGACAACAATAAAGTCACAGGAACGAGGTATTTTATCAAAAGTTTTTTCCGAAAGAAAATCACTAGAGCCAAGTAAACGCTTATTACTTATGAAAAAAATTCAGACCGAAGAGCATCATATCGAATCTTTTAGCAATAAAACTTCCATATTTTATTATTTTATTCATACACGTAAATCAATTAGTCAGTTACGTAGCGATGTAGAAATTTTGGAATCCGTTTAGGCTTTTTATTAAAAACTTCCTTATAGCAATATTGTCGTTTATTTAATGGTTGAACGGAACTCGGGGTTTGTACTGCGACACTACATTTCCTCACTTGATAAATCTTATATTGGCTATATCCTTTGTTCTAAATCGAAACTGTTTATTTCAATATTCTGTCCTCAAATAAAAGACAATTCATTTTCGGCAATATCGTCGGTAGCGGTACAAATACCAGATTACTTTAGAGGATCAGAGTTATCATTAAGACGTTCACGTAGACATTAGTATTTTGTACCCATAATTGCTTTTGATGTATTTACGTAGGATAACGTAGTTAGTATGGTATAATTTTATAAATTAATTATTGTTTCTAAAACGTTGAATTAAAAAACAGCAAAATTAACTTAAAATTCTAATCGAGCCACCGATATAACATTTTTATGCGTAATTGTTTGATAAATTGCTTTTTAAAAGGCTTTTCAACTTTGATTAAAATCTAATTTGCGTTATACTTGACTTGCAAACAAAAATTCCAATAATTTTCAAATTATTGGTTACTTTTTCGTTTCTGTGGAATTTATAGAACTCAAAAATTAAATTATACTTTAAAAGTATGCCATTCGAATAAACCATTCACATTGACAAAAAATTTCAATATAATTCAGATATACATGGTATGCAAAACTTTTTATATTTAATTCATTTTTAAAATTTTATTAGCTACCCCCCCCCCCCCCTCTTCCCACCAGATTAACGTCAATATATTAAACATATAGCATAGAACAAATAATTCAAGTGTTTGTAGAACCAATAGTGGTTTGAAGTAAACTGAGTTTATAAGTATACACAATATATTTTGGAATTAACAGGATAAAATGAAACAACGAATTTAGCAATATATTATATTAATATTATAATATAATGGTTTTAATAAGCATAAGTTAAGTGAATTTAAAATTTAGAAGAAATGCAAATTTCGAACACATTTCTTATTATTGAAACATTAATAATAACAATGGTATTTTTGAATTTATTCAATGAACATTTATATTGTCTATCATAATTGGGAATTATTGGTTCAAAATGTAAAAATAAAATTTCACATCAACAAACAAAAAATATTAAAATAGAAAATTTTTACTTTTTTCAAAATTTTAAAAATAAGTAGAACCAACTACCATTTGGTGGTTTCTATGACTAAAAGAATTAATTTCAAAACCATGGGTAGTAAGTGCCATTCTCATTGAATTAACGCTGCGTAAAGTAGACGTAGATTAATAACAAAATTGACATTTCTTCTTTAAAACCAGCTTTTTTTGTAAAGTAATTAAGTAAATTAAATTTAAATTAATATGCTCAGTGTAAATTGGATGAAAACAAACTTAATTGTTTTCTACAGCAGATGTTCAAGAAAAAGATATTTTAACAAAAAATTAAATATTTAGCTGACAATAATTTTACAATAAATTACACTTTGCAATTTATTTCAATAAGAATTCAGGAAAAATAAAATACTTTACTTATCCTTGCTGTTAAAATGCTGCTTTATCTACTCTTGCGGTTAAAGTGTCACCTGTTCTACTAACTTTCAAGGAACAAGCGGTTTCAACACCTGCCATAGGAAATAATATATTTTTAAGTTTAGCTTGGAAACCAAAATAAAATATCTCAAATTTGAAAGCACAACATTAAGAACTATTTCAACAACAAATTCAATAAATCTAATTAATTTGAAACGCTATGTAGTATGTACTAACGGTATACTGTTGAAACTGTTAGTGCTTTCAGTATAGAGTTTGATATGGGCTGCCTGAAGATTATTATATCAATTTATCGCAATTAAAATATATTTGTGCATTTACTGTTATAGCCTGTCATTCAGGATGCAGAATTAGTTAAGTAGTTGTTTTTGGTTTTCAACTTGTAACTTTAACTTTTGCAATCATATTTATCAAATGAAAAAGTCCCCGAACAAAATAATAAAACGCATCAACTTAAACCTTCTCACACATAAACAACCTTAAAACTAATAAAACTTGAAAACTGAATTTGAAACACACCAAACATATTTTCAAAAACATTATTTCGTAACAAAAACGTAATTCAAATATATAAGAGTGTTGTTCAAATAAATAGAAAGTTTTAATTATTTCCAATACAAAAAATAAAAATATATATTTGAAAAACACCAATATATATATATGTAAACTTTAGAAAATCAACTAAACAATCAATTTTCGTGATTAAAATTCAATTTCATTTTAATCTTTCAATCGCAACTTAAATCTCAGTTTCATATGTAAAATAGCTCTATACAGACCTTTATAATCTTACACGTCTTTTAGTCAAAAAAAATACACATAAGGAAGATTAACGTCGATGATTTATATCTTTTTACGCAGTAAACCGTGTAAATAAAGTACCTATTGATCAAAGATTTGTTTAAGCTATTTTTGCAAAAAGTGTAATGGGAGTAATATTAAAACTTTAATACTATAAGCGTATAAGCATTAAATAACTAGATACAGTCTTTGCCATAGAAAATGGATATCATGTTATTTACGATGTTTGTCTGAAGTTCCATTATAATCACTAGTCAAATGAGTGTCTGGAATAATAAATTTTCCGTGTAAAACTCCGTGTAAATTCAAACGGCTTATAATAATAGCAAGTTTACTTTATAAAATTTATTATTTGCTATTTAATTATTTGCACCACTTTCTATACTAAGCTGTTTTTATTTGTCAAATTATATTATTTCTATTTTTGTCAGAATATTTTCAAACCTATTTTTTTAGATCTATTCCTCAACTATAATTTTATTGTGAAATAATTATAGTGCAGTTATTCGAGTAAAACCTTTTAAAATTTCACGCATTAGTAAATCAACAAGTGTGCAGTGAGTTCATATTATTATCTATTAATTACTTTTATAACTTGTTTATTCGGTAAATTACTTAAATTATTTAATTCAATTTATTTACATTATAACAAAATTGATTGTGAAATACAACAAAATTGACAACGAGAAAATTGGCAATTTTTCAACGTCGTGATTGAAAAGGAAAACTTCAATTTAAAAATAATATGAATGTATTTCGCGACTGTTGTAGTAAATTTATCGAGGAAATCTGATAACTCAATATATTTACCTTTAGCAACTGGTGAGACAGCTATGAAGTTGACGAGGGCAGCTCCCGTACTATGTCCCATCAATGTTACTCTCTCGGGATCACCACCAAAAGCTGGAAGGTTTTCGCGAAGCCAGTGTAAACCTGCCACTAGATCCATTAGGCCAAAATTCCCTTGAGCGCTACCCTTAGTACCAGTTTTTAAAAAACCTGCAACAAATTAAATTACTTAGAACGTTTCTTCAATTCTCAGCATCGGTAGACTTAAAATATTTTTCAGTCATCAATTCAAACATTATTTATTCGATTATAAATATTTAATCCGCTTTCTCAATACTACTTGTAATTTAAAATTTATGCTACAGAATAAAAGACGCTGCTTTATAGGATAAACTCGTGTTTATGAGATTAAAAAGAAATCAAATCAAAAGAAGTAAAAAATAATTGATGATTTGAATATCATAAAACTTGGTAAGGCGCTGGAGAATTTTCGTTCTAAATGCTAAAAAGAACATTTAATAATTTATTGATTTTCAAGTATAATATAGAAGAAAAGTGTACAAATAGAAAGTTTATTTTTTTCATATTATACTGCACTATTTTTCTATAATATAATTTTGTAATCTCTCGTTTAGTTTTCCTAGTAACCGACACCGTCTATGTTATAATATACCAATTTTCAAATTTTGTTTTACTGCTGCTCTTGAGATGGAATAGTTTGAATATGTACGCTCTTAGAGCATCTCATAACCAGAAATCAGTAGCTATCAAATCCAGCTATCTGTCCAAATTTGTAACAAGAAAATGCCTCTAATCCTGTCAAGTATAAAAGTTTGTGCATCATTTATTTTGTATATCTTTATCCAATTTAACGAAATAAATTGTATTTTACCGAAAATTGTGGTACCGTCACTACAATCTCTAATTTATTTTGAAATCAAAATTGAATTACATTTTTATGTATTCTTAATTTCTTAAATAACGCACGAAATGTAAAATTATTGGAACGAATGTATCAATTTGTTCGAAAGTGGATGTTAGGATATCGAATCCCGAATTTCCGGGTGTTTACATTTCCCTCACTCGAAACTGCTTCATTAATCCAGAACAGTTTCAAGTCACTGCGTATTTAATCGAATTTTAGCTTAAATTTGTTAATTACATTTAATCAATCTAATAATTTTAAGAAACTTTACAGATCTATTTGATAGCTCGTCGTGTAATGCGCTCTGGGACATGTTCAATTATTGAGACTTTATATTATATTTTACACGAGTATATCAAATCTAACATTTCAAACTATGTATTTACTTGGATAAGTTACCACGATCTCGTTAATACCAAAAAACTTTTAAATTAAATTATGAACAACAAAACATTTGTATTTTATTGCACTTTAAAACCATCAAATTAAAACTTTGATGTTAACTAATCCTAATAGAAAGCATTGACATTCAAAATGACAAAATTTGCATTAAGAAATTACCATTACGAAATTTACATTTTATTAAATTTAATTGAAATATTTTCACTTAGTTATAATTTCTTTAATGCGAAGACATTAAATTTGCTACATAATCAAGTATAAATACAAAAAGTAAGAGCTGCTCACTTAAAAGAAATGAAGAGGTAACTACAAGAAAATAAAAACGAACCAAACGTGTATGTAAGTAATACAAAATCAGATAACCACTTTCAGGAAATTCTAAAAACGCAATTTTGGACTTATGATCACGATTTTTCCGTACCATAAATTTGAATATGAAAAAATTTGTAATTTAATCAAGTTCTTAATACCTATTGCAAACTCATCAATTTTTTTCTTTTTTAATAAGAAATGCGTAAAGAATACTTGAATAAAAATCAATATGTAAAAATGTTTGTTTGTTAAATAATATAAAGAGTAATTTGCTTATCATTAAAAAAGAAAGAGATAAAAATTTCTTTATATTCAGGAACTGCAATTAAAAATTCAGGATTTTATTATTTTTTTTTGTTGTCATTTTTAACCAATTTTTATAGAATTAAAATATCATTTAAAACTCAACAATTCGTATTATTCGATGAAAAATTAATCTGAGTTCAACAGTTATCGGACATTTCGCTCCAATTTGCTCCCGGACATTATAAATAAAATTTAATTACTGCATTTCTCTAAACATTTCCATGCTGTTCTACTGAAACCTGTTCCATGCAAGTGCCGTCTTCGTATTGCATTTCACTCGAAAGCCATAGTATTAACAAAAAAGAAATGTTAAAACCTTTTTTCTGTAGAATTTTCCGTTTTACAATTTCTTGCATTTTGCTTATTTATGGATATATTAGCAATAAAACATATTTTGGGCATTGCGTCCTCTTTTTTAGAACTTGCGGATGGGGCTTTTGTGCAAAATTTGTTTTATTTAATTACACAATCATTTTTTTACTTAAATTCAAAAATTCACCTGGATTGCAATTATTGCCGGCTAAATAGCTATATTGACTAAACTATTTATGTTTACTTTGTTTTTACAATTAAAATGATTTAATGAAAATTATTTCCTGGCGAATAATTCACGTATTTTATGATCAGTTCTACAAATCCATTACAAAATCCTGTTTGAAATATTAACGTTTACATTTTGTCACACATCTACAAAGTAAAATTTTAGTTACATTGCATAGGTATACTGGTAACTTCAAAGTGTGTAAATAAACTATAAAAGTTCAGCAAACACGACCTAAATTAAAATATACATTTTTGAGCTACACCGACACAAAATAGGAGTCTTTCAATGCTTCGACACAGGAAACAAAATCGCTAATTAAAGTAGGTATGTACATATTGCGAACAAATTGCTTTCTATAGATGTTTGTTATACCACACTTAGGATTTTACAAAAGGATGTAAAATAGTATGTGAATTAGTAAAAAGTAATTTAAATAAGGTTTCATCAATAGAAGAAAACTTTTCAAAGGTTTCTTTTTGTAGGTTTTAATAATGCACGCTGAAAGAAAATAAACGAGATTCTTGCAAAACTTTTGTAAAAATTTACACAACAAAAAATACCTAATTTTACTTATATTTAAATATTCTCAAAGGAATACAGGTAAATCATCCAGTCTTTTATAATTTGAAAAGATAAAATGTTGCCGACAAATATGTACAATTATTGCCTATCTTATTTTTTCATTTCACTCACTCTTAAATTATTCAAATCACATTATTTTATATATTTAATATTATAAAAGTAAAAGAAGGAAAATCTAGCGACAAAATATTTTAATAATATCAAAAACGTCGAAGAAACAATTCAAAATATTTTTCTTGAAATTTTATTATTTTTTATTCCTTGTACTCAATCATTTTACAGACTCCAACCAATTTACCTGAATCAATAATTAGGGTTCACAAAACCAGATTTAAAAATAAAAGTTAGTCTTGAAACAAAAATTGGGATAACTAACCTATTGGAATATTGGGCAAGAAAATTTAAAATTTATTTATTTATTTATTAATATTAATATTAATTTATTTTAAATTAATATTTAAATTAAAATTTAAATTAAAATTTAAATTAATATTAATAATATTAATTTATTAATATTGTTTAAAAAGAAAAGTCATTTTACATTGTACAGGAATATTTTTGATGTCAAAAACTACATAAGACTAATTAAACCACACAAAGTAACTTAGTTATTGCCCATCTTTAATTAAGATGCTGGAGGCGGTTTGGGAGACAGCTTGAGTGTGTTCTAAAGCTCAACATTAATTTTCCTAATCCTGCTGCAACTGCATATTTTCAAAGGTAAAATTAACACAAGTTTTAGTTAGAAATCTGCTATAAAGTTTTATGTTTACTAATAATTCATTGATACTGTAAAATTCAATTAGTCTGCTTTATATTTTCATAAACTAACGTCGTATAGTAGTTCCATCCTCACAAAACAAAGCAAATCATTTTTGATTAACAACGTTATTACTTATAATTACTCACTCACTACATAATCAAAGTCTAAAATAAAATTTTTCAGTCGTTGCATATTTTTCGTAGATCTTAATAAATCTTAAAAGACTTCTGACCTATCCCCGTTCTCAAATTCTTATAAAAATTTACTTTCAAATAATTTCAAGCGTAAAGTTATTAAGAGCATCGTAAAAAAATTGAAAACATCAAAAATGAAAAGAATCAATCAATTAATTTGTGATGAATTGATATTTAAAATATGTATCAACATTGATCAATCGCTTTTTCATAAATTGGGATATCAAACAGATAATATAGAGGTGATTCAGTTTAATACGTTAATGCTAAGTATTAAGCATACTACGTACCAAGGATTACACATTTACAAAAATTAATTTACTGCAATGTTAATAGTATATTACATGCCGAGGTGGACAATGTGTCATTACAACAAACTATAAGTTGTAATATAACTGGGCACCGAAGTATGTATACTATTTGAATCACAATAAGTGAATATGATAAATTAATACTTAGTAAATAATAATAATTAATTTTATTAAACGTTTAGCTATTATTTTATTAAACATTTTTTTTATTAAGGACGCTTTATTAAGAAAAATAATTTTCTGATTGGTTGGCA
The DNA here is from genome assembly GCA_947369205.1 of Cantharis rufa. Lineage (NCBI taxonomy): Eukaryota > Metazoa > Arthropoda > Insecta > Coleoptera > Cantharidae > Cantharis > Cantharis rufa. The sequence continues at coordinate 13,558,510 of OX376303.1, forward strand.
GTTTAAATAATAAACTGCTTCCCAACTTATTAAAATTCAAGAATTTATATCTACTCCTTCAAATAATTTATTTTCTAACCTAATGGAACAATATACTATTAATTGAGTTTAAAATTTTGTTTCAAATTTATAGATACCAATACAATTCAATATACTATTATGTAAAAAAAAAATTTAAATAAATAAATTAGTTTAGAAGAAAAGTGCGTCTGAAACTAATGAGTATTACTGTTGTGTAATTATTAATTAGTTTTTTAAGACCAATTAAGTTGATTTGTAACTTTGATTTGTATCTCACGTTAGTTTTGTAAATTAAAGCTTGTTGTTAATAAATGTTGCACATAAAATAAACGAACTTTAATAAGCAAAAAATACATATAAATAATATGGTAAAATTGTAAATGAAACGATAGTTCTGTAAATGTAGCGTTGCTTAGAACGGTCACTGATCGAATGGGGATGACTTCGTAGCGTCGCGCATCCCCCACTTAGTCGCGGAAAACCAAAACGTATGAAAATTAAATATCACTATAAATGAATAAACATATCGCCCCCCTTGAAAGCCGAAAGGCCTTTAAATAAAAGAAAAGAGATAAAGTTATGTTGGCTGATTCGGTAGCACACATATTTTCACTACCGGTCGTTTGAAAATACCCGTGGTTGTTTTAATTGTTACAGCTCGAATGATGTCGTCCTTTCCGGGATGCGTTTCCAAAATTCTTCCTAGACGCCACTTCATGGGTGGAAGACCATCTTCTTTGACCACTACCATAACACCAGGTTTTAACAACTGTTGCATATTTTCCTTCCATTTGGATCGGATTTGTAAATTGCAGATGTACTCTTTATTCCAACGTGACCAAAAATGTTGGTACATTTGTTGGAGATGTTGAAACCGTGATAAGGTGTGTTGATTTGCATTAAGCCAACTAGGCTCCGGCAAGCTCGTCAAGGTAGTACCTATAAGGAAGTGTGAAGGTGTTAAAGGATTGGGATCATTTGGATCGTTGGATAAGGGATAAAGAGGTCTAGAATTGACACATGCCTCAACTTGTGTCAAAATGGTAAAAAATTCTTCGTATGTCAACAACGAATCTTTGATAACCCGTTTTAAATGAAACTTGACTGATTTAACACCAGCTTCCCAGAGGCCTCCAAAATGTGGTGCTCTGGGTGGTATAAATTTCCATACAACACCATCGGAACTGAGAGCTTCTGCAACAACTTCTTCATGGTGACGCAAAAAAGATTGTAATTCATTGTTTGCGCCGATAAAAGTAGTTCCTTGGTCAGAATGTATTTGTGCGCACCTTCCTCGTCGGCTCATGAAACGTCTTAGCGCTGCCAAAAAACATTCCGTCGTAAGGTCCGAAACGATTTCTAAGTGTATGGCCTTTGTAGCAAAGCATACAAATAACGATATGTAGGCCTTAGTAGTTTTGTAATTTCTAGTTTTTCTGTCTTTTATCAAGTAAGGACCTGCGTAATCCACTCCAGTAATAAGGAATGGCCTGGTGGGAGTCAAACGTGTTTTGGGCAAATTTCCCATCAAATAAGTCTGTTGTTTCGCATTGTGTTTGAAACATGTTAAGCAATTATGAACAATTTTTCTTGCAAAAGAGCGGCCAGATAAAGGCCAATATTTTTCACGTAACGAAGCCAGTAATGCTTGCGGGCCGGTGTGAAGTAACCGTTGATGTTCTTCCCTACCAATTAAGGTTACCAAATGTTGCCTTGGCGGTAGTAATACAGGGTGTTTTTTGTCGTAGTCGAAATCGGAATTTTGAATTCGTCCGTCTACGCGGATTAAGCCGCGGTTATCCATAAATGGGTTCAGATTAAGTAATTTGCTGTTGGAAGCTAATCTGCGGCTCTTTTGTAAGGCTTGATAATCTGTAGAAAAATGTTTCTGTTGTAATATTCGAACTAAGGCATTAAGAGAATCTTCAAGTTCGGTAGGCGCCAAAATACCTGTTCTTCTTAATTCTGTAGGATTTGTAAGGTTATGTGTAAACCTGAGCACGTAAGCAAAGACTCGTTGCAGTTTTTTAAGTGAAGAAAATTTTGTAGTAAAATCGTCGAGTTCGTTATTAATAACGAGAAGTGAAGTTACCGTGCGGTGTTCAGAATAATTTGTAGAGTTTTCGCTGTGGGTATTGTAAGAAGGCCATTGGTCTTCTGCTAGCGAAAGCCATGTTGGTCCGTGAAACCAGATTGTTGAATCTAATAATTCAGAAGCCTTTGTCCCCCTTGAGAGTAAATCTGCAGGGTTTTCAAGCGTATTTACATAGTGCCATGAATCAGGGTTGGACAAAGTTTGTATTTGCGATGTTCGGTTGGCAACAAAAACCTTTAGCAGGCTGGGACAGGTGCGAATCCATGCTAGCACTATCGAAGAATCACTCCAGTAAAATATTTTGTCGAAGTTTGTGTTAATAGAGTGTTTTACTTTATCTACCAGCTCGCTAAGTAACAAGGCTGCGCAGAGTTCTAATCTTGGAATCGTGGTATGTTTAAGAGGCGCAACTCTTGTCTTGGCGCATAGAAGGTTCGTGGTAAAATTTCCATTTTTGTCTTGGCATCGTATGTAGATACAGGCTCCGTAGGCGCTCTCAGATGCGTCTGAAAAGCCGTGTAGTTGCGTCGAAATTGAATTAGCGTTTAAAGCTTGTCGAGGAATTTCTAATTCATTAAGTTTAGTGAGCTGAGCTGTGTATCCTTGCCAAATAGTGTGAAGTTCTTGCGGAATTGATTCGTCCCACGACAGATTGATTTTCCACAATTCTTGTAATATGATTTTGGCTGTTATAGTAACAGGTGCGAGAAGACCTAGAGGATCAAATATTTGCGCAATGTTTGACAGAACTTGTCTTTTTGTGATTTTGTTTGAGTGACTACAGTCTTTAATTGTGTATTTTAATGTATCATTGTTAGCGTGCCATAGAAGACCTAAGATTTTGTTTTGTTCACCGATTTCTAAAATTGAATCTGTATCATCACAATTGATGGTTTTTTCGTTAGAAATAAATTTGCGTAATTCGAAACCGTATTGACTAAGTATAGTAGTAATTTCACGTTTAAGTTGTTTTAATTCGTCAACGGTATTACCTCCAGTCAAGAGGTCGTCTACGTAAAAATCTTGTAGTATAGTGGTGCTAGCCGCTGGAAATTCTGAAGCATGTCTTATTGCTGCTTCTCGTAAAGATCTTATGGCCATAAAGGCACTAGAAGTTAACCCGTAGGTTACTGTATTAAGTTTGTACACCTGTATGTTTTCTTCAGTGGTGTAACGCCATAAAATTTTCTGTAAGTTGCGCTGACTTTCGGGTATTGAGACTTGACGGTACATTTTGACCACGTCCCCGCCAAGAACTATGTTGTGTTTTCTGAAACGGAGAATTATAGAGAAGAGATCGTCTTGAATAGTGGGTCCTGCCATCATCAGGTCGTTCAAAGAGACACCAGAAGTCGTTTTGGAAGAGCCGTCAAAAACAACGCGTAGTTTGTTATTTTTGAGTACGCAGTGATGCGGTAAAAAGAATCCTGAATTATCATTCTGGTCTTTGGCTAAAGTCATGTGTTTTAGATCTGTGTATTCGCGCATGAATTCGTCATATTTCAATTTAAGGTCTGGTGATCTCGTGAGTTTGTTTTCTAAGTTCATAAACCGATGTGTGGCAGTTTTTCTTGAATCACCTAATTTCGTGATTGGCTCCTTTAAAGGTATGGAAACTATGAACCGACCATTCAAATCGCGTGTGGTGGTTTGCTGGAAGTGATTTTCACAAGTGATGTCATCTTTAGACAGAAACTTAGTTTTTGGGCAATCTTCTATTTCCCAGAAACTTCGTAGCTGCTGGTCTAATTCACGTGACACGTTGAGGTGACATTTGGTGGATGTTTTGTGAAGTTGTTGTAGATGGATTGGGCCCGAAACTAGCCATCCAAGCTTAGTTTTTTGAAGGATCGGATTGCCTCTGCCTAATTTTATTTGTCCCACGCTTAACAATTCCCAGAATATATCGGAACCAATAAGCATGTCCACTGGCGCGGCTATATTAAAGTTCGGATCGGCAAGTAATAAATTTGTAGGAATTTGTAGTAAATTTTTATTAATGGAGACTGTAGGTATATTTCCTGTTATGGTGGGTACAATAAGACAAGATAGCGTGCAAGAGAATTCATTTGTTTTTGATTTCATAGAAATAGTTGTTTCATAATTGATGTTAGAATTTACTTGATTTATGCCGGTGACAGAAAAATTGATTTTCCTTCTGTTTAAATGTAAAAGTTGAGATAGCCTTTCAGTTATGAAATTCGATTGACTACCGTTGTCAAGAAGTACTCTGCAATTGTGAGCGATACCATTGTGATCATAAATATTCACTATTGCTGTTGAGAGTAAAACCATTGGTTTGTTGTTGTAGACGTTGTTAATTGTTAAGGCAATTGATTCGCTTGAGTCTAAGATGGCATTAGTACTTTGATTTTCGGAATTTTGAGAATTTGTTGCTGTGTGGCTGGTAGTGTTGTTAAAATGAAGAAGTGTGTGGTGTACCTTTCCACACTTTCTGCAACCACCAGATTTGCATTCCTTTGTTTTGTGCCCGGAAGAAAGGCAGTTTATACAGAGCCATAAGCGTCTGGCTTCATTTAGTTTTTCCGAAGCTGTAAGTTTTTTAAAGCTGGGACATGCATAAATATTGTGATCTTCTTTGCAAACGGCACAAGTTGTGGTTGAAGTAGCAAGAAATGATTTGGACTTGTGTTGGTATGCAAATGGTTTGTTTGTATTGCGTTTTGATTCCTCGCAAGACGAATCTAACGATTCTAGCATGCAGCATTTTTCCTTGAGGAAATTTGTTAAATCTAATTTAGTAGGTAGTTTGTCAGAATCGCAAATAGTTTTTTGCCAATCTCGTTTTGAAATGTTGTCGAGTTTAGAAGTAATTAAATATATGATCAAGATATCCCAATGTTTTATTGGCATTTTGAGTGCTTCTAGTGCACGTAAATGTTTTTCCATGCTGTCTAAAATTGACCTTAAACCTTGGTGTGATTCCTTTTGAATTGTTGGAATGTTAAATATACCTTTGACGTGGTTGTTTATTAGAAAGAGCTTGTTTTCATATCTTTCAAGCAGTAGGTTCCAAGCTACTGTGTAGTTGTCATTGGAAATTTCTAAAGATTTAATGGTGTCGGCTGCAGCGTCTTTTAACGATAGTCGTAAATAGTGAAATTTTTGTACATTGGCAAGTGAAGCATTTTCGTGTATTAATGAATTAAAGGTGTCCCTAAAGAATAGCCATTGTTCATAAGAACCGTTAAAGGTTGGTAAATTCAGTGAAGGTAATTTGATTTTTGTAGTAGAAATATTAACTTGAGAGGTGTTATTATTTGTAGGAACGTTAATGCTTGAAGGTAGTACTGGTAGTACTTGTACTGGTGCAGGTGAATTGTTGTGCACGGAGGGACTTATGGAGTCGTTTGACCGTATTGAGTGTGAAATTGATTTTGATAGACTTGTGGTGCGAGATGTTGAAGTTTGAGTCTTGTCCGCAATAAATTTTTTTACTATTGAAGTAATTTTAAAATACTTGTTTTCAAATTCTTCTCGTTCCAGGAAGTACATGTCTTCGTTTTTTGTGTAATCTTCATCTTTCGTTTCGATTTGAAATTGCGCGTCGTTAAAGGTTTCAAGTAAATTTTCGGTATTGTTTAGACGTGTTTGTAGTTCTTCAAAATTGATTTCGTCATCGTTTTGTATTTTGATTGATTCAAAATACGTTGTAAAACGTGTTAAAGCACCTTTAGTGTTTGTTCGATGAAGTTTGTAATTAATTGACATTTTTCAATGGTAAATACACAAGTTGATAAGCAAAAATAATGTGTCGCGATAAGGAATAAATTCGGGTATAAAGGATCAAAGAATGTAGAGATAGCACTAACCTTGCGATAAGAGACGAGCTTGCACCTGGCGTATTTGTTAGCTGCGTTCATGTGTTGAATATTTGTGTATCCAATTATCCGCTGTCGAAGTACCAAAAATTGCAATTGTCCGTATTAAAGATCAAAATTGCAATTATCCATGTCGAAGGACCAAAAATGTTGTGTAATTATTAATTAGTTTTTTAAGACCAATTAAGTTGATTTGTAACTTTGATTTGTATCTCACGTTAGTTTTGTAAATTAAAGCTTGTTGTTAATAAATGTTGCACATAAAATAAACGAACTTTAATAAGCAAAAAATACATATAAATAATATGGTAAAATTGTAAATGAAACGATAGTTCTGTAAATGTAGCGTTGCTTAGAACGGTCACTGATCGAATGGGGATGACTTCGTAGCGTCGCGCATCCCCCACTTAGTCGCGGAAAACCAAAACGTATGAAAATTAAATATCACTATAAATGAATAAACAATTACATTTTTTCTACCTTTCAGATAAAAATTTAATTTCACGTTAAAAATAAAGTAAATTTTGATTCACTTTATATTAAGCACTTTAAATGAATTTCAATATTAAATTAATCCTTCATTTAATAAAATTTGGGTTAATTTAATAAAATTTATATTTTGAGTTCGGTCTAGCAAAATTAAATTTGTAAAATTTTCTCATTTTTAGTTTTCGCGTAACGTCTTGTCTGTTACATTTTCAATTAACAATTTGTAATGTAATTAATTTTAATCGTTCGATATATTTAAAATTCAACTAATTAATTGTATTTAATCTTCATTCTTTCGCGATGATGTAAAAGAAATGCTACTTCTTGATTTTCCATATGCTTACCCGGGCAACGCGAAAGACTTCAACCTCAGCACTTTTAATTCTTTTAAAAAATTTCATTAATTAATTATGGAAGCTCAAATTGTCGTTTTCGTGTGCACTCGATCTGATAATGTTGGCCGTTGGAAAACTCTTCAAGTAAAAGTAGTTTTTACAGTAAGATGTAATTTAAATATAAAATTAAACTCTCATTCCGCATGAACTTTATCATCCTCTAATCTAAATAATATTGTATACAACTTATCAGGGATAATTTATTAGGCCAATCATCATCTCAAACACCTACTCAACCGTAAATTAATTCTGTAGGGAATTAAATTCATAAGAATATGTGGTTATTGAGAGAGACGAAGATGACTACAATTTCTTTGGAGAAAAATTAAGTGTTTTCCACGTGTAAAAAAAGTTGTATTGGATATGAAAATAATTGTAAAAAATTTCTAAAATCCGTACAAGCATGAATAGCCATTTTTAATTTTGATAAAATGTTTCGTGATAATTTAAGATCAAAACTTAAGAATAACAAGAAGTAACGAGACACCAAAAGTAAACTTTTTTATTTTTACAAATTTTAATTATTTTGATGCTTGGAATGATTTTAGAAAACCATTTGTAGTTTTTGTAGTTAATACGAATTGTTTTTACACGCTTGAAAAACAATAATAGATTTATTTTATGTCTATATATGTCTATTGCTTAAGAGTTAATTTTGTTAACATAACAGAAAGGTTATCTTTTGTAGGAAAGCCCCCCCCCTCCCCCTATTGAGTTAAGCATCAGGCATATGATTCCCAATTGTTTAGTTTCGATTTAGTGAGGAATTAAAAGCCTAACAACTACATATCAAAATAGTATATTCTGTAACAAGTTTGGAATTGGGCATATTCCGCACGAGGGGAAAGTTTGTCGCCCGAGCCTTTAGGCGAGGGTGACGGTTCTCGAGTGCGGAATAAGCCATTCCAAATGTGTTCCAGACTATATTTTCTATACGACTGTGAAAATAGTTAACTGTATAAGTTAACTGGTAACATTAAATTAATACAAAAACTACAATTTATAATAAGTGATAGAATGAAAACCATTCTATAATAAGTTCTATAATAATGTAACTCAATCGAAAGTTTCGACTTTTCGTTATTGTTTCCAAGTTTGAAAAGGCTACTGAAGGAACCTGCAATCCTACAAATGTTTTAATTTTAAATTTTTATGTCTTGTATATTATAATTTAATTGTGTATATATTTTATGTAAAAAAGGAAATCTCCGTTTAAATAAATAAATAAATAAATAAATAAATAAGTGGTGTAAGAATATGGACATTCTGTAATTAAAAATTAAATCAGAATGCTTGTATTCTATGACAGTCGTATAGAAACATAATTATAAAACAATATATCGTTTATAAATTTAATTTTCCTCTTCGGAAAAATTCTAATCGGATTTTTAACATTCTGAAACAATGTGGTTTGAATTTTTATCAATTGTAATTATATGTAGTATAAATTGTATGAAATTAATTAACATGTCTTTATGTTGTGTTTCATTACATTCTTAATTATCGATGAGTGACAATAATTTGTCTTATCGCATTATATATCTAATAATACGTTCTGGCATTATGTCTGTGCTTTTTTTCATTTCATTTATCAAGTAAAGCTGTAACCTTGACCCAGCCTGAAAAATTATTGAGTTACACACATTTTCACTTTGTAAGTATTTTAACTCAAGTTACATGTACGAATATCAAAAAGTTAGTTGCTAGGTTACGCAGTATCTTAAAAATCTGTATCCTAATTTCTGTGATATTATCGCTTTTATAAAATGAAAATTATGTAACAGAATAATATTGTTTCAGCATACACGTACTCTATAAATAAACGTACAAAACATAAATTGAAATAGCGCTATTAAGAAAAATTTTCAGACAGTTTTATTGTAACGCTAATGTTTTTGTGTTATAAAGTAACCCAGTTATCATGGTTATGTGACAACTACCTCACGAGGTTTAGGTAACTTTTTCATATAAATCCCTTTTATTAAAGCAATTTACAATTACAATAAGAGGTATACTACGTTTCGACTAGAACTAAGTGAATTCTTCAAATTCTGCATACGAAACGTAATTGTATTGCGGATTACGAAAGCATTATTTTTGAACTGAATTTGAAAAGTTTTTGTATTTGTCTGATTAAATACGAACTTTAACTTAAAATCACAGCTAATTGCCAAAATTAGGCTACGCGTAAGTTCTATGAGGTCGATTATAGCGCTATGTCTACTGTAATCTTAAGGCTTATGCAAGCTTTCAAACCAAAAGATCAATCAAAATTATATGAAGAGCTGATGAACCAAATCCAAAAAAGTACTTTATATACAGGGTATTTCAAATTATATTTAAACTCTGAAAATAGTACATTGTCTTATTCGGATTAAAAGTGAAACTTTGTTTGACAAGCAATTTTTTAATTTGCGAGGCGGAGCGCCAGCGGAGCCGGGCGAATGCAATAATTGCACGTCAAACAAAGGCACTTTTAATCCAAATGAGACATATTACTTTTTCTCCAACCAAAAATTAAATAAAATTTAAAATATAAATACTTAATTTTAAAACATTATTTGATGTAATATCAGAAAAGTCACTTTGACATTTAAAAATTGTATAATTTCGAAGAGTGCTTTTTCTATATTGTTTGAATTAGCAGTAACTCGAGAACGGCGCTAGATATCAAAAAACTGAGCAAAAAATTCTCCCCCCTCGTCACAGACACACCCCCGTGAATTATCGGTAAGAAGGCATATGCAAAAATTTAGATCGATCGCGCACAAAAATAGTAAAAAATAAAATCACTTTTAAGTCATGCACAAAATAGTATATTAAGAAACTAGTTTTATAAGTGGCGTTTTTAACGCACGCAATCCGTTTAGAAAACGAGCCGCGTAGCGATAAAACGTCTTATAAAACTAGTTTCTTATACTATTTTTTCTATTTTGCGCTTTATACGCCCTAAAAATATTAAAAATGTGCATTTTATTAAATAATAGTAAATTAAAATATTTTTTGTATTTTTGTGATAGTTGGTAACAAAAAGTTTACAGGTTAGGAAATCGCATAAAAGTTAAAATAAACGAAATTATACTTGCAGTTTACAATTTTCTTTATTATTATTAATTATTTCATAGACAATTAACATTATTTTGCATCAGTTTGTAGGTTTATAATATTATTTATAGTGACATCGTTAGTTTTAATTTTCACTGACGTTTAGTTACCAACCTTTTAAAACAAAAAATTGCGTTTCGAAATATTGTCCATTTCGATACGCGACTGGGTTTCGAAATAACTTTGTTTTAGACGCAAAATAGAAAAAAGTTTTTTTAGTGCACGTAAAAAAAAGTGTTGCTTAGCAATTTTCGCATTTTTATATTAATAACGAAAACGTCAACTTTTAGTTGAGGTAATGCTACTAAAAATGTACTGCTTTTAATACGGTTGGAGAAAATAGTATATTAAGAAACTAGTTTTATAAGTGTCGTTTTTAACGCACGCAATCCGTTTAGAAAAAGAGCCGCGTAGCGGGGAGTTTTCTAATGGATAAGTGCGATAAAACGTCTTATAAAACGAGTTTCTTATATTATTTTTTCTATTTTGCGCTTTATACGTCCTAAAAATATTAAAAATGTGCATTTTATTAAATAATAGTAAATTTGAATTTTCTTTGTATTTTTGTGATAGTTGGTAACAAAAAATTTACGGGTTAGGAGATCGCATAAAAGTTAAAATAAACGAAATTATACTTGCAGTTTACAATTTTCTTTATTATTATTAATTATTTTATAGACAATTAACTTTATTTTGCATCAATTTATATGTTTATAATATTATTTATAGTGACATCATTAGTTTTAATTTTCACTGACGTTTAGTTACCAACCTTTTAAAACAAAAAATTGCGTTTCGAAATATTGTCCATTTCGATACGCGACTGGGTGTCGAAATAACTTTGTTTTAGACGTAAAATAGAAAAAAATAGTTTTTCGAGTTGGTGGCATCAAAGTAAGGACTATGGGTAGCTATTTTCAATTTTTTGTTTTAATAATGTTTAGACATCTTTTTCTAACTTTTCATTATTAATAAAAAAAATTTTTTTTAATTAATTAATTTTCAGGAAGGAAATTACAAGCAAAACACTATTTAATTCAGCTTTAACTGTTTTTATTTCAATTCAGTTTGGTACATTTTATTTACTTTATTTTCGTTGTGATGCAAATAATTCGTATAGCAATTAATATTATAATGCAATAAAATCTCACCGTCTGTTCAACATAAAAAAACTGTCTGTATATAAGTCTGCATTAAAGCAGCAAATTTTAATTTAAATTTAATTAGATATTTTTTTGTAATTACCTACAGCAAGTACCGCGCTAATTACTCTGCATATATTAACATTTTTCGTTTGTAGTCATATGCGGTTGCGAATTTCTTAATTTCATTTAAAAATTCCACTTCGGTGAGTACTAGCAAAAGTTTTCAACAAGAAGTTGCTGGAATTTGAATTTCGTTTCAATAAAGCAAGTAATTTTTGTAATAATTAGTACACGTCATTTTAATACTTAAATCGTATTTGTTGGTACATAATAAACAAGAATTGTTCCGGTTATTTATGTAGGTAACTCAATTTAAATGCCGTAATTTAAATAAAATTTTCATCAAAGAACTAGTTTACAATGATGCATTTGCATTTGCATTACAAGTCTAAAGAAAATTTACATTCTACAAGGAAATCAAAGAAAAGTCTTTTGTGTATACGCCTTTAGTCACTTACTCAGATTTTTCTATTTGAAAGCCCCATTTTCACCCAGAGTGTTACTAAGGTTCATTTGTGTTACAATGTAAAATAAATATTTACATTTGTATTTCCACTTATACCGCGTCATTCTAATATTTGTACAGTACGTAGAAAAATATTTTGTTAAATGAAAATTATTTCAATATTATGTTTGTGATCAAGAAACTTTTTAAGTCGAGCTTGGTACCTACTAAAAAATGAAATGAATAATTTAAGTGGTCAATTCTAATAGTATTCTTAATTAAAAATAGATAATAAGTTATTGTAGACAATTTTACACTCTAAAAAAAATTAAGACGACCCCAATTATTTAGGTTCCACACAATAGCTTCCTATCATTTCAAAATTCTATCCAACAGAAATATCAAGTTTTTCGAGTACAATAGAACTCATCATAATGAACTAAAAAGTTTTTATAAACATAGATCTAAAAATCATTTATAATAAGTTTCATGTTATTTCAGAAAATAATAAAACACCGTCTAGATTAATTTTTTGCTATTTGATTAAGTAGTAGTTGTGTAATTAACCCCCGGATTCGTAGATAATTTACTCCGTTAATAAGGGTCTATGAATAAGGCTGTTGATGTCTTGAAACTTTAATAACTACGTATTTATTTTATTTAATTTAAAAGAAATTCAATAATTTGGAAACAGATTTTTAATTTTTCAGCAAAAAAAATGTGTAGGTATTGGCATAATATTATGACTGCAGATAATATGCAGTGCAAGTGATCGTTTCATAAAACGTCTAGACAGTACATGAAATTTTAGCAGGTACTGAAATAAACCAACTTTTTGGAAATGTAGTTTTTTCTTTAAACATAATAATCATCCCCTTTCCCGAAGTTTGAGATACTGAAAGCGTGTGTATTATGTTCTGTAATAGATCTTATTAATAGGAATTTGTCTTGGTGGTCAGATGCACAAAAATTTCAATTCATTTTGAAAATTTATCATTAAAAACTTTTTTTTTTAAATTTAAAAAAAATGAAAATAATCAAACATGTGCTTACAATTAAAAATTTTTTTTATTATAATGTTAAATAACATGGATTTGTTAAATGGCATGAACAAATTTAAGGCTTAAAACCACCAACCTTATGATTTCGAGTCAAGAGCTATGTAAAAGTCAGAGGTCAAATGTCCAGATAAACTCGAGAAAATTGGCTTGGAAAGCTTCTAAGCTAGCTAATATTATATACTGCATTAACATAAGCATTTTACAAATCCTTTACGATTCAACATGACTATTTATGGATAACTGTTGCACAAAATAGGGCTTGCTCCGAATCAGAGTCCATCTTGGGCTGCTCTTGGGAGGGGCGCTTAAAAAGTTTTGAAGCCCAAAAATTTAAAACTGGAATGAATCCACACCATTCATGGGCAAATAATTAGCACTCTATCTAATAACCTAATATTATAATGAGAATAATTTATTTTTATAGTAGAGTCTGGTACGGGCAAGTCGATGACTTCCTGCTTCCCAAAATGGAATATTACATTATTATATTTATATTTTATAATACGAAAATTTTTGTATAATATAGAATTTTTAATTAAGGATGTATGGGAGATACAATCAGAGCCAAAAGTAGGCTTAATTTGAATTTTACGAATTTTGGCCTTATGCATGTAGTAAGATTATTTTTTAAATATCATAAATGAAAATCAATGTTATAAAAATGCATGTACAAAGGTTTTTTTTCTTTTAAATCAGTTTAGCTTATCGTCAAATTGGAACCGGTGCCGAATTGGAACCGCCGAACTGCGGAGATAACCGAGATATACTACATACATGATATTATTTTTTATAACTTCAACAACTTTTAAATATTCTTAAAGTCCTTTAACGTCGATATCGATAATTTTTATCGATCTTAGACTTTTTCTAGTTAATTTCTTGTCTCCTATACATCCTTAAAAGTTATTGAGTTACCGTAAAAGTAAAAGTGTTACCGAATCAAATTTTGAACTGTTTGAATTTTAATATGGTTTAATTTTGTAATTTTTTTATAATTAAATTATGTTAAATTTTCAAATTTTGTCAAGTCGGCGCCCAATCGTTAAGTTGGCACGACTGACAAGTTTGATAGAGGCTTTTTGCCAAGATGGCCGCCTGAAGCAGTTGAAGAGAAAGTCGTCTCCCGCAATTTTGAGATTTTTAGTTTTGAATTTTAAAAATAAATAGTTTTGATTGAGCGAGTAAGAATTTTTTATTTATAATTTGGATATTTTTGTCCAAATTTGGACGAATTTTTGGATGATTTTTGCATAAGTTTTTAGAACGATTCTGAAGAATGAATTTTTGGGAGAAACGACGTTTAATTAAAAAATGGTTTGATTGTTTAAAATTTAATTATTGATAGTTAAATTGAAATAATTTGGATTTTGGTTTATACGAAGATTTTATAAAAGAGTTTTAATTTTGGTATCCAAAATTTTATATAATATATTAAGAGAGTTAGGTAATAGAAAAAATCACTTCGAAATCGAAAAGGAAGTAAAAAAATAAACCCAACGTTCCACGACAATATAATTATAATCTAGGAAATTAATGCAATCAAATTAAATTTCGACTTTTATAAATCTAGTGGAACTTGAATATTCACTAAATTGCTTATGTCCGTATTAATAGTCACGGATTAATCCGAGATTTAAGATTAATTCTCGAAATAGCAGCTGTTGCTACGATACGGTCTATATAAATTCTAGTAATCTCATTGGTAAATTGGATTATCTTGAATCTCGGATTAATCCGTGACTATTAATACGGCCATTAAGCTCATATTACAGAGTGAAACTAATCTACGAATTTATTCATGAATTTATTCAAGTTCACCTTCATAGAGTCAGGCGTATATAAAACGGACGGCGTGCTATTGCGCTGATGGTTGAAAGGTAATCCCCTACCCCAGAATGGTTAAGGTAGAGCAGTGGAAGATTCTACCGATGAAGGTCTGGGTCAGCTTATTGAGAATTAGTAGGAGTACAATGGGGTATTAAAAATACGAAAATCTTTAAGAAAAATGTGAAATGACTGAAAAAAATTCCGTAATTCATTAATTTATTTATAAAAAACACAATATGTGACCTGGACTACGAAAAGAGACCTAACGTCGAAAAACTAGTTTCCAGGTAGAACGCGTTTAAAGATTTAAAGATTAAAGTCTCTTTTGCCGTGTTTGCGCGTTGCTAGGCAACTATAAGTGCACTTCTGCGTTCCCCGCGGTCCATTTAGGCTCTTTGACACTTTTTACGATGTTCATTACCCAGTGTTGCCTTTACAGGGAATATTTTCGTAGTTTAAAAAGAAAAGAAAACTGATTCAGGATCGAAGGAAGCGACTTCAAAGAAAGAAACGCAGTCTGGAAGGTCATAATTGAAAAGGAAATCAAGGAACGAAGACGTTCCATCAAAAAAAAACGTGACGAGAAGCATAATTTGTAAAAAAAAATAAAAATTTTTGATATTTTATTTTTATTAATTTTCTAGTTTTTATGCCATCATGCCCATTTTTGATATATATTTTGTAATGTAATTAATAAAAATAGAAAGTTACAGTTTGTTCCATTAGAAAGAGAGTTTTTTTCTCTATAAAAAACGTAAAAAAAGTGAAAGAACTTTTTTTGATGATTTTTCATGTTTTTATCGTTTTACGATGAATTTTGAGATTTATTTGTGAAGTGAGCGTCTTTTTTTCCTATAAAAATCGCTAGAAAAGTGAAAATTGATTTTTCCTAGGTAAGGTCCCTTTCGTAGTTCAGGTCACATCTTAATACATAAAATCCCAGCACTCTGCTGCTCCGGCTCCACCTCCAGCGTGTCATTTTTTGGTGAAAAAAGAAACAATCTGATTTTTTTCAAAATCAAATTTTTTTACCAACCGAAAAATATATTAAAGTACCGACGACGCCGACGGTACTCCCCCTGGAACGAGTTGCACATCAATCGAGTTTCCAACCAATCGGGTCTAGATGCCCGTCCGTGGACAGGCTTTTTGCTAGTATAAAAACCGATTGAAAAATGAAATAAAATATTTTGGCTAATCCCCCCCCCCTATTCAGTTAAAAATTTTTGACATTTATTTCACAGAAGCGGTTAAAAATATGTTGACAAATAGAATAATAATTGAAGTAAATGCTCAAACCGTTTACGTTTCCTTGCAGTATCACAATTACTCTGTTTAATTATACTGTTAAGTTTAAAATACGTTTTTGCTTGTACTTCTTTCAGTTTCTCCAAAAACGTAATATAATAGTGGGTGCGCAATATAAAACTGCAAATTAAACATATTGTAAAAAGACTCACGCGCATAAGATAACTGATTCCCTAAGATGCGTAGATTTTAGAGTGGATCCGATATTTGCCGTGGTTGATTTGTCAAAAGCGACCTTCTTGCACCCTTCGATTGGATCCCCTCTGCATCCTCCGCTCCGGTCCTCTCTGCTCCGGACGCTCCGGGCCGTTTTGATAAACCCTATACTAGCTAAAAGTATCCTTCTAGACCGGTTCTACTCGGCAAAGTGTGCTACGGAGAAGGGGATTGATCTCCCTCGATGTCGACTCAACGCTCCATTTTTTGATCCACCTTTCGCCGATTCATAGGCAACTCTGGATAATGGCTAATCTATATTTAGAGTCCGAGTCCGATTTCGAACAGCTTATAGACTTTACAATTATTAAAAAATTACATTTATGACCAGTCTACCTGACAACGGCAGTTGTGGAATAGTCATGTGGCATTATATAGGAACCCTTGACCATCGGTGGAAAGACGCAAACTACCCTATAACACAATACAATTTCTTCAGAGTATTTTTCAGGAATTGACAGTATGTTAAATTTGCGTCAAAATGTTATTAAAGTAATTAAATTAATTTTTAAGTGATATTGAGTTGAATTCTGTACGCCATAAACGTACCACACCCGCGTTTATAATTTAAATAAGTAAGTTTTTTGTAAACTACAAAGTATTTGCAACATTAGCATTTGTATAATAAAATAACACACTAAAAATAATAATGCAATGATAATGAAAACAAGTAAGGTTGGCAGTTATAATAAAATTCAAAATATCACCAGTAGTTCCTAGAAAATTGACGAAAATTAAAACATGTTCTATTTTGTCGATAAATTCATAAATTTATTGGTCAATTTCTTCACGCGAAGTTGGACGTCCACTTTTGTATTACATGCTCAAAGTTGCATGACGAAGAAATTGATGAATATTTCATGAGTTAGTTTAACTGTGTAATATGAGCTTTAGCCATATGACTTCAATCTAAGGTAATAATTGGAAGTGCCTCTGAATTTCGCGAAATAAACACCATTATTATAATAAGATAATTATTTCGTTATTAGGAGCTGAGAATAGTCCGGGATGGGACGTTTCGGCGCAGCCGGTTCGGCGCGAAGACGTTTCGGCGCGAGCCGATTCGGCGCAATCCAGTTCGGCGCGAGCCGATTCGGCGCGAAGACTTTTCGGCGCGAGAATAAAATATTTTAAAATTTTTGATCTACTTTAAATTGATACATTAATAGATAAGTAATATAAATAATAAATATATTAAAATATATGATATACATGTATAGAAAGTAAGTTAATGTAACTACTGTGTTACCAATTTTTTTTATTTAATTTTATTGGCTTTCGAGTTATGAATTAAAGTAAGTAAAAAAATATTTAAAAAATCAAGATTTTTCTTTTGATTATTTTGAAAACTTCGTATCTTTTAAACGACACATTTTACAAAGGATTACAGTTTAAAATTCCTCGGTTGGTACCGTTTAAGAATTAAATACATTATATCGTTGATTGATAAATAGTAAAGATACACAATGCAATAGGAAATTGTTGCTTATCCTCCCATATCAGGTATTTCAACACCCCACTGCCTCTTAGCCAACAAACTCAGTGGTGAGGGTGGTGAGCAAGTGCCGCCACCAACAGTATTATAATTATAAGTTTATACTGTATAATGATTATAATTAATACTACTAATTTAGTAATTTGGAATTTAATGAAATTATTACATTTTTTATCTTTTTCTTGTACTATACAAACTTGTTAATTTAAATTATATTATCTAATATTGTTTATAATAATTGTACCTAACACTGTATTAAGTAAATAATTTGTTGTAAAGGTGTTTTGTTATATTATAATATAATCGACTATATGTGAGAATTTTCGTATAATTACGAAATGAATCCTTAACATTTTTTTATTTTTTATACATGTGTATTAATTTTAATAAATTCATTATATATATATTATTTATCTATTAATGTTTAAATTTTTCCACATTATTTTTCTTTTTAAAATATTTTATTCTCGCGCCGAAACGTCTTCGCGCCGAAACGTCTTTGCGCCGAAACGTCTTCGCGCCGAACCGGCTGCGCCGAAACGTCGTAGACCGAGAATTGCCAGTTACCTGTCGAATGGTCATCAAAATTTGCTTCCATTTAACTGTTAACAGAAGCTGTTGGTTAGTTACCGAGTTGCTACCGAGAAGTTATAAGCTAACTGCTTTTTAGTTATTTTAGCTTGGTATCTACCAGTTGAAAGGAATTACGAGTTGTCAGTTTGATTTTAAACAGCCGTCAAAAGGACTTGGCAGTCTTAGGTTAAATAGTTGTAATAGCCACCTGATAGACAGGTAATGAAAATCGCAATTTCTACTTAGTTTAGTAAGCTACGTATTTAAAGTTAATTCCCATTTCCAATTAAGTTTATCACTTGGAAATGTCTTCTCTTCGGTGACATTTAAAAAAATTTAATATTAAAGCATACTATTTTTCTTTACGCTGGTTTATTTTTCTGCTAAATGCACACTATTAAGTGGTAATTTCCAATTATGTCAAATTTTAATTTCAACTGCTTTTAATAAAAAATCTGTAATAACTTCCGACATCTACTTTAATATTCCATAAAAGTTTTACAAAAACAAATTGTTTTTGTTAAGACCTCGCGTCACTTCTAAACTGTTAAAGAAATCAAACATTTAATTAAAAGTTTTTTACAAAGTGTCGTTGGTTTATTTATTCCTAGTTTAAACAGAAAAATTCTGTACCTAACTGAATATTAACTATCTACTTCCCGTATTTAAAATTTAAATAAATGTAAATGTTCATACAAAAGTAATAAAATTTACTTTAGTACATTTTGACGTGATTGTTTGAAAAGTGATAAGTGACTTTGTAAGTTTTCGTTTCTATAATTAAACTTAAACTCAACTAACTCTGTAACTGCTCATTGTTCACCAATTTGAAAGGAACGCGACACGTTTATTAAAAGCAATTACCACTACAGTTTTGATTAAATATTATCCTCATCCGTGCAATTCTTAAAGTTGATTTTCGAGACTTTTTTTTATTAAGTAGAGTGAACTTAGAAAATTAAATAGATTCAGAAAAGTAATACGTTGGGTTACAAATCTGTTCAAGAATGGTATACTCGATATTTTGTTACACTAGAGGGACTCTGAATTTCCTGTGAGCACAAGATATCTAGAGAAAATAACCTTTTACGATATTTATTACGTAATGAATACATTATTATAGTACGCCAAAGTCTGTTACTTAAACTTGACAATAAATTTAATTTAAGTCTTAGCCTTTTTAAAAATACAGCAATTTAATTTTTTTTTATCAATTAATCGAAATACTCTGTAGTACTGCAGATTTAAAAATCCAGGTCACAAAGATTTTATATCATTATTTTTGATTTTAAAATATAACAGACATAGTAAATTAGGAACAGGAGGCTTTTACTAATGACTTGCTTTTCGTGACAGTCAATGATTTATGCTTACGAAGAAGAGTTTTGATTAACAGTTTTTAAATTAAATTTCATGCAAATACATCATTTTCAAATTTATATTGAATAATATATTTTAAGTGCGCATCTTAATTTATCGCGGAAATAATATTGTATAAATTATATTTTTGCCAAAATAAAATCCAAGTGATAAAACGAAAAATAAGAACATGGTATTGCAGAAAAAGCAATTTCCAGGAACGAATATTTCGAAACAAATACTCTCTTCGTTCATGGTAGATGATTGGCTGAATCAGCTATAAGCACGAAAGCTCTTCTTAGTATGCAAGTGCAAAGTTAACATAATAATTTAAGGTAATTTGATGGAAAAATACTCCTAGCAGTTTGGTATTTTAACAAATTTATACAAAATTTTATAAGTTTTATGCAGCGTTTGACGATGGATGGAGGTAACGTACAGCTTTTTTCAGCAATCAATCGCACTTCTCGTGTGTTTAATATTCTACATTCTTTAGATCTACCTTTCCCTACTAAAAATGCGCTTCGGTTCTCAAAATGTGCTTAACCTTATCTACATCTCTTTCCGTGCGTAAATTTAGGCAAGTAGAAATTTTCTAAATAACGAAACTTATTTCTTATTGTTGCGTTTGTTCTAAAGTTAGCGCACGTGCGGTATAAACGCGATCCGTTTTGTTGTGTGCGATGACGAAAAGGGCGATAAAATTAAAGTAGTGGTATTATTCCAAAATAGTAATAAAATAAATCTGAAAAACTGAACGAATCTGAGAAATTACCCAAGGATTGTGGTAATATAATATTGGCTGGTTTAATAGGATGGAAAAAGCGTGAAAACAAGTTACGAGCGGACCATCTTTTGTTTTATTGAAAAAAGTACCCGATTAAAATGGATACGTGCTGAAAATATTAATAACAAATTTTGCCTTGAAAAATAATTTCTTGAAAAATTCAGTCAATAAAAAAAACTATTTATTTATGAATTCTTGGGGATAGAAGACTTCTAAAATATGTTAATATATTAAAGGGACATCGAAAGAAATAAGAAAATCTGAATCGTTTTATGCGATAGGAATATTTTTCACAAACATTTTATAGAACAGCAAAGAAAATGATTATTTTACAAAAACAGATACAGAAAATAATGTTATTGATTTTAAGTATTTAATTTATTATTTTGTTACTCTAAATAAATCTGAAACTGAAAAACATTTGTAATTTCATAGAATTTTCTTTTGCCAAATAATTAATAGAGTCGTGGTGTAAGTAGTGAAAATTGATTTTATCCGCTACCACTACCCACGTAACAGACCAAAGCCTGAAACATGAAACAAAATTTAGAAAATCATCTTCAGTAAGGGATTTCCTATTAAACTATCTTCATACTATTTTGTTATCAAGTTTAGCATTTTTGTTATTGCTGAAATTTTTTACAGTTAATTGCCATTTAAAATTTATTTAAAATAAATTTAGATTATTAAAATTGTTTAAAATATAACCCAAATGTTTAATTTGATTAATTGAAAATGAATGAAAGAAAATTGCTATTAAATCCATTAAGCCTGATGTAGCTAAATTGCCTGCCAATAAAATTATTAAAAAAAAGTTGGCTTTCTAAAAATATTAATATTTTGCAATTTCAGAATGTAAAAATAAGAAAAAATACTACACTGTTTTCTTTCTTGTTATCTGAATTTTCCTTTCAGGAAAATGTCAGTTTCTCAGCTTTGTTTTTTATTTTTGTTTACTAATGCTGAAGTCTTCAACTTAGTACTAGCTTTTCAGTCTGTGTTAGAGCATTACTTCAATTCTTAACAGCTTTTTTGTATTAAGTGATGCCTAAAACAACATTTTGTATTACTATTGAGCTTCGAGAGTACCTGAATATTATTAGAACATCATTGTGATGAACATGCAAACTTATTTTGAAACACACCAGTTTATACTTATACAACATTGAGTTATACTTTATTTGAATTAACGCGTGAAATAACTTCTTATTGATGGTTTTACGGTTAAACTGCTAATCGTTAAACGATTGATAAAGTTTAGGAAAACTTAAGTAATATTTAGCTACAAGTCAAAATGCAGTTTTGCATGTGGTTTCTGTGTGGCTACATATATCTCATAAATGTGCGACTATGCAACTCAATTTCCTCACAGTTATTTGTTTAATTTACTTTAATTTTCCACGAGCTCTAAAGGGAAAAAATGCCATTGCGGTAATCTCTCAATTATGGTAAAAAAATTTAAAACCAAAATTATACCAAAAACCTGAAACGGAATGAAAATAAAAAATCAAAAAAAATTCAATACTTTGCAATGAGGCGCCACTGGGCTGGCCGAGAAAACTAGGCAGGTATTCAAGAACAATTTTATTTAACCAAATTTGTAATGAAGATACAAATTTTAATAATTGATCTTTTTCCAGTTGATTATACTAATGAAACTGTTAAACGCAATATTCTTAGAACTGAAAGCAAACAAAAACAAATTTTCAGTGTAGTATCAAAGAAGTTCATTGAAAAATGATGAACAAAACCTAGCAAGAAAAGCGCTAGTGTATAACTCATGTAAAATAGTATAATTTACATGAAAAGTTATAACTATTGTAAGTCAATCCAAGTGTACACTGATTTTATTATTTCCGGTAAATGCTGAAACATTTTATAATTTAAATTTATTATAAGCAGAAAGTGTTTTTCTTTTCAAATGCTTTCAACTGAGGCAAACAGTATATAATTGGTATAGTTTACTTTGCCAGCTGGGGAAATAGAAAAAAAATAATATTCAAACTTTTTTTTCCCTCTGCTTACCGTCACCGTCCGTCGCCGCCGCGCGTGTGTACAAAAAGACGTAAGTTAACGAATGATAATTGCATCAAAATTCGTGCCCAAACAAATTAAATTTTTTTAGAATTTCGTCTATTTATAGAAAAAGAGTTTCAGAAATAAAAGGTTTCAGTATTATTTTTTTGTGTGACAAGGAAGTAGCCTAAGTGTAAATCGTGGATTATATTGTTTGACCCTCGTGATCTGACGAGAGGAGACTTTAGTGAGATAAATTTGTTATGAAGTATCATACTTTTTTTTTAAAAACATCACTTTGAACTCTGATAGCACCTCAAGCCAATGATAAAATTATTCGTATGTCGTATAATTATCTTTTTTGTAAAGCAGCAGCTTTATGCTGGTACTTATAATCGATACTTGATTTTTTACCTGAATTGTAGGCACATTTGTATTGGAACCTATTAACATTCACAGAAGGAAATATTATGTAAATCTCAAACTCAATAGAGCAATTTCTATTTAATAGGGAATAGAAGAATGAATTTATGCAAATAAAAAAGGTTTCAGTTTTTCAAAGCACGATTTTTAATGCCAGAAACTAAATAAGGAAAAAGTTTCAGCTAAAAAGGTATCTAAAATATATTTTCAAAGAAGTAGTTAATTAGGACAATAAGAAAATAAACTTAACTTTAATGAAAACCTAACTTATGTTTATTTTGTATTTGTTTCTTAGCGAAAAATGCTTGTTTAGGTCTGTATTGGGTGTCAGAAATAACTTCGTGTTTTTCTTAAGTTTTTGTGCGAAACAAAACACAACTTTTTCACACTTCAACATTTTTATACTTCATTGGAAAATTATTGCAAAAATCAATTAGATTTATATAGTAAGTAGGTAGGAGCAGTAAAAATATTTTGGTAGAGCAATTAAAGCGAGGATATTAAAATTACCTCTATATTTTATTACGCATTCTAGAGTAGCTGAACTTGTAATATATTTGATGTTATTTATAAGTAAGAAGACGCAATAAACAGAAGAAGCTTACCTAAAACGCCAAGCCTGAAATTGATAGTAACTACTATAACTCTTCCAACTGAAGCCAACATAGTTCCATCGTAAGGATTTCCTGAATTCCATTCATAGCTTTCGCCATGTACGTATACTAAACAAGGTAGAGGATTAGTTTCTTCTTCACCAGTTCCTGAAAAAAAAACAGAAATATAAGTTTCATCCATTTTATTCGACAAAAGTGATGAATAAAATATTTTCTAAAGTAATATCTATTAACTTCCAAGCCAAGAAATAAATGTCGGTCTATCAAATTTAAATTGAAAAACCAGTGTTTTAGACGATAAATGTGTAATTGTTAGGCCGGTAGATCCTAAACAACTGTTAAGCCACTACCAGCGCTAAAATATATTGCAGCAGGTTTGATTATTTGAAAATGCTGTTATTACGTAACTTCAAGAATTTACAAAATGAAGTTATGATTGAAAATCTATTTACAACTTCTTCCTCTGAAAATTCAAATTTAATACTGAGAAATCGCGTAAAGGAATTCAACTTTCCCGTTATTACATTTACATTTGTATATTTAATTTGTGACATTAGAATTTGTAAGACATTAAAGTAACTTGTAACCTCTTAAAGCATAAAATCAGTTAAACTGTAATAAATAAATTAAAAATAAGAATTATGTTTGGGTGCTTGAACTTCTTCTAGTCAATTTATTAGCCACGACTCAGCAAAGTCTTTTGAACATTTAAAAACCCCTATGTATGAAGATAGCGCGTAGCTGATAAATCTAACCGCTTTATTTTGGAGAAATTACAAGGGTTGAAACCTTACAACATTTAACAATGTATTTTCTGATGATTTGACTTTCTGTTAATATTGTCAACCGTTATGTTTCCGTTTTTGGTATCGATTTAAACTGGATTAGATAATGTGAATTTAGACCACGGCAGTGCAAAAATTCTGCGTTCGAATCGCGAACTTGAACTTCTTTAGTTGGGTCTCCGAGGGTTAACGTTAATATAATATAATAAAAGCAGATAGTTTTTTATTCATGTAGGTTTTGTAGTGATCTGGATTTAAGTCAGTTAATCCGTTAATCTTAATCCGTTAATCCGAATTACCAATCAAACAAAATTTACTATATGTATAAAAATATCTATTGAATAAAGACAACCTTCAACAACTTAAAAACCTATATCAACTAATTCCAACATTGGTGACCCCGACAAAAAAGAACAATGAATGATACTCATAGCAACAATCAAGCAACACCGCAGTTAGAACGCATAGGCATTAAAATTCCACGTTTTGGAAAAAACAGCCCGCGTTATGGTTCAGACAACTGGAAATGCAGTTCCAACTAGCTAGGATTATGAACAACGAAACCAAATTCTTCTACGTAGCAAGCAACTTGACTGAAGAATTCGCCTCCGAAGTTGCAGATGTTATTGTAAACCCACCAACAGACGAAAAATACGAAACACTAAAAAAAGAATTGATAAACAGACTCTCAAAATCCGACGAACATAAACTGAAACAACTATTACAACAAGAAGAAATCGGTGATCGCACTCCATCTCAGTTTCTAAGACACCTTAAGAATCTTGCAGGAAGAAATATAAACGACAAATTGTTACGAGCACTATGGAGCGGACGACTTCCTGAAAACATTAGAAACATTATCACAGCTTTCGAAGATAAGGAATTAGATGATATGGCAAAAATCGCTGACAAAATTAGCAAAAACACACATCCCGGTAACATTGCAGCAGCCAGTGTTAGCGAAAATGAGGAAATCAAAGTTCTAAAAGACGAAAAATAATCAAAATCAAAAAATTCCAAAAGAACTGAAAATTTATTTAGACGACTCCAAAACAGCATTAAAACTAAAAAGAATACACCTGCCTGAATACGACGTACACTGCTGAAAGAGTTGCAAAAGCATTTATAAATAATTGGATAGCAAGATTTGGCGTACCATTAAGAATTACAACCGATCAAGGACGTCAATTTGAATCCAACCTATTTAAAAACCTTTCTAAATTACTAGGAACAACACATACGGGTCATTGACTCTGAACATCAACACAGTCCATCAGCGACTTCAATCAACACAGTCCATCAGCAACGACAACAACACGGTCCATCAGCGACTTCAATCAACACAGTCCATCAGCGACGACAACAACACGGTCCATCAGCGACTTCAATCAACACAGTCCATCAGCGACGACAACAACACGGTCCATCAGCGACTACAAGCAACACGGTCCATCAGCGACAACAACAACACGGTCCATCAGCGACAACGACAACAAAATAATACCACTAATAACAGTACATCGTTCGATCTAATGTATTATACCCGGACAATCTCACTAGGAAGGGGGTAATGTAGTGATCTGGATTTAAGTCAGTTAATCCGTTAATCTTAATCCGTTAATCCGAATTACCAATCAAACAAAATTTACTATATGTATAAAAATATCTATTGAATAAAGACAACCTTCAACAACTTAAAAACCTATATCAACTAATTCCAACAGTTTCATTTAGAAACTCTCTCAAGAAATTCTATTTCAAATTCTAATAGTTTTTGTGATCGAAAAGTAACTATAATTCACGGAATAATGATGTGTATTTAATGAAAAAAACTTGACAATATTTTTACTGGTTTGGAATTTAAAAAAGGAAAAGTCATGCTTAGAATGGTAGGTGCTTATGTTGGGAACGAATAATCGGAAACGGAATCGTAAAATAACAAATTGTGGAGAAAAATGTAAAATTATGTATGGAGGTGCACTAGGTTTGTAATCCGTTTTATTTAAACCATCACTTTTAAGCGCCATTTGTGTTGAGTGATTTTCTCACAAATTCTTTTAAATATCTACAAAAAAAACTATTATAAAGTCGGTGAGGTTATAATTTTATCTTCCCAGGCAGACGTAGGCGGTTGTTGAAGAGAGGGTAAAATATGAAAATTTTCTCATCAGACGGCAATAATTACTTTATATTAAAATGAAAAAAATATTTCTTAAATGGCGGATGTTGGAAAAACTTTTTTTAAAGCAAACCAGTTTACATTAAAATTATTTAAGTACTCGCAGTTTTTATTTTATGATTAAAATTGAAATATTTCTGTTCCGAGTTTACTTGAAAGGTTTTTTTACATTTTCTTCGTTTACATTTTTTAAAAGCCAGTTATGAAATCATTTTTCTGGAAAGCTACAGATTTTCAACAGGCAGGTATGAACGGTAATTCTATCTTTAAAACCGAAAAAAAAAAAGGTTTTATTGCATGGTATGTCAGAAAGTTTATTTTCTTCGTGATTAATGTTTTCAGGTTTTGTTTTCACGTGGGTTGATTTTTTCACTACTCTTTGAAGAATGGCTTGACAGAACTAAAAATACTTAATTTCAGTTTAGTCGTTTAACCTTGAAAATTAAATAATTTTAGCTGTGACGCTATTTTGACGTTAGGTCAATCACAGATAATGTATTTTTTGGGTTTTATAAAAGTATTGCAATTTTAATAGAAAGTGGGTATCGTCTACTTTACAGGATGTCTATTATCTACTCTGCTATACTCTGATTGTAATAAGTGCACATGTTTCGAATTATTTACTACTTGTTGCATTACATTATAAATGCACACAAGTATTAAATTATTGCACAGAATGATTTGGATGAATATAGACTTGTCAACTTATTACATTAAACTTTCCAATTACAGATCTTAATCAATAACTTTAGTATTTATGTGAATTGGTTGAGAATATATTAGAAAATAATGAATTTAAATCTTTGAAGTATTGGAATTGCTTTAGAATAAATTGCAAAAGTTTTATTGTAATGCTTTTGACCAAGTAATAGAGAGATTGATGTTTACGAAACCCAGCGCTGAACTTGGGAGATTAATTTTAAATTTGTGAACAACTTCAATCTGAACCATCTTCCATTATATTCCATTAAAAGGTTTATATTACTCATAGATCTTTTGGAATTTTAATAGAATTTACGTTACCACATGGGACATTTTTAAATATTAATGATAGTTGGGTGTTTTCGGTGTTCTCAATCCTTTGCGTTGTTTGAAGACGTTCGAGCTTTACAGATGATTAATATTTGAATATTTCTGTAAACATCCTTACCCAATATTCTAGTTCTACATAAAATTCTAAAGAGGAACGTAGGAGGGAAAGAACAACATCGATTTGTAAAAATTGTATTTTCTTGTGCATTTGATGGTATTCAATTATTATAGTTCGTGTTTCAAAATCATATTTTTGAATTTTGAATTTTTAATATTTGTTTGACTTGGAATTTTATTTTGATTTTGTAAATAATTTGTTATGACTGTAAATATTTTGAATTTGGTATGTACGCACCAAAAAAATTTAAGTTGGTAAGAATTTTGTAAAATAAAAAATAGATTGGCCAGGTCCGTTAAAGCGAACGGACGCGTTTTACGGGAGTATCCGCTGATTTCAATTTATTGTGCGTCTCTGATTTGAGATTTTTTGATTTTAACGAAATAAATAAAGTAGAATCCGAATAGTACGACCTCGTTTATAACGACCGACCGCTTTTAACGACGAAAGTGCAACCTCAAGTTTGGTTTTCATATAACGTTTTCAAATACAGTTTCAAACCGTTTTGTGCGTCGTTCGGTTAGTACGACGTAATATCGCCGGTCCTTTGACCGTCGCTATAACCGGATTCTACTAGTGTACATTGCGTGGTAATTTGTTCTATTATTGAAATTGGAGGTTTTGTCCATTTTTGAGATTATTTTGAAGGGTTTTGGAAAATTTAGGAAGGATTAACTTTGTAATCAATATTACTACTAATTAAATGGCAATAAAAATTTGATTAAATGAAATTATA
The DNA here is from genome assembly GCA_947369205.1 of Cantharis rufa. Lineage (NCBI taxonomy): Eukaryota > Metazoa > Arthropoda > Insecta > Coleoptera > Cantharidae > Cantharis > Cantharis rufa. The sequence goes on from OX376303.1 coordinate 13,586,636, forward strand.
CTGGAAAAGAAATTATTTGAATATTTATCTCGCACATTTTGTTCAACGTTAGTTGGACTGCAATACACAAAATTAATTTTGAATACCTAAAAATTTGGTTTTTAATTAAAAAAATGCATCGCTTTTAAATGGTAAATACCTATTCTAGATAAAGCTTTTCAAGGTGATTAAAATAACCTATCACAAGACAAAATCGTTTTTAAAAATTTGTGTTTTTTGCAGTAGATTACAACTCTTTTAACTTTTTGAATTGTTATATCTCAAAAACGGTGGCTCTTAGGAGAAAAACTATTTAGACATTTTTTATAGATAATTATCTGATCTACAATTTTTGTCTAAGCTAATTTTATGATAAAGTTACCGTTTTGCTGAAAATTGCGAAAAACCCATTTTTGTGACCTTTGACCCAGAGTACATTTTTTTCCAGGTGTCGGATCGATGAGGACTTTTTACATTTCATTTATAATAGTGTTTTAAACAATCCTACCAATTTTCAGCCGTGTGTGAGTTATTGTAACCTCGCCCCTATTTTTTGGTCTAATTTGACCGGACTATTACTAAATTTTCATTTTAGAATCCTAAATTGACATAAATTTATAAATCGTTCAGCATAAGACCAACAATTTTCCAATAAGCGATTGTAAAATATCAAGAGTAATAATGATTTTATTTATGCTTTAATCAATTTTTTCAGACTTTCGTAAAATGGTGTATGTTATTTTTAAGAATCTGCAATGTTCTCAAACCTGGACGTTCACCAAAATGAATATCGTCTCTAATTCAAAATTAAATTTTTTGGATACTGAATTTTGAACATTATGCATTTCAGTTTACAATCAACAAACAATCATCATGATTCTTTCTGTTACTACAATATGCTGTTTTCTTACTAAGTATGATTTTATTATCGTTTTGGACATCTTATGAACAATTCAACTATAAGTAGACTATATATCTCAAATTGGCAAGATTTGATGGTGACACAATTTTGGTAAGTTAATTATTAATCCTTCACATTTTCAGTTTAAAAAAATCAACTATGCTCACTCTACTGTAGAGAAAAATTTCTACCCCATGACTGCAGAGAAAAACCTTCCATTTAAATTTTTTATATAATTTTTTTTTTGCTTCGTCCATTTTCTTCAGAAATTAGAAAATCTTAGCAATGTGTATACGCTATTTTGGCCAATTTCGAACCAGGATTTTAACAAGAATTGTGAAATTAAATATTTTATTTTGGAATGAATTTTGATAATTAGTCATTTCTATATTGCTGTCTTTTGCCGAAAACTCATAATTGCTTAACTTTCAAATGTAATTACGTCAAGTGCAGTTCATTTCGGTTGTCCGATTTCATGGACGATCTGACTTGTGTGATAACTTTTCTTTTTGAGTACCTACTGTTTATGTTCTTTAACATTAAATTTATTAAAATTAACTTAACTTAAGTTGTAACGTAATCTTTTTAAAAAGTATTATTATAAATTGTTTTTTATAATGAAAATCTTGGTATAAATTATAAAATAAATTTAACATTAAGGTACACAAATTTTTTTAGTTATAAATTAATTAAAAATGTAATCCTATTTTTGAAGTTTTAAATTTGCAGGATTATAACATTTAAATATTTAATCAAACGATAAAAACTTAAAAATATATTTCATTATATAATTAAATATTTTGTTATGCTTTACTTTTAGTAGGTAATAAAGTTTATTTTTTTGTTAACTTCTTTTCAGTTACACTGTTTGGATCAAATTTATAGATGATCTCTCTTTAAATTACTTGTCAATAATTGTCAAGAGTCATCAGTGTGCACAAATAATCATATAACAAAACTGTTACTTTTATTCCCGAAATTACGAGAAGAAGCAATGTACCATTAATATAATTGATGTTTAATAAAAATAAAATGATTATTTCAAAATACTCTTTTATTATAGTTTTCTTGGCTAAAATAATAATCAGGATTATTTATTGTTTTGTTTATTTTGTTTTCTACATTTTATCATTTTTGTATAAACGGTTTGTTATTATTTACAAATTTTCAGATTTTATACCTTCCTGTTTTAATCGTTTTTTGTTTGTTTGATTTAAATTGGTTTTTGTATATTTTAAGATGACATGGATATATTTTGAAATAAGTTTATTGTTTTACATTTTGAAATAATAATACAACTATTATTCTAAAATTAATTTTTGCAATTTATTCTATTACTATTAGTAATATTGCTTATATAACCAACTTTTCATTTTTGGATATACGATAACAATCTGAAACTATAATTTCTTTAGATCGCCAAGCTGATAATATATTATCTTGCTTATTGTTATTCAAGCTCTGTAATAACATCGATTTCAACTTCTGGATTTTCTTCTTTAGCTTTCACGCTTTTTCCATTTTTCTTAACCATATATGCTTTCGATGCCTAATTAAATATAAGTAATAAATATCTATACTTTGACTAAATAGTGAACTGTAAAATCTAAACGGGTACGAAAACCTTCCGACTATTTGTTTTACTAAAATGCTTTCAAAAATATTATAAGTTATTTATAATTTTTTAAAAGCACAAGGCTCATGTTTTATATTATATTCAAGAAACGCGCATAGAAAAAGTAAACAAAAACAAAAACCACATACAAATCTTTAAATCTTTAAGAGATTGAAATAGAAGGCAAAATTTATTATAGTTTTTTTTATGTCTTATCTCTTAAAGTTTTGTGGTTACGCTGTACACATTTAGTGTGCATCGGCAGTATTCGCTTCCTTAGCTAAATCGTTTTTCATTTAGACGACATGGAGAGAAAATCCTATTCTGATATATTGTAGATCAAAATCTACATTAGCATTTTAAATAAATTTTTTAACACAAATAAATCTTGATTTTTTGTATTTTACGGCGACAGCTCCCAAAGCAAGCTAAATTATTCTTTCCTTTTTTTAAAAACTATTTTTGACTAATTTTCACCTTTTATTTTTGAAAACATAAACAGGCTACCTATTCACAAATTAGATTTTATTAAGAGCTTTATTTTAGGATGTTTCTTAAAATTTTCATAAATTTTAAATATAAATGTATTTCTCATTCTTTCAACCACAGCTCGTAAAATGGAAACAAATAGGAATCTTAAAAGTTTTTAAGGTGATGACTCTAATGCTCTGCTTTATATTTACATACGGTCCGGACGTTCATAGTAAAAGTAATGATTTATTTGTGTTTATTAAATTGCGTGCATAATTTTTAAATTTGTACAATATATAATTCAAATTTAAAAAAATTGATTGGCTCATTAAGTTTCAGCAATACTACAAATAAAGCAACACTGACAGAATATTTTTTAGGTTCAGGTTTCCTATTATTTCAGTAACGGAATTGGAAATCTGTCACAGTGTTTCGCAGAGAAAAATACACGTAACCTGAATATTTTATTTGAAACAGTCTCAGGATTGAATACTGATTTGTGGATTCTCTTGAATCGTTTGGAAATAATAAATGATAACAAATATCGATGATTCAAAACCCAATGGTATACAAATGTGTCAATATATTAACAATCTCGTAACATATTTATTTGCGAAGAACTGCATTAGATATCCCAACAAAAGTATTTGTAATTTTCTTTTGCTCTATCTTTCCAATCTACTTTAGCCAATAATATTTACATTTTCCAATCTAATTTTTTTATATTTATTTGCTAGTTTTTTCTTTCAACCTAATTAAAAACATTTCACGGAGTTGATGTTTAGATACCGGAAAATTATTACATTTTCTTCTTTGGTTTACTTATTTTAAACGCTGACTTGTATTATTTTAAAGTAAAGAATTTTTGTTCGTTAAAAACAATTCGCTAAGGTGTACTTAGTATTTTGAAATCTTCGTTTTCTTTTTACGGGGTCACTAAATTCTCTCTTGTGTCACTGCCGTTCCCTTTGTATTGAGTTAAAAATCGCAAAATCTCCTTTGTGTGGAGTTAGGATAGACTCATTTAACCCACATTCTTTTTAAACCTTTTCTAATAAGTACTACAGCTCAAAGGTAAATTAAAATATACGGATTTAATGATAAAGGTCTTTTTGTAAACAGCAGAAATTTAATTTTGTTTTAGCCTAAAGTATCTTTTTAAAAGTTTTTACAATGAACAACTTTCAAAAACCATTTTGTTGCTTAATCAATTTTGTTTGGTAATTTTAATGTTACCGTATTTTAACGAAAGAAACATAAAATTATTAAATTTGTCATCGAGGTAGTTTTTCATTATTTTCGTTAAGCCCGTCAAATCGATCGAGTAGTTTTCTGCCTTATCGCAACTTGATAATTAGTTATCTTCTCTGCACATTTATCTAACGCTCTTATTTTCATTTCATCTGGTTTTGCCATTGTTAATTTGGTTGGTTCTGCTTGAAGTGCTCTAAATACTTCATTAACAAATAAACATAAATGAAAATACAGAAATATTTAAAATTAACGTAAAATTAAGAGAGAAATTTTTGTTTGAGCTTTTGTTAGCAATAGAGCTTTTAAGGATAATTAGTAGCACAGTTTTGGTTGAAATAATAGCAGACGAAGGAAATGTGATAACAGTTATAAATAATTTTAAATAGAAAATAAAAATTATCTAAACATTTTCATTATTACACTCGTCAAGATTTTCCATTGAAATTAAATAATTAAGTTTAAAATTGCGTTTCGTGAGTTCACAAATCGCGTAATAAACTATCCATAAGAGGTTTTAGTAGTAGATACAAACGATCGAACTATTCGCTCCATGTAGCAGTTTTAATCACGTCCTACCATGCTATTGTATAATCTTATCAGTAATACCGTATTTTATGTTAGACAACCCTAACGTACGAAATGTAGGGTTTTTATAACAAAAACTTATCTTGTATCGGGAAAGTATTAAGGAAAAAATGTAAATTTTGAGTAGTATATAAAAATAATATATAATTTGTTTCTAGATTATATGTAAAATTGTTTATGTAAATTTTTTTATCATTTCGCAAATGAAAATTAGATGCGTAATAATATTAGGGTCAGTTTGTTTAATAACATTTGCATATTTTTTTACTAACAAAGTAAGTAACAAAAATTATTTAAATGGAAACAATTACAAATGTAACAAAAAAGTTGTAAAATGTGTTGAAACGAAGTACTATCTGAATTTATCTGCTTTTCCTTTTTGCTCATTATTAATTTCTTTTACATTTACTTAGACATCTTTTTTTGTCTAAAACCGACTAAAAATGAACAAGTAAACAGTGTCGCTCTAAATAAATTTTTGGCTGCTTGTCAACAAAAAGTTTCCTAAATATATTTGCAAAATTATGAGAGTCAAATAAAAGTTTCTTGATTTACGTACTACACGGTGTTTCAAAAATGTTGCTCAACAACAGCTATAAATTTAGATAAACAGTTAAATTAATTAAAAGTGATTTTCCGAATATAAATATTGACGTTGCCTATATCAAAATTTGTATGCTGTTTTCGAAGCAGGTATACAAATTTAACGTATATTAATTAAGCCTCTCGAAAAACTTTTAAGTACCTCTAAGATAGGTTTAAACTTAGTTTCTTTTAAACTGATTTTACACGAAACTTTTTATATTTATGACGGAAAAGTTTTCCCTACTTTTGTATGGCAAAACTATAAAAAGAAAATTAAATTAAAAACCTTAGGACTTGTCCACTATAACTATTTCACAAGATCAACAAAAAATTATAGCCAAAACTAAAGAATATTAGCAAAAGTTTTGTTTCCGAAGGAAAGTTTTAAGTCTGTTCGTAGTAAATTAAATTTTCCCTCTTAATAATAATGGCATTATTACTCCTATTTTCTATTAGCTTTTAAGCAATATCATCAAATATCTTATTCATTGCTGGAAAGAGCTCATTTCTGTAATTATGTTCTCATAATAATCTGTGCATATAGGTAGAATGTTTTATTACTTGTTCCCCAGGGGCCAAATTAAGAAACTCTGGTTAAATACATAAATATTCCATAGGAAGCATTAGAAACAGTCAATTTATAAAAATATTGTTGTATTTTGTGAAAATTCAGTATTCGTCTAGAAGAAAGTCTAACAAAACCGGAAAAGCGCACTTCTATAAACAAAACAGCTTGAACTTGTTTTCTACTTTTGCAGTTTTTTACATCGAATTTTGATTTACATGTCTAGTGCATTTGAATGCACGACTGAACATAAGAGAACATATAAAATTTATAATAATAATAGCGGATAAAGCTTAGTTTTGGTGCCATAGGATAAGTCTATATTCTTGTCTACGTTGAGTGTTATTTTCCCCACATTGATTTAAATCATTAATGCGGATCTGTCAAATTTTGAACCATTTGGTGATTTAAGTTTTTAACGTTGTTTTAACGTGTTTTCACAAATTAAGATTTTTGTAAGATAATTAAACATGTGAAATGAGAAAACAATAATCAAAATTTTTGGTAACATAGTTGTTAACAATTGTTTCAATAATATGTGCAAGGCTCTAATGTGCAATAATGTCAAGATATTGCATAACATTATAATTAACTATAAGAGAAGAATGGAAACTTCAGGTAGGTGAAAATGTAACTTACAGGTCTAATTTTAGAAAACTTCATATCATATAACACAAAAGGAAATATTTGAAAGAAATACAATAAAGTAATATAAATTTTTCTGCACTTTAGATCAAAGGCAATATATTATAAATATTTTAAATATAGTTACAAATATGATATGAAAATTAATTTTTTACTCTTTTGATATTTTGAATACATAAATTGCACTATTTTACAGCATCAGGTTTTTTACATTAAATTTTTAAATTAAAAATAAATTAATAAATATGGTAACTTCTGCTTCTAAGAAACTTCGAACAAGGTATAAACATTATTTTTGATCAAACTGATCTAGGTTTTATTTTGTTCATTTCAAATTGTGGTGATGGACCAGAACATTCTTCCATGAAAGAACATCCTTCAGTCCTTCAAGATTTTGACGAATTAACGTGCTAAAACTCATTTGAGGAGATTTACTCGGATTGCAAAATCTCAATTACATATTATGTAAACTAGAGAAAAGTCTAGTGTTGTAAGTATATTACTGTTATAAAATAATACATTTTCATGTTTTGAAAATCACGTTAACTACATATTAGCTCTCTTTATCTCTTTAAAGAGAAGCTAACGTCAGAAAACCAAGACAACGTATTAGGCATCATATATACATGTACGAAGAAGAGCATTGCAAAGAGAGATGATAAGTGACTTACTGAACAACTGAAATAATAAAACCCTCTAGAGAAAGAAATAGAAATTCGTGAACTAAAATAAATAATTAATAATCTTGTGAAATAACAATAAGCTTAACCTCAAACATGTTTGTACGCAATATTCAACGCGAAATCAACAAAGAATCTGTTAACTAAAGTGAAACTAATCCTAAATAAAGTAGAAGATCAACAAAAGGGGTGGTTGTTAAATAAAATAGGAAAAGTTATAAACGTAATACAAATAATCTGGTTATAAAGCAATTGTTGGACTTGTTTTGCGAAAAGTGTAGCTGGCGGCAAGAGGAAGAGTGTGGTCGACTCAACCACAACCGTTTTTTATCAAAAATCACCATATCGAGAGATTTCAACACTCGATTAGATTTTAAATTTTAAAAGTATGATTTTTTGTTTTGATTGAAGACTGTGTTTTTTTGTTACTTAATTAGAAATAGATTTTTAATGCGACATTAATTTACCAAATATCTGCAATAAAAAAAAATATGTTGGAAGAACAAAATTAACAAACAGAATAAGAAAAAGACTGAAATTGTAAAACCAGTTGTAGGGTTTGAGATACGCGACGTGGTCGGTAGTTAATTGTGTGTGTATATATTTGTATATAAATGAAGTAATTACCCTTAACTAATTGCAAGAACTTTCTGATTCAACAACAAATTGTTGGGATTGCTAACATATTTTTTACGTCAACGTGTGTTTTTAATATTTATTTTTAATTTAATGTTATATTAGATTTTAAATCAAGTAGTACCTATGTCGATTATTAATTTAATTAATAGAAGTTGCAATGATTACTCACAGTATTATGTTATAGTATGCATCAACTTCTGAAAGATTTAACATATAAATAGGTCGTAATACTATCACCATGACAATCTTTGTATTTGAACCTACACAGCGAACGGTTGCTTTGGTGATTGTCGGACATCATGTAGAGAATTTAAATAAATTAACGAAACAAGACCTAGTTATTTAATGTTTTATAATAATTGAGCGCCACTAAACTTCTAAACAGTAAACAATCCCAGTTGACCATATGACCATTGTCATGAAAGACCATTAATTTATCGATTTTAATTTTGAACAAATTTATTTTTTGTATCGCAAAATAAATAATCTTTTAATTCAAAGAAAATTAAGTCAATAGACTTTTTAATTTTCGGAAAATTGTTCCAAAATTATTTTACTTGAGAGACCAGATATGGGAAAACATTACTCTTTAACCACTTTTTAATTGTTTCGCACTAATATCTCGCTCCACTTATTGTTATTTTTCTATAATTCTAAATGAAAAGAGAATAATTTGAGGTCTTAATGCCATAAAGGGCATGATGAGGGGAGTGTAGGTTCTAAGCCTAGTTTCCTTTTCTCTGTTGCGTTTGCAAAAAATCACGAATGCAACTCTCTCTTGCTTTTAGTAAATTCACACTTGTTGAATAAAATATTGGATTACATCACTGATCAAATAAATATCTATTGTATTCAAAATATCAGTTCATCATAATGCAAAAAACGAATTGGAGAAGCAATAGAACAAAATTCAAGGTTTATGCTAAATTACTGATTTAATTAATATGCGTTAATTATTATTAGGTATTATTAGGTGCTGTACGACACCAATCACAGTGTGCCATAAGAAAATTTATTTTCCTAAATGAACTTAATGTATGTGTACATCGATTATATTATGTTGATTAAGAGTGCCATATTATAATGTATATAATTATGTGATGGGACGGTTAATAATTAGGTATGTTTACTTGTTTCGAATATCAATCAATGATGATTGTTATTGCTAATTTAGCTAGTTGTTCCAATTCCATGTGGTATTTATTTAAATTACTTTATGAATACTAAATTTCACTTCAATATGTGCAGTTTTATGTTAATTTGGGTAAGCTGTGTTTACCTTTTGTTTATATTATAAATCTAACTTTAATACATCTTATTTGCCTCACCGTGTATGGTTACGTATTAATGACAATCTTGAGAAAAATAAGAGTGAAATATGTAAGTCATACGTCAGAATTATCTCAGCTTACATGTAAGTGTAAGTTTGGTTGCATAATATGATATTGTAATGTTGACATTGGTTTAAATCCAGATTAAAGTACATAATTCAAAATTTGTACAGTTAACCCTCCTATAACGTGGATGAATTCATACTTCCATATATGAAATCCATATAACCGTCTAATATTGAAACCGCAGGAAAATGTCGCAATTGTAAATATTTGAAAGAAAATCGTAATTTAACTGTGGTAATAATGTAAGTCACAACATAAATGGTATATGTATAATAACCATCAAGGCCGTATTTCAGGGGGGAGGGTTTAGGGGTTGGACCCCCCCCCAAATTATTTATCAATTAATAAAGTACAGGAAATCCGACTGAAATCAAAAAAATATTAGAGAAAAACAGAAACAATCTTTAAAACTAAAACTAAAACATTAAACCCGAAGGATTCCAAGTCGAAACGTCGAAAATCAAAACATACGGTAAAGTCCTTGATGTTCTCAAAATCTCATGCCTGGGTTAACTCCTGAGAGCGTCATGACAGATTTTGAAGTCACTCAGATCAATGATTTCACACAGGCATTCGAAGGCATTTATAACAGAGGATGTTTTCTCCATTTCAGTCAATGCATATGGAGTTATTCTAAGAAACCATATTATTATAGTCCAGTGACAACATGCAGTTCTCAGTTAATATTCGAAAGTTGGCTGTTTTGAGTTTTGTCCCTGTGGTCGAAGTGATTCAATCTTTTAAGGAACTCATTCAAACCGAGTTCTTCATTACTAACTTGGATCGGCCGCCAGCGCGGGTTAATTTGACGCCCTCCAAAGTTTTCAATTGCGCTATGGAATTGTTATGAAGGTGTCTTCAACCACCTGCCGAAAACAAAATATTCTGTGGAAGGATGGCATCGAGCTTTCAGTTTTTTCTTGAGCTGCAACCACTCTTCAATTTGGAGGTTTATCTATGTTTTGAAGAAAGAATAGGGTATGAACGAGTTTAAAATCAAACAGTATATCAGCGGCCAACAACCAACCCGAGGACGAAAACAGTATCGCGACGTTGTGGCCAGAATTAAGTTCATAGGATTGTCGTCGTATGGTGAGCGTAACCTGGTTGACTATCTGGATGACTGGTATCGCCTATAACTTTAAATTCCAGGATAAATGAAATAATCGTGTTAAAAACATGTAATTTTTATTTTGTGAAATAAAAAAAAATGTTTTTTGTTTTCGACGTTTTGACGGGCTACCAACTCGAAGTGTTTAAATAAATATTAAAACTAAAGAGATATACTTGTATTTAAATCCCAAATTAAAAAATCAGAAATTGGGATAAAAATTAAAATTAGCGTCACTGGCGCTTGGGAGTTTCACCTCTACGCCGACGCTTCGACAACAGGCACGAAAGAAGAGGTTAAAAATCTACAATTTGTAAGAATTTATGCCAATTTGATAACAAATTTTAGATTGTCGACCTGTTCATTTGGTATCAGGATGAACAAGGGTCTAGGACAAATATAGACGCCAACCATTTCAGCGCTAAACCATTAAGACGCCGAGTAGGCCCCAAATCTTTTTTTCACGTAAAGATAATTTTTGTAATTTTTAACTCTCTCTTCTTCCACGTAAGGGTCCTTAAAATAACTAATACCCTATATATATGTCTAGATTTTAGTGTGGTTGCGTTTGTCAAAACGGCCCGGAGCGCCTACTCACTCAAATATCCCTTTAGACCGGTCTTATTCGGCAAAGTGTGCTACCAGGAAGGGGGTGGATCTCTCTCGATGTGGATTCAACGTTGTGATTTTTTTCTTTTCTCAATTAAATCTTTATTTTTAATTGGTAGTGTTGTGGTTTTATGGGCTGAATAAATTAAGCCTCGGGTAGTTTGGAGGGCAGTTTACATATGGGATTAGTGTCCCTTTGTTTTGCGCGGAGGGCAGTTTACAGTTTAAAATCATCCTAAAATTTCAGAGTTAGGTAATGCTTCTCTGAATGAGTTTTAACAATTAATTTAGTGCAGATACCTATCGTAAAAAAATAATAACAATATAATAACTAAGAACAGAAGTAAGGAATTAGTTAAAAACTTTCGCGCCCAAATGGGTTGGCGCCTATATTATGGCTGCCGCCTAAAAGGCGGCGCTTTTTAGGCGGCGCCTATTTGTCGGGTTCCGATTATTTATTTATTTAAAAACATTTAGTTTAACTCAAACATATTTTTGTGGATTGGAACAAATAAATAAACATGCTTTGCTAAAATAGCCAATATTTGCTGCAAATATGTACAATTTTTGTTTAAAAGCAATAATAATTTTCTTTTTGTTTTTCTATTTTATCTTTTATTGTATTTTACTAAAATCATTTATTAGGTTTAAAAACAGATTTATACAGAAAAACAGAAAATAGAATATTTCTGATGCAAATAAATATGTTTATGCATTAAATTGAATTGAATTGTATTCCATTGTAATAAACCATTTGTTTGAAACAAAAGTGGAGATGTCTGTATTCTTAAAGAAACATTTTTCTCTGTGTATACCAAAAAAGTGTTTGTTTTTAGTCAGAGTTGGATTTGTTTTTATTCCAATCTAATCTGAAGTTACATAAATAAATAACTTGCAGGACAATGATTTTATGTCAATAATATTTTACATCACAGAATTATTATAAGCTACGTTCTTCTCATAGTCAGGTGACATACTTTTATAAATAAAACGAAGTTAATTTTACTTAATAAGATTTAGTTACTTTTGATTACATTGAATAAGTAGTTGACATATTTTCGAGCCTTTTGAGCTCGGATGAATATATATCATAGTAGGTAAACGTAAAAGACTTTTTAATCAAAATTAAAATTTTTTTGAATAGGCACCTTGTATAATAAACGGAAATGTAAATTAAAGAAATTAAAAGTTTCTCAGCATTGAAATTAAAACTTCACCACTGTGGTTGTGATATATTTAGAATTTATATGCTTTTTGAAACTTTTTAATTAAAATTTTGCTTAAAATTGCTTTACTGTCAACTAATTTTGGTTAGTTAAATTAAAACAATTTAGATAGTAACCAAATTAACAATTTTAAATAATGCTTGAGTGCACAAAAAGTTTCTTTTTAAAAATTCAAGAAGACTGTATTTAATATTGTAACGAAAGTGATATTAAGAATTCTTTCAGATAGATTTGAATTGAAAGTTATAAAGTTATTAACGTTTTGTAATGGTAACTGCATGAAATTATCTGCTGGTGTAATCTTTTTAAAAGCGTAATGATATTAAATTTATTGTATCTGGAGACTCCTAACCGCTGTCGTGATCATCATCATCTTCATTATGGCGATTACCGCTATATTCCTCCTCTTGGTTTACAATGCTGAAATGAATGCAGTTATGCAAACAAGTTTATCTTAATTTTTTAACATTGAAATATTAAGGATATTAGGTGTATTTCATATACTTTTTACTATATCTAAAGTTCCGAGGATGCGAGATTATCTTGGCAAAATCATAAAATAGCTAAATAGCGCTTTGGGATCATATAGGGGAAACCGGTCTTATAATTTATTAAAATTTCTGCGTTTATAGTATGGCTTGTTATAGTATTTCATTGACGCTTTCGTCAATGAAGGTTTTGAATTATCGAACGAGTACACCTGTACATGATAAATTATTTACCGGAGATATCTATCTAAATTCTAAAAACAACAGTGGTGTTAATGGCAGGTGAACGATGATCCCGCATTCATGTCTATCTAAAAAAATGATATTTACGTAAACAAATTAAATAATAAGCGGAGCATCCAATTGTAAAAGTACTTCGAGCGATTTCGAAGTGAAGTAGTAAACTCATTACAAACATTTTTAATGAAAAACGAAATAAGAAATTGCTCAGGTGAGATTGAATACCTTCTATTCAACAAAATAAAGCACCAATACTTCCAACTTGTATACAACAGTCACGTTCTAGGTTAAATGCTATATTTACTCACTTCTATCTATAGAAATGGTGATGCCATTCTACTATTTGTAAGCCCACGGTCTTCGTATAGTACATAGTTTACTAAATAATATACATACTCGTATACAGCAGTGTTATGGCAATTTAAGTATCTATGCAAATTTTATCACCGTTTCCAAAATTGCCACCAAATGTGCAATTTGTGTTTAAATAAAGTATGCATCAACTTTTTTAGTGCCTTGTAGATAAAATAAACAAATCTTTTTGATTAATTTATTAGTAAGTTTAGCTTATAATATTATAGTTTTGCCAACCTTCAATTAAATCTTTAAGTTTTAAAATTAACCTTGCTTAAAAAAAAGAAGTTTCCATTTATAAATTGGCAACGCTGGTTTGTTTACTTAATAATTTTTGGTGTATTTTGCAATCTTGTGGGATACACACATAATAACAGTGATGTAATTTATCAATTTTGTTAATAACATAATTTGATTAAATTATCCTACTTAAAACGGATTTTTTAGTTAGAACTAGTGAACCTGGTCGAACGAACAAGAGGCTTTCGAGATGAGCTATCCAAATCCAAGAAATGGAAGTTAGTATTTTTTGTATCACAATTTTTATCATAAAGTAAGAAACATTTTTTAGCCCACAATCCAAATCCTAACGTATATCCAAACGTAAGATATTCTGAAGTACAAGATGGATATGGCTTACAAGGAGCTTATGGACCCACTCAACCACATCATGGACCGTACTCTTCGCCGCCAACTAATCCGTATCCAGCAGTTCCCGTAATGATTAATCAACCAATAAATCAAAATGTAATGCAAGGAGGTGAGTAAACACTTGTTTGATGACTTCTGATATAATACAAATAAATTTAGATTAATAACAAATAATAATAATTGATAAAATTTTAAAGTGCTCCGATAAGGAACAATTAGTTTATTATGATTTAGTCTATCTTATGATGTCGTCTACAACGTTATTGTAATAATTGTAATTATTTTTTAAAATGTCAAAAGTAGAACGATTTAGAAATGCTAAAAGTGCATTTTGTACCTTTATAATGTTAAAAATCAGAAATTTGTTTATATCTAAAAATCGAAAGTACAAAAAATCGGGCTACAAACATTTAATCACAGACGAAGAACAAAGGTAAAACTTATTGAACTTTAATTTTAGTCTTAGAATCCGCTACCATGATATATTTCGTTAGCAATATTGCATTTTGTTATCTCTTTTTTATTTTCTTTTTTGTAGGGTCTTGGATGAATACACCGCAAAATACAATCAATTGTCCTCCAGGTTTGGAATACCTTACTATGATTGATCATTTGCTCGTCGCACAAAAAGTTGAATTAATGGAAGGTATAAATTTTCTTGTTCAATTTTAATTGTAGATAGACACCTACTAAACTATAATCAATATTGATATTGTCAAGCACACTTACGCTAGATTATCTTAGGCAAACATATATATTTATTTACTTAAAAAAATAATTGCAGCATTGACTGGCCACGAAACTGGAAATCGATATACAATTAAGAATAGTTTAGGTCAAAAAGTATATTATGCAATAGAAGAAACCGAATGTATGTCAAAAAATGGTTGTGGGCCACTAAGACCGTTCAGATTAAGAATTGTGGATAATTTTAATAATCCCGTAATTTATTTGCATCGTCCATTGGCATGCGACTCCTGCTTTTTTCCTTGCTGCTTGCAGGCAAATATTAAATTCGCTATATTCCGAATACAGTTTTAAAAACGTAATTACAGAGCATCGAGGTTTCGTCTCCACCAGGAAATGTTATTGGGAGTGTAGAACAAATATGGAGCATTTGGAATAGTAAATTTGTGATTAAAAATGTCAATGGAGAAATTGTATTACGCATAGAAGGACCAATGTGTACTTTTAAGATGTGTCGAGATATTGAATTTCGAATTATGACATCGGATGGCTTTAATAAAGTCGGGAAAATATCAAAGCAGTGGTCAGGATTAGCTAGAGAAGTGTTTACAGATGCTGATTATTTCGGAATTACGTTTCCCATGGATTTAGATGTCAAAATGAAAGCTGTGATGTTAGGAGCTTGCTTTTTAATTGTGAGTGTTAATTTTCATCTGGAAGGATTATTATTATAATTACTTTTAGGACGCCATGTTTTTCGACCAACCGGCAAATTTAAATCAAAACAGAAGATCAAATAACGTATCGTATCAACGAACTTGAATAAATTAAATTAAATTAAATTAAATTAAATTAACCACAGTTGTTAAATACGAGGAGTTTTCACAAATTAAAGTAATAACTCGAATTCTAAATGCGTGATTTTTGTAAACTAAGATAATTATTTTATTTTTTTACTTCACATTATATTATTATGTGACTAATAAATATTAATTTTATATGTATAGCTTTAAAGTGCGCAGTGTACGTTTTTACGCTCAAGTAATAAAATTTTATATAACTCTTTTTTGAATATATGTTTTTGTACTATCTCTGTAAATGTTATGTTAGTCACGGCAAAAAATTTAAAGAAATTTATAGTTTCGTATAAGATTTGCCGGTAGCAAAATTGACATATTAATATAGTATATTTATATATTTTAATAACCGAAAGAAAATTCATATAGTGATTTTTATTAAACTTTCAAATTTATGCACAAGTTTGCACAAAATACAAGTATCAAAAATAATTGGACAGCAACTGAGAATTTTACTTGTGGAAATATTGACTTTGATGCTGTTGTTTTATTTAATCGGAAACTTTACTCACGTTCTACCTTTCGCTATATAGAGTAGGGCTGGCTTATACGAATATTAAGGGTTATGCATTAACATTACTAAAGTGTAACATCTGTATTCATAAAAATATTATAAAACGTGTTTTAAGGCTTACGGAGCATTTTAACTTTCATTGATTCATAAACAAATTTTAAACCTTCTTTAACTAAAATGCTGTTAAAATTCCGATTAAAGTGAATTTGGTGTAGTTTAGTTAGTATCTGTGAAATACTATATGAACTACTACATGTATAAGTGAACTAAACTATAACCTAAAAGTTGTTTTATTGTATGTATGGCATGGGTAGGCAACTCCTGTATAAAATTTGTGGCTACACGCCACCTGGTATTACATTTTGTATATTTGAATATTTTGAATATTTCTATTTAGAAGGTTGTAGCAACAACTAAATGTGTCTTCATTTTTTATATAAAGTGTCAACTTTCCTTAAAATTGGTTTAAAAAAGGCTCCACGCAATTTTAAATATTATTATCAAGTTAAAACATTGTTTTAGACGGATTTTAGGCTAAAACTCGTTTATGAATAGTTTTTTTTAACGTTTACGCTAAAATGGGTTTCAAGAGTTTTTCAAGTCTATTTTAAATTTTCATGAATACAGCTGTTAGAATTTAGATTCTCTTCCCTCTCTTTAAGGACGATTATGATATTTTCTTGCAATATTATAGGTAATTTATTTGGATGTTCCTTTTTGTTTCTCGTATAACTTTTAGTTGAACAAATTATATGGAGTCGATGCTTATTGCCTACACTATTGAGCTGTAATAGACACATAATATAGTATTTTGATACGCTGTCGATTCTATGTTAACCCACAACTGAGATGCCATGAGAAATCTCACAAACTGTGGAAGTTTAATAGTTTCACAAACTTACTAGTCCTTTTAATAGGAGAGTACGATTGTCAAACATGTAATCGGCAAATACCTCTTTGAAGTACTTTGACGAACGATGTGCTCTAAACGGATGAATCAATATAGAGGTAGGGTAGGTTAATGCTATAAAGTCCTATCTAGAGAAGATGTTCTTACTTAATAAAGCAGAACAAGTTTTGTTGTTTCCCTTTCCAACAAATATGTATAATAGTTTTATTTTATTATCTATCTTGATATATATTGTATAAAACATCTGATGTAATCCACTTGCATTAATTAAAGTGTCTATTGTATATTTCCAATAATTAGATGGAATTCATACTCGCACTCGTTTTAAGTGGCTTAAGCTTCTCTACAAGATCTTTATAATGTCACTCGTTACGGATAAATCCCGAGTCTTTGTTACATGGCAACTTATTTACATGAAACTAGAAATTAAATTACTAATTAAATCAAAAGTTCAAATATTACAGGTAAATTAATTTAAAATAAATTCATTAAATTATTACAACTGAATGTATGTTAAGAAAAAAAATTTTAAAGTTCATTCTAATATACAAATAAAGTAAAATAATTAAATAATTAATTAGATTCGTACTTAAGTTAAAATTAAACGGCATATAAATTGATAATCTAATATTCCAACTTCTATAAACATATTATCAAGTTTTAGACAGCAAATAAATTTTGAAATATTAAATAATAAAGAAGTAAGCCTAATATTTTAAAAGTTTTGATATATTACTTTGTTTACAACTCGGGAAAATTAATTTGCGTACCTACGCCAGAAATCCTGAAAGGATTATTAATTTTTTTTCAAAATCCTCAAGTTTGACGAATTAATAACACAATTTGCTTATACTTCTACGTTTATTATTAATTTACTACCTTTTGCTTTCGGGGCATTATACAATATATAAATAAATTCTTGTATAAATTTGATTTATATTTTATTGCAGGTTGCAGTTGAGAGATTAAGGAAATGGCACTTCAATTTTTTCAGTATTAGGAGAGTTCTTCTACACTTTAGAGTTTTTAGTTTTAGTCCGTTGTTATCCGATGCCAGGTCAACTCGAGGATTTTTTTTGAGTTTTCGATAAGTTTCTTTCGAGTAATATAGAACTAACCGAGGACAGCGACAAAGCGGCCACTCAGCAAACCTCGGCTTGCATTGCTTAACTCTCGTTATTTGTGTAACGATTTCTTTTTCTTTCATTTCTTTTCAATGTAAAGAAACAATTTAATTGCAACATGAAAGGTGGAATTATAGCATTAAAAATATTTTTTTAAATTGACATTTTGCGTACGGCCATTATCCAACACTAAAGTTTTTATCACAAACGGTTAATAATCGTAGATTTACTATGCCTTGTTTTCAACTTTATATCAGCTCTGGTATCAGTAGGGCGTTTGAATCTTTATGTAACAGTAACCAAGGGATCGATGCTTGAATAATATCCTTCGGGAAAACTGTTTCATAAGGGTTAAACAAAATATTACAGAGCTAGTAAACATCATCAAAGCTTAAATAAATCAAGAAATACCGAACGTAATATATTAAATATTTATTAAATTTTTAGTTCCGTAAGTGATATTTCACTTTTATTTCAATATTTACCCAGCAAGTTAAAAATCAAAAACTCTGTGGGCTGTTCATAATACAAATTATTATCATGCTGTGTACTTTGAGGTTAATTTATTTAACTTTTGAAATTTACTTTTACTTGTTAGCTAAATCCAAATTAAAACATACTTCTTTGACTTCCTTAACTTATTTTTTATTCAAGCTCTTGGTTGACGTTAAAAATGGGAAGTAAAATTAAATTTTTGCCATTCTGTTATATTTTACTGCTTCATAACTAGGGCAATGCGAAAGGATTCCCTGCATATATTAGGATTCTTTTTCAATGTGGATTATTAATACGTGCCTTCATTAAAACAATAAAATACTTTCGAATTTAGTAATTTTCTTGTATAAAAAATTATATTCGTACTTTTATGACGTTCTATTATACCTAAGTATCGTAAACAGGCTGAATATTTTCGAATATACAATATTCGCTTACCACGGACTACAATAAATGCTTGATACCTACTTCTCAATGCTTTGAAATAACTACTACGTTGTTTAAATATAATTTGAACAGTTTCTTTGTTTTAATTAATTGGATATTATTATGGTTGATTCATATGAGTAAATATGATGTATAGATAGAAACATATCTTGGCATAGTGTATTATTATTGTGCTTTAAGTGTTATTCACATTGGGATTTGTTGTATTTTATTGCAAGAGCTTATATAAACCACTCACATTTAAATATAAGAGAGAATATAATACGTAAGTACTCTAATTTGATTGGTTCTTGCAGGCTTTTACAATACAATCAATCCTTATGTAAATGCCTGTGAATGCTACTTTGCAGTACCTCAATTAATACTGTACGGAAAGAAAAAAGTTCTTATTGATAGACTTTTAGAAGTTCTAGTAGTTATTCAATCGCACTGACAAAACTCGAAAAGTAAAGTTTTAAATTTCATGTTTAGTACCCCGTAATCTGGTACAGGGGGTACCATTATACATCGTTGTGACATTCCATATCAAATGGTCCAAATTTTTGCCAAGTCAGTCTAACATGTTAGTAGTACTAAATTACCATTATTTAAATTTCATTGGTTTCTATTTTTGTGTGGGGCCGTATTTGTTTTACATACAATCTGCGGCATTTTGTACTAAGTATATTATAAGAGTTTACAGCAACTGAAATACACAAAGAGAAATATATGTGTTACTAATCCACACAATTGTGCAGAAAAAGTACGCAATTGTGTAATTTTTCTGCACAATTGCGTATTGTTCCTGTGTACTTTTTCTGCACAATTGCGTACTTTTCTCCACAATTGTTTGGATTAGTAACACATTTTCCCTCTGTGATTTTAACTAACGACGGAGATATGGCAAGCGCAAGAGTGGTTCCGAATCAATTTCTCTGATTTTATCAGTTCCACTGAATAGCCCTTGTACTCACCAGATCTCAATCCAATGAATAAATTATGTCATGTGGCCAATTTTAATGGCCATAGCTTGTGAAAAAATTCTCAAAAGTTTGGAATACTCACTAAAAATAATCCCTGCGTCAGGAATGGAACAAACTATTCCTAGAAGAGTTACGAAAACTAACCGAAAATATTATCCGACGTTGAAGCCACTTTGAAAATCTACAATATATGTCGTTGTTTATCCTTATCCACTTTAAACGTTTGTTCGAGTTCTTATGGGTCAAGGGTATTCTATTTGAGAATTATTATAATTTCTTTTAAATATTTTGTAAGACTTTTAAAAAATTGTTTGTCGGACAAATAAACTTCGTTTAATCTTGATATACAACTTTTCAAAACGCTTTTTCCTTTTTTCCGCAAACGAAAGTGTTGCATTAACACGGTAAAGTTACTAAAGTTACGGTATTTTCTCTTTTCGTTTTTCAAATGAGTTGATTTTTAACTTTTTTGAAGGTCAACCAATGCATTTTTCACTTTACTGAAAAATTTCTGTAAACAAATTTAACTTGACACCGCTATTCGATTTATCACTAGGTATCTATCTTGATTGGATGAATTGGTAATTTACGTAAATACACAAAAGAGGATAAAATACTGCCATGGACGTTATTAATCTAAGCTAAGCAATTTATTTTTAATTGTTAAAAAAGAATTACAATTTTAAGTTATTATTAGCTTAAATTGTTATGTATAAAAAATGTAACTTTTTTCAAATTCAATAGATTGCTTTGTGCTCACCGATATTTTAAGCAAACAAAAAATACCTTTTTGATTTTGTGTGTTTATTACAATTTATTGCTTAATGAAATTCGATTGAGCATTAAATTACAAATTAATGAAGATCTGGTTTCCGAAACGAACGGATAACTCAGGTGTTGTGAATTCGGAGAATGTTTTTGATAAAAAATTTTTAAATTAAATTTCTTGTCACCTGATGGCTAAAAAGAATTAAAGTATGGCAATTATCTACATATTAACTTTAACATTAATGTGATCCTAAAAATTTGCAAATAAAGAGGTGGAGTCAATAACAACACTAAACTAAGTAATTTCAGCTCTGCGGTTTGTGCTACACGAAATCATATAATATACCTATATTCCTTGCCCGAGGTTGTCGATATTACCAACCAACAGTACGTCCTGTGTTAACAAAATTTTTTTTAATCAATTTGTTCGCAATAATAAATTGTACAAATTACTAAAAGTATCGCGTTTCGATTATTGGTAATTTCCAAATACCAAATTGTAAAAATTTCAACAGGTTTATTTCAGTTAATAATTTAGTTTATTTTTAAAATCTCGTACCTATATGTGACTAATATGCATGTGATAGTAACAATATTACAATTTTGACGTACAACAAAACGTTTTATTTTATAACAGTTGTCAAATGCGGTTTGTTTGACCGAAAATAATAGAACAAGTGACACTTTAACCGCAACAGTACATAAAGTAGCATTTTAATACCAAGGGTAGATAAAGTATGTATTACTTTATTTTTACTTAAATTACTATTGAAAAAGTACTTTAAGTATTAAAAAATTTAATTTGTAATTACTAGGATCTTTTATATTCCTTTTCCTTAACATCTGCTGTGGAGAGAATTTAATTTTACACAGGAAGATTTGCGAAAAATAATTCACGAGCGACGAATTCGCGAGTGCATTATTTCGCTCGTCGTATAAGAAATTTCTATTTTTAGTATAAATGTAAATTATATCAAAATTAAATTCTTGATTGATGAACTGTCTCCATCATTTCAAAATTAAAGTGATATCAATTACATTTTAGGAACTACTGCTCAAATTTGCCGCAGGGTAGACAAATTAGGCCTAGTAGTAGTAACAACTGCAATCAATAAAGTAAATCTTGGCATGTCAACAAAGCATCTAGGATAAAAGTTGTAAGATAATCGTGGTATAAACTAACTCGATTATATCGCATACGATAAGATTCCATTGGTTTAGGACGTTCTGACGCGGTTGTTTTGCCGCCAGGCTGTATTAACCTGAAGATGTTTTGACAAGGATAGTTCTGATTTTTAAATGTTTAAAAAGAATATTTTGCAATTTTTTAAATGTGAATTTATAGTACCTAATTATTTAAAAAAAATTTTTAGAGCAAAAAATTTATTTGATTATAAAATGAACTATTCAAAAGAGAGTTTTTTGAATTTAAATAAGGATTTAACTCAAATATGCTATGTATATATACCGTCGAGTGGGTTTATTTTGCGACAACCGATTTTTTTACTATTCCGATAAAACACTTTTCACAAGTGAAAATTGATATTGTAGTTACTAATAAGTTAAACAAATCTTAATCTGAACTTTACCGTCCCGACATTGTGATGCGTTTAGACTTCTAACAACACATTTTAAGATAAAAATTAGATCTAAATCGAATTAAAGTGCCAATCTAAAAAATTTCTTATAATTTAATTATAGCAGATAATTTATTCCTATATTATTTTTTATGGAAGGTTTGGCAGTGCTGTTCAGCTTCCTCGGTACGTACGTTAGAAGTAATTTATTTCAGGGTAACAGTAAAATAAGATTCTTTCTATTTTTTTCTAAAATGAACCTAATTATTGAAGGAGCAGAAAATCTAAAAATATCTAAAGATTTGCCTTTTTGTCATTTGTCAATTATTTGTTTTGTGTAGCTCGCAATAATTATATTATAAGAAATAAAAAATAAACTGGGATGTTAAATTTTATTAATTTTAAAGAAAAAATTTTTTTTAATAATGATTTAAAGATCAGTTTTTAACTCAATTTCTATGTTTATGTTCACTGGAAGTCTAAACTAAGAACTTTTGAGAAGTTTCCGATTTGAATCCGAAATTTCCCGCAACGTAACTCAGCGAGTGGTCACACCAAGCCGTTTTCATCCACAGGAAGAAATAACCACATTAAATATTTGTGTTATTTGTCGATTATCGATTTTTTACGATTCTATAAATTTCTATACATTATTCAGATAAGATTATCTTTGATAAGCAAAAACTTTTATTGTGTTGCTTTCTATTGTTCCGTTTACTAATATAGCAATCTGTAAGTCAATATTGTCATTAAAGATTTATACAAAGTACTCGATGTTGAACAGAAAGCCAAAATTAATTAATGATCGTAATTCTATTACTAGCAATTGGTAATAGCTTTAATGTTGAAGGTAAAATACTATAATACTTAAACTTGAATAATCCGCATAATTAATTAGTTAATTCCATGTTTACTTTATATTTATTTTTTGAATCTCAAAACATAATTTAATTTAACTTAATTATATCTGCTATACCTAAAGAATTAAAATTAACCAACTACAAATTAAGCCAAAGTTAGTTGTAGCGTTATCTTCATGAATTAATGAATACCTTAAATCAGGAAGACGTAAAGTGGCAAATTAATGACACCCGAATTTTTCACAAAGAGTTTACCTTTCTAATGGTCATCTTCAACAGCTCATTTTTATTATTCGGAAAAAACGTGAGTAGTGTCTTGGATTTTTCAAATTATTACTTACCAGGATAGGGAAGCAGATAACAAAATGAAAATGAAATGATAAAATTGAATAAATTGTTCTTCTGAATTTTTACGTTAGACAAAACACAAAATTTAGAAAAATAATAGAAGTTCTTGCATATGCTACTCCTGTAAAAACTAATATATTTCATGAGAAATTCTTTAAATATTCCTATGAGAAATATGCATGTCAACTGCTATTTTGTTCATATTATTCGTGCTTGTGAACGATATCGATTTTGTGTCACTCCACCATCACATCACAGGCTGCGTGAATTCAAAATTGTATCTTTTAATTATACATCTAAATAATCGTTTTTTATTTCAAGTAAACCTTGCTGACAAATGGGAATATTCGGAAGGGTGGAGCTAATGTATGTAATTTAATACACGTTCAGGACCGTACTCGCTATAACAGTGCAGGTTATGTAGATGTATGTAAAGGTCTTTAAGTTAACAAGGACAATGTTGTCAATTCATCAATAACAAGAAGTTGCACTTAAACCTAAAATATTTTTGCCCTTCCAAAAATTACAAAAAATTTTTTGTGAAAGCTATCCAACTTCAACTACACTGCTAGTTAATCAAATAAATCTGATGGTTTTGCAAAAAACAAAAGTTTTAATTTTTGAAGACCTTCTCACGGTTATTGAAAATGAATTTATAAGTTCAGTATCTTTAGCCAATACTACTCCTACACCTAAAGTAATTGAATTTGTTTTCATATCATTCATTAAAAATTAATTAACGGAATTAACTTAATGGAATTCGTCGTTAGACTATATTTAGTTATTTAAAAGGAAGGACCTTTGAACTTCAAAACTGCTATAAAATATTCCACCAGTACTTTTGATAGTAATTTACAACCTCTGGCACAAAGTTGACAATTATCCTGTTATTTGGTTGTATTTTTTCTTAAGTAATTACCACTTTAAAATAGTTTACTATAGCATTATTATTGAATTTTTAGTACTCTAAATTTCTTTGTTAACAACAACAAGCTAAAACAGATAAAATAATTGTAATTCTAGGTTTGACTCCAGTTGTTTGTTATTTGCCAAGTTTGTAGATTGAAAAAGACAAACAACTTTCACGCGGAGTTGAGATGAACATTATTCTATTTATTTATTAACAGATTAATCTAAAAATCCAGTACATGCTTTATTATGACAAGTTTGTTATTTAAGGTAAAACTATTTCCTCATCAGCAAACTTTTATTATGTTTTATGTTCACTATGTAGGAAAAGCATTTAAAATTTTCAACAATAAAAATCAAATTCGTTTGAAATATTCTCAACTTGAAATTTAATCTTATAAGCACACTCCTTCATTGTCGTGATACAAACTTTTGCATAAAAAGCGCCTTTTGAAATTTGATTAAAATGCTTACCTTGAGGTTGTATTAAATAATTTTCTTTTTTTAAACTTTTGTTTAATTTTGCATATTTTAAGATCAAGTTAAGTGGATTTTTGACAATTAAAGTTAAAAAAGAATCTGTTAGCAATTTTGCATTATTAAAAAATTTGTTTAATTCCTGAACAAAATTAAAAAGAGAAAATTGAAAGAGGAAATAATATTTCGTAAAAATATTATGGTTAGTGAAAATTTAAATTAGGATAGTTTTAAGTTAGTAGATAATTAATTGCATATTAACGTTAAGCTACTAAAAGAACAGTACAATAAATACGAGGGTAGTAAAAGAAACATTTATACATTAATGGGTAACTCAAATTATACGTGAACGATAAAAGGTATGCGCACTGGAAAGTCATAAAAATTCTACAAGTCAGGATTTTAAAGTACTGAAAGACTAGTAAAATTACAGTAATTAAGAGTAAAGAACATGTATAAAAAATTTAAAAAAAAAAGAGAAATAAGTAAAAATAGCGAAGAAAGAAAAAATAAACGTAAAAAAAATAAAGATGATAATCAAAGTTCTGATATAACAAAGCCGTGTAAGTTACATAAAGAAAATTTTAAAGCTTATACAGTTTTTTTATAAACTTTTTTCGTAAATATTGACATTCATGAAAATAAAAAAAAACAAAATTTACAATTTATGGACAAGTAAAAAAATATTCGTAATATTACTGTCTTAAGCTTGGTTAAACTTCAGTTCTACTGATCGATAATTTATTATTTAGCTAATAATTCCATAAAAAGACTTTAATTTCTCGAAACTGATAAAAACCGCCGGCTATAAGTAATATTACAGTGAAATGATATTCGGTGTAAAATAAAAGTAAGAGTTTTCGAAATCTTAATATAATAGATTTTAAATGTGATAAACTTGGCAAATTATACAAAAAACTGGCAAATATGCGAAAATTTTACAGAACCTCCATTGGAGTTTACTCTTGCAGTATTCTTAAGGTAGGTTTATGAACAGCCTTAATATTTTCTCGAAAACTGTGCAATATTTTGCACTGTTTACAATCGAATTAGAAATTTTTATAAGTTACTTTCGTGGTAACATACACTGGTTATAATGGATTGTATTACCAAAATCAGGACTTGCCGCAAGTAAAAACAAAAAAAGCCGAATAAACTTTTCCTGTGTAAACGGTACATTAGGATTGTTTTCAAACTTTAGAGAGCTGCATTCCAAAAAATGTTTGTGTGCTATATTTTGTCTTGTACTGTCCACGTCTACGTCGGAGTTTGTGTTTGACCACGTCGTGCATAGATCAACCTTGAGCCGAACATATTATTGTACTGTATCTGCAACTCATATAAAAACCAATTTCCATGTCTCCAATATTATACCATATATTTAGGTTACGCTATGTAAATTATCCAGTCAATCTCGAATAACAATAGTATATTACATATCAAGGGAGTACTGTAGGTCATTAATCGCGAGTGTCAAGTGGAGTGACAAATTATTTACACGAGCAATTAATGACCGGTTTAGTATTATTTATGCCAAATTGATGAATTCGCCTTTACCGGTATTCGAAAGCGGTTTACAAACTACTTTGACAACTGTTAAAAACGGTTTTAACCAGACAAGATTTAAGTTAGCTAATTTCAAGATAAAGAGAGATATTTTTTATATACAAATTTGAAAAGTACCTCTGCTGATTTCCAATATTTAAATTATCTTATCACTGGTTTTGTCCTTAGTGATATTTGTAGACTTCAAATTGTTAACCTTAGAGGTGACAGGTAAAGAGAGAGAGAAAGAAAGAGAGGAGCAACAGGAGGTTGCAGATAAAATTTTTGAAACTATCTCAGATGCAATTTGTTCGCATTTTATAGAATGCTTCCAATAGGTCAATCGTCACTAGTCAACATCATGAGTATTGAATTTGATTTAATTGAATGTGATTTTTTAATGATAAAACCATAGCGATATCATGAAGCAGACGAAAGAACAGGACTTTTGAATTTTTATGAAATGTAGGATTCATTAATTTATTAATACGAAGTGAGCATTTATTTTGAATTAAATAAGTTACGCTATATTATTTTTATTTTATTATTAGTTTTGTGTAATGGTAAAACCGTCCTTTGTAATTTTATTTTGAGTTTAACTTTAGCTTCAACTGGAGATTTCATTATTATTTTTGTTCATATGATATTATATTATGTTTATAAAACTTGTACTATTATTTTGTTTAGTTTCAGTGACCTTTTGAGTGGACCACAAACTCTCGCTCGGAGCATAGCTGCTAAAGAACAAGAAAATTAACTAAGTTTTTAAAAATGTGAAAATATTTCTTGGTTTAAATTTTCGACTTTTAGTTTTCTTAAAAAATAAAAACTCGAATGTTAAAAGTATCAAATGATGTTGAAAGTTTAATCTGACTTCAGTGTGTAATGTAATTCTTATGCTTATATTCATTGTGAATCAAAACTAGAATTATGCTTAAAACAAACGGGCAAGCATCAATTATTTCAATGCTTATGCTTCAATGCAATAAATTTATTAAAAAATTAATTTTTTTTGGTAATAATGATAATATGTTATACAATTTTCAGCTACGAAGAACTGTTTCTGAGTTATAAGTAGCAAACGCACAAGTTATAATTTTCAATAGTCTTTACTATCAGGTAGCTAGCTGAAATACAAAATTTGCTGACAGCTATTTAAAATCCGACTGACAGCATACCGCAATGAGTGCCATTTAACAATAATTTAATATTTCAGTTTATAATCAATGAACAGGATTGAAAGGAGGAAATCTCAAAACTACTACCACAAATAATTTAGTTATCGCGCTATCGAAATATAATAGTTACTACCATGTACGATATATCACATTTAATATTAAAATTATCATATACACACTTCTGCATTAAAAATAAATTAATAATAATATCTCATAACAAAATTATTCTGTAAATATAAATTTTGTAAAAATTAGGTACTAAGTGCCCGGTGCGGTTAAATTATAGTTATCTAATCCTCAGCTAACTATTAACACCGTCGATAGTTCCCTATCAACTAAAATAAATGTGGTTTGGAGAAATGAAAAAGTTTAGAAGACTCTTCCAGATGGTAAATTTCTCATTCAAGCATATTTTACTTTGTGCTCATTTCAAACTTCAATTTTTTGAAGTTAACTCCTGACAGTTTTTGAAGTAGGCGTAATTAAAAGTTACGTCGTTAAATATTATTTGATGTGTGTCTAAATTTACAAGAACTTACTAGTATTGTGCGAAGTTTTATAATTTTACAATGGGTTTGAACTGTAATCCACTTAAATGCCAATTCGGGGGTAAGTAGATCTGCCTACTTATAAGATTCCGTTCATCAACCAATTGGTACATTTCTGTAAATCACGCAACTCTTCCAGAATGCATATTTCCTCAAAGATACATTGTTACGTTCATGTCATTATTTGGAATCACATTGGCTTACAGTATGAGAAGTTGTCTTAATATTGCAATCACAAAAATGGTTGTAGCTAAACCTGTAGATGAAAATGCACCACCAACATCAGGTAAATCATGCCCAGATATTCCAAACGAAGAAAGAGTACAAATTAAGGTATCAAAAAGCCGACTGTTTTAATATTTCATCAATATATTTCAAAATATTACTTAGGGTGGAACGTTTGAGTGGACCGAAGATCAACAGGGTATCATTCTGTCGGCGTTTTTTCCCGGTTATGTAATAACGCATTTACCAGGAGGTATTATGTCCGACTCTTTCGGAGGAAAACATGTTTTTGCTGGAGGAATTTTCATTTCGGCAATCTTAACCGTTTTGACTCCTGTGGCTGTTCAAATCGGGGGCTGGATGACGTTAGTTGGTATTCGTTTTATTATAGGATTGAGTCAGGTAATGTTATTGTAAAATATTGCTTTGTTTGTTTAATTTAAAGTTGTGATAGCAATTTATTAGCTTTTATTCGGGTATATTTTAGGGTATCATGTATCCAGCCGCTTTAACTATAATAGCAAAATGGGCACCGCCTCTAGAGCGTGGTCTATTGGGTTCTATCGTGACCACTGGGTCGCACTTAGGTAGCGTAACGGGCAATCTTTTTTCAAGCGAATTAATTGCTCTGCATGGGACATGGCAATCGGCATTTTATATGTGGGGTATTGTTTCGATTGGCTGGTACGTATTTTACATGTTAATGTGTTATTCTGAACCATCTCAAAGTCCCTTCATAACTGAAAAAGAGTTAACCATGTTAGAGAACGAGTTGGGTACGTACCAAGAATTTTACAAAAATTTTTCCTCATTAATATTTTGTTACAGGTGGACCTTCTCGTGTTGGATTAAAAATACCATGGGTTGGTATTCTTACTTCGATTCCAGTTTGGTCAGTTATAGTATGTGCGATGGGACACGATTTGGTATTCTATTTTGTCTCCGTACAAATGCCAAAATATATGGCGGATGTGCTTAAATTGGATATACAAATGAACGGACTTCTAAGTGCGTCTCCATACTTATTCCTTTTTGTGTGT
This sequence comes from Cantharis rufa, assembly GCA_947369205.1. Lineage (NCBI taxonomy): Eukaryota > Metazoa > Arthropoda > Insecta > Coleoptera > Cantharidae > Cantharis > Cantharis rufa. The sequence goes on from OX376303.1 coordinate 13,616,102, forward strand.
TCCAATTGTTCGGCACTTGTCAGCGATTTAATAATACGTCGAGGCATACTGACTTTACCTGTGTGTCGTAAAGTATTTTGCACAATTGGTAAAGAGTGAAAATTACCACCGTACGTCTACTTTTTTACCAACATTTTTAGGTAGTGTTACACCGGGAGTATTTCTAATTTTGGCATCTTATATGGAATGCAATAGAACAGCAGTTGTAGCGATGTTTGTTTTGTCGATGTTTTCGATGGGACCCTACTATCCAAGTTTGAGAATAACCCCAGCTGATATCTCAAAACATTTTGCTGGTATTATAATGGCTTTTGTTAATGGCATTGGAGCTTTATCCTATATACCTGTACCTAGCATCACAGCTTTACTTGCACCAGAAGTAAGCAATTTTTTTTTTTTTGCAAAAAATCTAATTTTTTTAAATTTTCAGCATACTGTGGAAGAGTGGAGAACAGTTTTCTATTTAATTGGCGTAATAGCTATTGTATCAAATTTTGCTTATGTAGCTTGGGGAAAAGCTGAAAGATTGCCATTTGATATGGTGGAGTGAATGGTATTCACCGTCAGAAAAATTAAATAATTAACATAGCAGTTTCGTTTTAGAATACTATTATGATATACAAAAATTGTGTTTTGTAACGATTTTTTATTTTAAAATATACAATTTTATTAATTTGATTTGAAGATTCTCGACAAACCGTTTTTAAAATTTTTTTAACAAATATTCGTATGTAAAAACTTCCATTTCGAAATTGGAAATCTATATAAAACTTCGTTAACTTTCAAACAGAAATTTACTTGGGGATTATCAAATCCACAAGTTGAACAATTTATAAAATAAGTGGTTTGAGCAAAACTATGTAGTAATTGTATTGTCATAAATTTGAGAAAGTTATTGTAATGTCTCTGCTGTAATATTTATAATAAAATTATAATGTCAATTTAGTGTTTAGTAAAGTTTCTTAGTTGAACGTGACATGCATGATAAATAATTGGTTGAAAAGTTGTAATTACAGTAGAATATATCAATTCTAATCGCCACTGTAGTTATAGTTTCAGCATTTACAAGCAACATTGATATATGGTGCGAAAAATAATAGAACGCTTAGTAAAGCAATGGAGAATAATATATCAATTAATATTGAAAATATGCAAGTTTTTCCTCAAGCAACGTTAATATCACAAAGATAGCTTTTAATGGTGCTACAGACAGGAAGGGGCGAAAAGATGCAATGTACGGAAACCATCCATAAATCGCTGAGTTAGCGAATAAGCGGTAGTGGTGTTACCCCTGACCTCAATTTAGCAATTATCTTCTATTTATTTATTTATTGACTTTTAGTAACCAGAGAAAGAACGTTTGAGAGAGAGAAAGAACGTTTGAGAGAGAGAAAGATATATGTAATTGCAGATTAATCTGTGATACTTCTGCACAAAATAACCCAATCATTAATAAAAAACAAAAAATCCATTTTCAATAAAATTGTTAAACGCGAAATGCAAAATATATTTTAACTTTAAGAAGTCGAAACAACTTTACAAATCACTATAGGAATAAAAACCTCAAAAATAAGATGCAAATAGTAAAAGTTTTCCAAAGCAAAAAATTTTAAATGTAAATCAGGTATAAAAGATTTTCGAAACTCAAGCCTGATGTTTGTACCTATAGTGTTAGCATTTATAGCAGAAAAATAAACTTGAAGTTTACTTAGTTTCCTTTTAGCTGGAATAGTTTCATTAAAAACTAAATACATTTTACTTCTTTTCAAGTTTTCTTTAGAGAGTGTAATTAATTTGAGACTTTAATTTTATCGTGGGCTCTTTACATATTACTGTAAAAGTAAACTTTGTTCCGCCATGAAATTAAATAAATTTGCTGCTGTACAAAACACTCAAAGTTAATTTTAACAGTATTGACATTTTTGCACTTTAACATAATATGCTACTAACAAATTATTCAATTACATAATAATGTAAATGTATATTTGATCTTACAAAAAATTTTCCTTTTATTTTAAATATTTTTTTTACTTCAGAGGTTTGAGCTTTCAGAGGTTGTAGATCAAAGCTTATAGCTCGGAGATCACAGCTTAAAGCTCGGATGTTACAGATCAGAGCTTAAAGCTTGGAGGTCGTAGCTTAAAGCTCGGAGGTTGGAGCTTAAAGTTTGGAGGTTGGAGGTCGGGTCTTAAAGCTCGGAGGTTGGAGGTCGGGGCTTAAAGCTCGGAGGTTGGAGATCGGAGCTTAAAGCTCGGAGGGTGGAGGTCGGGGCTTAAAGCTCGGAGGTTGGAGGTCAGAGCTTAAAGCTCGGAGGTTGGAGGTCGGAGTTTAAAGCTCGGGGGTTGGAGGTCGGAGCTTAAAGCTCGGCGGTTGGAGGTCAGAGCTTAAAGCTCGGAGGTTAGAGATCAGTGCTTAAAGCTTGGAGGTTAGAGATCAGTGCTTAAAGCTAGGAGATCAGAGCTTTAAGCTTCGAGGTTGGAAGTTAAAGCTTAGCGGTCACAGTTTAGAAGTTAGAGGTTAACATTATCATTTTTGATATTGCGGGTAGGCAAATAATGTACCAATCGGTATTATTTCGCATACACTGTAAGAAATTGTTCATCATAATAATGAAAAAATTCATTATTTTGGTGCCGATGAACAAAATTCATCAATGCAAAGATGTTGTCATCCATGCTATGAATTTTACATGAATATTATGTAACCTAAAATTCAAAAATT